>CM060946.1:211252219-212552933 GCA_030765085.1 Allium cepa
TTAAAACTGATGCTTGTGTTTAATAATCATGTTTTAATATCCCTGTTTAAACATGCATTAAAGTTTTGAACCTGTTTTGAATAATTTTTAAGATGTTTGATAAATTTTACTTTTGAACTATTGTCTGTTGTTATTTGATTTCAGCAGTACAGGTTTTTAAATTTTTTCTAAATTAAATTTTTACAGGCCCTAATCTATGTTAAACACAATTTATTCACACCATACCTCCTAACTAAGATTCATACATAAACAAATGGATTTGTTTTTAAAATCCTAATAAAAACAGTAGCAATCTGTAGGAATTCTCATCACAACTATTTGCATATACAAAAATGTATGCAGGCAAAATCTCACAATATTCACATCATACTTCTCTGCATACTCAAGCATAATCACACATCAATCAAGCATGTACTCAAACTCATGCACAAATAAAATTTCAACAACTTATAGAATTTGAGATTACTTACTAAAGAGAAGTACAAACAGTCTTAATTTTTTTCTGTTCAATTTGTTTGTTTAAAAGGCATTGTGTATTAAACATTAAATTTCTGCCAATTTCTTGATAACTTGGATTTTTTTTTATAGTAGTAACTGTTTTTAAAACATTAATTTACTCACATATCAAAGCATAAGAATGTGTTCAAGTGTGTTTGCTCACAGACATACACACACTAAATCTATGTATACATTCAACATGCAGGCATATTCAAAACCATACCAAAACACTATCACATGAAATCAAGATGTGAACCAGATTTTAAAGACTTGGGGTGTAATTTGCTCACCTGGACTTCAGAAGACAGAGAGGAACAGAGGCAGCAGAGAACAAGGAAGGCAGAGAGGAGTTTTTTGAGCCTGAACATTTTTTCCTTTTTCTTGTTTTGATTTTAATGCTACTGAGAAAAGCTTTGGGCTGAGTTGAAAAACTGAAGCTTGTTTGATTGTTGAGAAACTTTACTTCTTTAATCATCTGAACTTTTATAGTTTTGAATTTGCTAAAGCTTCTACATTTGTTTTCCCAGTTCTCAATCTTTGCCTTTGTTTCTCAGGTGGCCTGCTCCAGATTTCTTTTTGTTTTGTTTCTCAGATCTTCTTTGGTTTGGGTAATCATCCCCTCAGCATGACAATGATATAGTTAATTAAGTTTTTTTTTTTTTTAATTGCTTCGAAATTAAATTTTCTGTCTGTGAGTTTGCTTAAATTTTTACCTGAGTTGCTTCATATTTATAACTTCATGCATGGAGATACTTGTTTTCCAGATTTGGTTTCCAAGCTTGTTGTTTGATTTCCTTCTGTTTACTTTTTAAACTGAGCTTGCTCTGATCTTATGTTGCTTTGAATCTCCTTATGCAACCTTAGATTGTTTTAGAGGATCCAGTTCTTGATGAAACTGGAAGTGTTTCCAAGTTTATTTGCATTGGTTTTGATTTGTTCAAATTGATTGAACTTGAACCTGAAGCTTGGTTTCAGATTGCCATTTCCACTTGGATGTTGAGAACTTTGAGTTGTTTCATGCTTCTGAACTTGCTTAATTTTGCATTGCAACAGATCAGATTCGTTTACATGTTTTTCAGAATTTTTCAAACCTGAATTGAAGGTGAAGAGCATTTTTTTTTTTAGCTTATTTTCCAGATTTGAAATCTAAAATCTAATGTTACTGTTGTTTTAGATCTGCTGCATTGCTATTATAATTGCATATAGGAAATGAAGAGTTTTCTCAATTTTTTTAATCTTATTATTTTATTTTATTAAATATACTTGATGCCACTTGTTAAAAACAATCATAAGCTTAAGATCTTGTTAATTCCTCTACTCTATTCTCTTTACTTCAACCCATGTGAATGTTTACATTTCAGCCTTTTTTATGTTTACAAAGAAAATGAATTTATAAATTTTGTATTTATAACTTATACGCTTTGAAAATAAATTTATATCTTTATTCTTTTGTATATATACATACTTGTACAATGTTAAAAGTATTTAACCAATATTTATACATATACATTACATCTTAATTCCTTTCAAATGCTACTTACTTTTAAAACATTTTATTTTTAAATTAAATTCAAATCTCAATTTACATTCATACATTTAGTTACATATAAAACTAGCTATTTTATTAAATCTTATTTATATACATAAATGTATACATTTTCCCATTATTTATACTTACACAATTTATAAATAAAATGAATTTGAAATAACTAAATCAATAAATAATCATTCATACATAATTCTTAATTTATTAATTATAAAATCACATTTTATTTTGTACTTATAAAATTTTATAACAATGATTTTGAAATCCAATTATTTATTACAAACAATTTTATATATGTATTAGTTCTTTGAAAATATAAAGTTAATAAATTTAATATTTTTTTTTTTTTTAATCAAATTCCAAATTAAAAATTCTTTTATTTAAATAAAGATCCAAATACAATTTCTTTTATTTTTATATTTCAAATCCAAATGTTTATTTTTAAGCTACTTGTACTTAAATTTCTTATTAAATTTCTGTTTATAATCAAAATTATTTATTTATTCTAGAAAATTTTCTAATTAGTTCACAATTTATTTTCCAAAATAAATTTAATTGCCAAATTAAACTTGATAAATTTCAGGAATGTTACAGATTTCCCCCCTTAAAAGAATTTCGTCCTCGAAATTGCAGAGAAGACGACAAAGAAAGGATAAAAGACATAGAGATATCTTTCCGAATCAGACTGGATACCAATTCTGTATTTGGCTTACCAAATAAGAATATTGACAATATGAGAACAACTCATACAATATTACACAAGATATTTGGGTTCATTGGTCTACGAATATACAAGGCCATTGATTAGTTCGAAGGGATAACTAATCGTTCGTAGAATATGTCGGATCCCAGAGAATAGATAGATGGATCAAATCTTCATATTAGTTAACCAATTTACTTAATTTAAAATTTCCAATTTATTTAATATTATAAATTTCAAATTCATTAGAGTTTAGATCGAAAAGCTGATAAGAAACCGATGAAGATACAAAGTAAGGATTTTTCTACAACGATTCGTAAGGCCACCATCACACCGAAACTTCTTTCTGGAGCAGCTATGAAGCAATCAAAAGAATATGAAATCGAATCAAAGGAGATTGATAGAGAAAAGATATTTCCACTGTTGCAGGGTATTGACCATTTATAGTGGTACTCCCCTGTCCCCTATCTCGTTCTCTTCTTGCACTCATACTTACTATCGGTGAATAGTAAGAGAATTTACTGAGGCATTCGAACGGATATCTTAGGGATATACTCATTCTAGGGTATACTTCACCCTATCTCTAATGAGTTACTTAATGTGTTATACTCCTGAGCTAAGGTTTTAACCATCAGCTCTGATACCAAATGTAACGGCTCAAATTTTTCGCGTTCGAAAATCGACATCCATACTTTACATTGTACTCGAATGCCGCAGATTCGACCGCTCAAATTCGAGTCGCCGGAGCTTATAACACATTAAGTAAATAACACAGCGGAAGAAAATGAACAACATATATCAATATACAACATTTGATACAATAACTGATACAACATGAATGATACAACAGAATGGTACAATAGATATCACCATTATCAGAGATACAAAGAATAGCAGCGGAAATAAAAGATAACACTAGCAGCGGAACACATCTCCAAAATAGTCTTCAGGGAAGAACTCCAGTATCGGTAATCTCCATCTCCAAGGCACCAATCCAGAATAGCTCGAACTCTCAAATCAAGATGAAGAGAAGCAACTCGATCCAATTGCGATTGCCAAATCCTAAGGCTTGAAAGCTATCGAATCTACACCTATTACTGATTATCTGAAAACCCCAACTCTAGACTGCCCGTGTGGGAAATAGTGGGCACCCAGAGTTTAGGAAAGGAACAATAAACTCCAGGTCAGTCATGGGACTGGTATGAGCAAACAAAAACATTTGGTCTTTTAAAACAAACAAAAGAATTTAAATTTGAAATCCGCAATGCTTTTTGAAAAATGAAACTACCATAAGGCCTCCCGGCACACACACAATGCAAACGCACACATGGGGGAGATTTCTCCTTATGATAGTCAAACATGCTTACTACGAGAAAAATTCTTTGATATTATTACTAGTGCATAGTGGGAAATCTTTCGAAAGTATAATATAAATCCTAGCCAGCATAGGTACCATGATACTATGCCTACTATAGCTGCCATGTTAAATGGCAGGTTCTACAACTAAAACCGTACAAGGCACGTAATTGAAGAATGGATTTCCAACAAATGGTCAGGCTAAGGAACTTCCTATTGCCACATGGGTACGCCTCTGGCGGGACGTCCCGAGAACTAACGTTACGGTTAGATCTCTGCCAACACAAGGCCGGGTTACCTCTGTAACTAGGTAACTACTACACGAATATGCCATCCCCCGGTCCTTTGGGACCTTTATCCGAGCGCTCGCAACAACAACACCACACAGTAATAGGTATAGTGTATCAACATGAGTAAGTATCTGGGCTCCATACCATGATACCACCCTTTACCAGAAGGGAATGACATACCCTAAAGGGCGCGACCCTCATAACCTTGCCGCATCTTTCCTGTTTCGACCATTTCCGGGGTGTGAGGTCCTGATGCAGTCTCGTCCACAAAGCTACGCTTTGTGCAACAAAGCCATGCTTTGGGTCAACAGATGACCAAAGCAATGATCACAAAGATAAATGATCAAACAAATGATCATATCACAAATGATCAACCAATGATCATCACACAGCAGCACTCAGCATGCCACATTACCAAATTGGGAATATCACTGATAAATATCAACTACAAAACCTCTGAGTTCGTACGTCTCAGAGAAGGGTGTTAAGCTAAGAGAATAAATTCTCCGCCACCAAGCAGAAATGTATTTGATAGAGATCAGATAACATCTCAAAGTGTAATGTCGGACATACAACCATACAAGTCTGTTCCGGGTTCGAACAGAACCGAAGGCACTTCCGAAGAAGCCCTTGCAAATCCGGGTATCCACAATCCCGATCGGACTTCCCATCACTAAGGAGAACTCTATACCGGAGCAACTCAGTGCAGAGCCAATCGATAGGTTATCCTATCGTTCTCACAAATACCCGGCCTTCACCACCGGTCTCCAAATGCTATCCATAACGTCGTATCACTATCCGGAATGGGTTATATGACACAAGGTCCTCTCCCGGCTAAACCGAATAGTGAGCGCAATATTTTTAAAAAAATATATGGATATGGGATTTCAGTTAAGTCACAACTTAAAAATCCAAAGCTTTTCTTCCAAATGTTTAACCAAATCACCATTTTAAAATCTTTAAACAAAAAGATTTATCTCACAAAGTTCACAAAGATCCACTCATAGATTTCCAAAACAATTCCCATTAAATTTGGATTAACCCAATTAAATCTTTAAGATAAAAGATTTATAGCTTTCAAAACACGTTCCATAGATTTATCTATAACTTGGAAACCATTTCATTTTAGACTTGAAGTCTTTTTAACACCAATTGGAAGTTCATTTGAAAGCTCACAAACAGTTTCGTTTTCAGAAAAATCCAATTATATACCAGTTTAAATCTTGGGTTAAATTAAAATTTCAAAACATCACTCTTAAAATGGTTTTCAAAAACCCATATAAACCCATTTATAACTTGAATAACTTTTTAACCCTTAGTTCCTAGATTTTAGAATTCAATTTCAAATATTGAATTCAAATTTAAATTAATTCATTTAAATTCCAAGATTCAATCAAGTTATTTAAAATAACTTTTATTTCAGAAAACTCATTTTCAAAGCTTCAATTCCAATTCCAAAATTATTTTTGGATTTAAAATTTCAATTTTAAAACAATTTCTAAATCTGTGACTTAACCCATTTCCACGTGCAATCCATATTTGTGTGTGTATAAGTGTGGTCAAGGGTTCAACGCAATAGTGCACAATAGATTCAATCAAATCGATAAGCGGTATGACCCATAACGCTCATCTGTATTCACATATTCATAGATAAATAAATTACCAATCACAAAGGTTCACTGATATGATTCGATGTGGGTTTCGGATAACCAACTGAAATCCGACTCCCTGTCGCATCGAAATTCAAATGTCGTTCTAAGGGTCAAAGGGTTAACATAACAATAAATACACCACAGATATAATAACTTAGCACAAAGCATCACATCACATATCAAATAAACAAATCCATCACCTAGCATCCAATAGCAATCAAACATCTATAACTAGAATGAATAAATTTGGTGGTTTAAATTTATCAACGACATAATTGCTTTTATTAGTAATCTTAAATCAATGATTTATTAATTTCAATTAAATTTTAATTACCTCATAATTAAATCATTTCTTTAATTAATTATTTTAATTAATTAACCCTTCATTGTAATTAAGTCTTAATTACTTGTACTAATTTTCCGTTAATCAATTACTTAAATTAATAAACCCTTTATTATTAATTTATTTATCTTAGTTATAATTGATTTCCCTTAATTTATTAATCAATAGATCTATTATTCCATAATTATTTACAGTATTTAATTATTCCTTAATTTATAATGGTTTCTTAATCACTTTAAGTTAATTAATCTTAATTTATTTTTCTTGATTCAATTATCTTAATCAATAAATCACATTAATTAATTTTACTTTCAAGTAATTAACCTCAAATAATTGATAAATCAATTTTCAACCTTCAATTATCTTCTCTCAATTACTTTCACTAAGAAATTTCTATTTTCATTTTGATCATTTATTAATTACCTGATTTATTAACTTAATAATTTAATGAATCCAAAATGTTAAATTCTACTTATTTATTTTTAAAATAAAACATCTCTTGCTTAAATAAAGCATTTAAAAATAATTTGCTTTCAAATTTAACTTAAATTTCATTTTAAATTTAAGATTTAAAATGGATACAAATTTAACTTAAACAAAATTTTTAAAATATATTTCAAACCCTTTCTAAGCAAATGTGACGATTCGAATTTTTCGCGTTCGAAAATCGACATCCATACTTCACATTGTACTCGAATGCCACAGATTCGACCGTTCAAATTCGAGTCGCCGGAGCTTATAACACATTAAGTACAACACAGCGGAAGAAATGAATAACATATATCAATGTACAACATTTGATACAATATCTGATACAACAGAATGATACAATGAACATCAATATACATCAGAGTTACAAAGAATAGCAGCGGAAATAAAAGATAACACTAGCAGCGGAACAAAATCTCCAATGTAGCTTCAAGAAAGAACTCCAGCTGTAACTCCATCTCCAAGGCATCAATCCAGAAATAGCGAGAACTCTCAAATCAAAATGAAGAGAAGCAACTCGATCCAAATGCGATTGCCAAATCCTAAGGCTGAAAGCTATCGAATCTACACATATTACTGATTATCTGAAAACCCCAACTCTAGACTGCCCGTGTGGGAAATAGTGGGCACCCAGAGTTTAGGAAAGGAACAATAAACTCCAGGTCAGTCATGGGACTGGTATGAGCAAACAAAAACATTTGGTCTTTGAAACAAACAAGAGAATTTAAATTTGAAATCCGCAATGCTTTTTGAAAAATGAAACTACCATAAGGCCTCCCGGCACACACACAATGCAAACGCACACATGGGGGAGATTTCTCCTTATGATAGTCAAACATGCTTTCTACGAGAAAAATTCTTTGATATTATTACTAGTGCATAGTGGAAAATCTTTCGAAAGTATAATATAAATCCTAGCCAGCATAGGTACCATGATGTTATGCCTACTATAGCTGCCATGTTAAATGGCAGGTTCTACAACTAAAACCGTACAAGGCACGTATTGGATGAATGGATTTCCAACAAATGGTCAGGCTAAGGAACTTCCTACTGCCACATGGGATCGCCTCTGGCGGGACGTCCCGAGAACTAACGTTACGGTTAGATCTCTGCCAACACAAGGCCGGGTTACCTCTGTAACTAGGTAACTACTACACGAATATGTCATCCACCGGTCCTTTGGGACCTTTATCCGAGCGCTCGCAACAACCACAAAGTATCACAAAGTAATAGATCTGCAGTATCCACATGAGTAAGTATCTGGGCTCCATACCATGATACCACCCTTTACCAGAAGGGAATGACATACCCTAAAGGGCGCGACCCTCATAACCTTGCCGCATCTTTCCTGTTTCGACCATTTCCGGGGTGTGAGGTCCTGATGCAGTCTCGTCCACAAAGCTACGCTTTGTGCAACAAAGCCATGCTTTGGGTCAACAGATGACCAAAGCAATGATCACAAAGATAAATGATCAAACAAATGATCATATCACAAATGATCAACCAATGATCATCACACAGCAGCACTCAGCATGCCACATTACCAAATTGGGAATATCACTGATAAATATCAATTACATAACCTCTGAGCTCGTATGTCTCAGAGAAGGGTGTTAAGCTAAGAGAATAAATTCTCCGCCACCAAGCAGAAATGTATTTGATAGAAATCAGTTAACATCTCAAAGTGTAATGTCGGACACACAACCATACAAGTCTGTCCCGGGTTCGAACAGAACCGAAGGCACTTCCGAAGAAGCCCTTGCAAATCCGGATAATCCCTAATCACGTCCGGACTTCCCATCACAAATGGAGATCTCTATACCGGGGATCAGCCAGTGCAGAGACAATCGACGAGTTACCCTTTTGTTTTCGGAAATATCCGGTCTTCACCACCGGTCTTCAATTGCTATCCATAACGTCGTATCACTATTCGGAATGGGCTATATGACACTAGGTCCTCTCCCGGCTAAACCGAATAATGAGCGTCATATTTTAAAACATATGGATATGGGATTTTAATTAAGTCACAACTTATAAAATCCAAAACTTTTCTTTCAAATGGTTAAACAAATTACCATTTTAAATCTTTAAACAAAAAGATTTATTTCACAAAGTTCACAAAGATCCATTCATAGATTTCCAAAACAATTTCTATTTCAATTTGATTAACTCATTTAAATCTTTAAATTAAAGATTTAACTTATAGCTTTCAAAACCCGTTTCCAAAGATTTATCTATAACTTGGAAAACCATTTCATTTTAGATTCGAAATCATTTTAACACACATTGGGAAACCATTTCTTATATGAAAGCTTCTATTATTTGAAAACAACAGTTTTCGTTTCAGAAAAATCCGATTTATACAAGTTGAAATCTTGGATTAAATTTAAATTCCAAACATCACTTTTTAAAATGGTTTAAAAAACCCATATAAATCCATTTATAAGTTGGATAACTTTTTAAACAATAGTTTCCAAATTTTAGAATTCAATTCCAAATATTGAATTCAAATTTAAATCCAATTATCTAAATTTTCAAAACTTAATCAAGTTATTTAAAAATAACCATTTTCAAAAGCTTCAATTCTAGTTCAAAAACTATTTTGGATTTAAAAATTTAATTTTAAAACAATTTCAAAAATCTGTGACTTAACTAATTTCCACGTGCAATCCATATTTGTGTGTGTATAAGTGTGGTCCAAGGGTTCAACACAATAGTACACAACATCAATCATCACAGATTCAATCATCACGATTCGATGTGGGTTTCGGATAACCAACTGGAATCCGACTCCCTGTCGCATCGAAATTCAAATGCCGTTTTACAGGTCAAAGGATTTGCATATTCATATAATCATATATATATCACAGATATAACATCTTAGCACGAAGCATCAAATAGCATCACATCACATATCAAAATATCAATCCAACACACATCATTCAGTAACAATCAAACATCTACAATTAAGATGAATAAATTGTATGGTTTAAAATTAATTAACCATATAATTACTTTCATTAGTAATCTTTAATTAATTATCATTAATTACAATTGATTTAGTCTTAATCACCTTCATTAATTAATTAAATAAATTTTTCTTTAAATTAATTAACCTTCAAACATTTGATTAATAAAACTTTAATCATTAATTATCCATACTTAATTACTTTAACATGTAATTAATCACTTAATTAATTATTCTTAACTATTTTATTCATTAATCATTAATCAAATAATTTAATCCTTTAACTAATTATTAATTAATTCTTCAATTAATAACTCAAATGATTAACTCTTAATCACATTACTTGATTACTTTTAATAAAGTATTTGTCCTTTACTTAATTACCTTTAGCAATTAATTACTTAATTACTTCCCTAAGTATTATATTAGATTAATGCAAAGTGATTAACTTAATTAATCATAATTTAATTACTTAATTAACTAATTAACTTAATCATTTAAAATTAATTAAATGATTCTTAAACTTATTATATTAAAAGATTCTTAATTAAGAAAACCACTATCTTAATTAAATCATTTATTAACCCATAACTCTTGATAATTAAAAATGATTTAATTATCTTCACAAATTTATTTGTCTTTAATTAAATCAAATTTTAAATTACTCAAGATAATCTCTATTATAATTGATTACCCAAATTTAAATCATTAAACTTTATTTGAAATAAAATATAACATTCATAAATCAATTGTAATTAAACACATTTTAAATTGAACTTTTAAATCTTTTAAACCTTTCTAAAGTTCTTTAAAAAAAAAAAAAAAATTAAATACAAACTTAGTTTCAAAATCCACTTCTTTTTTTTTTTTAAAACTTTCATATTTATTATATATAAAACTTATTTAAACATAATTTTGAAACAAATCTAGTTTTATATATAAACTTATTTAACTTTTGTTTAAAACTTTAATCATTTACAAATCATATTATCTTTGTTTAAATTTTAGGAACCTTACTGTTAAATATTTTAAAACTTTTAAACTCAAACTTAAACCCAGTTTTAAATCTCCACCTAAAATTTAAATTCACCTTTTACATTTAAAACAGAAACAATTTTCTGTTTAAAATCAAACTTTGAAATTCCCTGAATTTAAACTATTTCCAAAAGACCAGAATTTAAACTTATTTAAATTCATTATTAAATTCAGTTTTCAAAATCCAAAGTCTCAATATAGTTTGCACTTTGATTCAAACTTCATAAAACTGGGAACAGTTTCCTGTTTCCCCCTTTCTTTTTTTATTTATTTATTTTAAACCGATTTGAATTTCTGCATTTAAATTAATACAAAATAAGAATTCAAACAATTTGAATTCATTCTTAGATTCAAGTTAAATCTTAAGTTCAATTTCAGATTTAATTTAAAACTTATCTTTCAAAATTCTAAAAAAAAAAAAACAGAACAGTTTCTGTTAAATTTTAACCCTCTTACATTCTTGAATTTAAAAATGTTTTCAAATTCCCGATTTGAATTATTTAAATCCATAACTAAATTCAGGTTCCACCTAATTTCAAACTCCAAGTTTACATTCCTATTATCACTACAACACTATTCTTTTTTAAAAAAAAAAAAAAACTGGAAATACAATTCTGTTTTTCCTACATACAAACCTGAAACAAAATAACCCGAGGCAAACCCACCTCTACTTCGAGTCATTTCCACTTTTCCCCGAGACCAACCCGAGTCAAAATCCCTGCAACCCAGAACCTACCCCAAACCTGGAACAGACCAACCCCCTCCACTTCAAACCTGTCAACACCAATCTCTCCACCTCTCGACCACTATCAACATCCAAACTCCGGCACTAGCTTCATCACTTCACCATCCATCAATACCCTAAACACCTTTGAACTCGATGCACAGAGGAGTTCAAAATTGACCCAAAACAGTAACCCAAAATAAACTAGGGTTCATCATCAAAAATCCCAAATTTCCATCTCAAACTTGAATTGTGGATCAATTCAAAAAATTTCATATGTTTTATAATAGATAATCTATTCCCAGAACAAATTCAAACAATTCAAATGCAAGATTCAACTGAACTTGTCAAAGGTGAAAAATACAATGTTTTCTTGACTGCATTTTTTTTTTAACACTGTAAATTTTACTTTTAGTTTTAAAATCCTTGAATTTACTAAATGATTCTGTTAGTAAACTTGAAACACCAATTCATGACATCTACATTTCAAATTTATACAGAAATTTAATTCAAGGGGTACTGAATTTTGAAACAAACCTGAGCCTTAGAACTAAGACAGAGATATTCAGAGGAAAAACAAACATGCACAAGCAAATTCATGCAAACATACTGACATAGTCATCACTAAACTCATATATTTCAAGCATCAACTCGCATATCAAAGCATAAGAATGTGTTCAAGTGTGTTTGCTCACCTGGACTTCAGAAGACAGAGAGGAACAGAGGCAGTTGCAAAGCCTGTTTTTTTTTCTTTTTCTTTTAATCTCCTGCAACTGTTAAATAGGATTGTTTAAATTCCTTTTCTTCATTACTGATTAACCACTTCAAATTCAATTTTTTTTTTTTAAGAGAGTTTTACTTATCTTGATTCATTACAGGGATACTTGCACTGCCCTGATCAAAAGAACTTGATTTCTACCTTGCACTCTATTTTCTTCCTGCAACTTTATTAATAAAGTTGTTTAAATCTTTTGTTTTATTTACTGATTAGCAACTTCAAGTTCAAAATTCCTTAAAGAAGTTTACTTGCCTTTAGATTGTTTTCCAGAAATTCTGCACTGTCAAACTGCAGCTCTACACTTTCATAAGTCTGCAGTTTGAATTTTTTTGTTTGTGTTAAAACTTGATTTAAAAATCAAAATTTTATTAACTATAAAACTTTTAAATAAAAAAAATCACCTGAGAGATCAATGCTTCAAGATGATTCAGATATTTCCCTTTTGCTTTTGAATTGAATTGAAGAAAGCTTGATAGTTTTTTTTTTTTTCTCTTTTTCCTTTTTTTTCTGAATTTTGTTCTTGCTTGAGTGTTGAGATTTGAAATGTTAGATCTTTGATTATTGAACTTTTCAGAGGTTGGAGGTTTAAAAAAATCGAATTGGGGATGTGAAAGGTTTCTGAAATTTTTTTATTATATTATTTTATCTGAGCAATGATGCATTCATGCCATTTGTAAAAACATATCATAAACTTTGGATTTTGTTGATTGTCTTACTCTACTCCATCTCACATGTGTATGTATGTTCACATGGGTGATTTTTTTACAAGACAAAATAAATTTATAAACTTTATTTATCATTTTTTTTTATCATATATACTTTATAAATAAATGTATTAGTTTATTCATTTGTATATGTATGTACATGTTCAATGCTAAAAGAATTTAGTCAACATTTATATATATATATATATATATATACATATATTATATCTTAATAATTTTTTTTTTTAAAAGCTACTCATTTTTAAAACACTCATTTTAAATTTAAATTTCAATCTTAAACTTGAAATACAACATTTGTATTTATTTTACTTTTACAAAATTTTAAAAAGAAATGAATTTATAACAATTTGTACACTCAACAATTAAATCACACATAAATATACATTTCTTAGTTTATGGTGCTTTTGTAAACTTATTTTATTACATCAATTTTATTACAATACATTTATTAAATTCCAAAAGGTAAGTATTTCATATTCATTCTTGTTTTTAAATTTTTAAACTCAAGTCATTGTACCAATCATATTTTTTTTTTATTAATTCATGAATTCTATTTTTAATGTTTAATATACAAATCATATTCAACTCCTTAGTTTAAATTATTTTATAGATTCTATTTTTAAATCTTTTAATTTAGCTCACATATTAATATAAACATATTTTATACATCTTATTTTTAAATTCAATATTTGTTTACAAAATACTTATTCATAAATCTTAAACCAATCCTACTTTATAAGCTAAATTTTTTTTTTATTCTAGAAATTATCCAATTAATTCATAAATAAATTAGCAATTTATCTTCAAAAATTAATTTAATTGCCAATTTAAACTTGATAAATTTCAGGAATGTTACAGATTTCCCCCCTTAAAAGAATTTCGTCCTCGAAATTGCAAAGAAGACGACAAAGAATAGATAATAGATAAAGAAATGATTGAACAGATCAGATCGAAATATTTATTCTGCATTTGGTCTACCCAAATCAGAATATCAATAATATGAGAACGAACTCATACAATTATTACACAAGATATTTGGGTCCACCGGTCTACGAATATGCAAGGGTATTGATTAGTTCGAAGGGATAACTAATCGTTCGTAGACTATATCGGATCCCAGAGAATAAATAGATAGATTAAATCTTCATATTAGTTAACCAGTTTACTTAATTTAAAATTTCCAATTTATTTAATTTTTCAATTTCAAATTCATTAGAGTTTAGATCGAAAAGTTGATAAGAAACCGATGATGATACGAAGTAAGAATTTCCTACAACAATACGTATGGCCATCATCACACCGAAACTTCTTTCTGGAGCTGCTACGAAGCAAAGAATTCGAAATCGAATCAAAGGAGATTGATAGAGAAAAGATATTTCCACTGTTGCAGGGTATTGACCATTTGTAGTGGTACTCCCCCGTCCCCTATCTCGTTCTCTTCTCGCACTCATACTTACTATCGGTGAATAGTAAGAGAATTCACTTAGGCATTCGAACGGATATCTTAAGGATATACTCATTTTAGGGTTTACTTCACCCTATCTCTAATGAGTTACCTAATGTGTTATACTCCTGAGCTAAGGTTTTAACCATCAGCTCTGATACCAAATGTGACGATTGCTATACCGCGATCTAGTTACACTCGGGTGGTAGCGTAATTTGAGGGGCGTGATGCCTACAGTTACAAGCGATTCCACTGGGATAGTGGCGTAACCGCTGTGTAAACTGCAATCTACAAACCAAAGCGTAATTCGAGGGGCGAGATGCCTACGGCCACAAGCGATTCTACTGGGATAGTAGCGTAACCGCCGTGTGGACCGCGATCTATGGCAACAACCATGGCGAAATTCGAGGGGCGAGATGCCTACGGTCACAAGCGATTCTACTGGGATAGTAGCGTAACCGCCGTGTGTACCGCGATCCATGGGGGAATGTGCTTTCCATATCCATTTTTAAAAGAATTTTTAAAAGTATTTTCACTGGGAATTGAAGCAAGTATATTTAGTACTTGGAGATTGTTAGACTTGCGCCTGGCCAGCGTATGCCTAATGTCTTTAAGAACGACAGTAGACTTGTTAAATTTCGAGTTAGCAAGTATTTTCGAACTTTAATAGAAAATCAATTATCTAGAATTAGAATTCGCATAATTCCAACCTAATGAATTAAGGAAGAGGATTTTTGAAGGGTTTTGAAAGTCCACAGCTTTGGAAAAGTTATAATATGTAAATCTCTAATATAAAGTGTTTCAAATTTAAAATTTTGGGTTGTAAGTTGAAAATTTTAGTAAAGATTTTTGTGTCTTGATTGTAGAAAATAATAAACAAAAGAGTTAATTAGCAAAGCTAGCGAGATAAAACAAATAGAATGAATCCTATATTCATTCATCTTTAATAAGTGTTGAACTTGATAAAATTGAGTAAAATATAAATATTAGTGAAATTTTAACAATCATTTTTCCTTACTTGTAATTTCGGGACGAAATTCTTTTAAGGAGGGGAGATTGTAACGATCCTAAATTTTGAACAATTTAAATTGTGAATATTTAATTAATTTTGAATATTTGAATGATAATTTAAACTGAATTTCCGATATAACAATGAAATTGGTGATTAAATATTTAAAATTTAATCTATACAAAGCTGAAGAAAAATTTAAACTTGACTTTGGAGTTGAAATTGAATATTTAATTTGTAATTGAAATTCAAACTAATGACTTAAGAAAATAATTTGGATACAAGAATTTTTATTTATGTAAATTAATAAACTGATGGTTAAAATTTTAATAACATTCTTTTCTTTAGCTTAAATAAAAAAAAAATCAATACAAAATAAAATAAACAAATACACTTAGTAAAAAAAAAAAAAAAAAAAAAAATTTAACAACATAACTTAAACAAAAATTTACAAAACAAAGTAATGAAAATAATTAGACAAAACAAATTGGATTTAGATAAATAGAAAAAAAAATAAGAGGAAAACTTGTTTATGGTTTGGGCTTTGAAATTTATACCGGCCCACGTTTGAATACTACTGCCTTTATCTTTAACCCGATTCCCCTTTATCTCACTTTACCATTTTCATTTCTAAACCCTAAACGAAATAACGAAACAAAATGGCGGCCTCTCCAATTTTTTGCTCGTCTTCAAATTAGGGCTAGCAATCAAATCTAGGGTTTTGCTTCTTGCGATTCAAAACAAGGGTTTGCGATCTAATCTGGGCTTCGACCTTCGTTCAACTTGGCTTATTTCCCTTCGGCTGCTTCGACTTTGTTATGGTGAGTTTTCTGCTCACGATTAATTTTTAATTCAGGTGTTTAAATTTGTTTGGATTGAATGTTGGTTGCATGCTATGATTTGGTGATTATTAGCTTTCAGTTGCTCGGTTAAATTTGAATTTTAAACTAATAAGAACAGATAACTCACTGCATGTTGGATTGTTGGTTGCTATTCGTTATCACTTGCTCTGATGTTGTGTTTTTGAACTGTTAAGATCAGATTCTACTCAATTTTTGATTTTAAACTAATAAGAATAAATGCTATTTGATATTTGTTTTAAATTGGTAAGAACAGACACTATTTAAATTTTAATTTAAACTGATAAAAACAAATGCTATGAATAACCTGATGAGAACAGGTGCTTCCAAATGTTTGATTTCAGATTGTTGTTTTGAAAATTTGTTTTTCTTAAAAACTGATTTGAACAGATGCTATAAATTTAAATTTTTTTTTTTTTTTTTTTTTTTTTTACTGTTGAGAACAGATGCTATCATTTTAAGAATCTGATGAGAATAGAGGCTATTAAATCTTGACTTGCTTTGTGTTGCTGCATGTGTTGGATCTTGCTTTGTTAATGAATATTTATATGGAAACCTCTGAACCCAAACCTTCTTCTTTGTTTATCCGTGAATCAATCACTTAAGCCTATAATATGTTGTGATGTTTTGGTACCTGAAATTGTTTTTGTTAAGTGATAATGTGTTTGCATGCTTGTTTATGTTGACTGTCCCTCTGTTTTGAAATGCATGTGAGTTTTCTAAGCTCACGATAATCTTCATGCAAGTTTTTGAATTTGTTTGAAGTGAATTCCTTGGTTGCATGCTATGTTTTTGGGGCGATTTGATTATCTTTGGCTCGGCTAATTTAATTTTTAAAACTGATATGCTCAGATTTGTGACTGCATGTTGAATTTTTGTGCTAGTTGCTGTTATTTGCTCGATTTACTTGGATTTTAAATTGGTAGAAACAGATGCTAGTAATTATTTTAAACTATAAGAACAGATTCTACCCATTTGATTTAGTTTTTGAACTGTTAGGAGCAAATGTTTTTTTGATTTCTTTTAAAATTTAAATTTGTAAGAACAGATGCTGCCCAGTCTTAATTTTTAAATTGATTAGAACAAATGCTACCTGACTATTTGTGTTTGTTTTAAAATTGATAGGAACATGTGCTATTTGTGTTTGTTTTAAAATTGATAGGAACATGTGCTATTTGTGTTTGTTTTAAAATTGATAGGAACATGTGCTATTGGTGTTTGTTTTAAAAATTGATAAGAACAGATGCTATATTTATTTTGTTATTAAATTGATAAGTACAGATGCTACTAAATATCTTGTTTGAAAACTGTTTGCAAACAATTGCATTATGAATTTAAACTTGCATGTTTGTCCCATGCCTGGTAACCATTAGACCATTTATTATTTTGCACTTGAGTCTTTTGGTACTGTTGTTGTATTGGTGTTGCATTTGGTCTGCATTGTAGTTGTATTCATATATACTTGCTACTGTTGCATTACTTGCTTCACTTGAGTTTTTTTTTGTAACAGTAGTCTACTGTGTTCATGCACTTTGGTTTGTGGCAGTTTGCATGTCAAGTTGCATCCATGCTGTTGCACTTGTAGTTGTACCCCATGCTGTTGCACTTGGGTCTGGTCACTGTTCTCTTGGTTGTTCTAGTCTTCATTTCCATTGTTGTTTGCATCCTGATATATGTTGCATTGCAGTTGATTCATTTGGTCATTTGGTGTCTGCATCCTTATCTGTTGCATACATAAGTTTGGCCACTGTTGTATAATTGCATTTGATCTGCACTTGTGTATATTCTCAGGTGGCACACTGCAACTGCACTTGCATTTGTGACCTTTATTTGCCTGTTGTTTGAATTGTGCATTATTCATGTGTAGCTTGGTCATTTTGATGCACTGCCTTGATTTATTTTGCCTCTATCTTTATAGTTACAGGTTTTAAACTTGATTTAAAAATTCAAACTATCCACCTAAGTGTTTTTTTTTAGTTTTTAATCCTTAAACAAAATATGTTGTATGTGAGTAACATTTTATATTAAATAAACTTAAGTAGAAATTATTTGCCTGTTTTACTCTAGAAACAAGTGTGTTTGCATGAAAACACAATTTCATACTGGTAGATACATGAATATATTTAGTTGAGCAAGCTGCTGTGAGTTTATTTCTTTCAGTGTGAAGATTTAAGGTTTAACAAAATGTGGTTATGAACATTTGTCAAAGTTTAAAGTTCTATTTAATATGAAAGTTCTGTATTGTCTCTGTGAATTTAGAAAATAAACAAAACAAATCTTATGGGTTGTCTCTGTGAACATTGGAACAAATCTTGATCATTTTGCTGTGTCAATTTGTGTATTCCCTGTTGTTAACTCTGTCTGGTTGATGGGCATGTCACTGACTTGCTGTCTTATTCATCTTGGTTTTAGTTGTTGTAAATCCTATGTGATGTTTGCCTAGTTGTGGTCTTGTTTCATGTTTAATGCAGTGCTTGGTCATCGCACTGGTCATTGCTTGTGAAGTTTGGTATTGCATTGTTATGTACGTGATATGTTGACACATTCACCTATGCTTGCACTACTTCATTCCAATGTATACTCTTGTCTGCAATTGTTCATCCTGAAGCTTGATCATTGTTTCACTTGTCTTCACTTCTGTTTTCTCCTAGTTGCTGTGGCATTGTGCCTTTGGTCTGCATATTGACTGTTGCAGTCCAACTTGTTGTTGGTCTTACTTATAATTTGTAGCCAGTTGGTCTTCAGTTTCATCTTCAATTGTAGCTTGTTATATGGAACTGGTAGTTGTTGCTGAGCTTGCATACTTCATGCTTGTTGTTGTATACCTGTCCACTGTAGTTGTGTCTTGCCACTGCTGCCCCTGTGCACTATTGATCTGTGCACTGTCCATACTTGTAGTTGTATGCCCTGTTGCATTTGGGGCTGCTGAAACTGTTGTGCATTTCGGCCTGTACTTGTGCTCGCTGCCTTGACCTGCTGTGTTGTTTCTGTTCGGGCTTGTTATTGTATCTTTGTGGTCTTTGTGATTACACTCGCACACGTGTTGGCGAGGCAGTGCACACGTGTGTTTGTCAGAACTTAAAAATTTGAAATTGTTAATGTGAAAAATCCGTAATAGATTTTAAATTGATTTATCTGTTTTACCATATCTGTAACCATATTATTCAGTTCATTTCAAATTTATTTACTTGAATAAAGATTAATCCTGACTCGAGTGTTTTTGTGTTTTGCAATTAACGCTCGGGTCAGACCGAGTATTTTTACAGCTTGGAGTTTTGCGCGCAGCGAAGTTAGAGAGAGAGGGGAAAGCACAACTAAAGCTTTTCAGAAAATTATTTTTCTTATACTTAATAAAATTTGTTTTCCGCTGTATAAAATGTAACTTATTGTATTAACTCTGATATTTGTATATAAAAGAAAAGTTGTTTATAAAATATGATTACTATTCTGTGATTCTGTAGCTGATTCTGTTTAAATGTTATAAACTAAATAACAATCCGTTATTTTGAACGTTTCTAGTTGGTTTAATTACCGACTAGAGGCGGTCAAGGCGGCGGGTCGTTACAAAGCGGTATCACTCCAAGCATAAGTGGATAAAAGGGATTAGTATACCCATAAACAACAATAACAGATTCAAAGTTGAAGGTTTTGCTCACATATTTTTCAGATGACAAAAGCTTTTGACAGTTTTTCAAGCAGAGATGGAAGCATGCAACCCCTTTTTTTCTTTTACTGTATATTAATATTTCTAGGTAGTCTTGAAACAAAACGTACTCAAGCTATTTTTAAAACTTAAGTCTGGGTTGTATAAACAATTTCATTTAGATCCTAAAGTCTAAGATAAATTTGAGAAGGAAATTTTAATTTAACCCAAGATTTAAACTGGTATATAATTGGATTTTTCTGAAAACGAAACTGTTTGTGAGCAAATTACACCCCAAGTCTTTAAAATCTGGTTCACATCTTGATTTCATGTGATAGTGTTTTGGTATGGTTTTGAATATGCCTGCATGTTGAATGTATACATAGATTTAGTGTGTGTATGTCTGTGAGCAAACTCACTTATATTGGCCTATGTTCTGTGATGTTGTGCTTGATGCTTGAAACTTGTTCTGGAAATGTTGTTGATATGACTGTGTACTTGAGTATATTAGTGCATGCCTATTTTACAGACATATGTACATCTGCTCCCATGTTTACAGGCTCTCAAACCCTGTTCTTAAACTAAAATCTCCTTCTCAAATTTATCTTAGACTTTAGGATCTAAATGAAATTGTTTATACAACCCAGACTTAAGTTTTAAAAATAGCTTGAGTACGTTTTGTTTCAAGACTACCTAGAAATATTAATATACAGTAAAAGAAAAAAAGGGGTTGCATGCTTCCATCTCTGCTTGAAAAACTGTCAAAAGCTTTTGTCATCTGAAAAATATGTGAGCAAAACCTTCAACTTTGAATCTGTTATTGTTGTTTATGGGTATACTAATCCCTTTTATCCACTTATGCTTGGAGTGATGCTTTGATAGTGTGTGTGTTGATTGAAAAAAAAAAATTTCTCTGTTACCTTTTACAGTTCAAAAAAAAAAAAAAAGAAAAAAAGAAAAATATCCACTGAGAGCAAAACTTACTCTTAATCTGATTTAATGACTTGATGGAAATGATTAATGCTTAAAGTAAGCTGAAGAAATTAGTTTGCATATGAATGAATCCAAGTATGTATATGCAGATATATCTGTGCATGTTAGTAACAGGCATTTTGCCTCTGTCTGGAAAACAGGTTTCAAACCTGTGTGGGAATTAAAAATATTCCTTCCTGATTCTTGTTTAAATCTTAGGAAAAAAAAAAAAAATGTTTGTTTGAACATGTTTAAGCTTCTAAAATAAATCTAAGTACAATTAACTTAAGAATTCTAAAAAAAAAAAAAAAGGAAAAAAAAAAAACTGGTTTTGAAGGTTGCAGGTCTGCACATCCATCTATTGCATTAAGTGGATTAGGAATTTGAGAGGTTGAGTAGGGAGTGTAGAGGTAGATATGGCCAAGGTTGTGTCGATGATGGTGGCTGGAGGTGGTATTACTAGGTGATGACAGGTTGGTCTTGGTTGCAGTGGAACTCAGGTGAACTATGGGGTGTGCAGGGTTTTTGACCCGAAGTAGAACTCGGGTATTTCTGTATTTGACTCGAAGTAATTTTGTATGTTGCTCGGGTAGTTTGCTATAGGTATAACTGAGAGTATTTGCAGTTTTTTTGGAGATTCAAACTTTAGTGCTGTTTTGATTTAAGTGAGATTTAAATCTGAATTCAAATGGAGTTTGAGTTCAAGGTTTTAAAAATGGAATTTTTAGATTTTAAATAAGTTTTAATTCTGTTTCAAATTAAATTTTAAAATAGTTTTCAGGTTTAAACCTGAGAGGTTGGCGGTTTTAAATTTTTGAATAAATTCATATTTTAAGTTGAAACTTGAATCAGGTAATACTTGAATCTGAATTCAAATATAGTTTTGAGTTCAAAAGTTTTTTTTTAAAAATGAAATCTTAAAATCAAATTCAGTTTTAAATCAAAATTTAAAACAGTTGCAGGTTTTAAACCAAAGGATTATGCAGTTTTAATTTTTAAATGAATCTTTTTTTAGTTGGGTTTTGATTCAAGCATAGGTTGTAACTGAATTCAAATGTAGTTGTGAATTCAAAGTTTTTAAAATGAAAATCTAAATTTAAACAAGTTTTAAATTCAGATTTGAAGACAAGTCTAAAACAGTTTCAGGTTTGTTTTTTTTAAAAACCAGAATTAGATTTAAAAACAGTTTTGTAAGTTTTAAAAAGTATGAACAGATTTAAATGTTGAAGTAAAACTTAAATTTGTTTTTTTGAATTCAGATTTAAAAACTGGGTTTTTTTTTTAAGTTTCTCTGAAAACCAGTTTTGAATTCAACAGTTTGTAAATTTAAAAATGAATGAACATGTTCATATGTTTAAAAGTGAATTTGAAAATGAAATTTGATTTCAAATAAGTTTTAAAACTTGAAAGAATTTGTTTCCTTTAGTATTTGAATTAAAATATGAAATGTTTAATTTAATTTTGGAAATTGAAATAATCAATTTAAATCTTTCTTTATATTTAGATAATGAATGTTCTTTAACATTCATTTTGTTATAAGGTTTATAATTATTTTAATTTGAATTAATGTTTAATGATTAAACATTTTAAATATCAAATTTTTAAATTGAATTTGAATTTAAATTTAGAAATGTATTGTTTAATACATTTTGAATTTAAACGGGTCAATTAATAAGTAATTAGGTTAGTTTGGATAATTAAGGATTTCACTTAATTATTTGATTTTTAAATAATGATTTAGATTAATATTAATTATAAATGATTTATTAATCTAATTCAAATTTTCTTAAGTGTAAAATTAATGGAATGTTGTTAATAATGGGTGATAATTATCTAGGGATAATTTAGTAATTAATTAATGCAATTAATTTTGATAATTGACTAGATTAATTAATTGAATATAATTAATTGTAATTGGTTAAGTATAATTAATTGTTGGAATTAGTTAAGGAATAATAAATCTATTTATTAAGGACAAATAATTTTAACTAAGATTTAATTAACCAAAAATTAAAAGTTTATTAGTTAAAGTAATTAATTGAGGAATAAGTAATTAAGATTAAATGATTATAATTAAAGAATAATTAATTAAGAAAATTAATAAATGATTAATAAATGAAGATGGTTAAGACTTAATTTATTTTAGTTAATGATAATTGATCATTGGTTTAAAGATTTCAAATAAAAGTGATTATGAGGGTAATAAATTTATAACGACACGGTTTATTCATCTTAATTAAAGATGTTTGATTGTTATTGGATGTTCTGTGATGGATTGATATATTTGATACGTGATGTGATGCTATGTGATGTTTGTGCTAAGCTGTCATATCTGTGATATATACATATTGTTATGCAAACCCCTTGACCCGTAGAATGACATTTGGTTTTCGATGCGACAGGGAGTCGGATTCCAATCGGTTATCCGAAACCCACATCGAATCATATTAGTTAATCTTTGTGAATGATATTTTACTTTATCTATGAATCTGTGAATATAGATAAGCGTTATGGGTTATACCGCTTATCGATATGATTGAACCTGTGATGATGATGTTGTGCACTATTGTGTTGAACCCCTGGACCACACTTATACACACACAAATATGGATTGCACGTGGAAATGGGTTAAGTCACAGATTTTTGAAATTGTTTTAAAAATTTGATTTTTGAATCCAAATTAGTTTTGGAATTGGAATTGAAGCTTTTGAAAATGAGTTTTCAAAAATGATAGTTATTTTAAATAACCTGATTGAATCTTGAAAATTAAATGAATTGGTATAAATTTGAATTCAATATTTGAAATTGAATTCTAAAATTTGGAAACTATTGTTTAAAAAGTTATTCAACTTACAAATGGGTTTATATGGGTTTTAAACCATTTTTAAAGGTGATGTTTTGAAATTTAAATTCAACTCAAGATTTCAACTTGTATAAATTAGATTTGCTTTCCTATAAGAAATGAACTTTCAATTTGTGTTAAAGGGCCTCAAGTCTAAAAATGAAAATGGTTTTCCAAGTTATAGATAAATCTTTGGAAACATGTTTTGAAAGCTATATATCTTTAATTTAAAGATTTAATTGGGTTAATCCAAATTGAACGGGAATTGTTTTGAAATCTAGGGATAGATCTTTGTGAAACCGGGTGAAACTTTGTGAAATAAATCTTTTTGTTTAAAGATTTAAAGATGGTAATTTGTTTAACCATTTGAAAGAAAAGTTTTGGATGTTATAAGTTGTGACTTAACTAAAATCCCATATCCATATGTTTTAAAATATTGCGCTCATTATTCGGTTTAGCCGGGAAAGGACCTTGTGTCATATAGCCCATTCCGAATAGTGATACGACGTTATGGATAACATTTGAAGACCGGTGGTGAAGACCGGGTATTTGTGAGAACGATAGGATAACCTATCGATTGACTCTGCACTGAGTTGCTCCGGTATAGAGTTCTCCTTAGTGATGGGAAGTCCGATCGGGATTGTGGATACCCGGATTTGCAAGGGCTTCTTCGGAAGTGCCTTCGGTTCTGTTCGAACCCGGAACAGACTTGTATGGTTGTATGTCCGACATTACACTTTGAGATGTTATCTGATCTCTATCAAATACATTTCTGCTTGGTGGCGGAGAATTTATTCTCTTAGCTTAACACCCTTCTCTGAGACGTACGAGCTCAGAGGTTATGTAGTTGATATTTATCAGTGATATTCCCAATTTGGTAATGTGGCATGCTGAGTGCTGCTGTGTGATGATCATTGGTTGATCATTTGTGATATGATCATTTGTTTGATCATTTATCTTTGTGATCATTGCTTTGGCCATCTGTTGACCCAAAGCATGGCTTTGTTACACAAAGCGTAGCTTTGTGGACGAGACTGCATCAGGACCTCACACCCCGGAAATGGTCGAAACAGGAAAGATGCGGCAAGGTTATGAGGGTCGCGCCCTTTAGGGTATGTCATTTCCTTCTGGAAAGGGGTGGTATCATGGTATGGAGCCCAGATACTTACTCATGTGGATACACTATATCTATTACTGTGTGGTGTTGTTGCGAGCGCTCGGATAAAGGTCCCAAAGGACCGGGGGATGGCATATTCGTGTAGTAGTTACCTAGTTACAGAGGTAACCCGGCCTTGTGTTGGCAGAGATCTAACCGTAACGTTAGTTCTCGGGACGTCCCGCCAGAGGCGTACCCATGTGGCAATAGGAAGTTCCTTAGCCTGACCATTTGTTGGAAATTCATTCATCCAATACGTGCCTTGTACGGTTTTAGTTGTAGAACCTGCCATTTAACATGGCAGCTATAGTAGGCATAGCATCATGGTACCTATGCTGGCTAGGATTTATATTCTACTTTCGAAATTGTTTTCTACACTATGCACTAGTAATAATATCAAAAATGATTTGATTTTCGCGTAGTAAGCATCTTTGACTATCATAAGGAGAAATCTCCTCCAATTCTGCGTTTGCATTGTGTGTGTGGCGGGAGGCCTTATGGTAGTTTCATTTTCCAAAAAGCATTGCGGGTTTCAAATTTAAATTCTTTAGTTTGTTTTAAAGACCAAATGTTTTTGTTTGCTCATACCAGTCCCACGACTGACCTGGAGTTTATTGTTCCTTTCCTAAACTCTGGGTGCCCACTATTTCCCACACGGGCAGTCTAGAGTTGGGGTTTTCAGATAATCAGTAGTAGGTGTAGATTCGATAGCTTTCAGCCTTAGGATTTGGCAATGACAATTGGATCGAGTTGCTTCTCTTCATCTTGATTTGGGAGTTCTCGCTATTTCTGGATTGATGCCTTGGAGATGGAGTTACACTGGAGTTCTTTCTTGAAGACTATATTGAAGATATTGTTCCGCTGCTGTTGTTATCTTTTATTTCCGCTACTATTCTTTGTATCTCTGATATATATTGATGTTCATTGTACCATTCATGTTGTATCAGTTATTGTATCAAATGTTATATATATCAAATGTATTATTCATTTCTTCCGCTGTGTTATTTACTTAATGTGTTATAAGCTCCGGCGAACCAGGTTCGACGTTTGGATCTGCGGCATTTGAATACGAGTGTCGTATTCGGTGCCGATTTTCGAAGGTCGAGTCAGGATCGTTATAAGTGGTATCATGATAAAAATGTATGTCAAAGGTGTTAACTATGTTTTATGAAATTTATTTCAAGGACCTTAAAATCCACTGGAGTGGTATTGTTTAATTGTTGTTTTGCTTCTTCAAATAGGAATATATTCACATAATGACCCATAATTGTATTTTGAAGAAAAAAGGGTTGAAGAACCAGCTAGGTTAACTCAATAGTGAATACAAATCGCTTAAAATATTGAATGACTAGAATTGCATTCAAGGATTCAGAGTGACCATAAATATAGGATGCCAAAACTTTATAGTTATTGGAGGTAACCAAAAGGTTCATAGTAAACCCATGAAAAATATGATAAAGTAGATATTGGTGTAACCTAAAAGGTTCATTGTAAACCCATGAAAACTATGATAAAGTAGTTATTGATGTAACCCATGAGTACTATGATTAAGTAGTTATTGGAGGAAACCAACAGGTTCATACTTAACCCATGAAAATTATGTGTTAAGAACAGTTGGCAGGGGCTGATTGGTTTGTAGTGAACCCATGAAAACTATATCCATATTAAGAATTGACATCGGTCAATATGTTCTCAGTAAACCCATGAAAACTAGGATAAGAAAGTGGCTAATGGAAGTATTAGTAGGTTCCTAGTCAACCCATGAAAACTAGGATGTGAAACGAGTTCCTGGATAAATCCATAGTCTCTTAGTAAATCCATGAAAACTAGGCTAATGTGATTAGTTATTGGAATAGGTTCGGGAAGACCATGAATCGATTAAGTTAACTGGCAGCAGCCGTAGGTTCTTAGTAATCCCATGAAAACTTTGAATAGGACAGGGTGCCTATTAGGTATAACAGGGTTATTGGTAAACCCATGAAAACTAAAACGGTTAATAGTGACCGTATAAACTATAATTATAAGAGGGTGTCGAACTAAACTAGGAATGGGAAATCCTAATTATTTTCAAGTGTGCATATCTTCATTATATTTTGAAAATGTAAATTTTAACCATTATGGATGCAGGAGCACATCATATGGCTTTAAAGGTTTTACTATACTAGTGAAAGGAAAACTCATTCCACAAGTGGCGTGGTCTCACTAGATATCTAGAATGAATGAGACGTTAGATTATTATTCATACCAGGCTTTATGTCTGACTCAAATTTTTTGTTTTCCCCTTAAACTCTTGGGTACTCAATTGATTTTGAGTAGTTTGAGGTTTAGGGTTTTCATATTCTCTTCTTAAACGAATAAATCTTCCGGAGGCGTGCATGAGGTAGATAGATATTTAGAGTTATCTTTCCGTTGTGTGTTTTATTTGTTATGGCAGATTTATTGGCCTTACTATATACTCTGATCAACCAAGGGGGAATCTTCATATGTCGTTCTTGGCGTTTTTGTAATAATTATACTTTATCGAACGTCGTTAACGTAATTTGGGATTATGTAATGAACATGAAATTATTTGATTTGAACATGGAAATGTGTTTTAGAATTGCCAAATTTTTTCCATATTTCTGTGATCTATGTATCAACGTATCTAGCACCGCTCTATTTGGTCGTCGAAGATTAATAACAATTGATTACTGCAACATCCGTAACCGTTAGTTTTGGGCCTCTAAGAAGTGGGGCATTACATTCCATATTTTTTCCCCATAAATCAGCATACAAGCTTTAGTAAGATACAGAAGAACGTTCTAAGAGAGAGTGGAACACATACTTAGATATATACCTATATATCAAATACAAGTACGTTACTAAAGCGTTAACCCAAACCTCGATCATATTTCTAATTTATCGAATTATGTTTCAAAAAAGCTTTTAGGTTTTACTTTTCTTTTAAAGTTTTAAAAACCTATGCTCTGATACGAACTTGTAACATCCCCCTACTTGGAGGCCGAAAACTAGCGGCTATGGATGCTACAGTCATCCATAATTATTAATTCTCGGTGACAAAACACCATGGTGTTTGATACATTGATACATAGATCATAAGAATACGGAAAAAAATTAGCAAATTAAAAACATATTTCCTTATTCCATTCAAACCATATCACGTTTATTACATAATCCCAAAAGGTTAACCACGTTAGAAAAATATAATTATTACACATACGCCAAGAGCGACATATGAAGATGCCCCCTTTGTTGATCAGAGTACATAATAAGGCCAATAAGTCTGCCTTCACATCCAAAATTCACAGCGGAAAAGATAACTCTAATTAGCTAACAGCCTCCTGCAGGCCTTTGGAAATATTATTCGTCTAAGAAAAGAACCTGGAAACTCTAAACCTCAAACTACTCAAAATCAATTGAGTACCCGAGAATTTAAAGGGAAAACAAAAACTTCGAGTTGAATGTAAAACCTGGTATGAATAATAATCAAACATCTCAATCCATTTAGATATCTGGTGAGACCATGCCGCCTAGCGGAACGAGTTTTCGCCTCAGCAGTATCCCAAAACCCTTTTTATAAAACCATATACTATGCTCCTGCATCCGTAATGGTTAAAACATAGCATTTCAATATATATATATATATATATATATATATATATATAAACATTTTGGATATCCCATTTCCAATTTAATTGACTCCCTATCATATTTATAGTTTCTAGGGTCAATATTAACCTATTAGTTTTCAGGGGTTTACTATTAACCTTTTTATAATTCATGGACACCCTGTCCTATTTTAGAGTTTTCATGTGATCATTAAGAACCTACAGGCCCATGCCAATTAACTTAATTAATTCATACGTTCCCCTAAAACTATTGGTCATTTCAATAACTCATCTTATATTCTAGTTTTCATGGGTTGATTAGGAACTAACGAATGCTTCCATTAACTTCTTTCTTATCATATTTTTCATGGGTTGACTAGGAACCTTTTGACTAATGCCAATACTTAATCCGGATATAATGGGTTCACTACAAACCAATTGGCCCCGACCAACCATCCTTAATACATAGTTTTCATGGGTTTACTATGTAATAATCTCCCTAATGTGCACGTAAATGTGCATATTTTTACCACCATATTTAATCTATTTAAATTAAAGAAATGATCATATCGGGTATTTTAACTTGTTTAAACCAAATTCAAATTATTTTCAAATCGTCACATATTCATCTTCAACCAAGGGCAAAATAATCATTTTTGAGCATAAATTAACTTGAGAAGATTTAACTAGAAATTTCCATACTATTTTGTAGAAATTTGATTTCAATTACAAGTTGTTTCATGAAGAAGATATGCATGCACAAAAAGAACACAAAGGAATGAAAATGGAAATAATTCAAAGTGAAGATCATGAAGGACCCCACCTATCCACCTACCTTAATGTACAAATTAGTGGCTAATGCACATGCTTATGGAGTTTATGGCTTCATGTACACTTAAATGATGATTGGTAGAAGCTAATGGTTACTTGACCTCCACACTTTCTCAAGGGTATTTTGGGCATTCCTCAAAAATATGAATTAGGCTTTAACACATGTATATATACCCCTTATGTTTCATGTAACCCTCCCCTTCCTTAGTTTTAGTTTAGGCTCAAAAATGAATCAAGCTCTCTTTCTTTTCATGGCTACTTAGCCATTTATTTCTTCTTTTCATGTAACTTTTTTATGCAATTTATTACATGTTCTTTTCCTTTTCTTGTTTATTTCCTTTCATCTTGTAGTGTATATTTACATTCATGCAAAGTAGAATAGTTCTAATTCTTGTTAATTAGCTCTCTTTTTCATTAAGCTTTCATTTTCCTTTCATGTTGTTAGCAACATCTGTTAATCAAATAACAAATATAAGAGGCTAAACCCCTTCAATTTAGGGGTAATGAAGCTCTATAATTATGTAGCTTCAGCTATTTGTTAATTCATGCTCTCTTTTTGTGCTTAATGATGACGATAGAAATGGTTTACTAGTTGTTTTTGCTTTGAATTTGATAGCCCATATTGTTGACAGCAAATAAGATATGCTTAAACAATCACTAACACTAATTGCCTCTTCATCAAAATATGATTATGATAGAAGAAAGTGATTTGAAATTAAAATTTGATGGTTTATATTTCTAATCAATAGTTAATAGACCATACTTAAAATATATTTCATTTTCAATTTCATTGTCAAGTTTCTTGAAAGTTAGTAAGTGGTTTAAGGGGTGTGTTATAGTTTGATGGCTTATGTTGGCTAATCAATAGCACAAATACGTCATACTTATGATAAGCACATCAATTAAGCACTTATGACCATAAAAGAGAGTTCATGATTTCATATGTGTTGAACTATATAATCTAGAGAGTGAATTTATTCTCTAAATTGTCACTTAACTCTTATATTTGCTTCTTTTTTCTTTTAGTTCGTTAGTTAATTCTCTAATTCTCTAGCTCAACTTTCCATCGACTTTGGTTTAATTTGATCGAATAGAAATTTAAAATCATTAATTCGCTGCAGATCATCCCGTATTCGCAACGTACTATAAGTGTATGATGCGCGCTTGCGGTTAAATTTATTCCAAAAAATTCGACTAATTTCTAAACCGATAGAAAATTAGCTGATTAAAATTTTTTGGCGCCGTTGCCAGCGAGTTGTCTTGATTTTAACTCTGTTCTTCGAATTAGCTTTCTTTTATTTTTGAGCGTTTCTATCATGTGTGCGTTTGTGTTTAAATTTTTTTTTGTGTGTTTGTGTTTAATTTTTGTTTACAGTTTGTTGTGTGCTTGTAGTTCTATTTTGCATTTGCATTCTCTTAAAAAAAGACACATCACAATTTCAAAACAAAAACCAAAATATTTTATTATCCTTTCAATTTACATATCATTTTTAACCTACATTGCATTTACAATTTCCAACTAAAAGAAAAAAACACTTTTACATTGTATTTTTTCACTGTTTCAATTTTCTGTTGCATTCTCTGTTCACTGTTCACTCCTGCCAGTACTACCCTCCAGCCACTTGCATTCACCTCCTCCGAGCAATTCAAAACCATTGTTTCATTGCCACACCCCCTACCATAAACCACTGCACCATTCAACCTCCATACAGGCTCAGTCATACAACTACACCCTGCAACATTTCAAGACTCCACTGCATCTAACTTCTGTCACAAAACTGCTACCATTATATCCCCTTCCAATACATCAAGAAACACCATCAAACACTACTATCTACACCTCCTCCAACTCCAATAATTTCAGCTGCCTCACCTCACCAATACCTACCATTCATCACCATTACAATCACACCATTACTAAGCACAACAACTACCAACCATCAACTAACTTTCAGCAAACTTCTTTGCCAAACCATTTCATCACACCCACTTCAATTCATACCCCTCCTCGAGCCACTGTCCCATCACAATAGTGCACTTCAATTCAACTCCTTCTACCGCCAATACCATCCCATAAAAACAACCATCTGCTGACTGCTCGCCCTCCAACCCGATTGCACAGCCAAAAAACCAACTCTGCCTTATCTCCACTGACACAAAAACAGTACCCTAGCCACCTATACATCAACCAAACCATTTAGCCCCACGTCTGTTGTTGCTACCCATCCATTTACATTCGCCTCTGCCATAAAAACAACCACTACACTCATCCGCCACTATAGTCAGTCGACAGCAACAGTGAATTCCTCTACAAACCACCACTACATTTCATCCATCCTCCTCGTACCAAACACCACCATTACCACCACTCAAAAATATCACCTCATCCAACACGTAATAGCCATCATCACCTGCAACCCAATCGAATCGCTAACGGTCGCGAGCACCGCAATCACAAAATCACTGCGACTGCATCCTGCCACTAAGTCGACTTCCATCCCTGCCGTAACCCAAACGCAACTCCTCCAAAACCATTACGACATCCAGACTTCAACTCCATCTCAACCCCTAACATCTCGAACCCAATACCCAAGTCTTCCTTGCCAAGTTGCCATGAACCACCTCGCAAACCCAATCACCTGAAATTGCAAACACCCCAAATCATTTGCCAAACCGAAAAGCGGTCGCGACACCAGACCACTCGAAGTCGACAACCAAATCCAATCAACCTTTGACCTGAAACCCACTGCACGAAATTGAATTGAATTTTGGGCCGGGCTGAGTTTGTTGTGAATTGGGTTTAAGTTTTTATTGGTTATTTATTTATTTATATATTTAGTTTTAAGTTTAAAAAATAAAAATAAAAATAAAACCTTAAAAAAAATTGTATATATCTTGTTGGTTCGTTTTGTTTACTTTGTTTTCGTTTGTTTCTTTTGTTTTCCTTTGTTCTAGTCTAAAAAAAGCTTCACTTGTTTAATTTTCATTTTTTTCTCTTATTTTAGTTTCCATTTATTTTACTTTCATTTTTTTCTTTTTCACTTGTTTTATTTTCGTCCTTGATAATATATATATATATATATATATATATATATATATATATATATATAGCTTGTTTTTATTTCAGGTTGCCAAAGTAGAATTCAGAAGGAGAAGAACTACTGCCAAAAAAATTGCTTGCATATAAAAAAATTGCATCACTATCCCCCTCTTTGCATTGTTGATTTCTTGCATTTTAAAAATGAAAATTTTCAAAACAAAAGAAATTTCATCGTAGTTGCATTGTAAATTCACGTTTAACTTCTGCTTTGCATTTCATCTTAGAATTTGATTACCAATAACGCACTTAATTGTATATTGACAAGTTATCTTTTTTGAACAATTTAATTTCTTGATGTCTAGGCTACGGCAGAGTAATAACCATTTATAAATATTACGGTGATTCGTAAATATTATAGTGGTTGTTCTTCTGAAAGTACTTAAATCTTCGGTTGCATTGCTACGGTGATTCGTGGTCCACCGATAACTCATGTCCGTTACCTAGTAGAGAACTATCTTGTTGATTTAAGACAAAGTGTAATTATACAATATTGGGTTGACATGAATAATAATTTGTAATTAACCCTTGCATTCATTTAGTTACATTAGTTCATGCATATTTAAAAAAATCAAAATCCAAAACTAAAAAAATTGTAAATATTCCTTCTCCTTTGATATTTTTAAATCCTTTTTCTTTGAAATTTCAAAAACCCATAAAAAAATTTAGATACCGAACTCCAAAAAAAATTATAAAACCTTTTCAAAAACAATGAAAAAACTTGAAAAACCAAAAGAAAACAAAAAATCAATTTCTTTTTTGAAAAGTAAATTCTGTTTGTAAATATATTTTTTTCCTTTATAAAAAACAAAAATAAATTCTATTTTTAAAAAATAAATTCTTTGTGAATAATTTTCCTTTACCAAAATAAAAAAAATTCTTGAAAATGTCCGGGTTTCCTTTTTCTTACTCATTAGAATTTTACAATAGTTGTGAAGATCAATATAATCCATATGATTTCACTCTAAATTTATATGGATATTTTAACGACAACAATTCTTAAACAATTCCAATTTTGAATAACAATGTTTTCAAAACGATGACCAATTCTCGATTCTTGGAAAAAGCATTTCATCTTTACTTGAATTCTCTGCAAAACAAAGTCAAAGTATAAATGAATTGTGTAATACATATTTGTGTAATAACTCGAGTCAAGGATTTCAAAATTTGAATTCAATTCAAAATTCAAACGATTTTCATTATAAACCATGCCAATTCAATTTCGAGCTCCAAAATGAATTTCAAACTCAAATTGAAAATGGAAATAACTTTTCAAACGAATTTGGCAATGGGAATAATCTTAACAACGTTACGATTGAAAATCTTTGTTCTCAACAATTTCAAAGTGAAAATCCTCATGTTAATAACTATAAATTGGATTTTGTTAAGAAAATGGACGAACTTAAAATGATCACACCGATTTGTTGATCGAAACATATATGAAACAATGTGAAAAGCAAATCCCAACATGTGATGAGTCAAATGATAATCCATCTTTTACCCAAATCGACGATTTTCAAATAACAACTTTTGAAATTGAAAATAATAATCTTAATGAAGTTATTGAAAACACGGTAATTGAGTTGGATTTCAATTCTTTTGAGGGTGTGGAACCAAATTTAAAATTAGATCTTCCTTTCCTCGATTTTGAAAATTTGAATACAACAAATTTGGATCTTGAACTTGAGATATGCAATAGGGTTGTTGATAATCCAGCAAAGGAAGACAATTTTAATGAACACAAATTCTTTGGAATTTTTGAAAATGAGTTGTTAAATTCTGAAAGGGAAGATTTACATCACCATTTTGATTTTGAAATCAATAATTTTGAAGATATTTTCAATGACAACTTGCATTTTGATTTGGTGAAAATAAACTTGAATTTCAATCAATTGTTTTATCTAACCCAAAAATCATCAAAAATAAAACAACTCGTACAATTTTTAATAAAACGACATTCGTTTTTCCAAATCCAGATTCGATTCTTCGATTCCAAAATCTTTTACGATTTGATTTTCTGCGCATAAGGTGTGTCTCGCGTACTTGGCGAGACAAATGAATCGGTTTTTGGAAGACCAGTTTATTTACTCTTTAATGGCATAGTTTCTGATATCATGTAGATAATCATCTTCATTTTCATTTAAATAAAGGTTATGTTTTTATTTTTCTCCTTCCACTTGGGTCGACTGTGGAGACACAGTCAAAATCAAGTGGGGGGGAGACTTATCTTCTTTTTGATTTTTCATGATTAATTTTTCATTTTTTTCTTCCAAAACTCAAAAAAAAGTCAAAATTTTAAAATACAAAAAACATTTCAAGCATTTTATTTATTTTTAAAGAAACGCTATTAGATAAATATATGGTTTTGGTTTATTAAATTGAAATTTTTGAAAATTTATTTGTCTTAACAAAAATAAAAATGAAGTTTGATTACAAATAACGATAGTTTAACTAGTATATAGGAAGATTCATACGTGATAATTACGAATATATCCTAGTTGAAAATCTTCGTTTTAAAAAGTGGTTAATTTTAAGTAAAGGATATAACATTTTTTTGTCCTCTAAGTTAAGTGGTGCTAAGATGATTTCGCAAAACTCTATTTTTCCCAAAAAAATTTGAGAAAAAAACAAAACATTTATATATATGTAAATATTTTCTATTAACATGGTCGATAGGTGTACACACTTGTGCATACACTCGCCATGCTCTGTACCTTTCTCAGGTTAGCCCGAAAGGCAGTGCATGATCGGTATATCTGGCCTCAGTTTTTCCGAGCTAGGTGTATATATAAAAATTCTTTTTAATAACGCCTATAGTCAATAGGTGTGCACACTCGTATGTTCAGTCGCCACGCTCCGTATTCCTCTCACATAAGTCCGCAAGGCAGTGCTTGGGTAATATATCTGGCCTCAGTTTATCTGAGTTAGGCATATGTAAATATTGTTAATATCAATAAAATTTTCAAAAGAAAAAAAAGGGAGCAAGCAATTGAAATCCTAGCACTATTTTTAACTTAGTTGATTTGACGTGTTATTGAGAAGAAATGAATATACCACTTTGATAAACTTTGATAATCAACTAAGGATCCATTTTATAGTTCCACTTTGTTATCAACTGAAACAACAAGTTAAACTATTGTCTATTTGTTATGATAACTTATTTTTTGTTGGAAATTTTGATGAGTAAATGACAAAAAACTTCAAGACAATGACTGAAACCAATATTTAACTTAATTGTGTCGATGTAAAGGCGAATCCTTCATTGTAATATTTTTAAAAACTCGCATTCATCTCGTTGTAAATAAATCTTGCATTTTATAAATATTTTCAACCTACATTTGGATTTTGTGGGTAGTATCCGCTGAAAACCCTCACGAGACAACACACGTCCTATTGGGGACGCCCAGAGGCTTAATGGCTTGTTGCATATGCTCAATGCAATCGTGCTCCCTACGAAAATGGATTTATCTTAGTTTTTCTTTATTCGAGGACGAATAAAAAGATAAGTATGGGGTATTTGATGTGCACGTAAATGTGCATATCTTTACCACCATATTTAATCTTCTTAAATTAAATAAATGATCATGTCGGGTATTTTAACTTGTTTAAACCAAATTCAAATATTTTCAAATTGTTACATATTCATCTTCATCCAAGGGCAAAATAGTCATTTTTGTGCATAAATTAACTTGAGAAAATTTAAATAGACATTTCCGGACTATTTTGTAGGAATTTGATTTCAATTACAAGTTGTTTCATGAAGAAGATATGCATGCACAAAAAGAACACAAAGGAATGAAGATGGAAATAATTCAAAGTGAAGATCATGGAGGACCCCACCTACCCACCTACCTTAATGCACAAATTAGAGGCTAATGCACATGCTTATGGAGTTCATGGCTTCATGTACACTTAAATGATGATTAGTAGAAGCTAATGATTACTTGGCCTCCACACTTTCTCAAGGGAATTTTGGGCATTCCCCAAATATACAAATTATGATTTAACACATGTATATATACCCCTTATATTTCATGTAACCTTCCCCTTCATTAGTTTTAGTTTAGGCTCAAAAATAAATCAAGCTCTCTTCTTTCTTTCCATGACTACTTAGCCATTTATTTCTTCTTCTCATGTAATTTTTTTATGCAATTTAGTACATGTTATTTTCCTTTTCTTGTTTATTTCCTTTCATGTTATAGTGTAGATTTACATTCATGCAAAGTACAATAGTTCTGATTTTTGTTAATTAGCTCTCTTTTTCATTAAGCTGTCATTTTCCTTTCATGTTGTTAGTTACATTTGTTAATCAAATGAAAAATATGATAGGCTAAACCCCTTCAATTTAGGGGTAATGAAGCTCTCTAATTATGTAGCTTCAACTATTCATTAATTCATGCTCTTTTATTGTGCTTAATGATGATGATACAAATGGTTTACTAGTTGTTTTTGCTTTGAATTTGATAGCCTATATTGTTGACACCAAATAGGCTATGCTTAAACAATCATTAACACTAATTGCCTCTTCATAAAAATATGATTATGACAAAATAAAGTGATTTGAAATTAAAATTTGACGGACTATATTTCTAATCAATAGTTAATAGGCCATAATTAAAATAGATTTCATTTTCATTGTCAAGTTTCATGAAAGTTAGTAAGTGGTTTAAGAGGTGTTTTATAGTTTGATGGCTTATGTTGGCTAATCTATACCGCAAATATGCCACACTTATGATAAGCACATCAATTTAAGCACTTATGATCATAAAAGAGAGATCATGATTTCATATGTGTTGAACTACATGATCTAAAGAGTGTATTTATTTTCTAAATTGTCACTTAACTCTTATATTTGCTTCTCTTTTCTTTTAGTTAGTTAGTTCTCTAATTCTCTAGCTCAACTTTCCATCGACTTTGGTTTAGTTTTATTGAATAGAAATTTAAAATCATCAATTCCCTGCTGATCGACCCATATTCGCCATGTACTACAAGTGTACGCTGTGCGCTTGTGGTTAAATTTATTTCAAAAAATTTCGACTAATTTCAAAACCGATAGAAAATTGGCCGATTAACACTCCCACGCAACTTCAAGGTTTAAGCATCTTATATTTTGGTCTCCCTGACATCCTAGATGCAATTCTACTCATTCAGGAGTTTACTCAAATTATATTCACAACTAGGTTAACCTAGCTGGTTTTTCTATCCCTTTATCCCCAAGATGCAGTTATTGGTTCTTAATAATGTGAATATATTCCTATTTGAAGAAAAAAATATAACAACTTAACAATACCACTCCCGTGGGTTTAATATCCTTGAAAACATTTACATATAAAATATGTCTAATCCCTTTAACTTATACTTTTATCAAGGAAATACTTCTTCAAATTTACATACTTGAAATCCTTTCAAAACCCCTTTATTTAGCTATGGGTTTTTCCTTGAATATAAGTTAGCGTTTAAAAAGCCTTTCGACGCCTTCGAATCCTTGCTTTCGACTTCATTGGATAACCTCATTCGAAAGCATTAAATTCTATCTTTTGAACATTAGGCTCCTACCTTTCGGATACTTTAAAACATCTATTTCGAGACCTTTCGACCTTGTTAAAGTATTATCATATAAGTATAGAAGCAAAGCTTCGAAACCATTCAAAAATACCCCTTTCGAAACCATTGAAGGTTACCCTTCGAAACCAATACCTTTCAAAGCCATTGGGTTTATATTTAAAATAACATTTTTGGGTCAAAGTGAACTTAAGCGAAAGCATCTCTTTAGAAACCATTCTTTATTTCAAAAAGTATTGAGTAAGCTTGATGTTGTCGAAACCATCCGTTAGAAAGCTTTAAAACATCTGGGTAAAACAATTGAAAGTTTGCTTCGAAACCCTTTCGAAACCATTGCCTTTGAAACCCCTAACCCATTTCGAAAGCAGTAGGAAATGGCTTATATTTATAAAACAAACAGCAACTTTCGATAGCATTGATGTCTTCAATACCATCAAAAGGCATCAAATTATAGAAGGGCTTCGACTTGGTCGAAATTACCCCTTTCGAAAGCTTCAAATAAACATTAAGTAACTTCTTCGAAAGCTACTATTTGAAAACAAAAGCGGCAACTCTCCTCTGAAAACTTCTTTAGAAATAACTTTTCAAAACCATTTGGAAGCCCGACACCCTACCTTATGCCTTTCTCCAATCCATTACGTATCAGCTGAATGATACCATGTGTACTGGTTTACTGGTTTCGTCTAGGTTGGAGGCAGAAGCTCTAGGTCGAAAGCTCCTTCCAAAGGATGCAGAACCTTACCACTTTACATTATTCTATTTAATTTATTCTATTTGAATCTCCTGAAAAATGTTATTTAAATTAGGGGTGTTACATTATGATATTGCATACATTCCTCGAGATCAAAACAAAGAGGCCGACTCATTGGCAAAGTTTGCTAGCACCGGGAATGCACAATAAATGGGCTTGGTCCCAATCTAAGTACTAAACGCTCCAAGCATAAACCTGGTGGAAATCGACTGGGTAGCAGAGATGAAGCCTGAGAAGGAGTCGTGGATGATTCTAATTAAAGATTATTTTCTACATGCAGTTCTTCCCGAACGGAGGAATGAAAAATGACAAGTCCTTCACAAAGCTTCACGATATATCATTCAGGAAGGAGTTATGTATAGAAAGGGTTTTTCTATCCCATGCTCTGCTACATGTCATAATGAAATAAAATGAGTCCAAAAGGAAGTTCATGAAAGGGAATGTGGCGATCACACTAGGGGCAAATCTTAGCAAAGAAAATACTCCGTTATAGGTATTATTGGACGACTGTCAATCGAGATGCTGCTAATTATGCAAGGCGATGCAACAAGTTCTAGATGTTTGCTAAATTTCCAAGAGTTCCACCGATGGAAATCACACAAATAGTCAGTGTGTGGCCATTTTCCATATAGGGCATATATATTATTGGTTCCTTACCGATCTCTAAAGGTGGTGCGAAGTACGCCATCGTCGCAATTGATGACTTCACCGAATGGGTCGAAGAAAAACCTTTAACAATGACACAATAAAGAAATTAGTCAACTTCATCATCTGAAACATCATCTGTCGTTTTGGCCTTCTGCGAACTATAGTAACCGATAATGGAACCCAATTCGACCGCGCTGAATTCAAAGACTTCTGCCATCGACATCATATTGAAAAGAGATTTACAGCAGTTGCTTACCCTCAAGCAAATAGACAAGTTGAAGATGTGAACTGTAACGACCCGCCTTTTGGACAGTTTAAACCGACGATCAAATACACATGCCGCTTCCAAACCATTCAAAAGGGCAGATGGTTATTGGGGTAAATAAGAAAAGAAAAGGAAGAGAAAAAAAGGAAATGAAACAACACCGAATCTCGCAGCGGAACGATAAAATATAACAGTCAACCAAACAGTTCATGAAGCTGTTTACTATACATTGACAATTATTAATACAACATTTATCAGAGTTATACATATACAACAGAACAATTAAAATAATGCAGCAGATAGCATGATGCAAGGGTAATAATAGTAATAGTATACCAAATCTTCGTCTTCATCCTCCAGAATAGATCTTCAAAAATTTGAAAACTCAAGACTGACCCGAGCGTAATGAAAAGACATAACACTGGAGTCAGGACTAAAATATCCTTATGAAAGTTAAATCAATCGTAAATATGAGTACAACGGCGTCCGAGATGTTTACGGGGTTTGACATCTCATATCCAATGTCAACGTGCGTGCAATAACTTAAGAGATGTCACGGGATTTTCCATCTCTTAAGGATCCGTTAAACTATCTACTATGTAGTACAATACGCTAAGTAGATAATGCCTATCAGTAATATAACGTATCAAAATAGCGTTAAGGCATTACCATAATCCCCCTTAACACATTTTTATAATGCCATAGTCTATACAGCACCGTAAGCCCCACCGTAAACTGGTGGTTATCAGAGGATACCCCATAGGTATAGCACAAAACAAAAGGTAGTGGCCGCGAATAGGATAATCAGTATGACAAGGTACATGAGGCGATACCAACTAGGATACTAGTAGTTGCGTGATCCGGACTGATGTTGAGCATAGCCAGCAGCTACCCCAACACCGCGAAACAACACTCCCAAATCAAGGGGTGCACCCAAATCGCATCACAAATGTAATAGATATGGTATCGAAGAAGTGTGTCCGTTAGAGATGGCGAACCTCAATGGCCCGGCGTCGCTCCTGTTTTAGTCATGTCAGGGGTCATCCAATATCGTTCTCTTTCTTCAGTCAACGCATTCACCAAACCATCCACTTCGTTCTGGATCAACACTCCGCGTATAATAGTTATTAAAGTGGTTTTCGGTATCGACAGAGAGTATGTCCATATCCGATCCCGGTCTCTTTAATAACAACGTATTATTACACCGTTGGCTCTTTTACATTTCAAATCGATTCATAATTGAAATCAAAATATCATATTCGCTTCAAAAATCAAATCCATTTCAAATATCATCGTATCTATTCAAATGTAAGATTTCGTTTCAAAAATCAATTTTCGCATCAATATCTCATTTCGATTTCAAAATCAATTCGGATTTCAATTTAGGTTGCAACTTCATTTAACCCAATTCGTATTTAAATTCAAGATTTAAATATAAACATTTCACCTTATTGACCAACTTAGAATTTTAGAAAATATTTTTAAGTGGTTTAAAAGCAGTTTAAATAATTAAAATAGTTAAAAATACTTAAAGTCTTAAAATGGATTTAAAATAGATAATTTAGTTTAAAATAATCTAATTTGGGTTAAGTAGATTTAAAATAGACTAAAATAGTTTAAGTATTTAAAGATGGTTTATATAACCGAGTAATTTGGGAAACAAAATTAAATAGCTTCAAACCAAACCATTTCAATTATAACTTCCCAATTCAAAACAAATTTCAATTTCCGTTTTACCGATTCAATTTGGATTTCAATTTAAATCAATGTCAACTTTGACTTCAAATTAATTCAATTTTACATTCACCTTCAATTTATTCAATTTCAATTTATATCGATTTTTAGCTTGATTTTTCAAAATATCAATTTATAATACTTAACAAAATTATCTTTTGATATTCAAATTTTAAAACCCAATTACAAATATGATTCAATTTCAAGCTCAATTTCAGACTATCATTTTATATTGCTTTTACTTAGTAATACTCAAAGCTCGAAATAATGTTCAATCTTTAAAATAAATAAATTTTCGAAATTCAATCATAACCAAATTTTAAATTTTAAAGTTTCAACTTAAATTATTTACCAATTTCTTTTAACCAAAATTTATTTCAACATTCCAAACTCAATTTTTCGACAAATTTGATTTCTATAAATTGATTTCTATTTATAACTTTTAAATCAAACATTTAAATAAATTTCAAATCGACGATTTTAAAAATTATTAATTTAGCCAATTCGGTGTCCGTATATAATTTTCTATCCTATGGCCAAGTAATTATTTATTTCAATTAAATGTCAGGGATGAAGATATATCACTTAAATCGATCATAGTGTCATATGTATGCATAACAGGTTATATATAAGCAAATAAACATCCAAACATTTAAATATCAACCAATAGCATCCATCGAAATAAATCATCCAATAGACAATACAATTCATGGCAATTTCATAGTTATCAATGTCAGGTAATTTAATCGCAATTCAATTTTAATTTCAATTTAACCGTTCAATTAAATTTTCAACGGTTAATTCAAATTATCAAACAACGACAAATAAAAATTCACAACACTTCATAATGTCAAATTTAACTAGTATAAAGATATTTAATACGTTGTGAGCGTTATAAAACACTCACATTGATTTTTACGATTTTAAATCAAATCGAACGACGTTCGATTTAACCCAAAATTTTCTCTAGCTCCAAACAATTCCAATCCAGCTCCATAGCGTAGTGCTTGACAAAATGATTGCAACGCAATTCGTTTCGTGCGTTTTCGACCTCGTATGAAAAAGATACAGCGTTTTAAAGTTTACACGAATAATAAATATAATAATTTCACAATTTCTATTAAATTTTCAACCTCATCAGATCTGGGCCGTTCTTTTTTGGAGATGGAAATCCAGGCCGCGCGCGCATCTCATCTTCTCCCTCAATCACGTACGCGCTCCATTTTAACTCACGACCGAACCCATCATCAAAACTAGGGTTAAATTTTTCGAGCCTCCATGACGACTTCGACAACGATTAGAAGCTTCCATTCCAAAGCCCATCCCTTGTGAGACCTTCAATCCTCTTCACTCGGCTGCAAAGCCATGAAGCTCGGGCCCCTATTGAGCACGCGAAACGAGGCCGAACTGCAGGCCTTCAAGCTCCTTCTCCCGTTGATCCACTTCGAATTTTACGATCTTGACCGTTCAGATTGAAGGTCTCACAATGCTCTACGAATTGTTAGTTGGGAGTTTGTTGTAAAAGCTGATGGATTGGAGAATTCGAGGGGAGAAGACGAGTGATTTTCGGTCTTTGGTTTAGAAAATGGCGGCCGGCTATAAGAAACCCTAGCCCTTTTTTTTAATTTTAATTTGTGAATAAAGGGGCTATTTATAGGAAACGACGAATACTATTCATCCGGCTTTTCCAAACTCCGAATTTCGCACGGTAACTGACGTTTCTAAGGTTTATCCCACGTTCCGGACACAATGGAATAGGTTTCGGGAGCTAATTCGATCATCTGTGTGAGTTATGGCAATAAACGTTCGATTTTAAATTAGATCGATTAAACCGATTTCTATGCGTTTTGGCTCGCCCCGGACAAACGGTAAATCCGATTGACACGAAAATTTAAACCTTACAATAATATAACATTACGGATCCTATGAAACTGGTTTCATCGAAATCCGAGACAGTTTGAAAAATGGCTATTTTAACTCGTCAAATCAATATTAAAACAATTTCGATGCGTTTCGAGCTGCCACGGTCAAACGAAAACTCCGATTGCTACGAAAATTAAAATCCGATAATAACAAACTATTATGGATCCAATGGAACTGGTTTCGTCCAATTCTGAGGCTGTTCGAAAATTGGCTATTTTTCAGTCGATAATTAAATATTAAAATATTCAATTTTCACAAATTTACTTTTAATTTGATTTTAAAAGTTCTACAACATCATTCTAAATTTAATACGATAAAATAAAATTTTACAAATCATCTTTAATCATATTAAACCCGTTATTCAATTATCCAATAATTTCCAATTTTAAAATCTTATTAATTCTATTATAATCCCGATATAACTTACATTCACTTTGGAAACCAATTTGAATCATATTAAATCAAATTTCAATTATTCACTCTATTTCCATATATTAAATTTCAATATCAAATTAATTAAATCACTATCTTTTGAAATATTCAAAACGAATTTAAAATTTAACCTTTGAAACGAATTAAAATTATATGACAACTATTTCCATTATACGATTATTCTATTCCCATTATTAAATTATTCAATAATTTCCAAATATTTAATCTAAACAATTTCGATTATCCAATAATTCATTATCTTTTGAAATATTGAAATTGAACTTATAAGAATCAACTTTTAAAACCAATTCACAATTTAGAACACTATTTTCATTGTACAGTTATTCAATTATTCAATAAGTTTTAAACATTTAATTTAAACAATTTACCTGTTCAATATTCGATATTTGATTTGAATAGATTTGACTTATCAATAAATTATACTATTATACCCAATGGATTCAACATCTATTATTATTCCAACAATTTTTTTCTAACACTAAATCACGAAATCTTATTAAATTAGCTATTTTAATTACCGAAAATTTACGGGTCGTTACACTCTCCCCCACTCAAAAGTTTTCGTCCCCGAAAAGGAAAAAGAAGGGAAAAGGAACTAAGTATAGAATTCAACATTAGATATATTTTATTCAAAGTTACCAACTTATAAACAATGAAATTCCATTTATAAAGTCATAACTACGCTTCCACTAAGTTACCCTAACGGCTTTCTAACTTTAAAAGTTGTTATCAAAACAAGTTATAAAAAAAATTTAAACTTGAAAATTTTTCTAACACCCGGATTTTACAGAAAATTTCGGCAGAGTGTCCTTTGCGCGGCTCGACCGGAAAAAAAATGACAGTATATATGTCACAAATATACATCTCATCAAGTGATGAGGCATCCCGCAGGGAAAAAAGTGTAAAAGTACGGTATGTAATCCGAGATATGTATCTTATATTTTATTGGCGAGCATATACGGCTAATATAGCGCGAAAGCGAGCTCCAAATGCGAAGCAAGCGCAATCTGCACCTACTAAACACTCAACAAACCACAAGAAACATTCATATATGAAAATAATATCAATATACATCATATAGAAACATAACAACTACATGTGCCAACATAGCAAATGCAACTAACAACAAATGCATCCAACAAATCAATTATCATCCAACTATCATCCAACGAATCCATAACAAATCAATATAAATTCACTTCTCATTAATATTTATTGACTTGGGTTTCAATTTTAATCACAGTTGATTCATTAACGTTGGATTTTACTAACATTCATTCTCAATTCAATTAGTTAACATTAACTAATTTATATTTACATTAGTTCACTTCCAATTTGAATCAAATTAAATTCTTTTAAATTCATTCAACTTCCAATTTGATTTCAATGATTTATAGCTTTCAATTACACTTAATGAATTATATACAGTCAACTAACAATCATATAACAACCAAATCATACCCAACATAACCAAATTATTAATTTTACATTCAAATTTGGTTTATCTCCTATATATATATATATATATATATATATCCTGTTATATAATTTTAAAAGAATCATTTTATATTCGGCATCTTAAATTTCCAGTATTAACTTTAATTAAGTCCGTAATCCGTACATATATCATCCGTGAGAAATATCAATCTAATCGCTTATTCGATCACACAATTTCACTTCCAAACTAGTATCGTTCACACGACTCTCTAGTGCGGACTCAAATTTGGTTCCTTGATTGGAAACTGTTACTCTCCTTGCATAGCCATATACTATGATAGAGAATTCCAGAATCAAATTAAAAATCCATATCTAGGGTTCGCCGTCGAAAATCGAGTGAAAAATCCTAACTTGGATCGATACAAACCATCTCGAAATTTTGTGCTCGAATTTGGATCAAATCGTTAAACGAATAAAATAATATACGTACAATCTCACGCATTACCTTCCAATAGATTTCTATCCAATTTATCTATATTAAATTATTTTATTGACTTCTATTTTTTTCACTTAATTACTCACAATCCATTATTCAGTTAGTATATTCATTTCTTTACATAGCATATTCTTTAACATTATCTTTTCTTAAACATCATATCAAGGAATTTGCTTACTCAAGTTCATTTTAAACATTCCATATAATTTAATTAAACTCAATTTTATTTTCCAATTGATTCTTAGCTATAAGAAATTCCTTTGTTTACATTTATTGCGTTATCATAATTTCAGTTAATAACGAATTCATTTGTGGAACATTTTATTAATCATCACTTTAGTTTATTAATCATCCTATAAAAGTCTAACCTCTCATAAATGATTTTTCTTAGTTTACAGTTATCTTAAAGGTTACAAATTCAATTATTTTACAATCCTTTTGCAATTTATATTTATTTTCTATAACCAATTTACAAAGATATAATACGATTCATTTATCTTCTTTCTTAAGTTCACTTACTTGTTCCATTTATCCATTCATCATTCCATGTTATATTTAAGTATATAACATTTTTATCACAACCAAAATTTTCATTTATATACATTTTAATTCCTTTTGAGTTTTCCTTACTTGTATACTTTAATTATTTTCAGGTTCTGTTTATTTTGTACAACATCTCATTACATATCCAAAACATCATTTCAACTTCTTAATATTTGGTAAGTCATATTATATGTTATTAGAATGCAAATTTGGTATTATACAAATTTATAGAATTTCATTTTACTTAATTAGAATGTTCACAAATTTAATTTATTTAAATCCTCTTTACCCTTTAACTTTAAAGGTACACTACAACTCTAAAGTTTTCCTAAAACATAAGCTTATATATCTTAATCCTCTTATTTTATAAATTCCGGTTATTTATATTTCATTCAAATAATTTGAAAATTACTAACTAACATAACTTAGAAATTTAAATGCCCGGTTCTTTTCAAGTGGTCTGAAATAAACATATACACCTATATTTTTAATATATCAAATCATACCTTTAGAGTTTAAACCAAAACCCCTTTACCCAAAATAATTTCGAAGAAAAACAAAGCTTCTTAGAAGTCTCCCCCACTTTGAGACTCGAAAATGAACGTCGATGATGCTGTGCAGTCATCACCAAAATTATTTTCCAACGACAGAAGAGAGGAGTACTTAATTCATTCCTTCTTAAAAATCCTTTTAAAATATTTCCGATAAATATTTTCCAACTAATATCATAATATATTTTCTTCAAAGCTTTGAGAACCATTTTTCAAGATCTCCGGGTCTTAAATTCAATATTTTCCAATTTAAATCTATTTTATTTTATAAGTCACCTTTATAAAACATTCTTAGAGGATTTTCTTTCTTAAAACATTCCACAAGTGTTTTATCATTGTTCATTTTGTAATTCACCTTATTTATTAAATTACAATATCAAATTAATGATAATAACTAATATTTTCATTCCTAACAACCAGGTAAGCAAGATAAGTCACAATAATTTCTGAAAACTTTTATTTATATATAAAATATAATTAGAGTAAAATTATTTTATTTACCCAATTTCAAAACAATACTATGTCGAATTGTTCTGTTTAAGTGTTTAGAGATCCCTATCAATGACGTTAATTACTCGTATTGACCAGAATCCATAAGCCATTCAACAAATCAACCGACACAATATAAAACATTTTATATCACTAACAAATACGCTCTCTCATATATATATATATATATATATATATATATACATATATATATATTCACTCAGCGACTCATCATAGGATATTACTACCCTACTTATAAAGAGTCATACCCCCACAAAGCTAAGGTTATCGCTAAACCAAAGCTCTGATACCAACTGTAACGACCCGCCTTTTTGGACAGTTTAAACCGACGATCAAATACACATGCCGCTTCCAAACCATTCAAAAGGGCAGATGGTTATTGGGGTAAATAAGAAAAGAAAAGGAAGAGAAAAAAAGGAAATGAAACAACATAGAATCTCGCAGCGGAACGATAAAATATAATAGTCAAATAAACTGTTCATGAAGCTGTTTACTATACATTGACAATTATTTATGCAACATTTATCAGAGTTATACATATACAGCAGAACAATTAAAATAGTGCACCAGATAGCATGATGCAAGGGTGATAATAGTAATAGTACTTCGTCTTCATCCTCCAGAATAGATCTTCAAAAAACTGAAAACTCAGGACTGACCCAAGCGTAATGAAAAGACAAAACACTCGAGTCAGGACTAAAATATCCTTATGAAAGTTAAATCAATCGTAAATAAATATGAGTGCAACGGCATCCGAGATGTTTACGGGGTTTGACATCTCATATCCAGTGTCAACGTGCGTGCAATAACATAAGAGATGTTACGGGATTTTCCATCTCTTAAGGATCCGTTAAACTATCTACTATGTAGTACAATACGCTAAGTAGATAATGCCTATCAGTAATATAACGTATCAAAATAGCGTTAAGGCATTACCATAATCCCCCTTAACACATTTTTATAATGCCATAGTCTATACAGCACCGTAAGCCCCACCGTAAATTGGTGGTTATCAGAGGGTACCCCATAGGTATAGCACAAAACAAAAGGTAGTGGCCGCGAATAGGATAATCAGTATGACAAGGTACATGAGGCGATACCAACTAGGATACTAGTAGTTGCGTGATCCGGACTGATGTTGAGCATAGCAAGCAGCTACCCCAACACCGCGAAACAACACTCCCAAATCAAGGGGTGCACCCAAATCGCATCACAAATGTAATAGATATGGTATCGAAGAAGTGTGCTCGCTAGAGATGGCGAACCTCAATAGCCCGGCGCGGCTCCTGTTTTAGTCATGTCATGGGTCATCCAATATCGTTCTCTTTCTTCAGTCAACGCATTCACCAAACCATCCACTTCATTCTGGATCAACACTCCGCGTATAATAGTTATTAAAGTGGTTTTCGGTATCGACAAAGAGTATGTCCATTTCCGATCCCGGTCTCTTTAATAACTACGTATTATTACACCGTTGGCTCTTTTACATTTCAAATCGATTCATAATTGAAATCAAAGTATCATATTCGCTTCAAAAATCAAATCCATTTCAAATATCATCGTATCTATTCAAATGTAAGATTTCATTTCAAAAATCAATTTTCGCATCAATATCTCATTTCGATTTCAAAATCAATTCGGATTTCAATTTAGGTTGCAACATCATTTAACCCAATTCGTATTTAAATTCAAGATTTAAATATAAACATTTCACCTTATTAACCAACTTAGAATTTTAGAAAATAGTTTTAAGTAGTTTAAAAGCAGTTTAAATAATTAAAATAGTTAAAAATACTTAAAGTCTTAAAATGGATTTAAAATAGATAATTTAGTTCAAAATAATTTAAATTGGGTTAAGTAGATTTAAAATAGATTAAAATAGTTTAAGTATTTAAAGATGGTTTATATAACCGAGTAATTTGGAAAACAAAATAAAATAGCTTCAAACCAAACCATTTCAATTATAACTTCCAAATTCAAAACAAATTTCAATTTCCCTTTTACCGATTCAATTTCGATTTCAATTTAAATCAATGTCAACTTTGATTTCAAATTAATTCAATTTTACATTCACCTTCAATTTATTCAATTTCAATTTATATCGATTTTTAGCTTGATTTTTCAAAATATCAATTTATAATACTTAACATAATTATCTTTCGATATTCAAATTTTAAAACCCAATTACAATTATGATTTAATTTCAAGCTCAATTTCAGACTATCATTTTATATCGCTTTTACTTAGTAATACTCAAAGCTCGAAATAATGTTCAATCTTTAAAATAAATAAATTTTCAAAATTCAATCATATCCAAATTTTAAATTTTAAAGTCTCAACTTAAATTATTTACCAATTTCTTTTAACCAAATTTTATTTCAACATTCCAAACTCAATTTTTCGACAAATTCGATTTCTATAAATTGATTTCTATTTATAACTTTTAAATCAAACATTTAAATAAATTTCAAATCGACGATTTTAAAAATTATTAATTTATCCAATTCGGTGTCCGTATATAATTTTTTATCCTATGGCCAAGTAATTATTTATTTCAATTAAATGTCAGGGATGAAGATATATCACTTAAATCGATCATAGTGTCATATGTATGCATAACATGTTATATATAAGCAAATAAACATCCAAACATTTAAATATCAACCAATAGCATCCATCGAAATAAATCATCCAATAGACAATACAATTCATGGCAATTTCATAGTTATCAATCTCAGGTAATTTAATCGCAATTCAATTTTAATTTCAATTTAACTGTTCAATTAAATTTTCAACGGTTAATTCAAATGACAATCTATATGACAATTAAATTTTTGTCAAACAACGACAAATCAAAATTCACAACACTTCATAATGTCAAATTTACCTAGCATAAAGATATTTAGTACGTTGTGAGCGTTATAAAACACTCACATTGATTTTTACGATTTTAAATCAAATCGAACGACGTTCGATTTAACCCAAAATTTTCTCTAGCACCAAACGATTCCAATCCAGCTCCATAGCATAGTGCTTGACAAAACGATTGCAACGCAATTTGTTTCGTGCGTTTTCGACCTCGTATGAAAAAGATACAGCGTTTTAAAGTTTACACGAATAATAAATATAATAATTTCACAATTTCTATTAAATTTTCAACCTCATCGAATCTAGGCTGTTCGTTTTTAGAGACGGAAATCCAGGCCGTGCGCGCATCTCATCTTCTCTCTCAATCACGTACGCGCTCCATTTTAACTCACGGCCGAACCCATCATCAAAACTAGGGTTAAATTTTTTGAGCCTCCACGACGACTTCGACAACGATCAGAAGCTTCCATTCCAAAGCCCATCCCCTCCTCTTCACTCGGCTGCAAAGCCATGGAGCTCGGCCCCCTATTGAGCACGCGAAACGAGGCCGAACTGCAGGCCTTCAAGCTCCTTTTCCTGTTGATCCACTTCGAATTTTACGATCTTGACCGTTCAGATTGAAGGTCTCACAATGCTCTACGAATTGTTAGTTGGGAGTTTGTTGTAAAAGCTGATGGATTTGGAGAATTCGAGGGGAGAAGATGAGTGATTTTCGGCCTTTGGTTTAGAAAATGGCGGCCAGCTATAAGAAACCCTAGCCCTTTTTTTTTAAATTTTAATTTGTGAATAAAGGGGCTATTTATAGGAAACGACGAATACTATTCATCCGGCTTTTCCAAACTCCGAATTTCGCGCGGTAACTGATGTTCCTAGGGTTTATCCCGCATTCCAGACATAATGGAACAGGTTTCGGGAGCTAATTCGATCATCTGTGCGAGTTATCGCAATAAACGTTCGATTTTAAATTAAATCGATTAAACCGATTTCTATGCGTTTTGGCTCGCCCCGGACAAACGATAAATCCGATTGACACGAAAATTAAAACCTTACAATAATATAACATTACGGATCCGATGAAACTAGTTTCGTCGAAATCCGAGACTTTTTGAAAAATGGCTATTTTAACTCGTCAAATTAATATTAAAACAATTTCGATGCGTTTCGAGCTGCCACGGTCAAACGAAAACTCCAATTGCTACGAAAATTGAAATCCGATAATAACAAACTATTACGGATCCAATGGAATTGGTTTCGTCCAATTCTGAGACTTTCCGAAAATTGGCTATTTTTCAGTCGATAATTAAATATTAAAATATTCAATTTTCACAAATTTACTTTTAATTCGATTTTAAAAGTTCTACAACATCATTCTAAATTTAATATGATAAAATAAAATTTTACAAATCATCTTTAATCATATTAAACCCGTTATTCAGTTATCCAATAATTTCCAATTTTAAAATCTTATTAACTCTATTATAATCCCGATACAACGTACATTCACTTTGGAAACCAATTTGAATCATATTAAATCAAATTTCAATTATTCACTCTATTTCCATATATTAAATTTCAATATCAAATTAATTAAATCACTATCTTTTGAAATATTCAAAACGAATTTAAAATTTAACCTTTGAAACGAATTAAAATTATAGGACAACTATTTCCATTATACGGTTATTCAATTCCCATTATTAAATTATTCAATAATTTCCAAATATTTAATTTAAACAATTTCGATTATCCAATAATTCATTATCTTTTGAAATATTGAAATTGAACTTATAAGAATCAACTTTTAAAACCAATTCACAATTTAGAACACTATTTTCATTGTACAGTTATTCAATTATTCAATAAGTTTAAATATTTAATTTAAAAAGTTTACCTGTTCAATATTCGATATTTGATTTGAATAGATTTGACTTATCAATAAATTACTCTATTATACCCAATGGATTCAACATTTATTATTATTCCAAACGACTTACAATTTTTTTCTAACACTAAATCACGAAATCTTATTAAATTAGCTATTTTAATTATCGAAAATTTACGGGTCGTTACATGAACAAAATCAAAAAGTACATTTCAAATAAGTGTTTGGAAAAGGATAGATGCAAGTGGGTGGATGAACTCCCAATAGCATTATGGGCCTACAAAACCACCCACAAGTCCCCGACTAGCCATACTTCATTTTCCCTTGCTTACAGCTCTGAAGCCGTTATTGAACTCGAAGTTCCTTCTCATCAAGTGACCTACTAGGATCCGAGAATAAACAAAGATCTCCTCTTGGAGTCTCTAGACTATGTGGATGAGAAGTGCAAAGAAGTTGATTTGAGGGCAGCTGTGCACCGACATCATTCGTCCGATAATACAACAGTAAAGTTCGACCTGGAACCTTTGAAATTAGCAGTCTCAACTTGAAACTAGTTTTACATGCACCATCGCATATGAATCCTACATGGAAAGGACCATACGTCCCTAAACAGAGGCTTGGAGAGGGAACTTTTAAGCTAGCGATTGTTGATGGCGTCACACTCCCAATGGCATGGAATGGAAAGCATTTTTGATGCTATTTCACTTAATCTAGTTCTTTTTCATTCGGTTGTTTTTAGTTTTAGGATTTGCTTTAGCATTTGATTTTCCAGATATGTAATGAGACAAATGGTGTCATTTCTTTCCAACTGGCAAATAAAGTTTTGAATTTTGCTTTATATATGTGATCTGCCATTGGATTGTATATTAGCTGCGACATACGACCAAGAAAATCCCACCATACAATGAAGTCAACATGACTTGATAGAGATCGTGGTTCGAACCACTCGAGGCTACGACCTCAAGGAGGCTATGAGATTGATGAATTGAATCAATATTCGAGCTAACGAGCAACTAAATTACAAGTACATTAAATGGAAAATGTGATAGCTTGTTCACTTAAGCAAATGCACATAACAGTTCTACAAAAGCAAGATAACTTTTATTCACATTAAACATGTAAGTTGCAGTACAAGTTTACCCAAAAAATGAGTATATGAGAGGGGTCCATACCCGCACAAACATGTCCAACAAAAGAGAAAATGAAAGTCTATAGGATCTTTTTAAATAATGTAACTTATATATATACATACGTGTGAGAGTGTATATTACTAACTATATTAAGCAGAGAATAATAATTGAATATAAATAAAGTAAATAGTAGAAAGGAGCACACCAGATATTTTATACTGGATCAGACTTCCCGTCCTACATCTAGTCACGAAGCTCTCATTCGGTGTTTTCTTTAACAAACTAACCCTCGCTTTGCCCAGAGGAATATGCTAATACAAAAGTATATCTCTGACAATCTTGTGTTTCAAATAATACCGATTCTGACCAATAGTACAAATCTTCCTATGATCTCCTTTGAGTATGTGAATGTGAATGCTTTGAGTTTTAGGAAGTGATTTAACCAAAATGATATTTTGGTTATGATAGATTGAGAATATGTAAGCAAGAGATGCACAGATATGTAAATAGTGAGTCATAAGATATCAAGAGAATTGATTAATGTTAATCTCAATCTTTGTAGTATTTATAAGTTTAAAGAGATGCAGATAAGGAGTTGTTACTGTTAGATAAACTCTATTCAATTTAATGGCCGCAACCTTTTGACGAAGAGATAAGTTTATTCAAGTTAACAGAAGCACCTATTCAATGTGAAACGAAGAAACCTTTAAGGCTATAGCAGTTTTCAGATGACAGAGGTCTGCAGGAAAACCACAGACCTCTGTGGGGAAAGGATTTCCTGAACCAATTCATAGACGTCTGTGGATTTCCCACAGACGTCTGTGGTTGGCATTTTCAGATTATAAACTTTGTAATGCCAATTTTTCAATGCTTTTTATTGCCTATTTTGTGTATATGAATTCGTGTGTGCATATATACTCAAGGAGACCTTACTGTTGAGTCACAGCTTCTATGAAGATTTTGATTGCTGACAACAATATTAAAGCGATCGACAAATCAAGACGTACATATAGTACTCTAGATTATAGGTTGATTATTTGATGTTATAATAGTAATAAAATTGTCAAAATCTATCCTCAAATAATCATGCACAAAATATAATATATATATATACACATTTATATAGGTTGTGCACTTTATTGTGCAACTTAACAGAGACCGGTCGACCGGTCCAAAAATGAACGGTCGACCGTTCCTGTTGAATGTGCACAATAAACGTGCACACATGCACATAACGACTATATTTTTAAAAACCTGTCTACCGGTTAGTTTTTGACCTGTCGACCGTTTTTAAACAGAGAGCAACTTCTTCCAAAAGACACATCTTTCTTCAATAGTTGCGTCTCTTCTTCTTCATCAATGATCATAACTTTTGACTGCAACTTTTCACCAAGGGTTATAACTATTTTCTCTCTATAAATACACATCAATATCATTGATTAAAACAACAAGTTTTATTAAGATTATATATGCTCTCTATCTATTCTTTGAATTCACTTGCATTCAAAAAGCTCTAAACTACTTTCATTCCTTATTGAATCATTGACACTATCTCATATATTTTGATTCAATAAGCAATATAAATTCCATAATCTTCACAAACATCATTCACAATTTGAGGATAAGATTATAGGAAGAGTGTACTACAAGTGACAAATCCGTGTTTACAAGAGCACAAGTTGTCAACAACAATTGTAATTGTTTTTTGTTGAAGTCCTCAGTATTGTAAGAGGCAAGTGTTGAAGTCCTCAGTATTGTAAGAGGCAAGTGTTGAAGCCCTCAGTGTTGTAGAGGCGTGAAATCCCGTTCGGCTGTTCGGGTAATTGTAAACCTGTTCCTCCGGGTGAAGCGAGGTTGTAATTAGTGAAAATCCAGATAGTAGTCTGGGACTGGACGTAGGACGGTGCTCCGAACCAGTATAAAAATCTCTGGTGTGATTTTTCTATTTTTTATTTACAATGCTATTATCATCTATTTCTGCATTTGTATTGTAATCCATATTAAACGATCCGTGTATACTATATTAGCACATATAATTGTATACACACCGCACTTTCATTTGGTATCAGAGCACGGTCATCATATAACCGTAACACAGTTATTTGATATATTCTTGTAATATGGCAAATAACGCAAGTACTAGCACTCAAAACACCACTTACACAGAAGGGCAATCGACACAAAGACCTCCATTTTTCAATGGTCTTAACTATAGTTATTGGGCAACACGTATGTCATTCTTTATGCAATCAAGTAGCTATGATGCTTGGAATGCTACTCAAAGAGAAATAGTGAATCCAACAACTGATTATTCAGAATGGACTGTGGCTGAGAAAACGGCAGCAGCCGTAAATGCAAGAGCAATAAATATGTTGTTCTGTGCATTAGACCAAAATGAATATAATCGTGTTAGTATCTGTACTACTGCACATCAAATTTGGCAAACGCTAAAAATCACTCATGAAGGTACTAACAAGGTTAAACAAGCCAAAATAGCCATGCTGAAAAGTCAATTTCAAAATTTCAAAATGAAACCAAATGAAACAATCAATGACATGTATTCACGGTTTCAAACTATTCACCATGCACTTATTGGGTTAGGACAAAAGTATTCCGATTTTGATGTTGTTTCAACAGTCCTACATTCTCTGACTAATGAATGGGAAGGAAAAGTATTAGCAATTGAAGAAGCTAATGATCTTTCCGTCATGAAGCCAGATGAATTGATAGGAAATTTAATGTCCTATGAAGCAAATTTGCAGGCTAGAAAAGAACAGAAAGAAGAAAAGAAAAATGTAGCATTTCATGTTGAGAAAGATGAAAATGAATCAGATTCTGAAGATGAAGATTTGGCGTTCATTGCTAAAGGTTTCAAAAAATTCCTAAAATATCGAAAAGCCAGTCGCTACAATAAAAGGAAACCTGGATCAAATAAACCATCTTCATCTGCTATAGAATGTTTCAACTGCCATAAAAAGGGACACATGCAGAAGGATTGTCCAGAACAAAAGAAAAAGTCAGAAAATGACAAATTCAAATATAAGAAGGACAAATCAAAGAAACGAGCCTTCTCAGTAACATGGGATGATTCAGAGTCATCTTCATCAGAAAGTGAAAGTGATTCGGAGAATGAACAAGCTAATGTTTGTTTTATGGCAACAGAAGATGAGGTACAAATTCCTACATTTGATGAATTACTTGATATTAATGCTGAATTGATAGTCAAATATAAAGACTTAAAACGTCAATTAAAAGTAGTCAAAGCAGATTTAAGTAAAGCAGAGTTTGAACGAGATTTGTTAAAAGATGAGAAGAAAATATTAGAAGAAGAACTTGAAAATATTCAAGAATCATCATCTAATGTTGACTCTCAAATATCTCTTTTGAGTCAAGAAATAGAAGCTCAAAAAGAGAAAAATAACGCTCTCACTACTGAAAATCATGAACTTAAAGCAAAAGTCAAAATTCTAGACCTAGAAAAAGCTAGTTTACAAACAAAATTTGATGACATTACTCAAAATGTTTCTAACTTTAACAAAGGTCGAGAAAATTTGACTAAAATCATTAAAAGTTCACAATCTATTTCAGATAAACAAGGTTTGGGATATAACAAACATGAAACTAAAAAACATCTTAGAAATAAAAGGAAGAAGAAAGTACAAAAAACTGAAGCTAAGAAAAATCTTAGTTTATTATATTTCAAACCAAAACCAGTTGTGAAATTTCAAAAGAGAAATGTCAAGACTATCAAAATATGGGTTCCTAAAACAAATAATAACTTGATTAGGAACAAATACATTCAGCAATTCATGAATAATGTACATTTTAATAACAATTATATATATAAAGGGGATACCGGACCCAAATGGGTTTGGACTCCTAAGACCTAACTCTTAGGACCCTATAAAAAGTGGGTACCATGAACTTAATTCTATGTTTGCAGGTCCCACTGAAGAAAAGAGGAAAGTGGATATTGGACAGTGGTTGCTCAAAGCATATGACGGGAGACAAGAGCTTACTAACAAATATTAAATACTCAGATGGTGGCTCAGTCACTTTTGGAGACAATTCAAAAGGTTATATCATCGGCAAAGGCGATGTGAGCAATTGTGGTACATCTAACTTACCTCTTATTACTAATGTCATGCTAGTTAGAAATTTAAAACACAATTTACTTAGTATTAGTCAGTTATGTGACAAGGGTTTTATAATTTCCTTTTCAAATAATAAGTGTAGTATTTTAGATAAAGACCATAATTTGGTTTTTGAAGGTTATAGAGACAGAAATATATATATTCTAAATATGAATATTAATCATAATTCAGATATGTGTCTTATGGCTAATAACAATGATCCATGGCTATGGCACAAACGTTTCTGTCATATAAACTTCAGAACTATTGACAAGCTAGCCAAAAACAATCTAGTTAGAGGACTACCCAAAATGAGTTTTAAAGTTAACAACATTTGTGATGCATGTCAATTAGGAAAATTGACCAAATCATCATTTAAATCCAAGAAAGTCATATCAACATTACAACCGCTTGAGTTACTGCACATGGATTTATTTGGACCTACTAGAGTTCAATCAATAAATCACAGTCAATATGTGCTTGTAATTGTTGATGATTTCTCTCGTTATACATGGACAATTTTCTTAAAAAATAAAAGTGATACTTTCGATCATTTCAAATCTTTCGTCAAAAGAATTCAAAAATCAAAAGTGATTAAAGTTAAAAATATAAGAAGTGATCATGGCGGAGAGTTTGAAAATAATGAATTTGAACATTTTTGTACAAAGAAAGGTATATATCATAATTTTTCGTTTCCCAGAACTCCACAACAGAACGGAGTAGTAGAACGAAAGAACCGAACTTTACAAGAATGTGCAAGAACATTATTAAATGGAACCACCTTAACAAAACACTTCTGGGCAGAAGCTGTTGCAACTGCCTGTTATGTTTTAAATCGTGTGTCCATAAGACCTCTTACCAAGAATACTCCTTATGAATTGTTTAACAAAAGAAAGCCCAAAATCTCATACTTCAAAGTTTTTGGTTCTAAGTGCTTTATTTTAAATACGAAAGACCAGCTTGGAAAATTCGATCCAAAAGCCGATGAAGGAATATTTGTCGGTTATTCGGAACGAAGTAAGGCCTATCGAATATTTAATAAACGAACCAAAACTATTGAAGAATCACTTCATGTATCTTTTGATGAAATCTATCAGCATCCTCACACAATATCAGATGATGACGAATCAATAGTCATTAATAATCCAATCATCTCAAATACTGATTCTGACTCAGAAGTAATTATTGAGAATACTCCTCAAATATGTGAATTACAATCACCACCAAGAATATTAAGAGACCATCCGGCCCAAAATATAATAGGTGAAATAACATCACATGTCAGAACAAGGAGTCAACTCAATCAAATGGGTCATGTCGCTTTTCTCTCAAATATCGAACCCAAGAATTCAAAAGAAGCTGCTACAGATGATTACTGGATCATTGCCATGCAGGAAGAACTAAATCAGTTTGAGCGCAATGACGTTTGGGAACTTGTTCCGAGACCAACTGATCAGTCAGTAATTGGTACTAAATGGGTCTATAAAAATAAGGCTGACGAACAAGGAAATATCACCAAAAATAAAGCAAGATTAGTAGCACAAGGATACAATCAGGAAGAAGGTATCGATTATGAAGAAACTTTTGCACCAGTTGCTCGACTAGAAGCTATTAGAATTCTATTATCTTTTGCTTGTTATCATAATTTCAAACTTTATCAGATGGATGTCAAAAGTGCTTTTCTCAATGGATTTATCAAAGAGAATGTCTATGTCGAACAACCACCTTTATTCGTACATGAAAAATATCCTGACCATGTGTTCAAACTTAAGAAAGCTCTGTATGGTTTAAAACAAGCACCTCGTGCTTGGTATGAACGTTTACGTAGCTATCTTATTAATTCAGGATTTGAAATAGGCGAAGTCGATCAAACTTTGTTTATTAAACATTCTCGAAATGATATTCTGGTTATCCAAATATATGTAGACGATATCATCTTTGGTTCAACAAACGATAAACTCTGCAAGGAATTTGCAAGTATTATGACCAAAGAATTCGAAATGTCTCATATGGGAGAACTATCTTATTTTCTTGGACTTCAAATCAAACAACTTTCAAACGGTATTTTTATCAATCAAGAAAAATACTGTGAAAATCTTATCAAACGCTTCGGATTACAAAATACATCTGGTAAACCAACTCCTATGAGTACAACTACACATCTTGAAAAAGATGAAAGTGGTAAGAATGTTGACCAGAAATTATATCGAAGCGTGATTGGTTCTCTTCTTTATCTTACAGCTAGTCGTCCAGATATATTAATGAGTGTTTGTTTATGTGCTCGTTTTCAAGCCGATCCAAAGGAATCACATTTACGAGCAGTGAAACGTATAATTCGTTATCTAAATAATACCAAAGATTTTGGTCTTTTCTATCCAAAAGAATGTCCATTTGAATTAGTATCATATAGTGATGCTGATTTTGGTGGCTCACGGACGGATAGAAAAAGTACAAGTGGTACGTGCCATTTTATTGGAAAATCACTTGTCTCTTGGTTTAGTAAGAAACAGAATTGTGTTTCACTATCAACATGTGATGCTGAATATATATCAGCGGCTCTCGCTTGTACTCAAGTACTATATATGCAACAAACACTTCAAGATTTCGATATACATTTATCGAATTCTATTATATACTGTGATAACACGAGTGCAATAAATCTCTCTAAAAATCCAGTAAATCATTCTAGAACCAAACATATTGATATCCGTCATCATTTCCTTAGAGATAATGTTGAAAAAGGTAATATACATCTTGAATATGTTCACACTGACAATCAAATAGCCGATATTTTCACTAAACCATTACTTGAATCTAGTTTTATTAAACTACGAAGAGAGCTTGGCTTAGTATCTCGGAAAGATCTAGAATAGAATAAGTAACCTTCAAACTTAGGCTATATATTTTTCAAATAATTCTTAAATTTCAGCCTATAACAAACTATACCTATTTTTATAACTTTTTTATCTATCATTGTTTTTGTTTACGGCTAATTATCTCTAACAAATCCTATCCTCAAGTTCATTGGCAAACTTTTTTCTATATAAACGTTTGAAAAATACACTTTCATTCATTCACCTTCTTGCTGAAAATTATAAATCACCTTAAACAAGCTACCATGGCACACATTTGCGACAAATGCGCAGAGGAATCTCATATTTCTATCACAAGCTCGGAGTCGGAGGAACAATATTCTCCGATTACACCGAAACAAAGGCCGGAATGCCCTCACCATTGTTTTCGCACACCTGGCCATACTCCAACATCCAAGCGTGCAAAGAAAGCACTATTCTGCTCTCCGCGCACGAAGGCGCAAATCGATGAAATTCATCACTACCAAAAGCATCAAATCGATCTTCAACGACAACTACATTATGGTCAAAACCTACTATACCATGAACAACAACGTACTTCAACTCGTTTATCCGCTTTAGAACGAATGGCTTCATTCTTCTGCGGTTCAAACAAACACGATGTTCATGAACCAATGCCGTCAAGACCATCGACTTCAACAACTCCAAACTCTTGGGATAAAAACTATAACGAGAATGAAGGAGCTCGATATAAGTGGAGTCCGTGGGCTAAACGCATTGAAAACGACAAGAATTCTAATAACAACTCACCTTCTCATTAGAATTCCATAATGTATATTATTTTGCTTTCATATATAATTCTTGTAACACAGTATATTTTTGCAATAATAACATAATATATAATATATTCATTCGACTCGTTTTCAAAATTTTTGCCAAATTCTGCATTTTTGCACACAGAGCCAAACCGGTCGACAGCCTGAAATATGACCGGTCGACCGTTTTGCTCTCTGGTTGAAAACGGTCGACCGGCAATACGCAGGCGGTCGACCGGTCGGCAGTTATTTCTTTTTTTTTTTTATACTTCACGTATATATTTTTGCCACCAACCCTCTTTACTTTCTACTCTCTACTGAAAATTTTCCCATTTCCAAACCCTAGTTCATATTCTCAAGCTTCACAAACTCTCAAATTCTCTTCAATGGCTCCTCCTCAGAAAAAATCAAAAAAAAGAGCAACATCAGAAACTTCTTCTCTTACTCTCTCTGCTAGAAAATGGCTAGAATCTCCGGTTGCAGTAACTAGATGGAATCAAATGACAAATTACAAATTCCATCCAGGCTCATTCATCAAATTCGACGATTTCACTGCATACGGTATTCAAAGATTAGCAAATAGATCTCGTATCTCTCCTCTTATTGATTTTTCTGTAAATAGCGTACAAATTAATCATTTGATGATTAAGCTATTTTATGCGAATATGAATTTAGAGGAATATACTCCGGAAAATCCAAATGGAGTTATTTGGTCAGTAGTATGTGGCAAACGAATCTATCTCACTTATGATAGAATTGCTTCTATTTTGGGAATACCGAATAGGGGTGAAGAGTTTTCATCGACATTTTGTGAAGTTTTCACCCGGAATAGTACGAGTCATAAATTTATAGAAGATGATAGTAACGGCACCAAATCGATTGGGCTACGACCGACTGCAAGGTTGTTACACCATGTCCTAATGCACTCTCTATTTCCTCGATTAGGAAACTATGATGCCGTTTACAAAGAGAATTACAAGGCTCTTTATGCTATCTACGATGATATCGAAATAAATTGGGTTCACATGATTTTCAATGAAATTCTTAAGGTAAATAACTCTACTCGTCCACATTTCTTCTATAACGAGTATATTATGCGTATGTTGCTTGCATGTGGAGTCACACCCCCGGATTCGGCATATTCTACACCAAAGTGTATTGACTCCACTACTATCAAACGGATGAAGCTTCCTCCTCCATATGTTCATATTATGCCATTCGAACAATGGCAACAACGCGATACTCAAGAACAACAAGCTCCACCATCTCGTCGTCGTTCTGAAGATGTTAGATTATTGAAATCTAAATCATCTACAAGAGAATCTCTTGAAACCATCGCTCGGAATCAATTTTTACTTGAATCAAGACTAAAACGAATGGATTCGAAAATTGATAGACGATTCAATAAGGTAAAGTCATTCTTCGGCGCTATATGGGATGCTATATCATGTAGCACATCCGTCTCGACCCAACATCAAGACCCCAGAAAACATCCGGCTCCTCCAACTTTTACTTGGTCGACATCCGAGGAATCCGGTGGTACAAGCGGACAAGGTCGTGGGGACAATGACGATGATGATGACGATGACGATGACGACGATGATGATGATGATGATGATGATGAGGAAGAGATTCAGTCGGAATGAAGTTAGTTTGTTTTTCTTTTCATTTCTTTAAAAACATATATGGCACTTGTTCTAAATAGTGTCCATCTTTTTATTCGTAGTAGACTATGACTTGCATTGTACTTCATCAAAACATCCTGTGTTTGAATGTATGCATTGTTCTCTTTGGTTTATATTTTCTATTGTTTACTCCTTTTTGTCGATGACAAAGGGGGAGAAAGGTGCTAATAATTGTTTGCAGGATGAAAGAAGCTAATAATTGTCTGCAGGAAATCACATATTCAGGGGGAGATCCTATACTTGAGTTTTTATATTGTCATCAATCAAAAAGGGGGAGAATGTTGAGTCACAGCTTCTATGAAGATTTTGATTGCTGACAACAATATTAAAGCGATCGACAAATCAAGACGTACATATAGTACTCTAGATTATAGGTTGATTATTTGATGTTATAATAGTAATAAAATTGTCAAAATCTATCCTCAAATAATCATGCACAAAATATAATATATATATATACACATTTATATAGGTTGTGCACTTTATTGTGCAACTTAACAGAGACCGGTCGACCGGTCCAAAAATGAACGGTCGACCGTTCCTGTTGAATGTGCACAATAAACGTGCACACATGCACATAACGACTATATTTTTAAAAACCTGTCTACCGATTAGTTTTTGACCTGTCGACCGTTTTTAAACAGAGAGCAACTTCTTCCAAAAGACACATCTTTCTTCAATAGTTGCGTCTCTTCTTCTTCATCAATGATCATAACTTTTGACTGCAACTTTTCACCAAGGGTTATAACTATTTTCTCTCTATAAATACACATCAATATCATTGATTAAAACAACAAGTTTTATTAAGATTATATATGCTCTCTATCTATTCTTTGAATTCACTTGCATTCAAAAAGCTCTAAACTACTTTCATTCCTTATTGAATCATTGACACTATCTCATATATTTTGATTCAATAAGCAATATAAATTCCATAATCTTCACAAACATCATTCACAATTTGAGGATAAGATTATAGGAAGAGTGTACTACAAGTGACAAATCCGTGTTTACAAGAGCACAAGTTGTCAACAACAATTGTAATTGTTTTTTGTTGAAGTCCTCAGTATTGTAAGAGGCAAGTGTTGAAGTCCTCAGTATTGTAAGAGGCAAGTGTTGAAGCCCTCAGTGTTGTAGAGGCGTGAAATCCCGTTCGGCTGTTCGGGTAATTGTAAACCTGTTCCTCCGGGTGAAGCGAGGTTGTAATTAGTGAAAATCCAGATAGTAGTCTGGGACTGGACGTAGGACGGTGCTCCGAACCAGTATAAAAATCTCTGGTGTGATTTTTCTATTTTTTATTTACAATGCTATTATCATCTATTTCTGCATTTGTATTGTAATCCATATTAAACGATCCGTGTATACTATATTAGCACATATAATTGTATACACACCGCACTTTCATTTACAATATTTATCTAAGACTCTTAATACACTAGCATAGCTTTACTAATCATAGCATGGTCTATAAATCTCTATTTGTTTTCGAGTTCTAATATCGTTGGGCATGATGATCTCTGGTAGTATATTTCTGTAATCTTGATATGATATATAATATATGTGATTGTATAGTTGTTTTCATTGAAACCATAGAATGGAGGTTCTAACAAAAGAGTAGCAACATAAGCTATTTACATATCAAGCTGACCCGATGGCTACTTCTTGGACATCTTGTCCTTCCTCGATTTCTGAGGGGTGGATCCACTCAAACTATCACCCGACCCTCTTTTCAATCCCTTACCACCTCTAACTCTTTTTGGAGAGATATCGCTAGATACGAGGATCAAGGCAGCGTAATCCTTAGAAACAGGAGGGATCTCATCCCCGGGAATCAACCTGCCTGGAGGAATGACTTGAAAAAGGATAGGATCTGGATTATTAGGGTCCACATCAACTGATTTAGCCTTAGCCTTTTTCTTCAATGACCTTTCCTACTTAATGCGTTCCTTTAGACTGAGCTAGTCGGTGTGATCAGAGGTACCCATGATCACGACGTTATCATCAATCGAGATTTCATGACATGAATCACTATTATCCCTCAAAATGCATCCACCATGTGTTCATCAATATGAAAGCCTCCTCTTTTGGAACGTCTTGAGTCATAGCCGAGGTTGTAACTATAGCAGACTCTATTGTGGGCACTTAAGTCCCTGGTTGGGATTCTTGAGGAGGTGGAATTGCAGCTTGAGGACCTAAAGCTGAGGAAACATAGCCAAAAAGAATAGAAATATCAACTGCGATACCCCAACTATCTGAAAGACAGGTGATGTCAGTGAGATACCTTCTTCGGTTTGGCTCCCGAGATGAGCTGAAGTACCTTCAGAACTTCGTTCTAGAATTGGAAAACGCTTGTTGTGAAATTCATATCGAGGATTGTCTAGGTTGTATCTTGGAACTGTGGAAAAACCCATGACATTGCAAAGAGTACCCTGAGACACTGAGGGCAGATTAGTTGCAACATTGGGTGGCACAAACCAGGAACCTTCACTCGCTTTATGCTAAGAGGCCTTAGCTAACTCTTACTGAAATACAATTTGGGCATCATGTAAAATTTTGGGTTCGTTGCCTAGTAAAATCTTGCCTTCGAACCTCATCAAATCAATCTCTTCTGCATTGAGCGCCCTCTTCTCTTCCACGACAGGAAATTCCTAGGCACGCAAAAGCTATTGGGGATAGTCATCTCAAAGCCATTCCAGGTTTCTTTACTTAAGAAGATTAGCGTTGTAGAGAACAAGTAGTGGGTCAATATTATTGATTACTTCCTCTCTAGTTTTCTCCTTAGCGGCATCCAATTCACGTTGATCGAGGGCATCAACATCTTTAGATTTCTCAATGGTTGCATCCCTTTCGAGCTTGACATTCACTAGCTCCTCGCAGTTATCCTGGCTAATCTTTTATGCCTTATCTTTCTCCTTAGTTTCATGTCAAGTTTGGCTTCAAGTTTAGCTATTATCTTTTGGTATATGTCCATTTCAAGCGAAAGCTGATGATTTTGGTGGTGCAGCACCTTGACCTCATCTAGATGTCTTGTCTTCTCATCTTCTAAAGACTTGACAGTAGTCTCTTTGTTTCTCTTGGCCTCTACTTAAGACTTCCTTGAAGCTTCCTGCTCGTTAGTTAAAATTTCGATAATCTTCTTATCTTGTGCCTCTTGGGGATTTAGTTTTTCAATCTCAACCGCTCGTTTAAGAGCGAAAAAATCCTCAAAATGAAATCTCATACCTAAATTATAGATGTAGGTCGTCGAGAAAGGCTCCAGTACAACTTCCTCTAGATTCTCCATGATCTCCCACTAGTTGCTCAAGAGAAGACATGGCCAACTCGGCAATATTAACTGTTCGACACTGATCCATGAAACTTGGTCATGGATTATCTTGTTTGCCTTGAGATGGATCACTGTGTCGTTAGCCTGATCTTTTTTTATTCGTTTGCATTACTTTGGGCCTGTTTTTGAGTTGATTGAATGGATCGGCGGAGAAGTAATTATGTTGATTTCTTGCATTTGAGATGTTTAATAGTATGCGACAAGAAAATGGTCCATGAAGCTTGGGAATTACTTTTCGTGTGACAACATGGCTAAAATGAGCCAAGTATGGGAGGATTCTATAGATCGGTACCGATCCATAGATCTGAATCTGTATCAGTCCATCAGGTTGATGGATCTCAGTCTTGAATCTTTGAAATTGCCTCGCCTATGTCTACAAATCTTGATTATACTCTATTTTCTTCACTTTATATCTATCTACCTGGGTCTTCTACCTCGATAGCTTTTAAATTCTATTTGTCCAGTCATTCTAGATATTGCCTCGTCAAAAGGCTGGAAAATAGCTCCCAAAACCAAAAAACAAACCCCAAGTCCACCTTGAATCACACAACCACCATCCCCGAAGTCAACAGCCAGAAACCCTCATTCCCAACTCTGTTTGATTTCATTATGCCATTATCAAATGGCAATTTTAGTTTGATCCTTCATCTTATTGCCAGATAGGAATTGATGTATGCCCCTTTTTGTGTGGAATCAAGGCACCACAGACCGAAAATCCTGTCTGGTCCCTTCCTCCAACCATGCAAAAATGCACCTCAGGAGAAAAATCATTCTTGTCATCCACCACCGATGCACTCGAGCCTTTCTCCTTCCAACCTCAAAGTTTAAGTAAAATTAAATACTTCCCTTCCTAAAGCCAACCACTAGACAAAGGTTCAACCGAACCGGAACTTGTGGCTCCTTCAACACATCAAAATCGCATCGATTCCATCCTTGTACTCAACTACTTCGATCCTCATGCATCACCTATGCAACGATATGACTCCAAACGATCTAGAGTCTATCCGTCGAAGTCCGATTTCTTGGTTTCCACGTTTAGCTCGCTCCGATGAGCGTTTCAACCAACATGCATACAAAAAACGCCATACATGCACCAAACAACATTCAAACAAGTAAAATGCACAATTAGTCATTGCAGTTATCATACAAGGTGCATACAATATAGCCTAACATCTATCAAGGCAATCACATATCCAAACAACATATCTAGAACACCAAAAATACATTAATTCGCGTTTTTACTACAGATTGGGTTTTAAAACACCAGTAAAGCTTAATTTTAACTTTAAAAATGGATCCAAAACATGTTAAAGCTTATAAATACATATAAAGTAAGGTGAGAGGTAATAAATTACTCACCAAACTACTAAAAACTGATGGTTTGTACGTAAATCGAGGAGAATTAGAGAATCTATGACAAAGATATAAAAAATTCATCCCTAAGAATGTAGATTTCAATCTCTAATGAATCCCCTTGCCAGTCTACCCCTAATTCGTGGCTTACACTTGATTTGGAGGAGAAAATGTTTGGTTTTGGGTGGAGAATGGGTTAGTGGAGGCTTAGATAGATTTCGGAAGTGGTGTAAGTGATTTTTGGATGATTGTTCAGGCTAAAATATCTCCAAACCCGAAATTGGTTTGTGGGCTTGCCCCTAAACTCACTAATTACTACTAAGCTGCTCCAAAAACTGCAAATTTTAAATAGTCATATCTCCTAGCCAGAATGTCCAAATTGCTATTATGACCACTCTACGGAAAAGGAAACCATCGTACCTTTTATGTCTCAATGCTAGTTCAGCTTCTACCAAAAGTTATAACAGTTGCAAGTTTTTCAGGGGTAAATTGTCTAGAAAAAAATCTAACTATAAGAAGTATCACTAATAGGAATTCTACAAAATTAAAGAGTCATATGACCTCATATGAATTTAAAAGATGTATTTTACGATCCCTCAATATGTAAAATATGGGTCGTTATAGGATCCTATGCCCATTTAGGTTATATACCATTGTGGATGAAGATAATGCCTTCAGCTTATTCACCTCTATCTTCGACATAGCGGATTTGCCTAGATCCAAGTTGCACCTACTCTACTTCACAAGAGGTTACCATGGTTCCATATTCAATATGTGGCATGCCATCTCTAGTGATATTTCACACATATCAGAATATGTCCAAGCCAACCCATCTAGGTTTTCCCAAAGAAACCCTACCAACTCCTTCATTTTTACGTTAATCTAAGATCCGGTCTTTGGTACCAGAGTGAGGTCATCCTCATTGACCGAGATGTTAATCATCAGCTTAGCTGGGGATGCCCTTTCCTCCATTGAGTCTTCCTTTAGATCCATAGATTTGTAAAATTTGGTATGTCGTCCGAGTCAGGGCTTAGGTGGCAGTTGTTATGCATCAATCGTCTTGATGTAGAGAGTCTTCTCTACATCTTTTCCTTTAACACGTCACTTCATTTCTCTAAGCTCACAAGCAGCACTCATAACTAGTATTCCAATCCCTCTGGATAGCTTAAATCTCATTTTCCATAGGAAATTTCATCATTGTACACTGCTCCATTTGACCTAAGAAAGCGTTATAAGAAGAATATGTATCAACCACAATGAAGGTCTACACCCGCACTCTCTTGCAATCACATTCTCCAAGCTCCCTTAATAAATCGACACAACCAACTGGCTCTAAAGCCTTTTTGGAAAAACCTTGCATATGGGTTTACAAGGATTCAGATCCTGCCCATCCATCCTAATCTGACCGAAAATTTTCATAAGTAGGATATTAATCGAGCTTCCATAATCAATGTGAAATATTTCACAAAATCTGACTCAATCATGGTCATAATCACCAAGGGATCGTGCATTGGTGCTTGCGCCCCATCCTAAGCCAAAAAAGATATCTTCATACATCATTTTCTATTGCTTTATTGGAGCTCCGTTTTCTACAGCAAAACAACTCTCCTGAATAAAATGCATCAAAGAACTCTCATGCCTTTCCAGCCTTTCTTGGCTAGATGAGGTCTACCAGTGATAATGTTGATTATGATTCTTTTCTTGGGCTGCCTAGGTCCATCACCACTTGGCCCAGCCTGATTTTAGCAGGATATCTACCCTTAGGGTCTACTGTTCATTTTCCCACCACCCTACGGGTCTTTCGCATACTGTTGAAACTTTCTTTTACCAATCAAATCTTCAATTATATCCCAAAAATGTTGGAATTTATTGATATTATGCTTATGTATCTAATGGAAGCAACAATACATCCCTTAGAGATTTTCTCATTTAGTGGACTCCCTTCGAGCCAGATTTCTATAATTCTCCATGCATTGTGTTTCAAGGTAAATGTTCTCAACGGTCTTATTCAGTGGGGTAAATTTATAGGCTTCAAATGCCTTTAACACTTCTTGAACTCTGGCTTCCTTCTACTAATGCCATAGTTTTCTCTTTTTTTTTTATTGTTCTTATTTCCCAACACTGATCGCAACGTTTCCAACACTCACACCAGTTTGCTTTATGGCAACATTGCTCTGCATAACTTCACTTAGTTGTCTCCCATCAACCTTTCTGATCACTATATCTACCTATACTAAGTGCAGAAACTAGGTCGCCTTTTAATAGAACTCTTCCTTGGTGGGTGGCTGCTTCATCTTTAGCTATTTACCAAAATTTATACTCGGGTGTATCCTCGGGATTAATTCCATCAGCATAATATCTTCCTGCGCATTACTTACTCATCCACAGTAGTATTGAATCTATTCAAAGAATTCTTCAAAGTCACCGTAAGAACCTGAAGGTTGCTTGACAAGGACATCGTGTCCATTGGCTAAAGACTGTGGAGTCTGTATTAATAAATTTTCTAGCTAATTATCAAATGAAGATATGGATTTCGATACTTGCTGAGTAAAACATGTCGTAGCTTCTCCTTCAAGGAAGATGGGAGAATATGTACATCTCACGTGTTAGTTGCCCTAGCACTATGAGTATTCTACTCTTACTTCAAAAGATATCATCTCACATGTATCACTACGTTGTATGATGTCATCGTTGGAATAATAAAATTTTTGGAACAATCTTCCTATAAAATATTCTTTGTGAATGAGGTCCTACTAGGTGATGAACCCCAATCATCATTACTTCTATGCTAACTCTCATTCACTAGCCTTCTTACCATAGTACCTATATATTCTGGATCAGCCATATCGACTAGACAGTGATCATCATGACTGCTCTGAGTGTTTGGCTCTGCAAATGCTCTTAGTTAGTTCCATGACATCTAGGTTCCCTAGTTTTGAAAGAACCATTCGTCCAATTCGTCGTTATTTATGTTTTCTCTATGATGATTCAGTGGCATTTTCCTGAACAATACCACTATGACCACCAATATCCTACCCAACATCAACATTAACTACTTCATTCAACTCATCATCCAAATCGCCAATTACAAGTTAGGGGTTCAACTTAGTACCGAGTTGAGATGGCTCGGTGCCGAGTTGTGACTTGTCTATCGAAGATTTTTCGAACCCCCATTTTGATGTCCTAGCTTCTCTCCTTTTCAACTTTTGATTTTCACTTCTCTGGTTTCTGACCAATGAAAAAAAACTCTCTTCTTTCGAGTTGGAAGATGACAACTCCTTATGAATCTTGCTTCATCTCTGGGGTATCTGGGTCATCAAATCGATACTTTGCTTCAAAATAACATACTGGCTCTCTATCATCTTTCTATTCATCTCCTTCACCATTAGTACAAAAACTACCATAGTCACCATCTATGGTACACTTGGAATTTCAGTAATAACGAGTTGGTTTGTCTCTTCCTGTTATTGAGAGCCCTCATTTTCAACATTTTTGGTGGGCTAAGAGGCATTGGAATTATCCTTAACGTTACTGGGTGTCATGGCTCTTCTAGGACTTCTTATGGATTCAAGTTGTCAAAGATCTAGCAGCTACAACTTTCTTGATCAAGCTTGTGGATATGTCAAATCTAAAGTGCCAATGTGAATCTATGTATTAGAGCTTCAAGAACCTCTCAGTGAAAGAACCAAAATATATGCACCATAAGTGGGGCAAAACAACCAATCGATGCGTAAGTAGTAGTTATAGAAAGAAAGAAATTAAAACGAGGAAATGACACAAGAGACTTATAGCGGTTCAACCATGAACAATAACTACATCCACTGTCACTTTTGTTAATGGTTTTTAACTTCCTCTACAATAGTGATTTTAAGATTCGGTTACTTACAACTCGGTTAAGAATCGATCGAATTTCAGGGGTAAAAATCTAATAATTTATAAAGTAAGAAAAGGATCTCGTTTTTGTCTACCTCCTCAATTTATTTATAAAGACCAGCAAATTTGGTTTCAATATTTGCTACCCATGTTCTCCACGTCCAGATGGAGGCTATAGAGGAAGATCATGCCTAGGCTATAATTTCGATAGTCAATTCAATTCCAAGTTGTGCTTTATAACATGGTGTCATGGTGTGGTGAGTCCAATTGTTTAAGTTCTTAGCTTAGGTTCTTCATTTCCTAGAAGATATCATTTGGCCCCTCTCTTTTGACTTTATACTTTTCTTTGTATTTGGTGTGCTCTTCAATCTGCTTAAGTCTAGTATGCTAACTTTGCACACTTGACTCTGTATCGAGTTGGGAGTCATAACTCGGTTCTAAGTTAGAGACTTAACTTTCATTTTTCCTCTTCCTTCTGGCTACTTCACTTTTCTAAAGGGTGGTTAAGTGTCTCCTTGTGGCAAGTAATGTTCAATACTAATTCTTTGGACTTCACCTAAATTCTGGTTTCCAGACTTGTACTTCTGAAATTTTGCTTTTATTTCACGACCATTCAATGGTTTTGACTTGTCGAGGTACAACTTAGTTCAAAATTAGGATAACAATACTATTTTATTGAATATACTTAAATTGAATAATTAATTAACATAACACAACATGACATGTATATAACAGAAAAACATCTTTTATTTTAAACAAGATTACATTATAGAGTTCCCCCTAGGGAATCCTCCTAAATCTATCAATCTCTCACTTGAACTTAGGTAAACTATGGAATCTCGATCCCTTCATTAAATTAGTTTGTTGAGAATTAACCATGCTGGTCCCTTTGCTGATGAATCTACTATGTCAACCTTGATATCTACTCTAACAATTGCAACTTCTTTATTAGCGATGAACTCTCTAATATGGTGAAACATGCAAAGCATGTGCCTTAATTTCTTATAACCACTTGATTTATTTGCTATCTTCATTGCTACAATGTGGTAACAAAACAATTTCATTGAATTTTCAATGTTCGGAATCACTCTTAGCTTAGCCATGAATTTGCTCATCCAGACTGGCTCTTAAGCTACTTCGTTGAGAATGATTTATACGGCCTCGTTGTTGAATCAGCTATTGTTTCCTATTTGGAACCTTTCCAACAAACAGCTCCACTATTTAATGTAAAGACATAACCATATACAAACTTACCATTGTCGGTATCAATTTGAAAGCTGGAAGTTGTATGCTCCTTCATAAGGAGGTCTTCAATCCCATATGTAATGAATAAATTTTTGATATCTCTCAGATAATTAAGTATACATTTTACATCGGTCCAGTGCTTCTCATTAGGATTAGATTGGTATTGGCTTATATATTCTAATGCACAAGCCACATTTGGTCTTGTACATAGCATAACATACATAATGGATCCGAATGTAGATGCATATGGTATCCTCTTCATGCCCTTCTGCTCCTCAGTGGTATGAGTGTACTTCGAAAGGATAATTCCATACGACATCGAATTATTTCCATACTTGGAATTTTCCATACCGAACCTTTTCGATATAGTATTTGTGTATAGGAATAGAGAAATCCAAAAAACCTTTAGACATATCTCTATAGATCTTATACCTAGTATATAGGTTGCTTCTTTCGAATCTTCATAAAGAAGTTCTTGGATAACTCATATTCACTAATTCCAAAATAATGCAATGCCATTGCTAATCAATAGTAAATCATCACCAAATAGAACAAAGAATACTATAGAACTTCCTTATTCATTCTGATACATTCATACTTCTTGTAATAAAATGCAGACTATTTGATTACTTTGTCAAAACGCATATTCCAACTTATTTAAGCTTGTTTAAGACCATAAATTTATCTTAACAATTTGTAAGCCTTACCCATATTCCCACTAATCTTAAAACCCTTGGGCTTCGATATGTGTACAGTCTTTTCTAAATCACCATTTAGAAATAATGTTTTCATGGCCATCTACGAGAAAACTCGCTATCTCTTTAGTGCAAGAGATTCTCGATTAGACCTTCTAATAAGTTGCGTGTTTTTGTATGCTAGTTAATTTGATTCTCCAATTGGCTCAGCCTCTTTATTAGTTTCTTGGATCTCATCCAAATCTACAACTTTGCTGTTGATTTCTTTTGATAGAAATTCCTTTTTCAAAAAGACAGTGTGTGTAGAAAGAATGACTTTTTGTTCCTTAGTGTTATAGATATATATCCACCAGAATTCTTAAGATATCGTATAAATTTACACATGGTTGATCTTGCCTCAAGTTTGTTGGGGCCAACATTCTTAACATAGGAGGCAACCCCACACATATAAATAAGTGAGGGTGGTTTTCTTCTCATGCCATATCTCATATGGCATCTTAGGTAAAGATTTAGTAGTTATCATATTCAACATATATATAACAGTTCTTAGTGCATATTCTCAATAGGAAATTGGTAACTCGGTCTTACCCTTAATGGAACAAATCGTATTTAATAAGGTTCGGTTCCTTCTTTCCAAAATAGCATTGTGTTGCAAAGTATAGGGTGGAGTAACTCGAGATATAATTCCATTATCTATTAAGTATTTTTAGAGTTCTTTTCCAAAATACTTACCTCTTCAGTCAGATCGAAGTATTTTAATCTTATGGTTCGTTTGATTTTCAACCACATTCTTAAATTTTTTAAATTTCTTATAGACATTGGATTTATTCTTCATAAGATATGAATGTTCTAGTCCTGAGAAATCATCAGTAAAAGTTAACAAGTAAGACAAATTATCTTTGGTAACTATAGCCACTAGGCTACATATAACAGTATATACGAGACCCAAAAGTACATTAACACTTTCAATATCCTAGTATAGTGGTGCTTGATTATTTTTCCTTTTAGACATGACCCAAATGTACCAAATGATTCAAAATAAACTAATGGTAGAAAACCTTTGATTTTTAGTTTGCGTGGTCATTTGTCACTTATATCATGTAATCTACAATTCCATAGACAATTATTATTAGTGTCAAAATTAGGAGAATTATTCGTAGCAAAATATAATTAGAATTATGTATGCAAATGCAATTATCCAAAACATCAATACAGATTTTATTTTCATATAACATAATGCACATAACATTATCAACACAAGATAGAAATTATTCCACAAATAACGTTTTTCATATAATAGCAATTATCTAAAATTAATTTAATCCATTTAGCAAGGTCAATGATAGTCCCCAATTGCAGTTGCACCTACTAGAGATCCACTAACAATTTAAAGCCTCATTTCACCCATTGCCACATGACGCCTATTACAAATTCCCTATAACGAATTATAGATATGAGTTGTAGATCCCGTATCTAAAACCAAAAATAATTTATCGACTGCAAAATAATTTTGGATCGTAAATATACCTGTAGGAGTAGCAGAACCATCCTCTTTGTTCTCTTTGACAAGTTTTAGGTAGTCCAGATAATTCAATTTCCAATGCCCCTTCTTGTGACAATAGTGACACTCACTCTTCTCCTTAGGGGCACTCTTCTTACTATTTTTATTAACCCATTCTCAACTTTAAATAATTCGAAGATGATGCCTTCCCTTTTACAATGAGCATTGCGCTTTAATCTTTATAGAAGACTAGGTTGATCTCAAGATATTTAATAGCTCCACGAGCATTCATATGGTTCATATTATAATTCAATATGAATGGCTCAAATCGAGAAGTAAGAGCCCTAGGATCATCTCCACTTGTAGCTCATTCCTTATCGTGATGTCCAATTGTGAAAGTCTATCAATATAGCCTTTCATCAATAAGACTTATTCATCCACCAGCATGCCCTTATTCATTTTCATATTGAACAATTTCTTTGTAATCTCCTACCTTAAGGATTGAGATTTCTCCCTAAAATATGTGGCTATCAAAGATTTAGTGGATAGACATATTTTCATATTATCATTGCAATGCTTTGTCTAATTTAGATAACATGTAAACTTAGGAGATTTCTAGGTCTGCTGCCCATTTATGATAAGAATTATTAATTCAAGATCTACATCTTCAGTGGGTCTTACTTTTGGAGGTTCTTGTGTAAATGACCATAACTATTTGTAGTTTAGTTCTATTTTGATTTCTCTTAGCCAGCCTATGTAGTTAGGTCCAGTAAGTTTTTTGTTTTATAAAAATTACTTTATGAAGGACATTTTTATGCAAATTTAATTAAGTAGATTAGGAAATTTATATATAGCAAAATTTTCTTATATTGTTAGTACGGTTAAATATTATATTTCATTTTACTAATGAGCTCCCACTATATTTTTATATTTCTTAAAAGCTTAAGAGATATATAGAGGTTTTCGAATTCTCTAGTGAGTGTTAAGACTCCCCTGCCTTAAGATTCTAACCTTGAGGAAGCTTAACAATTCATATGCCCACATGTGATGGATATCACCATATCAATTGTATTATATACAATACTTGTGGTTGTTGTCCTAATATCATCCTTATCTGGAGGAAAAATCAACAAATCAAGAGAGATTATTCACTCGTACCTACCATTTCACGACTGCTTAAGTATAATGCAAATACCTTGAGGGAATCTCAAAAAACACGTGAATGTATCTTACATCGTCCAGTCAATATATTAATAGCACTACACATATCATGTCAAGCTTGTGGAAAGTTCAATAGCTAAAGAGTATGCAAGTAACCTATCAATATATAAATAATGGAGGAAAACATTGATATAAAAGATTCATAACCTTTAATATATTTTTATCTAAGTGATATCGACTTCTGGAATAATTTAGTTCTCATGAAATATCATCGTGATTCAAGTGTCAAACACATATGAAATCATGGTATATTTACTATACGTACACACTTATCCCTTAAATCATATCTCATTTATTAATTATTGTAAATTTATTAATTATATCGTATTTTATTTATTTAATAACACTTTAATTGTTGAATATTAACTGTAGCAATTATAGTAATTATATATACATGTATCATACTTAAATGTTAACTAATTAAAATATGATTAATTTTAAAAATTTATAATTATTTATCTTAAACGTTTAGGATAAATAAACATATATAAGTATATATGTTTTAATTTAGTCAAGCTTTCCTCTTTTGATCAGTACATTCACTTCTTCTGTACTCACCTCCCCACAAGTACCATTCTCAATATCAGTTTCATATATGTTCAAAACCACCACCAGCAAAGGCTTCACTTCCTCTATAATTTACACCTTCTCACATTGATATGCACATATATGTGCATAATTTTACTTCCATATTTATCGAATTTAATTAAATAAATGAGCATATATGGTATTTTAATACATTTAAACCAAAATTCAAATTATTTTCAAATCTTCATTAATTCATCTTCATATAGGGGCAAAATGATCACTTTTGTGCACATATTAATTTAATAATATTTATTTCCACATTTTATTTTTATTTGTAGGAAAATTAGATGGAAATTACAAGAGGATACAAAGGAATGAAGATGGAAATAATTCAAACCATGTATCATGGAGGACCTCACCTACCCACTTACCTTGATCTTCAATTAGGAGCTAAAGCATATGCTAAATGGCTATTAAAGTTATATACATATTTAAAAGGAGGATTAAATATTGCTAATGATTATTTGGTGACCACACTTCCTAAGAGGGTAGTTTAGGTAGTTTCCAAAAATATACATTAAGGTTTTAGACTTGTATAAATACCCCATATGTTCATGCAATTAATTTCTTAGCCTTGGAGCCTTATTTTTAGTTAGTTTAGTTTTAGGCTCAAAAATAAATAGAAGCTTTTTCTTTCTTTTCATGGCTACTTAGCGATTTTTCTTTTATGTAATTTTATTGTAATGCAATTTTAATTCAATCTCTATTTATTTACATGCTTTTTTCCTTTCATGTTAGTAGTGTAGATATTTTTATTTATAGAAGTATATTAGCTTATTTTATGTTAATTAGCTCTCTTCTTACATAGCTTGCATTGCCCTTTTGTTTTTGTTTCATGTTGCAATCTATAATTGATGAATTGATAATAAATATGAGAGGCTAAACCCGTTCAATTTAGGGATAGTTAAGCTCTCCTTATCATATGGATTCATTTTGCTAATTAGCGATCTCTTTTTGTGCTTATTGGAATTGGTGGGTGTGGTTAAATTTTATTATTTAGCTTTGAATTTGATAGCCTATATTGTTGACACCAAATAAGCTAGGCTTAAACATACAAAACACTAATTACCTCTTCATCTACATATGATTATGGTAATGAAGTGATTTTAAAATTAAAATTTGATGGTATATATTTCTAATCCATAGTTAATAGGTCATGCTTAGAATATATTTTATTTTTAATTTCATGTCACTTTCATGAGAGTTAAAAAGTTACTTAGTGGGTATGTTAAAGTTTGATGGTTTATATTGGGCTAATTAATAGCACAAATAATTCATACTTATGACAAACATATCAATTAAACTCACTAGTGACCAAAAGAGAGATCATAATTTCATGTTGTAGATTTATGTGATCATGAGAAGAGATTTGCCTCTAAACTGCCTTTAAACTCTCATATTATATCCATTTCCTTACATTTTCTAGCTAAATGCAACTTCAATTCTTGGTTTAATTTGATTGAATAGAAATTTGAAAATCTAAAAATTCCCTATGGATTGACCCGTACTTGCCACGTACTAGAATTGTACGCCATGCGTTTGTGGTTATTTTTAATTTAAATTTGATCGGCTATTTTCTAATCTGGTAGAGAGTTAGCCGACAAACACACGTCGAATTTTCGTTGGATCTGTATAGGCGACTTTAACTGCATAAATCAGTCCGACCAAAAAATTGGTGCTAATCCTTTTTCCTTAAAGGAAACCATTCTCCTCAATCAAGCAACTACTATAGCAAAGCTTTTACCACTTTGCACTTCTAGCCCTCTTCATAGTTGGAATAACAATTCTCGCTTTAGAACTCAAACATATTGTAAACTCAACCATGCTTTTCATATGTCGCACTCCCTTTCCATCTGGCGCTCTATCCATTATCTTTCCATCCCCCCACTCTTTCTAACTGCAATCCCCAGCTTATTAGATGTGGACACAATGCCATGTCTAGGGAAATTTTTTGCGTCTTTCAAATTCTTTAACGCATGGACCACCCATTCAACTTTAAAGCATCTTTTTCGCGAGTTTGGATGGTTAACGTTACAGGTTCCCCCTCCTACAGGTTGCAATCAAAGCTTATAATGCTCAAGGTTAAACTAAAAGGCTAGTGCAAATAAACTTTAGGCAATAGATGTAATTCAACTCAAATTAGGTTGGACCTTGCAGCTAGTCAGCTCTAGATCGCAAATAACGCTTTTAATAAGGCTCTAAGCGACTAGGAACTAGTTCTTCACGAACAAACTCGGCATTGCTCTTTCAGGTGAATCTACTATGGCATGGAAAAAGACTAGAGATACCAAAGAAAGATTAGGTGATCGTAATACATCTTATTTCCACTTTAAGCTAAAAATGCAACGGACTTGTCAAATGTTCAACTCTATAATTGACTTAGAAGGCTACACCCACACTTGTGAAGCATCTATTGATGAAGCTTTTAAGTATTACTTTTAGACAATTCTTGCTACACCTACGCCACACACTTTTGACCTAGCTAAGTTCTACACCATGGAACTTCCCACTTCATCTTCTCAACAAGCCGATTCTCTTGTGTCCTTGGTCACTGATATGGAAATTAAGACGATTGTCTATTCTCTAAACTCTAGTAGTGCTGGTAGACCAGATGGTCTTAATGCTAATTTCTTCCAAAGCTTATGGGATGTTGTTGGTCCTGACATTATCTTTGCTATCTAGCATTCCTTTTACACTAATAAATTTCAACCTAGGATAATTCAAAATATAGTTTTGGTTCCTAACATTGAAAACCCTAATATTATTTCACATTTCAGACCCATCTCCTATGCCAATATTGCTTATAAAATTATCTCAATAAGCATCGCCTCTAGATTCCAAACAGTCATTTATATCATTTTTAGTTCCAATCAGTCTGCTTATATTCCAAGTAGATCCATTAGTGACAATATCATATTAACTCAAGAGTTGTTCAATGGATATAATAGAAGTGGGGTCTCTTACTTTTGTTTGCTAAAACTTGACCTACGAAAGGCTTTTTATTTAGTCTCTTGGCACTCCATAATTACTTCTCTCTCTAGAATGAATTTTAATCCCTCTTTCATAGCATGGATCTATTCTTGTATCTCAACTCCATTCTATTCTATATTCAGAAATGGATTTTCTTATTATGGCTACTTTTGCGGTACTCATGGTGTGCGTCAAGGAGATCCTATTTCTGCTCTTCTTTTTATGGTTATGATGGAAGTACTTAATGCTCTCCTAATTGAAAAAGTAAACTTAGGGTTGTTGTAGCTTCATTCAAGATGTAAGGATCCTTTTATCATCAATCTTTTGTTCACGGATGATCTAGTATGTTTTACTAGGCTAACTCGAACCAACATTAATTGCATCACCCAAAACCTTAAGGAATTCCGTCTATTGGCTGGTATTCTAATCAACTTTTCAAAGTCTCAAATATTAATTGCAGGATTAACTAAACAATAGAAGGATGGGATTACTCAGCTTTCCTTTCTATAGTGAATGCCACGCAACATGATCTACTTTGGCTTACCACTCAACATTGGAAGTACCACTACCGCTATGTTCCTCCCACTCTTTGATAAAATCACAGAAAAGCTACGAACCTGGCCCAATGGCCTAATATTGACATTTTCCACTGCATGTAAAGCTAATCTCAATGGAATCTAAAGCTCTCAACAAATTATTCTGGCATGGTTATTGTGACGACCGCCGTACACCACCACCAACCAATATACATAAGATAGTGAGCTGTTATCGTGCCGATTGATGTAAAGCGACCATCAAGGTTTAAAAATGAAAAAAAAACATTATAGAACCTATAGTATATCTCATAATGTATGAAATAAAATATAATATCACAAATATAAAGCAGGGGAGACAGTAGTAACTAAGTAGTCCAAATATCATAGTACAAATACATAAAGTTATACATCGTAATATAGAGTTTATACAACAGAAAAAAACTAAAATAACTATCTCATACTACTAATAATAAGTGAAAATTGCTAAGGCTCCACAGTGTTGCACGACGGAATAAGCATAAAAATCCATATTTAATACATGATAGCTCACTCTGGCTCATCATCTTCATAGCTACTGCATTGCACCTAAACCTGCTATCTAGTTTACTCACTTAAGAGCACGCAAGATAATGAGAAGCAACGCATAAAACCTTGAGCCAGACAATAATATGGTGTGAGTGGAAAATGAATCAAAATACTATACAAGTCGGGTATGTAAATCATACCTGACCTTCCTTGCAACCAAAGAGTTAGCACATGATAATATAATATGACACTCCACATATCATAAAGGTGTAATACAACAAAGTGTGATAAAGGGTGTCTAGGTATCCCTATCTCCACTACCTATTTCCCATGACAACGCAGGAGTGGCAGGTGGCTAGTGATGCAACCATAACAGACATAGCATCCATCAAACAATATTAATTGTCACTTAGTATACTCTAGATATATGATAACTCATGTTGCCATTCTTCTAATAGAGACTAATGGAAATCCTGGTTTTCAATAATACTCACTTTAGCCAAAAGCCTGTACTAGACCCATTCTTCCAGTCTGGGGCACACGGATCCATTCTTCCCATCCAGGGTAGCCTTTCTTCACTATCCATGAGTGTCCTTGTGATACCCGTACATTGAGTACAAAAGAAAACATTCCGTGTATCAGTGATCCATTAGTATGTGTATTCGAGCCCTTTGTTTGCTCCACTTAACTTCCATTATCTTAGAGGAACCATTCTTCATTCCCTTACTTAATGACTCCTTTTTTCATCGAGACTTTATCCTTAAGGAAATATTCTACATTCCCCACTCTATGACTCCTTTCTTCAACGTGCCGTTATCTTCAAAACCTAACACCATTCATCATCGAGTTACTATTCGAAGACTCTAACAATCATCGTGTTATTGTACTACTGCTAGTCATCATATGAAGAAGCCAACACCTCCAACTAGAACTCTAGAACCATACTCCATAAATTCAGTCCACATTGGACCAAGGATGAGAACTCGGTACCGTCTTCATGAGGTCGACACCAACTTTTGTACTTGGCCAACTGATTGTCAAGTCTCTTGCCATCCTACTTCTTGCATCTAGTACTTGATGTCTTGGTTCTTGAACTCTGACTTCTCTGCCTAATTCAAGTCATCATGTCTTCCAAAAATCCAACTTTGCAACCTAACAACAAGTTGGTGTTGCCCTTACACTTAGCCAATCTCTGATCCAACTTCATAGACGACCTCTACTAGCAAGCACCTTCCACTTCCCTAAGTTGACGTCGACTTAGAACAAGCTATAGAACTCGGCACCGACTTGAGAAGTTAGCATCGACTTTTGTACTTTGTGAATTGGAGGTTGTGATTCGGGACACGAGCTCCTCATATGCTCTAGGTTTCGCCTCTAAAGTTTTGTACAATTCTGACCATCTATCTCTGATTTTCCCAATGTCTCCACTATCTATCTAACATCCAAAACACTAGAAAACAACATCAAATCGCAAAATACAATCATGAAATTACATGCATGTACATCCATTCATACAATCAATACATGAAGATATGATAATCAAACTAGTTTTTTCCTAAACCCAAGTTTATGCATATGACAGAAAGAGATTACATTAGCGAGTGAATGGTGTTAATAGTTCACAAATCCCATTTCTAAAATTATTTAGAATCTCATATTTATGGTCATAAACAAACATGAACAAGTGGTTAAAGTTAGAAAACATTTTAAATCGAAGAACATGTTTAAAACTACCATTTGAACTATATAAACAAGTATATAGTGAGAGGTCAAGAACCACTCACAAAATACCAAAAATACTAATTTCTTCCATAGATATGAAGTGGAAAGCAAGAAGGAAAGACCCAAATCAATAAAAATAATATTCTCTAGCTTCTATACGTTAATCTCCTCTCTAATCAATGATTTGACTAAGATTAGTAAGGAAAAGGTGTGATTTTTGATGAAATTATGACTAATGGAGGTTTAGATCTACTTTGGGGAAGAAGGAAATGACTTAGGTCAGTTCCTACGACCTCTTATTAGCATAAAAATCAAAAAGGTTAGTGGGCCTAAGCATGGGCTTAGTTAATTACCTACTGAAACTGGCCAACAGCAACCAAAACTTGAAACTAACATAACTTTCAAACGACATGTCCGTTTTTCTGTATTGACTACTTTCGGAATGGGAAACCATCATCTTGAAGCAATGGAAATGGTTGAAACCCTATTTCGGCTCCTATTAGAAGTTATAGTCCAAACAAAAAATTTAGGGTTAAAATTGTCACACGAAAATTCGAGAGAAATCATAGATGTGAAAAATGTCCCTAAGAGTCACTTCCCAAAATCTTAGAGTCATATGGCCTCATATGAATAAAATAATAATATTTCACGATCCTTCGATATGTAAAACACAGTTTGTCACACTCTCCCCCTTTTAGGAATTTTTCCCTCGAAATCCCTAAACAAACACAAATAATCAATTATAGTTACCTTGCATGATTAACAACCATGTACATCATCAAACATGTCAAACATGCAACCACACAATCAATAATATGGGTAAACATATCCTAGCATGTGAGATACTAAACTATACTATATAATATCGATAGTGAAAGTAAAATGCGATAACCAATAAGCCTTACCACACGAAGAGCTCTGGATGTGTGGCCTTCATACTCTCCTAGGTTTCCCATGTGCAATTGCCTTCATTTTTGCGCTGTTGAACTTTCACTAACTCCACCATCTTCCTCCTAAACCATTTCATATCGCGTCCGATAATACGAACCAGCCTACAAGGTTTCGAAGCTTTTGGTACCATCTAGATATCATCAAGCTTATCCGGTGTGATAGTTACGCTTGAGTCGTCCATAAATTTCTGCAAATGAAAGACATTGTGTACTCCCGTCACTCTTTAAGGGAAGTCAACTCTGTAAGCAAGGTTTCCAATCTTCTCTAATACCAAGAAAGGACTATCAAATCTTAGTACCAACTTCCACTACTCCAAACCTAATAACGTTCTTCAAAGGTGAAATTTTCACGAATGCCATATCTCCGATGGAGAATTCTAAATCTCTTCGCCTTTTATCAATGTAAGTCTTTTGGCTATACTGTGCAGCATTTATTCGTTGCCAAATGATCTTTATCTTTTATAAGGTCTCTTTAACTATGTTTGACCCAAGTATCAGTTTCTTGCCTAATTACCACCAACATGAAGGGGCATTACATGGTCGACCATACAATTCTTCATATGAAGCCATACCAATACTAGACTAATAACTGTTATTGTATGCGAACTCTACTAAATGCAAGTGATCGTCCCACAAGCCTCCTAAATCAAGAATGAAAGATCGCAAGAGATCTTCTATGATATGATTCACCATCTTAGTTTGGTTGTCGGTTTGAGGATGATAAGCTATGCTAAGATGTAGCTCGGTACCCAACGCCTCCTACAAGCTCTTCCAAAACCCACTAGTGAACAATTGGCCTTGCTCGCTCGTAATTCTCTTTGGCACACCATGAAATTGTACAATTCATTTCACATACAGCTCGGCCAGTTTGGCTAACATTCTACTTGACTTGATGGGTAGCGCTCTTAGTCAACCGATCTACTATACCCTAAATTTTGTCATACCATTCTTGAGTCCTTGGCAGTCCACCTATGATTCCATCGATCTGCTCCCACTTTCACTCGGGAACTTCAAGTGGTTGCAAAAGACCACTCAGTTTCTTTTCTTCTGCCTTTACCAACTGGAAATTCATACACTTCGATATGAATGTCCCAACGTCCTTCTTTATCCCTTCCTAATAATAGGACTGTCTCATATCATGGTATATATAATTACCATCGGGATGTATGGTCAACTTGGAATGGCGAGACTCTCCGAGAATCTCATTTCTCAATCCATCAACATCGAGAACAACCAATCTCCCCTTCTTACGAAGCCAACCGTCTTAGTTGAGTCCATACTATCTCATTTCCTCAGACTCAACCCCCACTTCAATCTTAGAAACGAACTAGGTTAATCTGGCATCATGCCTCTGACTAGTACCAATCCGCATTACAAGAGTACGCACGGTGGTCAAGTTTGCCAACATCTCTGGTCCTAACTTGCAATGAGGTATGAAGTCATAACCAGCAATATATTCCAACCGTTTCCACGCTTGGAACATCGCTCTCAAATTGGCATGTTTTCTACTCTGTGCATCGACGACCGCATTCCCCTTTTCAAGTGTATAGGAAATGACAAATTCGTAGATGCAAAGAATTCCAACAATCTTTGTTGTCGAAGGTCGAGATCCTTTTGAGAGATAATGTACTTTAAGGATTTGTGGTCCGTGAATATCTTAAACCTCTCCCCTAATAAGTAATGCCTCCAAATCTTAAAAGCAAATACTATTGTGACCAACTCCAAATCATTAGTTGGGTACTTTCTCTTGTGTGGCTTCAGCAATCAACTAGCATAGGCAACAACTTTTCCCTTCTGCATTAACATCGCACCCAATCTAATACCAAAGACGTCTGTGTATACTGTCAGTTCCTCATGTTTTCTCGGAATGACCAATACAGGTGCACTCACATCTCGCATCCTAAGTAAAAGTCTAATTTTTCTTTATTAAATTCGTTAACGGCGTGGCTACCTTCGAGAAGTCCTTTATAAAGTGTCTAAAATATCCCGCATGTCCTATGAAACTCCTCACATTAATAAAACACTTGGGTCGACTCCAGTCCTGAACTAACGCCACCTTGGCTGGGTCTACTGTGATACCCTGCTCAGAAATGATATGACCCAATAATCCCACTTCCATTCTCCAGAAGTGACATTTGAAAACTTTGCTTTCGACTTGTACTTCCTCAGCACTTCGAGCACAATCCTCAATTGCGCCTTGTATTCCTCCTCTCTCCTAGAGTAGATCATGACGTCATCCACAAACATAAGTACAAACTTGTTTAGATAATCCCTGAAGATGCGGTTCATGAGATCAAAAAAGTATGTTGGAGCATTGGTTAGCCCGAAGGGAATAACTAACCATTCATAGAAACCGACAAGATACGGAACATGGTGATCGACACACTCTCCTTTGCTACTCTCAACTGGTGAAATCTCATCGCCAAATCTAATTGGGTGAACACCTTTGCACCATAGAGCTGAACGAATAAGTTATCAATATGTAGGTGTGGGTACATGTTCTTCCTTATTACTTTATTCAGCTTACGGTAATCAACATATAATCTAAAAGAGCCATCCACCTTAGTGGAGAATACTACAGGCGCACCCTACTCAGATGTACTCCTATGAATGAATCCTTTTTCTCAACAGGTCATTCAATTGCACCTCCAACTCCTTCTTCTCTCTGGGCGCGATACATATCAATGGCATAACTATATTTCTGGCATCCATCGTTAAGTCTATACAAAATTCAATCTCTCTATGCAGTGGTAATCTGGTCACCTCCTCAAATATGTTGGAATATTCCCTAAATATTGGCATAGATGGTAACTCATCCCATGGAAACTCAAGCAAATTTTGAAAGCTAACGGTTAGCGGGCCTTTTAGCCTGGCTATATCTGGACCAATCAGACGAGACAGACTTAATTATCATCAGGATTGATGTATCAGATTAACGATCATAAAGTCCATAGATTGGACAAGTACAATGACCTGAAGCAATAGCAAGTTAGAAGTGGAAGGCGAACTCGATTAAAGACTCAAAGTACGAAAGCTTACCATTCGTTGAAGATAGATTAGGTACGAACCATAGTCAATACTATGGATCGTATCGATTTGATAGCTCATTCAACGATGATCGATAGATATCTCAAGATCTACAAGTCCAACGCACTTGAAATTTCAGAGCTTCAATATATTGGAAAGAGGAGTCCCCATGAATGATTGCATGCTAAGATGAGTGAAAGTGAATGATGGGTGTACATCGTTCATGAAAGATTGTTCTATTTCAGCTTGAATGATCCAACCGAATGAAGATTGGTCGATATCTCACCAACGAAAACTCAGAATGACACCAAACATTAGGAGCATACATTAAAGATATGGAGAAGCCACAAGATTGATCTCACCCTCATCAAAGCAACCATGAATGATCGACATCGATAATTCCAAACAATGATTTGGAACTTGCGGTCGTTCTGGTGGGCCCTTACAAATCAAGAGAGTCTTCTACCAAATTTCAAACGAGATATTTCATCATCTTGAACTATAAACGCAAACTTCTTTCTTCACTCAAAGGATCTTTAGGCTGCTTATGCTCTGGACTCCATCGTAATCAAGTATAATTATAACCAATTCATTGTACTCAGTTTACAAAGTGATTAATAATGCAATCTATTTAAAGTGGACGTAGGAAAACAATGTCTACCACTATAAATCTTTGCCTTTCTATTACTGATTTGATTGACTGCTATTTCCTTACTATTTTCCTCGATATTCATTTACATTCTTGATTTATTTCTCTTCAAAACCTCTATTGGGTGTTTGTGCCAACTTTTGATGCAAAACATTTTAGTACTTTCACTGAGAGCGTTTGATTCTCAATTTATTTAGATCCCTTTGTTGCTACTGGATTACATAAATCCCATAAAGGAGATCCATAATTACCTTCAAGAAGCTTGCTTATCCTATTTAGATTTCCAAAAATCAAAGTCAAGCTATTAGCAACTGTTAGAAACACCAAATTTAATTATCAGAGCACTGAGGGAAATAAGAACGCTAGCATTTAGCAAGGCTGCCGAAGCAATCAACCAGTGAATTTGAATGCTACCAATCCAATTGATGTCCAGAATCTTACCGATTCCATTATAAGAGGTGAATTTCAGAATCTGATGAGAAAGCTAGTGGATAGCCATCGACAATTGAATCAGCAAATTCAAGCCAATATCGATCTAATGAACCAACTCAATCAACAACGGCGTGGGAAAGCAAGGACTGACCCTACCACTTACTCTGCATCGCTGAGTTCTAATTCATTTTATGATTATCATAGACTCCACAAAACTGATGGATACCATGTTGAAGTATCAATCCGCCTTCCACCGATCGTTCCAGAAAGAGCGACAATGATCGATGCTGATCTATTTGGAACTACCGGCACAATTGTTCTTTGGATGGACGATACCAACCAGTGATAGCTGGGTTACATACCGAGGATGTTGCGATCAATTTGGATGCTAGATTTCAAGAAAATGCTGACCGGCTACTTCCCAGTAATGACGATGAAGTGAATGTACGTGATGCATATCGAGAGGATGTTAAACCAGGAAGGCTTGGAATGGCCCGTAGACATCGACCTGAATCATCAACTTGAGGTTGAACAAGACCACCACTTAGCTACGACTATCCAAATGACGGACTTATCGGCTTTGGTTAGATAATTAATAAGAGAGAGTCAAGGCTTGACCAATGATGATCAAGGGAACTCGAGAAGCCATATCTCATTCACTAAAAATATCTTACATGCAGAATATCCAAGCAGAGGTAATATGCCATTGATGCCTGCCTACGAGGGAAAAACCGACCCCAAGCAGTGCATCATGAGATATGAATGGCTAATAGATTCCGCTCGAGCAGATAGTGCAACCAAGTGTAGATGTTTTCCTATTACTCTTTCTAGAATAGCAATGATGTGGTTTAAAAGATTGCCTCCATGGTTAATCTCTAGATTTGATGATTTAGCAATGAAGTTTGTGGAGCAGATCCGTATGCACGCAACTCGCCTGAAAGACGTGATTTCCTTATCTAGCATTATCTAGGCTCTGGGAGACTACATGAAAGATTAGTTGGGGTGAATCCATACAGCCATCACGGAAGTTAGTATTCCAAATGATCGTTCAGTATTGATGGAGATAAAAAGTGGGATTGACCCAAATTTTGATTTTGGCGACTGGTTAGCTGGCAAACCACTTGCAACATTGGAATGTTTCTATGCAAAGGTGGCTTGGTATTTAAGGAAAGAGGAAGATAGATGCTCTAAGAAGAAGAATGTTGTGTAACTAAGTGGAAAGGGAGTATAGAGTGACATTGTAGTGAAGCAGTCTAGTGATAATTCTGGAAAAGTTCCAAGTGAATGTCCAACGTAAACTGAATTGGCAAAAGAAAGGAAGAGATAGGAGATGAGAATGAAAGAGGGAGTTTGAAAGAGGAAAGCCTAGGATTTCGATGTATGACAGCTAATCACCACCGGATACATCTCTAGAGAATGTCTATTTGTCAACTTGTAGTACCACGCAGTATAGGAAGCCACTGCAAAAGAATCAATGGGGAGGCAGAAACAAACTAAAAGATATTATCGGTTTCATGAATATTATGGTCATAACACAAATGAGTGTAGGCATCTTTAGGATACTATCGAGAAACTGATTTGAGAAAGAAAGTTACAGCAGCTTGTTAAAGCCCCGTAGGATGGAGAACAAGGGACATCTAACCCCAACCCAGGACAAGATCCATACAAATATGGAGCGTGCACGGATTGGTGGAAGATTACTAATCAATACAATGGTCGAAGGACCACATCTTGCTGATAAGAGTTGGTATGAGATGGAGCGCTACGCTGGCATGATCAAGCATGTAAATTTTGAATGTTGTTCGAGTACAAAAGATGGAGCTTCGGCAAAATGACAACGTACAATGATAGATAACATTGCGTTCAGAAACAAAGATGCATACATGGTCGAGGCATCGACGATCGACCCAATTGTCATTTCAGCCATGATCGACCATGCCTTAGTGAGGAGGACTTCGGTTGATTATGGAAGCTCCATAAATATAATTTTAAAAAAACCTTATGATCAGATGAGGATGGAAGCCAAGGACTTGAAACCATCTAAAGCTGCATTCATGGCTATAACGGTTATGCAACCAAAGCTATTGGTTATGTTGAATTACCCGTGGAGTTGGGAGAAGGTGACCATAGGAGAGTGCGAATTTTTCCATTTGTTGTTTTGGATGTTGACTCTCTATACAATGCTTTTTTAGACAACCGGCCCTAGCTGAGTTTTGAGGAGCACTTATCCCATGGTGTTTGACTTTGAAGTTTCCGAAAGATAATGGTGTTGGAGTTATTCATGGAGATCGGGTGACCAGACATGCCTGCTATGTAGCTGAATTGAGGGATCCTTATTGGAAGGAGAAAGGTAAGGGTGTGGACAAGTCTCTTTGCATGCAAGCCACTAAAGATTAACAACTAGTGCTGAGCCATGGCTCAGGTGCCACAGTCAGTTCTATAGAGACACTGATCCAAGGGATGACAAGGAGTAGCCAAAAGAGACCACGGCTGCATTGTTTGAGCTGACGATTGACATCATAGTTAGCCATGACGACCCATCATGAGTTGTAAAGATCGAATCACAGCTTAGGCCCACCAATGATGAAAGAACTTGTTGGTTTTCTCTAAGCGAATCTCGACGTGTTCGCTTGGACTCATTCTGACATGTGTAGGATCTCACCTACCATTACGAGCCATGCATTAATTATCGACCGAGGCACATCCCGATGAAATAAAAAAGGTGTAGCATGAATCCGAAGAGATCTTCTACTCTTAAAGAGGAGGTGGATAAGCTCAAAGACAATGGGTTTATTCATGACACTCTCTAACCCAAATGGGTATTTAATTCTGCACTTGTGAGCAAAGTGACTAGGAAATGGCGAACTTCCATCGATTACTCGGAGTTGAATAAGTCATGCTCGAAAGGCAGTTTTCCCCTTCCAAGGATCGACCAACTACTAGACTCAACTATAGGGCATGAATTGCTATCGTTCATGAATGTGCACTCAAGATATAACCAAATCCCAATGCATATTCCCGATCAAGTGCACACCAGCTTCATTATCGACGTTGGATTATATTGTTACGTGGTAATGCCATTTGGACTAAATAATGATGGGGCGACCTACCAATGCCTGGTCAGCAGAATGTTTAAATATCAAATCGAAAAGATGATAGAGGTATATGTCGATGATTTACTCGTGAAGTCATTATGATCCAGTGATCACATTAGAGACTTGGCAGAAATGTTCAATATCCTTCGATATTGCAAAATGAAGACCAATCCTCTAAAATTTTCTTTTAGTGTTGTATCAGAAAAGTTCTCGGGTTTTATCATTAATGCCCATGGAATCAAAGCCAATCCCAGAAGATCCAAGCTATTTGCAATATTCAATCGCCAAAGACCATCAAACAAGTACAGAGCCTAAATAGGAAGGTTGTCACCCTAAGTCAATTTATTTCCAGAGATACAGATAAATGCATTCCTTTCTTTGACTTGGTTAGAAGAGGGAAATGGAATTCTGAATGGATATAAGATTGTAAAGATGTATTCCAAGCATTAGTGAACCACTTGAGGAGCTTCCCATCTTTTAAAGCCAGTAGATCATAAAGACTTGTATATGTACTTAGCCGTGTCAATAAAAGCTATAAGTGTCACATTGCTTCGTAAAGAAAATATAATCTAGAGATCGGTTTATTATGTTAACATGTGATTAATAGGACTTGAAAGAAACTATCCGAAGATAGAGAAATTACCATACTACTTGTTGATTGCTTCATGAATGCTCTGCCCTATTTTCAAGCTCTTCCTATCAACGTTTACACCGATGACCCATTACGACAGGTCAAACAGCGACCTGAGACGTCTGGAAGGTTACCCAAGTGGAATATCAAACTGAGCCAATTCGACATCACATATCTTCCTCAAAAGGCCATCTAGGGATAGACACTGGTGGACTTTAAAGTGGAATTCACCGCACAAAATGATTACCAAGAGAGCAGTGAAACCCCTACTATATGGTGGAAGTTGTATATGGATAGGGAATCCAATGATCATTGTTCTAAAGCTGCAATTTTTCTAGTAACTCTAGTAAATAGGTCAATTTGTTATGCTTTAAAGCTTGATTTCCTTGCAACAAACTACAAAGTTGAGTATGAAGCTCTTATTGCAGAACTTAAACTCACTAGATGATTGGGGATAAACTCTCTTCAAATATTTTGCGACTCACAATTGGCAGTACACCAAGTCAGGGGAGATTACTATGCTAAAGGACAATGACTCGCCTTGTACCTTATATGAGTCCAAGAGCTGTTGATTGACTTTGAATACTATGTGTGACATCCCCCTACTTGGAGGCCCAAAACTAGCGGCCACGGACGCTGCAGCCGTCCATAGTTATTAACCCTCGACAATCAAACACGGGGGGTTAGATACATTGATACATAGATCATAAAAATAAGTAAAAAAATAACAAATTGAAAATGTATTTCCACATTCCATACCAAACATTCCATGTTCATTACATAATCCTATAAATATTAACCACGTTCAAAAAAATATAATTATTACACATACGCCAAGAGTGACATATGAAGATGCCCACTTGGTTAATCAGAGTATATAATAAAACTAATAAGTCTGTCTTTACATCCAAAAGACACAGCGGAAAAGATAATTCTAAGTAACTAACTTCCTCCTACACGCCTCCAGAAGCTTTATTCATCTAAGAAGAGAACCTGGAAACCCTAAAACTCAAACTACTCAAAATCATTCGAGTACCCAACAGTTTAAGGTGAAAAAAAACTTCGAGTCAGATATAAAGCCAGGTATGAATAATAATCTAACATCTCAATCCATTTATATATCTAGTGAGACTATACAGCTTAGCGGAACGGGTTTTCCCCACACTAGTATTTAAAACCCTTTTTTATAAAACTATATAGTGTGCTCCTATATCCACAATGGTTAAAACATAACATTTCAAAATATGATGTTGATATAGATATATAAACATTTGGATATTGCACCTCCCGTTTAATGTACTCTCTATCATATTTATAGTTTCTTGGGTCAATATTAACCTATTAGTTTTCATGGTTTACTATTAACCTTATTATAATTCGTGGACACCCTGTCCTATTTCAGAGTTTTCATAAGATCACTAAGAACCTATAGGCCCCTACCAATTAACTTAATTAATTCATGGGTTCCCTTGAACCTATTGGTCATTTCAACATCTCATGTTACATTCTAGTTTTTATGGATTGACTAGGAACCTATGAATTACTCCAGTAACTCCCTTCTTAGCCTAGTTTTCATGGATTGACTAGGAACCTACTGAAGCTTCCATTAACCTCTTTCTTATCCTAGTTTTCATGGGTTGACCAGGAACATTTTGACTGATGCCAATACTTAATTCAGATATAGTTTCCATGGGTTCACTACAAACCAATTGGCCCTTGCCAACCATCCTTAATACATAGTTTTCATGGGTTTACTATGAACCTGTTGGTTACCCTCAATAACTTCCAATTCATAGTCTTCACGGGTTTTCTATGAACCTTTGTCCTAGAAAACTTCAAGGTTTAAACATCCTATACTTTGATCTCCCAGACTCCCTGGATGCAATTTTACTCGTTCAGGAGTTTACTCAATTTATATTCACTATTGGGTTAACCTAGCTGGTTCTTCTATTCCTTTATCCCAAGATGTAGTTATGGGTTACTAATCATGTGAATATATTCCTATTTGAAGAAACAAATATAACAACTTAACAATACCACTCCTGTGGGATTAGTATCCTTGAAAACATTTACACATAAAACATGGTTAATCCCTTTAACCTATACTTTTATCAAGGAAATACTTCTTCAAATTTTTACCTACTTGAAATCCTTTCAAAACTCCTTTATTTAGCCATGGGTTTTTCCTTAAAAATGGGTTTGGATTTAAAAAGCCTTTTGACACCTTCGATACCTTGCTTTTGACTTCATTAGATGACCTCCTTCGAAAGCATTAATTTCTATCTTTAAAACATTAGGCTCCTACCTTTCGAATACTTTAAAACATCTCTTTCAAAACCTTTCGATCTTGTTAAAATATTACCATATGAGTATAGAAGCATAGCTTCAAAACCATTCATAAATACCCCCTTCGAAACAAATACCTTTCGAAGCCATTGGGTTTATATTTAAAATAACATTTTTGGGTCAAAGTGAACATAAGCGAAAGCATCTCTTTAGAAGCCATTCTTTATTTGAAGAAGTATTGGGGGAGCTTGATGGCATCAAAACCATCCTTTCAAAAGCATTAAACCATCTGGGTAAAACAATTGAAGGTTGGCTTCGAAACCCCTTTCGAAACCATTGCCTTTGAAACCCCTAACCCCTTTTGAAAGCAGTAGGAAGTGGCTTATATTTATAAAACAAATGGCGCCTTTTGACAGCATTGGCGTCTTCAGTGCCATCAGAAGGCATCAAATTACGTAAGGGTTTCGACTTGGTTGAAACTACCCCTTTCAAAAGCTTCAAATAAAAACTAAGTAACTTCTTTGGAAGCTACTACTTGAAAACAAAATGGGAAGCTCTCCTTTGAAAAATTCTTTAGAAATACCATTTTGAAACCATTGGTTTGACTACTTTGAAACCCTTTGGTAAACAGGCAAGCGCTTTTCTTTTAAAACAAAATAAAACAAAGTAACCAACCCCTTCAGAATTTACGTTTCAACACCCTACCTTCCGCATTTATCCAATCCACTATGTACCAGCTAAATAATACCATGTGTATTGGTTTACTGGTTTCGACCTAGATGGTTTCGACTATGTTGGAGGCAGAAGCTCTAGGTCGAAAGCTCCTTCCAAAGGAGGTGGAACCTAATTTTATGAGTAAAAGGCCGTTTTTACCCAATAATGTAAACTTTTTGTAGCAAACTTGCCCACTTGATTGGCTATCATAAACTTTCAAATAATTTGGCTAATATTCGCCGCATCTTCTTAGATATAAAACCAATTAAAAATTAACAAATAAGCCCTTCCAAGTAATAAAGCAATTAAATCATTTAGGTCCTCCTTTCAAAATAATTTAATTTCCATACTAAATCACTTAGTAAAAATCCTCGAAAATTACAAAAATTCACTTTAATCATATTATCTAACATATCAAAATTCCATACCCAAAATCTTTATATATTTTCCAAAATAAGTTTATAAACCCAAATAACCATATTTTCCTTTGCAAATTCATAATTAATTATCCATGGCTTGGAAAATTATAAAAATTGAAACCCAACTTTAAAATCATGTTTCTCATAACATATAACTTTTCCATGGAATTCAAAAATCATTTAACCTCGGTTTTCCCCTAAAACCATGCATAACTCCCCTGAAACAAACTTGGTTAATCAAACGAACTTGTTTAATCTAAAAAAATAATAAATCAAGCATATCATCATCCAATATATCATAAAAACAAATTTACTATTAAATCCAAAAACATATGATTATAAAACCAAAAATAGAGATGTAGTGTTTATTATTCACCTTAGATTGGATAAGGAAATTGGAGATTGATTGAGATCGATTTCTTCTAGCTTGAATCCTAATCTTCACTCGAATTTCTCTTCTTTTCTTTCTTCCTAATGGCCGATCTTGATATTTGCTTTCTTACATTTAGTTTACTTAAAATAAAATAAACGTGTATGGCTAAGGGAAATAGTATATGGGTGGAAACACGGAAGGAAATTTACTCTAATGCCCTTGTGTCTAATTAGCTAACACTTAACTATTTATAATATAAGCTCATTCTTTTTAAATAAGCATGGCCACAAATTTCATTTTTCAATCCCAATCCCCTTATCACTTTACATTACTCTATCTAATTTACTCTAATTAAATCTTCTAAACAATGTTATTAAAAATTATGGGTGTTACAGGCTCCTCTCCTTGCAAAATTTCGTCTTCGAAATTCAGTAAGGACTAACTAGCAATCATAGCAATCATCTGTAATAACTTCTAACATCCATACTAGCCTACTTGACTAGCAACTAATCTATATAAATCTAATATAGACATAATATCAAAGCAGATCAGCATAGGCATCTCGAATCATGTCCTCTATCTCCTAAGTACAGTCCTTCTCATTGTCCCTCCACTGAACTTTCACCAACTTGACTGTCTTGGTCCTCAATCTTTTCTCATCCCTAACCATAACCCGAACATGTTGTCTAACAAAAGTCAAATCAGGCTCTACTACCAAGTCCTCCAACTCTGTTTGAGGAATAATAGACTCTGGATCATGCACATACTTGCGAAGATGAGACATATGAAGTACATTTTGGACGCCTACCAAACTGCTCGACAACTCTATTCTATGATACCTTAACGAAAACCATGTCTTGGGGCCAACTTTCCTGACTTCCCAAACTGAACCACAACCTTCATCGGTGATACCTTAACAAAAATCATGTCTCCCACTAAGAATTATAGGTCTTTACGCCTCTTATCTGCGTAACTATTTCTATCTAGATCGAGCTTCCTTCATCAGTCCTCGGCTTAAATCAATCTTTTTTTTGACGCCTTTCTAACCAAATCTTGACCTAAGACCAATCTATCTCCAGTCTCTAACCAACATGCAGGTGATTTGCTGGCCTTTCATACAAAGCTTCAAAAGGCGCCATTCCTATGCTAGTCTGATTATTATAGGAAGACTCAATCAAATGTAGGTGGTCCTTCCAAGATCCACCAACGTCCAACACACAAGCTCTCAATAAATCCTCGAGTACTTTGTTCCTATGTCTGCCCGTCTATCTATGAGCGATAAGCTATACTCATCTTGAGCTTGGTATCCAATTCCTCTTCCAAAATTCGCTAGTGAATAATGCATCTCCGTCGCTAACTATGTTACTAGGAATCCCATGAAGTCTAACGATGTTCTGAAGAGCTTCGCCAAAACATGTGTCGTCCTGGTTGACTTTACTAGAATGAAATAAGCACTCTGGTTGCCTGTCCACTATAACCCATATGCTTTCATTTCCCTAATTCAATCTTGGAAACCCATCTATAAAATCCATGGATATCGAATCCCATTTCTAGACTGGAATCTCGAAAGGCTAAAGCAATCCACTTGGCTTCTGATGTTCGGCCTTCACTTGTTGACAGTTAACACACTGCCTAACCCACAAGCGAACATCCCTCTTCATGCCTTCCAAATAGAAGCTCCTCTTCATATCCTGATACATCTTTGTCCCTCAAAGATGAGTCGTAAACTTGATTGGTGACATTCCTTCAGAACTTCCCTTTTCAAATTCTCTACATTAGAAACACATAACCGCCCCTTCTTTCTCAACCATCCTCTTTGGTCAAGACGGAAATCCTTTAGATCATCAATCTCTGATCCTACCTCAGGCCTTCTAATCCTCTCGGCTAATTCTGGATCCTCTTTCTGTTTATAAGATATCTTTTTTATTAGCACTGGTTGAACTTCTAAACATGACAACATGGCAGTACCTGACTAGAACTAACAGTCGATCTTAATTGCGCACCGCAACTGGCCAAAGCTTTACGATCCTTCCATTATGCCAACGTCGCTAACACCACGTTCTAGTGTTTTCTACTAAGAGCAACTGCTTCATTATTTCCATTCCCATGAGTATACTTTATACTGAAATCATAAGCAGCCAAAAACTCAAGCCATCTTTGTTGTCTCATATTCAACTCCTTCTAAGAGAATAAATGTCTTAAATACTTATGATAGATATACAACTCAAATATCTCCCCTAAGAGATAATATCTCCAAATCTTCAAGGCAAAAATCACCACATCCAACTCTAAGTCATGAGTATGATATCTTACTTCGTGCGATCTAAGCTATCTGGTTGCGTAGGCAATAACTTTACCCTTCTGCATCAATACTACTTTACCCTTCTGCATCAATACTACCTATGACTTAGAGATGGAAACCAAGGGTAAAGTTATTGCCTACGCTCCAGGCAGCTTCGAATGCACGAAGTAAGATATCCTACTCATAACTTAGAGTTGGCTGCGTTGACTTTTGCCTTGATGATTTGGAGACACCATCTCTTAGGGGAGAGATTTGAGTTGTATATTGATCATAAATCTTTAAGATATTTGTTCTCTTAGAAGGAGTTGAATATAAGGCAGCAAAGGTGGCTTGAGTTTTTGACTGCTTATGATTTCAGTATAGAGTATACTCATGGGAATGGAAATAATGAAGCAGATGCTCTTAGTAGAAAACATTAGATCGTGGTGTTAGCTACGTTAGCATAATGGAAGGATCTTAAAGCTTTGCCTAGTTGCGGTGCGCAGTTAAGATCGGCTGCTAGTTCTAGTCAGGTACTGCCATGTTGTCTTGTTTAGAAGTTCAACCAGTGCTGATATAAAAGATAGCTTATAAACAGAAAGAGGATCCAAAATTAGTCGAAAGGATTAGAAGGCTTGGGGTAGGATCAGAGATTGATGATCTAAAGAATTTTTGTCTTGATCAGAGAGGATGGTTGAGAAAGAAAGGGCGCTTATGTGTTTTGAATTTAGAGAATTTGCCTCTTCCAATTGTTGAGAAAGAAGGATGGTTGAGGTAGGACAAGGGAGGAGGCTTCGTGCAATCTTATCTCAGTCACCGTCATACGTCTCTTCCAATTGTTTATAGCTTTGATCTTATATGGATCGACTGACAACCCTTTCTTTCAAACCACATGACCAAGAAACTTAACCTCTTTCTTTCAAAGGTAACACTTGAAAAACTTCACTTTTAGCTGATTCTGCCTAGGCGTCTCAAGCAGAAGTCTAAGATGATCTTCATGCTCCTTCTCATCCTTAGAGTATACTAAAATGTCATCTATAACATCAACATAAATCTATCCAAATACTCTCGGTAGACTCGTTCATCAAATCTACAAAGAAAGTAAGTGCATTTGTCAATCCAAATGGCATTACCAACCACTCGTAGGAACAATATCTAGTTCGGAAGGCTATCAAAGGAATGCTATCCTCTACCACTCTTAATGTTTCATCGCCAAAACCAATTGGGAAAACACCTTGGCCCCACTTAACTTATCAAATATATCATCAATCCTCAACAGAGGGCACCTATTCTTGATCGTCCTTTTGTTTAACTTACGATAGTCAATGCACACCCTTAACAATCCATCCGGTTTCTTTCCGAATACAGTGGCTGTTCCCCAAGCTGAACTGCTTGGTCTAATAAAATTCCTTCCTTTAAGATCGACTAGCCGCACCTTCAACTCCTTCATCTCTACTGGTGTCATCCTGCTAGGTGGTCTACTCATAAGTTCAGCTCCTGGTACAAGATTTATTCGAAAATCAATGGCTCATTTCGTTGGTAATCCCATAATCGGCTCAAAGACATCTGCAAATTCCCTTGCCACACGAACCAGCCTTAGCTCTTCTCCAACCTCTGTAGCATTTAACAAAACACAAATACTCCTATTGGAATTATCCACTGAAAAGATGATTCGGTTATGGCTATCTAGGTGTCTCAACGATATTTCCCTTTCTTAGCAAAATATCCTAGCCTCATACTTACCTAATCAATCCATACCCTAAATGATCTTGAAATCTATGGAATCAAAAACATATAGACTGCAAGCAAACTTATGACATAACAAATCAAGTTATAACTAGTCACATCTTATCCCTTGAGTTGCATACTCTCCTATTGGATTCGCAACCCTTAAGGAAGTAATAAGTATGTGGGTTCTATGCGTAACCTATCAATCGAATACTGTGATATAAATGAGTGCGATGCACCAGTATCAAATAGTACCCTAACTGGTATACTCTGTATCAAAAGCATACCTTCCATCACAGTTTTCCCTTTCTCTGTTGTAGTAGACCTAGAAGAAGATGGTGCTTTAATAGTAAAAACCATCCCTCAGTCCGCCCTGACTAGGTCTAGACACCAGTTCTTGTAATTCCCAACTTGATCGTATTTGAAGCATTTCACATTCTTCTTCTCTACGCGCTTCTTCCCTTTGCCTATTTGGCACTTGTGAGTAAATGACTCTTCTTATCACACTTGAAGCACACCAAATCAGCCTTTGCCTTCTTGGCATCATCCCTTATTTGGGCTCCCTTCTTCTTAAAGAATTTCCTTTTCTTTCCCTAAGGACACTGGGATTCAGCTGGCTTCTCCCTAGCAGAAATAGCAAGCATCTCTTCATGGCGAGTAGCCATCTCCGCAACCACATTACAAGGTTTTCTGATACGAGTCATGTTCATTCTATCAATCCCCGGTCTCAGTCTTCGAATGTACCTTTCATTCCTTCTAATGTCTGTGTTTATAGTGGCATAGTCTTATCGAGATAGCTCATCAAACTTAGTAGCATACTTGATAATCGACATATCCGCTTGGAAAAGATCCATGAACTTCCTTATCAGCATCGATTTAGCTACCTCAGATAGAAACCCCTGCTACCTATTCTGAAATCGGCCCAATTCAGTTCTTCCACTAGAACTCTGACTGTCACACTATTCCATCAATTGGGCCTACCCCTTGCAACTGTCTAGAGGCTAGCCTCCTCTTTTCCCCATCATCCAAGCCTAAATCAATGAAGATCATCTCATAGCTTAGCAGCCAATTCTCAACCTCAATAGCGTCCTCCGTTCCCATAAAAGGCTTTCCACCGAGACCGGTGTAACCTTTGCTTAGCCTAGCATAATTATCTTTGACTGGAGCTATAAGGTTAGCTCCTCTAACGTTACCAGTAGCCCCTACTTGCAAAAGCTTAACTAATAACTAATACAACATCCCCGCATCTACTGGAGGATTTCCAGCACCTACATTGGCTTCAACATTTGGATTAGCATTAGCCTGTCGACCTTGGTTCATCCTGGTATTAGGTCGATCATTTCCGATGGTTGTGGTGCTTCCTTTACCCAGATTTCCTCTTCCGCTTCCTGCTTCCATATCCCTTTTCTCATAAATCTGCATATGAGCCTTAGTAAGATATAAAAGAATGGTCTAAGAGAGAAGGGAATATATACTTAGATATACACCTATATATCAAATACAAACACATTACTATAGCGTTAACCCAAACCTCGATCATATTTCGAATTTATCGAATTATGTTCCAAAAAAGCTTTTAATTTTTACTTTTTTGTAAATTTTCATAAACCTGTACTCTGATACCAGCTTGCAACATCCCCCTATTTGGAGGCCCAAAACAAGCGGCTACGGATTCTGCAGTCATCCATAGTTATTAATCCTCGACGACCAAACAGGGCAGTGTAAGATACATTGATACACAGATCATAAGAATATTGAAAAAATTTAACAAATTAGAAACATATTTCCGCATTCCATTCAAAACATTCCATGTTCATTAGATAATCCCACAAACATTAACCATGTTCAGAAAAATATAATTATTACATATACGCAAGAGTAACATATGAAGATGCTTCCTTGGTTGATCAGAGTATATAATAAGGCTAATAGGTCTGCCTTTACGTCCAAAATACACAGCAGAAAGGATAACTCTAAATAACTAACTGCCTTATGCATGCCTCCGGAAGTTTATTCGTCTAAGAAGAGAACTTGGAAAACCTAAACCTCAAACTACACAAAATCAATTGGGTACTCGATAGTTTAAGGGGAAAACAAAAACTTCAAGTCAGACATAAAGCCTGATATGAATAATGACCTAACATCTCAATCCATTTAGATACCTAGTGAGAACACGATACTTAGAGGAATGGGTTTCCCCTCACTAGTATTCGAAACCCCTTTCTATAAAACCATATACTGTGCTCCTACATCCACAATGTTTAAAACATAGCATTTCAAAACATGATTATGATATACATATATTAAAATTTTGGATATCCCATCCCCATTTTAATTGAATCCCTGTCATATTTGTAGTTTCTAGGGTCAATATTAACCTATTAGTTTTCATGGGTTTACTATTAACCTTTTTATAATTCATGGACACCCTATCCTATTTCAGAGTTTTCATGGGATCACTAAGAACCTATAGACCCCTGCCATTGACTTAATTAATTCATGGGTTCCCCTTAACCTATTGGTGATATCAATAGCTCATTTTATATTCTAGTTTTCATGCGTTGACTAGGAACCTATGAATTACTCCAGTAACTCCTTCTAGCCTAGTTTTCATGGGTTGACTAGGAACCTACTGATGCTTCCATTAACTTCTTTCTTATCCTAGTTTTCATGGCTCGACTAGGAGCCTTTTGACTAATGTCAATACTTAATCTGGATATAATTTTCATGAGTTCACTACAAATCAATTAGCCCCTGCTAACCATCCTTAACACATAGTTTTCATGGGTTTACTATGAACCTATTGGTTACCCCAATAACTTCTTATTCAAGTTTTCATGATTTTACTATGAATCTATCTTCCAAACAACTTCAAGGTTTAAGCATCCTATACTTTGGTCTCCCTGACTCCCTAGATGCAATTCTACACATTCGGGAGTTTACTCAATTTATATTCACTGCTGGGTTAACCTAGCTAGTTCTTCTATCCCTTTATCCCTAAGATGCAGTTATTGGTCTTTAATCATGTGAATATATTCATATTTGAAGAAACAAATATAATAACTTAACAAGACACAACTATTGTGGCTTTAATGTCCTTGAAAACATTTACATGTAAAACATGTTTAGTCCCTTTATCCTATACTTTTATTGAGGAAAACTAACTGCCTCCTGCACATCTTCGGAAGCTTATTCGTCTAAAACCTGAAAGTCTTCCACTCTCTGACTACTCAAATTAATTTTGAGTACCCGAGAGAAACACAAACTTCGAGTCAGACAATAAGTCTGGTATGAATAATATCTTATCATCTCTTATCGTAAATAGATATCTAGTGAGACCATGTCGCTTATCGGAATGGGTTTTCCTCTCACTAATATCCCTAATAAACATGCAAATCATTTACTATGCCCCTACATCCACAATGATTAGTCTTAACGTATTACTAAATAAAGCCATAAATCATATTTATTGGATATTTCATCCACCCATTTATTGAATATCCCATCTAAAAGCAATTATTAGAGTTTCCATCTAAAATCTTTAAAATGACTATCCGTCATAATTTAATAGGACTATCCATCCTAAATCCATTCAAAATAAATGCAGATTATCCACCGTATATTGTTTTATAAAAAATGGTTTGGGCTATCCACTGCATACACCATAGTTTTCCTAGAACGACTATGAACCTTTAGGTGCTAAATCCCAAGGCTAACCACTTCTGGCAAAACGTTCTTTACTTTAGAAATTTGATGTGGGCTATCCATCGCACATTCCACTGTTTTCCTAGGTTAACCAAGACCCGATCTCTTGGCCAAAAATATCATGATCCCCATGATTATTTATAAAACTTCATGATCCCCATGACTAATTATTTTCCCCAAGTATACCACCTGTTTAACCTATTCCCATTGGTAGCCCTAATTAGGTTAAATTAAATAAAAACACATCGATAGCCCCAATGTACATTTTCGAAAGCATATTTCTGTTTGTAAACCCAAACTATGTAACGAAAACATTAAACCTACCCCGGTGTCCCTAAGGTTTTATAACATTCATTTTATACAAGGATCCCCCTTACATATTCAAACAAAGATAAGTATTTTATGTTAAAACCCTTTGAATTAACCTCTTCCTCATAGCAAAGTTCTACTTAAGAAAAAGAGCTAAAAATAGCCCTTTAAAAACCTTCAAATGAAGTCCCATTCGAATGTAAATAAACAACCAAAGTTAGCCCCATCGGAAACCTTTCGAAATCAAACCTTTGGAAAATCAAAACCTTTCGAAATCAAAAGCTTCGTAATCATTGAAGATAACCCCTTCAAAACCTTTTGAAATTAAACCTTTCGAAATCAAAACCTTTCGAAATTATTAAAGATACCCCTTCAAAACCCTTTGAAATCAAACCTTTTGAAATCAAACCTTTCGAAATCAAAACCTTTCGAAATCAAATCACTCGAAATTAAAACCTTTCAAAATTATTGAAGAGATCCCCTTCAAAACCCTTTGAAATAAACCTTTCAAAATCATTCAAAAACAATGTAGTGTTGGTGTAGGAACCAACATTTCGAAAGTGTACTTCCGTCCATGTCGGAAGGTTTACTCTTTGGCTTGTCGAAAGGTATTAGAACACCTTTTCAGAAAACATTTAAATAACAGTACACTTGAAGGTTTAAGCTTTCGAAGATCCCCTTTGAAACCCCTTCTTGAATATATATAACAAATTTGTCTTTTTATAAAACGGTAGAGTTGATGGATCCCCCCTTCGAGTTATTCGAAAACAATTTTTGTTTCTATCCGAAAGAAAAAGTAGTAGCCTCCCTATCCCTTTGCCCTAATCTTCCCTTCGGCCATATGCCTACCTTTCAACTTTGGGCAGAAGGTAATTGTTTACCTTCCATTTTAGACAAAAGGTACCTTTCGACTTCATCGAATGGGTAAAATCGGGCTTTTTGGAGTCGAAGGTAGAACTAGGCCCACTGAAGTGATGTTTTTATCTTGTTTGTCAAATTTTGATTGGCTGAGGAACCTTATCATGTACTTCCAAATGGTAAAAAGTATACAAAAGTCAACCTTTTCCTCAAAACACTGTACTTCTTCCCTAAACAATTCTCAAAAACAATTTCCCTCTGGCTTTAAATAACTGCGGAAGACATTTTTTCAGTTTATCCCTTAGGCTTAAATAAATTAATTACTTTAGTAAATCACCATGTAAAAATTCCCAAAAATCTCCAAAAATATGACAAATCGTATACTTCAACGTATTAAAATTTCAAAGCATATGAATATCAAAACAACTTGGAATTTAACCAAAACCGAATGAAAATGTGTTAATTAGCCCATTAACATTTTAAAACACCTAAGTCTTATCCAAACAAAGGTTTAAATGAAGTGAACGATAGGTATACATTGTTCACGGATGATCGTACTATTTCAGCATGGACGATCCAACCCGGTGTAGATTCGTCGATTTCTCAGCAAACACAACTCAAAATGACAACAAACTTTGGGAGCATACATTAGAGATATGGAGAAACCACGAGGAATGATCACAACCTCATCAGAGCGAACATGAACGATTGGCATCTATCGCTACAAACAATGAATTGGAAATTGCAATCGTTATGGTGGGCCCCTACGAATACGAAGAGTCTTCTCTTGGATTTCCAACGTGAAATTTCACCATCTTCATCTATGAATATAGACTTCTTTCTTCATTTAAAGGATCTTTAGGACGCTTATTGCTCTAGACTCCATTATAATCAAGTGTAATTATAAATAATTCGTTCTACTCGGTTTACAAAGTGATTAATAAAGCAATCTATTCAAAGCGAACGTAGGCAAACAACGTCGAACCACTATAAATCCTTGTGTTTCTGTTGCTGCTTTGATTGGTTGCTATTTCCTTACTATTTCCTCTATTTTCATTTTATATTATTTATTTATTTCTCTTCAAAACCACTGTTGGATGTTTATGCCAACTTTTGGTGCAAACACTAACCATAACCCCATCCTTTGGCTGGAAGCCAAGCACTACCGTCCGCCCTTCCACAGCCCCAATTGTCACCAACAGCTTCCCACAATCTACTACAGTCATATACTTTCTTAGCCAGACCATTCCTAAAATAATCTAGAACCAGATGAAATTCAGAACAAAACAATGAAAAATAAAAGTGCATCCATGACTCGATAAGACCAAACCACGACAAACCATACACAGGCTAGTGGAGCCTCCCAAAGGATTCATCACGATCAATGGTCGGTCAACTATTTCTAGTTTCAATCCTAGTCTATCAACTAGATCACAAGATATAAAGGAATATGAAGCGCCGGTATCGAATAAAACATATATAAGAACATCATAAAGGGAAAGCATACCTTGAATGACAATGCCCTTCCACTTCTCTTTCACCGAGGGAGCACTCGACGAAGTCGAAATAGCATCTAAAGCATATGCCTTCACAACTCCTTTCTGCTATAGTGGTTTCGGACAATTCTTTAGTATAGGCCTATGCTTACCACAGTTATAACACTTTTTCTTTCAGTCGGTCTTGTAGTCTATGTTCATGTGACCCTTTTCTCAACAGGCATAGCATATAGGATCCTACTTGACCTTCTTTGAAGCTTCCTTCCCCTGAGATTGCTTCCTCTTTCCAAGCCACTTCTTCTTGCCTCCTTCACACTGTTGCAGTTTGGCTCTTCCTTAACAATAACAGCCGATTTGGACTTGGGGTATAAACTCTCCAAGCGAAGAGCTTTCATGATGAGTCTCTCAAATGGCTCATCAATATGACTCACCAGCTTCTCCTCTAGATAGTCATCCAAACTCATAATTAACTTCTCATTCTTTCTCAATGGAGTATCGATGAAAAACATCCCATACATCGACAAGGCATCGAACTCAGCAATATATTCGACAACAAATGTATCTCCTTACTTAGGGTCAACGAATTTCCTAAATAGCACCAACTTCTTGAGTAGCCAGAACAAACTTCTCCAAAAACCTAGCCTGGAACTGATCCCAAGTGAACTGATCCTCGAGTGTAGCAGCACTGATAGCATTCCACCAGTTCATGGCTCGCCCTTGAAATTATCTAGAGGCCAACCTTCTTTTCATGGCATCATCAATCTCCATATCACCAAACATAGGTGCCCAACCAATCCTGCATTTTGATGCCAAACTCCGTTCCAAGGAATGACTTGCCTCCCAAAGTAGAATTATCTTTGCATAGCTTGGCGAAGTCAGCCCTCGATGCTTGTATTTGAGCACCACTACCAACAGAAACTTTTGAAGCGGAATCTTGGACATTCAAGAACATGTTCACCATCATCTGTTGAACATAACTTGCATGTCAGGATTAACAGCCCACGAACCTTCTCCTTACTCAACTCCTAAGAGGGAGTTCCTAACAATGTTTCTTGTTTGCCGGCTCATTCTCAATCTGTAACAAGAATGATCAGTCTCTCAAAAAGAAAACTGTGTCAATGGTACTCATGTGTGCATGTGACTTATATATTTTATATATACTACTATATAGTTTTGAAAATTAGAATATATATATAATAAATACGCGCTCTTATATGTATACACTCTCTTGATTCATTCTAGGGTGAGAACTCCTTTCCTATCTCTATTGAACTACGATACCTCTTAGGTTAAACAACGGAACCTGTTATGACCATTTTACACCACCGCCAACAAATATACATAAGATAGTGCATTGCTATCGTGCCAATCGATGTAGAGTGACCATCAAAGTTTAAGAATGAAAAAAACATCACAAAACCTATAGTATATCTCATAGCGCATGGAATAAAAAATAGTATCATAGAGATAAAATAGGAGAGACAGTAATAACTAAGTTATCCAAATATCAAAGTGCAAATACATAGAGTTATACATCATGAAATAGAGTTTATACAACAGAAATAAACTCAAATAACTATCTCATACTACTAATAATAAGTGAACACTCTAAAACTCCATAGTGCTGCACGGTAGAATAAGCATAGAAATCCATATATAATATGAGATAGCTCCCTCTTGCTCTCCTCTATGCAGTAGACAATAAGAACCAAGCATAAAACCTCGAGTCAGACAAATGTCTGGAGGTGAGTGGTAAATGAATCAAAATACTATACAAGTGACATAGTAGGAAGCACGGTATATAAATCATACCTAACCTTCCCACAACCAAAGAGCTAGCACATAATAACATAATATGCTACTCTACATATCATAAAATTGTAACACAACCAAGTGTGATAAAGGGTATCTAGGAATCCCTTTCTCCACTACCTATTTCCGCTGATAACCCTAGAGTGATAGGTGGCTATTGAAGCAACCATAACAGATATAGCATCCATCAGACGATAATAATTGTCCCTTGGTGTACTCTGGATATATAAAAACTCATACGACCATTCCTCTACCAAGGATTAATGGAAATCCTAGTTTTCAATTGTACTCTCTTTAGCCTGAAATCGGTACTAGACCCATTCTTTCAGTCCACTATACACGGAACCATTCTTCCAATCCAGGGTAGCCATTCTTCACTACCCATGAGCGTCCTCACAATATCCTTGCTTTAAGTATAAAAGAAAACACCTTAAGTATGAAAGATCCCTTAGTACATATATCTCAGCCCTTCCTTTGCTCCACTTAACTTCCATTATCTTGGAGGAACCATTCTTCATTCCCTCCTTAACGACTACTTTCTCCATGGAGACGTTGTCCTTGAGGAATCATTCCACATTCCCCACTTTACGACACCTTTCTTCATCGAGCCAATATCTTCGAAACCTAACTCTATTCATCATGGAGTTACTATCCAAAGCCTCTAACTTTCATCATGCTATTGTATTATGTCAATCACCATTTGAATATGCCAACACCTCTGGCATAAACTATAGAACTCTAGGGCCATACTCCAGATATTTGATCCTCATTGGACTAAGGATGAGAACTTGTGCCTACTTCAAGAGGTCGACACTGACTTATGTACTTGGGCAACCGATAGTGAAGTATCTTTCCGATCCTACTTATTGCCTCTAGTACTTCATATCTTAGTGCTTGAACCTTGACTTTTCTATTTTAATACAAGCCTTTATGTCTTCCAAACACCCTACTTTGCATTGTAGAATAAGTCAGTGATGTCTTCTATACTTAGACAATCTCGAATCTAACTTCATAGACGACTTCTATTAGCCAGCACCTTCCACCTCTACCAATCGCGCCGACTTAGATTAAGATACAGAACTCGAAGCCAACTTGAGAAGTCAGCATCGACTTTTGTACCTTGCGAATTGGAGGCTGTGATTCGAGGCACAAACTTCTCCTATGCTCCAGGTTCAGCCTCCCAAGTTTTGTCTAGTTCCGACCATCTCTTTCTCCTATTCATCCAATATCTCTACCAAACATCCAAAACACTAGCAAACAACATCAAATAACAACATACAATCATGAAATAACATTTATATACATCCATTCATACAATCAATCATGAAATATGATAATCAAACAGGTTTTGCACTAAATCCAAATTTTTGCTAAAATACGCATATGAGTGATAAGATTACATTACCATGTGAATAAGTGTTAATATTTTATAGAACCCATTTCTAAAATAATTTAAAATCACATAATTTTTTTCATAAAACACATGAAAAAGTGGTCGAAGTTAGAAACCATTTTGGATCCAAGAATATGTCTAGAACAACCATTTTAACTATATAAACAAGTATATATGAGTGAGAGGTCAAGAACCATTCACCAAATACTTAAAATACCAATTTTCTTCCTTAGATTTGAAGTCGACAGCAAGAAAGAAAGACCCATATCAATAAAAATGACAATCTCTAGCTTATATATGTCAATCTCCTCACTAATCAATGATTTGGCTAAGATTAGTAAGGAATTGCGTGATTTTTGATGAAATTAATATCTATTTTGGGAAAGAAGCAAATGACTTAGTTTAGTTCATACAACCTCCTATTAGCACAAAATTCGAAGTGGGTTAGTGGGCCTGAGCATGGGCTTACTTAATTACCCACTGTTGGCGTCAAAATTGGCCACCAACAACTAGTTATGTGAATCACCAATCTTCGGTCATAGATTTTAGATAATATCTAACGTAGAAAATATAATATGAAGAAGACAAGATTTATAGTGGTTCGGCTAACTCCGGCAAATGTTTACTCCAGAATCATCCTTTTTGTTATATTGTAGTTTGTTACAGTTATAATTCAAAATCCAAGAATAAAATCAACATAGTGTAGCCTAAGTTCAAGATAAAGCGAAGCAAAAAGATGATCCTTTTCCTAACATTATGCCTACTGTGTTTATAAGGAAAGATGTGCACAGATCGAGCTGAAATTTGGGCAGAAGAACCTCCAGGCCATGACGAGGCCACCTAAGAATTCTGAGGCCCATTGGGTTCCATAATAGGGATGGGTACCGATCCCTATTTTGGTGTCTAAATGGAGTGCAATCCTTTTGGGGTGTCCCCAATGATGTTATCTACTTACCCTGCAAATTTTGTGTCATTTTGACTTACATCTTGTGAGATATTGCTTTTACTGTGAAGTGGTGTTTTATATACTCTGATTTTAGCCGATCCCTTAGGAGGGATAGGAGCTGATCCCTACAAACTCCTCCAAATGACATGAAATCCATAGAGGATCATCTCTATGTAATATTATGTATAACCTCTAAGTTTCATGACAATTGGATAGGTATAACTCCAGCTATCGATCAATCATTGTTGCAATATGGTAGGAAGGCTGATTATTGCCGATCCCTATGGAGGGATAGGGACCGATCCCTCCAACTTATTCCAAATGATGTGAAATCCCTATGTGGTGTTCCATATGTTGTAGTTAAATTTTTCTTCATGTTCCATATTAATTGGATGAGTAAAACTTGAGTTATTGCTTAATATTTGCTTCAACATGAGTTGAAAAGCAATTTCCTACCGATCCCTACCAAGGGAAGAGAGCCGATCCTTCTGACATCATCATTTTCAGGTGTGATCCCTAGGTTAGGCTCCCAAGGGTCTCCATATCTTACTCACAAAATTTTATATGCATTGGATTTATGGATCTTTAGATATTAATTATTTTCAATTGAAATGCATTTTCTTCCCGAAATATACCGATCCCTGTGATGGAAGTTGATTTTTCCGATCCCGCCTATATGTTGAATCATATTCCACACATCAAACATTCTTCCTTGAATATTTATTAATTCCATTCAATCTCAACTTTATGTTATTATCTGTACATGATTTCTGGGTCCTACAATCATCGTTTTGGGCTATTAGCCTTGATCATCGTGAAGTCTGTTCTGTTAAATCCGCATGTATACTGCCTTGGCAAAATGTGGGTAAACACTTTTCCTCCCAAGACATGCCTTGAGATAGAAAGGTTTGTTTTAAATTGCGATAAATCCAAAATCCATAATCCATTGATAGCTATACTTGGTAATCCAGAGTCCAATCCAAATCCACGGTCTCTCTGGATCATTCTATCTGAATTCCCATCCATCCAAAGCCAAATCCATTGATGTTCAAAACTAATATCCAAATCCATGGTCTCTATGGATTGTTATCCTAATTCAAATCCTTGATCTCACCAGATTCTTGCCGAGCATAATACATACTCAACAACCCGAGTAAATTGATCCATCGTGTTCGAGCGAAGTGACCTACCCCTTGGCAGGCATAATCCATACCTAACAACCTTGATCTCTCCAGATCATTGCCAAGCATAATCCATACTCAACGACCTAAGTAGGTCGATCCATAGCGTTCGAGTGAAGCAAACTACCCTTTGCCAGGCATAGTCAATACCCAATGACATTGATCTCTCCAGATCCGTGTCGAGCACAATCCATACTCGACGTTCTAAGTAGGTCTGTCCATCGGATTCGAGCAAAGCGACCTACCCCTTATTAAGCATAGTCCATACCTAATGACTAGTTAGGTCTAATTATTCGGCCTCGATACTCATTCGACGACTTAATCCATGCTGCATGAGTCTATTTCATCATGTTCGCCTGTTGAAAAGACCCATACCATGCGATTGTCATCCCATCTCTCCAGATAGGACCATAATCATAACATGTGTTAACTATTACATTAATCCAAATTTAAGTATTCCTAAATCCATTTTCCAAAATATAAAATAATAGTCTGTACAACCTATAAAACGGAGTTCAAATAAAGCTAGAAAGACACGAGTTCGTAGAAAACAAGAAAAAAAACCAAACCCGGGCACTATGGTTTATCATCATCTCAGGGCATGCCTACGGATCGTCCTCAATCGCATACGTGCGTAAGTGACTTAGCCATCCTACTATGGATTTTTTTACTTATTCCATGCTATCCCGATCAATTGATGAAAAGTTGATAATAATGCCTTGATCCAATACCATTTTCATTCAAGGTGGACGGTGACTGCTCCTGTTCCGCCGCCGTATCTGAGTCCTTACGTATTGTTGTAACTGACCATTCCTCTCATGTTCCTTAATTATATCCTTCAAATGTCTACAATCATTTGTATTGTGCCCATCCAGCTCATGGAATAGGCAGGCTTTCCCGATGTCCGTTTGTGTTCAGTGGGTTGCCTCCTTGTTGGCCTTCGATACGAAAGGCGTCCACGAGTATCTCGATATATACATTCTAGGGTTTCATTCAGTTTCGAGTAAGAAGAGAATTTGGGTTCTTCCCTCTACGGCTTCGATCCATTGAAATTATTGTCTATGTTTCATTTACCATTGCCCTTTCCTAAAATTTCACCTAGCAGTTTTCCACCCTATATCGTATTAACTTCCATTGCCTCTCTATCATCTTTTACATTGTCTTGTCGCGGAAACCTTTCTGCTTCATGATAGAATTCCTTGAGATCAATCGGTGGATCCCATGTCAGTGATATCTTAAAATTTTAATTATCTGTAACTCATAACACTCCCGCAATTAATACCATCGATGGATCTGGTCGATCCACCGAAATAATTACCGCATTAAACCTGGTTAAGAAATTCTTAAGTGATTCTCCTGCCCGCTACTTTACTGATGTCAATGTCATCACATTCTTGGGTCTCGCAATGTGAACCCAAAACCGCTTTGTAAATATTTCAACCTAATCCATCCATTTGCTAATAGAACCACTTTCAAACTATTTGATCCATGACCCAGCAACATCCGTTAAGTACCGTGGAAGCATAGTGCCAGGACTTCTTCTGATGCCCCCAGTACTTCCATGTGTCGTATAATTCTCATCATATGCATAGTTGGATCCAACTTTCCGTCATAAACTTCCAATGTTAGTAGTTTGAATTCTAGTGGATTCCTAGCATTCTTGGTTTTAAGAGCGAATGGACTTCTATTTACATCCTCCATATGCCTATTCTCCAATCCTCCATGCATGGCTCACCTAATCATCTCTGTAAACCTGTCATTGCCTTATAGTGGTAGTTTCTTAGTCCAAGCTGCCCACCCGAGTCTACGAGGGAATTCTAGAACGTATTTATAGGATCAAGATTAACCCTAGATGGGGGGGGGGGAGGGTGAATAGGGTTATAGAAAATTTTCTCGAATTGAACACAGAAACAAACTACAGAAATAAATATGCTGAAAAGTAAATCACACACAAAATTTACCCAACTTCGCCAACCCCTGCCTACTGCTGCATTCCCATATTTCTATTAGAATTAAATAGTATCCCGCTTACAAACACTCTACTAGACTCGCAAACCCTTGCTTCCGCTCACAAACACTCTACTAGACTCGCAAACCCTTGCTCCCGCTCACAAACACTCTACTAGACTCGCACACCCTGCTCCGCCTATAGAGTTTCACAAACTCACAAACTCTGCTCCCGCCTATAGAGTTTTGCAAACTCGCACACCGTGATCACTGAACTAATTCTAACTAGACAATCTGACACTACCTACAACCTAGGTGGTGATTTACCAATTCTTTGACTCGAGGAAGAAAAAACAACAAATAAAAAATTGGTTAAACCCAAAAACCCTATTTGAAATAAAATAAGCTAAATCCCCTTTAAAAAAAACACGGCCGGCCCAATTGCTTTATTTTCTAGCCCGTTCCTTTTCCATCTTCAATTGCAAAAATGGCGTCCGATCCTTTGTTACAGAAATTAGGGTTTTCTGAATATGGAGGTTGCGACTGTAAATGCTAGATTCTCTTGCTCTGTTGGTCGCTCCTTCTCTGATGAACGTATGCCTGGTTTGCGTTGCTCCTCTGTTGATCGATTCTTTGATTTTCGTTGCTTGGGCCCTTTCGCAGCTGCTCCTTTGATCGAGTTCACTGTTGCGGTATGTAATCTCTTTGCTGGTTTAATAGCTTGCTTCAATTGAACTCGATGCCGATGATGATTTTTGGGTTCAGTATTTATATGAATTCGAGACACTTGTATTTGCTCGTATCAATTTGATACTTTCCTAATTTTTTCTTTCCTTGATGCGCACGGCTTTCCTGATTTACTTTCGACTTGTTACCCATGGCTTTGATTTTCAAACTTTCGATTTTCACTTGATTGATACGACAGAAACATTCTTATTCTACTTTGCTTTGACTTTTTCAAAGATACGCATCTGAATTTTTAACTTCGGCTTGATTTGTATTTTTGTACTATATTGATTTCTTGTATACCACTCCACGACTCTACATTATTTTCGGCCATCACTGTTTTCATTCTTCATTTCACTTGAACATTGCATTTGTTAATCTTGCTTGCGTTTCACTGAGCTGATATCATGGTGTTCATTTGGTTTTGTACTTGTGTATATTTGGCTTCACTTGTGAACTTTCGAGTTGCACACTGCTTGGTAATTACTGCTTCAACTTGTTGAGTTCCTGTAGTTGCTGTTACATCACTTCGAATTGCATTTATGTCCAACGCATAGCGATCTTCATTTTTGCTGCTTATGTTGGTGACAAGTCTTTGTGATCTGCACTGTGCATATGAACTTGGTCTCTGGACATTTGTTGGCATTGACTGTTGTCTTTGTGGTCTTCTCATTCATGTGTGTCTGTTGCATTTGAACTGGATTGATTTCATGTTCATGTGTGTCTTCCCATTCACTGTTGCCTGGTTTTAGTCTTGAATGCATCTGTGCATATTGTTGTGTCACTCTTGTAGTTGTAACTGGACATGTTGGTTTAATTGTATTGCAGTTGCATTCACTCGAGTCTTGTATCACCGCATCCATTCTGTAGCATGGTCTGGAGTTGTTGTACTTGTGGTCTTGCATCATTCTGGTTGGTGGTGTTCTTGTTCAAAAACTGTTGTCACTGTTGCCCTTTGCATTTTGTCAGTACTTTCACTTGAACTTTTGTGACTTGTGGTTTGAGCCCTGTTGTCTGCACTTGTATACTCTCCATTTTGCATACTAGATTGTATTGAGCTCGACATGCTTTATGTTGCAGTCATGTGCTGTTGAGTTGTTGTTTGGACATTTTCTTGTGTGATCTTGAGTTTCTGGTTATTAGTGCACTGTCACTTGTGTATTGCCTTTGACATCCATGTTCTTCACTGTTTACATCACTGGACTTTGACTTGGTCTTTGTTGAACTTCTGGATGCACTTGTCATCTTCACTGTGTTGCACATTTGTGGTCTGTTCACCCATTACTGCACCTTTTTTTTACATATTGCTGTTGTTACATTTGTGTACTTCATTCAGTCTTCATGCATTCAATTCAATGCTGAGTTGTTTCTCTGTAGTTGTATACTTCTGTTGAGATGTTTGGAATTGGACTTCTGGTCTTTGCATCCTTTCATGTTGCCTTGTGCTGAACCCAGTTTTTAAAAACTCGGGTTTGACCTTGTGCTAATGACGTGATTTCATTTGTATTGCACCTGAGTTGAACCAGTCTTTATATTTGGGTTTGACCTTGTGCTCACCTGTCGCTGTAGCATTATCAAGTGTATATCGATGTGCACGGCCTTGTGGCATGTACAGTGATACACTGTGCATGTCACACTATTCGTGTGTGATGAATTCAAATATGATGACGAGCAACCCAAATAACTGAGGCAAATCATATTTTCAAAAATCATATTTCATTTTATATTGCAAAAATATTTCTTTTTCAATTTTACTGCGTTAGTGAATATTTTTGCAGATTGCTCAGATGGTGGATTCAAACTGGAATGCCATTGAAGACAAAATAGTAGTGTGAGTGATATGTAGTGAGGTTGTTAATGTAAATTGAATTGTGATGTATTCAAAAATGTATATGTATAGTGAGAGCTTGAAATTGTACTATTCAAGATTGTAATAAATATTTGCTTGAATAAAATTTCTGTTTGAATTCAAATTCCATTCAAATACTGTGTAATTTATTTTATTCAACAAATATTTATTTAATCTATGAAAAATAAAATAGTACATTAACAAATACATTTAAATGAATATATATGTTTATTATTATCAACCAAAAACATATAAGCGCATATTCATACAGTATTCCTCCGTATGAGAATCCAAATTCTGTTTCATAACAAGCTCTATGGGATTGATTGCAGGTCCTCCAGCATCGCGATCAACCATACCCCTGAGCATGCCCCCTAGCCTCTGAAGATCGGTGCATATCCCTCTAGAGGGATCGATGTTGATCCTTCAAAGATGGTCGGGGACTGCCTTTGGCTGCTCTGTTCCATTCCTTTATCCATTGGCTATGTTTCCTTGTTCCCAGTTCTGATTTACAGCGATTCCTGCTGCTTCAACTCCTTAATCCATAGCTCCAGTAGTTCCAATCATTCCAACTCCTCGGTTTTGCATTCCAACAGCTCCTATGGATCCAGCTTGTCCAATTTGTTGGAGTAGATTCTGCATCATCTCCTCCTGTCTTTTAGCATCCGCTCCTGCATAAGGTTCACCATTGTTTCCATCTCCTCTCTTGTGATGTAGGCGGAGGTTTGATTAAGTCTAGCTCCTAAGGAAGCCTCCTAACTACATTCAGGATGGCTCCTATCCGCTATATATCTTCATATTGATTACTTCACCATTGCTTTAAATCAAAGCTCTAGATCTTTTCCAAACTCAGAATCAAAATTCTAAATCCGTGGGGGCTAGCTTTCTCAATGAAAGCACCAAAATGTTGGCGTCAAAATTGGCCACCAACACTCAGTTTTGTGAAAGCACCAATATCCAGTCATAAATTTCAGATAGTATCTAATGTAGAGAATATAATATGAAGAATAAACAAATTAAAACTGAAAGCAAGTAAAAAGATATAAGATTTACAACTGTTCAGCTAACTCCGGCCTATGTCCACCCCAGAATAATCCTTTTTACTATACTATAGTTTTTTACTGTTACAATTCAAAATCCAAAAATAAAATTGATCGAGTGTAGCCTAGTTTTCTCAAATAAATTATTATATATATAAAATATACACTTTTATACTATTCAAACGTATGAGAAAGAGAACTAAACGATTTAGTAAACGGCGGAGAAATGGAGCTCTAGGCACCTGTATTTGCTGAAAAAGAAGCATGCACGAGAAATAAAACAAGTTACACGCAATTTAATATCAATTCAAAGATTTTTAATGAAATCTCTTATGTATTGGATTGAGATTACCTTGGATATTCTTTTTTTAGTGATTATCTTCTTGTATTAGCAGCAAATATGGTTAAAAGTGGATTTTAGTTGAAGGTGGCCATGGAAATTTTCGTTTCTCTTGTTTTGTTTACTGTAAAATTTTAGTTTGAGAAGAGAAGATGAGAAAAACAACGTACAGTCACTTTCTCATAACCAGAAGCTTCTAGGTTAGGCTATTGGGTCCCATTCTAACCCAAAAGGCACAAGAGCAAAATACTTAGTGAAATAATGATGCTATGTGCATATTTACTCTAATTAAACATTATATACACATATTTCATCATTTAAATGCCCAATAAAATGTATTCATCCAATTGTTTTGAAATAAAATTATTATTATAACAAAATAAAATTTAATTTAACAATAAAAAGGTATTTTTAACAATTAAACCCCATTTTACACAATATTTCATAATTTACACTATTTTAGTGTAAAAACAATATTTTAAACATAACAAGCACAAAAAGAAATTATTTTCTTATCAAATAAATTATAATAAATAATTTTAACTTAATTATAACTTCAAAATATTATTTTTAAACAATATTTCATCTTTTATTTTAATAAAATACATGTTTTCTTCATATTTCTCCTGTTATATTCAATAAAAGGTTAATATTGGTAATAGTTACCGATATTATTACATTGACTCAATTAAAATCCAATAAATAATTATTTTCACTCTAAATTTTCAAATAAAGTTTTTAAATCTTTATTTTCATCAATTTAGATTTATTTCAATAATTAAATGTTGAAATACATCTCTTGATTCATTTATTAACAATTTTTACAATTTTCCAATATTTTCAATGTATTAACCAAATATCCAAACAATCAATTTTTAAATTCAAGTTTTATACTTAAACACGTTGTTTATTTGAAATAAACAATCTTTAACTAAATTTATATTTTCTCTAACTTATTTTATTTTGTTCTCAATATTAAAATATTGCAGGTAATCACCAATACTAGGGTTGTTACAAACTCCCCTGTATAAAAATTGTGTCCTCGCAATTTTAACGGAAGAACGGTATTCAACTCAATTCATTTCATCAAGAAAAAGATTGATTAGCTCGAGTTTAAAAGAAATTCTCACATTCTTGAAATGAGAAAAAAACCAAAATTAGACTGGCTCGATTAATTTTATGGCTTCCAAAATGCTCATATTGGGATTACCTAACCATTGAATTTTCCGAGCAACATACAAGACGTTATACAAAGGATCAAACGAATGAAATTCGTTTCACAATAGCTCCTCGAGTGAGTTGGAATTTAGCATAACTCCAACGTGAACTCCAACCAAAAAAATGATTATTGATATGATTTTCCGTATGACACTACGGAAGAAACCACACTGATACAAGATAGACACAATAGAGGCAAGATAGTTCAATAAAGATATGGTTTCAAACTCAAATGACCGCATATATACACGTCGTTAGAAAATAGAACAAGAGTAAAATAAACATAAGAAACAAAATATATGGATTAACTCATAACCAAAACTCTTAGAGTTCCAAAATTCAATATTTTTAGTATTTTATAATCATAATTTTCAATACTTGAAATTTTTTGAAACTTCTTTATTATAATACTTAATAAGTATTGCAAAGAATAAAATAAATTCATATTCCTCTTATTACAAAATTAAATTCCAAAAAGAATTTTTATAATGTCATACCAATATATTATAAAAGTAAAATTTAAAACCTTATCACTCTTTGCTTTTCAAACCACCAAATATTTTTGAAAACAAGCTTCCAATTTATTACATATAACTTTTATATTTGATTAAAATATCTAATGGGCAGTTTTAATTTTAAACACAAAACCTATTTTTAATCTAGTAAACAACATTTTAGCAATAAAACTTATTTACATTTAACTTTATAAATTCAAAACAATATAATTCCATTGCCTCATCATTGGCTTATAGTGAACGACTCTGTCCATTGGTTGTAGAGTTGATCAAGTGACTAAAACGGCCTTATCACTTAATTAACCATCACTATGGTTAATTGGTTGCTTATACCACTCAAAATAAAAATTTAATACCAAATTTCCAAAACAATTTATTTCCAAACTCAACCTCATAAAAACTCAATTTATTGTGTCTGATTGTCTCATCACAACATTTAGGAAATTCCTATTGATAAGTTGATCAGGTGCATTGACCAGAATTCTTAAAGTACTTGATGAACAACCTAACACAAAAATCATTTCTATAAAAAGAAGTGCTTCTCACATATAATACACAAAATTAATCTTTGATTTCATAATAACTAAAATTCAAATTTATCTTAAAACACATATCAATATAGCTGCATAAACTTGAAACCAAAGAATACTTAAGAGAACTCATCGGGATATTCCCAGAATACTCAATTCATAAGATTGACTGAATGAGATGGAGTGTTCATCAATCCAAATGATATCACGAGCCACTCACAAGAATCGTACGAGTGCGGAATGCAGAAAAAGGAGCGCTATCCTCTGCAGCTCGTAGCCGATGAAAATTTATGCAAGGTCAAGCAAAAGAAAGACCCTTGCACACACAATAGATCAAATGAGATCAATGAGACATTAAGATAAGGATAAGAAATTCTTCTCAAATGAGAAGAAGCACATTGTCAACATATCATTACTTCGAGTGGAGTAATACCATAAAATATAACACCAAATGAGTATCCAAAAAGGATATCTCGAAAGAAACAAGAACGATAGCATCGTTTGAACTCAACAAATCGAATCATTCCTTTATGGATATCCTTGTGGAAGGATAACCGAAAGGCTAAGAGCTAGGAGTAAGGACAATACAATGCTCGATCCCCCGATTGGGTATCAAACCTGAACCGGACTCACAGAAATCAACAAAATCATAATAATTAGAATTCGAGATGTAGCATCATCATCTCAAAACACAAAATAGATAAAGATACCTCAGAATTTTAATCAACATTCCAAAGAAATGGACGAATCGGCCAAATCAGGATATCTAATATATATAGGATCCTTCTAGAACATAGGATTAGACTTGATACTAAAAAAGCCAATCCATCCCAAAGCATACAAATCTCAAGATGATGAATAATAAGCGAATACTCAAGAAAGGAAAATGCTCAAAATTATCACAACACCAACCCCTCCACTCAAAATACTAAGGTTGCAGATCCCTAGACAGGATTCGCAATCCTTTAGAAGTGACAAAACATGAAACAATCAACTGCAACACACCATGAAGCTTCTTCGATATGAGTGATTGTGAAGCACTCAAAATGAAGAGAACATAGTTACATGATCATAAAATTACATAAAACTCTAAAGAAAATATGAAGGAGTACCTCTAGGTTAAGAGGAACCACCAAAAGCATCCATCACGATAAGCTTTCTCGAATAAGGACCCTTAGATGAATTGGAGCATTTGGAAGACCAATGTCCCTCTTGTTTGCAAGTAGGGAAAACGATAGGCTTAGAACACTCTCGAATAAGGTGATCACGAGAACCATAATTTAAACAAGTCTTGTGAGAACAATGACTTGCACCAGAATGAGAAATATAGGCAAGATGCTTTTTCTTCTAAGAAAAAGATTTGGATGCCTGGAAGGGAATATTTCTCTTGTTAGGGTTCTTGCGAATCTCAGCCTCATCACTACTATCACCTTCCTTGTCGACGGATTCAAGGTGAAGCGTCAAATCAACGCGCTCTTCGAAGGATAACTTAGGCTGGAGCATAAGAGATTTCTTCAATTATTTCTTCAATCCAGAAACAAATATAAGATTCTTTCTATATGAAGTGCTGATATTCGAGCCCATATTTGGATTGGGACTCGAAGGAAGAAACATACTCTGAAATAGATGATTTCCTTTGCTTCAACTCAAGGAAGCAATGGGAAAGGGAAGCTTTCTCAGACTCGATCACAAACTTAAGCTCGAACCGCTCTCTAAACTATTGCCAAGTGAGGGTGGACTCATCAATCTCGGCAATGATAAGCTCATACCAATCGAGAGGACATTCTTGCATCATGCTCGATGCTACAAGAACTCAATGATGATCAGATAAATCCATACGAGAAAAGATGCGCTCGCATGTCCGAAGCCATGCCTAAACCTCTAGAACAGTTTCGGTGCCTTTAAAAGGCTTGCCTCCCAAATGAGAATAATCACTGCACATATGTGCAAATACGGATTTACATGGAGGAGAAGAATAAGCTGCTATTGGAGGCTGGATGCTCCGAACAAGCTCTAAGATCTGATTAGTTGACATGTACAAACCTTCAGGACGTGAGCCACTAGGCTGCTCAGCCTCCAAGGTACGACCTCTTCCTCTTCCAGCCATGAACTGAAAGTTAAGATAGAATGGATTATCCACTGCGATGGATATTATAAATAAGGTTCATCAATTGAGGAATACTATGAACTTATAAAACCACATTCCATGACATATTCCCATTCATCTACCCCTAAGGACTCGAAAAGGTCAAGGCACGATCCGAAACAAGTTTGATCAAAAATGATAATTTCACTCATATTGTACTTTGACATATCGTAATATATGTTATGTTCTGCGTTTATTCTATTTTTTTCTGAACTCGGCTCTGATACCAAGCTGTGACGCCCTACCCCGAGACCCACATTAACAAAGAGAATTACTGGGTAATTCTGCCTACTAATGTGGAGAATAGGGCTGGTTAGGAGTGGCTATCTATAATTTTGTCTTAAACATCTATTGAATACGTCGATAAATGCTCTATATTTTTTTCTATCTCTCGTGGATCGACATATCCAATAAATGATGAATACAAAACTATATGTGGCAAATGGATATATCAGAACAAAATACAATAACAGAATGCATATCACATCATAGAACAGTAAACATCTTATATATAAATGCATATTAACTAATACATCCTAGTACAATACAAAATGATATACAAAAGTGGTTCAAAGACCACACTATGTACATCTAACCAAAATACACATCAGGGTCAAGCGGAAATAAATATAAACTACACAAAAGCACGAGGATGATATCCAGGCAGGTGCATCAAAGCTAAGTTCCATAACTGATAGCTAACCTGAAACAACTCGGTCTGACCAGAGTATAAAATTACACGGGTCAGTCTAGCTAAAACAATCAGTTGATTGATGATAATATGAAGTATAAGATACAAGGTGATAATTCTTCTCGAATGAGAAGAAGCAATAGAAAGAATACAAACCCATGACTTAAGTGTACCAACGTCACTTAAGTATAAAAAGACCCCAAAAGAGGTAACTCAAACAATAACACTGAAATATAGAAATAAATGCCTCATATCATCGGCGACATCCCAAAACATCTGTAATGGTTTCAATGAACCATATTCCCTAAAAAGGAGAAGTATTAAACTCAAAATTCTAGAAACGCCGTAAATGGCAAACATGAATATGAACTCACAAACGAGTGATTTAAAAACTAAAAACTACGCCAAATGGAAAACTCATCAATATATATAAGAAGAATATTGTAAATCTCAAATAAAAGCACCGATGGCGGCAAACTCAAATCTCAAGTATGGACCCAACAGCCCAATAAAAATATCAAACTCAAATCTCAAAATATGGACCTAACAACCCAATAAGGATGGACCAAACAGCCCAATAAGAACCCAATAGCTCAAATCTTAAAATATGCATATATAAAACTCTTGTCCGGTACTATATAAATTATAGGTACCTATCCTAGACGAACGAAGTCATAATACCAAACAACCGACGTCGTAAAACTCAAACAACCGAAGTTACATAAACTTGTGATGAGCCCAACAGCTCGATAAAGATTAGACCCAATAGCCCAATTTGATCCCAACAGCTCTAGTACTGGCATAATCCAAAATGTGTCACAAAATCTTAGTTAGGAACCCGAAAAGTTGTAACATGCGTCCCATACCACACATTTTCACTAAATGGTTTACTAACCGCTAGCCAATGCCACATCAGAAAACTCAAAAACCTTAAAAAATTCATGATTTGTCACATCTCATCGAAAAATATAAATAAACCACGTGATGATTCCTCGTGAACCATAAATCTCAAAATAGGAAATCACAAACTCAAGAGTTGCCTCATATCATCGGCATGTATAAAAACATCGTGATGGCTCTCATCGACCATAACTCCAAGAATAGGAGATCCCAAACCATAAACTCACCATATATTGGCCACCCTAGATAATTCCTATAAATAGGAATTATAAAACTCAAAATGCGCCATAAAATGGCAGAGCAACTCAGGATCAATAACCACTAATAGCTTCGATTGTACAAGTTCGAAATTAATCGAAACAGTAAACGCACGTGTCTCATACCACGTGTTTTACTAGATCGTTTAATTCTCTTTCACATATGTTCGAATAGTGCAAAAATGTATATTTTATATTTAAAATAATTTACTATTGAAAACAAGCTTTTAAAACCAATTTTCGAAATCAAATTTGAAAACCGTATTTGAAAATTCCCTTATTATAGAAAATAAATAAATTTTATAACTTAAATATAATTTAAAATATTATATAATAATTATTAAAAATGCCAATTTATTTTAAAAATTATTTCAAAGTCGTTTGGAGAAAACCGTGCTCGAAACAATGAGAAACAAAGAAAATATCTCAAAACCAATATTCGAATTTGAATTCAAAACAATTCAAATTTGAATTTCAAATCTTCCAAAATTTGCTGGCCTATTGATAGGCATCATAGCTCTCAAAACATCACAAAAATAACTTGAAACTGAGAAGCAGAAGTCAAGAAAACACGTTGGAAACCAATCGGAGAACAAAGAAATCAACATAAAAATGCACAGAAGAGCATAGCCTCCTAAGTCGATCGCACGCTTGACCTCACTTGTCCCTAGGTCGACCGTACGGTCGACCTAAGGGTAGGCTTGGTTGACCTAGTGGTCGAACTATGTGGCCTTCTCATGCGTAATTCATTCCAGGCGATTTTGTGAGCAGCGAACTGATTTTCTAACCAACTTTTCACATAGCGAATGAAACTTTTTTCAACCAAATTTTGTACATATAGAACAACACATAAATTACAATCAGAAGAAAATCTGACAGCATTTCGTTGCCCGAATTGAAAGTTACAGCAGTGCAATGTAGGCACTCAGCTTAGATTTAACAGGTAAGAAAAAATGAAACAGAAGCTATTTACAGAGTACGTATTTACACAGGGAACTTCTCTTTGAGCATTGCTTTAGCTAGAAATTGTGAGTTATCAACTCACCTGAGGATTTAGCAATGTTTTTAGGTTTAAGAAATGATTTTTGGTGGAGAAATGGAGCTCTAGGCACCTGTATTTGCTGAAAAAGAAGCATGCACGAGAAATAAAACAAGTTACAGGAAATTTTATTTAAATTCAAAGATTTTTGATGAAATCTCTTTGGTATTGGATTAAGATTACCTTGTATATTCTTGTTTTAGTGATTATCTTCTTGTATTAGCAGCAAATTTGGTTGAAATTGGATTTTAGTTAAAAGTAGCCATGGAAATTTTCTTTCACTTGTTTTATTTATTGTAAAATTTTAGTTTGAGAAGAGAAGATGAGAAAAACAATGTACAGCCTCTTTCATCCAATTGTATTGAAATAAAATTATTATTATAACAAAATAAAATTTAATTTGGCAGTAAAAAGGTATTTTTAAGAATAAAACCCTATTTTACACAATATTTCACAATCTACAATATTTTAGTGTAAAAACACCATTTTTAACACAATAAGCACAAAAAATTATTTTCTTATCAAACAAATTAAAAAAATCATTTTAACTTTATTATAACTTTAAGTTATTATTTTTAAACAATATTTCATATTTTATTTTAATGAAATACATGTTTTCTTCATATTTCTCCATTTATATTCAATAAATGGTTAATAATGGCAATAATTACCAATATTATTACATTGACTCGATAAAAATCCAATAAATAATTATTTTCACTCCAAATTCTCAAAATAAAGTTTTTAAAACTTTATTTTCATCAATTTAGATGTATTTCAATAATTAAATGTTGAAATACATCACTTGAATCATTTATTAACTTCAAAGTTAGCAAAATTCCAATATTTCCAATGTATTAACCAAATCTCCATATAATCAATTTTTAAATTCAAGTTTTATACTCAAACACATTGTTTACTTGAAAAAAACAATTTTAACTAAATTTATATTTTCTCCAACTTATTTTATTTCATTCTCAATATTACAGGTAATCCCCAATACAAGGGTTGTTACAAACTCCCCCTTATAAAAATTATGTCCTTGCAATTTTAAGGGAAGAACTGTATTCAACTCAATTCATTTCATCAGGCAAAAGATAAATAAACTAGCTCGAGTTTAAAAGAAATTCTTGCACTCTCAAAATGAGATGACAGAAAACCAAGATAAGACTCGCTCGATTAATTTTATGTTTCCAAAGTGCTCATATCGGGATCAGCCACCCATTGAATTTTCCAACCAATGCACAAGATGCTACACATAGGATCAAACGAATGAAATTGATTTCATAATAGCTCCTCGAGTAGAGTAGGAGTTTAGCAAAACTCAAACCCAAAATCTAATCAAAAAATGATTATTGATATGATTTTCCGTATGACACTATGGAAGAAACCACACCGATATAAGATAGACACAATAAAGGCAAGATAGTTCAATAAAAAGGTGGTTTCAGACTCAAACGATCGCATAAATGCATGTCGTCAGAAAATAGCATAAGAGTAAAATAAACATAAGAAACAAAATATATGGATTAACTCGTAACCAAAATTCTTAGAGTTCCAAAATTCAATATTTTTAATATTTTTTACCACAATTTTCGATACTTGAAATTTTTTAAAACTTCTTTATTATAATACTTAATAAGTATTACAAAAACTAAAATTTAAATTTATATTCCTCTTGTTACAAAATTAAATTCCCAAAAGAATTTTTATAATTTCATGCCAATATATTTTCAAAGTACAAATTAAAATCTTATCACTCTTTGCTTTTCAAACCAGGAAAAAAATTTGAATACAAGCTTCAAATTTATTACATGTATCTTTTATATTATATTAAAATATATAGTGGACATTTTTAATTTTTAAACTCAAAACCTATTTTCCATCTAGTAAACAACATTTTAACATTAAAACATATTTACATTAAACTCTATAAATTCAAAACAATATAATGGCATTGCCTCACTATTGGTTTATAGTGAAGGACTCTATCCATTGGCTGCAGAGTTGATCAAGTGATCAAAACTGCGTCACCACTTAATTAACCATCACTATGGTTCAATGGCTGCTTACACCACTCAAAATAAAAAATTAATACCAAATTATCAAAATATTTTATTTCCAAACTCGACCTCATAAAAACTCAATTTATCGTGTCTGATTGTTTCATCACAGCATTTACGAAATTCCTATCGATAATGTTGATCAGGCGCATCGATCAGAATTCTTAAGCACTCGATGGATAACCCAACACAAAAATCATTTATATAAAAAGAAATACTTCTCATATATAATACATAAAATTAATCTTTGATTTCATAATAAACAAAATTCTAATTTCTCTTAAAACACATATCATATAGCTGCATAAACTCGAAACCAAAGAACGCTTAAGAGAAATCATCGAGATATTCCCAAAATACTTGATTCATAAGATTGAATGAAAGAAATGGAGTGTTCGTCAATCCAAATGATAACACGAGCCACTCATAAGAATCATACGAGTGTGGAATGCAGAAAAAGGAGCGTTATCCTTCGCAGCTCGTAGCCGATGAAAATTTATGCAAGGTCAAGCTAAAGAAAGACTCTAGCACTACATAATAGATCTAATGAGATCTAATAGTATAGAATATATTAGAACATACCAAATGGTTATGGTCTAAAATGTTTTCAAAACCCAACAGTTCGTATTTTTTAGCATGGCGTGAGTTCGAAAGTCACACTAGGCTTTCGATCAGTGTGACAGGAAGTGGTTTTTTACATTTGGTATCAAAGCTTAGGTTAAAGATTCTCTAGGATTGGTCAAGTGTTGGAGAATGTACTTAAATTCTTTTGAATAAAAATGGTATTTCCAAAAAGATTTGCAAAAGGTTTTCCAAAATGGACTTTTAGTAGGTATATATATGTATAGATAAAAGTTTTAAAAGGTTTGCATATGTATAAGTTAAACAAGGAAGAATGATATGTAATGTTGGAATTAACTCCCAATCACAAGATAATGAGAATGAGTACACATTTTAAAGAAATGTCTAACGACCCAGAATTTATGTCATTTGAAATTCGTATATTTAATTAATTTTAAATATTCACGAATGATTTTTATAAGCTAAGTGAATTAAATTTTGAATATGAAGATTTAATTGGATTACTAAAACGATAATTTAATATTTGAAATTTCTAAAATAATTGGAAAGTGGGTTTAAAGTGATTAAAACTGATTTGTAAAGTTGTATTTAATCATATTAGAGTTATAATGATGTTATAGAACTTTTAAAAATGAATTAAAAGTTAATTTGCAGAAATTGAATATTTTAATATTTAATTGACGAGTTAAAATAGCCATTTTTCAAACAGTCTCGGATTTCGGCGAAACTAGTTTCATCGGATCCGTAATGTTATATTATTGTACAGTTTCAAATTTCTTGTCAACCGGACTTATGGTTTGTCCGAGGCAAGCTAAAACGCGTAGAAATCGGTTTGAGTGAATTTTGAATTTAAATAGTCGATTCAAAAACTTGTCTTTCAAATTTGATCGAATTGGCTCCCGATATGTATTCCATTGCGTTCGGAATAGGGGTAAAACATTATAAACGCCAGCCGACATGCTTCGTTTGGAGTTCGGAAAGTTTCAAGTGAATATTGTTTTGAGATTTTTTCTATAAAAGGCCCCCTCTATCTTCATTTTGCAACAAAACCCTAGAGCATTAGTTTTAGCCGCCGGCTATAGTTTCAATGGCCAACGTTCTCCAGTTTTCTCCTCCAATTATCTTCCAATCCACATATTAATTCGAGAATTCTTCAACTACAACTTTGTAGAGCTCAACGAGGGCTACAAAACCAACAGTCGTGATCGAGATCGGCATACCGATCAACGGCAATTCAAGGGCAAAGACGTGCCGTTCACGCATGCATTTCTAGACCGAGATGGTGCCGAGCTTGACCATGTTCACGGCGGAGGTAGAGCATGGGGTGGGCTACGTAGTGGTGTTGCTCGATCATCCTATAGCTTGTCATATTTGGCACGGCCCTGATTTCGTGATATAAAATCTAACGGTTGCGGTGAATCTGAGGTTTAAAATTAAAAAGGAATTGTAAATTAATATATATTTTAATTCGTTCAATCTTTAAAACATTATAACTTTTTCATACAAGGTCTGTTTCGCACGAAACGAGTTACATCGGGTCCGTATTGATGTGCACTACGCAATGGAGCTGGTTTGGATTCGTTTGGAGTCAGTGATAATTTCGGGTAAAATTAAACGCGTGTTTAATCTTATTCGAAACAAAACACTGCAACTGTTATTGAAAGCTAAAGTGAGAACTTCTCACTCGATCAAAACTGTTTCGATTTAAATTTAAATAGTTAGATTTAAAATTGCTTGATTGTATGTTTGGATGATAAATTATTATCTGTTATATTGAAATAGACCTTATACGTCGTATATTAAGCGGATGTTCTTTATTAAACACATATACCACGATATTTCACCTTGATGTGGAATTGGTATTATATATGTACTTAGAGTTGATTTTCCTGCATTATATAGCGGATGAGATCCTATTGCACCGCATAATAGCGGATAATATTTTATAAACCCATGTACCGCGATATTCCGTATTGGAACGGAATTGGTATTGTGCTAACATCTGTGGATGCAGGGAAACAGGTTGGAGGGATCCAACTGGATTCCTTAACCATATTGATTTATTTACAGATATTGTGATATATTCTGTTATCATATGATATATGATGTTTTGGATGCCGTGATTGTTATATTTAGTGCTGTTGCAGCATTGAGCCTATTTTGGAAAAATTAGAAATGTTTAAGTGATGATTTTCAAATTTAAAAGGGTTTTAAAGTGATTTTTGAAAGTATACGTTTTATTGAATTTTGAAATTGATTTATTTTAATTAAATAAACGTTATAATTTTTAATGTTATAAAATTTATGATTTTTGAGAAAATATAGTTAAAATGTGATTTTTGAAATATGGAGTTAATGATTTTATAAAAATTGTTTAAATTGAGATTTTTGAATTTATTATAAAAGCTTTATATATATGATTTATAAAATTGGATTTTTATAAATCAAAGTGATGGAATTATAAAGGAGCATTAAAGACGTTTTAAAATGATGATTATAAATGGATTTTATAAAAGAATAGAGTCTACGATTTTGAAGTTATAAAAAGAATGAATTTGTAAATAGAGAATTATAAGAAATTTGCTTATAATTTGGATTTTTGCGTGTAAATGGGATATGGATAGAATTCGTAAATTAAGGGATTTTATAAGTTGAAGTTTTTATAAAATTATATAAATGGAATTTATAAACATTGTTCTATAAATCCGAAAACGACTTATTTTGATAAGTTAATTATTTTATCTTATTAAAGGAGATATATTCATGATTTTGGACAGTGGATAATCCTTTCAATAAAATGTGTAGAAACGTTGAATTTGGTTAACGAAGTATATTCACGATTTTGGACAGTGAATAATATATTAAAGAAATGTTTTAGGAAGTGATCTTTTAAATAGAAGTTAAATGATTTAAAGGTGTTTTAAATTGCATTAACTATCGAAACCATAGATTTCAACATTCGTTGTTGAAATAGACATTTTCGAGAAATAAGGAAATGGTGGACTATAACACTGTTGTTATAGTAAATGATTTTCGAAAGGAAATGGTTTTGTATAGTAGTGGGATTTATATATCTATCTTAATTTCGAATCCCTATACTAGTGATTTGGGGTTGTCGTAACGATGTTTTACGCAACATTTGTTCAGACCCAAATAAATGTGTTTAAGAAAATATTTTCCTTAAAGAATGAAATGTATACTTAGTTGTGATTTAAGTATATCGAATATTTTCCAAATGATGAAAATAAATAGATTTGTGAATTACTTATTGTTAAATAAGTATGGAAATGTTTTCCAATATGAAGTGAAATGTTTTGGGTTTTTATCTTTTAAATATAAATTGAAAATGAATAAGTATTTGGAAATGTTTTCCAATGTTGAATTTGAAATGGTTTAGAGAATATATCTTTTTAAAGATAAATTGAAGTGAATATTTGGCAAGTTATTTAATTTAGGGAAGATTAATAAAAAGGGCCTAGTGATTGTTATGGTGCTGAATATTTGTTGGTCTTGATAGTTAAATAACCGACTATCAATATTTACCTTTAAATGGGTATTTGTTATGATTGCTTGAATTTGAATGCTACACTTATTTTGAAAATAAGCGCTCGTTATTCGGTTTAGCCGGGAGAGGACCTCTGTGTCATAAATCCCATTCCGAATAGTGATATGTCGTAATAGATAGCATTTGAAGACCGGTGTTGAAGATCGGATATTTTTGAAAACGGAAGGATTACCGTCGAATGTTTCTGCATCGGCTGATCTCCGACATAGAGATTTTATCACCCTTTGTGATGGGAAGTCCGGTCGTGATTAGTAAATATCCAGATTGCAAGGGCTTCTTTGGAAATGCCTTCAATTCCATTCGATCCCGGAACGGACTTGTATGGATGTGTGTCTGGCATTACAATTCGAGATGTAAAGCTGGTTTCTATCAAATATATTTCGGTTGGTGGCGGAGAATTTATTCTCTTAGCTTAACACCCTTCTCTGAGACGTACGAGCTCAGAGGTTATGTAGTTGATGGTTACTAGTGATATATTCCCGAATTGGTAATGCGGCATACGAAGTGCTGTTGAGCATTTGTTGATCAAAGCATGCCTTTTGTATAAAGCATAGCTTTGCGAACGAGACTTCGTCGGACCTTACACCTCGAAAATGGTCAAAATAGGAAGGATGCAGCAAGGTTCTTAGGGGATCGTGCCCCCTTAGTGTTTGTCATTCCTTCTGGATAGAGGTGGTATTATGGTATGGAGCCCTGATACTTAACCTATGTTGTTGCTGCAAACTTATTATTTTGTGGTTGTTGGTGAATCCCGGGATTTAGGTCGGTTACGACCAGGGGATGGCATATTGATGTCAGTTGTTACCCAGCTAGGGGTAACTCAGCCTTGTGTTTGCAGAGATCCGGTTAGGTTCTCGAGGCGTCTTTCCAGAGGCGTTTTCATGTGGCAATGAGAAGTTCCTTGGCCTAACCATTAGTTGGAAATCCAAACTCCAATACGCACCTTGAACGGTTTTAGTTGTAGAACCTGTCATTTACTTATGGTGGCGCCGCACTGTTTAGATGGTATCTATAGTAGGCATACGATACTAGTCGTATGTTGGCTAAGATTTATGTTGTACTTTCGAAATGTTTTCCTACACTTTGCACTTATAATAATAATATCAAAGAAAATTTGCGTGTCAAGCATATTTTACTATCATAAGGAGAAATCTCCTCCGATTCTGCGTTTGCGTTGTGTGTGTGTGCGGGAGGCCTTATGGTAGTCTCATTTTCTAAAAAGCATTGCGAATCTAATTTGAAATATTTCTTTGTTTGTTTTTAAAGAATAAGTGTTTTAAGTTCTCACAGCAGTCCCATGACTGACCTGGAGTTTATTATTTCCTTCCTAAACTCTGGGTGCCCACCAATTTTAACACATGTAGTTTAGAGTCAGGTTATCAGGTCATTTTGTAATTCAGGAGTTGCTGTGGAGATCGGGAGCAAGTGGATGGCATGGCGTATCAACTAGTATATAGTATTTCTTTTCCGCTGTTTGTTGTTGCAAACTCTGAAAATGAAATGTGATGTAATGTAATAACTGGTATAGTTCTTTTGATTTAAAGATTATTCATTTATCTATTATATGTTGTTCCGCTGCGATTGTGAGATTCTGTTATTGTTTCTGTTTTCTTCTTTCTTTCTTCTTCTATCTTCTACCTCTTCTTTAACTCTAACGGTACGGTTTTCCGGCCTTCGATTGCTCGGCAGTTGATACAGTGGACGTATTAATGTCGACTTTCGTGTGTTGAAAATCGCATACGTTACAAAATGTCTCTAGAAGGCAGCTAAGATTTCAAGCTTGAACATCCCTATATAGTTCCATCGGTATCTAAAGCGAGAAGACAAGATGAAGCTAGCCCGACTAAGGGAGCGAGGTTATAATTTTCTGATATGTGCGTTAGTACACAACACCCTATAAATGTGAGCTCATAAGGTTGTTGATGGCATATCCTTGATATAAGCAAACAATGGTAGGTTTAAGTGAATGTTTAGATTGTAATGGTTAACGTGAAAAATAAAATTTTCACATTTATTGGAGTTTACCCTATTAAGAAAGGCTAGTAGAGGATTTATATACCAACTAGTTGTAGTAGGTAAATTATGGACTTAAAGGATAGGTAAAGAAGATTAATCCTATGAGACCTCGATAATAGGAATTTGATATTGACAGCATAAGAAAGACTTTATAAATTAAAGGCGAATTTCCCAATTGTAGTAGAAACCCTATTCTCTTATTGGTAATAGTCATAAGGACTTTCATTTATTTAAATGTACAATTGGAATATTTTCATAATGAAGTTGGACACTATATGAGAAAATAAAATTAAGTTAAAGATCTTTGAAAAGAAGGAAGGAAACGCTATGCACTTAAGTATAGTTAAGTATAAGTGGGCTTAGGTAAATAGGTTGCTATTGTCCACTCCAATTTAAGTGGTAAACCAAAGAAATTGTTTTCTAAAAGTAAAAATAGTAGATATTGATATTTTAAATAGAAAAGAAGTTGATTTGTATTTTTTTATAAAATAATCAGACAAACTTTATAGAACTTTTGTAAAAAGAAAATTTTGAGAATTTGATAAAAGGTGATTTATAAATAACTGTTTTAAAGCATTTGTTCTGCCACATTGTTATACTACCCTAGATGTAGACTTCGCTTTTGATAATAGCATTTTGAGAAAGAAAAACAATTGCGAAGTATGTAAGTTCCTACTTTTGAACTCTTTTGATACATAAAATTAGTTAGTACTTAAAGTGTCTTCTATTGATGTTTTTGTTAAACTTTAAAATAATAATAAGTTAAAAATATAACATTATCTTTGGAAATGCACTTTTGTGAGATTTCTTATTTATGAAAGAAAATGTTAAAATGATGTGTTATAACAACATTTTTTTAAATTAAGCCTAAGCCGTTTAGATAATTTAATTAAAGAAAAGAAATAGATTGGAGTTAGACAAATAGGATTAAGCAGCCCATTAGGACAATATTGACTATGGAATTTGATAGCCTTGAAAGGGTTAGGACTGAGATAAAGAGGAATACGAAAATTTAGAGGTCCTTTCAATCAACATTTGAATTGAAAGGACAGAGTACTAGGTCAAACATCTTGTAGTAGTGATGGATGAGCACCACCTTGTATCCTCTTACCTAAGTATGATTTGGGTAAAGCATATTACAGAATAAGGAAAACAATAAGGCAAAATGGTTTTTGTCAAGAGGTGTTATATATGCAACGCGTTTCACTCGGCATGAAGTGTAAAAAGATCCAAGTATGGTCTACTTCAATTCTTATATAGTAAGTTATGTGACAAATGGGCGATCCAGATATTGGGAGGTACCATATAGATAAGGATAGGATACCTATAGGCTACAGGTGGTTCAGGTATTATGTTGTTTCACCGGAGGCAACAGGCGGACCAGGTTAACATGAGTGAGAAGTCGTGTTATTGGGAGAGCACTCCCCATAGTAACATTATGCGATAGTATTAGTAAATTGATTTCCACAATCGCCAACGAGCGGCGTTACCTTATTAGGTTGTATCATTTTAGTTATGTTCCAAGTACGCCCAAGTAAACCTTAGAATAGTATGGTTAGAAATTTGTGCATATTTAAATCCGAAAAATGTTGGATGGTAGTAGTCCTCGAACTTATAGATCAGGTGATAGTTCTAGATCTGCAGATTTGAAGGATGTGTACAGTTAAAATGTAAATTAAGTTTTCATGGTAAATTGTTGAAATTTAGGCTATCCCAAATATGTTGGATAACAGATATGGGTAATAGACATAACTAGAAGTAGTGATAAATTAGTAAGGAGATTTAGGTAGTATTTTAATTCATTGGAATGTATTGCAATGTAAATTCCTATGGAATATCAAGTTTAGATTTATAGATAAAAGTGTATCATTTGAAGTGACAAGGAATATACCCAAATGAAAGAGATTTACAAAATAAGGAGGGCTACTGTATTTTGTACTATCTATTTCAATAACTAAGAAAAATATAATTCCTTGTAATTCCAAACATGGCAATAATTCCGCTTTTGGGTAAGACATAGAAATTTACACTGTTAACCTTTCCTTTGAGGGAAATGTAATTCTAATGCATTAAAATATAGAAATCCCCATGTATAAATCAAATTATTTGGTGTCATGTCTATTGGATTAAAATGGCAAAGCATAATTTTATATTGAGTTATCTCACCTTGAAAAAATCGGAATGAAATGAAAAGTGTTTGTGTTCGGTAAAGATGTCTCAATTATGGAAGAACATCAGGAAATAGTAAAAGTTTAGCAAGCTTAAACCACAAAATGTATCCTATGTAAGATTTTAGTCAAGATTGTGCAAGGGATGGTTATTTCAAGAATTTGGGTCCCCGTCAAAAAAACGATATGGTTATTTGCACGCATTGAGAATGAGGAGGCAATTTTTGTAGAAGAAGGAAATCAAGTAATTTTTGATAAGATTAGAAAAAAGGAATTAATAGATTATTCCCAAACATCACTCGAATTTGAGGAAGATTATATTCCTGAGGAAATTTAGGGAAGACTGGCTTGGAATACATCTCCACATGTATAGCAACCATACGTGAATGAAATATCCCTTGAGTGCTTATTATTTTGGTTAGAATAGTTTTAGAATATAACTCCAATTAATTTGCGGACTTTCATTATTAAAGATAAATGGGAAGATAGACCAAACTTTCACTTGTAGAACTTGGGATAGATCCATGTAAACCATAAACATGGTACTAGGTACCAAGATTTTTGAAGGTTGGGAAATGGTCTCAAAGTAAAAAAGTAATGACTTATGTTCGGCTGAATAGGGAAAGAAGTTATGTTATTTTTGATATTGGGGAAATCACCAGTTTGGATAGCCGCATGGAAAACCGCAAAGCGTTAAGTAGCAAGAGACACAGTCCACATTTGAGTTATCTCACTAGATCTCTATGAGTTAGGGCGATTAGGCATACCATTGGAAGAGTTAAGATGGTATGTTGTGCATTGGATATTTTATGGAGCTATAATTAGCGAAAGCATATTTAGGCTCAAGTTATTTAGCGTGGTGTAAGACAGCACCATTTAAGTTAGGAGCAAGGATTGTTGAAGATTGCCAATGCACATAAAATTGAGTAAGAAATTTTTGGCCAATGGTGAAAGTTGGTTAGGGAAGTTAAAAAGGATAGGTGAGTCCCTTATTCTCCATGCACCTACCCGTATTTTTGGGCATGGGGCAATCAACTTTATAGTAAGATAATTAAACTGGTTAGAGTCTAGTAGGGAGATGATCTTGTTTAGAGTACATGGGAAATTGTGGAGAAAGTTCACGCTACACATCCCGAACTCTTTTTTGGCATGTTTCCATTTTAGTTAAAAAAGACTATTTTTGCAAATAGGTTCTAGCTTGGCTAAAGACCATTGGTTAGTAGAAATGGTTGTAAATATGCCAATACAACATGTTATGTATAATGGAAGCTAGTGGATGTATTTGGATGTATTGTTTGGATTACTTGTTATACACGGTTTGAGTAGCATATCCCCTACTTAGTACATACATATCAACATTATTCCTTATATTGTCTAGCGTGTTTTATATGATATATATAAATGATGATTGTCATTTATCGTGCATATTGATGTTGCATATAGATGAAGTGGTTCCGCGTACCTGTAGAACTAGTGTTGGCCCATGCTACGCACACGGGCATTGTTGGTTATTAAATTAATGTTAAAAGTACTTAGAATATACCCTGCGTAAATAAAGGATTTTTAGGTAGAAGGCATATGTATATTTGTATTATATTTTAAGTTCGTGCGCAAATATAGAGTATGTGTAGGTTAGTTCATTAATATCGTATATTTATCAGAACACGTATATTTTTAAGTAACCTTACATACAAAAGCAGATAAAAATTTACATTTATTTAGAAGAAGAAAAAATATCTAAAACTAGGATGGTTAGTACCTTCAAAGTGTTAAGCATTTACAACACAGATTCAACCACAATGCACATATAATTTTATGGCAATTTAACACTTTCAAAACAAAACATTTGTGTTTACATTTTCTAGGACAAACCGAATTTTTTCCTTGTTATAAGTTTATGTGGGCAGGCTTCTTACTCCATCCCTGAGTAGGCCATGAGTCTATGCCCATAATTCGGATGCTAGACTGAATAAAATGACAATTCCTGTATATAAGAACTAAGGCTTCATGCTTAATAAATCCAACAATGTGGATTAATACCTACAATTTGCAAGCAATATCATAGTTAGATGAGAAATAGTTAAGCCTAAAGCTGTTACAAGTAGATTTACTTGAGAGCATCACAATTAGTGAATAATTCACCAAATAGAAATGATTAAAACAACATGGAGTAAAATTCCAAATAGTAATTGATGATGTTAGATCGAATGTATGATGATACTTCACAGTAAAACTAATATATACATTAATGCAATAAACTGCAAATATGTTTCACTATTAAGCTTTACTGCTTAAGAACTCTAACGACCCATAATTTTTGATAAATAAAAATTGTTAATTTAATAAAGTTTTGTAATTTAGTATTGAGAGAAACAAAAAATTTAATTTACTTAATGAAATAATAACCAAAATGAAATGTAACAATGTTAATTAAAGTTAATCATTAACAATTTGAATGAAATCCCAATTAATTGAAATAAGTTAAATGTTATACTTGGTTATGTATTTGATATAAGAAAACAAATGTAAATATTGAATTAACTAATAAAATAAAATGTAGTTAATGATAATTAGATAAAATCAGCGTTATGTAAACAATTGTAACATTTGTCAGTAAATAATTACTTATTGATGTGATTGAAAGTTAATGGTAACAATTATTATATGTCACCTATTTATTTAGTTAGTTAAATTAAATTAGAAATAAATTGCAATGAATGAAATTATGTATAGCGTTAAAGTGGATTAAGACAATGACCATAGAATATTAATGTAATTTGATAGAAACCTATGTTAAATATATACATAGAATAATCAAGGATTGAATATAAAGCTTTGAAACCAAGTTAATCAAATTATTGGAATTTAAATAATTGGATCTATTGCAATTAAAAGTAATTAAGCATTATGTTAATATAAATAAAGATGAAATTGGAGAATCTTAGTGTAATAAGATATAAACCATGATAATTATACCCATAAGATGATAATTGATTGGATAACAAGAAGGAAATCAAATTAAATGGAATTATTAGAAATCAAATTTATAATCTTTGGATTTATTGAAACTGTAATTTAACATTATAATTGGATAAATAGTCAATAGTGAATTGATGTAGAAATTTGTTTTAAAGAGATTATAAATTACTAAGTAATCCAAAATGATAGAAATTGTAAGTTATTGAATTTGAACTTAAAAGGTGACTTAATTAATTTAATATTAATTTATAAAATTAACGTGAAAATAGATATTTTGGCCACTGACACGGATTTCAACGAAATCAGTTTCATCAGATCCGTAACAGTGAATTTTGGTAGGATTTCAAGTTTCGTAACGATCGGACTTGTCGTTTGATCGTACGAGCTCGAAACGCCTAGAAATCAATATAATTGAAATCAATTTGAAATAAGCTAAATCATTAAGAAATTCTTCATAGGATGGAATTTTCACTTGAAACTTGTTCCATTGAGTTTAAAAATATCGAAAACATCAATTTTGATACATGGGTTGACCCATTTTTGTTCCGAAGTCAAAACGGGCTTTTCGGGCTATTTATCGTTGAAAGTGTAAGTCGATCTGGTCCACTATTTCTGTTTTCAGCTTTGCCTATAAATAGCCTGTTATAAACCGAAGGTTATTTCTTATTTTTGATTTCAGTACGTACAAGTCCATCTATCTGCTTCCTATTCCTCCCAATGGCTGCAAACCCTAATTCTATTTCAAACTGTAAATCAAAGTCACATAAAAAAATCAAACTCCTCAAACTATATCAAATTATATACCGTTTCAAAGCTCTCAATGAGCGCATCTCAAATCTACCATTCGTTTTTGTCATTGAATCACCATTTGTATAAAAATTAAAGATGAACCTCGGCCATTCGTTTTAGGGTTTTGACGACCCAACGGTGGTTCGTCGTCCGATTAACGATCGGGAGGCGGCACTAGGAAGAGGAGCTCGAGCAGGCCATGGGGGTGTTATTCATTCTCGCCATTGATCATTGAAGTCACCAAAAATCGCCTTCAAAGGCTCGCAGCGGCACTGGCCACCAGGGGGACCACTGGCGATCATGCCACCTTGGTCGTGGGTGCCTGGTCATGGTGAGGAGGGTGAGCTTGGTTGATTTGGGCGTAGGTGATTGTGGCTGGCACAAGGATGGTCGAAGTAGTGGCGGCTATGCGTATGGTGTTAGGTTGGGTGCGCGATTGTTAGGGTTTGTGTGAGATTGGGTATGCTGATGTGTTCTTATTTAATTTTCTTTTTTTTTACAATTTAAACCGTATAACTTCTAACCATTATAACTTTGCATACGATTTCGGATTTGGGCGCGATTTGTTTTGCTAGGATCGTATCGAAATTTCAGACATTTTGATGCTAGTTTGGTTGAATTTGGAGATCGTTTGAATTTCCGGCTTAAACTGGATTTCAATTCGATTTGAAATCGAAGGTGAGTGTTTTGACCCACTCGCAACTTCTAAAACTTCTTATGTTAGTTAAATTTAATTTATGATGTGATTAGAAATTTATTTATGGCTATTTGGTATATTTAAATTGTTATTCCTGTCAATTATAATTTATTTTGAATTAAATTGTCATTTAATTTACTATTGAATTTAAATTGCCTGTTAATTACCTGTATATAATAATCTATTAATTGTTGATATTTATTGGTTGAATTGGATAATCATTGTGATGGATGTTTGAATTTATTATAGGATGACTAGAAGTTATATCTGATTTATGTAATGCTATCACTCTGCAAGTTCCTTTAGTTATTATTACGAAAATACTATGGGTTGAAATGATATATACCCGAACGATCTATAGATTAGGAAAAATCATTATAGGTTGAAATGATAGACCTGGGCGATTTTATGGATTTTAATGTTAAATTTGGGATTGCAGTTTGAAATGATATATAACCGTAAAAAATTTAACTGCGGATTGAAATGAAAAATATCCGTATCACTTGACCCTAGGGTAGAGAATTATATACGGACACTGGGTTGGTAAAATTAAATGATTTTAAAATCTTAAATTTTTGAATTTAGTTAAATGATTTTGAAATAAAAATTGATTTATATAAATTGAATTATTATTGAAATTCGAGTTTTATGTTAAATTTGGGATTATTTTAAAGAAAATGTAAAAAGGATAAACATTGAAATTATAAAGTTGATTTTGAAGTATAAATGAAATTGATAGAATCGAGTTATAAAAATTATTTGAAATATAACTTTGAAATATATTGAAATTGGAGTAATTTAAATTGATATTTCGAACATGGATTAGAAGCGATATTGAATTAAATACTTTATTGAGAATTCGAATTGGAAAATTTGGAATTGGATTTTGGATATTGAAATGGTCTGAATGTGTTGGAATGAAATAAATAGTTTAAATTGATATAAATTTCAAATTCATGGTTTTGATATAAACTGTTTTAAAACATATTATTTTAAAATTCTAAATTTTAAGATTTCAAATTATTAAACTATTTAACCTATATTAACTACATTAAATCATTTTAATCTATTTTAAACCGTTTAATTTATTTTAAAATTAATTAACCCATTTTAACTTCTTTTAAATCTAATTAATCTATTTTAAAGCTGTTTAATCTATTTTCATTATATTTAATCTATTTTAAATCTTTTAACCATCTTAAATTAATTTAACAGTATCTTTAATCTAAAATTAAACTATTTTAGAGCATTTAACTATTTATAACCATTTTGACTATTTATAACTATTTAAACTATTTTCTAAATTTTAGACTAAGTAGAGGGAAAGTTTTTATATTCAATTCATCGGTTTAAAAGTGAATATGGTTAAATGACATTATAACCTAAGTTGGGATTTAAATAACATATTTGATTTAATATGGTAATTTTGAAATGAGAGTCTACCCTATTATTGAAATATGACCTTTGAGTGGAAATATAATTTAGAAACTATGATTTCAAATGTGATATGATTTCAAAGGTGAATATGATTTTGGAAGTTAATATAATTTCGAAATGATATGGTTTGAATTGAATATGATACTTTGATATCAACTATGAATTGATTTTTGAAATTTAAAAGAACCATCTGGTGTGTAATAAGCATTTAGTTGTTAAAGTGATCGGGATCGGATATTGTCATATTCTCTTCCAATACCGAAAACCACTTTAACAACTGTGTACGTGGTGGAGATTCCAGAAATAAAGTAGGATGGTTGTGCGAACGATTTCTGTATAAGGTATGACATGACCCTGACTCCCGTGAGTCTGCTTAGATGTGACTAAAACAAGAGCTATACCTAGGCCAAGTGAGTTCATTCCTCCGATCAAACATGCTTCTTCGATACCATATTATGACATTTGTGATGATTTGGTGACCACCCCTTGATTTTGATATGGGATTGTGTTCTGAGGTGGGCGGTAGTAGCGGCTATGCGTTACCACCAGCTCGGTTCTGCAATTGGTAAATCTACCCTGTCATTGCCTCGAGTGTCGTGTTTACATGCCCTAGAGTGCCTTCTGCGAGTTTGTTTTGTACCATGCCTATGGAGTGCCCTCTGGGTAAACCTCAAGTTTATGGAGGAGCGTACAGTACTGTGTAGATTATGGAAATATATAAAATGTTTTAAGGGGGATATGGGTAATGCCTTAATGCTATTTTAATACTTTTACATTACTGTAGACATATTATAATAGCGTATGGTACTACATAGTAGATAGTTTAATGGATCTTTAGGAGATGTGAATCCCGAACATCTCCTAAGTTACTGCACCCACGTTAGACACTGGATAAGAGATGTCAAACCCTGTAAACATCTATAACGTCGTCGCACTCATATTTACCGTTGATTTAACTTACATAAGATCTTTTAGTTCTGATTCGAGTGTTGGAATGAAATAAATAGTTTAAGTTGATATAGATTTCAAATTCATGTTTTTGATATAAACTGTTTTAAAACATATTATTTTAATATTCTAAATTTTATCATTTAAAATTATTATACTATTTAATCTATACTAACTACATTAAATCATTTTAACCTCATTTAGACCGTTTAATTTAATTTTAAACTAATTAACAAATTTTAACTTATTTTAAATCTAATTAATCTATTTTAAAGCTATTTAATCTATTTTAATTATATTTAATCTATTTTAAATCTATTTAACTATCTTAAATTAATTTAACAGTATCGTTAATCTAAAAGTAAACTATTTTAGAGTATTTAACTATTTATATCCATTTTGACTATTTATAACTATTCAAACTATTTTTTTAATTTTCAGACTAAGTAGAGGGAAAGTGTTTATATTCAATTCATCGGTGTAAAAGAGAATATGGTTAAATGACATTATATTTACTACATTAAATCATTTTAGGGTATTACTCCAATCTATCGAGCTTCCTACTTGGCCCGAAGGATAGCAAGTTGAAAGATGGAGACGTGATAAGTCTATGAGGCTTAGTTTCTGTATGAGGTTGAGAAACGCTTTTGCATTGTTGGTGCGAAGATACCGAGATCGGTTTATTCGAAAACCACTTCGGACCAATATGCGTTCGATTGTGCAGGTCATTGATGATATTGAAATTCAAGATTTTCATAGTGGGGGACTGCTTGTTGATCTTTTGGGGTTAAAATCCCAATATATATATATAGTAGCAGTGGTCTCTTCATTATGAAATATTCAATGCAAGGACTATTCACTACTAATCCTAGGGATTTCCTGACGGGATGGTAGGAAAGTACCTTCGGTTTGTCATGTTTCTGGACAACTTGTATGGATGTTTGTCTGACATTGCATTTCTAAAGATTACGTACATTGGTTTTTACAAACGTACATCAGTGGTGGCGGAGAAGGCAACTTCTCTTAGCTTAACACCCTCCTTGAGACATATGATCTTAAGGGTTGTATTTTTGTGGACGGCAATTAGTAGTCAACGTAAATGGCCGTGTGGAATTCAAAAGTGATGTGATATGTGATTGTGAAATGTAATCGTTACCTCAGGCCTCATCAACCGGAAATGACCAAAACAGGGTTAGATGCAGCAGGGCTAATTGGGTCGCTCCCAAATAGGGAATGATCATCCTCTTTTAGATATATCTTTACACGCTATGACATCGTGTATCTGATTATTGTAGTTTGTATGCTCTGAGGGCCCTCGAAAAAGGTCGGTAACGACCGGAGGATGATATATTCGGTACCATCTAGTTATAGAGGTGGGCCGATCTTGTGTTGGTACAGGGCAGATGTTTCGTGCCTTGGGACATCCATCTAGAGGTGTACCCATTCGGAAGGTAGTCCCTTCTCCTAGTCATTTGTATGGAAATCCAAACTCCACTACGTACCTGCCATTTTATTTGTAGAGTCTAGTATGTTAGATCTAATAATGGTACCAATTTCGGCTATTTTGAATATTATTTGTATGCTAGACACTAGTATAATATAAGAGGATTTGATATAAAATGTTTTAGTTATCATAAGGTAAAAACATGTCTATATTTATGTGTGGGCGTGTCTTATGATATGCTTTTGTTTTGATAAAGGTGAATTTGGTAATTTAATAAATTCAGTTGAATGTGTTTCTCAAGTTGGTTTACCAGAATGATCCGAGAGTTCTTCCCTTTCAATGCTTGGGCCAGACCAAGTATATTTATTGGTTCAGTTTTGGTGCTTTTGGAGCTTCAACAGGAGAGCTAGAGATCTTCATTTTCGTATACACGTATCTGTTTGTTTTGATTATCCGCCGTGCATAGTTGTCGTATATTATCGACAATTGTGGGGATAGGTTATTATAACTATTCAAGCTGATAACTATTGATCGATTATGGAACGCTGATTGATGTATGTATATATACAGTTTTTGTTTTGTAAAGATCATTGACATGATATTATATGTTTTCTGCTACGATGTGAGATTCTGTATTGTTCTGTTTGGTTCTATCTTCTCTCTTTCTTCTCTTCTCTTCTTCTCTCTACTTTTCTTTCTCTTGACTTTCCATCAGTCTGTGCTTTTTTTATCGGACATGTGTTGATTATTGTCGATTCAAAGGGTACGGATTTGCGGGTCGTCACACGTGGTATCATAGCTTAGATTTTGTATATTCCTAAGCTTTGATGTGTGCTCAGTATAGATAGGGACAGTGGCACCCTAGATTGAGTTTGAGTGTATTATATATATGAGCATGTATGCGTTAGTGATATAAAATGTTTTACATTGTGATTGCTTATCCATCGAGTTGTTTGTGAATTCTGGTCGGTATGTAGGATGTCAAGTTATCGATAGGGATTTCCAAATACTTGAACGAGGCAAGTCGATATAGTATCCTTTTAAATTAGGTAAATGAAATAATTTTACCTCGATTATATTTTATATATAAAGGAAACAATTTTTCAGGAATAATTAAAGTGAATATAAATTGATTTTTGGTTGTTTGAAAATGAAAATAAATGTATATAACTTAATAAAAGCTGTTTGAATAATCTAAAAAAAAGCAACAATTGTAAAAGAATAAATTGGATAAGCAAATAAATTATAAGCATGGAACTATAATTGATATGATTTACAATTGTGAAATAATCTTATATATAAGAAATGAAACTATATGAATATATTTGTAAATATGAGTTACAAATAAAAAATGAATTAAACTAAGAATTTGAAATTTTGAATCTCATTGATTTTGAAAGTTGTTTTTTAAAGTAAAAAGATGTTATATTGTTATAAATCTAGGTAAGAAAAGTGAATTTGGAATGAATCTTATATAAGTAAAGTGAAATGGTGAAATGATATAAGTAAAAGATTTTATAAATGTGATTTATAAATATAAAAAGGAATTTTAAAAAAAGAATATAAAGAACTGAATTCACTACTATTGCTGGGAAATAATAAGGGTGATGACTGCAGCATCATCAGTATCATTTTCGAGTCTCTGTTTGATGGATTTTCTACCAATAGTAAATTGAAAATTTAAATTTTAATGTGATAAAAAAAAATTGAATTTAAAATCCAAGTTGAAATTGATAAATATAAGTAAAATGAATTTGGACTTATAATATGAAAAAAAAGGTTAACTTTGGTAAAGTTAAATAAATATATGATTTGAAATTTAACTAAAGGAAAGTTAAATAAATTGAACTGGATTAGATAAGTTTTTGAAATGGAAATTGAACTTAAGTGGTAAGTGATTATATAATATGAATTTGAAAGTTTAGATAACTAAGTGTATAACTTATAAAGTGAGAAAAAGGTAAGAAAAACTAATTGTTAAATTGGTTAAATAATTTTGTTAAGCAAAACAACATCTGAATTTGTATAAGTAATATGAAATTTGACTTAAGTAAAAGTTAAATAAAATAGAATTTGAATCAAATTAGAAATGAACTTAAGTTGTATAGTGAAAATAAATGCAAATGAAAATGGAATGAAACATAGCTTGAGTAATATTGGATGAAACTGTATTTGATACCAAAATGAATTAATAAAGTGGAGTGATGAATATGAACTTGAGTTCAATAATGAAATTCAACTTTAGTTGTTAAATGAATTAGCAATTGAATTAATGAATGAATTGAATGTTAATCGATCGAATGTAAATAAGTTGACATGGAATAGTGGATTTAAGTGTTTATTTAGTTAAAGCTAATTAAATGTGTTAAACAAAATTGAATGTAAAAGAAGTAAAAATGAATGTTGAAAGTAAATTAAATTAATTTGGTTATGTTGGTTGTACATTGGTTGTTAGATGGATATTAGTTGATTAACTAGAAATTCATATGGAATTGAATTAAATGAAATTGGAAGCTTAAAATAATTGAATTCGAATTGGAAGTAAGTAAATTTAAATAGAATAGAATTTGATTTGAAATTGAAAATGAACTAACTTGAATGTAAATTAGTGAATGTAAACTAATTGAATATGAATAAATGAATTATTAGTGAAATCCAATGTTAATAAATCAAATGTGATTTAAACTGAAAAATTCATTCAATGTATATTAATGAGAAGTGAACGTATACTGACTTGGTTATGGATTTGTTGGATGTTAGTTGGATGATAGTTGTTTGATGGTTGGATTTGTTGCTTATCGTTTGCGTTTGCTATATTGGCATATATAGTTGTTGTATTGGTACATGTTGTATATTGGTATTACTTTCTATATAGTGGAAATTAGCCACAAGGGCCTCTTTAGCAAGTGCAGTTAGTTTCTAGGACATACAACTGAAATAATTACTTTTAAGGACAAAATGAAAAATAAATAGTTTCTAAGACCTAAAATCCTATGAAATTATGTCCTTGAAAATAATTGGATTTCTGATTTTGTCCTTAAAAGTAATTATTCTGCCGACTTTGACCTTGAAATTAATTTCTATGGATGTGTGTCCTACAAACTAATTGGACTGCAAAGTTTGTCCTTCTAGTGAAATGCCCCATGTCTCTCATTTGTTGTTGAGTGTTTAGTAGGTGCGTATGGCGCTTGCTTCGCATTTGGAGCTCGCTTTCATGCTATATTAGCCATATATGCTCGCTAATAATATATAAAGTACATATCTCAGATTACATATCATACTTTTGCACGTTTTCCCAACGGGATGCTTCATCCTCGAAGATGAGATGTATATTTGTGATATATATATGTTGAGATCCTACTACGATCGAACCGCGCAAAGGAGACGCTAGTGAAACTTTTTGAAAATTTAAAGCGCTAGAATTTTTTTGAGAAATTGACAAAAAATTGATAACTAAAATTTTGATTATTGAGTTGCAAGTTGAAACGAGATTAGTTGGTTTTGAAAAGATAACAAGTTATGGATTTGAAAACTAAGAAAAGTTTTCGTAAGAAATTTAACTGATGGAATTTGGAAAAGCTAAATGGTTAAATGAATTTGAAATCTAGTTGAAAGTATTGTTTTGAATAATTAATGGATTTTTGAGACTTTTTCTTATTAGGTAATTTCGATGATGGAATTCTTTTAAGTAGGGGAGAATGTAACGACCCAGAATTTCAGTCATCTGAAATTCGTATATTTAATTGATTTTAAATATTCAAAAGTAAATTTTATAAGTCGAATAAATTATATTTCGAATATAGTGATTTAATTGGATAATTAAATTGTTAATTTAACATTTGAAATTGCAGAAATAATTGAAATTTGAGTTTAATATGAATGAAAATGATTTACAGAGTTGATTTAAATTCTATTTGAATTAGAATGTTGTTGGTAAACTTTTAAAATTGAATTAAAAGTTAAATTATAGAATTTTCATATTTTAATATTTAATTAACGTGTAAAAATAGACATTTTTCAAACAGTTTCGAATTTCGATGAAACTAGTTTCATTGGATCTGTAATGTTATATTATTGTAAGATTTCAAATTTCATGTCAATCAGATTTACTGTTTGTCTGCGGCAAGCTAAAATGCGTAGAAATTCGTTTAAATAAATTTTAAATCTAAATAATTAGATTCAAAAACCTATCTTCCAAATACGATCGAATTGGTTCTCAATATATATTCCATTGTGTTCGGAATAGGAGTAAAGCATTAAAAATGTCAGGCGGTACGCTCCGTTTGGAGTTCGAAAATTTTTCGGGTGAATAGTGTCGCGAGAATTTTTTCTATAAAAGAACCACATTATTTTCTATTACCATTAAACCCAAATGCAACTAGGGCTGGCCACCGGTTGTATTTCAATGGCCAAAAACTCATCCTTTTCTTCCCCAAATATCTTACAATCCCTTCACTTTCACGAAAAACGTTCAACTACAATATTGCAGAGGGTGACGAGATCTACAAGATCAACGATGATGATCGGGAAAGGAGGAGCCGATCGATGGTAATTCCCATTCGAAACGCACACATTCAACCTCGTTTTTCTCAGCCGTAGTGTAGCGACCCGACTTTCCACTCTCGGAAAATCGCATCACTAATTAAGAAAGAAAGGGATAGAAGAAGAAAAGAAAGAGAAGAAAGAGAAAACAACACATCAGAATCTCACAGCGGAACGATTTAAATATAATATAGAACATATACATAGTATCATATACATCAGAGTACACAACTATACATCTTAATTTAGACAGTTATAACATTCTGTCTAATACAATACAAGACATCATACAGAATAACACACAGCGGAAACTCTAGCTGAAGCCTCCTGCTCCAAAGCTCCTTCAGAATTCGTCAAGAGATAACCTGAATCACTTGACTACTCATATATAATATGAGTACCCAAGAGTTTAATAAAACAGAAAATAAACACTCGGGTCAGACAGGGGTCTGGTGTGAGTAAACGGTTTAAGATTGCTTAACTTTAGAAAATCCTTTTAAAAGAAAGGTATCACGTAAGACTTCCCACACATAAACATGGAAATTTTTTTACCTTACGCTAACCAAAACATTTGATAGGAAATCCAGTGATATTATAATAGTGTCTAGGGTTTTCAAGTAAATACGAAATAGCCGAAATTGTTACATGATTAAATTCCATCTACTAGCCACAAAAGTGGGTAATACAAACAAAACCGTAGGGTCTCGTAGGGAAAATGTGTTTCCATCAATGGCAGGGCTACTGGGGTACCGCCCGTCACAGTACGTGGCCTAGATCACCGTACCGAGGATTACTCCCTTCATCCCCTCCAACACAAGGCCGTGACCATTCCTTACTGAACAGTCCCGAACAAGACCACCCCACAGTTGGCTGCAGACCAACTGCCCGCACAGCTGAAATATAAAGGGACTTCTAGACAGGGATGTATCTTGCTCTCCAGTGGGAGCGACCCACGAAGCTTTGCTGCACCTCCCCTGTTTTAGCCATTCCCGGTTGATGAGGCTTGAGGATGCGATTACCTTTATAGGACCAATTATCTTAGAATGCTCATCGTCCGCCTGACGATGTTCTGAAAGCATTCAATCCATACAAGTTCGTTCCGGGTTCGAACGAAACCGAAGGCACTATCTCATTGCACTCGTTTTGGAATCACCCTCAGAGTCAACGACCATAGCCTTTGCACTCTGAATCACCATCTCGAATCTATAAGCACTATTCCGTCAACTCATTACGGAATCACCCACAGAGTTATACTGACGTATAACCCTTACACCTCGAGTCTTCACTTGCTCCACTTGGATTAACGACCTAACGTTTAATTGGAATCGATGTGGTTTTCAGATATCCAAATATGGAAACCCGATCCCGGTCTCACCGAAACCAAACGCCATTTTAATGTCCAAGTTATGCTTAAGGGATTTAAATAATAGATATTTCAGAAAATATCACTTAACATAAATAGATGTACCATATTACACAGATAGATAAGCATCTATTATCACATGCATCTATACATATCACATAGCAGTATATAAACCACATCCCAGATATAACATATTCACATCATCACATATCAACCAATGTCATCCAACAACAACCAGTATCATTATCTCATCCAATGATATATATCATCCAATCATTAACCATTCATAAACAAATTTGATTCAAACTTGATTAATTTAATTAATCCTTAAATTAATCCTTAATTAAATACTTGGATTATCATCAATTCAGCTTCTTATTCATTAATTAATTACAAATTAATTAATTAACCCACATTACTTAATTCCATTTCAATTAATCTTCCCTGATTAATTATCACTTAATTACTTTAAGTAATTCTTACTTAATTACCATATTAATTAATCATCCTGATTAATCACTTCCAAATTATACTAAATAATTTCCTCTTAATTACCTTTAAAAATTAATCAACCTTGATTAATTATTCTTTAATTATCCTGATAATTATTTCTTAATTATCCTTTAATCATTCTTGATTAATCACTTAAATTAATCACACTTGATTAATTACTTTTAATTAATCATATTTAATTAATTATTTTTAATTAATCACCTTTGATTAATTACTTTAATTACATTTAGTAATTAAAACTTAATTATAAACTAATTATTCTTAAATTATTAATTAATAATTAATTAATTATTTTCATTAATTAATGATTACTTCATTAATTAAATTTCTTTCTTAATTAATTACTTTAACAAGTAATTAATCACTTAATTAATTATTCTTAATTCTTTTATTAATTAATCATTAATCAAATAATTTAAACCTTTAACTAATTATTAATTAATTCTTTAATTAATAACTAAAGTGATTAACTCTTAATCGTATTTACTTAATTACTTTCATAAAGTAATCAACTCTTACTTAATTACCTAAAATAATTAACCACTTCATTACTTAATTATTTCCCAAGTAATTATATAAGATTAACCCATAATGATTATCTTACAAATTAATTATTAAATTAATTATTTAACTTAATCATTTCAAATTAATTAAATGATTCTTTAATTTACTATATTAAAAAGATTCTTAAACAAGAAACCATTATCTTGATTAATACCTTTATGTTAACCAATAACTTTTAAATGGTTAATAATTTAATTATCCTTATTACCTTTTCAAATTTAAATATCTTTAGTTAAATCAAAATTCAAAATAACTAAAGATAATCTTTATTTTTATTGATCTCTAAATCTTTATTATTTATCATATTAAAATAAAATATTTTAGAAATCAATTTTAACTAAAACAATTGAAACATTCAAAAATTAAAAAATGTTTGATCTTTCAAAGTTATTTAATAAAATTTATTACAAACATATTATTAAAATTTCACTTTATTTCATCTTGAAAACTTTTATATTTCAAAACATAAAACTCGTTTAAAACATAGCTTTGAAACAAATTTTAATTTTGAAACTAGTTTATCCTATATTTCAAAAACTTTATCCCTAAAACCAAATTTTCTTTACATTAACAACTTAAACATTAAGTTCTAAAGCCTGAATCTAAATACTCGAGTAAACCACTCAAAAACCCAGTGACTTCCTCGAGTAAAACCAGCAAACACCCCGTACTCCCCACCTATCTTCCTGCTTCGAGTCAGAACGTCAAAAACGCGAGAACGACATCGAGTCCCTACCTTCTTCTCCCACAACCCCACTTCCTGATACACACTACCGCGCACATCCACGTGCACGACCACGTCGGTCGACGATGAACCCAACGCTGGCCACCTACAAGTCACGACTAACCTCTACATCACAACAATCAACCCAGAAAGTCAAAACTCGATCGAGAGCAAAATTTCGACCCTCAACCCAAAACCATTCGAAAGTACCAACCCCAAATCCAACCACCGTCGGCCATCCCCTTCACCAGAGACCACGCCACCACCACCGTAGCTTCCCCACATTCCCTTGAACCTTCGGCCATGCACGCGATCACCTCCGAAAACAACATGATGACGCAACACCCCAACGAACATCATCGGCATCTTCAGCAAACAAAACCCTACTTACTCAATTCATGGCCATCCCACTCAATTGAAAATTCATGAAACAATTTTCGCATGATCACAGAAGCTCCCTCCTCCTTCGAGTTCAACGGCGATGTCCACTTCGCCGTAATTTGCCGTGATTTGGCAAAAAACCCCAAAATAGAAAATCCCAAAATACTCACAAATTCCCACATTAAAAATTGTGATTCAAGTACTAAAAATCATCATTTTCCATTTGCAATTCAATCATGCAATCAAAACTTGAAATTGAATTCATCAAATTTTGACCCAATTTTATATTTTACTGTAAATTCCAGTATTTAGAATCATCTATTCACTTTAAAAACTGGTAATTGTTTCTGGATGATAGTTTACTTAGATTCAATCAACTTTTATTTACAATTCAAGTTCGAATTCGAATCCAAAGTCAAATTATTGAAATTTATTTATAATATTTAAAACCTGTTCTTTACAATCACTAAGACATCAGGATACAGGCAATCAAAAATCATAAATGAAACATGCATTCAACTTTAAATGAGGTATTTAGGTATTATCAAAATATCCATTCACAATAACAACTTGAAATCCAGTTTTAAACTGTCTCTAAATTCATTTACTCACTTGATTTAAACAGAAGACAGAGCAGAAGTTTTTACTTCTCAGGCATTCACTATTCATACTTCCAAAGCATGCATTCATTCAAAATCCAAGAATTCAGGTAAACTTATGACTTTCATACATACATATAACAAAGAGTAAATCAAGTTGAAACTGTTTTTAAAATTTGTTTTACTCACCTAGAATCCTGCAGAAGACAGAACTGCATTTTCTTCTTTCCAGGCTTTTAAAATTTTCTGCATTCCTTCCTGAACTTGTTGCATGTTGATTTTAATCATGAATTGCTTGAATAAATTTGCATGTTGATTTTTATCTTGTAGTTGAGCATTTAAATTGTTGAAGTTTCACTTGCATTTGAAGATCTTGTATTGATGTTGAATCTGCTTTTAAATTTCTTGTTTCCAGATTTACAGTTTTCTGCATTTGTTTCTTTCAGATCTTTGTTTTTTATTTACATTTTTTTTTCAGATTTGTATTTTTTTTGTTTGAAAGAAGAAAATGATTTCTTAGCTGAAAATTAAAAGTAAATTCCTTCTCATATTTTACAAATTTTAAATTTTATTATTATAAGTGAAAAAGACATTTGTCATGTTATATGCAATATACTTCACAAGTGTCGTTAGCATACTTTATCTAATTAACAAGTGTTATAATTGTTTTATTAATGTTTTTCTTTTAAATGTTATTTTATTTTTAATAATCTCTTTAAGCTATATATATAAATATTTGTATAATGTTAGATAATTATAAAATTACAATGAAAAACTATTAAAACAAATGAACTTTTATTTAAATCTTAAATATCATTTCAAATTTCAAAACTAAGTATATTCAAGTTTGAAAACTCTTATTAAATTCAAATTAATAATTTTCCTATTTCAAATATATATACAAATATATATACACATTTCAAATAGAAAAACATTCTAACATTAAATTTGTAAATTTCCATATTAAATTTTAAAATAAATCTCAAATCACAATATATACATTTATATATATATATATATATATATATATATATATATTACAATTTGAATACAAAGTTTTATTACATTAAAACTTCTTATTTACCAAAATAGATAATTCCAAATCAAATTATTATAAACTTCAAAAGAATTACTTTTGCCAATTCATATTGTTAAGAAAAATATTAATAGATATTAACAAATTGTTATTTTCAGCCTTTTAAAATAAATTTAACTTGTCAATTTATAATATAAAATGATCAAATCAATTTAATTATTATCATAGATTATTAAATTGATATTGCTCAAAATTCCGGGTCGTCACACGTAGATTAACTAAGTTCGTCGTGTTTTAGGGTGTTGGTAAAGCGGAGCTCGAGCTTTAAAATGGAGGTGGTCGAACAACGGCTCGATCAATGTACAGGTCGTGGCAATTAGGGTTTGGGTGGCGGCATGGGTTCGTACTTATGAATTTGAATGGGGGGAGAAGAAGAGGAACACGCGGTCACGATCTGGGTTTGGAAATCGAATGGCCGAGATCTGTTTGAGGTTAAAAATATAATATAGAAATTGAAAATTATATTATATGAATTAGTATACACTATAAAATGCCATATCTTTGTCATATGAGGTCCACTTTTGACGAAACAAGTTGCATTGGGTCCGTATCGACGAGCACTACATTTTATAGCTAGTTTGGAGTAGATTGAAGCTAGTGTAAATTTTGGGTAAAATTAAACGGCTGTTTAATTTTGTTCAGACTAAAACACTCAACTGCTATTGTAATCAAGGTAAGTACAACTCACTTTTTTCTAACTCACTGATATTTTTATATAAGTGAGTATAAATTTATTTATGCTGGTTGATGATTGTTTGGATGATATATGATATATTGATAGGTATTTGGATATATTCCTGCCAATTGGAGCAGATGATACCCTATACGTTCCCGTGTATGAGCGGATGACCCTTTGTACGCGCATATGCCTCGAAGCGAACATCGTACATATATTTATAATATGTATATTTGTTGCAGGTGATACGTTGGAGGGATCCTACTGGATTCCTCACCAGTATTGGTTTTATTTACAGATATCGTGATATATGTTCTTATCATATGAGATATGATGTTTTGGATGCTGTGATTGATGTATTTATTGATGTTGCAGCATTGGGCCTATTTTGGAAATTTAAAAATGTTAAAGTGTGATATTATTTAAAAAGAATTTTCAAGTGATTTTGAATGTTTTATTAATTTTGAATTGTTAAGGAATTGATTTATTTTAAATAAATAAATGTTATAATTTTTATGTTATAGAAATTATGATATTTGGGAAAAATAATCTGAATGTGATTTTTGAAATGTTAAGTTAACTATTTTGTGAAAGAGTATAAATGGAGATTTTTGAATTTATTACAAGTGGTATGTGTATAAGATTTATAAAACTGAATTTTTATAAATCAAAGGGATGAAATTGTAAAGAAGTTTTGTCAGTGTAAAATGAAGTGATAACTGAATCTTATAAGTAAATAAGATTTATAGATTTATAAATTGATGAAGTTATAAAAGGAATGATTTTGTAAATAAGAGAATTATAAGTAATTAGCTTATATTTTGAGTTTTGGCATATAAATGAGATAAATGGAATTTGTTAATAAAGGGATTTTATATATTGAAGTTTTAATAAAATTGAAATGTGAATTTATAAACATTGTTTGATAAATGTGAAATAAACTGAATTTGATAGGTTAATTATTATAGTTTACTAAAGGAATTCCATCCACAATTTTGTACAGTGGATAATCCTTTAATAAAATATGTAGTAGTAATGAATTTGGATTAAAGGAAATCTATCCACAATTTTGGACAGTGGATAATCCTTTAATAAAATATGTAGAAGTAATGGATTTGGACTAAAGGAAATATATTCACGATTTTGGACAGTGAATTATCCTTTAAATTAAATGTATAGAAGTTTTGATTTGGACAAGAGAATTATATTCTCAATTTTGGATAGTGAATAACATATTAAATAAAATAGATATTTTTTGAAGTGATACTTTTAAATGAAGTTAAACTATTTGAAGATGTTCTAAAATGTGTTAAGTATCGAATACATAGATTTCAAATTCATTGTTGAAATAGATGTTTTCGAGAAAAAAGAAAATGAAGAACTATAGCACTATTGTTATAGTAAATGATTTTCGATAGAAATGTTTTGTATAGTATATGGGATTTATATGTCTATCAAATTTTCAAATCCCTATGCTAGTGATTTTGGGTTGTCGTAACGATGTTTTAGGAAACATTCGTTTTGACCCTAATAAATGTGTTTAAAGAGAATCTTTTCCTTAAAGAATAAAATATATACTTAATCGCGATTTAGATATATGTAATATTTTCCAAGTGTTGAAAATCAAGATATTTGTGAATTACTTATTATTCTATAAGTATATTGAAATTTTTTGCAAAGTTAAACTGGTTTTGAGAAATATCTTTTTAAAGATTATTTGAAGTGAATATTCGGCAAATGATTTAATTAATAAAAGAATGATTAAAAAGGCCTAGTGATTGTTATGGTGCTGAATATTTATTTGTTTATTTTGATAATTGAATAACCGACTATCAAATTTGGCCATTTTAGTTCCTCGACTTGATGTGGGAACTATTTAGTCGTACACTTAGTACGTAGCCTTTTGTGAGGCTTGATTATCATTTGTACTGAGGATGTTGATTCGTGTAGTGCGGTGTATCACTCCATTCTATCGAGCTTCCTTCTTGGCCCCAAAGATAGCAAGTTGAAAGTTGGAGACGTGATAAGTCTATGAGACTTAGTTTCTGTGTGAGGTTGAGAAATGCTTGTGTGTTGTTGGTGCGAAAGGACCAGGATCGGTTTATCCAAAAACCACTTCAGACCAACGTATATGTGTTCAATTGTGTAGGTTATTGATGATATTGATATTCAGGATTTTCATAGTGGGAGACTGCTTGTTGATCGTTTGGGATCAGAATCCCAATATACATACAATAGCAGTGGTCTCTTCATTATGAAATATCCAATGCAAGGACTATTCGCTACTAATCTTATGGATTTTCCGACAGGATGTGGCAGGAAAGTAACTTCGGTTTGTCATGTTCTTGGACAACTTGCATGGATGTTTGTCTGACATTGCATTTCTAAAGATCACGTATATTGGTTTTTACAAACGTACATCAGTGATGGCGGAGAAGGGAACTTCTCTTAACTTAACACCCTCCTTAACACGTACGAGCTTAAGGGTTGTATTTTTATGGAAGGCAATAGTAGTCAATGGAAATGGTTGTGTGGCATTCAAAAGTGATATGATATGTGATTGTGAAAGGTAATTGCTACCTCAGGCATCATCAACTGGAAATGACCAAAATAGGGTTAGATGCAGCAGGGCTAAGTGGGTCGCTTCCAATTAAGGTATGACCATCCTCATCTAGATATATCTTTACACGCTACGATGTTGTGTATCTGATTATTGTGGTTTGTATGCTGTGAGGGTCCTCATAAAAGGTCGGTAACGACCGGAGGATGACATATTCAGTACCATCTAGTTATAGAGGTGGGCCGGTCTTGTGTTAGTAGAGGGCGGATGTTCTGTGCCTCGGGACATCATCTGAAGGTGTACCCATTCGAAAGATAGTCCCTTCACCGGTCATTTGTATGGAAATCCAAACTCCGCTATGTACATTCCATTTTATTTGTAGAGCCTAGTATGCTGGAATTTAATAATGGTAACAATTTCGGATATTTTGAATATTATTTGTATACTAAACACTAGTATAATATAAGAGGATTAGATATGAAATATTCTAGTTATCGTAAGGTAAAAACATGTCCGTGTTTTTGTGTAGGCGTATCTTACGAGATACTTTTGTTTGGTAATTTAATAAATTTAGTTCAGTGTGTTTCTCACGCTGGTTTACTAGACTGATCAGACCAAACCGAGTATATTTACAGGTTTAGTTTTGGTGCTTTTGGAGCTTCAGCAGGCGAGCTGGAGATCTTCATTTTCGTATACATGTATCTATTGGTTTTGATTATCCGTTGTTCTTAGTTGTTGTATATTATCAACAATTGTGAGGACATTTTATTATAACTGTTCAAGCTGATAACTATTGATTGATTGTTGAACTCTAATGATGTATGTATATACGCAATCATTGATATGATATTATACGTTTTTCACTATGATGTTAGATTCTGTATTGTTTTGTTTGGTTCTATCTTCTCTTCTTCTCTCTTCTTTTCTTTCTCCTGACTTTCCGTCATTCTGTGCTTTCTGGGTTGGGCATGTACGGATTATTGTCGATTCAAAGGGTATGGATTTGTGGGTCATCACATTTTATATGTGTTGCAACACCCAAAAAACATGGATCAAAGCACTTCAATTAATGCACAACGGAAATTTAAAACATGCGTTGCCATCAAAAGATCCATTACAGCAGATAGAAAATCAACTTGTTTATGTTCAATACTGAAAACCCGCAATCTCAATACAAATTTTACTTCCCTCAATGTTATGCTCACTAAGCTTGCTATCAACATAAATAATGATTATTTTGGTCAAAAGAAAGTGTTCTATTACCTACACAAAGTGAATGTAAAATGGTCCCGCCTCTACAGTTAGCTTTTGAGATTTCTATACTTCAATTTTGAACAGCTACTACTCTTTCTTGTCTCTTTGTGCTTCTCTTATTTCTTGTTTCATAACAGCCTATGCATGATACGAACATAATAATATTTAGAATTCTGTAGGTGATGTATATGCATATGCATATAAAATTCTGGATAATACACCAAAAATGGCTGCAAAACTTATTTAAAAATAACTAGGAGATTGGTTATAAGACTCAAATTTGTTACTATCTGACTTATTGATCCTAAATTCATTGCATTAATTTATTTTTATGGTGTAATAGTTATAATATAGTTTAAAAATGTAAGTTTAAAAAAACGTAAATGTTGGCCTAAAACCTTCGAATATTACTTTGTCTCTTTCTTTCTCTCCTTTGACTCGGAGTTTTGTATCCTACATTGCAATACTCAAGTTGCATTTTACTGCTTTCAATTGCTCGATAGCTTTTCTGGTTTTCCAATTATTACCTAAATTAGTTGAATACTCTGGTCCATGCAATCTACATTAGATGCATAATATTTCATGCTTCCTGTGGTAAATTTTCAGATCTTCTGGGAATCTAAAATCAGTAATCTAACCTAAAACATATACAAAAATCAAATCATGTGATCAGATTTGTCATGAAACTGAGAATATAATAGGTAGGCATCTCAATTCAACCAAAATATTTTAATACATTTACATCGTTAGCAAACTTCTTAAGTTGACATAATACACTCTAAACTATTTTTCCATCAAACGCCATAGTATAAAAGGGAGTTGCATGAATAAGCCTATGAATTTGTATTATTTATTGTGATCATATAATGAAAATATTGTACAAAACGTAGTAGTTGACCAATTATATCATTACAGTTCGTTCTACCAAACACTTCCGCTACTCCATAGAAAATTTTTTAGCCCAAAAGCGGTGTCATGTAACATGACACACACACACGCATCAACTATATATTTTTATTTTCGATTTTGTATGGTGGGACTCGTATTTTTATGGCCCGTGCTACGCACATGGGAAATTGGGAGCTTCTCAATGCTTTGAACTATTTTTACCATTTTTTAAAATCTATTATGTGTTTGTAGTTCATCCTGATATTGTTATTGTTTTCTATGACTTCATTTTCACTTACTAATTGTTGAAGATATTAATTAGGAAAGTCACTCGGATAATGAATTTTGATGTACATAAAAATGATATTGGTTCCATACAATTTGACAATTTAATGAGCAAAATATTTGGACAATTATGTAGGCTATCATAAGAGTGAGATATCCTTGAATATTGAATGCATGAAAGTGCAACATGATCGTTTTATATGCCAACATATTTGCTTAACAACTAAAGCCTGTGTGGTAGGCATAATGAATTATGGAGTAGTTAATAAGTTCATTGAGCTCTGAAATTATCTGCTTTTCCTCTTCTTTGGCATCATAGAAGGTGAGGATAATGCAGGCTCTGTATATGGTGATGTAGAGAACCAATTCTCGATTTATGTCCAGTTGATTTACTGTACTACATATTCAGTGTTGTATTAATAACTTTAATCTTACGGTAGTAGTCATGAAGTAATATATAAATTGTAAAGTTATGCAATAAATTGCTGTGTAGGTAAAGTTGACCCAGTTTAGATGCCAACTGTCACTACCCATGAGAAATGTTGTGCAAATTTCATAGCGAAGTAACAGTAAAATTTGTCACATACCGTAGTTTTTTTTAACAAAAATATCCTCTGCTTGTTATATTAATGGTATCAAGAAGCTGATAACATAATTCACCGGCAATCTTATAGGTTAATATGTTTTTAATACCACTTGACATAAATTGTTAGCTGTATAAAGCAAATAATGATAAAGTTGTCATGTAATTTTAATCAGCTGCTGCGATAAGATGAAAAAAATCCATGTTGTATGAAATATTTGTAACCAAACTGCTGAAGATAGTGAATATGGTAATCCAAATTTGTATTTGTTTTATTGTCGTCAATAAAATTAGGTTTTATGATGACAAAAGATGAGAATACTTGTCGATGGGAATATCTATATTAGACACACATTCTCTATACCAGAAAATCTATATAATTTACTCTAATTTATATTGGACAAAACAAAAGAATGCTTGTTAATTGGAGTTTCTATATTGGTCCATTAAGACTACCATAACTAAGATCAGTTTCTATTAAAGTACCTTAAAAGTTCATACTATTACCTTTAATGTGCACATGTTTAAATAAGAACTGAAGCCAATGAGATATCCTTGCTTTCTCTAAGCTTCAATTACATAGGGACTTGAACTACATCATCATCGGCTGTGGTCATGTGCTAATGGCATTCCAACAGTCGATTTTACATTATTATGGGTATTGAACCTAAAGTTGTCCAACATTCCAGGCTAATTTTGAATGAGTATTAGCTCAATGATCCTCTAATCTAAAATGTTGCAACCATGCAGGGCAGTTTCCCTGATGCTCAAGTACCTTAATTCATTGCGTGCGGCTGACAGAAAGAAACTAACCTTGTACAAATCAAGGAATGTAAACTCTTAAGTTAATAGATTTATTACTTAACTCATGCACAGATAAGATAAATTTGTACATCATACAAAGGGACATAATAAAAAAAACCTATAGCCTTTTAAAAAAACGAAAATGCATGAACATTGGTCTATGCAACTCTTTATACCAAAAGAGAATCATATTGCAGACAACATCATAATTATTCATTACTTGTTGAAATGCTTACTGAATCACATTAAACAAACACTTTCTCACCAATTATAAACTGAAAGAACCATCTAAAACAATACATTCTCCATCATTTATTATGCGTTGTGCACTTTCTTGTGCATGTCTCAACTTGAAAGCATTTGTTCTGCCTACAACCGACACACGCCATCACGGTTCCTTGCTGCAACAATCACTCATATAGCAGCAGACCTCCACCTACTTCCTAGCCTCATACGTCTCATCTTTTGCATGCCTCACTTCCTTTCTGGCCTGCAAACTCAATTTGCATCTAGTTGAAACCCCCTAGCTTACCCACTTTCCAACTTATTGTGCGTGACTCAAAAATGCTTCATTTTTGTTTAGCCTATTTGTTCGCTTCTTGCTTGTATCCCCATGTCTTCAACTTTCTGCCTCAGTTGGTATAATGGGATTTCTTCCCTACTATGTAGCAGTTACCTCTTTTTAGTACAGTCGATGTCTCAATCATCAGACCCTAGAGTTACAATAGTAGCCTCTACTCAAGCTTCAATCCATGTTGATTGTAAACTTGTCATGTTTTTACCTATGCATTTCATATCTCTCGCAACTGCTCCATCTCTTCCATAGTAATTCATAATTGTATTGCGATAGCAGTACCGGCCCTTTGTTAAAATTCAGCAACTCACCTTACCATCTCTACACAATCATGTTGCAATAGCACTATCTTCTACCCTTCTATATTTTTGCAACCACTACATTTCGCAGCAGAATTTCGCTTCTCCCACTTGTACTCAGCAGTCGCTCAATCCACTACATTTCGCCCGCTCTATCTTCTACTTTCCTACCTTGTTGCAGTTCTCACTTCTGCACTGTGGTACTCGACAGGCCATACAGATGCTTCCTGAAGCAATTTGTGACATATAAGCACCTATCAACGCTAAAACAAAGGGAAGTCCTAAGATTGAACATAAGATATAGAGAAACCTTATATAATAAATTATGATATTGTTCTTCTTATAAAGTACATATAGAAATGATTACATTAAATTAATTCGCTCCAAAAATTAATATTTAAGTTTAAAAAATTGGCCAGAACCTAGAATAATGTAGAACTAACTAATTTATAACCTCAAACGATTATCATAATGCTCTTAAAACCTCCAAATTCTAAACGGATATCCATGCTTGATTAAGCGAATAACTTGTAAGAATATATCGTAAAAATAAACTAGCTGAATCACTAGTAAATCGCAAGCTACATTAAGTAACCCCTACTTTCTACATGCTTATTTGGAATGAAACGTAAACATGTTCAAGGACACCATTTAAAATTAGTGCAATCAAAACATATAATTTAAATTAAATTAATATTTGAAAACGTCGTTGTTAACCCGCCTTTTTGTAAGGCCGTGGACATGAGGATCTAACCAAGTCGACTGCTCATTTGTCGATAATGGAATACGATTGGTTGGAGTCGGCTGGATGGGTAGGCGGTTAGTCAGGGATGGTTCAATATGCATGGCTCAGCCTAGGTGGTTCGGCAGATACCGCTCGGTCTGGAAGTCAAGGGTCGGTCGGCCCTGGTGATGTCGTTTGATCTGGAAGTCATGCGTCGTTCGGCATTGAGGCTCGTCATTGTGGGTCAACATTGGTGGCACGGCTTGGCCTTGGTGAGGTGGTTCGGCCTAGATGGGGTCGCTTGGCATTACGGAGAGGTCAGGGTCACTCGGCCTACGGAGATGTCAGGGTCGCTCGGCATTTTGGAGAGGTCAGGATCGCGCGGCATTACGGAGAGGTCAGGGTCGCTCAGCATTACAAAGAGGTCAGGGTCGCTCGGCATTGCGGGGAGGTCATGTTCGCTCGGCAATGTGGTTCGGACAGGGTCGCTAGGCATTGCCGCTCGGTCAGGGTCGTTCGGCACAGTGGTGAGATCAGGGTGGCTCAGCATTGCGGTAGCATGGTTCATCATTGGAGGTGGATCGGTACGGTTTGGGTCGGCATGATGATGTGGGTCGACTTCGATCTAGACTTCGTGGTTCGGTCAGCATGTGTGGCTTAGTGTGGCTTGGGGTCTATCGAAATGGAAGGTATGAGCTCGACCAAGGTCTTGGTGGGCCCTGATTATTCAGGAGGCCTAACTACCTGGATTTTTCTATAAACACAGCATGTAGGGTTCAGAAAAAGGATCTTCTTCTTTCGGCTCTCTGACTCTCTCTTCTCTAAGGCTAAGGTGCTCAGCCATTATTATACTTTAGATTGTACATGTAATCGATTATTACAACAACAAAAAGGAAATCTTCTAGAGTAAATGTAGGCCAGAGTTAGCTGAACCACTAAAATCTATTGTTCTTTACTGCTTTCATTTTAATTTTGACTGTTCTTCACATTATCGCCCTCTACATATATTCTATCTGTGAGTTGTGACTGTGATTTGGTGTTTTCGCTTGGATTTGGGTGTTAGTGACCAATTTTGGTGCTAACATTTTGGTGCTTTCATTGAGAAAGCTAGCACCCAGGGATTTGGGAACATGGATTCTAGAAACCAATGGCTAGACCACCGACAAGAAAGCAGCGAAAATAAGTCAACAAGAGGGAAGTCAAGAGGCTTCCTCTGGAGCTAATCAAGCCTCCGTCTACGTCACTAGGGACGAGATGCAGGTCATGATGAATTCCATGTAGGAGCAGATGATGAAACGGCAAAAGGAGATGAAGTAGACTCTTTTTAGGCAATTTGGACAACCGGGGACTCTAGGTGCTCAAGTTCTAGGAGCTGGATTAGAGGGAGTCAACCAGCAGGCAGATAGAGTGATTCAGCAAGGGGTAGCTCCCAATCAACAAACAACTAACAATCTGGATGGACCTAGACTCGGGGGCACACCACCAGGTAATGCTGGACCAGTCCATGGAAGGATACCGGATGATGCTATGCGGCCCGACTTCGATAGGAATACAGGAGTATGTAACAAGGAATATGTGCCAAAATTTCCACGCGGTGTTGGAGAGCAGCTAGGAAATATGGATAGGGGGCAGCCCTTGGTTGGAAATGTTGGATTGGCTGACATTATTAGGCAGACTATTCGCAGAGGTCTGGAAAATAGTGATTTGGAGGGAGTAAACAAAAGTCTGTTTACCCGGAACATCAGGATAGCTAGGAATCCACTCGATTTCAAGCTACGCACTCTGGAAGTATACAACGGTAAGACGGATCCCAATAACCACTTGATGAGGTACACAAAGCATTTGGAAGTGCTAGGGGCATCAAAAGAGGTCATGGACCGATGTTTTCCCCTGTACTTGACCGATATAGTTGTTATGTGGTTCACACGGCTAGAGGATGGATCTATTGCGACATGGACAGAACTCTTGGATAAGTTCTTGAGACAGTTTCGAGTTTACATAAAAAGGCCAAAGAATGTGATGACACTAACTTCAGTTAAGGAGAAGGTGGATGAATAGCTCAGGACTTTCTTAACCCAGTTTAATGCAGTAGTCGCTTTGGTGGATCGGCCAGATCCATCAGTGGTTTTGATTGCTGCAGTATCAGGAGTCAAGGATAATTCAGATTTCAAAGTGTCATCGATACGTGATCCACCACTGGATCTCGGGGAGTTCTTTCATGAAGCTGAAAGATTTCGTCGACAAGAGGATGCGTGTCTTGATATGAAATCAAAGGAAGTAAACATGGTTAAGGATGGAGGACCGCCCGGTGAAAGCTCGGGTAAAGACAAGGATAAAGGGAAAAGGAAGCGCTGGGGATAACCAAAATTCTCCACTTACACAGGATTGAATGCAACTCCAGAACAGATATTCTTGGATACTCAGGATCGCCTTCCTTATCGAAGGCCGACGTGAAGGGAGACCTCAAAATACGAAAGGGCATCAAGAAGGCACTATCTCTTTCATGACCTGGATGGGCATGATACTAACATTTGCCGACATCAAAAGGATATAATCGAGAAGCATGTAAGGAATGGTCAGTTGCAACGATATGTCGAAACTCGAAATGCAGCGGTGGAACAGGAGCAGCCACCGTCTAATCTGAACAACGATGGCGTGAGGACCAGGAATAATGGTCGGTTGGTCATCAAGTGATCGCGATGGTTTGGAATAAGTAGCAAACTCTGGATAGATGGCTAAGTCGCTTACTCATGTACTGAGTCGGAGATAACCCTTAGGCATGCTCCGAGATGATGATAAACCATGATGCCCTAGTTTGTGAAATCTTTTTTTTTTTCTTTTGGCTTGGACATTTGCTTTTTCTACCTTGGTTTTGGAGTTCAGTTTGAACTCCCGGTTTTGTTGGTTTTTTTGTTTGGATTTTGGTTTGGATGCTTGATATTTGATTTGGATTTTGATTAGGATTTTTGATATGGATTTCTGGTTTTCTAGTTGGATTTGGAATTGGATTTTGATTAGATTTTCTCTAGATTTTGGCTAAAAGGTTGTCGAGCATGGACTATGCTCGGCAAGGGTTCGGAGAGACCAGAATTCGGCCTAGGACTTAGGCCTCATATTGTCTACTATACAGGTCGTCGAGTATGGACTGTGCTCGGCAAGGGTCCAGAGCGACCATGATTCGGCTTAGGACTTAAGCCATGGCACTACTAAACGTTCAGGGACACCGGACTATGGACACCAAGGCATTACTTAGTACAGGTCGTCAAGTGTGGACTGTGCTTGGCAAGAACGCGGAGAGGTTACAGATTTGGATACTGGCTATGAACAGCTAAGGATTTGGGCATGGACCTAGAACAGTCCTGGATTTGGACATCGACCCGGAGAGTTCATGCACGTGGCTATTGGTTATTGGATATAGATGGATTAGAAATCGGTTATCGAGTTCAGATGGATATAGATTTGGCTAAGGATTTGGTTATTGGATCTGGAATTCGACTCAAAGCAGTCGTAGATTCGGATAAGGATACGGTGATGGCACTTGGATAAAATGGATTAGATTACGAATCAAAAAGTATGGATGTGGTTAACATATTGACTTCGGATATCGTGCTTGGCATTATTCAAAATACACCTTCTAATAGCAAGGCATGTTTTAGGAGGCAAATGTTAACTCGCTTTTTTGCAAGGCCATGGATAGGCGGATTTAACCAAGTTGACTACTCATTTGTCGATAATGGAATACGAATGGTTGGAGTCGACTGGATGGGTAGGCGGTTAGTCAGGGATGGTTCAATATGCGTGGCTCGGCCTAAGTGGTTCGGCAGATGCCGCTTGGTCTGGAAGTCAGGAGCGGATCGGCCGTGGTGATGTTGCTCGGTCTGGAAGTCATGAGTCGCTCAGCATTGAGGCTCGTCATTGTGGCTTAGCATTGGTGGCAGTGCTTGGCCTTGGTGAGGTGGTTCAGCCTAGATGGGGTCGCTTGGCATTATGGAGAGGTCAGGGTCGCTCGGCATTACGGAGAGGTCAAGGTCGCTCGGCATTATAGAGAGGTCAAGGTCGCTCGGCATTACGAAGAGGTCAGGTTCGCTCGGCAATGTGGTTCGGATAGGGTCACTCGGCTTTGCCGCTCGGTCAGGGTCGTTTGGCACTATGGTGAGATCAGGGTGGCTCGGCATTGCGGTGGCACAATTCGGTATTAGAGGTGGCTCGGTATGGTTTGGGTCGACAAGATGATGTGGGTTGGCTTCGATCTACACTTCGTGGTTCGGTCGGCATGTGTGGCTCGGTGTGGCTTGGGGTCGGTCGAAATGGAAGGTATGAGCTCAGCCAGTATCTTGGTGGGCCCTGATTATTCAGGAGGCCCAACTACCTGGATTTTCCTATAAATACAGCATATGGGGTTCAAAAAAAGGATCTTCTCTCGGCTCTCTGACTTTGTCTTCTACAAGGCTAAGGCACACAACATTGTTAAACTTTGGATTGTACCTGTAATCGATTATTACAACAATAAAAATAAAATCTTCTGGAGTGGACGTAGGCCAGAGTTAGCCGAACCACTATAAAATCTATTGTTCTTTACTGCTTTCATTTTAATTTTGATTGTTCTTCACATTTTTACTTTCTACATGTATACTATCTGTGAGCTGTGACTGTGATTTTTTTCGTTCGCTTGGATGTAGGTGTTAGTGACCAATTTTGGCACTAACAATCGTGTTAGGGAATCTCCAATTGATGTTGAATTGAAATATTATAGTTTCATTTACATAATATATTTTTTAGGAAAAAAAGGATGATTTAATAAAAAAATCTAATGTTCATGTTACCACATATGAAAACATAATCCAAGACAAAGTAAGACTCTGTTTACAGTACTCATCATAAAAAATAACAGTCGAATTAAAAATTTAATCATGATAATCGAAGTCAGAACATGAATATTAAAACTAAAATCATCGATTTAAGAGAAATTTCCTAATCAAATTGATTTTAAAATAAAGAGAAAATAGTTACTGTTTGGAGAATCAATGTGCTTCTCAATTTGGCCTTAGTTTCCTGAACTCCTTGTTGCTTACATTTTTTCCAAACCTTGAAGCATGCAATCCCTAAAATAATTTAGACAGTCTATTAGGCAACTTGATAAATGAAAAGAAGAGAAAGCGAGTCATCTTTAAAACCGAAAAGATACCTTGTTGTAAATTGATTATTTCAGTATTTAATTCAATATTTCATGGTTTAATTTTTTTTAATAAAATTGGATTTGTTATGAGAATGATACCTTGAATGCAATAGTACACGATCTTGAAAGGTTCATGTTTAGGTGATTTAGTATTGATGAATCTTCGAATCTGTACGACACTTCAAAATTTTAACTAGCCTATTATTTTCTAACAATCATCATTTGAATATTTGTGCTAATTTCACGTCATAATTTAGCAAAGTCAAATCTAGGACATCTAAAAAACGGCGCAGTATCATAAAATTGCTCGGATACTGGTTATGAATATGCTTTATGTGCTATAGTGTATAAGAAACAATGGTATAGTATCCACTTATAAATATATGAATCCAACACTGTACCTAGTCTATACCATAATCACCCTTAATAATTAACCAAGCATATTCAAGTAACTCCTACTTCCTATATGCTTATTTGGAATAATTTATATTCGAAGTTGCCATCTAAAATTATATAATGGAAAAAACATAATAAAAACAGAAATAAAAGGATATAATTTAAATTAAATAAACAATTAAGTACTCCATGTTAAGGAAACACAATTGATGTTGTATTGAAATATTATAGTTTAAGTCAGATAATTGTTACTTAAATTTTCTGTCTCCAACCATGAAGCATGCATTCTCATAAATTGTAAAAAATAGCAATAAAATTACTTGATAACCAAACCAATGATTATAAATAAAATAACTCATAATTTTAAAACCAATTTCGGATTTGGTGACATTGGGTTATGATTTTAGGACTAAAAACTATATATGTTTCATAAGGTATGAATAATTTTGTCATACCAAAAATTTAAAAAAAAATCTCATCATAAATCTATACTGCATATTATTAGATATTTTTTTACTGATCTAATATATAATAGAATTAAGAATGGTTACGAATTTATGAATCCATATATGGAATTGGATTGATGTAGCAATAAAATCCCCCAATGGGAAGAAATCTTACATACTTAATTTCGAAAACTATATAGCCATAATTTTTCATTTTAGATTCAACAATTTCCAATTAAAAAATTCTAAGAAGAACCAAAGTAATTGTAATACTGTTCTATTTCCTAATATCCAGTATGAAGAAATTATTATTTGATTATAAAATTATGTAATATTAAATAAACTTAAAAGAAAACTTATACAATCGAAAAATGAAATCCAACTAAGATATCATAAGTCCAAAATATGGTTAGTAAGTAGAAATGTTTCTAAACTAATCCCATGTTAATAGGAAATAAAAACCTAAACTAACAAAACAAATCATTCTTGGAGTATAATGATTTTGGCAGCAAAGATAAATATTCTCTTCTAATATTATTACTCTATTTAAGCTTATATGCAACAAACCGGGTGGATACTCCAAGAATCAATGTACGGGATTACCTTGGATAAAAAACTTATAAATTATAAATTAATATAGTAAATTATTAAACGTGTTAGTCAACAATACTCTTTTAAACTGGCCAAAAATTGTTTGAATTAGAAAAGTGATTACATATAACTGATTTATTTCTATGCATATAAATGTACAAATTTGATTTTGACCAATGATTACTCAAAATCTTTTTTAAGAAACTTTACTTGTGTTGAATACTCATGAAACCAAATTCCCATTAACAGGTTTTTGGCATTTATTTTTCCACATGAGGGAAGAGCACATAAATTGATTTTATTTCTTTTGCCAAGGTCTTAACCGCTCACCAATTATTCCAACATGAAATAGTTATAATAAACTCAATAAATATAAAAGCTAAGAGACGGTAGTATTAACAGCAGGGTACGATTTTTACGTTTTGTATAAGTTTCATATGGTCAAAAATATTCGCTGGATTGAATGGACAAAATTGTTAAGAGTAGTGATCAATGAAGAAATATTAGAGAAATAACACAGAAGGCCGTTATCCCAAAGATATATAAGAAAGTCATTATCACTAAAAAAAAGTTGTTGTGATAAGTTAATTCAAGTAACATAATTTGGGCTTCTATTTATTGCGTGAATAGAACTTATGTCCTGTTTTTTCTTAAAATAAAAGGTCCACATAAGAGTGAAGCATACATATTCAATCTATTGAGTATTTAATGTGTAATGTTGAACTACATATTTAATAAAAGCTTTTTTAAAGGATATTCATAAGCTCTTACTCATGGAATTACCAGTTAATATTACTGATGTTTTTATGAAAGTTAAAAAGTTAAGAATTCACAATCTGTATGTAAAGGCATTATTATCAATTAATGAAAATTCAATATAATGATGTACAAAAGTACCTTCTTTATGTAAACATAAATATATGAACTTGTACTACCCATTTAAGCATGGGATTTTATCCATAAGTCCTCTTCGCGTATATCACACTGCAAGTAGAGAAAAGTTCCATCTACCTGACAATGATAGAGCCACAAAAATTTTGCAAGGTAAGAAGGATGATATTAATAAAAGATAATTAGTAGCAGTTTTTAAATAATATGAATTACAGAAAACCTACTGAACTATTGTATTTCTACAAATAGTGTCATAGCATCTGATTTTGTGATAAACAGACAATAAAGCTGAAAGAACTGATTTTTTTAATCATCTTGCCAAGCGTGTTGATAATAGACAGAAGGACTCCCAAATTACTACATTTTGGCCTAAATTTCTATTTTTGGATGCACATCCCTGACCTTTATTTTTTGGGCCTCCGCACCGTCCAGAAGCATAAAGTCATCATCTTAAATCAGAAGTAGTCGGATTTGGGCATTGATCAATATTCACGGTTATAATTTGTTAAGGACCTTTATCATAGTAAAAGTACTATGTACTTAATAGAGCTTCTGATATGTGGTTTTGACATGATAAAAAAGAATGAAATTTTGTGAAAATGTAAATCCATTAAAAGGGATCAATGTATATCTGTTTCATAAATCCACTAACCTCTATGATCAGAAACTAGCTTGATATTAAACCTCGTTAAAGACATTACAAATGCGATTACATAGTATTTTTCTCTTACTAATGCATGGAGGAATTTAGTTAACACCAAACTGATATTTTCCTATAGTTAAAAATAAGGTGACATAGAAAATTCACTGCTATTTCATAACATCCATCTCAATGAAATTGAAAACGATTAGGTGAACTTTGAAAGAATTGTATTTTTCATTTGTTGTTAGCCTCCTTTAAAGCACTACATAACAAAATCTAGGAGAATGCGAAAGATGGTAGGATTTCCAAAAAGGATCAACTACTAACATATTCAATGAAGCAACAAATGAAGTAAAACGAAACTGTGAAGAAACCAATCAAAGGATTGGTAATTGTTTCAGCATGATATCGACCATGCTTGATTAACGGTGGCTTGTGCAGATGTAACTGATGCAGGAAGGCAAGAATTTAAACAGTATTTCACATTAGTTAATTGCCCAATGATAATTTATGAGCACAATCGTGGTTTATTATCAAAAAAACTCATACAAAAAAGAAAGAACACCAAACATTATCAACAATGATTTAGCTTAAATAGTTATATCACAGAAGTTCCTAAGAAAGGAATAAAAATCTTACTGGTCTTTTTAGCACTATTTTCCTCATATTGGTATGTTAAACCTTCTGTTATTTAGCCTGGGCTTCAAATTCTTCCATCTACATGCATTTACCAGATTATCTACTAAATACATTTCTGGTCAAACATACAGTAACTACAAAATTTTAAGATTTACCCACCTTTAATATTAAAAATGGTATATAGAAGAAAAAGCGGGTATATACCATATAGTAAGAATAGTATATCATCAAATCAGGTTTTATGAGACAACCAATTGACTGGATGGTTAATTATACACATAATATCCAAATCGGGTGAAAAGGATTAACAAATTGGTGACCGAAAAGCCAGTTGTGTAAAGTAAATAAAAGGGATGTAGCGTAGAATTGGATGAAAAAATAGTCAGATTAATTTTTACTACAAATTCTATCCACTTTATGTTCGAATATAAAATTCCCCAATTTGAACAGTAAATATCAGCAAATTGCTTACCTAATTCGAGTTAATATTCAATTTTCCTTCGTAAGTTCACCAATCGTATAACATCTGTTGTTTTGCAGTAATAAGATTAGTCAATAGAAGAAGAAAGAGAGAGAAGTGTAGGGTTTGTAGAGCGTGAAGAAAGAAGTGCGGTGCACAAAAGGGGAAACAGTTTTGGGATTTAACGATTCGCTAGAAAACGCATCTCTTGCCGATTAGTATTGATATAGTTTCAAAAATACCCTAATTTTAAAAAAGGACACGTGTCATCATATAAACGACATGTTTCTCTTTTCCTATATAAGTAATAGATTAAAAGCATACTTATTTAGGAGTTTGCATAAACTTGGATTCATAGCATGAGCATTTGCATGACACAAGTAGACTGCCTACTTTTTGCATTAGCATAGGTTCACATGCATTTCACATTGCATATATATACACACACACATACGTATACAAGTTGCATTCGAAGAATTTTTTAGGATAATGATTGCTCGTGGATGATGGACAAGTAGAGATTGTAGCTATTAGTTGCTGTATATGAGTTTCATTTTTCCGTCCTTCGAGATTTCAAGAACAAAATCACTTTAATGGGGAGGAAATGTAACATCCCGGAGATTTAACAAAAGTTTAGAAGGAAATTTAATGAGAAAATTAAAATAAAATAAAAAAAGGACTCAAAAGTACAGACATCCGAATTTGGCTATGAAACTTGCACCATTACATTCGTAACGATTAGCCAGACAATTTTCATATATAGCACTTCAAAATCCAAGTAAGTATGGAGAAGTTATGAGCATTAGAAGATTGGAGATTGAATGAGAAATTAAAAATAAAAATATACAAAAAAAAATACATTGCGAACGGTCGACTGAGAGGAGCACGGGGTCAACTTGTAGCGGTTAACTTAGGGATACAAGTGATCGACCGTGGCACTTGAAAAATTGAACATTGCCCTTTAAATGTGAAGTGTTTTGTAAAACCTCGAATTCCAGTGGGTGCGTATTTTCCGCAAAAATGCTATAACCCAAGCCCACTGAAATCCGGAATGGGGATCTGGTATCCTGCAAATAGGAAAAGACAAATATCAGAGCTCAATTAAATATCTTACAGCGGAATTGACTAAAATATAGTAGCAAGTAAATACTCACCAATACAATAACACTTTCTAAACAAATGTCTTAAAGCTGGGAAGCCTCTGCCATCTGCCTAACCTGTTGGATGCTATGAGGAAGGGGTCAGAACTAAAGTACTGGTGAATGGATAAATTATACACTTTTAGGCTTAATTCTAAATATACCGTTTTATTTCCATTTACTGTTATATTAGGTTCGCTAGGTTTACCGTACTCTCGCCTCTGTGTGTGAATCGTACCCATCTACTACTTAGTAGATTAAAACCTAATAACTACATATATATATATATATGTGTGTGTGTGTGTGTGTGTGTGTAGGTATATGCCCAATGACCATATTGGTTGTAGGTACTACTCATAGTACCTTCTGTATCCTCCTCGCAAAGGCCTCCATCGTCTTACTCCTATAGCGTTCTGTGACTACATCTGTAAAGGATAGCTTCGTGAGGCCTACAATACAGATGTTCTGTCATCTACTATGAAAAAGTAAAACTGCGTCCACACTAGTCTATACTAATGCTCGGACATTTGCAACGCACCACCAAGTTCATACATTGAGGACTATAAGTAATCGTTTTGTCTACTCTTTGAATCCCGCCAACAAGGTCTACCTGGTATGGAACTTAGTCTGGGATTTTCTATATCTGTAAAGGACTGCTTCGTTAGGCTCACAATACAGCAATTCTAGTTAGTTTGTCTCTTTTTCATCTTGGCTATGGCCCCACGCAGCCACTCCTCAACTAACCAAAAGGCTTCCAAAGATTTAACTGGTCACGCCCTATTGCAAACAATCTAACATCCAAATGGCGGTGCCCCTTATCTAATGTCTCGATAATGAAAGAATCATTGGCCTAATGGTTTAACTCTAGTCTTTCCCGAAATCGCTCTTAGTCTTGATGCTGGCCGATATCCGCATGCGGCTATCCTTTTGGTTCATGCCCACTAAACTTGTTGAATCTGCGAATATATGATTTTTGTTTGATGATAATAAACATATATATATATATATATATATATATATATTCATTTAAATGTATTTGTTAATGTACTATTTTGTTTTTGACATAAATAAATAAATATTTACTGAACAAAATAAATAAAACAGAGTTTAAATTCAAATAGATATTTTATTCAAACAAACATTTATTACAATTTTAAAAATTTGAGCTCTCTCTATATATATACAAATTCAATGACAATACAATTTTGATTAAATCACAATTTATGATTTACAAATGCACCTCACTACATATCACGCATTCACTCGTATTTATCTTCAACTCTATTCTAAATTGAATCCAACATCTGAGCAATATACAAAAATAAATACTAACGCAGTAAAATTGAAAAGAAAATATTTTTGCAGTACAAAATAAAATGTATTTTTGAAAATATTATTTGCCTCAGTTATTTGGGTTGTTCGTCATCGTTTAAATTTGAATTCATCATACGCAAACAGCTTGTGACATACGCAGCGCATCATTTTACATGCCACAAGGCCGTGCACGCCGATATACACTTGATAAATCAATAGGGACAGGTGAGCACAAGGTCAAACCCAAATCAAAAGTCGGGTTCAACTCAAGTGAAATAAATATAAAGTCACGGAATTAGCACAACGTCAAACCCGAACTTTAAGCTGGATTCAACACAGGTGCAATCCAAAAATACAAGCACACCATGTACAAAGTCAATGCAACAGTGGTGAACCATGAAGAGACCAAGATTGCATCAAGTAATCAAGTCAAGCAAACTGTACATGAAGGCAAACTCAAGTTGACAGATAAAAAAAATGTGGTCGAGACAACCGAACTAGATATGCTACAAGTTCAACAAGACATATGTATACATATACGTGAACCAGTGCAATCAACTAGAATAATGAACCAGCAACACACATACATATACAGGGATGCAGTGTTCAAGGCTGAGACAAATTCAAGCACCAAACTCAACCAAAACAGCATCAGACTCGCCAAGACCATACATAAACCAAACTTCCCAGGCTCAAAGACAAATGTAAATACAGTGCATATGAAAATAGCCTAACCAGGCAGTGACAATAAGGTAAAGTGACAGTCACATTCGAGCATGTACACTTGGATACAAATGCAACATGAAGACCAATATTAGACATATGGACATGTACCTGATACAATCCAGTTAACATCAAATAATCAACATGACTCAAGTGCATATTCATAGCATACATTCACAGGCAGTGCAAACATGAACAAATCCAAACTGACATGATGAAGCTAGTGATAGAAGCTTACAATGTACACAGGGAACTCAACAATGTATGGACCAAATGCCATCAAGTGAACAAGACCAGAGCACAGATGACATGAGCAAGCAATTAAAGCTCCATGTAGATTCAAGTAGACTCCAACCAAACTAATGTACACATGAATGCAATTAAAGTTCAATGATATAGAGGTCAAAATCAATAACCAAGGCAAATTCGAACAAATACAAATCAAAGTCGTGGTTGTCAAAGAATTCGAACAAGCCAAAAATGCACACAAGTTCAAAAGTCATGGAACGTTAATCGAACAAGTCAAGTATGCTATAGGGATGAACAGACTGGCCGAAGTCAACTTTCCCCTCATCCTTACAGGAATCAATGCCGAAGTCAGGGAAAAACTAAAAAAGAAAAAATTAAGAAACCAAAGTCAACAGAAAAAATGAACAAAATCGAACAATTAAAAATCAAGCCGTGGTAGCCATGGAATCAATCACAAGAAATTCAAAGCCATGCGAATCAAGGAAACATGAAATATATGATTATGAACAAGTCGGAAAAAATCACTACCATCCATACAAAATTGAATGGCCAAAGCATAGCAATTGACAAATTCAAATGTTTCAATACGGATGTAAATATAGGAATTTGAATCCCATATAAACCCCTAACATCATTGGCCAAAAGATCATTCGAGTTCAAGCAACAAAGAATAATCATTCAACTCGAATCAAAAATTGAGTATAGTACAAATCGAAGAAGGAACGAACGTACCAATTCTCGCATCAGATAAACTCGACTTAATTGAAGGAGCCGAAGTAGAACAAAGCAGCCATAATCCAGATCTCAATCAAAACATCATTTCAAAGCGGAAACTTAAATTGTACAAAGCCCTAATTTTAGAGCAAAGAAGAACGAACAAGCAACGAAAGTAAGAGACAGCCATTATCGCAAATAAAAGAGAAAGCCGGCCGATGGAATAAATGAAAAAGGGAATAATTTAATATTTGGGCCAGCCTTTTTGTTTATTTTGGGTTTATAATTATATAAGGCCTTTAGTTCATAAATTAGTGTTTTGCTTTTTTATTGTCTTTGAATTTGTATTTGTTTTTTAAACATTTTTAATTTCTAGTCGTGTGACTAGGGGGCAAACTACGGTGGTGTAGTTCGAGAATTCCCAACTCAGTGGCTGAGTTGTGGCAGGGTTTTGAGCGTAGAGTTATGCTTAGTCGATAGCGGGTGTCACGAGTTTATGTGTGTAAGCGTTTGACTGCTTAATTTCTAGTAGAAACCTTGGGGCAGCATGTAAGTAGGGTTTGCCGAAGCTGGGTAAATCTATTTGTTCTGTTTTTTGTTTTTATATTCTGCCATTATCTGTGCTGCAATTATTCTGCTATGATCTGTGTTGAAATTATTTTATTTAAATTTCCACAATAATTTTATAATTAATAGTATCACCCTATACACCACCCCTCTAGGGTGAAATCGATCCTACAAGTGGTATCAAAGCTAGGAACAAAAACCATTTTTGTTTTAAAATTTTGACTTTTCAACGACCTGTTTTTTCTTTACAAACTTGAATTATAAAATGGCTTGTTTTAATAATTCTTTTACTGAGAGTCGGTCCAATATTATTTCTCATGTTTTTGATGGAACGGATTTTTTGAATTGGAAATTAAAAATGAAATTTTTATTTAAAATCTGTTAATGTTAAATGTTGGGATATTGTTGGAAATGGGTGTGATATAATAGATGGGAAAAATACTTTGATTTATGCTCTTGCTATGCATATACTATATTTTCATATTAATCAAGATAATTTTCACTTTATCTCTCATTATGAAAATGCACAGAAAATCCGGAATACTTTAATGCAATATATGGTGCAAAAGTCAACAATCGTGAGAGATCCCCCATAATCGACACAGAAACATGCTTAGCAGGATTGGTAAAAGGAAGTAGTGATCATTATGATGATGGAGCAGTTGAGCTGGCATTACTAATGAAGAGATTCACAAAGTGGAACCGCAAATATAGAAATCTAGCTCTAAATCAAAAATTGATAAGCAGAATATTCAAAAGCACCAGACAACCTAGAAGAACGGGAGATCGTCTGTCACAGGTGCAATAAACCTGGACACATTAATCCCAATTGCCCACAGAATTGACACGGCCTAGAAAAGAAATTAAAAGAAGTAGTTTTGTAGCCACGTGGAATAAAAGTGATGATTGTAAAAGACTATCATGAGAGTGGAAGAGTAAATCTGTGCCTACGAGGTGATATAACTGATAGCAACGATGACGAGCCAAGCGAGGTATCAAAACTTTCTTACTCAGAACTACTTATATATTTTCATGAAGTAAATGGATGTTTTGAAAGACTTAAGGAGAAATATGCCAAAATTGAATCACAAAGAGATAGTTTGATTGAATCAAATAAACAGCTTAACCTATTGGTTAAAAACTATCAAACTAAGAGCCCTAAGTTTGATAAATGTCCAACTTCTGATGAGGTATTAAAAAGTCATAAATTAAAATTAAATCACTTGAAAATGAAATTCTAATTTTGAAAGAAAATGAAAATACTAGGAGAGAAAATTCTATTAAAAGGTGCACTCAATTATTGAATGAAAATGAATCCCTCAAAACACAAATCCAACAATTGTCTACAACTTCAGGAAATTTTCCAAAGAAGAAAGATTGTTAAATATGCTATTAGGGAAACAAACCATTAATATAGTTATACAAGGACTTGGATATAATCAAACTGAATTTATTAGAGGTGAAATTAATCAAATTAATTCGATGTGCATAATTTGCAGAAAAATTGGACACAATCAAAACAATTGTTGGTATAGACCCAAACATGTGAAAACAATTCCAATTGGGTTCCAAAAGGCATGAATATAAAATCCATTAAAGTAAAAAAAATCTGGGTGCCGAAAGGAACATATATAAATAGTTTTGGGTCTTCACAAACTTATTTTTCAAAATCAATTGCCATTGACAATCATGGACCTATAAAAACAAATAGGTCACAAAAATCTTTCATCGTGTAGGTATGGTGGCAGGCTAAGGAACAACAACAAGAGTGATACCTGGTTTCTGGCTGTTCCAAGCACACGATGGGTTACAAATCAAAGTTCCTTAGCCTAATACAAAGGTGGCAGAATCGCAATGAGCAACGATGAAAAATTATCGTAAAGGTAAAAGAGGTAATGGTATATTCGTCTTGAACGATATATTAAATGTGATAATCTACACCATAATCTGATTTGAATCAGCCATTCATGTGATAATAAAATAAATGATGATTTTGATTCTGACTTATTCTGATGTGTTCTTATTTGACTTGTTCTTATTTTTTATTCTGATAGTTGGCCACTTATTTTGCAGGATTAGATGATAAGAGTGTCTTGTATTGACTTTTGATGATACGCGTGAATATGTTTATTGATCTCACACGATGGTCACTGTTGGTAAATTTGTACGACTTCAAATTCAAATTCAAGAGAAATTCATTTAAAAGCTGTTAAAAAAAGATTTTAAGATATTTTAGTGCATACTTCACGGTCTGGTCCATCAAATCCAACTAATGATAATTTGAGTGAAAGGAAAATTTAGATGCAAATTACACTAGTAATCCAGTTGATAGAAAAATTACTAGTGAAATGTTATTTTTGTTGAGACATTCATTAGCTACATCGTATTTTTCAAAGAAAAAATCTGCATATTTTTCATTTCAAATAATTTTCAAATTAGCAGACATTTTTCCTATACAAACCCATTTAGAAAATATTTTTTGTTGATCTTGTTTCAAATTAGTCATCTTAGAAAATTTGACTTTATAATTATTTTCGGATTTGATCTTAAATGACTACATTGACTAATCTGACTCCCTACTGATTATGTAAAAGATAAATAGTGATTGTAAAAGTGATGAGTGTTAATATTAATCATATATTATAACTTGAGACATTATAATTAGTAAATTTCTTTAGAAATTTAAACAAGAGTTATTAAAAAACTTTTTGTTGGTAAATATTCCATGACCATTTCTATTTCTATCATATTTCTATCGACCATCACTCATCATAATCCAATATGGTATGCAATATGCGGTATTTTAAAAAGGAAATCATTCGTTTTTCATTTTGTTATATTTTTAAAGAAATAAAAACATCCAAAATATTCACTCTCATTTAAAAGTCCTCACAGTTATGCATGGGTGCATTACTTGGAATCTTTGATTATGTGCTTCCATGCTTATTTAAAAGTCCTCACGATTATGCATGTATGGAACGCATATCAAAATTGATTGATTAAATAAACAAGTTGATTCTAATCCCATTTAAAAGTCCTCACGGTTATGCGTGGTTAGAAGATACTTGAATTCATTAATTTTTTATTTATTTTTAAATTTGGAATACTACTAATCTCATTTAAAAGTCCAAACGGTTATGCATGGTTAGTAGATATTCAAATTCTTGAAATAAATATACCGCAAATAGACATAACTATATGGTTTTATACGATGAAATCATCCCTATCATTCTAAAGTGGAATATGCGTCAAATAGAGTATTTATGATTTTTGTTTGATTTTTTTATTGAAATTTAATATTTATACTCAATTGAGTATTAATGTTGTATTAATGTTTATCATTTTATCTCTATTATTCTAACACTGTTACTCTTTTGCTGATAACAAAAGGAGGAGAGAAAAGTTAAGATTTTGGCGAATAAAGGTCAAATATTTTCTATATGCAACTAGGCTCATTTGCGTATTTTTATTCATGCGTATATAAAGGGGGAAATTGTTGTAGAGAGGAAGCATTAAAATAGGGGAAGCAAATTGAATGATCAAATACATTTAATAAATTCAAAATCTTAAATATATGTTTGTTATCATCAAAAGGGGGAGATTGTTGAATATGCGAATATATAATTTTTGTTTGATGATAATAAACATATATATTCATTTAAATGTATTTGTTAATGTACTATTTTATTTTTCACATAATTAAATAAATATTTTCTAAACAAAATAAATAACATAGAGTTTAAACTCAAATAGACATTTTATTCAAACAAATATTTATTACAATTTTAAATAGTACAAATTTGATCTCTCACTATATATATATACAAATTCAATGACAAAACAATTTCGATTACATCACAATTTCTAATTTACAAATGCACCTCACTACATATCACCCATTCACTCGTATTTATCTTCAACTTTATTCCAGACTAAATCCAGCATCTGAGCAATCTGCAAAAATAAATACTAACGCAGTAAAATTGAAAAGAAAATATTTTTGCAGTATAAAATAAAATGTATTTTTGAAAATATTATTTGCCTCGGTTATTTGAGTTGATCGTCATCACTTAAATTTGAATTCATCATACATGAACAGCTTGTGAAATGCATAGTGCATCACTGTACATGCCATAAGGCCATGCACACCGATATACACTTGATAAATTTGCTGGGACAAGTGAGCACAAGATCAAACCCAAATCAATAGTCGGGTCAACTCAAGTGAAATAAATATAAAGTCATGAAATTAGCACAAGGTCAAACCCGAGCTTTAAGCTGGATTCAACACAGTTGTAGTCCCAAAATACAAGCACAATATGTACAAAGTTAATGCAGCAGTGGTGAACCATGAAGAGAACAAGACTGCATCAAGTAATCAAGTAAAGCAGACTGTACATCAAGGCAAACTCAAGTAAAGCAGATAAAACAAATGTGGTCAAGACAACCGAGCTGGATATGCTACAAGTTCAACAAAACATATGTATACATATACATGAATATGTGCAATCAACCAGAATAATGAACCAGCAACACACATACATATACAGGGATGTAGTATTCAAGACTGAGACAAATTCAAGCACCAAACTCAACCAAAATAGCATCAGACTTGCATAAGGCCATACATGAACCAAACTGCCCAGGCTCAAAGACAAATGTAAATACAATGCATATGAACATAGTCTAACCAGGCAGCGACAATAAGGTAAAGTGACATGCACATTCGAGCACGTACACTTGGATACAAATGTAACATGAAGACCAGTATTAGACATATGGACATGTACCTGATACAATCCAGTTAACATCAAATAATCAACATGACTCAAGTGCATATTCATAGCAGACATATACAGACAGTGCAAAACATGAAAAAACCCAGACTGACATGATGAAGCTAGTGATAGCAGATCATAATGTACACAGGGAACTCAACAATGTCTGGACCAAATGCCATTAAGTGAAGCAGACCAGAGCATAGATGACATAAGCATACAACAAAAGCTCCAAGCAGACTCAAGTGGACTCCAACCAAACTAATGTACACATGAATGCATATGACTCAAGATTTTCAAAGTTCAGTGACACAGAGGTCAAAATTAATAACCAAGGCAAGTTTGAACAAATACAAATCAAAGCCGTGGTTATCAAAGAATTCGAACATGCCAAAAATGCACACGAGTTCAAAAGTCATGGAACAGCAATCGAACAAGTCAAGTATGCTTCAGGGATGAACAGACTGGCCGAAGTCAACTTTTCTCTCAGCCTTACAGGAACTAATGCCAAAGTAATGGAAAAACTAAAAAAACCAAAAATTAAGAAATCGAAGTCAACAGAAAAAACGAACGAAATCGAACAGTCAAAAATTAAGCTGTGGTAAACGAGGAATCAATCACAAGCAATTCAAAGCCGTGCGAACCAAGGAAATAGGAAATATACGATTATGAACAATTTAGAAAAAATCACTATCATCCATACAAAATCGAATGGCCAAAGCATAGCAATTGACAAATTCAAATGATTCAATACGAACGCAAATATAGAAATTTGAATCCTATATAAACCCTTAACATCATCGGCCAAAAGATCATTCGAGTTCAAGCAACAAAGAATAATCATTCAACTCGAATTAAAAGCCGAGTATAGTATAAATCGAAGAAGGAACGAACGTACCAATTCTCGCATCAGATAAACTCGACTTAATTGAAGGTGCCGAATTAGAACATAGCAGCCATAATCCAGATCTCAATCGAAACATCAATTCAAAGTGGCGACTTCAATTGTACAAAGCCCTAATTTCAAAGCAAAGAAGAACAAACGAGCAACGAAAATAAGAAACAGCCATTATCGCAAATAAAAGAGAAAGCCGGCGGAAGGAACAAATGAAAAAGGGAATAATAGCTTTAATATTTAGGCCGGCCTTTTTATTTGTTTTGGGTTTATAATTATATAAGGCCTTTAGTTTATAAATTAGGGTTTTTCTTTCTAATTGTCTTTAAATTTGTATTTTTCTTTTAAACTTTTGTAATTTCTTGTCATATGACTAGGGGAAGAACTACAATGGTGTAGTTCGAGAATTTGCAACTCAGAGACTGAGTTGTGGCAGGGTTCTGAGCGTAGAGTTAATGTTAGTCGATAGCGGGTATCATGAGTTTACATGTGTAAGCGTCCGACTGCTTAATTCCTAGTAGAAACCTTGGGGTAGCACGTAGGCAGGGTTTTGCCGAAGCTGAGTAAATCTATGTGTTCTATTTTCTATTTTCTATGTTCTGCTATTATCTGTGCTGCTATTATCCTGCTATGATCTGTGTTGAAATTATTTTATATAAACTTTCGCAATAATTTTTATAATTAGTAGTATCACCCTATTCACCCCCTCTAGGGTGAAATTGATCCTACAAAACTTACTTGCAAGTACCAGGACATACGAATATCCTACTCTGAACACCAACTCTTTCTCACTGCCTACAATAGTTCCGCCATGCAAAAAGCAGTCAAGGCATACTCTCTTGATGAAACACCTACAGACCTACCTCCGGGGATGCGACTTCGTTAGGCTTATCCTAGAGTATCCTCACGTCTCTTTGAAGTGTCGTACTTCCTTCTAGCCCAAAATAACTAAATTAGACGTGCTTCTCCTTTGTTGAATCTGTGATGAACTACTTCGTTGGTCTATTCATCTTTGGGCTTCTCCAAACGCATCTCACTCTTTTATTAGACCATAAGTTTAATCTTTAATTTGCGTTTAGTTTACTTTTCTTATTCTGGTTGCTACTTATTTACCCTAATTAGCATATTATTGCCCTCGTCTCACTTCTGGCTATTGTGAGACCGCCATTGATCTAATAAGGAAGTTGTTGGTACTGCTACTTCTATTACCTTGCTTATTTAACTCAATTTATGTCTTAAGTTTATGAAATAAGCATCTTCTATTATCTCTGTTCTATTTGCTTATTAACTTAATTTAAATCTTAAATAAGCCTTTCTGTTCTTTCTACTTTAATTACAACCTATGTTATAATTTTACTTGTAATTGCCACTTTTATCTACTTTTATAATCTGTATATGATTACAAGTGTTTCTCTTCTGTTCTAGGTTGCCTTCTTTTATTATGATATAGAATTCTCTTTAATTCTCTTATATTATATAATTTACTTATCATAATAACTATCTGTCTTATTGTATAGTCTGCGTAGTAAATGCAGATCTAAGTTCATTATCGTTTACAGCTTCAAATTCTTTTCTAATAATTTACTTGATTCCTTTCATACTTTACTTTATTTTCTTCTATTCTAGGAAGTAATTCTATTTTATTTGGTTGGGTATGAAAACTATACTAAAAATTCATTTCCATATTTTAATACTAAATAATTCCATAAACAATAATTCGTAACTGCAAGGTATTTTTTTATTATTTTGGAATAGCTTAAAATACAATGATTTCTCTATTTTACACTAGTTCCCTTTTTCTTTCTTTTATTCTTGCAGTTACGTTTATCGTTATCTTTTAAATATTAAATTATAAAAATGTATCTTATTTTCTAAAACCAACCAATAATCTATTACTTACTTCCAAATAAAGCTATTAGATTAATTTATTATTCTCGTTTTAGCGTAATTTATTGTAGAATTCCATATTTCTAGCTTTATTCCAACTTTTCTTATTTTACATCCAATCTAGTATTTTTCTCATTTTAATCCATAATCATGAACTTTCTTTTTAACTATATTATTCGCCTACAAAGAGAATAAAAGGAAATTTACAGTTCAGCATAACTAATTAACAAAATTAATTACGGAAATAGTGAATAAAATTATTCAACGGGAATTTAAGATACCATAAACGTAAAAGATATAATTAGATTCACTCACATTGCTAGCTTTCCAAATCTCCCTGTTTTTATTTTAAACCTGTCCCTAACATCTATATTCACCTCACTTGTAATCCCTATTTGGAATTACAAACGATATATTTACAAATCTATAATATTTGAAAGAGAAAAATAAGATATTTGGATTAGAAATAGCGAATAAAACTCATATCTAGGGTTTTACCTTTGATATAGCCTTCTAATTTGAACCAATTCCTACTTTACTTATTAATTCTATACTCTTTCTATTTAGATCTAAATTCATGTGAAGTAGATCTAAAATTTAGTTATTAAAAAAGTGTATAAGAGATAGAAAAATGGCAAAGCTTCTGTAGGCAAGAGAAAAATAATGAGAATAAAAATGAGGCTTTTCACCTATATTTATAGTGGTTCAAATCAGTACTAACCATTAGATATAAAACCCTAAAAACTAAAGTGTGTACTTAGTCTATGGACATTAAATTAATATGTTTTCTTCTACGTTTGTTTTTATTTCAAATTGATTTTCTAACAATCTTTTCATAAATCACTTTCCCCTTCTCCTCGCGATCTATGGAAAAATATAATTTTAAATGTGACGTTTCTTTTAAATAGGATTCCCTTACTAATCACCCAATTAATAGATTTCATATATACCTAGAATTAATTTACTATCTAATTAATCCCTGCATGCACTGTGATTTCTTACCAAATTAATGTGGCAATAAACACCATATTAATTCGTCATATATATTCATGTTAATTTATTTTATTCCTATAATTATTGCATGCATATTTTCTACAATTTAATTTTGAATCGCAATCTTAATTATATATTTTACCATATATCTCCATGTTTATTAATTTACAATTGATTACGTGCATAAATTATTCTTCTTCTATTTTATTCTCTTGCACTAACATATATGTGTCTAACCATATCAATTACTTGCTACAATATATGTTTCCTTTCTTGTCAGTCCCTATCAATTAATCACCTCTACTAATTAATTGAATATTAATTTCCCTATTAAACAAACACCATCAATTAATCTTCCTTATTAATTGATTTTATATAATTTCTCTCTCTAAATTATTTGTTACGATAAATATATATGTATTCCAAATAATATTAATTAGTTGCCTCATTTACAAACATTTCATTATTTTAAAGTTTCAAACGTTTATAACTTAGTTAAATTATTTGCATATATAATTGTAATTTAACGTGGAGAGTTACATGTTTGAACTCTTTGGTGATTGCTTGCTACAAAGATACTGTGACCACACTTAATTTTATGCAGATATTCTCTATGCCAATCTAACAGCCTAAACCCCATAAATACCACACAAATCAAACCCTAATTCTTCCATAACTAAACTCTGCCAAAATTTTCCCTCAACCCTAAACTCTAAAAATTCCCAAAAATCAAACAAATACAACCTAGAAGGATAAAAGTAACAAAATCAAGGCAGATCAAGATAAGCTATCGATTTGGGTGGCTGATTCTCAAGCACAAGCAATAGAAAGAGCTTGGTTTGAGGTGAGTGAGAACAATTTTAATAAGATGATTGTTGCAGTTAGTTCAATCTATTTTAATGGTTTAGGGTGCTTGAAACCTAGTTTCAATTGTATAAACCTAAATCGAATATGTTCAATTTAAATTGAATGTGAAAAACCCCTATATTTGGATCTAAAATCCTAATTTTAAATTTGTTAGCAAACTATTAATTTGAGATTGAGGCATACACCCCTTTCTCTCTAGAAATTGGAAACCCTAAATCAAAAAAAAAACTAAAATTAATTACAATGTGATGTTTAGATTGTAATTAAGGTTCACAAATCACTGTACAACTTGATTATTAACCTTTATGAAGTATTAACAGTAGAGAAATCACGAAATATGAATATTTACTTGTGACTGGTCAACCTGGAAACCCTAGTGGTCGACTGTTAGCGATCGATGATTAGGTATAAGCAGTCGACAGATCCTATTGAAAACTAGCAAATCAAACCTCAGCGTAAGCTCCAACCTATGAATAAAAATAAATATATAAAAGTGAATTCTTATGGGAATATTTGAGGGCAATTGGATATATGTGAGAACTTATAGGGAAGCTACTTAGGAACAGAAGTTAGGTCGTGGCAGTGTTGGGTAAATATTATTTGCCCAATTTATAACGGTAATCGGTTGGAGGCAATGTATTTTCACAAATGGCACCTACAAGTGGTTCCAACAGTGGATGTGCAGCTAGCGTGGATACCTGATGGAGTTGGTCTAGCAGAACGGGAGGTCCTAGTATTCACAAATTCCTAACGCATGTGATACAATTAGAGGGAAGGACCTAGAGCGTATAATAAGGGGCCAATGTTACAATCGAGAGGTCGAAGCGAATGAAGACAATGAGACATTGTGATAAGTTGGCATTTCGAATTCTTTCTCTCCGAGCGTAGTAAGAGGGAACGTTCCTACTAGCTTAGTTGCATTGGTAGTAGTGGGAACCTAGTCCACTATAGCTTGGTGGTGGTGATAGTAGTGGAAATTTAGCCCACAGTAGCCTATTGGCGGTGTTTCCATGGTTAGTAGTCAAGTGGCGGTGCTTCCATATTTAGTAGTGTTATGGCGGTGTTTACATGTTTAGTTTCCCAATGGCATTGTTTACATTGAGTAGCTCTAGAAGTGGTGGTCGATCTGTAGACATGAGATGCAATCCTTAGTTCGATTCGTTATATTAGCCAACACAAATTGTAGTTTAGAAATTTATTAGACAAGAAACCTTTGGTAATACGCCTTAGGAATTAACTGAGACTTGTATCACACTATATATCAACTAGAGAAGTATTAAAGTAACTGCATATGATCATCACATAATAAAATTGTATTTATTCATCAGACTTTTGTCTGACCCACTCCCTCTTTCCCATTTTTCCCTACCACGGGATGATAGGTTAGCAGTTGATTGGATATAATACGTCGAGAAATGAGCTTCATGTTGGAGTTCTCATATTCTTGTTTTCCATCATGTAGTTGTTTACTATATTAAAAGTCTATAGGCATATGTTGTACTTTGAACCAATGTATGTGGAAAATAAAGTACTTTGGAGACTTTTTTCTAAATTGTCTATTTTTTAATACGTATATCTTAATTCCTTCTACTATGAAATTTGAAAGTATAAAATGTGTTAGAACTTAACCTATAATTATGTTCTAAAATGTTTTAAAAACACAACAGCTCATATTTCTTGGCGTGAAGCGAATTTGAAAGTCATACTAAGCTTTGGATGGATGTGTTAGGAAGTGTGGGTTGTTACCAAAGTCATTACAAAATACGATAGCCTGTGAAATTCACCTAGAATGATGAGTAAAATTCCTTAGATCTAATCAGAACAAGTCTAGACTTTGCAGCAAACTAGAGATAAATACCACATTTTTATCTTTGATTTAATAATTTTTGGAAATTTAATAGCTTATTGCCATCTATATTTTTGACTGGAATATGGAATAGGAGACTAAAATGAATAGAAGATGGGACTTTAAAAAGGCATTGAGATCATGTAAAAAGTGAAGATTTGATCTCCTTTATTTACTCCTTTTCTACCAATTTAAAATCACATTTTGAGCATTTAAAAACCCCACCCCATCCTCTTTATGGCCGGACAAGACATGGGCATAACGGATGCATAAAATTTCCAAAAACTATTAAGTATTTAATTAATTTGGATCAAATTTATATACTTATTGATATTGTATATCAATACCTACATATATAATTTTTATATAAGCGCTTTATTTAATACTAATGACATTCAAATAAAACAACCAAAATTTTGATATTAATATTTCATAAATATTAATTAATTTATAACAATTATAATTTTATCAAATTGAGTGATATTTTGGAGTATTCAACATTGTGGTTATGCGATTGAATAGTGTAAACATAGTCAGCGATTAATATCGAATAATTTGAATATTAATGTTCACACGTCACCTTAGCTTATGATGTAATAGTTTGAAAAAATTTATCACTTATGCAATTTCAATAAAGTTTAATTTCACTATTTTAAGTAGTACCTAGTAGTAACGATTATTTATGCAGCTATGTCATTTTAGGACACGAAATTTGGTTTTGGTTAAAATTGCCTACATTCAACTTGTCTAATCCAAATAAAAAGTTGTTTAAGTAATAACAATTATTATTTGCTGTGCCACTCTAGCCAGAGACTTCGACTTTGAGTTGGCTATAGTTGACTATGATACTAACCTCATATAATAGAGGAGACGAATTCTATGAATAGTATTTCATTTTCAATACTTCAACTCAGAAGAATGTGCATGCTGACAAAAAATATATTTTCCGTGATGTGAACCTATGAACCATTGCACACTTATACTATGACTGTTAGTTTACTCGGCTTTCACTTTTTAATTTTAGGTTCTGACATTACTTTAAATATTCTTAATTATAAGTCATATTGTCTAGGTAGATTTTACTTTACTTCTGGTCAACTATTCTTGTTAGACGTTATTTTCACAATCGTAGCTTGGTAATTTTGGTCTAACAGAAACTAGAAACTTTTCAATGATAATAATTGTTAACTAGGTTTTTAACCCAGTAGAATTCGGGAGTTAGAATATTCAAACTAAGCCCAAATGAAATGAAACTTGGCCAGAAGACCCAAAAACACGAGACAAAGGATCCAAGGAAGTTTGACCCAAAAATAAGCAAGCACTTTGGATTGGCACCAATCTGATGCAATTGGATCGGTACCGATCCAAATATTTGGCCCTAAACTCCTCCAAACCACTTATAGTGTGTTCAAATACCTCGACTAAGTCCATGTACTAAGTTTGGTAACAATCCAAGCATCTAGAATCGAGAAGTGAGCACTTAGCAGACTTAAACTAAAGTTCAATCAAACTCGTTAGTGAATCATCATCAAAACAAGTCAATAAGTGATAAATTTACTTGGAGAACCTCATAAGCAAGAAACAAGCCAGTAGGGAAGAAGAGGGCAAAAATTACACATCTCTTTGGATCGGTACCGATCTGATCCAATTGGATTGGTGCCGGTCCAAAATATTAGCTTGGAATACTATCAAACTTTTGGGGCTTCTTCTTATGGATAATTATAGTGCTCCGGTATAATGATTCTGATCCATATGCTCTCAAAATTCTACAAATACTATCCTACCATCAACAATAAAGGGGTCGGCTGCTCTGATCACTGGAGAAACTCTGCTTCAAAGACTCTTCAGCCTTCTTCTTCCCCAAAATGGTTGCCATTGGACAATTGAGACCCTTATGTTGTCTCCTTCAATTGCACCTTATGTCCTTGAATTCAAACATAAAAATTGTAGCTAATTTGTACCTGTGATCAATAGTCAATACATCATTAAAATCCATAAAGTGGATGTAGGCTTTTGTGGATCGACGGAATTTCTATAGAACTAGAAAACCGTCGAAAAAATTTCAAAATTAAAATAACCGCAAGCGCGTGGTGTATACTTGTAGTACGTTGCGAATACGGGTCGATCCGCGGGGAATTGATGATTTTGAAATTCTATTCAATCATATTAAACCAAAGTCGATGGAAAGTTAAGTAGAGAATTAATTAACTAACTAAAAGAAAAGAGAAGCAAATATAAGAGTTAAATGACAATTTAGAGAATAAATACACTTTCTAGAACATGTCGTTCAATACATATGAAATCATGATCTTTCTTTTATAGACATAAGTGCTTTAATTGATGTGTTTATCATAAGTATGGCATATTTGTGCTAATGATTAGCCAACATAAGCCATCAAACTATAAGACACCCCTTAAACCACTTACTAACTTTCATGAAACTTGAGAACGAAAATGAAAATGAAATCTATTTTAAGTATGGTCTATTAACTATTGATTAGAAATATAGACCATCAAATTCGAATTTCAAACCGCTTTCTTTTGCCATAATCATATTTTGATGAAGAGGAAATTAGTGTTAGTGATTGTTTAAGCATAGCCTATTTGGTGTCAATAATATTGGCTATCAAATTCAAAGCAAAAACAACTAGTAAACCATTTCTATCATCATCATTAAGCATAAAAAGAGAGCCAATTAAAAAATAGTTGAAGCTACATAATAGAGAGCTTCACTACCCCTAAATTGAAGGGGTTTAGCCTCTCATATTTGTCTTTTGATTAACAAATGTAGCTAACAACTTGAGAGCAAAATTAAAGGAAAATGAAAGCTTGATGAAAAGAGGGCTAATTAACAAGAATTAGAACTATTCTACTTTGCATGAATGTAAATCTAAACTACAACATAAAAGGAAACAAACAAGAAAGGAAAAAAAAATATTAAAGTTGCACAAAAATTACATAAAAGAAATGGCTAAGTAGCCATAAAAGAGAAAGAGAGCTTTGAGTTTTATTTTGAGCCTAAACTAAACTAAGAGAGACTAAGGAAGAAGAGGGTTCATGAAACATAAGGGGTATATATATACATGTGTTAAACCCTAATTCATATTTTGGAGAATCCCCAAATTGCCCTTGTAGGAAGTGTGGTGGCTAAGTTATCATTAGCTTCAATAATCCCCACTTAAATGTACATGAAGCTTTAATAGCCTTTTAGCATGTGCATTAGCTCCTAATTGAAAATCAAGGTAAGTGGGTGGGGTCCTTCATGTTCTTCACTTTGAATTATTTTCATCTTCATTCTTTTGTATCTTCTTTGTGCATGCATATTCCTTCATGAAACCACTTGAAATTGAGTTTAATTTCCTACAAAATAATATAGAATTTTCCAATTAAATTTTCTCAATTTAATATATGCGCAAAAATGACAATTTGGCCCCTATATAAAGATGAATATGTGATAATTTGAAATAATCTGAATTTTTGGTTTGAACAAGTTAAAATACCCGAAATGATCATTTATTTAATTCAAATAGATTAAATATAATGGTAAAAATATGCACATTTACGTGCACATCAGCTTCATTAACAACCGAACCACTACAAACATCTCTTCTTCATTTACTTTTTCTGCAATTTACCATTGCTTTTTCTATCTTATTTGCCTTGATAAGCAGGGCTGGTGCTTTCACACTCAATCCAGGGTGTTGATCCATTTTTTGTGTTAACATTTTGGTGCTTTCACTGAGAGCCCAACTTGGGAAAAGTACTAGCTATCTACTTTGAATTAGATAGATTCAGAAGTTAGATCCTTATTCTATGTTTGAAAGATCAGCTGCTATGAACCAATGGCTCTGGGAAGAAAGAGAACTGCTTTTGGAAGGTTCATAGGGGCAGTAATTGCCGGAGAAGAGATGAACCATCAAAATCAAAGTAAATGGTGCCAACGTAGGAGATCTAGTGCCAGGATCTTCTAATCAACGTGAAGCTATTAGTAGAGATGAATTGAATAAAATGGTTAACGAAATAAATCATAAAATGGAAAGTAGTCAAAGAGCTCTTATAGACAAACTTAATGACCTCTTAACCTTACAATCACATCCTACTCCAAGAACCATGGCAGAACCCGCGACTATCGTAGAACAAGAAAATTCTTCCGTTTCTGGCCTAAACGGAAGGATCATGAAGCAGCCACAAAAAGGAGTGATAGTTGGAACAGTGGGAATAAACGTAGAAGGAAACATAAGAACTCCACCGACCGCAAGAGGATATAGCCATAGACTTTTTCGATTCAAAATATGGAGAGCAACTTAATGATGGCAAGTTTGAAGGAAATGTCAATGCATTCGATAACGCTAGGGATATCCAAACTGCCCCAGTCAAGCCAAACGCAAGCCAACAGAATCTCGATGGGAGTGGCTCTTCTGAAGATAGGAGAGCCTAGGCTTCAGCCTACTCACTAAGTCATTTGCAAAGCCAAACAATTGGTGTAGTTACTAATAGCCAACCCCCAGATTACCAGACATCTGAAGCATATACCGCAGACATGGTCAAGTGACTGATGTATGAGAGTAAGAATAGAAGGGATGATGAATAGGGATCTGCTCCAAGTCAGACTCCTTTCACTGATGAGATCTTGAATGAGCGATGCCCAGAAAAGTTCACTATGCCAACTATTCCGTCCTATGACGGAATGAGAGACCCGAAACCCCATCTATACAAGTATAGTTGGTACATGGATGGAGCGAATCCTTCGGACGACATTCGATGTAGATATTTCTCGATTTTTCTAAAGGAAGTTGCTTCCTTGTGGTTCAATAGGCTTCCACCAAGATGCATTTTCACTTTTGATCAATTAGCAACAAGATTCCTTGATCAATTCAAACTTCACACGGTGCAGCCTAGATGTCGTTGTTCGGTTTATTCTAGGAATGAAATGAATCTCTAAAGTCTTTCATGAATCGGTTCAACACGCATGATAGAAGTAAGCAATCCAAACGAGGATATGGTTTTTATGGCCTTGATCCGCGCTATCCACCCAGAAACTAAGTTTGGAAAATAGATCAAAATGAAACAACCTACCACTGGAAGGACTTCAACTGTAAAGCAAGTCAATACTTCTGATTAGAAGAGGCGCCGGAGTTAGAAAGAAAATCTACTAGCTTACTACCGATGAACATTGGGCAGAATGGCATGGCGATGAGCCAGGACATAAATAGCTTCAGGACTGTTGAAGGAAGTGCGGGAAAAGTTGGAAACCAGAAAAGGAAAAATAAGAATTCCAACAAAAAAATGGTAACAATAAGTGACTTAAAGGCTTCGGGCTAGAAGATTACACCCCGCTTAATGATACTCCAAAAATCATCTATCTTGCAACACAAAGGACAGAGGAGTACAAGAAATCCCCTAAAAAGGAAGCAACTGAACAGCAAAAGCATTTCGGCAAGTACTTCTGCTTCCAAGAAATGCATGGCCACAACACTAACGAGTGTCATCACCTAAAGAACTTGATTTAGAAGCTGATCCGAGAAAACAAGCTTCGGCAATACGTGAGAAAATCGCAAAATCCTGACCAACCTACAGCTTCCTAAGTTCCTAAGGATCGAGCAAACCAAGCTGGAACTAGCAAAGAGGGATCTAGATGAACTGACCAGAGACTCATCATTGAACGGTGTCTGGAGGACCTCATTCCACACAGAGGAGTTAGGGAGAAATAGAGTGGCACACGAGGTCATTAAAATACACTATGAAGGATTTGTTCATCGTGATCGAAGATGAGCCCTTACTAAGCAATCAGGGAACTCCGAATGACGATATAGTATTTTGAAGTTGAAACACCGAAAGGATTGAAGCTCCTACTCTCGATCCCATGGTTGTGACAGTAGGGATCGGACCCACCATGGTCTGACAAGTATTGGTTGACAGTGGCAGTTCTGTGAACATACTTTTCAAATGCACCTTTGATCAGATGAAGATCAGCATGAAAGACGTATCTGCTTGCCAAACAAAAATTCCAGGATTCACGACGAACCCAAACAACCCATCAGAACAATTGACTTGCCTATAGAACTTGGAGAAGGCGACTTAAGAGTCACCCTCATCTTAACTTTCGTGATCGTAGATGAAGCTTTCGTATACAATGCCTTCTTGGGACGGCCTGCATTAGTAGATTTCAGAATTATTTCAGCCCCAGTGGTGCCTTACCATGAAATTCTCAATGTAGAATAGAGTTGGAGTGATCAAAGGAGAACAAAGTGCCGCCAAGGAGTGTTATATCGAAGAACTGCGTGAATCCAAAAGAGAAGAAAAAGGAAAGAATGTCGGAAGAATTCTCCACATTCGCGAACCTGTCGAATAGCAACTTCAGATCCGCCCGTGGCTTGGGGACCACGGCCAATTTGACAAGGATTAGGACCCTCGAAAGAAGAGTTAAGGGGAGGATCGGGCAGCACCGGCAGAATTGCCGGTGTCTGTCCCAGTCGACATGGATGACTCAACGCGGGTCTTGACAATCAGATCGCACCTTGGAACACAAGATGCGAAAAGAGCTCAATTAATTTCTTCATGCTAACTTGGATGTGTTCGCTTGGACACATTCCAATATGTGTGGGGTGTCACCGAAAATTGCATGTCACACACTCAACATCGATCCCAACTATACGCCGGTAAAGCAGAAGAGGCACAGCTTGGGTCCATAATGGTCCAAGGTGTTGAGAGAAGATGTAGACAAGCTGATGACCAATGGTTTTATCCGTGATGCAACTTACCCCGAATGGGTATCAAACCCGATTTTGGTCAAGAAGTCCACGGGAAATGGTGAACTTGTATTGACTACTCAAACCTAAACAAAGCCTACCCAAAAGATTACTTTCCCCTACCCAGAATTGACCAGCTTGTAGACGGGACTGCTAGACATGAACTGCTATCATTTATGGATGCATACTCGGGAGACCACTAGATCCTAATGCACGAACCTTATCAGGAAAACATCAACTTCATCACCTATCTAGGATTATACTACTACAAGTAATGCCATTCAGTTAAAAGAATGCTGGAGCAACCTACCAAAGAATGGTAAATGCCATGTTCATGTGTCAGATCGGAAAAACCATTGAAGTCTATGTTGATGATATGTTGGTTAATAGCAAATAGTTGTTAATCACTTGGATAATCTCGTCGAAATGTTTGAAATCCTCCGAGAATATGGGATGAAGCTGAATCCACTCAAATGTCACTTCAGGGTAACCTTTGAAAAGTTCTTGGTATTCATAGTGAGCGCTAAAGGCATCGAAGCTAATCTAGAGCACCTTACTGCCCTACGAGATGTCGATATCCCAAAGAATAGGAAGGTGTTACAAAGCTTGAATTGGAAAGTCGCAGTGCTAATCCAAATAATCTCAAAAGCTACCGAAAAATGTATACCGTTGTTCGATGCACTGGAGAAAGGAAAGAAGAACTTTGAATGGAATGAGACTTGTCAAACTGCGTTTGAAGAGTTGCTGTGACTTATGGAAACCCCGCCAATCCTATCAAAGCTAGTAGGTGGATCGGACATGTTCATCTACTTAGCAGTCTTGCCTCACCCATTAAGTGTTGCTCATGTACGTGAAGAAGCTTGGATCGTGCGACCCATATACTATACTAGCAAACAGTTCACTAGAGTCGAGAAAAATTATCAAAAATTGGAAAAACTAGCTTATTGTCTCTTGAATGCATCCAGGAAATTTCGGGCACACCCAATCAAAGTATTGACCGATCATCCCTTAAAGCAAGTATTTTACCGTGCCGAGACTTTTGGGTGGCCCATAAAATGGAATATCAAATTTAGTCAATATGGAATCACTTACCATCTAGAAAGGTAATCAACGGGCAACCGTTGGAAGATATCATCGCCGAATTTACGATACGGGATGATGAAGAAGAAATTAGACCAAAAGAGGAAACACGATGGAAACTCTTCATCGACGGCGCATCTAATAATTTCTACTCAGGGGTAGGGGTAGTGCTTGAAACTCCCAAAGGACGAGCAATTAGTTATGCTTGCGATTAGAATTCCCAGCGACAAATAACGAAGCAGAATACAAGGCATTGATAGTTGGGCTAAAAATTGTGGAAGAGCTGGAGATAAAATCCATACACATCTATAGAAACTCTCGGTTAGTGGTCTGTCAGGTGAAAGGTGAATACTAGGCTTGAGGGGAGAATCTTGCCCCATATCTATCTAAAGTGCAAGAGTTGCTGAATGACATTGAACATTACACCATAACTCACATCCCGAAGGAGTAGAATAGGAAGGCTGACTAATTGGCTAAACTGGCCAGTTCTGGAGTAGCTCAATCATTGGGACTAGTCTCGGTTGAAACCCTGACCACTCCAGGTATAAGTGAAATGGATTTCAATTGGATTTTTGAAACCTCCATTGAACCAGAAACAAGGATGATGCCAATCAAAGGCTACAAATTTATAAGAACTCTTCTCGCAGATAGGAAGCAGTGTAAAAAGTTTCTCTAGAAGGCATCGCGATTCATAATACAAGATGGGATCCTCTATCGAAGGGGGTTCTCTACCCCCTTTCTTCGAAGTGTGACCGATGAAAAAGCTCTAAGGATCCTGTGAGAAGTTCACGGAGGCGACTGTGGAGATCATACTGGGGTGCAAACTCTTGCAAAGAAAATCTTTCGATACGGGTATTTCTAGCCAATAGTAAACCTCGATGCAAGAGATTATGCTAGATGATGCGATTGATGCTAAAGATTCAGTAAGATGAAAAGAACTCCCTCAACGGAGCTAACATAGATGGTCATCCCATGGTCATTCGCAATATAGCGAATTGATCTAATTGGCGTATTGTCAATAGCTAAAGGAGGGCTTAAATATGCTATAGTTGTCTTTGACTATTTCACCAAATGGCCCAAAGAGGAACCGCTGGCCACCATTACCATAAAGAAAGTCATTGACTTTGTTATTAGAAATATTATTTGCAGGTTCGGTGTGCCATAGAAAATCATCACTGATAACGTAACCCAATTCGAAATCGTCGAGTTCAAATACTTTTGCATATGCTTCCAAATCGAGAAGAGCTTTTTCATGGTCGCTCATCCACAAATAAACGGACAAGTGAAAGTAATAAAGAAGATCATCAAGTCCACCATCAAAAAGCGGCTAACTAAAACTAAAGGAAATTAGGTTAATGAACTTCCACTCTCAATATGGGCTTACAAAACAACAAACAAAGTAGCAACCTAGCACACCCCATTCGCCTGGGTGTATGGTTCAGAAGCAATGATCCCCGTCGAACTAGAAGTCACCTCTCATCAAGACAAAATTTCAATCATAGGCAAAACTTGCAGCTCTTGCATGAGTCTCTTGATATATTCGATGAGAAGAAGGAAGGAGCCGAATTAAGGACCGCTGCTCACCAAAAACGGGTCGCACGATACTTAAACTCCAAAGCTCACAACTGAACCTTCGAAATGGAATACCTCATCCTCAAACAAGTCTATCTCGTACCGGGAACCTTTGGGCTAAACTGGGAAGGCCGTTTGTGATTAGTCAAAAGCTAGGGGAGGGAACATTCAAACTGAAAACTATTGACTGAATCCAAATTCCTCGAACATGGACTAGAGAATCGCTGCATCGATAATTTATATAAACTATCTTATGTGCTTCATATTCTTAGAAAATAAGCCATCCCGAAATACCGGAGGCATTGTAAATTGGCAGAACTTGCCCAACTTTTCTTAATAAAATTGCTTTGCTTTCTGAACTAATAAAACTGTGTTCATAAAAGTAACCTACCGAGTCGACAGGATCAAATCGGCTCAAAATCATCCAATCGTTGATTGAGATAGTGGAACTATGCTCAAGTTCGCCCCACTTACCCACCGGGTCGACGGAAGAAAATCGATTCAAACCGTTGTATTGGTGGAACCCGATCCCCACCTTCTAAGAACTGATGTTGCTCCGGGGATGCCTCGAATGCTCAAATCAAAGCCACGCATCCCATAAGCTGCGCATTACCTTATGAGCTGTGGAATCATAATCTCGAAGCATAAAATTCTCACGTTGCCCGAAGATTGGTAACGTCGAGAAGTTCCAAACTATTCCAGGTCGTTGGGTCGTATATATCCCAAAAGCCGTGCACACTCTCAAAAGCCGTGCATTTCATTAGTTGTGCACACTCTTAAGTACTGGTTTTTCCCCGGCAATACTGGGAAAATCGTCCATTGCATGATTAACAAGAATCAACCCACTACCACTATCGGGAGCAACGGATATGAATCCAACAATGCCAAATAACTACAAGTCAGCAGATAATTTTTATTTTGGCCAAAAATATATCTGAAATCAAGCAATTCAAATCACAAATTCCCGAAGATAGAACTGCAAAATAGGTCCGATTACAAACATTCAGAAAATCAGTCGTATCAACCGGTCATTTGTTAAGTGTTCGAAGTGAGCAGCCCCATGAACTGGGGGTACACATCGATATTCAAACAAAAAATACTCAAGAACAAAAACTAAGTACTTCGCTGTTTTCTTACTTCAAACAAAGAATTTTGGCAATAATTACAGGACTAGATAAAACAATAATAAGAAAAATTGACATAAGTCCATAAGATGTGGATAAGTAGATAAGTAAACTCACAATCAAAAGGTCAACATTGTATTACTTATAGCATTTTCTGTACAAAGTCAAAATGTGGGGTCATACCCATACAATATGGGCCAACAAAACGGAAAATATAAAATTTTGCTATGAGAACAACAAAAAAGAATAATAAGTGCAGTCTCTGCACTTGTACAAAAGGTAATCAAAAACAAAACAACAAGAGGAAGACAAGTCAAGTAAGGACGTCTGCTCATTGCTTCCCCGGTCTCCTTTCTGCCACTAATCTAAAGTTTCTCTGGCCTATCCTTGCCCGGGACATCCTCACTTTCTGAAGCGTGACCATCGGTGGAGCCTTATTTCCCCTTATCCTTACGAGGTCGATAGAGCTTTTAAATGACTTCCTCTGTGCCTCAACCTTCTCCTTTTTCATCGCAATCATCTGTTCCTCAGTTTTTGGCTTCTCTGTTTTCTCTTTCTCTGGTTGGATGCCTTGGTCTGCCTGTGCCTTTGCACCAGTAGCTGCCAAGTTCTCCTTTTGGGAAATAGAGGGGTCATCCAAACCATGTAGAGCCTCAATTTGTTTAGAATACGGATCAGGCTGTGAGCTAGAAGCAGAGACAATGGTTGACGCATTTAAAATAGCAACAGACCTGGCATTGTGATGAGAAGGCAGTCCAACAGGACGAGGAGGTTGTTCTATAATATCAGAATAAAGGGCGGTTATCTCAGTTTCATTAGGCATGAATTGAAAATCTTCATGCATAGGAAAGAGGAGAAAGTTTCCTGCTGTGGGGATTTGGTCTTGTGCAACAATTTCGAAGCCTTCATCGTTGCCTTCCTTCGACGGCTTCACAATCATGGGAGAAGTGGTAGTGATCCCCTCGTCGGTATGGAAATGGGACGATGACTCACCCGGTCTTGAGTGTAACGACCCCAGCGCGATGCCCAGATTAGCAAAGAATATCACAAGTAATGTCGTCTACTAATTCGGAGAATATGGCTTGTTAAGGGCGATCGAATGCGAATATATCTTTATACTACATTGACACGTCATTTATACTTTTTCACTTAATATCTTGACTAAATATGTCGTGTACAACATTAATACAAAGTAATAGACATATCGATTTCTCAGAATCAGAACAGTATATTATACAAATAACAGTCATGAATCACAGTGGTATAAATCTCAACTTATACATATACAAATTTGAGTTTACAAAATGAAATACTAAATTCGATTTTTATATAGATTTACAATTCTCTAATCTCATTTGTACATCTTATAAACATATTCATAAATTTTCTAAATGAGATAAACTAAAAAATCAAAAGTGGTTATCTTCTTGCTAGCCCATACATCCAAAGGTTAGCTTGTCCTATAACCAAAAAAGTCTCGGCCTGACCTGAGAAAAATAGCTCGGGTCGGACTATCTCTAAATATCCAATAGGGCGAGAATATAATATAATAGATAAACAACATATAAGTAAATACAAATGTCCAGGATATAATGAGTTAGGGAATTAATTTAACTCAGAATAGGGTTACAAGTTTAAGTCACGGACACGAGCTAGTCACTAAACATAGATTAATAAAATTAACTTAAGTTAGCATCCATCACAAGACAGAAGAATATATATTTATTTCACAAAAACAAGAAACAAGAACATACATTTATTTCACTAACATAAGATATAAGAATATATTTATTTCATAAACATAAGACACAAGAATATATATTAATTTACAAACACAATACCCAAGAATATATATTTATTTCATGAACACAGAATAGTCATAGAATCCAAATATCATAATCCAAGAGATCTTACTCCAAACATTCATAATTATCATACACAGAACCGTAGCAAACAAACAAACAATGTGGTATCACACGAACCGATCCGATACCGGGGATCGTACATAGGACGGGAATCACAGGACCACAAGACGATCTGAAGGATAGCTACCATCACCGAATCTTTCAGATTTATATTAGACTATTACACTTGAAAAGAAATCCAGGAGTAACTTCTTAAGGATCTAGCAGCCACTTGCCGCATACCAAAAGAGAGTAAACTCTAAAGAGCCAATAATTTCGCTTCAATAACTAATATGATTTAACCAATACGTCCCATACCGTACAGTGAAATCCAAGATTTACTAAAAGCTATTAAATATCACTTATTACGGATACCACTGGAAAATCTGAATTACGTTCTCTTAAGGATCTAGTGACCACTTGTCGAACACCAGAAGAGAATACAACTCCTATGTGTTAAGTACTTTCACAAAAACGTTCACAAGAATTTAACCAAAGCATCCCGTACTACCTGGTGGAATTCGAGTATTCGCTAATGGGTTAGTAAATTCCACACAAACATTCTATTCAATGAGTTATACCGTACTCAACGAAGCATTATCCAAAAGCATTTAAAACAATTGGTAACATTAAGTCGAATAATAGTACATTCGAAATTATAGAATTAAGGTTCTCAAAACAATTTCTCTCTCTGATTTTTATAGTTTTCAAAAAAACACATGTTATAATTTTCCATAAATCCACTTATTATTTAACTTTAAATAAGTGTTCGCTTGTTTAATAAAATATATTATAACCTCGAATTGCTCCAAGTTTCCACATATATACACAAAGTTTTCTCAAATATCCCCACAGTTGTGTTATTCACAAAACTATATATTAAAACCATATTTAATTACTCTTTTAAATCCATATTAAAAAATAACCATTTAATTTAAAAATAAATTAAATTTATAATTTTCAAAACTACATTTCCAAATTCCATGAATCAACATAATTTATTTAATAAAACTATAACAACCCTGGTTTTGGAGATTACCTGTTAATATTAAATTATAATGATAGTTATAATTTAATATTGTGAATTAAAATAGAATTGGAGATTTTATATTGTTTATTTGGAATAAACAATAAATTTTAGAAATAAAATGTGAAAAGAAAGTTTATAACTTTATTTTATTTATTTGGGTTCATAATAAATGGAAAATGGTTTTTATTTAGAGAAAATGCAATAATTTATTAATTATTGCCAATTGCTTCTTTTAAATTTAAAAGAAGTATTTGATTTTTTAAAGGTTGTTTATTTAGATAAAAAGGTATAGTTTGGTTTAAAAAGTCTTTTAACTATGAATTTGAGTTTTAAAAGGTTTGTTATATTTTTCCAAGTAAGAAAATAATTTTTGTTAAACTTTAGAAGTTAAAAATGTGGACTTTTGCATTTATTTGTGTAAAATAGGGTATTTTTGTAAAATAAAGGATTTTAATAATAATAATGTTTTAAAAATATAAATTTATTTTTATATGGTGGAAAATATTTCATTTTTATAAGTATGTAAATTTACATACTTTATTGTGTGAAAATCTGAAAGAAAATGGCATTTGTTTATTTACATATGTGTAAATATGAAGCATTTTTGGTTTTGTGATAAATAAATCAACATAGGCCATTTTATTTATATTCATTTTGGGTCCATAAGGCCTTTAATACTTACCTGACATTGAGGAAGAGAAAACAAAGTTATAGTATGTTCACAACTAAAGTCTCCTTCTTCCTCTTTTCTGTAAAATAAGAGAAACCACCATTTTTGCAACCCCAAGCTTTCAAAGCTCATATTTTCTTCAATTCAAGCTGAAATTTCTCCAAATTAAAGTGAACTAAAAGTAATCAAACTCCAAATCCTATAATTTCGTCAAAATCTCAATTTCAAAAAATGATTTTCTAATTTACTGTATATTCTCCTTTGCATGTACTGTAATCTTCCTTCGAAAGGTTCTACAAGCTAGAATTTAAGCAAGTGCGTCCCTCTTTCTGCCAATATCTGAGCTTTTGCAACAAATCATCAAGGTGAGTTTATTAATTCACATAATCTAGCAAAAAAAAGAGTCATAATGGCAATAGCAGTGAAATATAGCTCTCTGTACATTGCTTCCTATAGTTATTTTGCTTATATTCAAATCTGATTTATGTTTCTTCTTTGAATGCTTGTATCTTCCGATAATGAAAAGCTGTTGGATTTCTTTTAGATGGTAGCTTATATTTTCATCTTTATCTCTGCAAATTTTGGTTGAGAAATATTGTCATTTGAATGTTCAAACTTGCTATTAAAAATCACTACGAACCTTGAAAAACGACCTTTAAGAAAACGCTACGAGAGGTCGACACCTCTCTTCTTTGAGCCGACATTCAGATCGACCCAGAGACCACTATGGTCGACCGGCCTATTGACCATAGTGAGGGCACGGTCGACCCCTAGGTCAGCCACCAAGTCGACCTGGATAGAGGCAATTTTATGCCTTGTGCTTTCCCTTTTTGCTTTGAGTTTCCAGCCCATTTTTGCTTGCTTTTTCTTGCTATATATTTTTGATGTTTTGATCTTATTCAAAGGCCATGATGTATGTCAATAGACTAGCCAAATTTTGGAGAATTTGAAAATCTAATTTTGAATTTTTTTGAATTAAATTTAAATTTGAATATCGATTTGAGTGATTTTCTTCGTTTCTATTCTTTTTTAGCACGGATTTTTCCAAACAGCTTTGAAATTTTTTTTAAATTAATGGGCATTTCAAAATAATTATTATATAATGTTTTAAAGTATTTTTAAGTGTACAATCTATTTACTCTCTGTAATAAGAGAAATGTTCAAATAAGGTTTTTAAATTGATTTCAGAAATTGGTTTTCAAAGCTTATTTTCCCAAGTAAATTATTTTATATATGAAGTACAATTTTTGCACTATTCGAGCGAATGAGAAGGAGAATTAAATGGTTTGGTAAAACACGTGGTATGGGACATGTGCATTTATCTTATCAATTGATTCTCAGCTTATCCGTTTGATCGTTTTGACCTTCGGGTCGAGTTTACCAATGAGATAGGGTAAACTTTTTACTGCTTTAAGTGTGAAATCTACTTGAGGTTGGTAAACAGTTCAGTGCAAACATATGGTATGGACATACGTTAACACTATTTGGGTTCCTATCCGAAATTTGTGTCACATTTGCCATGCAGTGTGCTACTTGACCTTTGGGTCATTGCCATTGCGGTGTTTGTCATTGCAGCGTATTTGTCTTCGAGACGTTTGCCATTGCAGTGTATTTTCCATTGCGGCGTATTTGTCATTGTCACGTTTTTCCTTCGACTGAGGTACCTATTTGAGATAACAGTACTTGGCAAGGCTTCGGCTACATGGGCATGTTGAACTTTTGAGATGACTTCTTTGACTATTTTCCCTAGTATATCGCCCTTTTCTGGAATTGGTCCTTTGAACCATTCGATATATATTTGTAGCGATTACCTTTCAGGAATTTGAACTCTTGGGAGTTCTATTTTGATATTTGTATTGCCTACACTGGCGTTATTGGGATTTTCCTTTTGGCGTTTACTTGAGAGTTTAATCTGCACTTTGGAGATATATTTGCCTTATGGTGCGTTTGAGACGGGATCTCTTTGTGCATATTTTGGGTTGCCGATTTGGCAGGTTTAGGTTGTCCTCCTAAACTATATTTGATGTATTATGAAAGCCGATGATACGAGGCTCGCTAATTCTAGCATTTTATGTGTTGTACTATCTCTTTTGGTATTATATGTTGTGTAGTGATACCCTTCATCACATGAAGTAACTATACACTTTAAATTGTCCCTTCTCACTTGAGAATATATCACTTTATCCTTATGCTCATATTATTGCTTATCCTTTTTAACTAATTTGTTTACCTAGACTGACCCGTGTATTTATATTCGGGTCAGACCGAGGTGTTTCGGGTTAGTTACATTTGGACTTAGCCTATTCTGCTTCCGCATGGACTATTCTGCTTGCTCTTTTTGTTATAGCTTTTTATTTGGTCCTTTTTGTTTGCTACTCCGATATGTATATTCTTTTGACTTAATTGTACAATATGGTTGCTATACCACTTGACATGTATCAATTTGTATACTCTGTAATATATCTCTATATGTATATATATGTGATGATCTACGGTTCTGTGACATGTATTGCATTCGAGTTGTTGTATTTTTTCTCTGATAGATCCTATAGCCACCTATGGCTTTGTGCTAAGTATTTATTAGATATGTCGATCCACTTGAGTAAGAAAAAAATATATGGCATTTGTCGACGTATTCAATAGATATTTAAGACAAGGCTATAGATGGTTGCTTCTAACCAGCCCTATTCTCCGCATTAACAGATGGTATTACCCAGTAATACCCTCTGTTAATGTGGGTCTCGGGGTGGGCCGTCACAGTTTGGTATCAGAGCTGAGTTCAGAACAAAATATGATAGACACAGAACAAAAGCACATATTACGGTACATCTAAGTGTAACGTAAGTGTTACAAATTCCTCAATCATCGTTCCTTTGACTTTTTCATGTCCTTTGGGGTAGATATAAGTTTGGGAATACGTCTAGAATGCATTTTGATTCTATAGTATTCCTTATTGAATTAATGATATCCATCCTGTGGATAATCATTATCTTATCTTAATTTTTATCTTATGGCTGGAAGAGGCAGAGGACGACGCTCGGATGCTGGGCAATCCAACAACTTGCATCCAGATGGTGTTTATATGTATGTCGATCAGTTTATGGTGTGATTTTGGAGCACTCGGCTTCCAGCTCCTACTCGAGCATCTCCTCCACACAAGTCTATCTATGCGTGCTTGTGTAGTGATTTCTCTCATCTCGGAGGAAAGCCATTCAAAGGATTCGAGTTCGTTCTTGAGGTCCAAGCTTGATCGTTCTCTCGCATGGGTCGTTCTGACCACGAGTTCTTGTAGCAACTAGCATGTTGCAAGAGCATTCCCTTGATTGGTAAGAGCATTTCATAGCCAAACTCGATGAGTCTACTCTTTCTTGGACTTAGTTCGAGAATGATTCGAGTTCAAGTTCATTCCTGAATCTGAAAAAGCCTTATTGCCCGTATCTTCCTTAATTTGAAGTAAGGGAAGTCTTCCATCTCATATTATGTTTCTTCATTCGAGGCCTTATCTAAGTATGGTCATGAATACACTAGCACTCCATATAAGAAGAATCTGAAGTTTGTCTCTGGTTTTAAGAAGTATCTCAAGAAGACTTTAATGCTCTTGCTCAAGCTTTCTTTCAAGTAGTTGGTTGATTCGGTGCTTCATCTCGAAGCCGTCGAGAAGGAGTACAAGAGTGGTGATGAGGTTGAGGTTCGCAAGAACCCCGATAAGAAGAAGTTCCCATTTCAGAAGCTGAAGTTTTTCCCTTCAAAGAAGAAGAAGCCCTTTGGATCTGGTCCTAGTTCTCAGCCTAATGGAACACCTCCTACTTGGAAGGGGTGTTTCAATTATGGTTCTCCTGACCACATGATTCGTGATTGTCCTAAGCCTAGCTTTTGTCGTTATTGCAAGAAGGAAGGCCACCATCTTGTCACTTGTCCCATTGCTCCTAGTAATACCCAGTCTGGCAAGCTGAACATAGTGGATGCTTCTGGGGGGTCTTCTCAGTGCAGAGGTACATCTCCTTCTATCCTTAAAGGCTCTATTTTATTCCATGATTGTTCTATTCTAGTTATCTTTGATACGGGCGCGTCACATTCATTCTATCGAAAGAGCTCGTTGATGTTATTTCTTTGGATGTTTCATGCCTTGTTACTACATTACGGATTGCGTACCCTATCGAGAGATCCGCAACCCTTAGCATGCTTTGTGAGGATGCTAAGACTGTTCTACGTGGATTTTCTTTTCGTGCGAATCTGCATGTTATTTCTTATTTGGGTTTTGATATGATTTTGGGTATGGACTGACTAATGTGATACGATGCCAGGATTATTTATTCTCAGAGAGTTTTATATCTCCTACTTCTAGATTTGTTTACTCCGCTATCATTTATTCTTGGGAACGTGGAAAATTCTGAAATGGCTTTATATTTTGTAGACTCACGAGAAGACGATGCTGATATATTTCGTATACCAGTTGTTTGTGATTTCCCTGGTGTATTTGAGCCTGTTTCGTGTTTACCACCCAACCAGGCGATCGAGTTTCGCATTGATCTCATTCTGGACACGCAGCCAATTAGTCATCCTCCCATGAGGATGTCTACAAAGGTAAATGAGGAACTCAAGAAGCAGCTTTTATAGCTTGAGTCCAAGTAGTTGTTTCAGCCCAGTTTTTCACCGTGGGGTGCCGCGGTCGTCTTCGTGTAAAAGTCCAATAGAACTCTTAGGCTTTGCAATGACTATCGTGAGCTTAATGACTTGACCATCCAGAATAGGTATCTGTTTCCTAGGATCGACAATATGTTCAATCAATTGAGTGGTGCTAAGGTCTTCTCTCAGCTCGACCTTGCCACTAGTTTTCATCATCTCTAAGTCACGGAAGATATCATTCCTCTTATAGATTTCCGCATTCGATATGGATCTTACAAGTAGCTTGTAATGCCATTCGATTTGACGAATGCCCCTACTTTCTGTACCGATCTTATGAATCGAGTATTCTGGGAATATCTCAATAAGTTCGTCCTTATGTTCATAGACGACACCTTTTTTTATTTGAAGTCTATAACCGAGCATGCTAATCACTTAAGAATTGTCTTGAGTACTCTTCGTCAATATCAACTTAAAGCCAAATTCTCTGAGTGCCACTTCTGGGAGAATAAGGTTAAGTTCTTAAGCCACGTTATTTCTACGGAGGGCATTTCAGTAGATCCTTCGAAGATCAAAGCCATCCAAATTTGGAAAAGGCCTGAGAATGTTCATGAGATTCGCAGCTTCCTTGGATTGGCGGGTTACTACCGCCGATTCATTAAGGATTTTTCATGCATTGTGCTTCCTCTCACCAGCCACACTCAGAAAAGCATTTGATTTATTTGGTCCGACAAGTGTGAAGCTTCTTTTCAGCAGTTGAAGGAGCTTCTACTAATGCCCCTATTCTGGTGGTTTCCGAAGGGAATCATGATCTTGTTGTCTACACCAATGCTAGTCATTGTGGCCTCGATGCCATGCTTATGCAGAAGGAATGGGTAGTTTCTTATGCTTCTAGGCAGCTGGGACCGAATAAAGTTCTCTATGCCACACATGACCTCGAGTTAGTTGCCACTATCTTCGCCTTGAAGATTTAGCGACACTATTTATTAGGCGAGCGCTTCATTCTCAGTACAGATCACAAGTCCTTGAAATATCTGTTCACTAAGATGGAGCTCGATATAAGGCAACGGTGTCGGCTCGAGTTCCTTACCTCCTTTGACTTCGATATCCAATATGCCCCTACTAAGGGTAATCGTGTTGCTGATATGCTTCATCGCAAACATTCGGTTGTTGTTTCTATGATGCTAACCGAGTAGGATGTTCTGGAGACCTTTTCCCTTTGTGATATTCGTGATCGAGCTCCATCTTTTCATTCTCCTATTCTATTATTCAGTTTGAAAGCTCAACCTAGTTTATTGGATCGTATTGCCGATGCTCACGACATGATCTCGATTTTGTGCACCTTATTCAGATTTGGGAGCCTGAATCCCGTAATGAGGAGTTTGGAAGCTCGACCCCGTTCCTATCGAGCTCTTTACGGAAGGCCATGTCGATCACCTTCATGTTGGTTAGAGTCTGGGGAGAAGCTTATTCTTGGCTTAGATTCTATTCATGATTCTTCTGAGAAGATTGTTCTTATTCGACAGAGAATGAAATAGGCATGGAGCCGCCAGAAATTCTACACAGACAACCGTAGGAAGCCCTTCAAGTTCTTTATTGGTGATCTTTTCTTTATTCATGTTTCTCCTCTGAAGGGGGTTATGCGTTTTAGTACGACGGGGAAATTGTCTCCTCGCTTTATAGGACCCTTTCCTATTACTAAATGTATTCGCCTTATGGCTTATAGAGTTTCACTTCTAGCTCATCTATCTGGGATTCATGATGTGTTTCACGTCTCCCAGCTTCGGAAGTGTCTTCGAGAGTCGGATTCTTTTATCAATTCTCTTTATTTGCAAGAGCTTGAGATCTCACCAAACCTATCAGTTGTGTAGCAGCCTTTTCACGTACTTGCTTCGGAGGTGAGACGCCTTCGAAACAAGGATGTGCCGCTCGTCAGTGTTCAATGCTTCGCAAATCCCAACGACTTCACTTGGGAAACTACAGAGTTTATTTAGCGATCCTAGTTCGTTTTCTTTCTTCGCATAGAGATGGTGAGAATATCTTTTTATCTCAAGCTTATATTTTTCCTTTTGTTTGATGAATAAATATGTTGAATACGAACTCTTCTCTAGAAATTGCGATGATTCAATTTTATTAAGGAGGAGTCTGTAACAACCCTAGTTTTGGAGATTACCTATTAATATTAAATTATAACAATAGTTATAATTCAATATTGTGAATTAAAATTAAATTTGAGATTTTTTATTTTTTATTTGGAAAAACAATAAATTTTGGAAATAAAATATGTAAATAAAGTTTAGAACTTTCTTTTATTTATCTGGGTTCGTATTAATTGGAAAATGGTTTTTATTTAGAGAAAATGCAATAATTTTATTAATTATTGCCAATTGCTTCTTTTAATAGTTTTTAAAAGAAGTGTTTGATTTTTAAAGATTGTTTATTTAGATAAAAAGATATAATTTGGTTTAGAATGTGTTTTAACTATGAATTTGAGTTTTAAAAGGTTTTTTATATTTTTCCAAGTAAGAAAATCATTTTTGTTGAATTTTAGAAGTTAAAATATGGACTTTTGCATTTATTTGTGTAAAATAGAGTATTTTCGTAAAATAAAGGATTTTAATATTAAAAATGTTTTAAAAATATACATTTATTTTTATATGGTGTAAAATATTTCATTTTTATAAGTGTGTATATTTACATACTTTGTTGTGTGAAAATCTAAAAGAAAATGGCATTTGTTTATTTATATATGTGTAAATATGAAGCATTTTGGTTTTGTGATAAATAAATCAACTTAGGCCATTTTATTTTTCTTTATTTTGGGTCCATAAGCCCATTAATACTTAACTGATATTGAGAAAGAAGAAAACAAAGTTATAGTACATTCAAGACTAAAGTCTCCTTCTTCCTCGTTTTTGTAAAATAAGTGAAACCACCTTTTTTGCAACCCCAAGCTTTCAAAACTCAGATTTTCTACAATTCAAGATAAAATTTCTTAAAATTAAAGTGAATTAAAAGGTAATCAAATTCCAAAACCTATAATTTCATCAAAACCTCAATTTTATAAAATGGTTTTCTAATTTACTTTATATTCTCTTTTGAATGTACTGTAATCTTCCTTCTACAGGTTCTGCAAGCTAGAATTTAAACAAAAGCTTCCCTCTTTGATCCAATATCCGGGATTTTGCAAAAAATCAGCAAGGTGAGTTTATTAACTCACATAATCTAGCAAAAAAAAGCTTCAAAAAGGCAAAATCAGTGAAATGCAGCTCTTTGTATATTGCTTCCTGTAGTTATTTTGCCAATATTCAAATCTGATTTATGTTGCATATTTGAATGCTTGTATCTTTTAATTCCGGCAACGAAATTCTATCGAATTTCTTTTAGATAGTGGATTATATTATAATCTTTGTCTCTGCAAATTTTGGTTGAGAAATATTGTCATTTGAGTCTTCAAACTTGCTGTTAAAAATCACTACAAACCCTTAAAATCGACTTGGAAAAAATCAGGTACGAGAGGTCGACACCTCTCTTCTCTGGGTCGACATGTAGGTCGACGCAGAGACCACTATGGTCAACCGGCCTATTGACCATAGTGGGGGCACGGTTGACCCCCAGGTCGACCTCCAAGTTGACCTGGGTAAAGGCACTTTTCTGCCTTGTGCTTGCCTTTTTTGCTTTGAGTTTCCAGCCCATTTTTGCTTGCTTTTTCCTACTATATATTTGTGCTGTTTTGATCGTATTCAAAGGCCATGATGTCTATCAATAGACTAGCAAAATTTTGGAAGATTTGAAATTCAAATTCTGAATTGTTTTGAATTAAATTTGAATTTAAATTTTAATATCGGTTTGAGCGATTTTCTTCGTTATTGTTCGTTTTTAATCACGGATTTTCCCTAACGGCTTTGAAATAATTTTTAAAATTAATGGGCATTTCAAAATAATTATATATAATATTTTCAAGTATTTCAAGTGTAAAATATATTTATTCTCTATAATATGAGAAATGTTCAAATAGGGTTTTCAAATTAATTTCAGAAATCGATTTTCAAAGCTTGTTTTCCCAAGTAAATTATTTTACATATAAATTACACATTTTTGCACTAATCGAGCGAATGAGAAGGAGAATTAAACAGTTCAGTAAAACACATGGTATGGGACATGTGCGTTTATCTTGTCATTTAATTCCCAACTTGTTTGTTTCATCTTATTGAGATTTCCATTGCGGCGTATTTGTCACTGTGACGTTTTTCCTTCAAGAGAGGTACCTATTTGAGATAATAGTACTTGACAAGGCTTCGGCCACATGCATGTGCTAAACTTTTGAGATGATTTCTTTGATAATTTTCCCTAGTATATAGCCCTTTTTTGGAATTGGTCTACTGAACCATTTGAAATATATTTGTAGAGATTACCTTTCGGGAATTTGAACTCTTGGGAGTTCTATTTTTGAGTTTGTATTGCCTACACTAGCGTTATTGAGATTTTCCTTTCGGCGTTTACTTGAGATTTTAATCTCCACTTTGGAGATATATTTGCCTTATGGTGCGTTTGAGATAGGATCTCTTTGTGCATATTTTGGGTTGCTGATTTGGCGGGTTTAGGTTTTCCCCCTAAACCATATTTGACGTATTATGAATGTCGATGATATGAGGCTCGCTACTTTTTGCATTTTATGGGTTGTACTATCTCTTTTGATATTATATGTTATGTAGTGATACCCTTCATCACATGAAGTAACTATACACTTTAAATTGTTCCTTCTCAATTGGGAATATTATCACTTTATTCTTATTCTCATCTTATCGCTTATCCTTTTAAACTAATTTGTTTAGCTAGACTGACCTGGGTATTTATACTCAGGTCAGACCGAGGTGTTTCAGGTTAGGTACATTTGGACTTAGCCTATTCTAGTTCCATATGGACTATTCTGTTGGCTCTGTTTGTTATAGCTTTTTGTGTGGTCCTTTTTGTTTGCTACTTTGAAATGTATATTCTTTTGACTTGATTGTATATTATGGTTGTTATACCACTTGACATGTATCATTTTGTATACTCTGTAACGTATCTGTATATGTATATGTATGTATATATGTGATGATCTGTTGTTCTGTGATGTGTATTGCATTAGAATTGTTGAATTTTGTTTTGATAGATCCTATAGCCGCTTATGGCTTTGTGTTATGTATTTATTGGATATGTCGATCCACTTGAGTTGGAAAAAAAACATGGCATTTGTCGACGTATTCCATAGATGTTTAAGACAAGGCTATAGATGGTCACTCCTTACCAGCCCTTTTTGCCGCATTAGCAGATGGTATTACCCAATAATACTCTTTGTTATTGTGGGTCTCGAGGCGGGGCATCACAACTTGGTATCAGAGCTATGTTCAAAATAAAATACGATAGACACTGAACAAAAGCATATATTACGGTTCACCTAAGTGTAATACAAGTGTTATGAATTCCCTAATCGTCGTGCTTTTGACTTTTTCGTGTCCTTTGAGGTAGATAGAAGTTTGGGAATACGTCTAGAATGCATTTTTAATCTGTAGTATTCCTTACTGAATTAATGACATCTACCCTATGAATAATCTTTATCTTATCTTAACTTGCAGCTAATGGCTGGAAGAGGCAGAGGACGACGCTCGGATGTTGGGCAATCCAACGGCTTGCATCCGGATGGCGTTTATATGTCTGCTAATCAGTTTATAGAGTTATTTAGGAGCACTCAGCTTCCGGTTCCTACTCGAGCATCTCCTCCGCGCAAGCTTTTCTTTGCATGCTTGTATAGTGATTTCTCTCATCTCGGAGGAAAGTCTTTCAAAGGCTCCGAGTTCGTTCTTGAGGTCCAAGCTTGGTCCGTACATTCAAGCGCATCTTCTCTCGCATGGATCTTTTTTACCACAACAGAGTTCTCGTAGCATCTAGCATGTTGCAAGAGTGTTCCCTTGATTGATGCGAGCTTCTCATAGCCAAACTCGATTAGTCTACTCTTTCTTGGACTCAATTTTGGGAACGATTGGAGTTCAAGTTCATTCCTGAATCTGAGAAAGCTTTATTAGCTCGTCTCTTCCTTAATTTGAGCAAAGGCGGTCATCTCAGATTATGTTTCTTCATTCAAAACCTTATCTAAGTAAGGTCTTGAATACATTAGCAGTCCATATAAGAAGAATCTGAAGTTTGTCTCTGGTCTTTGGAAGTATCTCAAGAAGTCTTTGATGCTCTAACTCAAGCTTTCTTTCGAGGAGTTGGCTGACTTGGCAATTCATCTCAAAGTTGTCGAGAAGGAATGAGAGAGTGGTGATGAGGTTGAGGTTTACGTTGGATCTAGTCCTAGTTCTCAGCCTATTGGAGCACCTCCTACTCGAAAGGGGTGTTCCAATTATGGTTCTCATGACAACATGATTCGTGATTGTCCTAAGCCTCTCTTCTGTCGTTATTGCAAGAAGGAAGCCACTTGTCCCATTGCTCCTAGTAATACCCAGTCTAGCAAGATGAATATAATGGATGCTTCCGGGGGTCTTCTCAGTGCAGAGGTACATCTCCTTCTTACCTTGAAGGCTCTATTTTATTCCATGATCGTTCTATTCTGGTTCTCTTCGATAAGGGTGCGTCACATTTATTCGTATCGAAAGAGCTCATTGATACTATTTCTTTGGATGTTTCATGCCATTTTACTTCATTAAGGATTATGAATCCTATCGGGGGATCCACAACCCTTAGCATGCTTTGTGAGGGTATTGATATTGTTTTATGTGGATTTTCGTTTCATGCGAATCTGCATGTTATTTCTTATTTGGATTTTCATATGATTTTGGGTATGGACAGACAAATGCGATATGATGTCAGGATTATTTTCTTTGAGAGAGTTTTATATCTTAGACATCCAGATTCGTCTGCTCTGCTATCACTTGTTCTTCAGAATGTGGAAAATTCCGAAATAGCTTTATATTCTCTAGACTCATGAGATGATGATGATATATCTTGTACACATGTTGTTTGTGATTTCTTTGATGTATTTTAGCTTGTTTCAGGTTTACCACCCAAGCGGGCGATCGAGTTCTGCATTGATCTCATTTTGGACGCGCAGCCAATTAATCCTCCTCCCACGAGGACGTATACAAAGGAAAATGAGGAACTCAAGAAGCATCTTTTAGAGCTTGAGTCCAAGCAGTTGTTTCAGTCCAGTTTTTCCCTGTGGGGTGCCGCGGTCGTCTTCGTGTAGAAGTCCGATGGAACTCTTAGGCTTTGCATCGACTATCGCAAGCTTAACGGGTTCACCATCAAGAATAGGAATCCGATGCCTAGGATCGACAATATGTTTGATCAATTGAGTGGTGCTAAGGTCTTCTCTCAACTCGACCTTGCTACTGGTTTTGATCAGCTCCGAGTTGTGAAAGATAGCATTCCTCTTACACCTTTCCGCACTCGATATGGATCTTATGAGCGAATCGCTATGCCGTTTGGTTTGACGAACGCTCCTACTTTCTTATCAATCTTATGAATCGAGTATTTTGAGAACATCTCAATAAGTTTGTCCTTGTGTTCATAGATGACATCATTTTTTATTTGAAGTCTGTAGCCGAGCATGCTAATCACTTGAGAATTGTCTTGAGTACTATTCATCACCATCAGCTTAGAGCCAAATTCTCCAATTGCCACTTTTTGGAGAATAATGTTAAGTTCTTAGCCCAAGTTATTTTTTCCAAGGGCATTTCATTCGGTCCTTCGATGATCGAAGCCTTCCAGAATTGGAAAAGGCCTGAGAATGTTTATGAGATTCGCAACTTCCTTGGATTGGTGGTTGCTACCGCCGATTCATTAAGGATTTTTCATGCATTGTGCTTCCTCTCATCAGCCTTACTCGGAAATGCGTTCGATTTATTTGGTCCGACAAGTATGAAGCTTCTTTTCAGCAATTGAAGGAGCTTCTCACTAATGATCCTATTCCAGTGGTTTCTGAAGGGAATCATGATCTTGTTGTCTACTCTAATGCTAGTCATTGTGGCCTAGGTGTCGTGCTTATGCAGGAGGATCGGGTAGTTGCTTATACTTCTAGGTAGCTGGGATCGAATAAAGTTCGCTATGCCACTCATGACCTCGAGTTAGCTGCCATTATCTTCGCCTTGAAGATTTGGCGACACTATTTATTAGACGAGTGTTTCATTCTCAATACCGATCACAATTCCTTAAAATATCTATTCACTCAGAAGGAGCTGGATTTGAGGCAATAGCGTCGGCTCAAGTTCCTTGCCTCCTATGACTTCGATATCCAGTATTCCCCTGGTAAGGGTAATCGTGTTGTTGATATGCTTAGTTGCAAACATTCGGCCGTTGTTTCTATTATGCTAGCCAAATGGGATGTTCTAGAGACCTTATCCCTTTGTGATATTCCTGATCGAGCTCCATCTTCTGATTCTCCTTTTTAATTATTCAGTTTGGAAGCTCGACCCAGTTTATTGGATCGTATTTTCCGATGCTCAACAACCTAATCCTAATCTTGTGCACCTTATTCAGAGTTGTGAGTCTGAATCCCGTAATAAGGAGTTTGGAAGTTCGACCCAGTTCCTATCGAAGCTCTTTACGGAAGGCCATGTTGATCACCTTCGTGTTGGTTAAAGTCTGGGGAGAAGCTTATTCTTAGGTCAGATTCTATCTATGATTCTTTTGAGAAGATTGTTCTTATTCGACAGAGAATGAAACAGGCATAGAGCCGCCAGAAATCCTACACAAAAAGACCTAGGAAGCTCCTCAAATTCTCTATTGGTGATCTTGTCTTTATTCGTGTTTCTTCTCTGAAGGTGGTTATGCATTTCAGTACGATGGGGAAATTGACTCCTCGCTTTATAGGACCCTTTCTTATTACGGAATGTATTAGCCCTATGGCTTTTAGATTTTTACTTCTAGCTCATCTATCTGGCATTCATGATGTGTGTCACGTCTGCTAGCTTTGGAAGTGTCTTTGAGAGTTGGATTCTGTTATCAATTTTCCGAATTTGCAAGAGCTTGAGATCTCACCAAACCTATCAGTTGTGCAGCAGCCTTTTCGCGTACTTGCTTCGGAGGTGAGACGCTTTCAAAACAAGGATGTGCCGCTCGTCAAACTTCAATGGTCTGCAAATCCCAACGACTACACTTGGGAAACCAGAGAGTTTATCGAGCGATCCTACACTGGTTTTCTTTCTTCGCATAGCGATGGTGAGAATATCTTTTTATCTCAAGCTTATCTTTTTCCTTTTGATTGATGAAATAAATATGTTGAATACAAACTCTTCTCTAGAAATTGCGAGGATGCAATTTTGTTAAGGGGGTTCTGTAACAAACCTGGTTTTGGAGATTACGTGTTAATAGTTATAATTTAATATAATGAATTCATATAAAATTGGAGATTTTATATTGTTTATTTTGAATAAACAATAAGTTTTGGAAATAAAATGTGAAAATAAAGTTTAGAAATTTATTTTATTTATTTGGGTTCATAATAAATGGAAAATGGTTTTTATTTAGAGAAAATGCAATTATTTTATTAATTATTGCCAATTACTTCTTTTGAAAATTTTTAAAAGAAGTGTTTGATTTTTGAAGGTTGTTTATTTAGATAAAAAGGTATAATTTGGTTTAAAAAGTGTTTTAACTATGAATTTGAGTTTTAAATGGTTTTTTATATTTTTCCAAGTAATAAAATAATTTTTGTTGAATTTTAGAAGTTAAAAATGTGGACTTCTACATTTATTTGTGAAAAATAAGGTATTTTTGTAAAATAAAGGATTTTAATAATAAAAATGTTTTAAAAATATAAATTTATTTTTATATGGAGTAAACTATTTCATTTTTATAAGTATATAAATTTACATACTTTGTTGTGTGAAAATATGAAAGAAAATAGCATTTGTTTATTATTTACATATGTGTAAATATAAAGCATTTTTGGTTTTGTAATAAATAAATCAACTTAGGCCATTTTATTTTTCTTCCATAAGCCCACTAATACTTATCTGATATTGAAAAAGAAGAAAATAAAGTTATAATACGTTCAAAACTAATGTCTCCTTCTTCCTCTTTTCTATAAAATAAGGGAAACCACCATTTTTGCAACCCGAAGCTTTCAAAACTCAGATTTTCTTCAATTCAAGCTGAAATTTATTCAAATTAAGTTAATTAAAGGTAATCAAATTCCAAACCCTACAATTTCATTAAAATCTCAATTTCAGAAAATAGTTTTCCGATTTACTGTATATTCTCCTTTGAATGTAATGTAATGTTCCTTCTACAGGTTCTACAAGCTAGAATTTAAGCAAAAGCTTCCCCTTTCACCCAATATCCATGCTTTTGCAACAAATCAGCAAGGTGGTTTATTAGCTCACATAATCTAGCAAAACAAAGCTTCAAAATGGAAAAAGCAGTGAAATATAGCTCTTTGTGTATTGCTTCCTGTAGTTATTTTGCCTATATTCAAATCTGATTTATGTTGCTTCTTTGAATGCTTGTATCTTTTAATTCTAGCTACAAAATGCTATTGGACTTTTTTAGATGGTAGCTTATATTTTAATCTTTGTCTCTGCAAATGTTGGTTGAGAAATATTGGCATTTGAGTGTTTAAACATCTGTTAAAAATCACTACAAACCCTCAAAATCGACCTGGAAGAAAACATGTACGAGAGGTCGACGCCTCTCTTCTCTGGGTCGACAAGCGGGTCGGCCTAGAGACAACTATGGTCGACCGGCCTATTGACATGTTCGACGCCTAGGTCGACCTCCAAGTTGACCTTCTGCCTTGTGCTTGTCCTTTTTGCTTTGAGTTTCCAGCCCATTTTTGCTTGCTTTTTCCTACTATACATTTGTGATGTTTTGATCGTATTCAATGGCCATGATGTCTATCAATAGACTAGCCAAATTTTGGGGAATTTGAAATTCAAATTTTGAATTGTTTTGAATTAAATTTGTTTTTAAATTCGAATATCTGTTTGAATGATTTTCTTCGTTTTTGTTCATTTTTTAGCACGAATTTTTTCAAATAGCTTTGAAATTATTTTTAAAATTAACGGGCATTTCAAAATAATTATACATAATATTTTAAAGTATCTTCAAGTGTAAAATCTATTTATTATCTATAATAAGAGAAATGTTCAAATAGGGTTTTCAAATTGATTTTGAAATTGGTTTTCAAAGCTTGTTTTCCCAAGTAATTATTTTATATATAAATTACACATTTTTGCACTGTTCGAGCAAATAAGAAGGATAATTAAATAGTTTGGTAAAACATGTAGTATGGGACACGTGCGTTTATCTTATCGGTCAATTTCCAACTTGTCTGTTTGATCTTTTTGACCTTCGGATCGAGTTTACCGATGAGATGAGGTAAACTTTTTACTAGTTTAAGTGTGAAATTTACTCACGGTTAGTAAATAGTTTAGTGCAAAAATATGGTATGGGACACACATTAACACTATTTAGCTTCCAATCCGAAAGTTTGTGACATATTTACCATTGCGGCGTGCCAGTACTGGACCTTCGAGTCATTGCCATTGCAACGTTTGCCATTGCGGCATATTTGTCTTTGAGACGTTTGCCATTGCGGCGTGTTTTCCATTGCGATGTATTTCTCATTGTGACGTTTTACCTTAAGGTGAGGTACCTATTTGAGATAACAGTACTTGGCAAGGCTTCGGCCACATGCATATGCTAAACTTTTGAGATGATTTCTTTGAATATTTTCCATAGTGTATCGTCTTTTTTCGAAATTGGTCCTTTGAACCATTCAATATATATTTATGGCGATTACCTTTCAGGAATTCGAACTCCCAGGAGTTATATTTTTGAGATTTGTATTGCCTACACTGGCGTTACTGAGATTTGCATTTTGGCGTTTACTTGTGATTTTATTCCCCTCTTTGAAGATATATTTTGTGTTATGGTGCGTTTGAGATGTGATCTCTTTGTGCATATTTTGGGTTGCCGATTTGGTGGGTTTTGGTTTTTCCCCTAAACCATATTTGATGTATTATAAATGCCAATGATACGAGGCTCGCTACTTTTAGCATTTTATGGGTTTTACTATCTCTTTTGAGATTATATGTTGTGTAGTGACACCCTTCACACATGAAGTAACTATACACTTTAATTTGTCCCTTCTCACTAGGGATATTATCGCTTTATCCTTATGCTCATATTATCGCTTATCCTTGTAAACTGGTTTTTTCAGCTAGAGTGACCCGTGTATTTATACTCGGGTCAGACCGAGGTGTTTCAGATTAAGTACATTTGGACTTAGCTTATTCTGCTTCCGCATGGACTATTCTGCTAGCTCTTTTTCTTATAGCTTTTTTTTAGTCCTTTTTTTGCTACTCTGATATGTATATTCTTTTGAATCGCTTGTATATTGTGGTGCTATACCACTTGACATGTATCGTTTTGTATACTCTGTAATGTATCTGTATATGTATATATATGTGATGATTTGATGTTTTGTGATGTGTTTTGCATTCAAGTTGTTTGTATTTTGTTCTGATGGATCCTATAGCCACCTATGGCTTTGTGTTAAGTATTTATTGGATATGTCGATCCACTTTAGTTAGAAAAAAACTATATGGCAATTATCGACGTATTAAATAGATATTTAAGATAAGGTTATAGATGTTCGATCCTAACCAGCTCTATTTTGCGCATTAACTGACAGTATTACCAGTAATACGCTTTATTAATGTGGGTCTCGAGTTGGGGCATCACGAAAACCATAATACTTATATTCCAAATCCATAATCACTTCTTGGTAAAAATAGAATAAATTTGTATTTCCAAAGTCATATGTCCAATTCATAAATATTTTACTAACCATGCTTAATATATAAAATAACTTGCTAAAAAATCATTTTAATATTTATTAACTTAATTTAGAAATAATTCTAAGATTTATAAATACAAATAATTCTTTTTCATAAAATTACGTATATATGAAGCTTATCAACTTATTTCATTCAACAAAAATTTAGGGTCTAAAGCTCTGCACTTACAACCATAAGTCTCATAATTTTGCAAAACTTAAAACATGAAAGTTGTAGATAAAAGTCCCATCATTCAAGGTAGAAAAAGATCGTTCAATTTGGATTTGCAGTTCAAAAATTATGATCGAAATAATTTCCAAATTTAGATTTGTTAACTCTATCTTTCATTAACTGGGCAGCGATAAAGAAAAGAATTTTTGACCATCTAAACTTTAAAATTATGCAAAACTCAAAACATGAAAGTTGTAGCATAAATTTTATGGTTTCCATAACTTCAAAATTATCAAATTCCGATAAGTAACGAAAATGTTATGCCTACAACAATTTATGCGTTTCAACGCTAAGATTAAACATAGGATAGAGAGTTTAGCCCTTCTTTAAGCCCACATCGCTCATAGTAAATTACAGATTTACAAAAAGTGATAAACATAAAAAATAGTTCCTTATAAAAATACATTTCGATGGAAAAATATCTCACTCAATTTTGGTCTACCAATCCAAAGTTATGATAATTTTAACATCAGGTTTCAACTAAGAAAATTGCACAGAGTAGAGCTACACCATTAATTTTAAAATAAATTTCAACCCATTAAACAACAAAATTTCGAAATGTGATTAAAGGCGACTTGTAGCTAATTGAAATAACTTTCTACCTCAAAAAGATCGAGTCAATTCGGATCATTCTGTACTAGTATATCGCTGTTTTACTATAGCGATTTTCATAAATAATTTTCAGCAAATAATAACCAAACAATCATCAAATTCACAATCATTCATCACACAACAAATACATGCAAACTAGAAATTTAGAGATAGGTGTGATAGGGTAACTCACATGTATAAGCTTGAACTGATGCTAAAAGTACAAATTCTCCTGTGCTAACATCTCTCATCAATCAGACCAAGAGTAACTCAGAAATTGAAAGAGAAAAGATCACAACCCTAGTCCAAAATTGGAATTAATCAATGAATTAAACCCATTAGAGGATAAATAAGATTGTTTTTTATATTTGTTGAACAAAAGCCCTATGATTTGCATTAGATTCGGGTTGGTTTTTGAGCTAGGGTTTGATAATTAGAATATTTTAATTTTCTGGTTCTTGAGTTGAGAATAGAATGGGAAGAAAATGAATGTAATTTTTATTTTCTTCTTACACTTGCTTCTATTTGGGCCAAATAGGGTTTGGTTAGGATCCAATAAGCAAGGTGTTGCAAATTCTTCTATGAGAAAAATGTTACTAATCCAATTATGTTTTATTACTTCTTTTAACACTATATTACTGTAAACCAAAATAAAAATTGGTTTCTCAATTTTATTTAAACGAAATCACAAATTAAAAATCCTCATTTTAACATGAATCACAATATCAACACTTTACTCTAACTATCAAAATTAAATGATTCAGTTAGTAATATTTCAAAAAAAAAAAAATTTAAATCCTATTTAAGAAATGAAACTCATTTCTTAATTAAATCTAATCAATTATTCTCAACATTAAATTTAATTCCACAATTTAGTTTCACAGATTACAATTATAAATTAATCATTCTTAATTAAACTTAATTAATTAGGTAATTAATAATATGGTTGTTACAGACTTTTCCTCTTAAAGAAATTACATCCCTGCAATTTGCTTAATGAAAGAAATTTGAAAAATTAAATTTCCAACTAGGTCTTTCCATAATTTACATCTTTCCATATTATTTTTCGCCAAATTTTCAACTTTCACAAATAATAATATCAAGTCTTCAAATTATTTACTTAGTATTATTATCAAACTCCAGTTAATATTAAGATTTATATATAACAATTTCCTTTAATGAAAGAATTCCACAATATTAATTTATTTTAAAAAAAAATATTTATTAACTGTTTTCTTATTTCATTTCCAAACATTCGTTTAATACCACTTCAAATTATAATGCTAAAAATCAAACTTTTAGCTATCAAAATTTCCTAACGCCTTAAATTTACGGAAAATTTCATCAGCGTCTCCTTTGCGCGACCAGCATTTCAAAAATTTACAATATGAATATAATTACATAATATACATCTCATCTCAAGGATGAGGCATCCCGTAGAAAAAAACACAAAAATGTGATATTCAATCCAAGATACGTACCTTATATTTGAAATATTAGCGAGTCTGCTAATATTCCTTTAGCAAACAATTTATAATCTTTTAAAAGATATCTTTTAAGTTCAGATATCTGCACCTATCTAAAAAATTCATATTAGAATTTAATATCAAATTCATATCATATAGGAGATATTAGCAATTCATGATATTCCATAACGAAAGAAATTCGTACATAAATTTCCAAGTTTTAATTATTACTTATGTCAAAATGTCACGTTCGACGTTTAGGTACCCGTATTGATAACATGGCATCCCACACATCGGTCAGAATTCTTAAACAATGTCCGGATAAGTTAACACAATAGATAATCACAATGCATTTATTTTATTCTCACTAACATCCATGCATCCAATTTTAAATAAATGTGAGCAAGCAATCAATTCCTAGCAACCAATCAACCAGAACATACATAATCATTTATAGCGGAAAAATTCAATGTTTGAAATTCTGATGTGCAACTCTGATTATTCCTAGATCATTCAGACATTAAACTTATTTACTCAAATTTCCAAAGTTTTCTATTAAAAGAAAATAGTTCTCTTTAATTTAATTCATTCCAGTTTAATTCCAAAATTTTCTAACCTCTAAAATATTTTACTCATTATTTTCCAAAGGTTATAATGTCACAAATTCCAATTTATCCATTTGAAATTTATTTTTCTAATCAATTTACGCCCTAAATGTTTATCCCAATAATCATTTCATACCCCTATCCGTAATTAGACAATTAATATAACTATCTGCCACATACCCAATGAGACAGGACTCTAAGTCATCTAGCTCTCAGATCCGTAATATTATATGTTATAATGTTATGACACTGCTCTGATACCAAGCTGTTACAACCCCACCATGATGCCCAGATTAGCAAAGAACATTACAAGTAATGTCGTCTACTAATCTTGAGAATACGGCTTGTTAAGGGCGATCGAATATGAATATATCTTTACACTAACGTTGACACGTTATTTATACATTTTCACTTGATATCTGAACTGAATTTGACATGTATAATATTAATATAAAGTAATAGACAGAATGATTTCTCAAAATCTGTAATTAACAGTCGTAGATCATAGAGGAATATATCTCAACTTATATATATGTATACACACACATATTTTGAGTTTACAAAATGAAATAATAAATTTCGATGGATATACAGTTTACAATTCTCTAATCTCAATTGTACATCCTATAAACGTATTCAAAAAATTTACAAATGTGATAAACTAAAAAGTCAAAAGTGTTTATCTCCTTGTTAGCCCAAACATCCAAAGGTCAACTTGTCCTGTAACCTAAAAATTCTCGGCCTGACCCGAGCAAAATAACACCCGAGTCAGACCATCTCTAAATATCCAATAGGGTGAGAACAAAATATAACACAAGAACAAACAACATATAAGTAAATATAGATCTCCAAGATATAACGAGTTAGGGAATTAACTTAACTCGGAATAGGGTTATAAGTTTAAGTCATAGACACGAACTACTTACTAAACACAGAATAATATAATTAACTTAATTTAGCATCCATCACAAGATAAAAGAATATATATATTTATTTTACGAACACAGGACATAAGAATATATATTTATTTCACTAACACAAGTCACAAGAATATATATTTATTTCACGAACAGAAGACACAAGAATATATATTTACTTTAATAATATAGACACAAGAATATATATTTATTTCACTAACACAAGACACAAGAATATATAATAATTTCGCGAACACAAGACCCAAGAATATATATTTATTTCACAAACACAGAATAGTCAAAAAATCCAAATATCAAGAATCCAAGAGATCTTACTCAAAAAGATCGTAATGATCGTACATAGAACCGTAACAAATAAACAAACAATTTGGTATCACACGAAAATGATCTAATACCGGGGATCACACACAGGACGGGAATTACAGGATCAAAAGATAATCTAAAGGATAGCAACCGTGATTGAATCTTTCAGATTTATTTTAGATTATTGCACTTGAAAAGAAATCCAAGAGTAACTTCTTAAGGATCTAGCACGAACTTGTCGCACACCAAAAGATAGTAAACTCTAAAGTCCCAAATACTATCGCTTCATTAATTACTGCTATTTGAACAATACGTTCCATACCGCATGGTGAAATCAAAGTATTTAGTAAATATCACTTATTACGGATACCACTAGAAAACTTGAACTACATTCTCTTAAGGATATAACAACCACTTGTCGCACATCATAAGAGAATACAACTTTAAAGTGTTAAGTACTTTCCCAAATATGTTCACAAGAATTTAACCAAGGCATCTCATACTACCCGTGAATTTGAATATTCGCTAATGGGTTAGTAAATTCCACTCAAACATTCTATTTAATGAGTTATACCGTATTCAACGAAGCGTTATTCGAAAGCATTTAAAACAATCGATAACATTAAGTCAAATAATAGTACTTTCCAAATTATAGGATTAAGGTTCTCAAAACAATTTTTCCCTCTGATTTTTATTATTTAAAAAAACACATGTTATAATTTTCAACAAATCCACTTATTATTTAACTTTAAATAAGTGTTCACTTGTTTAATAAAATATCCTATAACCTCGAATTGTTCCATGATTCCACTTATATGCACAAAGTTTTCTCAAATATCCATATAGTTGCATTATTCACAAAACTATATTTTAAAACCATATTTAATTACTCTGTTAAATCCATTTTAAAATATAATAATTTTATTTAAAAATGAATTAAGTTTATACTTTTCAAAACTACATCTCCAAATTTCATGAATCCTATATTATTTATTTAATAAAACTGTAATACTTATATTCCAAATCCATAATCACTTTTATGTACAAATAGATTAGATTTGTATTTCCAAAGTCATATTTCCAAATCCATAATATTTAACTAACCATGCTTAATATATAAAATAACTTGCTTAGAAAAATCATTTTTAAAATTTATTAACCTAATTTAGAAAAAATTCTAAGATTTATAAATATAAATAATTTTCTTTCATAAAATTACTTTTATATGAAGCTTATCAACTTATTTTATTTAACACAAATTTAGGGTCTAAATATCTGCAGGTCAACCATTTAAATCTCAAAATTTTACAAACCTAGATTATTCAATTTGGGTTTACGGTTCAATGTTATGATTGAAATAATTTTCAGATTTAAATTTATTAACTCTGTTTTTCATTGACAGGGCAGCGACAAAGAAAAGAATTTTTGACCATCCAAACTTCAAAATTATGCAAAACTCCAAACAATGAAAGTTGTAGCACAAAGTCTAACGTAATGTTTGGTTTAAAAAAATTGTATTTTTTTCGATTTTTGATATGTATATCAAATGTGAGAAGAATGTAGGGATGGCGGCGGGGATGAAAAAAAGACGGATGGAAGGACGAAGTAGATAGAGGGACAATGGAAGAATGGATTGTTTCACGTGCTTGTGTTATTTTTCAAAACACGGGAAAAAAATCTATTTCGTATGTTAACTTCGTTTTCTAAATTGGTCATTTTCGGCAATACACATGCGTCATGTGTCTTTCTGTATGGATGATAGCTCAAAACTAAAAATAACAAACCAAATACTACCTAAGCTTTCCAGAAATTTAAAAATTATCAAATTCCGATAAGTAACAAAAACGCTATGCCTAAAACAATTTCTGTGTTTCAAACCTAAGATTAAATAGAGGACAGAGAGGTTAACTCTTCTTCAAACCCACATCACTCTTAGTAAACTACAGATTTACAAAAGGTGATAAACATAAAAGTTGTTTATTATGAAAATACCTTCCGACTGAAAAATATATCAATCAGTTTTGATCTACCAATCAAAAGTTATGATAATTTTAACATCATATTTCAACTAAGAAAATTGCACAGAGCAGAGCTACACCATTAATTTCAAACTCAATTTCGACCCACTAAACGAAAAAATTTCGAAATGTGATTTAAAGATAGCTTGTACCCAATTGAAAGAACTTTCTACCACAAAAATAGTTAGCTAATCTGGACCATTTTATACTAGTATATCGTTGTTTTGCTGCAGTGATTTTCACAAATAATTTTCAGCAAACAACAATCAAGCAATCATCCAAATTCAAAATCATTCATCATACAACAAATACATGCAAACTAGAGATTTAGAGATAGTTGTGAGGGTTAACTCACCTTTATAAGCCTGAATTGATGCAAGAAACCCAAATTCTCTTATGCTAGCATCTCTTATCAATTAGAATTAGGTTAAACTTAGAAATTGAAAGAGAAAAGTTCACAACCCTTGACCAAAACTGGAATTAATCAATGAATTAAATCCATTAGAGGATAGAGAAGATTGCCTGAGATTGATTTCTATATTTACTGAACAAAAGCCCTATGATTTGCGTTAGATACAGGATGATTTAGGAGCTAGGGTTTGATAATTAGAATATTTTAATTTTATGGTTCTTGAGTTAAGAATAGAATGAGAAGAAAATGAATGTAAGTTTTATTTTCTTCTTACACTTGCTTCTATTTGGACCAAATAGGGTTTGGTTAGGATCCACTAAGCAAGGTGTTACAAATTCTTCTATGAGAAAAGTGTTACTAATCCTATTATATTTTATTTACTTCATTTAACACTATATTACACCAAACCAAAATAAAAATTGATTTCTCAATTTAACTTAAACCAGATCTCAAATTAAAAATCCTCATTTTAAAAATGAATCGCAATATTGACATTTTACTCTAACTATCAAAATTAAATAATTCATTTAGTAATATTTCAATTTTTTATATTTAAATCCTAATTAAGAAACGAAACTCATTTCTTAATTAAGTCTAATCAATTATTCTCAACACTAAATTTAATTCCACAATTTAATTTAATTTCATATATTGCAATTATAAATTAATTATTCTTAATTAAATTTAATTAATTAGGTAATTAATAGCAGGGTTGTTACACTGAGGGAAAGTGTTCGACGGTAGCCTCGGTGGCTGCTGTAGAAACGGTGGATCCACACACCCTCTCCAGCTTTAAGACTCTCTGGCCTTCCACTAGAGCTTGGTGAGATTACTCATTCAGGTAGGCCTGAACCAGATCCTCCTTGGAATAATAACCACCCATGTCATCGAAGTGGGCCAGAATTTCCTCCCAAACTACCGCGAGAGTGCGAGGGAACGAGGGGCCCAAATAACTGAGGCTACCCTAATGAAGCACGGAGTTAACATAGAAACCAAGAATAGTGGCGTCCAAGCCTTCCATTTTTCTTATAACAGTATCTTAGAGCTCTGAAAAGCTTGTCTCCATGCTAGCCTTCTCCATGGTTAGTTGATTTTTCTCGGCTTCCAAAGCCAAAATTTGAGCGCGTAGAGAGGCAATTTCTTGGGATTATTTAGCTACGACTCCCTTCTCCACCTCGATCGTTATGATATTTGCACTTAACTTCACTTTCAAAGCTGCCTCATTGGCATGGAACTTTTTTATATCGTCTCTGAATACAAGAGCGGCTCATTCATTTGCTTGTTTTAGCTCCTCAAACAAAGAAGCACTCTTACTTTCCCTTTTCAAGGCATCATCTCTCTCCTTCTTCAACCTTTTAATTTTTGAGCCGTGATCCGCAAGATGGTTCTCAAATTTTCCTTTCTCGAATTCAAATGAGAGGATCTCCTAGTATTTATTTTGATCAATGGTAGAAAGTTGCAAGAATAGTTTTTCCCACCACTCGGCCTACTCCAAGCCGCTTTGGATCGCCTAAAGATGGGGTGAGCAAGATTCTGCTTGGACCGACTTTAGATTGGGGTTTTCGAAACCAACCCTCCTTAAGAATAAGTGGGGAAATGCATTCTGCAGAAGAGGGGGACCGATAGAGAGATTGTAAGGAGCTCGCCTTGAAATTAAAAGAGGAGCAATAGCAGCATTAGTGGAGGAGGTCACGGCCCCGAAAGTGAAAGCGGGAAGGCGTTCTTGATCTTTCTTTGACTTTTTAGATGGGTCTCCCCGCTCAATCGGGCATTTTCGTTTTTCTTGGCCACTGCTCCCATCGCAGTCTTGATCCTTCCTAGTCCGTTGATGCTCCATCGCCTCGTTTTCTTTTCTCTTCCATCTCTCTTCATCAGTTTCAAGGGAGGAGTTATATCGGGATGAATGTCTTTGTGAATGGTGAAACTCGGGCGCTCAGTTAAGATCATTATAGAAGCCCCGAGACATGATTCTTGCAAAAAATACCAAAACAATTCCAAGAGAAATGACATTTGATGGACAAAAATTCTAGATGAATAACGATGAAATGTGCGGCCTAGTGAAGTGTGTGCTACAGTTTAATGACCCCAGCGAAATAACACAAACCGAAACAATCGCCAATTAATGCCGGGATATTCATTTCGGTGGGAATAATTTGGGCAGGCTGAGAAGGCAACCCTTCCGAAGTAGAATCTCCCACCAAATCCTTCACTTCCACATAGATGTCACTCGCATCTCCGAAGTCAAGTTTGGAATCTCTCGGTGAATAACTGGGAGCAGGTTCGTCTTTTGGAAGGACTTCTTTAAAATGTTCTTTTGGAGGGGGTGATGGAGTGTGCCCGGGAACCAACTCCAGGGACTTGTCACTCGAATCGACATCGCCTTCATTGATACTTATATCCAAGTTTTCTTTCTCATCGATTGAAGGGAGTCCCTCATCGGCTCCTCCTTTCTCCTTTCTCACAATTGCCGAAGCTTTACCTTCCCAATGAACCAACTCCTCTTCCTTCTCTTTAGAGATTAGAGGCATCTTGGGCGGACTGACGGTCCCAATTTCCATTTGGTTTTCCTTGAAAGATTCTGCTGACTCATCAAACGAGTCACTATCTTTCTCTTCATCATCATTTCCATCAGAATCGCGGGAGGTAGAAACTAAGCGAGCTCGAGCTTTGGAGTGAGAGGGGGCACTTACAAACTCAACTGATCTCCCAGGATGTAAAAGCCCGCATCAGTGAAGATTCTCGTCAATGAGCAAAAATTTGTTCGTGCGCTTTCGGGCATCAACCTCCTTAAGGGCACTGAGAACAGGCATGAGTATGGGATCCTTGTTAATCCGTGGGAGGATTAAAAAATAATAGACGATTGCCTAGATGAATTTTTAGCAGCTAAAGCAAATTTTATGCTCAGTGAGAGAAACTTACCGCCACCTGGTCCGTAGACGAACCCCTCAGGACACTTGACAAAGAAAATTTGATTTTTAAATGAGGGGACTTTGCTAGGGAGATCGAGTATAAGCTTTCGGCTGCGTTGCACCCCAATTTAAACAAGAGATGGGTTGGCCTCCCTCTTTTTAAATAGCAAATGATACTACAGCTCGGCGAAGTTCGGGGAACGACTTAGCATTCGCACGAACATAACATATAGACAGGTTAGCATGGCACAACCATTTGGGAGAATCTGAAACGCGGCCAACCCCATATTGTGAAGCTTCGCCATTAGAAAATTAAACGGGGGCACCGTACCCTACATGCACATGTAGCGATGTCAGGCCTCGTATCCAGAAGACGGCCGATGAGCGAATTGACCTCTTGTTGATAGAATTACATCATCCTCCGGAATGCCATATTGCGAACAAATTCTTCGCAACTCTCTATGTGTAAGAATTAAGGAGGATTTCTCTGGGGATCCAGCAGAATCCTAAAGTTGGGGGGGAGTGCGGTCGACAACGGGGCCAACTGAAATTAGGCTTCCATACTGTCTTGAAGTTATAGAGGTAGCAGGACCATCCAGGATCGACGAGGACTTCGCTTTGGAAGCAGGTGAACTCCCCTCAATTGACTTACGATGGAAAGATTTACGCATCATTCAATATAAGAAAGCTTGTGTTCAAAACAGTCATGTATGCATAATTTCTAAGTATAAACCTTCAACATGGATGATACTTGGAAATCGAAAGATAATCGATGTGTACCAATCACCAATCAGACTCCAAGCATTAACCGTGAGTGTGTGCGATGCGTAATTTATCCGAGAACGGGCGCGGCGTCCTGAACGCTACAAGGGGACCATTGTGTGTAGATGGCTCACTCACATCAGGAAAAGCAATCCGTTTTGGCTGTTATATCATTTCTTCTACACTTACCCGTTATTCATAAACAATCGATAATGGATCCACTATCTGAAGCGACACGAAAAGCTCTTTCTATTATATGAGCACTGCTATGCAATGACAAGTCCAGTCCATATCAAGCAACTTTGGATTAATGGGTTCGGATCAAAAAGGACTAATTTTAGTTTCCTAGTAGACGATAATAACCTAAGATGCACGCAGAACGCTATCCTAAGTTATTATCACCTCCCAGAAAAACCAAAATCAATTGGCAATCCATAAAATGTCATCTCGGAATCGACCGTGAAGCTCGATACAAGATAATTCTGATTCTGAAGATGAAGATAGCAAAACATGTCGATTACCAAAGCAAGGCCTTGCCATTGCTCCATGAAGAACTTTAGACTCGATTACTTCCCAAAAACAAATAGCACGAATAATCTACTATGACCGTCGCTAATGCAACCTAGTCAATCAATAACATAATATTACGCTGAAACTCACTTCACCGACCTTCACCTTCGAAATTGAAGAGAGCGATGATGAAGTCCAAAAGACAAAGTGGCTCGAACCATAAAACCTTTGGATCGGCAAATGATTGGATTGACGATTGCTAGGGTAGGCGAAGTTATGGCAAAAGAATGGTAGAAGGGACTTCTAAAGGTAGTGATTAGTGGCATCAAAGCAGAGGATCGGCGGTGGCGGCATTTCAGCGGCGTCGGGAGATGGATCGATAGAGTAAGAATTGATCTGAAACGGCTCAACATGAAAATGGAGAATGGTAAAATGGGAGATCTGATCCCACTTACATATCAAAAAAAAAGAGAAAACTAAAAAAAATTCCTAAGTACTTGGACAATTAGATCGGTACCGATCCAATATATTTACCATGAATGACATCGAACTTCTCCTATTTGCCCAATTTGATGTTCGTATTCATCCTGAAGTTATCGAATCAAGATCGTTCTGTAATCGTGACTAAAGAAGATTCCCACTAGAAGACTGGACAGTTAGCCAAAATGTCATTGGCAGCTGCTCAAGGAAACAAAATGCGGACGATAAAGCTCCATAAAACGAAAACTGGAGGAGAGGTACTTCCAGAGCATGCCTTATTTCCAACGAAAGCATGCTCTAGGAGTGAAAATGTTAACTAGGTTTTTAACCCAGCGGAATTCAGAAGGAGTTAGAATATTCAAACTAAGCCCGAACGACTTGAAACTTGGTCGGAAGACCTAAAATCATGAGATAAAGGGCCAAGGAAGTTTGACCCAAAAATAAGCAAACACTTTGGATTGGCACCAATCCAAATATTTGGCCCCAAACTCCTCCAAACCACTTGTGGTGTGTTCAAATACCTTGACAAAGTCCGTCTACCAAGTTTGGTAATAATCCAAGCATCAAGAATCGGGAAGTGAGCACTTATCGGACTCAAACTAAAGTTCTGTCAAACTCATTAGCGAATCATCATCAAAACAAATCAACAAGTGATAAAATTACACGGAGAACCTCACAAGCAAGAAACAAAGCCAACAGGGAAGAAGTCATGCGAAAATTGTACAACTCTTTGGATTGGTACCAATACGATCTAACTGGATCGGTGCCGATCCAAAAAGTTGGCTTGGAATCCTATCAAACTTTTATGGCATCTTCATACGGATAATTGTAGGTATCTGGTGCAATGACTCTGATCCAAGTGCTCTCAAAATTCTATAAATACCATCCAACATTCAACAAAAAAGGGGCTTGCTGCTCTGATCACTGGAGAAACTCTGCAATGAAGATTTTTCAACCTTCTTCTTCCTCACAATGGCAATTGAGATCCTTCCTTTTGTCTCCTTCAATGGCATCTTGATTTCGTTGAATTCAATCATACAAATTGTAATCAACTTGTACTTGTGATCAACAGTCAATACATCAATAAAATCCATAAAGTGGACATAAGCTTCGTTAACAGCCGAACCACTATATAAATCTCTTGTTCGTTTACTTTTTCTATAATTTACTATTGCTTTTTTATCTTATTTGCCTTGATAAACAAGGCTTATGCTTTCACACTCAATCTAGGGTGTCAATATAATTTTTGGGTAAACAATGATGCTTCTTCAATGAATAATTTGACCTATGTAGCCGCTTTATTTTTCTTCAAATGGATATCGAACAAAAATTATAAATTGTCTAATAACAATGGCTTCCAGGATTTCCTTACAAGGTTAAATCCCGTATCGATGTCTTAACAAGAGAATTATTAGTCAATAATAGAACTAATAACGATGCAAATATCTTCCTACTAGAGAAGAACACACAAGATCTTTCCAATTCACTACTATTATTTGGTAACTAACTTATGTCTGGTTTTATTATTATTTATCTTTGTTGTCACACCTAGGCTAGTTTATCTCGTTCATACTCCTTTTCTCAGCTTGCATATGTGTGTAACTGAGTTATATTCATATATATATTAAGGCTCATATTGTCTACTAATTTTCATAGCTTTCGCTATTAAGGTTTGCATTTTGGGTCGGTGTCCTCATTCTCTTGACAAGTTAAGTATCAATTTGCTGATGGACTTATGTGCTTCTTTAAAGCTTCTTGGTATTATCTGTACGGTTCACTCCCTCATGGGGCTTGGATGACACCTCCTCAACACCTCATATTAAATGTTGCATTCGATTTTTTTCTTCTTATTGGTTCTCTTTTTTCCTTTTTTTCATGCACTTTAGTTTTTTCTAGGTTTTTTCTTATGGGACATTTTTCTATTTTACTTGTACGGGTGCATGAGGAAGAGCTACCCAACAGGCTTGTCGGTAGCTCCTTTATAAATGTATAATAAAATTATATGAGTTCCCTCCTCTTAATAGGGGATCACTTATTTCACTCAAAAAAAATCTCAGACCTAATTTTAGTCGTTTGATGGACGTCGTACCATGATTTGAGTGTCCATATTAAAGTTCAGCGGTATTTTCAAGTTGATAGAACTGTGTAATATCGTCATTTTAAGATTCTCTGTTTAACCTTAGTTACATTAACCAACAGAAAATTCTTGAGTTAGTCATCCAATAGTTATTCGATAACTATTAGTACGTAACCACTTAGTACCCCCCATCAACCATGAGCAATACACTACCCAATATTTGGAGAGTGTTACATACTCTACTCTCAAAGGATGCATCGATATCCTTTCTCAAAATATCATAACTATGAATATTTAAAACAGTGTCTTATTTTTAACGTGATAAATTTCTCATGATTACAGCACATTGAAAATACTATCACATAACATATTATTTAAGTATTTTCTATTTAATATACTTAAATTAGATAACTAATAACATAACATGGTATTACAAGTATATGAAAGAAAGAAAGCACTTTTTATTTCAAACTATATTTTATTACAAAGTTAATAATTTATATTCCTCCAGGGCATAATCCTAACTCTAACACCATGATAGTTCGGTACTAATCCGTATGGATTATCACCGACCATGCATTGTTATAGTTGTCTTTTCCTTCAACCTCGAACAATGAATTACATATGAGTAGAGTGGACTCCACATCATACTTCGGATCATTCGGTGTCGGCCCATATAGATCGGAACCAACCTATATGGAATGTTCCATACTTGTCCAAAATTTTGTGTTCTTCAATCTTGACGTCCACCAAACTACTTAGTCTATTCCTCCATAATTTGACAGTCCAAATCTATCAAAATGACACTTGATTCAAATACCAAATAATAAAATTGCAAGTACACCGTTGAAATGGAAAATCCAAAGAACTTAGAGGAGCACCAGATGAACATGCTTTAGTAAAAGCAACATATAGAGGACTTAACACAGCATATACATGTTGCATTAAATTTGCATTCCACCTCCTGCTATAGCTAAAGGTGGAAAGCAACATTGTCATGAAGATCAACACATGAGGGCATTGCAAGAGCAAACTAGAAGTTGAAGGCACGTTTGGATCATGTTGTACAGAAATATTTCATGGTATGGTAAGGACAAGGGATGCAAGGTGCGGTAAGAGGATCATGGTACGTGATAGGAGGAGGATGACATTGTATGGTGCAATAAGAAGAAAGGAAGAAAATGTGAAGCGAAGGGAGCAAGGAAGGAAGACAAGAAAGAAAAAGGATCAGAGTTAGATATGGAGTCTCTCAATATTACATCATATCTAATGCCATCTTATCAATTTTTCTTCAGACTTATTAATTTTCATGAATAAGGGTTTCTGGTTATCGTATCCATATTTATAAGAAATCACTCTGGTTATGCAACCCCAACATTAGTGTTATATATTAGATGACTTGTTAATATAAGTTGAGCACTATATCATACTTAGGCAATTAAACATATATGAGCTAGTCAAACATAGATAATCAAAGCACACCAAAAGAACACTTGTAATCCCATCATTCTTTTCTCTAACGTGTTACATGAGCTAGCAGGTGGTTTTTTCAAAATTATTCATCACGTAGAAAATACCACTAAGCATTCTTGTTGCCTTTGAACCTAGGACTGACCAATTACTTCCCAGTCACCTTAGATTAGAGCAACTCAAAAATCGCTCTACAGTTCTTCGAGCTTTCACAATTTGATGTGTTCCACCACATTCATTACAATGCATTTTGTTGCATAAAGTTTAAACTTCCTAATTTCTCAATTAAATGCACATACATTTGTACTTAGAGCATCAAGATTGGCTTCACCGTTACCATTAAACATTAATTGGTAACACCATCATATTTTACTCATCATGAGCTTCCCACTAGTACTAGAGCATGACCTATATTCCATCACCTTACTAGATCCCTATCATGGAACATCCACAACCAACATTTACTTTAATCCATTTAAAGTTACTTATGCCTATCGAAAACCACCATCTTATGTGCCTTGATGAAAGGAGTCCAACATCGTAAATTCATTACCACTTGACACTACCATTTCCATTGGAAACTATACTATAACCTATTCGAACATGATTATCGCAGCCATCATCAGCCACCCAGCCGTCATTTATTACTACCTTCGAATGCGTCAAAAAATTAGCTACTTATTAATGTCAATAACATCCTCCTCAAACTCTTATATTGTTGCCAATGAAAAACTGTAGATTCCATCACGGTTAACTCATCGACGACACTACCTAATCTAAGAACCTTAGCTTCCGATGTCACAAGAAGTGTCACCACCAGTTGACCATCTTGTCCCCGTTAAATATATTGGAGGAACTTGACCTCTGCCAAAGTACCATAAACCTTATAATATTACCAATTCCGACACCCATCATTCATAATGTCTTACCAATAGAAACCTAATCCGAGCCACCTTCATTTTAATGTACATACAATTAACATTCAAGGAAGCATCACAACCCAATTATTGTACTTTTTGATGGCTATATATGCTCTTGAAGGCTCTAAGACTAGAATTGATGAAAAATAAGATCCATCGATTATGGTCCCATAAGTTATAATAACCTATTTGATAGAAGCCATAACTGATTAAGCTCTTGATCAACTCCCATCTTTGTTGTTTTCCATTGGAAAAACTCAATTTTAGATCACCTCGAGCCACCGTTTAACCTTCACTTGATTTCGTTGAATAGGCAACTCCTTTTTTTACATTCAAATATGACTAAAACAATTTTAGGTCACTAGTCAGTTTGCAATTGAGATTTAAAAACATTATTTATATCTCTTAACTTTATACTTAAATTTTTTGCATATAACTCAATATCTGGTTTATAAATATATTTTAATGGGTTTTTCACTACCTTCGATCAGCTATCAACCTCGCTCCACTATCCCTGAATAATCCGCCTGATCATCAATCATTCAAATTTGACGACAACCTTATTAGGTCATTCATGTAGTTTTAAACCCGATCGAAGTAGTACCCGATAAGGTAAAATACAATTACCAAAATTTTCTAAAAATTGACCAAGTATTAGGAAGCATATTCCGGACTATCCCATCATACAGTAATATTTTCCAAAAGGAGAACATTTTGTACCTACTTTCATCATGTGTATTGCTCTAAGGGTTCTAATGTTAATGCAAAGTTTTCTAACATACTTATAAAGAAAAATTATTTCTACATAAAACAAAATAAACCCTAATAATTTTTCACTTCTCCTAGTCCATCGGGTCACCACCTAAGATTTAATCAATATGTCATTAAGTATATAACAGATATTTAAATCAGTTTAATACTATTTTAACACATCTAAGATTAAATTTAAGTCATCATAATATCTAGCATGTTAAGAACTAACATAGCCTACATCACATCAAACCCAATCAACACAAATATAAAGGAGAAACTATTATGAGAAAATATTAATGTGGTAAAAGTATTACTTGCAATTTCACTACCATTTTGCATATCATTGACATAAAGGCAAAACCATCAAAATCATACTCCTAGATCAATATAATGGACTTTCGACGTTGATCTCCAACCACAACTCAATTAAAGAAGAACCACAAAGTCAAATCTATGCCAGAACCACTTTAGTTCGCTCAATTAATGAACTGTGGCTTTCTGGTTCACTCTTCTTATCATGCCTTCTCCAATTTAATTAGCTACCATTAACTAATTAATTAATTCTTCCATATGCTTATCTAGCAATAATAATAAACATAGACATAATTTCCCACCCATTCACATCATCTTTATCACCATGCCATCGACTATTATATGGTCAACCATTTAAGATAATCATAATACGATGATTAACAATATGCTTGAAGTACGGGTTACAACAATATGGTTTTTGTTTATCTATAATATCAGCACAATAATGATATCTCCATAAACTAGCACTAAGCATTACCTTGATAGCCATATTGATAGCGTGATAGCAATAAAGAATATTTAAAGGATGAATATATCGATCATATGAGATTTGTAACACACTAGAATATGTTAATCTTGGATTTGTAATGTGTGTGCATTACTTTATTTGTAATTGAATAAAGACTTTACTAAAAACTAAACATTCACTAACTAAATAGGATAATCTATTATGAAAATGAAGACAAGGTTTGGTATTTTCCCTTAGGCAACCTAAGAGACTCTTAAGGTCAATTTCTAATAGTCTCGATATATTCACTTTATGAATATGAATTTCTACTCGATTAATTAACAATAGAAAACTTAGTGTAATTAGTCACTATTGTGCAACATAAACTAGAGGCCATAAGTTCAGTGCTCATTTTGTACAAAATGTTTTTCAATTTATTTATTTCTAGTACTCAAATTATTTTGTTTCAAATGCTGAATATACACCTAAATAGGCTCTGAGCGAAGGATGTTGCTGGGGCTATTTATGATTCAACATTCATCACAGAATCATTTGAAAATAAAACTATGTTTAATGAGGACGATTTCTTAGTCGGGGCAAAGGATAAGATCTTTGTTTTCACCAACAAGTCCAAGAAATGGGCACTAAAGTAGTGATTACCATTGGATCCAGTTTTGATAGATAAATATCTCATAAATAGTAACCCTTGTTTTACATATAGTCGTTAATGGCAATCCTAACTTTCAAGAATACTAGACTATGAGGTAGCTGAATCTATGGTGCTTGCAAAGCGACGCTCGAAAGATTAGACGAATTCAACATTAGTAATTTTTTGAAAATCGAGTTTACTTAAGCATCCCTATGATATTAACCTTTCATGTTTATTTTTAAAAAACAATCTCAGATAGAGTCAAACTCATTGCCTTCTTGTGGTAACCCAACGTATTAACCACTAGATCACCCCATCAAGATGAACTTTATTTTAGCACATAATGATACAAAATAATACACCATTTTCAATATTAAAGCCTATAAATTATTTACATATAATAATGAACTTAGATTTTGTTTTCATCGTAAAATTATATATTTTATGCTATAATCAATAACATCCATATTTCAGAGGAAAATAGTCAAAATAACAGATAAATTGCTTACATTTGCACTTACAATCTCTAAATGCGTTCATCTGCGCTCATACATTATACATACACATGTGTGTGCATAATGTAAGAGTGTATGCACACGCACTTAGAGATTGAAAATGTGTACGAGTAACACACGTACACACATCTGTGTGTGTGAGTGCACTATATACATATACACCAACATATTTAATCAAAATATACAATGTACACATTTTGCTGAGAACATTACAAACTTTTGACGCGATGATAAAATTGAAATTGCAACTGGACATACCAATCTTAAGACAAAGACACCATGTTTCTCGATTATTTACCATCAGTTCGAACTAGGTGACGTCAATCCCTTTGAATTTATGTGCTTTGAAATCATTGTATATTCCCATATGAGTTATGGTCAAAGCTTGTATTTTTGGATATTCGATAGTAATAATAATTACAATAATTATTTTATATGTGTGCATACGTGTGTACACAAATATTACATATACACACTCATGAAGGATTAATAATCTTCTTAGTTAGGAGAATTTGTAGCCCTCTGATATCTGCTGCAAGTTTATATTTAAATAATTAGTCCATGTAGTATAAAAGAAAGAGAGAATAAATATTAAAACAGAAACTTGTGACTGATATCAAAAGACTAATACTAAATAAAGAGGGCTATTGATCCTAGCTCATTTGTGTGCAAGTGTGTACACACATACATATACATATATGCTATTTCCATTTTGGATTGTAAATAAAATGCAGTTACATGTTAATATTTGTAGTAAATACTTCAAAGTTTAAAACTTTATACGATGTATGAAAATTATTCAAATGACCATAAAATTCTTGATCTAGTGTAAAAACACGATTCCAATTGAATATTCAAATTTGGAAAAAGCGCATATATTAGCACTTTTATATAAATCATAAATATTTATTTTTTGTGTTTTCATGTATACATACATACATATGCATAATTGGTACAGGTTTTGTCTTTGTCCCGACCACACCAAGTTAACATGCTTACGGATTTAGTTCTAAATGCCCAGCTTAATCTACCTACAACTAGAATTGGATGCGGTTTCATCACAACCCAACCCAATTCAGATCCAATAATTGAATTTTCTTATTACTACAACATGAATGCATATATTATTCGTTTACTATTTTATTTGTTCATATTTAGATGCTTTTTGAGTGTGAAAGTAACATTGTTTTTGCATAATTTCTTTTAGAAAAATTACGAGTTTAAAGTATGATTTTAACATTCAGGTAGCACTAGTCCAAACTTCAAGTGATAAGACGTTCTGAATTAAGATTACAAAGATCCCAAGTATGAATCTCCGAAACAAAAAAATGAGTGCTTTATTTCAATAGAATATCGCTTTTATTCCCAAAAAGCGCATAATTTAGTATAAACATTACAAGTTACCCATATGGTTATGCTCTATCAGGTACCAAAAGCCCGACGGACCAGGTTAGGAAGTTAGATTTAGAATACCTAACGGGCTCAAACGAAGATAAGGTCTGGATTATTTTAGTCGGGCTCAAGTTCAGGTTTATAGCTACTCGAATGGTAACCAAGCTTAGATTTATTGGCGCCACACTTTTGTAACCCTCGTATTTTCCATCAGAAGTTTTTAATTAAAAAATAGTATATATGAAAGAAAGAGAAACAATTAATATTCAAACAAAAACTTTTGGTGAAAAAAAATGCTACAAAATAGAGATGTTAACGAACCTTTCTTAGTATACAAACACACATATCAAACATTTGCAAAAAGAAAATTTGATTGTATGAATCTTGTCAAAAATAGCATTCAATTTTGTAACATAGTAGTGAAAATGACATTGAAATAGAATGGAAGTTACAGATGAGAGATATCTGTTATGTGAATTAATATGGATGTAACTTTTACGCAAAGCTTAATTATCACAATGAGACCTCGAAATTTAATACGCGGACAGAAAGAAGATATGGGCATATAGGAACGTGTATTTCGAATTAAATATCGCAAAACAAAATACTATAAAATAGTAAATAACTTCCAACCCCACTTTGAACCAAAATTAAAATCTTGTAGTTTTCAAACACCTTATTCCTCAACCATTCTTAACTTACCTTAGAAACTACGTTTAAGTTAAATTTGGGCAGGTCATGCCAGATAAGACAAACTAATATGACAGAGACAACATTTTGTGAATTACACTTTTTTGTTCAGTTCATGAAGTTGATAAAACGGATAACATATGAAGACCAAATTCTGCAATATCTCCATACAAATTTGCCAGATTGCAACAATACTTGAAGATAATACTTGCAAATCTGACAACAATGTGAATATTGTCTACGCAAATATAAGCACAAATCTGAAGTAGATCAAAATCAGTCACAATGTATACTATATCTAATACATAACTAAACAACATGATATGTGGTAAGATGTTTGTTTTATGAAAAACGCAATTAGAGACAAGAAAAATATACTTGAAGAAGAAATTTTGGTTTTTGTTTAAGGATAAAAATCCATATAAACGTTTCATTAGAGAAACACTCCAATGGCATGATTATTTATAATTGGGGTAACCTCAGAAATATCTGACAAATGTCGAAAATATTCAGATTTTGAATTATCACATGGTAATCTAGAACATAGTTAGTGAAAACGGCATACAGGAAACGCGCAAGCGTACAAATTCTTTTCAGAAGATTAGCAAAAGAGCTATTAGCAGCTGTAGCTGTAAGCAGCCTTGACCCAAAACAAATGCAATCAGCAGCTACAACATTCTCCTGAACCTGAAAATAAGGCAGGTAACTAGCTTTGAGAATGGAAATTACTGATGAATACAAATAATTGAATGAGAAATCAGAAATTAACGCTCATACATTGCACTTTCAGATCACTGAAAGATGATGGAATGGAACTCTTTATGCCCAAAAACAGGAAGAAATGAGGCTGTCAGAGCATGACCTAGCAATCAATTAACCAATCGAACAAAGAAAAAAAAAATCATAACTTCTTTCTTAATTCAAAGCTAGATCATGCTGGCAGCTTCATTCATTCCCTTTGGTAACTTGTTGGAAAAATATAAATATATATATAGTGATATGTACATAGAAATAGCTATGCATGGACGCATAGCAGAATCTGAATATGGAGCTAGGTACTTTGGGATATAGCAAATAAGAGCGTATGTACTAACAAAAGAAGGGAGAAAGAGGCCAAAGTGAAATGTGCAAAACCCTAGTTTTACTAGGAAATTTATAGGGAATTTGAGAGAAGGGATAGAAAGAGAGAAAAGTGGATGTGGGACATAAAGTTGGTAGGGGCCTATATACGTAAAATGATAAACAGAAAAATTAGTAGGGTTTAAAGAAAAGAAAATAGGGGGATAGAGGTATTCAGCGAGTAGAGCAAATAGGTTTGCAGAAGATAGGGCGGCAGAGAACAGAGTAGAAGCATGGATAGCCGTACCCATGCCGATTCTGAATTTTACATTTTTTCTGATTTTTTTTTTTTTTGACCCGTTGTTATTCCTTTTTACTTCCAGCTTTGTCTTTGTTTATTTATTTATTGCCTTTTTCTTCTTCTTTTTATAATTGTTCGTTCACTTTCTAGATGTATCCACTCCATAAATTAGAGTTTAAGCTTTGAATTGATTGTAAATTTATAAATGTTGTGTGGTATATAAGTAGAAAGGAAAATTATGTGTAAAGAACAAATATAAACAAAAATTCAAAACCTAGAATTCACTGATTTTTTATTACAAAGACAAGAACCTAGCCCAAATCCACAATCCAGAAAAGGTATAGGTTCCGCTTTTCAGTCCATCGTTTCAATCTTCGCTGTCACTATCAAATCAATCAAAATTAAGTCTTTTCAAATACTTAAAAATAGTGATTATCATCAGAAAGTATATTGCATCTCGACCTTCATCGTCTTCATCGTATCCAACTAAAGCGTCTCAAAATTTCCATTATCACCTATATAGTCGTCGCCAACCACAGTTTTAAAGTCCATTAAGTAAAACATTAGCAAACAAAATTCTAAAAGAGGAAATGGTACGAAGAGAAAGAAAACAAAAAAGAAAATAAGAATTAACCAAGGAAAACAATTCAAGGTTGTGATATTACATAGTATCTATTTTGTTTTAATATAATTTTCGTGGTGTTCTACTGAAAAATGTTTTGAACATTCTAACATTTGGTTCAAAAAAATTAATGAAGAACAAGAATAACAGCCTAAAACCAAATAAGCATACTTTACGTAAAGAAGAAGGAGAAAAGGTAAAGTAATAATTTATGTACAATTGATACTATGCAGTGTGTCATGTTAAGAAATAATGTTAAATTTTATCACATTGCTTAATAAAAAGACAACAGGGTTAAAAAATCATTTTATATTTTGATAGGACTAACACAACTTAGTAGCTTAAAATGATTTAATCCATAAAAGATTCTAGGATTATCAAAGTGTAATATGTAAAGTAATGATTTGTATATAAAGCTGATACTATACAGTTAATATTAAGAAATAATTATGAATTTTATCAAATTGGTTATAAAAAGCATTACGATTTCAAATCATGTTATATTTTGGATGAAACTAACACAACTAGGTAGCTTTGTTTAAAATGATTTAGTCCATCAAAGTTTTTTAGGATTATCAAAGAGTAATATGCAAAATAAGAATTTGAGTAATTTTGATATTATGCAGTGTAATATTAAGAAATAAAGTTGAATTTTATCATATTGGTCTGTAAAGAGGCATTAGGATTATAAATCATGTTATATTTTGGATGAAAATGACACCACTCGGTAACTTAGGTTTAAATGATCCAATCAATCAAAGATTTTCAAGATTATCAAAGTGGGACAAGTAAAGTAATGATTTCTAAAAAGTGGATACTATGTAGTGTCATTTTATAAAATGGTACTGAATTTTCTCATATTAGATAGTAAAATGACATCTTCATGACAAGACATGTTAAATTTTATTGAAATTTATCACCTCCACAATACCAAATAGCATTGCGCGCTATCACGTTGTGAATGTAACTTTGATTTGTTACTTTCAAACTAAAAATGCAATTGAATGAAAACGGAAGATATCATCTTAAAAATCGTATGCAATAGCCTTTAGGGAGTAAAAACTCAATTTCGTTTTTTGCTTATTAAAAACAAAGCTGAAACAGTGTAATAACAAAGTTGTAAAATGTTGGATCAGGTGCACTAGTAGTGGGCTGAAAATGGTGAATTTAAAATAAAAAAAATCATTTTATTAATTTTCACAAGATATTATTTTGGATTTACGTGAACAATATTTATTTAATTATACTAGAATCAAATTTAGTATTTATTACTAAAAGAGTAAATATTTTAATTTAGTTAATTTTACTTGTACTAAGTTATTTTCTATTAATTGGTAGATATTTTTTTTATTGTTGTTGTTGTTATTTCGCAAGGCTTGCAGGTTTTAGAGTGGACCATTCACTTTTATTAATAATGTTTCTGAATAAGGGTTCAGCGCAAACACCAAAATAGCTAAGAAAAAAGCGAAGCATAGGAGATAGGCAAAAGCACCTATACTACTAATTGACAAGGAATAATAGTCCTTGTCGTCACTACTACTATTACTATCATCAATAGGCCCCATAACATGAGATTACCTAGAAAAAAGAAAAGCCGGGTTAGGCATATAGTTCCCAGAATAGGGAGAGTTTAAATATTTTCTATCCCAATTTTCATCTTTCAAAATATTTTTGTTACATTCACCATCTTCTCCTTTAGTAGATAAGATCAAATCTTCCCCCTCAACACGATAAATCAAGATACGCTCTTCACCTTCATCTCTGACATACATATGCTAGCCATCACTCTTCGGCTTAAATCTCATTTCAAAAGGCACATGAATCCATGCACGCTCACTATGATTCCAAATAATAACAAGTTTAACAGGAGAGTTTGGAATTATGACTTCCGAACATAAGGAACACGAGAGGCAGAAGGATGCGGATCAACAGTAGAGGGATCCGAGACAAGGTCTATATCAATTGGAACGACAACCAACGGAATAGTGGGCCTAGACATAGGAACCCACTTCCTGGGAAGAGGTTGTGGTAATGGAATCTTGGTAGGAATAGAAGAAGATAAATCAGAAGCCCCATACTTACAAACACCTAAAGTGTGACTAATAGACTGACAAGTCGTACATATATCTGGTTTTCAATTATAGCGAAAAAACCTCGGCATCATGTCCCTTAGTTATTCTGACCTTAAGATTTGAAGGCAAAGACTTTTTAGAAGCGATTCTAATCAACACTTTGACATACACTAATCTTTTCCAGGCCACAGTATTAGAATCAAAACAAATTACCTTTCCAACAAGGCTGGCAAGCCAGGCAAGCCATATTATAGGTTGCAAAGTAGAAGGGATTTGTTAAAAGTGCGCCCAGATAGGAATAGATAATACATATTCCTAAGCCTTCCCACAGACGGACTCTATACAGTGACAATGAAAGGCTTCCCCTCTATAAGGATCGGCTTGTAGAACACATTGTCTTTATCAATTCTCGTGAATTTGAAATAGAAAATGCATATCAAAATGCATATTTAGACCACCAATGAGTTTTCCAGGCTTGACGAAACTATTCTTTGATAAAATGATAGAGCAGGTTAGAGTCCAGGAAAAAACCAACCAAATTATCAGACCAATAATTAACTCCAGCTTGCAATACTTCAAAAGGAGAAACCAATATTCCATCAATCTCAACAACTTCAAAAGAACGAGGATAATAGATCCTAGCATTTCTTAACAAGAGAGTAAATAATGACGACCACTTAGCAGGCTCGACCTGACTAGAAGACTAAGAAAAGACTCGACAAGTAAAACCTAAACATCAGTTACAGGAAGTAGTAAGTTTGGTATTGGTAATATCACAAACATTACAAGTGCCTACATGATGTCCAACCATTAAACTGCTAAAAACATTTCCATTTACAACATCACTTCCAACAACCGAAACAACACCAACATCATACTCTACTTTAGTAGACTTGGCACCAAAATCGAGCATATCTTTTTAAGACTATTGACCAACAACACCAGAAGCAGCTGCAAGAAATAAAGGTGAAAGAGGGGACGAATTAACTTGAATATGGCTATTAGAAATTCCAGAGATGGGAGAAACGTTTGCATTAGACTTGGACATCGAATTATCCAATATCGATACCAGAGATTCCAAGGGAGCAATAGGGCCAAAGCAAGACACATGAGAGATTAGGCTTGACGTATCTGAACCCAATGGCGGAAATTCGATCGTAGAAGCAACTAGAGGAAGGGGCAGAAGACCAAAGGCGGCTTGTTACGGGGCATTGAAAGCACGCCTGATCTGGTATGAGACATCATAGAATCAGGTGGAGCATGAGCACCGCGAGAGCGAGACATGGAAGGAAAGACAGGCGAGCGAAGGCGACGAAGCCCCAGGAATCAATAAGAGGAGAGGAAAAGAGGGGGAGCGGTAACGAAGGAAGACAACCAAATCATTTCAGGCCTAGAAGCCATTAAAAGTACTTATTTTTGGATAATAGTGGAATTGGTCTTCATATATTTTTTGTTGCATATTGATAATATTTTTTTATTACTTTAATTTACTAATTTAATATAAATTTAATTTTGTATTTTAATATTTTTATGCTCATATTCAAAATACAAACGTCACAACTTAAGATGTATAATCTAAACTATGGTAAAACATGAATATGTGTAAAATTGACCATTGTGACATGCTATTATATAATGTATATGTGCTAGCATACGTCAATATTAATATTAAAAGTGATGAACATGTACATCGTATAATCAAATTTATATCTACACTAATATTAACCATTTTTTCAACCATTATACTTTGATTAATATTTTTATTAATATAGCATACACCCATAGACATACACACATAATTATATTATTTAAAATATAGTGTTATAAATAAATGAATTATTTACAGGCATATAAAATGAAAATTAAACATAATATTTGGATTTTGTATGAATTTTTTTTGATGATTTTAAAATTCAAGTATAAATAATATTGACCGTTTCAAAATAAATATTTTATAGTATCTATATTTTTTTCACTTAATATTCTACAATAACTAACAGAATTAAAAAAAATATTTTTTTTTCCATATCAAAATCCATTTGCTTTTGAAAGCCGAAAACATTATGAACAAAAAAACATTATTTTTAAGGTTCCCTGTACGAAAAGTACTTATATATGTATACGTACATACATACATACATATATATAATTAAAATAAACTTTTTATAAAACAACGAAATAGATAAAGAAACTATTTTTTAAAATATTAAAACCGAAAAATCTATTTTATTAATTAAAAGTATAAAAGGGTTTTTAAAACGTGTGTGTGAATGGATGTATATGAACACACACACAGAGTATCATATATAAATAATTTTGTAAGCTGATTTTATTTTAAATATATGTTATATATATATGTATTTTAAAATATTTTGTTCATAGATTAATTATTAAAATAAAATTTAAATTTAAAGGGATTATTTATTTAATTTTTATTAGCTATGGTCGAACTAATTATGGGGGATTCAGACATATATACGAAGATGGTATGTAGCACCCCGAAAATCTTGAATAATAAATTTAAATAATAATGAGGGTAAAAATTTAAATTTTCATTAAAGATGAAAATATAAATTTTCAGAAAAGGTGGGCTTAGGCTAAGGACTCTTTTCCATTGCATCCAAAATGTCGTTTATAGTCAGGAAACATATGTGACCTTTTATATTGATGAACTAGGACAATATTGCCAAAAATACAGCCAATGGCATTCCTATAATATGGATTTCGAGTTTAAATAGATAACCTAATTATTAGTTATGAATTAGACCGTAATCTTCGTTCCTTCTTAATTCGAACCCTAGCTGCCACCTCCATAACTCTATACATACATTTCTTCTTCCTCTTCCTCAAAAACTTCTCAATTTAAACAGTATTTCTTTTCTCCTAAATTTTTTTTAGAATAAATAAATAAAAATAAAATAAGGCGAAGTTAAATTAATGAAAGAAGAGATGTTATGAAACTAGGAATAAGGGACTCAAACTGAAGAAAGAAGAGAGGCAACAAATTCTAATCAAAATAAGAATTTCTACAAATGAGTAAGTGGGTTTATCTATAAAGTCTATACGATGTTGAAAAGAAGTTGACGTTTAATTATACCCTTGTTAGAATTAAAGATTATAGTGTTAATACCGAGTCAATGTTCATCTTAAAAATATTTATGAATTGGAAAAATATTAGAAAACCATAATTGATAAATTGATAAATTGGTAAATTGATACTATGATCTAGCCAACAGGGTTGGCGCAGTTGGTTGATGGTCCGGACTGCGTGATCGAAGGTCACGAGTTCGAGCCTCGAAACTGACAACCCTGTAACAAGTAACCGAAGTATGTGTTTGGCAGGCACATACTTCCCTAGAATTTACAAGCGAAGCTTGGTTCTCTAGGTAATTCAAAAAAAAAAATACTATGATCTGGGAAAGGAGAGTAAATTAAATTGGAATTACACTAACTGTATAGATGCGATTTCTGTAAAACATTATGGTAAACCTTTGATAATTGAAAATGAATAAATATACTCTTTTGGATTTAACTAGGACTTAACCTTACTAATTCTTAGTTCTAATATGAGAATTGTTGAATAAATAGATAATTGATTTAAAAAGTAGGAAATTAATTAGAAACGTTATACGTGATCAATGAAAAAGGAACTATTTTTTGAATTGGGTATGAACGATAATGGAAATTTGCAATTGGGCCTTCGAAGAAACCTAATCCAACACATACATTTGAATCCATAAAGAATACAAAAAAGCTAATGAAGTAAAAGATAAAAAAAAGTGCATAAAAAATATGTAAAATGGCAAAACTAGACATTTCAAAATTTAATCGGACGTCCGAAACCATTTCCTGATGTCTGAATTTTAGACTAGCATAAACCAAGAGTAAACAGTTCAAATTTAGCCCGATTCAAACGTCTAAATTCTTTTTCAGACGTTTGAAATCAAATGTCTAGGAAAGAAGTCAGACATATGAATACCTAAAAAGATATTTTTATATATGTATTCATATATCTGAGATATCTTTTAGAATCATTAATTATGTCAGCCAGCCAAGGTTGAATTTGGGCCTGGTACATGCCAAGTAGGAAGGATCAGAGAATCTTGTTACAACGACCGCCTTTCTTGCTCCGAAAGACATGTCATTAAGGGTAGAAGAAACAGAAAAATAAGAAGAAACAACACAATCATAGAATCTCACCACGAATCAGAACAACATATAATAGAAAGCATAAGATATTGCATGGTCATTTCCATATAAATGATACATCAGAGTCATTACATCACAACTTCAAAATAGTTATAACCACCTGCCCATCATAAAATATATAGATCATACATAAACACAACGGAGTAAATTAAAACTAGCTAACGGTGAAACCACCTGCTCTAACTCTTTTAAAATGCTTCCGTAAGAAACCTAGATCACTTGGCTACTCATACAAATTTGAGTGCACAAGAGTTTGAGGAAAAGAAAATAAAACACTAGGTCAGACATGGATATGGTGCGAGTAAACTAAAATAACTTAATTTTTACTTTTATAAAACGATTTCAAAATCAAAGGTACTCAGAAGACAATGCCGCACATAAACATGGACATGTTTTTACTTTACGATAACCAAAACACTTTGTGTAGAAATCCAATGATAATATCATAATGTCTAGGGTTTCGATTAAATAATTTAGAAAGCCGAAATTGTTACATTAATTAATTTCTAGAATAATAAGTATACAACTAAAACTGAAGGCACTTATTGGAGAATGGATTCCATACATGACCAGGCAAGGAACTACCTTCCAAAGATGCACCTCTAGATAAAATACACCCGGGGCTAACAAGAACATCTTATACTCCCGCTACACAGAACTGACCTACCACTTGACTAGTAGTACCTAATACATCACCGTTATGGTTGGGATCAGCAACCATACCAAAGCATACAAAAATGGGTCAAATATCGATTTAAGATGTGGTGATGACATACCTTGATGGGCACGACCCACATAGCCCTGCTGCATACCCTATTTTGGTCATTTCCAGTTGATGAGGCCTGAGGCAATGTTTCCTTTACTAAAGCTCTACCACTTAGAATTCTACATTGCTTTCCGTATGTTGACACAATGTTAGCATTCATTCATATAAATCATTTAGGAGATGAACGAACGAAAGGCACTATTTCCACTACACCCGTTTTGGAATCACCCTTAGGGTTAATAGCAAATTTTCAGATAATAACTAACATCCAATCCCAGTCACTTCAAACCAATGTTCGATAATTTTAAGGGGTCAAGTTGTTTATAGTGAACTATTCCACTATCAGGGTGTAAGGTTTACATATGAACTTACGTTCCTTATGCTTAGATTATCATGACCGCTTATCGAAATTAACCCCTTGTATTCATCACGTTCCTGAAGTACAGTATTTGTGATAGATACAAGTTAACTTACTTTCAATATTACAACTACTTTAATTTATTTAGCTACTTAATAGCATGGACAAGAAATCCTTGTTTTCAAAACAATTTACTTAAACAAGAAAGTTGATTATAAATAAATAACCGATAGAGTTTTAAAAGAAACTTTAAAATAAATAAACTTTAATTAAATCATAAGTTAACTAAACTTTAATTAACCATAAATTAAATCAAAAATCATATTTTAAACTTAAATAAATTTAAAATTATTTATAACTAGACATTAATTTAGTAACATTCAGTTAAGAAATGTAAACCCTAATTTAGTGAATAACTAACCCTTAATTAAACAATTAACTCTAACTAAATAATTAATTAAAGTAAATAAACTTGATTAAATAAAATTTAATTTTCTTTTATCTTAATTAATCACTATTTAAAAATTACTTAATTAAAAATATTTAACTTAGTTAATAATTTCTTAAACTCTAATTACTTAACCTAATTACTTAATTAATTAACTAAATAATAATTACCCTAATAAATAAATAAATTATATAAATTGTTAAATAATGAAAACTTATATTTTTGAATTAATTAATTAATTTGAAATGAATTTTCAATAACAATTCAAAAGAAATCACTTTAAAACTTAAGATCGTGAAATTTCTCGAACTGCATTCATAACGACTATCGCTGTAAGTGCGGTTTGCTAGAATTGATTTTTAGGTAAAAAGTTCACTTTAACTCTAACTACCACATGTTTGAAAACTTAATTTAAATGTTTTGAAACTTTAAACAAAAGGTGTAAACTTGGAATACATTTCCAAAAAGGCAAGACTAAAAAAAAGTAAGCGTTTCTTTTTCCATCGGATCTTAAGTCCTTTTTCAACCATTTACAGTGCTAGTTTCATAACCATATTACAACATACTTGGTTTTGTTTCGCAAACAGTACTACCATCATATCATAAACCAACATAACATATCCATATCCATACGCATATCCAAACATATCAACATATTATCCAAATCACAAATCTATACCAAATAACCAACTTACAATCATGAATCATCCAAACAACATAATAATTCAACACAAGAAACAAATATATTATCATAACATATTGATCATTAAAAACAAGTTGTTTCCTTTTCCAAAAATATTAGTTTTACTCACTAAAAATTACCAATTTCAAACCAAACTCTTGCTAGAACATGAAAGCAACTTAGGAACTTTGCAATACAGAGATTTTTGGATGCTTGGACTTCCAAGATGGGCTCAGACTAGGATAATTAGGCTCAACCTTCGTTTTTTTGATGGAGGAGTGTTGTATCTTGGAAGGGTAGGTGTTGAATGGTTTGTAGAAGTGGTTTTGTAAAATAAAGAGGTGATTTTTAGTGAAAGAAATGATATTTTCTGTAACGATCCTGACTCGACCTTCGAAAATCGGTACCGAATACGACACTCGTATTCAAATGCCGCAGATCCAAACGTCGAATCTGGTTCGCCGGAGCTTATAACACCATTAAGTATAACAACACAGCGGAAGAAAATGAATAGCATATATCAAAATACAACATTTGATACAATATCTGATACAACAGAATGATACAATGAATATACATCAGAGATATGATACAAGACAAAAACAGCGGAAAGAAAAAAAAACAACACTAACAGCGGAGCAAAATCTCCAATATGGTCTTCAAGAAAGAACTCCATCTTCAAAGCACCAATCCAATAATAGCTCGAACTCTCAGTCACAATGCACAAAGATAAGCAAGTCTCGTCCACAAAGGATTGCCAAATCCTAGGCTGAAAGCTGTTGAATCTACACCTACTATTGATTATCTGAAAACCCCAACTCTAGACTGCCCGTGTGGGAAAAATAGTGGGCACCAAGAGTTTAGGAAAGGAACAATAAACTCCAGGTCAGTCATGGGACTGGTGTGAGCAAACAAAAACATTTGGTCTTTTAAAACAGACAACAAGAGAATTTTAAAATAAATCCGCAATGCTCTTTTGAAAATGAAACTACCATAAGGCCTCCCGCCACACACACAATGCAATCGCACACTTGGGGGAGATTTCCCCTTATGATAGTCAAATATGCTTACTACGAGAAAATTCTTTGATATTATTACTAGTGCATAGTGGAAAAAAAATCTTTCGAAAGTATAATATAAATCCTAGCCAGCATAGGTACCATGATGCTATGCCTACTATAGCTGCCATGTTAAATGGCAGGTTCTACAACTAAAACCGTACAAGGCTCGTATTTGAAGAATGGATTTCCAACAAATGGTCAGGCTAAGGAACTTCCTACTGCCACATGGGATCGCCTGTGGCGGGACGTCCCGAGAACCTAACGTTACGGTTAGATCTCTGCCAACACAAGGCCGGGTTACCTCTGTAACTAGGTAACTACTACACGAGCGTGCCATCCTCCAGTCCTTTGGGACCTTTATCCGAGGTACCTCTAAGCAACAACCACACAGTAAATGAGATTGGAGCAACCACATGAGTAAGTATCTGGGCTCCATACCATGATACCACCCTTTACCAGAAGGGAATGACAAACCCTAAAGGGCGCGACCCTCATAACCTTGCCGCATCTTTCCTGTTTCGACCATTTCCGGGGTGTGAGGTCCTGATGCAGTCTCGTCCACAAAGCTACGCTTTATACAAAAGCCATGCTTTGATCACAAATGATCAACGAATGATCATCAACACACAGCAGCACTCAGCATGCCACACTACCAAATTTGAGAGTATATCACTGATAAATTTCAACTACATAACCTCTGAGCTCGTACGTCTCAGAGAAGGGTGTTAAGCTAAGAGAATAAATTATCCTCCACCAAGCAGAAATGTATTTGATAGGAATCAGTTTAATATCTCAAAGTGTAGTGTCAGACATACAACCATACAAGTCTGTTCCGGGTTCGAACAGAACCGAAGGCACTTCCGAAGAAGCCCTTGCAAATCCGGGTATCCACGATCCCGATCGGACTTCCCATCACATAGGGAGAACTCTATACCGGAGCAACTCAGTGCAGAGTCAATCGACAGGTTATCCTATCGCTCTTGAAGATACCCGGTCTTCAACACCGGTCTTCAAATGCAATCCATAACGACGTATCACTATTCGGAATGGGTTATATGACACAAGGTCCTCTCCCGGCTAAACCGAATAGCGAGCGCAATATTTAAAAACATATGGATATGGGATTTCAGTCAAGTCACAACTTACAAAACCCAAAACTTTTCTTTTAAATGGTTAAACAAATTACCATTCTAAATCTTTAAACAAAAAGATTTATTCCACAAAGTTCACTCAGTTTCACAAAGATCTATTCATAGATTTCAAAACAATTTCCATTTTAATTTGGATTAACTCATTAAATCATTAGATCAAGGATTTAATTTATAGCTTTCAAACTCATTTCCAAAGATTTATTCATAACTTGGAAAATTATTTTCGTTTCAAACCTGAATTCCTTTTAACACGAATTGGAAGTTCATTTCTTATGTGGAAGCTTTTATTATTTGAAAACAAATAGTTTTCATTCTGGAAAAATCCGATTTCATTTATACAAGTTAAAAATCTTGGGTTAAATTTAAATTCCCAAACCAACACCTCTAAAAATGGTTTAAATCCATATAAACACATTTATAAGTTGAATACCCTCTTTTTAAACCATAGTTCCTAAATCATAAAAATTCAATTTCAAATATTGAATTCAGGTTTTAAATCAAATTACTTAAATTTCCAAAACTCAATCAAGTTATTTAAAATAACTTTTACCTTTGAAATTCTCTTTTCAAAAGCTTTCAATTCCAAAACTATTTTGGATTCAAAAATTCAATCTTTAAAACTATTTCAAAATTGGTGACTTAACCTATGTCCACGTGCAATCCATATTTGTGTGTGTATAGGTGTGGTCCAAGGGTTTTACACTATAAAAGTGCCACATCATCAATCAGCACAGATTCGAATGCAACAATATATTTGATAAGCGGTATAACTATAATGCTTATATTTGGTAAGCGGTACAAACTGTAACGCTTATCTTTCATTCACCGATCACAGATATATATCACATGATAACAAATTACAGTAAACATAGCTCAAATCAAAACAGAGCATCACAATCAGGGATATCAAACAATCATCCAATAGAATCCAAATATCCATAAGTAAAATTAGATAATTGTTGGATTAATTCAAATCGGATTGAGTATTTATGATTACAAATCCTTGTGAATCAACGTTAATAAATTACAAGTCATTTTGATCAACTATTATTTAATCATTTATTAATTTAACCATTCATTAATAATTTAATTAATCTTTAATTATAATTAATCAACCTTTAATTATTAAATAATTAACTTTAATTATTAATTAACCATTTAATTAATTATCTTTAGTTGATTAATTAACCCTCAATTAATTAATTACCATTAAATTAATTATCCTTAATTAATTACGATAGGTAACTATCCCTAATCTTAAATTAATGTTAACTACTTGATAACCCACCTTTAATTGCTAATTAATTACCTTTAATTAAGTAATTATCTTTAAGCAATTAATTACCTGTAATTGTTTTCATTAATTTAATCTTCATTTATTAATTTTGTTAATTTATAACCCCTATTTATAAATTAATTAACCTTATATTAATAATAAATTATCTTTAGTCAATTTCAACGATTAAATAAATTAATCCTTTATTTATTTCGATTCCTTAATCACTTTCATAATTTGATTTACTTTTACTTAATTAATTATTTTCAAATTAACTGCCTCTATTAATTTAGTCACAATAATTAATTATTCTTTAAATTAACTAACCTTTTAAAACACTTGATTCATAAATCTTCAAATCATTGATTATTCATCATTAATTACCCTCGTTAAGAAATTACTTTTAAGAAATTGATCATTCTCGAATTGGTTATTCCTTAATTTCTTGATTTATTAAACTTCTAATCATCTATTCATTATCCTTGATTATATAAGCTAACTTAACCTTTAAGTTAATGACTTCAAAACATTTGATTACTCCTAAATCTCATGGTTAAGTTTATTTAAAATAACTCTTTAAAATTATATGTTTAAACATTTCCAAACTTACTAGTTTCAAAAACATTTTTTTTTAATACTAAAACTGGAAATGCTTGTGCTCGAGAGCTTCTCGGGTGTTACCCGAGACCATTGTTCCCCCGCTTCGAGTTTTAACAAAAATTGCCCATATTTTTTTTTCCCAACCTGAAATTCGTTCCAGTTTTTAACCCCGTCGCACCATAGATTGCTTCGAGCTCGACTTCGAGTTATTAGTGAAAATCCTTCGAGTTCGTCCCTGGGCTTCTTCGAGCTGACATCTTCACTCCATGGTGCACGTGCACCGCTGACCACCAGCGTTTCAATCGTCCACGATGATCCTCACAAGTCGTCAATCACCCTCACTTCTAATTACGATCTTCAGAACATCGTTACCAACTCGAATTCAAATTCGAGTGTTCAAATCCAAATTCTGGAACCACCTTCGAAAACCTGAAACCATCCCATCCTCGCATCGCCGATCTCGGCCACCAGAAGGTTCAACTGTTTATTCCAAACTTCGCCATGAAGCAAAGCATCGATCCCACCGAGTTCGCCCTCGTCCGATCTCCCCTTGGCGTCGCCATCACCCTGAGAACAACTGCCATCAAAACTGACACTTAAACCCTATATTACCACAATTCGGCCAACACGACACTCCAGAAAATTCTAGGCAATTTTTCCCAAGTTCACCAATACTCCAGCTTGCTTCACCGAGAACCACGACCTATAGTACGCCGTGGATCACCAGAAAACGAGAAATATCTCTTTCCAGTTCAACTTGAGATTTCCCAAATACTACTAACTTAAAAATCTTAATCTTGTTATCAAAATTCATCAATTTACATCACGAATCACGCCCTATAACTGAAACTAGGAATTTCGACACTTGAATTTCTGATAAAATAGGTGTTTATTACTGTAATGCTCAAATTTTAAAATACTTATTCCATGAATATGTTTTGCAATACTTTTTAAAATTAGCATTACACTGTTATGATCAACTTTCATTTGGAAATCATCATCTAAATTTATTTAAAATCTGTTTTTTTTTTCTCTTTTTCTCTTGAGTTTGGTTATCCTGTCACTAACAGACCCCTATCAAAAGCATGCACATCCATTTTATACATATACACCCTTATTCACATGTATACTAAAGATTTTTACAGTATATATGTCAAGCATTCATCACAACCTATAAATAAAAGGATAGTTTGCTCACAGTGATGGGTTTGGGATCATAGAACAACAGAGAGTTGTTCCTGTGTAAGCACAAACATGACCACAGTACTTCACACAAGTACATGCAGATATATCCATACAATTTCACAAGCCTATATTCCAAACACAATCTAAACATTTAAAATATAGAACAGGTCAAGCCTGCTCACCTGATGATTTGCAGCAGAGACAAGAATAGAGACAGGAAAGATTGTTTTGAGTTTGTAGGCTTTTGATTTTGAAAACCTTTATCTTTGATCTGATACTTGATATCCACATTGAGTTGAACCTTTGCATTTGATTTGTTTTTAAACTTTGCTGGAAATAATTGATGGTTTCAGTGGTTTAAATCCTTGTTTCCTTAATGTTTAACAAACTCAATTTATTTTTATTTTTTAAAGAAAACTTTACTTGCCTTGATGTTTTTGAGTTTCCTAGTTGCTGTATGAATCCCCAGACTTTGATTTAAATCTTTAGCTTGAGATTTCTTTTTAGTTTGCTTTCATATCTGTTGCTCTTGAATACTTTGTTTTGTTTGAACTGGCAAACTGGAAGATGATCTGAAGCTTTTGAGTTTGAGGTGATTTTTTTCAGCCAACTTGTTTCTTCCAGGTTTTGATTTCCAGATTGAAGCTTCCTCTCTTTTTCTGATTCTTCTTTTCTCTTCTATCTTTAATTTTTCTTCTCTCTTTTTTTCTGCTTTAATTCTTTTTTTTTCCAGGTTGAAAGCTTCTGCATTGACCTTCATTTTTTTTCTTTCTTGGTTTCATTCTGTTTTCCAGGTTGCTTTCCTTTTTTTTTTTCATTGAACTTTGATTCCCTTTTTCCTTTGTTTTGAAACTGATTTTCAATCTGAAGCTCTCACTTATTCCAGGTTGAAGTTCTTTGAAAACAAGGATTTAGTTTCAGATTTTTAGCAGAAATGACAGATCTTCTTTTCTAATTATTTTTTTTCTTTGGGGCTTGAGATTTGAGATACCCAAATCTTTGTTTACTGTATATACAGATTTGGTTGAGATATTTGATAATGATTTCATATGGGAAACTGAAAAGTTTTATAATTTTTAATTTCATTTTTTATTCAATTAAAATTTTTGAATGCCATTTTAAAGAGAAATTGATTATGGAATCTATGCATGTTGATTTGCTTACTTATCTCCATTATGTATGTTTACATTTGTAATTATACAAAGATAAAAGAATTTTAAAAATAAATTTATATTATATTTATTTTATAAATAAATGTACTACTTTTTATTTTTATATTTACACAAACAAAAGTTTATCCCAAATAATCCTTGCATTTAATTTTTTGTTCAACATGTTTATACACTAATATATTTATACAATTTACATTCATACCTATACATATATATATATATATATATATATATATTATTATCTATTTATTTTATACAACTTTTAAAAGAAAAGAGGAATGTAAAAGTTTCATATTAACAATCAATCACCTTTATTCATATATTAAAATTTAACTTAAAAATAATATGTTGAAAAGTAATACATTAATTCTTTGATAATAAATACGCCTTCCAAATATATTTAATATCTTAGAAAACAACTATCATTAGTTTTTATTTTATTTTTATTTTTTTTAAAGCTTTTAAATTCTACTTTATTTTTTTCTAAATCCTATTTTTTTTGTAAGCTACTTATGCTTGAATTTCTAATTAAACTTCTATTTATAATAAAAAATTATTCATTTATTCCAGAAATCTCTAATTAACGCACAATTTATTTTCAAAATAAATTTAGTTGCCAAACTAAACTTTATAAATCTCAGGAATGTTACAGATTCCCCCCTTTAAAAAAATTTCGTCCTCGAAATTTGCAAGAGAGACGAGAAAGAAAAGATGATAGATAAAGAAACGATTGATCAAATCAGATCGGAATATTTATTCTGCGTTCGGTTTACCCAAATCAGAATATCAATAATATGAGTACGAACTCATACAATATTACACAAGATATTTGGGTCCACTGGTCTACGAATATGCAAGGGCATTGATTAGTTCGAAGGGATAACTAATCGTTCGTAGAATATATCGGATCCCGGAGAATATATAGATGGATTTAATCTTCTACAATTTCTCAAACACTAGATATGGATTCCAAATTCAAGTCGAAATATCCCAAAGTATATATGACTTGTCCCTCTTCGGACTTTGATATACACAAGAAATTACAATAAAATTTCAAATTTGGTTTTAACCTATATCGTTTTATCGATACAATTCAAATTTAGTTTCATATTAGTTAAACAATTTACTTAACTTAAAATTTCAATTTCAAATTCAAATTCATTAGAGTTTAGATCGAAAAGCTGATAAGAAACTGATGAAGATACGAAGTAAGGATCGTCTACAACGATTCGTAGGGCCACCATCACAACAAAACTTCTTTCTGGAGCCGTCACGAAGCAATGAAAAGAATTTTGGAATCGAATCAAAGGAGATTGAGAAGAAAGTTGTTTCCGCTATTGCAGGGTATTGACCATTGGTAGTGGTATTCCCTCGTCTCCTATCTCGTCCTCTTCTCGCACTCATACTTACTATTAGTGGATAGTAAAAGAATTTACTGAGGCATTCGAACGGATATCTTAGGGATTACTCATTCTAGGGTATACTTCACCCTATCTCTAATGAGTTACTTAATGTGTTATACACCTGAGCTAAAGTTTTAACCTTCAGCTCTGATACCACTGTAACTATCCTGACTCGACCTTCGAAAATCGGCACCGAATACGACACTCGTATTCAAATGCCGCAGATCCAAACGTCGAATCTGGTTCACCGGAGCTTATAACACCATTAAGTATAACAACACAGCGGAAGAAAATGAATAGCATATATCAAAATACAACATTTGATACAATATCTGATACAACAGAATGATACAATGAATATACATCAGAGATATGATACAAGACAAAAACAGCGGAAAGAAAAAAAAACAACACTAACAGCGGAGCAAAATCTCCAATATGGTCTTCAAGAAAGAACTCCATCTTCAAAGCACCAATCCAATAATAGCTCGAACTCTCAGTCACAATGCACAAAGATAAGCAAGTCTCGTCCACAAAGGATTGCCAAATCCTAGGCTGAAAGCTGTTGAATCTACACCTACTATTGATTATCTGAAAACCCCAACTCTAGACTGCCCGTGTGGGAAAAATAGTGGGCACCCAGAGTTTAGGAAAGGAACAATAAACTCCAGGTCAGTCATGGGACTGGTGCGAGCAAACAAAAACATTTGGCCTTTTATATTTCAGAATGCTCTTTTGAAAATGAAACTACCATAAGGCCTCCCGCCACACACACAATGCAATCGCACACTTGGGGGGAGATTTCCCCTTATGATAGTCAAATATGCTTACTACGAGAAAATTCTTTGATATTATTACTAGTGCATAGTGGAAAAAAAATCTTTCGAAAGTATAATATAAATCCTAGCCAGCATAGGTACCATGATGCTATGCCTACTATAGCTGCCATGTTAAATGGCAGGTTCTACAACTAAAACCGTACAAGGCTCGTATTTGAAGAATGGATTTCCAACAAATGGTCAGGCTAAGGAACTTCCTACTGCCACATGGGATCGCCTGTGGCGGGACGTCCCGAGAACCTAACGTTACGGTTAGATCTCTGCCAACACAAGGCCGGGTTACCTCTGTAACTAGGTAACTACTACACGAGCGTGCCATCCCCCGGTCCTTTGGGACCTTTATCCGAGGTACCTCTAAGCAACAACCACACAGTAAATGAGATTGGAGCAACCACATGAGTAAGTATCTGGGCTCCATACCATGATACCACCCTTTACCAGAAGGGAATGACAAACCCTAAAGGGCGCGACCCTCATAACCTTGCCGCATCTTTCCTGTTTCGACCATTTCCGGGGTGTGAGGTCCTGATGCAGTCTCGTCCACAAAGCTACGCATTATACAAAAGCCATGCTTTGATCACAAATGATCAACGAATGATCATCAACACACAGCAGCACTCAGCATGCCACACTACCAAATTTGAGAGTATATCACTGATAAAAATCAACTACATAACCTCTAAGCTCGTACGTCTCAGAGAAGGGTGTTAAGCTAAGAGAATAAATTCTCCGCCACCAAGCAGAAATGTATTTGATAGGAATCAGTTTAATGTCTCAAAGTGTAGTGTCAGACATACAACCATACAAGTCTGTTCCGGGTTCGAACAGAACCGAAGGCACTTCCGAAGAAGCCCTTGCAAATCCGGGTATCCACAATCCCGATCGGACTTCCCATCACATAGGGAGAACTCTATACCGAAGCAACTCAGTGCAGAGTCAATCGACAGGTTATCCTATCGCTCTTGAAGATACCCGGTCTTCAAATGCAATCCATAACGACGTATCACTATTCGGAATGGGTTATATGACACAAGGTCCTCTCTCGGCTAAACCGAATAGCGAGCGCAATATTTAAAAACATATGGATATGGGATTTCAGTTAAGTCACAACTTACAAAACCCAAAACTTTTCTTTTAAATGGTTAAACAAATTACCATTCTAAATCTTTAAACAAAAAGATTTATTCCACGAAGTTCACTCAGTTTCACAAAGATCTATTCATAGGTTTCAGAACAATTTCCATTTTAATTTGGATTAACTCATTAAATCATTAGATCAAGGATTTAATTTATAGCTTTCAAACTCGTTTCCAAAGATTTATTCATAACTTGGAAAATTATTTTCGTTTCAAACCTGAATTCCTTTTAACACGAATTGGAAGTTCATTTCTTATGTGGAAGCTTTTATTATTTGAAAACAAATAGTTTTCATTCTGGAAAAATCCGATTTCATTTATACAAGTTAAAAATCTTGGGTTAAATTTAAATTCCCAAACCAACACCTCTAAAAATGGTTTAAATCCATATAAACACATTTATAAGTTGAATACCCTCTTTTTAAACCATAGTTCCTAAATCATAAAAATTCAATTTCAAATATTGAATTCAGGTTTTAAATCAAATTACTTAAATTTCCAAAACTCAATCAAGTTATTTAAAATAACTTTTACCTTTGAAATTCTCTTTTCAAAAGCTTTCAATTCCAAAACTATTTTGGATTCAAAAATTCAATCTTTAAAACTATTTCAAAATTGGTGACTTAACCTATGTCCACGTGCAATCCATATTTGTGTGTGTATAGGTGTGGTCCAGGGGTTTTACACTATAAAAGTGCCACATCATCAATCAGCACAGATTCGAATGCAACAATATATTTGATAAGCGGTATAACTATAATGCTTATATTTGGTAAGCGGTACAAACTGTAAGGCTTATCTTTCATTCACCGATCACAGATATATATCACATGATAACAAATTACAGTAAACATAGCTCAAATCAAAACAGAGCATCACAATCAGGGATATCAAACAATCATCCAATAGAATCCAAATATCCATAAGTAAAATTAGATAATTGTTGGATTAATTCAAATCGGATTGAGTACTTATGAATTACAAATCCTTGTGAATCAACGTTAATAAATTACAAGTCATTTTGATCCACTATTATTTAATCATTTATTAATTTAACCATTCATTAATAATTTAATTAATCTTTAATTATAAAGCTTTTGGTTTGTTACTGGAACCTAGTGCAAGTGCAAGTACAAGACCTCAACTTATTTTTCCAATTCATTTACAGGAGATGGGAAAGAGAAAGATTTGGGTTGGTCTTGGGCAGGATTACTGTAAATCAGAGGGTTAACAAAACAAGAAAGAGCAATGTCATTTCGAACATGCATTCTTGGGTTTGATTCATACATCTGAACCATCTACCTTTCAACATTCTTAATCTATTCAAACTCGTTTCCAAAGATTTATTCATAACTTGGAAAATTATTTTCGTTTCAAACCTGAATTCCTTTTAACACGAATTGGAAGTTCATTTCTTATGTGGAAGCTTTTATTATTTGAAAACAAATAGTTTTCATTCTGGAAAAATCCGATTTCATTTATACAAGTTAAAAATCTTGGGTTAAATTTAAATTCCCAAACCAACACCTCTAAAAATGGTTTAAATCCATATAAACACATTTATAAGTTGAATACCCTCTTTTTAAACCATAGTTCCTAAATCATAAAAATTCAATTTCAAATATTGAATTCAGGTTTTAAATCAAATTACTTAAATTTCCAAAACTCAATCAAGTTATTTAAAATAACTTTTACCTTTGAAATTCTCTTTTCAAAAGCTTTCAATTCCAAAACTATTTTGGATTCAAAAATTCAATCTTTAAAACTATTTCAAAATTGGTGACTTAACCTATGTCCACGTGCAATCCATATTTGTGTGTGTATAGGTGTGGTCCAGGGGTTTTACACTATAAAAGTGCCACATCATCAATCAGCACAGATTCGAATGCAACAATATATTTGATAAGCGGTATAACTATAATGCTTATATTTGGTAAGCGGTACAAACTGTAACGCTTATCTTTCATTCACCGATCACAGATATATATCACATGATAACAAATTACAGTAAACATAGCTCAAATCAAAACAGAGCATCACAATCAGGGATATCAAACAATCATCCAATAGAATCCAAATATCCATCAGTAAAATTAGATAATTGTTGGATTAATTCAAATCGGATTGAGTACTTATGAATTAAAAATCCTTGTGAATCAACGTTAATAAATTACAAGTCATTTTGATCCACTATTATTTAATCATTTATTAATTTAACCATTCATTAATAATTTAATTAATCTTTAATTATAATTAATCAACCTTTAATTATTAAATAATTAACTTTAATTATTAATTAACCATTTAATTAATTATCTTTAGTTGATTAATTAACCCTTAATTAATTAATTACCATTAAATTAATTATCCTTAATTAATTACGATAGGTAACTATCCCTAATCTTAAATTAATGTTAACTACTTGATAACCCACCTTTAATTGTTAATTAATTACCTTTAATTAAGTAATTATCTTTAAGCAATTAATACCTGTAATTGTTTTCATTAACTTAATCTTCATTTATTAATTTTGTTAATTTATAACCCCTAATTATAAATTAATTAACCTTATATTAATAATAAATTATCTTTAGTCAATTTCAACGATTAATAAATTAATCCTTTATTTATTACGATTCCTTAATCACTTTCATAATTTGATTTACTTTTACTTAATTAATTATTTTCAAATTAACTGCCTCTATTAATTTAGTCACAATAATTAATTATTCTTTAAATTAACTAACCTTTTAAAACACTTGATTCATAAATCTTCAAATCATTGATTATTCATCATTAATTACCCTCGTTAAGAAATTACTTTTAAGAAATTGATCATTCTCGAATCGGTTATTCCTTAATTTCTTGATTTATTAAACTTCTAATCATCTATTCATTATCCTTGATTATATAAGCTGACTTAACCTTTAAGTTAATGACTTCAAAACATTTGATTACTCCTAAATCTCATGGTTAAGTTTATTTAAAATAACTCTTTAAAATTATATGTTTAAACATTTCCAAACTTACTAGTTTCAAAAACATTTTTTTTTAATACTAAAACTGGAAATGCTTGTGCTCGAGAGCTTCTCGGGTGTTACCCGAGACCATTGTTCCCCCGCTTCGGGTTTTAACAAAAATTGCCTGTATTTTTTTTTCCCAACCTGAAATTCGTTCCAGTTTTTAACCCCGTCGCACCATAGATTGCTTCGAGCTCGACTTCGAGTTATTAGTGAAAATCCTTCGAGTTCGTCCCTGGGCTTCTTCGAGCTGACATCTTCACTCCATGGTGCACGTGCACCGCTGACCGCCAGCGTTTCGATCGTCCACGATGATCCTCACAAGTCGTCAATCACCCTCACTTCTAATTACGATCTTCATAACATCGTTACCAACTCGAATTCAAATTCGAGTGTTCAAATCCAAATTCTGGAACCACCTTCGAAAACCTGAAACCATCCCATCCTCGCATCGTCGATCTCGGCCACCAGAAGGTTCAACTGTTTATTCCAAACTTCGCCATGAAGCAAAGCATCGATCCCACCGAGTTCGCCCTCGTCCGATCTCCCCTTGGCGTCGCCATCACCCCGAGAACAACTGCCATCAAAACTGACACTTAAACCCTATATTACCACAGTTCGGCCAACACGACACTCCAGAAAATTCTAGGCAATTTTTCCCAAGTTCACCAATACTCCAGCTTGCTTCACCGAGAACCACGACCTATAGTACGCCGTGGATCACCAGAAAACGAGAAATATCTCTTTCCAGTTCAACTTGAGATTTCCCAAATACTACTAACATAAAATCTTAATCTTGTTATCAAAATTCATCAATTTACAGCACGAATCACGCCCTATAACAGAAACTAGGAATTTTGACACTTGAATTTCTGATAAAATAGGTGTTTATTACTGTAATGCTCAAATTTTAAAATAATTATTCCATGAATATGTTTTGCAATACTTTTTAAAATTAGCATTACACTATTATGATCAACTTTCATTTGGAAATCATCATCTAAATTTATTTAAAATCTGTTTTTTTTCCTCTTTTTCTCTTGAGTTTGGTTATCCTGTCACTAACAGACCCCTATCAAAAGCATGCACATCCATTTTATACATATACACCCCTATTCACATGTATACTAAAGATTTTTATAGTATATATGTCAAGCATTCATCACAACCTATAAATAAAAGGATAGTTTGCTCACAGTGATGGGTTTGGGATCATAGAACAACATAGAGTTGTTCCTGTGTAAGCACAAACATGACCACAGTACTTCACACAAGTACATGCAGATATATCCATACAATTTCACAAGCCTATATTCCAAACACAATCTAAACATTTAAAATATAGAACAGGTCAAGCCTGCTCACCTGATGATTTGCAGCAGAGACAAGAATAGAGACAGGAAAGATTGTTTTGAGTTTGTAGGCTTTTGATTTTGAAAACCTTTATCTTTGATCTGATACTTGATATCCACATTGAGTTGAACCTTTGCATTTGATTTGTTTTTAAACTTTGCTGGAAATAATTGATGGTTTCAGTGGTTTAAATCCTTGTTTCCTTAATGTTTAACAAACTCAATTTATTTTTATTTTTTAAAGAAAACTTTACTTGCCTTGATGTTTTTGAGTTTCCTAGTTGTTGTATGAATCCCCAGACTTTGATTTAAATCTTTGGCTTGAGATTTCTTTTTAGTTTGCTTTCAGATCTGTTGCTCTTGAATACTCTGTTTTGTTTGAACTGGCAAACTGGAAGATGATCTGAAGCTTTTGAGTTTGAGGTGATTTTTTTCAGCCAACTTGTTTCTTCCAGGTTTTGATTTCCAGATTGAAGCTTCCTCTCTTTTTCTGATTCTTCTTTTCTCTTCTATCTTTAATTTTTCTTCTCTCTTTTTTTCTGCTTTAATTCTTTTTTTTTTCCAGGTTGAAAGCTTCTGCATTGACCTTCATTTTTTTTCTTTCTTGGTTTCATTCTGTTTTCCAGGTTGCTTTCCTTTTTTTTTTCATTGAACTTTGATTCTCTTTTTCCTTTGTTTTGAAACTGATTTTCAATCTGAAGCTCTCACTTATTCCAGGTTGAAGTTCTTTGAAAACAAGGATTTAGTTTCAGATTTTTAGCAGAAATGACAAATCTTCTTTTCTAATTATTTTTTTTCTTTGGGGCTTGAGATTTGAGATACCCAAATCTTTGTTTACTGTATATGCAGATTTGGTTGAGATATTTGATAATGATTTCATATGGGAAACTGAAAAGTTTTATAATTTTTAATTTCATTTTTTATTCAATTAAAAAATTTGAATGCCATTTGTAAAGAGAAATTGATTATGGAATCTATGCATGTTGATTTGCTTACTTATCTCCATTATGTATGTTTACATTTGTAATTATACAAAGATAAAAGAATTTTAAAAATAAATTTATATTATATTTATTTTATAAATAAATGTACTACTTTTTATTTTTATATTTACACAAACAAAAGTTTATCCCAAATAATCCTTACATTTAATTTTTTGTTCAACATGTTTAACACTAATATATTTATACAATTTACATTCATACCTATACATACATATATATATATATATATATATATATTTTATTATCTATTTATTTTATACAACTTTTAAAAGAAAAGAGGAATGTAAAAATTTCATATTAACAATCAATCACCTTTATTCATATATGAAAATTTAACTTAAAAATAATATGTTGAAAAGTAATACATTAATTCTTTGATAATAAATACACCTTCCAAATATATTTAATATCTTAGAAAACAACTATCATTAGTTTTTTTTTTTAAGCTTTTAAATTCTACTTTATTTTTTTCTAAATCCTATTTTTTTTTTGTAAGCTACTTATGCTTGAATTTCTAATTAAACTTCTATTTATAATCAAAAATTATTCATTTATTCCAGAAATCTCTAATTAACGCACAATTTATTTTCAAAATAAATTTAGTTGCCAAATTAAACTTGATAAATTTCAGGAATGTTACATTTTCTTATTTTAGAAATCATGAAGAGGAGCCAGGAAATATATTCTCAAGTATTTAGGAATTTGAAGTGGAGAAGGAGCTTGAAAATGAAAAACATTAGTGGTGAGTGATATATATAGGCTTAGGAATTAGTTAAAATAATATAAAGTGAGTATATTTAAATATACACACATGCATGCACTCCATCCTCTTTTATCTTATATATATAACACACACGCTTAAGAAGAAACATATACATGTATATATGCGTATATATACACATTTTTAAATGGTTTGTAGTGTGCACATATGTTTACAATAGTTTTTTAGCATTTTAATTAACTGTTAACCAATGAAAATCGATATTTAGGAATAATTTTCGGTCGCATTTTCTATTTCTCTATAAACTGTATATATTGGTATACTAATTTTCAAAACGATTTTTATCATCGTTAGTTATTATTTAAAATAGTTTTATTTGTTAATAAAAATCCATTTATTAATTATTTAAAATATAATTAAATATCCATCTAAATAACGATTAAATTTAAGGCCTTTACACTCTCTCCTCCCTAAAAGGATTTCGACCATAAATTAGCAATCAAGGAGATAATTCAAACTACGCAAAAGCTATATATTCATATCATATAACGCATACAAAGACATGTACTAAGCATCCATAGCAAGAAACATACACTATACATACAGCCTACGATTAACTATCCTAACATCAGCTCGGGGCAGGGTTCCTTCATACGATCCACAGTCTCCCAAGTGCAATCTCTTGGATCCTCGCTCCAATGAATCTTAAATAGTTGCACCACCTTGTTACGCAATCTCTTTTCATCCCGATCCATAACATAAACTGGATGTCTAACCACTATCAGTTTTGGTTCCATTTCTAACTCCTCTTGAACCGATGGCTCCCCAATCAAAGACGGGTCATGAAAATATATCCTCAAATGAAACAAGTGGAACACATTATGAACTACCGCCAATCTCTCTAGCAACTCACTCTAAAAGCAAGCGATCCAGTCCTTTCAAGAATACGGAAGGGTCCAACATACCTAGGAGCTAACTTCTCAGCTTTCCCAAATCTAATAGCTCCTTTTATTAGTGAAATCTTTACGAACACCAAGTCTCCAACTAATAATTCCAAATCTCTTCGCCTCTTACCCGCATAAATATTTTTGTGATCTTGGGCCTCCTTCGTTCTTTTCTTAATCACCGCAACTTTTTCTATAGCCTCTCGGATCATGCCTGGTCCAAGAACTATTCTATCTCCTATCTCAACATGCTGGTGGTTTGCACGACCTTCCATACATGGCTTCATATGGTGCCATCCTGATGCTTGCTTGGAAGCTATTGTTGCAGGAGAAATAAGCCAAATGTAAATGATCCTCCCATAATGCATCAAAATCCAAAAACATGCTCTCAAGAGATCCTCTAGAATCCAATTCACTCGCTCTGTCCGTCCGTCCGTCTGTTTGGGGATCGTATGATGTGCTTAAGCTCAACTTTATCCCTAGTATTGTTTGCAATGCTTCCACAATTAACTAGAAAATATGGAGTCTCGATCACTTACTATACTCATAGGAACTCCAGGCAACATGACTCTCCCTTATAAAAAATTTAGCCAAAGAAGTAGCGGTCATTGTTGTTTTCACCGAAATAAAATGTGCGCTGTTTGTTAGCAGATCCACGATAGCCCATACCCCTTCATTCCAGGATCCACGATAGCCCATACCCCTTCATTCCTTTTCTGGTTCTGGGTAAACCATCGATAAAACCCATTGATATAATTTCCTATTTCCAATTACGTATTTCCAATGGTTGTAATAATCTGGCTGTCTTCTGATGATCACCTTTGATTTGTTGGCAGCACAAACACATGCTAACAAAGCTAGAGATATATCTCTTCATTCCCTTCCACTAATACATCCGCTTCATATCCCTATGCATCTTTGAGTATTATCCGGGTTTATAAACCGAAAAAATCCAGAGGAAGTCGAGAGAACTCCGTCGAGTCAGAATAGCTCAAAAGCCAATCGAATGGACTAGAACAAGGAGCCAAATGCAACTAGCAAAAAGATCGTTACTAAAACAAAGCGACATGCAATGAGACTACATGAACACGTCGACACAAAGCAACAAAAGATTATCATACATCAAAGTCTAGAAAAAGTCTAAGTGCATGGATCGTTAGCAATCCATACTTCATCAATGGGTCGCAAAGGCATATGGGAAGTGAAGAAAGCCAAAATATGCTAAGTGTATTGGTCGCTAACGATCCACATACCATGGATCGCCAATGATCCATACTTGTCCATGGATTCTTAGAGAGATAACTAGGCGAACAATGGAAAAAAGGAGCTAAGTGATTGACTCGCATGCGAGCTAAATCTATGGATCGCTAGCGATCCATGATTTTGGCTCGGATCATGAGCAGAGGTTCGTTACATCTTCCTGAGTCCATCTGCAAGCAGTTAGTGAACAAGCTTGGCCCAGAAACTCTTCAATCTCTATAAATACCATCATACCTGCGACGCAAATGGGATCTTCTCCAGACTGGTTGTTGAGGCTCTGTTGGAAACTTTCTTCACTCTTCATCTCACTCACAACAATCTCCGAAGGGATTCACTTTGATTCTCCAGTGGATTTCAACTCTTGGGATTCAATCGAGCTAAGGATAATCAAAAGTGTTGTAATCAAACACCACTTGTAATAGCAATTAGTCATAATAAAACTATAAAGTGGACGTAGGTTCGTTAACAGCTGAACCACTATAAAATCCCCTTGTCTCCTTTCTTTTACTATTCTTTTCTGTACCTATTATCTGCATTATTATTCTACACAAATAAGGCTGGTGCTTTCACACTCAAGCTAGGGTGTTGATCCATTTTTGGGTTAACATTTTGGTGCTTTCATTGAGAGATGAACTCTGGCTTAGATCTAGCTATCTACTTTGGATCAGATAGGTTGAGAAGTTCGATCCTCAATCTTTGCTTAGAAGGTTTGTTGTTGAGAACAAAAGAACCAACTAAGAAGGATCAGAGAAAAAGCAAGCAAACACATGCTAAGGTCATGGGTCGCTAGCGATCCATCTCTTATAGATCGCTAGCGATCCATATGGATTGCTCGTCGTACACCAATCCCCTTGCATCGCGATCCAATAGTAGTCCAATGCAACCAACATATGGATCATCATCAAAACAAGGCTATAAGCTATGAAATTAGATGGAGAACATCAACATGAGATAGTAGACGCGATCCAAAAGGGAAAGCTCAGAAATCAACTAATTACATGGATTGCTAGCGATCCATGCACTATGGATCACTAGCGATCCATGCCTTTTCACCAGACCGCCATAAACTCCAGAAAGCAAAGTCCAATATTATTCTAAGTATATAGATCACCGGCGATCCATATGCTATGCTATGGATCGCTAGCGATCCATACCATTTCATTGATTTGCAGCGACCTACATGGAATAAGACGGAAGAAGGATGCTAAGGGGTTGACTCACTTTCTAGCATACTTTTTGGATTGCTAGCGATCCATTGATTTGGCTCGGGTCGTAATGCTTTCTCCAGTGAATTAACTTATTGAAAGTGTCATAACATATACCTTGAACATAAGGGGTGTGGCCCCCGAACCCTAAAATTAGGGCACTTCGCACCTGGACTCCAACTCGTTGACCGTCCACTGAGACAACCATCTAGGTCATTTGAAAGGATATAATCGATTACGAGGCCAAGATCCCATGGGATATGGTGGCCACTCCCAACTTACCAGCTTCAAATCCCATTATGGAGCTCATATCAAGGATGGTCATCATCAAAAATCATTAAAAATCGTCAAAATGGTCTTGAAAAAACTTACTTCAGGATTGACTCAAAGTCAAACTTGGATAATTGTCCAATTGACTCGAAGCAGATTATGGAAGTCCTGACTCGAAGTCAAACTCGGATAATCACCCATTTGACTCGAAGTAAACCTAGGAAATTCTAGCTCGAAATCGGATTCAGGTAAAACCAAGATTTTCTCCAAGCAAACAAGCAAATGGATCCAAGCAGTGTTTGTCACCAACCCAACACTTCAATTTCTGTGACTCCAAGCGAATCATGTGATGGCTCCAAGCAAATGGAAAATTTCTCGGGTCGGACTCCAAGTAAAATATAACCAATCCATCAATGCCGATCCATCTTCTTTTGTCCATAACTTAAACGAGCGAACTACAAATACCTTGAAATTTTGAATGCAACCTTGTAGGGCCTTCTTTGTCACTCCAGAACGATCTCATCTAGTTTGAAATTTTTTGGAATCGTTACCGATCCGTGACCCCATCATAAGTAGTTTGTCATCCATCAACGTTTCCAATCATTCAAGCATAGACAATCATGCATACATCATTTTCAAGCATTATAAACAACTGTAACTTGAGAACGACCGATCTGACAATGATTAAAGCATCTTCCCCAATCGAAACTCATTCATCGAAGCTGTTCAACATGCAGAATATCCAAATAAGTTTATCATGCCAACTATAAAGTTTATACAACTATACAACTGATTTGAAATTGTTTCTTTATAGGTATGACTAGCATATGGACGAAGCGAGGGCGACAGATGCAGTGCGTTGCAAGGCCCTTAGGAATCATTAAAGGATGAAACAATCTGCTACCATGGAAGAATTCTCTGGGAAGGAAAACCGAATTTGAAGACTAGAGGTAGTGGAATTAGAAGAAGGAAAACCTAACAATGTGCCAAAGAACATACAAAATGGGGAAGGAGCTATAGGACCTCAAGGACCTTCTACCCAAGCAAGGCTACTTAGAACCGTAGAAAAGCACCCCAACTAACTGACGAAATCAGACGAAAATATGATTATCAAATAACACCCTTGCTGGATAGCAACTAAGAATGAGACAGTAACCTAAAGCGATGCCTTTTTATCCGTCCTTGTCTACTCCCTTTTCCAAATGAGCCGTACCGGGGCACTAGCGGCATTGCAGACAACACGACGAAAGAAATGCTTTTATGCCCTCGGCGAGTCATGTCAACCCCCTTTTGAGAACCGGCGTTGCGGTGACGTTGAGAAGTCTTGTCCAAAGGACCATCGAACAAAAAGATCCAATACCTTAGCCTAAAGGAACCAACAAAACTGTGTTCATAATAAGGACCCACCCGGCCAACAAAAGCAAATCGACTCAAACCATTGGATTGGCGGAACCCGATCTTTTCCTTCTAAAAACCAGTGTTGCTTCGGTGACATCGAGAAGAGATAAAATAAAATACTTCTCACGTTGCTCGAAGATAGGCAACTCCAACGAGTACCAAAAGCCACGCCAAAATAAACACTCCACACATTGCCCGAAGATAGGCAACGTCGAGGATTTCCAAAGCCACGCGTTTCATAAGCCACACCAAAGCGCATGCTCCTCACATTGCCCAAAGATAGGGAACACCGAGGAGCATGAAAAGTAGCGCATTTCATAAGCCGCGCTAAAACATATATTCCCCACATTTAATATAGGAAACACCGAGGAGCATGAAAAGTCACGCATTTCGTAAGCTGCACCTAACATACACTCCTCACGTTGCCCGAAGATAAGCAACGCCAAGGAGCATGAAAAGCCAAACATTCCATAAGTCGTGCACTAACTTTTAAAAATTACACACCTTGCGTTGGCCGAAGATAGGCAACACTGAGGAGTATGAAAAGCAGCGCAATAAATAAGCCGCGTACTAAATGTTAAAATACCAGCTCCTTACGTTTCCTAAAGACAAGCAACGCCGAGGAGTACGAAAGCCACGCATTCCATAAATCGCACACTAACTCTTAAAAATTACACTCCTCACTTTGCCGAAGATAGGCAACATCGAGGAGTACGAAAAGCTATGCATTAAATGAGCCACGCACTAAATCTCAAAATACCAACTCCTTACGTTGCCCGAAGGTAGGCAACACCGAGGAGTATGAAAAATCGAATACACCATAAGTCACGCACTGGCTCTTAAAACTCAAACTCCTCACATTGCCCAAAGCTAGGCAACATCGAGAAGCACTAAAAGCATTTTGGGATTGATGGGTCATATCAGTCCGAAAAGCTGCGCATTTCATAAGCTATGTGTTGGCTTCCTAAGTCATGAAATCATGCTCTTAAAACTCAAACTCCTCATGTTGCCCAAAGATAGGCAACATCGAGGATCTCCAGAACTGTTCTAGATCGACGGGACATATCGATCCTTAGATTCGCGCATCCCATAAGACGCGCGTACTTTCAAGTCCCGGATTTGCCCCGGCAACACTAAGTAACTTCTCCATACAAAAATAATAAGATTCAATCCACTTCCATTATTGGAAGCAATGGGCATGACTCCAAAAAAATCGGAGTGCTACAAACTATAACATTCAAACGTTGGCAATGTGTAACTTCCTGTAGCCAACTCATACGGCGTGCACATCTCAAACATTCATATGTTGCATACTTACCAAAATATCGCAAAAAACTTTGACTACGCACTTAAGTCACAAAATTTCTGAGAAAAGAAAAACTAAGTTGCGATTTAGTCAAATTCCAAGTGTTAATATGCAGACTATTTAAACCCTAAATTACCGTTCATATGATTCAAGAAACCCTTCATGAACATGAAGGTCTTTCACGAAGTAAAGTGTCGCGAAGGTAAACCGGTAGATCAGTGCTCATTTGATCCAAAAAACCCCTCAGGAACGGGAAAGTCTTTCACGAAGTAAAGAATCATGAAGGCGAACCGGTAGACCTACGAAATTTAAGTATGATTGATATCCGCGAAGGTAAATTGGAATAACAGTAGTCGTCTGATCAAAAGCTCACCGAAGTCAACGAGGTAACGCTTCGAGGCTACAAATCGATAATCATATCAATCACTCAGCAAAATTAATAGAATCACTTCCAACGACCAATGAAATAAACAATACTGAACTCCAAAGCTTCAAAGACGCTCAAAGGAACTAGGCCAAAACTGAACTGGACTTGTGGTTAATCAGAGACTGACTCGAATCAAGCCAAGACTTAGAACTCGGGAGAACCGCACAAATTGGACTGGGGGAAACCAAAGGAGTTGCGGAGAAACCCTAGGTATGGTTCAAGTGTGCCAACAATCCTATGGCATGAGGGCACCCCACACACTTGATTAGCCATACGGAAGGCCGAGACTAATCATACCACAGTTATGTTATGCCTGATCAAAATTTTTGGCATTCTGACAACTACAGACTTAACGATCTAGCTAGTGCAACAAATGAAATAGAAGCATAATACTTGCTTACTTCTTTCCAACTCCTTTACCACCCTTGGTGACCGGTTCGTTTTCCTCTTAGACTATATGCCAGTTAAAGACCAATTCTTTATAGGCATTAGACCAAAAAATGAAAGTGTTACCTCTAACCCCCATAAGCTCTTTCTTCATAACCATCTCCATGTGGTCGGCTGTAGATCTCTTCACCCTGACAACCTTATCTGCTTGGCCATGCACTTCTTCCTAAAATACGAAAGGATCATCCAAGGCATGGTTATTCGATACAAAACCATATCTCTTAGGACCGGCGAAATCATGTTCCAGCGAAGTCGAATCACCAGATTAATGAGAAAACCCGAACCTTGCATTCTAAAAACTGGTATCTCTCCTCTAGCACCGGGAAGGCCCAAACCATTATGCGCACTCCCATAAGCCACACATTACTTCTTGAGCCATTGAACCATGCCCTCGAAGCATGAAGCCTCGCGTTACCCGAAGATTAGAAACATCAAGAAGTTCCAAACTGTTTCGGTTCGACGGATCGTATTGATCCCATGAACCGTGCACTCTCAAAAGTCGTGCATTTCATAAGCCGAGCACTCTAAAAAACGATGCATTTCGTAAGCAACGCATTTTCATAAGCCGCGCATCTGATAAGTCACACAAACACTGCTTGATGTTGCTTTGGCCTCATTGACGAACCGTTCAAATTTTCTAAGTACTGGTGTTATCCCAACAACACCGGTAAACTTTTATATTGAAGATTAACAGGGATCAACTCCCATTACTTGAAAGAACCGACATCGCTTCGGTAGTGCCGCAAAGCTAACAAACCAAGAAGTCGGCAAAGAATTCTAATCTTTGACCAAAGTTGATGTACAAAATGTAAAAATTCAAGACACCCAGGTCACGAGTTACCAAAGATAGGAGCTGCGACATACCTTTGACTAGGGGCATCCAAGGAGCCCTCCAGAACATCAAGTCTCACATTAATTGTTCATAATAATCAGCCCTATCGACTGAGGGGCACATAACACACTAATACTTGGCCACGATAAAAGATTGCACCAACTTGCAATAAAAGGAGGAACTTACTATCGTACAGAGATAGACGACGGTAGAAGGCATTTCCAGAATCAAATCAACAATGCACTAGCTTCCAAAGACAAAAGAAGGTGCTCGAATAAGGTCTCATACCTAACTTGCAAAAAACCAACTGTTATCCGAAGACAAACCACAACAAGGAGAGAACGTACAAAATCGAGTAGCTAAACTATAGATTGCCGAAGATTGGAGCCAACGAATAAGGGTGATATCTGCAACAATGCTATTAGTTTAGCATAATGCATATGGCCAGAAACAAGCAAGGTTAGGTGTCACAGATTCAAGACAAACACTACCGAACTCTACCAGTCCAGGATCAGTGTAGAAATGAACGAGGTTGTACCAGGGGCAATGTGATGACTTGCTCGACAATTTCAACCTGGAGTTTGACACCTAGAAGTGAAGGGTCCCGTGCCAAGGGTTCCACAGATATCCGCCAGTTTGTGGAAAAAACCGGTGGGAGGAAGTACGATTTTTCATGAATAAGAATAACTATGGAAATGGTTAAGCAATAGCCTTGCATCTCCAACGGTAATACTTAGCGTTTATAAACAAAGCTAGGCAGCGAAAACGCCTGGGACTCTCACCCTTCTAGAACATGGCATCTTCCAGATTTAAGCAACGTTGAGAAAACAACCACATTAGGTTAAAAGGAATCTGCTCAACTCTACAGGATCAGATGAATGATTCAACCCTCACAAACATGACTTTAACACTGCCCGAAGATTAGTAGCACTAAGAAAATACTTCTACAATCCGATCATCGAAGTGCTAGTTTCTGAAGTCCAAACCGATACCCAACTGGATTAAAAGCACCACCGGGTCGATGGGAAAAATCAATCCCAACCTCCTGAGTGTCAGTGTCGGCCCTGCAACACTGAGGCCTTTTCTCACTTTATAAGTGCCGATGTTGCCCTGACAACGTAGGGAAACTTTCTATTTCCTAAGTACCGGTGTTGCCTCGGCAACACTGAGAAACTTTCTACTTCCTACGTATTGATGTTGCCCGAGCAACGTCAGGGAACTTTTTATTTCCTATGTACTAGTGCTACCCCAGAAACGCTAAGAAACTTTCTATTCCCTAAGTACCGACATTGCCTCACCAATGTCGAGAAATTTGTTGTTCACTAAGTACCATTTGTTGCCCCGGTAATGCCAGGAAAACTTTAACCTATAGTGTTAGTGAGAAACACTCACTATATTGAACCATCAATGCGCTCACTTTCGGAGATAGAAGCTGGTTCTCGACTGAGTTCTGTCATTGTATTCGGAAAATTACCGTCGCCCATAGATAGGCAACGACATGAAGACATAGCCTTTCATAGGTTAATCAGATGGTTCTACCAGGAATCGTAGGAATTAGCCACTGCACAGGAATAAAGCAGCACCGAAGGAAATCCTAGGATTGAATTGCTCGTGTGCTAATTTCTAGGGATAAAAGCTGGTGAACAACCTAATTTCCAAAAATTCAACTTAGAAAGAATTTGGATAGAGCCAATAGATAGGCAGCCTCGAGGAAATATTGTTTGGAACCAAGCAGCTAGGTTATCAATTCTCGAAGACAGGAATTGGCATATGAACAAAACTTCCATGACGACAGTAATTAAGCAAAACATGCACAACTAAGGAGATGTAGGGACAATCATGGAAGGTCAGAACTAAATGTACCGGACTTCCGCAATCCTAAAATGGGATTGAGGGCTTGACCATAGGTAATCGAATCATGTGTCCAAATCCTCTCCATCTCTCACAATTACCCAAATACAGACGTTCGAAATAGCTAGTCCGTCGAGCAGGGATATACCACAAATACTTGATCGAAAGAAATGTTGCAAAGTCCAAACACGAATAACTACAAGGTTGGTTAGATAATGGTTCTATATCAAAAAACAGAGTAATCTAGCAATAAAAGCACCAATAAAGGAAATTAAGGATTTAAATTTTAGAAATCAACTGTCACTCATAGTCTGGCAATAACGAGAAAGATCAATGAACTACTCAAGGTCTAACTAGGTCATTTGGTTCCAACTTGCAAGAATATGCCATTACCTGAAGTTTGGTGATGCTAAGAAGAAACTCCCAGAATAAAGGAAAGCACTTACTCCTAAGCTTCGTAGGCATTTTATCACAATTAAGGAATAGAGGAAAGTTAGTTTGGCAAACTATCGATACATCAGCTTTCGAAAATAGAAGCAAAAGCTTGATCGACTCTTTAATCCTACCTTCTAGAATCTTACGTTATCTAAAGATCCACAATATCAAGGAAAAATTCACAAGTTTGAGTCATTCGTACATGAGTTTACGAAGACAGAAACCAATACATTATTAGGATCTAAACGCCGAACTCAAAAGAATTTACTTTAGCAAAAGATGTCAGAAAACACATCTTTCTAATGCCTACTAACATCATTACAAAAAAATCAGATCTTAGGATCAAGCAACAAAGTCCATAGTTCTCCATGATAGGAGCTATCATGTCAATCGAACTTGGGCAATCAAACTTATTGCTTAGGAGACCTAACCTCCCAAAACATGTTGGCTCAATAATCAAAATAATCAGCCCTACTAAGGCATTTACACCAACGCCTTGTCAAACGAGCTCAGTTGAGCATGGATTCGTCTGAACATAAACAAGAACAATCACGAAACTGGCTAGACCAAGCTACCTCATTGTTCTATAAAAAGAAATTCTCAAACCGAGGAATTAAGCCAATAGTCCCCTGAGACTGAAGTTAGTTTGTAGATCGAATTCAGAAAAACAAAAATTAAGGATATTCGGGATCAGGTAGCTCATGCACTAGTTTCCGAAGATAGAAGCCGCGCCTGATCAAACTTCAACTACAATTCTACACGAGCAACCATGCCTCATAATTTAACTATAATCAGTCATCCTAATATAATAGGAATAATAAGCGAAGCTTAAGTTGCGAAGGACCAGCTTCCACAGGAGTGGAAGTACCTCCGCCAGACTAAAGATTGGATGACCGAAAAATCATTTTCAACAACAAAACTTGGCATTCAACCCTGTCAGGTATGTTTTACTTTAAATAATATCCTCGTATAACCAACGCCCAGAATCCAAGGGAAGTCAGCGTATCTCGACCAGTTGGGTTCCAAGCGTTGATCAGGGCAGATGCAATATGTTATATACATAGGAGGAGTCCAGTACCCTAAATATTGCAAATAAACAACTCTATTGTAGATATCTTGCTTACATCTGAAAACAATCCATATCATTCTTTGAAATTATCTCTTCCACACTTACCCAGGGAGTCGCTGTCCAAAGCGACGCGGGAAGCTTTTATTTTTAGGATCATTGGGGTACAGAAATGGGAAGAACAAAACAATTGAATCATCCACTATATCCGATTTTGGAATAAATCGTCGCATTAGAATTCAAAAACATTGACCGAAGCTTAACCATATTCTCAAAAGAAACAATTAAAGACAAAGAGCGAGATTTCACTCCAGAATGACATACAATCGTTCAAGACAAAACTTAGCTTCACCGTCAGTCGAATTAAAACTATATAAGATAACTCTAAACCTAGATCATGCACCCACTTACTGACCTAAACCCTTGCGTAAACTATGAAGCAAAGATTGCATCGTCAATAACAGGAATTAAAATTCAGATCGGAATAAAAAACGAACGGCTATCAGTAATCAGTCAATTGAGAACAACATCTTGAGGTGGACTCTGACGATTCACATCAAATATTCAACAGTCAAAGACAAATTTGAATGGTAACCTCGACACGATCAATTAGATTTCAAAAAGTAAAAACTCAAAGAAGTTACTTCCAAAGCATGCCCTATTTTCAACGAAGGCATACATTAGAGACAAATGTTATCTGAGTTTTTAAACCAGAAGAATCCAGAGGAAGTCGAGAGAACTCCATAGCTCAAAAGCCAATTGAAGGGACTAGAACAAGGAGCCAAATGCAACTAACAAAAAGATCATCATCGAAACAAAACGACATGCAGCGAGACTACACGAACAACGTCGACACAAAGCAACAAAAGCATGTCAAGCATCAAAGTCCAAAAAAAGTCTAAGTGCATGGATCGCTGACGATCCACGCACCATGGATCGCCGGCGATCTATAATTTATCACTAGGTCGCTAAGGCATGTGGGAAGCGAAGAAAGCCAAAATATGCTAAGTGTATGGGTCACTAGCGATCCATACACCATGGATCATTAGAAATCCATACTTGTCCATGGATTCTTGGCGAGTTAACTCGGCGAAGAAGGGAAAGGAGGAGCTAAGTGATTGGCATGCACAAGAGCTAAATCTGTGGATCGCTAGTTATCCATGGTTTTGTCTCGGGTTACGAGCTGAGCTTCATTACATCTTCCTGAGTCCATTTACAAGCAGTCAACGAACATGCCTGGCCCAGAAACTCTCCAATCTCTATAAATACTATCCTACGTGCAACGCGAACGGGATCTTCTTCGAACTGGTTGCCGAGGCTCTGCTGGAAACTTTCTTCACTCTTCATCACCCTCACAACAATCTCCAAAGAGATTCACTATGATTCTCCAGTGTATTTCAACTATGGGGATTCACTATAACTAAGGATAATTAAAAGCATTGTAATCAAACACCACTTTTAACAACAATAAGTCGTAATAAAACTATAAAGTGGACGTAAGCTCCGTTAACAGCCGAGCCACTATAAAAATCTCTTTATCTCCTTTTTTTTCACTATTCTTTTCTATACCTATTATCTATATTATTGCTCTGTACTAACAGGGCTAGTGCTTTTACACTCAAACCAGGATGTTGATCCATTTTTTGGGTTAACATTAAGACATTTGGATGGATATTCAACTTAGAACGATGGCATTCTAACAAAACTTCCTACCTAAGACCGTTGACCTTTGGTACATAGATCCGTCCATTTATCCTCAAAACTCCTCGGTTATCAATCTTTAAACTTGTACACTGCCCCTCCTCAACCTTCCTAATAATCGCCATGAAGCTTCTGTCCTCTCTTGCTTGATCACTATACTTTCTTGGAGAGTCGAGGTAATCTCCAAAAGAGTCAAAACATGATTCCTACTCAAGGAATCTGCCACCACATTTTCTTTTCCTAGCTTATAAAGAATATCCACTCATAAGTCACCAGAGACTCCAACCATCTCTGTTGCCTCGGGTTCAGATCTTTCTGAGTAAAAGATACTTCGAGGATTTATGATCCACGAATAGCTCGAATTTTTCACCTAATTAAAGAAAGAAAACTTACTCATAAAATCTCTAAAGAATAGAAAGAACCTAAGAGGAATAGAAGGATCTTTACCCAACAAGTAGTGTCTCCACATTTCCAATGCAAAGACAATAACCAGCAACTACCGGCCATGCATAACATAGTTCTTCTTATGAGGCTTCAACTACCTGCTTGCGTACACAATCACCCTACGATGTTGCAATAGAACATCACAAAGTCCCACTCCACATGCACCTATGTAAATTGTGAAACTACTATATCCAATTAGAATAGCCAAAACCGATGCATTGGTCAATCTCTTCTTCAATTCCCGAAAAGCCTCTTCACACTTTGGAGTCCATATGAACTTCTCCTCCTTCTTAGTTAACTTATTCAAATGGGATCAAATCTTGGAATAATCTTGAATAAACCTCCTATAGTATCCAACCAACTCTAAGAAACTGCGAACCTCGGTAGGAATCCGCTGTTGCGTCCATTCATGAACAGCCTCTACCTTCACTGGATCTACCGAAATACCTTCTTCTATCACAATATGTCCTAAGCATCTTACCTCCAATTTCCAGAAATGGAACTTAGAAATTTTTTCCATTGGGTCATGTCTCCTTAATGTCCCCAACATCATTTCCATATGTTTTTTATGCTCCTCCTCTGATTTAGAGTAGATAAGGATGTCATCGATGAAAACTAACACAAACTTATTAAGAACATCTTGAAAAACATGGTTCATGAGATCTGCAAAATAAGCAGATGCATTGGTTAGTCCAAAAAGCATAAACAACCACTCAAAGAAACAATCAAGGCCTCTAAATGCAGTTAAGGGTATACTATCTTCAGAAATCCTCAACTGATGGAATCCAATAGCTAGATCCATCTAAGAAAATACCGTAGCTCCATGAAGTTGCTAAAAAAGATCATCGATGCGGGGCAAAGGATGCTTGTTCCTAATGATACACTTATTCAACTCCATATAATCCATGTACAACCTTAAAGATCCATCAGACTTATCCGCAAACACCACAAATGACCCTGACTCGAACGAGCAGGTCTAATCAATCCTCTCCTTAACAGGTCCTGGGTTTGACTTACCAACTCCTTTCTCTCGCTTGGAGCCATCCTTTGCTTAGGTTGAACTACATGCCTTGCACCAAGCACCAAATAAATGTGAAACTCTATCCCATGGTGCTGGGGTAAACTTTTAATCTCTTCAAATACATTGGGAAAATTCTTAACAACTTCAATAGACCCTAAATTCTCTTTGGCCGCTTCCAGGGAGTAGAAAAAAGTACACATATGAATACCGGGGTCCTTACATGATACCTTAGCTTTCCTTCCTATATCAGTCACTAAAGATACAATTCTCTTAGTACATTTCAAGACAGCCTCATACTTTAATAACCAATCCATACCAAGAATAATGCCAAATCCCTTAAAGTCTAAGACATACGGGCCGCAAGAAAAGTGACGAGAAAGGTAGGTAATTAGCATATTCTTACAAATCATACTCAAATGGGTCACCCTGCCTATGCGGTTAGATACACACGTAGGGTCTTCTACAATACTAGGGATAAGATGAAATTTATCTACTGATTCACAAGTGATAAAACTACGAGAAGTGCGGGTATCAAATAACGCTCAAACAAAATTAACATTAACCAGTAAGGTACATGTAAGGCCGCCTTTTCCCTTCACATCCGTTAAAGTAGACGGTTCATTTTTAATGGCGTACAACTTGGACTGCTGCACCTTCTTCATGAGTGGGCAGTCCTTTACCATATGCCCGGGATGATGGCAATTAAAATATAGAGTCTTGTGGACCATCGGGGAGATGGGTCCACTTTGTTGTTGAATTCCTGAATTCTTGCAAAACTTTGAAATATGGCCCTTATGTTGACACTTATGGCAAAAAAAATCCTTAAAATGACTCTCTTGAGTCCCTCCACCAGGATTTCCCTTTCCACGGTTCTTTTAATTAGGATTAAATTTCCTCTTGTTAGAACCACATCTATTGGTATTTTCACTAGGTGCTACTGGAATAGGCTTCTTCTTTTCCAAGGCCTCACACCTCCCTCAGAGCCATTTCAACTAAATCCACAAAAATACCTTTAACTTTGAGCAGTCATTTTCTCATGGTACTCTTCTTTCATGCACAAAACAAACATTTTGTTCTTCTTTAATGAGGTGTTGATCAATTTCGGTCTAAAACAAGATAGCTCGCTGAATTTCGTCTCATACTCTACTACAGATAGATCCCCCTGTTTCAAGTCCATGAAGCTATGGTACATCCTCATCCTTCCCGCTGTTGTCACGAATTGGTCCTCAAAAACTTCTTTAAATTATGCCCAAGAAAACTCTTCCTCTAGAACATTTGTAGTAAGGGAATACCTCCAAGTTGCTGCTCCCTCTTGCAGTTGCCATGCTGCTAAGAACCTTTTCTGTTCATCGGACAAGCCAATACCTTTAAAAATCTTTTTTCAAGATCGCAACAAAGCTTGCACTTCCATGATAGACTCAGTTTCCTTAAATAGTCGCCCTCCTAGATTTGTTTAATCCTTGTATAAGGTTACAAAATTAACTCTTGGCTACTCGGGTGCCGCCTCTTCGGTAATGCTAACTCCTCTAGGAGTTGGGGTTCGACCATTAGTAGTCAGAGTGCTACCCTCTCCTTTACCTCGTCTGCGTCTGTTACTCATGTCTTACTATCTAGACATAGTAAGATAATCTTAGAATACTTGGATGAGATAAATCTTGAAAGAAGGGTAATAATTAAACCTATCAAACTGATCTATCTATTAGAGATGTGTGTGTATACATATATACGAATAAAAATTACAAGTACGCACTCTCAAGTTGACCCTAACCCAAAGCCTAAGTGTTCGCTTAACCTCGGCTCTGATACCAAAATGTAACAACTGCCTTTCTTGCACCGAAAGATGAGCCATTAAGGGTAGAAGAAAAAGAAAGATAAGAAAAAACTACACGATCACCGAATCTTGCCACGAATCAGAACAACATATAATAGAAAACATAAGATATTACATAGTCATTTCCATATAAATGAAACATCAGAGTCAATACATTGTTCAACTAGACAATTATAACTACCTGTCATTCACAAAATACATAGATCATACATAAACCCTGCGGAATAAATAATAACTTGCTAATGGTGAATCCACCCGCTCTAGCTCCTTTAAAATGCTTCTTTAAGAAACCAGGATCATTTGGCTACTCATACAAATTTGAGTACCCAAGAGTTTTAGAAAAAGAAAATAAAACTCTGGGCCATAGATGGGTTTGGTGTGAGTAAACTCGAACAACTTAATTTTTACTTTTATAAAATGATTTGAAAATCAAAGGTATCTCATAAGACCACGCCACATATAAACAAGGACTGGTTTTGACCTTACGATAACCAAAATACTTTACATAGAAATCCAGTGATGTTATCATAATGTCTAGGATTTTTAATTAAATAATTCATATAGCCTAAATTGTTACATTTATTAAATTCCAGCATAATAAGTATACAGTTAAGACCGAAGGCAATTATTGGAAAATGGATTCCACACATGACTAGGCACGGAGCTACCTTTCGAATATGCACCTCTAGATAAATGCACCTGGGGTTTGACAAGACCATATTGTACCCCTGCTACACGAAACCGCCTACCACTTAGCTAGTAGTACCGAATACATCACCACTACAGTTGGGATCGACAACCATAATGGAGCATGCAAAAATGGGTCAAATATCTAATCTAGATATGATGAGGACATACTCTGATGGGCGTAACCCACATACCTCTGTTGCATACCCTATTTTGGTCATTTTCAATTGATGAGGCCTGAGGCTACATTTTCCTTTACTAAAGCTCTGCCACTTAGAATGCTACATAGCCTTTCATATGTTGACACTATGTTAGCATTCATCCATACAAGTCGTTTAGGAGATGAATGAACCGAAGACACTATTTCCACTACACCCATTATAGAATCACCTGTATGGTTTGTAGCAAATAGCCCTTGCACTTCAAAGTCTTCACCTTGGACTTCACTTTAATAAATCCAATTCGAATGCTTACGTTGGTTCAAAGTGGTTTTGGATAATAACTAATATCCGATCTCGGTCTCTTCAAACCAACGTTCTTTAATTTAAAGGTGTCAAGTTGTTTATAGTGGACTATTCTACTATCAGGGTGTAAGATTTACATATGAACATACATTCCATATGCTTAGATTATTATGACCACTTATCGAAATTAACCTCCTTTTATTCATCACATTCTCGAAGTGCGATATTTGTGATAGGTACAACTCGTTTTATTTTCAATAAAACGTGTCAACATTTTATTACGACCACTTTAATTCATTTGGCTACTTAGTAGCATGGACAAGAGATCCTTGGTTCTAAAACAATTTACTTAAACAAGAAAGTTAGTTAAAATAAACAACCCATAGAGTTTTAAAAGAAATTTTAAAATAAATAATCTTTAATTAATATTAAGTTTAACACTTACTTTAATTAACCTTAAATTAAATAAAAAATCATATTCTAAACTTAAATAAATTTAAAATTATTTATAATTTAACTTTAATTTAAATAACATTCAGTTAAGAAATTTAGACCCTAATTAAGTGAATAATTAACCCTTAATTAAATAATAATTAGTTAAATAATTAACCCAAATAAAATAAGTAATTAAACTAAATAAACTTGATTAAAAAAATTAATTTTATTTTATCATAATTAATCGTTATTTAAAACTTATTTAATTAAAAATATTTAACTTAGTTAATAATTTCTTAAACTCTAACTACTTAACCTAATTACTTAATTAATTAATCAAATAATAAGTACTCTAATAAATAAATAAAATAAATAATTAAAACTTAGACTTTTGAATTACTTAATTAATTTGAAATGAGTTTTCAAAAACAATCCACATAAAATCAATTTAAAACCTGAAATCGTGAAATTTCTCGAACTACCTCTATAACAACTGCAACATCCCCTATTTGGAGGCCCAAAGCTAAGCGCTACAGATGCTGCAGTCATACATTGTATTAACTTCCCGTGACCAAATACGGTAATGTTAATAGCATCCATAATATCAGAAGCGCTTGAATATGAAACATGATCGAAGATTTAAAAATATTTCCGATTGCATTTCAAAACACATGTTTCATATCCCAATTACATAATCCTATAATCGTTTCCTACGTAAAGATCAAATATGATTATTACAAAATACACCAAGAGCGACATAAGAAGATGCCCCATGGTTGACCAGAGTAGTGTATAGTCATATATGACTCAATACAACACAGCGGAATCAAACAGAATAAAACAACAACTCCTAAATAGCTATCCGTCAGCCACCTGCTCGTCTTCGGAAGCTTTTATTCGCCAACTTCTAAATATGATTATTAATTCTCAGTGATAAAATACGGCGGTGTTAGACTCGTTGATGCACAGAAACACATGAATATGGAAAAAATTCAGCTTCAAACTAAATCACATTCCATTTCAAAAATTTTCCAATTCATTACATAATCCCATAATCGCAAATCAAGTTCAGAGAAAATATATTTATTATAACATATGCCAAAAGCGGCATACGAAGATGCTCCCTTGGATGATCAGAGTATATACAGGCGATATAACAACTTTTCCATTACAAACAACATAGTGGAATCAAATAAAAGAGAAATCTAAATATCTATCATGCCTCCTGCACGTCTCCAGAAGCTTATTCATCTAATGAGATATCTGAAAACCTTAACTCTCAAACTACTCAAAATCAGGTGAGTACCTGAGAGTTTAAGGGGAAAATATAAGCTTCGAGTCAAATATAAAGCCTGGTATGTATAATAATTTACCATCCCAAATCATTTAGATATCTAGTGAGACCACGTCGCTTAGCGGAGTGGGTTTTCCCCTCACTAGTATCTTAAAACCTTTATAAAACCATATACTATGCTCCTACATCCATAATGGTTAAAAACATAGTCATTTCAAATTTATTATGACGATATGCAAACATATTAAAACATACTGGATTTCTCATCCTCTGTTTCATTAACTTGATGTCATATTTATAGTTTATAGGTTCACTATTAACCTATTAGTTTTCATGGGCTCACTAATAGACTTTATATAATATATGGACTCCCTGTCCTATTTAATAGTTTTCATGGATGCACTATGAACCAATTGGCTCCTGCAAATTAACTTTACACTACCACTCCTGCGAGTTTAGTTGATTCATGGTTTCCCTTGAACCTATTGGTTACTCCAATAACTTTTCCCTGATCCAAATTTTCATGGGTTGACTAGGAACTTATTGGCCCCTGCCAATACCTTTTCTTCTTATCCTAGTTTTCATGGGTTGAGTAGGAACCTATTGACATCTGTCAATAGCTTAATCTGGACATAGTTTTCATGGGTCGACTAGGAACCAATTAGCCCCTACCAACCACTCTTTAAAACATAGTTTTCATGGGATCACTATGAACCTATTGGTAACTCTAATAACTTCCTAATCATAGTGTTCATGGGATCACTATGAACTTGTATCCTCGACAACTTCCATATTTAGGCATCCTATATTCTGGTCTTCCTGACCTCTTAGATGCCATTCTACTTATCCATGAGTTTAATCAGTTTATATTCACTACCGGGTTAACCTAACTGGTTCTTCTACCCTTTATCCCCAAAATACAGTTATGGCTCACTTATAATTTGAATATATTCATATTTGAAGAAGAAAACATAATTATAAAACAATACCACTCCTATAGGTTTAATGTCCTTGAAACACTTTTCTCATAAAACATAGTTAATCCTTTTAACCTATAAATTTTATCAAAGAAAGCTTCTTCTTAAAATTAATTCAAAACTCCTTTAATTTAGCCATGATCTTTTCGTTTAAAAATGAGTTTGGGTTACAACATCATTCGAAACCTTCAAAATCTTGCTTCCGACTTCATAGGATAACCTCCTTCGAAAGCATTAGAATCTATCTTCAGAACATTAGGCTCCTGCCTTTCTAATACCTTAAAACCTTCCTTTCGAAACATTTTGATTATATTAAAATATTAACTTAGAAGCATAGCTTCAAAATCAATTGAAAGTACCCCTATCGAAACCATTGGAAGTAACCCTACCGAAATCATTGAAAGTCCACTTAAAATAATATTTTGGGTCAAAGTGAATATAGCCGAAAGCATTTCTTTCGAAACCATCCTTTATCATATAAAAATATTGGGGAAAATATGATGACATTGGCGCCATCCTTTCGAAAGCATAAAACATCTCGGTAAAATATTTGAAGGTTGGCTTCGAAACCCCTCTCGAAACCATGGCCTTCAAACCCCAAATCCTTTTTGACAGCTATTGGAAGTGGCTTATATTTATAAAAACTCAAAGCTCCATTTGACAGCATTAATATCTTCAATATCATTGAAAGGCTTAATGTAACGACCTGGGATTTCGAAACATTCAAATCGAGAATCATCCACTTATGTCAGACTTGAATTGTTCAAAAAAACAGATTGTTAATTTATATTTGGCAAAACTCAGCATATACAGTAAATCATTCAATCATAGAATCATGGACATAGAGTATTACAACAATAAGCAGCGGAATAGATAAATAGTAGCTCATGAAGCTACTGAAAATGTTAAAATCAAATGCAATAAAATCTCAAATACAAAGAATCTCTAAAACATAAGCAACTGACAAGTCTGAACACAAATGACTGGAATAAATTGAAATAACTGAAAGTTGGAGAGATTAATCTTCAAACAAAGCTCCAATCTCCAAAGGTGAGTCCCAAATGCTATGTGTAACGACTCAAATTATTTTAGTTATTTTATTTATTTAACTAATTGAATTTCTATGAAATTTTGTAATTAAATTTTGAAACAACAATTTGATATTTGAAATGTGTCTACTTAAACATAGCAAATGGTAATTTTCATCAAATAATATGGAAGTTTATTTTCTTGTGAAATTTTATTTCAATTCAAATCAGTTCATATTTGATGTTAATAAAATACTTTCCAAACCAGAATATTTTTATGTAATAAATTTGTAAATCATCTTCTGAGTGAGACATCATATTACGTTTCTCCAAATTTTGACTTCTATTGCTCCGTTTATCTTAATTACTGCATTTTAGCAGCATTTTCGGTATCGATAATCGACTTTTGATATGAGGCTCGTACCACTGACATTTGTATATCGTTTTGATCATATCGTCGTGCTGATCTCTATGGTATATTCGTTTGTGTGTTTGAAAGCCTGAAGACAGTGAAATCTACGGAATGATTTCCATGTCGGTTCTGAAATTTGACATTTAGATTTCCTACTCTTTCATCTATCTACAGTGTCATACCAGGAGACATTAGCATTTACTATTTACGGGAATGGTCATTAGACCTTTCCATTTCCCTATATTCATTATCTTTACTGGTTAATTTTTCACTCTCTATCGGTTGTCATTTATTTTCGTCTGTAGCCAAATCACCCTCCTCTTTCTCTACCTTGCATGTCTTCTACCTTTCCAATGCATGGCATCACTTCCACTTGTTTCCTCTTCATCTTCCTCCATACGCAAGCGACCCTGCCTCCATGCCTGACACCGCACCCACCGAGTCAATAACCATCTCCGTCCTGACCTTCTCCCTTCCCCTCCACATGTACAGCCACTCCACCATGGCTACCTCCATTCAAACTTGTAGTCTCACCCCTATGCATCAACCACCAACTCGTCCACCTTGCTCGACCACATTCGCTGATCATCCCTCCTCCGCATAGCCACGACAGGCAACGCAGCCTCCAACTCGACTTCCCCTCCCTCTTGTGAAGAAGATGCTATATTATATGTATCAGTATGATATTTATAGCTTTACATACATTTGAGTACAATTATAATTTGATCTGAGTATGATATTTAAATAGGGTATTATACATTGTTGTATATAATCGTTTATATATATGACTATTGAGTTTCAATTTAAAGTTTATATAAATAACCTGTAGTTATATATACATATTTTGCACTTTTTGTCGAGTTCATATAAGCTATGGAGATCATTTTAATAAGTTGCGTATATATGTATTAGTATTACATACAAATTAGTTAGTATATCTAAGTTTATAACCTATTACTTTATAATATGTGTTGTTATATATATACGTTCTGTTGTATAAGCTATTTATTTTATTATATGTTAACCGTATGGTTTATACTATGCTGTTTATTTGTTAGTATGAAAGTATTTATTTTATGTAGTATAAGCATATAAATATATATATATATATATAGTTATATATATGAGTTCACTTATACCCATTTATCTTCATCGACCTAATTCGGATTTGATTTCGTCTATACATTGTTATCAGCTTTGATCATCGAATTCATGCTTGGTTTTGTAACTCAATTTCAGTATCTGTGTTCGTGTCCGTGTCATCTCCTATTCTCTCTAGCCTCGAAAGGTGAGTAATCACTCATGATTAATGTTCTTATATTTATTAAATTTGATTTCAATTGAAACGACAATTGAAATATGCCGTTGTTAGTTATTTACATTGCTATATATATATGCTATCTATTCACCAGTGACATCTGACACCATTATTTGTTAATTATATTGATGATGTATGCCTGTTATATTATTATCATATCTGTTATCACTCTGCAAGTTCCCCGTTATTATAGAATCACTATGGGTTGAAATGATACGCACCCGAACGATCTGTAGGATAGGAGAAAATCGTTATGCGTTGAAATGATAAACCCAAGCGATATTCACTGAATAGAATTTGGGGTTGCGGGTTGAAATGATATATACCTGTATATATTTAAATTGAAGATTGAAATGATAAATATCCGTATCACTTGACCATACGATAGAAAATTATATACAGACACCGTTGGTTTATATATATATTTTCTAAATGATTTTTCCAAGGTTTAAAGAGATATATATGGTTTTATATAAATATTGATTTTTAAATATTACATATAAATGTTATTTTATATGTAGTTAAATTTTTGATTTTTTTAAAATTTTATGTTTAAAAATCTTAATGGTTATAAGTTAGTTTTTAAAATTGTAAATTTTAATATTTTACTTAAAATTTTAATATTTTAAAATATATATAAAATAAGTTTAAAAATATGATTTAATTTAATAAAGTTGGATTTATTTAATAAGTAATATGTTTACGTAAGTATCTAAATTTTTATTTTAAAATAGATTTTATAATGAATTTTATAAGTTAAGGTTGGGAAGATAAATTTGAATTTGTTTGAAATTTGTAAATTTATTCAATTTGGAACTTACTGGATTCGAAATTTTAAAGGATATGATTTTATAACTTGATTTTGGCTTAAGGTGATTTAAATGAATATATCAAGTTTAAATAAATTAAAGGATTATTCAGTTATTTGCAATTTGAAAGTTTTATTTAAATGATATTGGATTTATTAAGTAAGTATTTAAATGATATTGGATTTATTAAGTAAATATTTGAATTGAAATTGATGATTTGAGATTAGATTAAATTTGAATTTTGGAATTTGAGTTGATTTGGAATCGATTTATGAAATTTGAGGAAGCTATTTTATTATATAAAGTATTTTTAAATTCTAATTAAAACTATTTTATATTTTACTTTATAAATCATTTTTAATATAAACTATTTTAAAACTATTTTAATATAAGCTAAATTAACTTATAACTCTTTTACTTAAACTATTTTATTTTATATATTGTTTTATTATATATACTATTATTAATTAAACTATTTAAGTAGTGGAAGTTATGTTTTCAAAATTATGAATTTTAAAATATTATGTTTTGAAAGTGTTATAATTTCAAGTGTTTGGTTTCGAAAGTGTTATAACTTTGAATGTGCCATGATTTTGGAAATGGATATATTTGGAAATGGAATTGATATCGTATTTAGTTTTGAAATGGAAATGATATGCTGATATGGTTTTGAAATGGCAATGATATTTTGGTTTTGAAATATAAACTATTTTGAAATGCCCGCGGTGTTATAATAACGTTTGGATGTTAAAGAGACTGGGATCGGAAGTTGTCGTACTCTCTGCCAACTTCGAAAACCAATTTAACAACCATGTATGCGGTGAAGATTCTAGAAAATGAAGTAGGATTGTGATGACGTCCTATTGAGGTATATACGTGGACTCAACTCCCGTGAGTTGGCATAAGGTGGCTAAAACAGGAGCGATTCTCGGGCCAAGTGAGGTAGCACCTCCGATCGGACACATTCCTTCGATACTATATTCCGACTTTGTGATTGATTTTGGTGGCCACATTTGATTTTTTTGATTTGCGAGTGTGTTCCGAGGTGGGCAGTAGTGGCTGCTATGCGTTACCACCAGCCCAGATGCGTAATTGGTATATCTACCCTGGCATTGCCTTGTTGTGCCGTGTCACCTGCCCTAGTGCACCTTATACGAGTTTGTTTTGTACCCATACCTATGGAGTGCCTTCTGACGACGTACAGTATGGGGAGATTACGGTACTGTATATAGTATGGGAATATATAAAATGTGTTATGGGGGATATGGGTAACGCCTTAACGCTATTTTAATAGTTTACTTTACTATAAACATTATTATAATAGCATATATTACTACATAGTAGATGGTTTAACGGGTACTTAGTGGATGGTTAACCCAAACATCCTTTGAGTTACTTGTATTTCAGTGGTTATTTCACTTGAGTTAGATTTATTGATATAAGAATGTTATTCCGGACTCGAGTTTTTTGTGTTTTGCTTTACGCTCGGGTCAGACTGAGTGACACAGCTTTTGAGACTCACCTTGGAGTTGGATCTTCGTTTGAAGATCCATCTACATCTTTTCAGCTTGCAGTTATTCAGTTGATTCCAGTGATGTATTCTGATCTTGTATTTGACAATTATATTTGAAATTTCTGCTGTATCTAATTTAACTCTGATATGTATTGTAGCTTCATGAACTACTATTCATTTTGTTTCCACTGCATATTGTATGTTACTCTATCTCTGTGATTTTGTAATTTATTTATTTACTGTATATGCTGAGTTTTGCCAAATGTAAATTAACAATCTCGTATTTTGAGCAATTCAAATCCTGACATGTGTGTCTGCCTATGCACTTAGCAGGTGCAGCATGATAGGGGGTTCTCGCATTTGGTTTGGTAGCGAGCGGATGACTCTTACTCTTACATGTCCCTGTGGTGTTGGTGCAGTCGAGAGGCTGGCCGTAAAGGCAGAACACAGGTACAGCTGTATGCTACGGTGGGCGTTACCCCACTGACGCGGTCTGTTATAGTTGGTATCAGAGCTTTGGTTTTAGGCAAACTCGGCATACGTAGTAAATTTAATTTACAGAATCACTTTCATTCGAGTTTGAATTCCTTCTCTTCGATTCAGTTTTCTTTGAATTTTGGAACGTTCCCCTCAGTTCCAAAATCCATTCTTGTCTCTGCCTATTCGTATTCTTCTGATTTTGGGAGCATCCCACAACTCCACTGAATGATTTGTAAAGGAGTGAAACTCCTTTACAACAACATTGATTCACCGAAGATTTCTATATCCTCAATTCAGATGCTGACATCTCTTGCTATACCCGAACCTTCTCTAGTAGACGACCAGGGTAATTTCTCTTGCGATTGAATGTTGATTTGCCTTAAAATTCTACATCGATCCTATTCTTGAAGTCACGGTTGAACCGGTTAACGTCGCCCGTGATTAATGTTAGTATGTCCGTCTTCCTGTTTGAAATTCAATCATCTTATCTCCCTATCGACTCTATCTTTTAGTTGGATTCTTTTGGTTAGAGTCCCTCTGTGTTTGAATCTCCATCCTTATTTTGAAATCCATCCTTAAATCTTCGAGTGAGGGAGTGTATTTGTAATTAATATTAAATGTTTTATAATGTGTTGTCTGAGTTGTTGATGTTGATTTGGATTTTCGAACGATTCGTCTGATCAACACTATCGATAGGATTTCCAAAACACCTGAACAGAACAAACTAACATAATACTATTTTCAAATTTTGTAAATGAAATAAATTTTGTATGATTATATGTATATAAGTATAATTTTCTGAAATTGAATTGTTAACTGAATTGGTTATTAAAATGATAATATTTCATTTCATTTATTATTTTGTAAACTACTGATTTTTTCCAACTTATAGATAGAGGAAAGTTATAAAATATGGATTATAAATTGATTTAGAGCTTAAAATGAATTTAAATAAAGAATTTGAGAATTTAAATTCCAGTGATTTCAAACTTTACTTTTAAAGTTTTAAAGTGTATATTATTTAAAGTATTTTCAAATAGAAATCGTTTCAAAGAACTTTAAATATTTGAAATCAGTGCTCTCCTCTTTGGTCGCTGGAAAATAATTTCGGTGATGGCGGCCGCATCAGCGACATTCATTTTCGGGTTTCAGAGTGGAGAGACCATTCTGTAGCTTTGCTACAGTTTTATTTTGGAAATAAAATTGATTTGAATTTCTTAAATATGACTTGATTTATAATATATATAGGTATATATTTATAAATTTTATTTAATATATATAGTACATATATATATATATATATATATATATATATATATATATTTATCTCTAAATTGTTTGAAGTTAACCGGAAATGTAATTCTTAAATTTTATGTTGAGGATAATTTTAATTATAAAATAAAGCCAAATTTTGAATAAATATTTAAACTTTGAATAACTGAATTGGGAAAATTTTACTTGTATAAACTTAATTACATTCCAATATAACTTACCTAAATCATTCAGAAGTTATGTAATTGAATAATTTACAATGTAAAATGATGTTAAAGGAATTTATAAATAAAATTTGAGTGGATATAATAAATGTTTTATACTTAATTTAACGATTATTGAAACGTTAATTAAGATAAATTGAGTAATAGGATAAGGAACAAATAAGATAAATAAAATAAAATTTTATTTGAAGGAATTAATAAATTAAAATTTAATCAACTTAATGAAATAAATTGAATTTGAAACAATTATTGAATATTAATTAATGTAAATTTATATGGTCTAAAATTTATTGTTTTATATTTTTTTCAAATCTATTTTCTTTCTAGTTGTTTTCATTCTCCTACTTCCTTCCTTTTCGAGGACGAAAAGTTTTGAGTGGGGGAGAGTGCAACGACCCAAAATTTTATAGTTACTTTATTTATTTAATTAATTGAATTTCTATTAAATTTTAAATAATTAAATTATGAAATAAAAATTTGATATTTGAATTGCATCTACTTAAACATAGCAACCGGTAAATTTTCATCAAATAATATAGAAGTTTAATTTCTTATGAAATTTTATTTCAATTCAAATCAGTTAATATTTGATGATAATAAAATGTTTTCAAACCTGAATATTTTTATATGTTAAAATTGTAAATCATCTTCTAAGTGAGACATCATATTCCGTTTCTCCAAATTTTGACTTCTATTGCGCCGTTTATCTTAATTACGGCACTTTAGCAGCATTTTCGGTATCGATTATCGACTTTTGATATGATGATCGTACCACTGACATTTGTATACTGTTTTGATCATCTCGTCATGCTGATCTTTACGGTATGTTTGTTTGTGTGTTTGGAACCCGAAAGACAGCGAAATCTACGGAACAATATCCGTGTCGGTTTCGAAATTCGGCTTTTGTATTTCCTGCTCTCTCATCTACCTACCATGTCATACCAGGGCCATTAGCTTTTACTATTTACAGGAATGCTCGTTAGACCTTTGCGATTCTCTATATTCATTACCTTTACTGGTTAATTTTTCACTTTCTATTGGTTGTCATTTATTTTCATCTGTAGCCAAATCACCCTCCTCTTTCTCTAGCCTAGACGTCTTCTACCTTTCCAATGCATGGCCTCACTTCCACTTGTTTCCTATTCATCTTCCTCCGTACGCGAGCGACCATTGCCTCCACGCCTAACACCGCACCCACTGAGTCAATCACCGTATACGCCTAGACCTTCTCCCTTCCCCTCCACACGTAAAACCACTCCACCATGGCTACCTCCATTCAAACTCGTAGTCTCACCCGTATGCATCGGCCACCGACTCGTCCACCTTGATCGACCACATTCGCTCATCATCCCTCCTCCGCATAGCCACGACAGGCAACACAGCCTCCAACCTGACTTCCTCTCCCTCTTGTGAAGAAGATGCTATATTATATGTATCGGTATGATATCTATAGCTTTATATACATTTGAGTACAATTATAATTTGATATGAGTATAATATTTGAATAGGGTATTATATATATTGTTGTATATATTCGTTTATATATATAACTGTTGAGTTTAAATTTAAAGTTTATATAAATAACCTACGGTTATATATGCATATTTTGCAATTTTGTCGAGTTCATGTAAGCTATGGAGATCATATTAATAAGTTTCTTATATATGTATTAGTATTATATACAAATAAGTTAGTATATCTAAGTTTATAACCTGTTACTTTATAATATGTGTTATACATACACACAAGTTTTGTCGTATAAGCTATTTTATTTTATTATATTTAATCCTACGCGTTATACTATGCTATTTATTAGTTAGTATGAAAGTATTTTACTTTATGTAGTATAAGCATATATATGTAGTTATGTATATAAGTTCATTTATACCCATTTATCTTCATCGACCTAATTCTGATTTGATTTCGAATATTCCTTGTTATCAGCTTTGATTATCAAATTCGTGCTTAGACTCACAACTCAATTTCAGTGTATCCATATCTGTGTTCCTATCCGTGTCATCTCCTTTCTCTCTAGCCTCGAAAGGTAAGAAATCACTCATGATTAATGTTCTTATATTTATTAAATTTGATTTCAATTGAAACGACAATTGAAATATGCTGCTATTAGTTATTTACATTGCTATATATATGATATCTGTTCACATGTGACATCTGACACCATTATTTGTTAATTATATTGATGACGTATGCATGTTATATTATTATCATATCTTTTATCACTCTACAAGTTCCCTGTTAGCATAGAATCACTATGGGTTAAAATGATACATACCCGAACGGTCTATAGAATAGGAGAAAATCGTTATGGGTTGAAATGATAAACCCAAGCGATTTTCACTGAATTGAATTTGGGATTGCGGGTTGAAATGATATATACCCGTATATATTTAAATCATGGATTGAAATGATAAATATCTGTATCACTTGAGCATAGGACAGAAAATTATATACAGACACCATTGGTTTATATATATTTTCTAAATGATTTTTCCAAGGTTTAAAGAGACATATATGGTTTTATATAAATATTGATTTTTTAAATATTACATATAAATGTTATTTTATATTTAATTAAATTTTTGATTTTTCTAAATTTTATGTTTAAAATTCTTAAAGGTTATAAGTTAGTTTTGAAATTATAAATTTTAAGATTTTACTTATACTATTTTAAAATATATATAAAATAAGTTTAACCATATGATTTAATTTAATTAAGTTGGATTTATTTAACAAGTAATATGTTTAAGTAAGTATTTAAATTTATATTTTAAAATATATTTTTATAATGAATTTTATAAGTTAAGGTTAGGAAGATAAATTTGAATTTATTTGAAATTTGTAAATTTATTCGATTTGGAACTTATTGAATTTGAAATTTTAAAGGATATGATTTTATAACTTGATTTTGGCTTAAGGTGATTTAAATGAATATATTAAGTTTAAATAAATTGAAGGATTATTTAGTTATTAGAAATTTGAAAGTTTTATTTAAATGATATTGGATTTATTAAGTAAATGTTTCAAAACTAAATAATAGTTAATTGAATTTGATATATATATATATATGAAATTATCAAATTTAGTTTTGAAAATGTTGAATACTTGAAGCTTTGAAATATATTAAAATTGAAATGGTTTATTTCATGTTCAATTTTTTTTTGAAATCGATATAATTTGAAATGGTTTATTGAGAAACCGAATTGAATTGAAATTGATGATTTGAGATTTGATTAAATTTGATTTTTGAAATTCGAGTTGATTTGGAATCGATTTGTGAAATTTGAGGAAGCCATTTTATAATATAAAGTATTTTTAAATTTTATTTGATACTATTTTATATTTTACTTTATAAATCAATTTTAATATAAACTATTTTAAGATTCTAAATATTTTAATATAAACTATTTTAACTTACAACTCTTTTACCTAAACTATTTTATTTTATATATTATTTTGTTATATATACTATTATTAATATTTAAACTATTTAAGTGGTGGAAGTTATGTTTTCAAAATTATGAATTTCAATGTATTATGTTTTGAAAGTGTTATAATTTCAAGTGTTTGGTTTCGTAAGTGTTATAACTTTAGAAGTGCTATGATTTTGAAAATGGATATATTTGGAAATGGAAATGATATTGTTATCCCGCCTTTTTCAACAAGGCCGTGATATCAAAAAATCGACCGAGAAGCCAAAGATAGTTCGTCTCGAAGAATGGTCAACTCAACATCTCAACAAAGCAAGTTCTGTTGAATGACTCTTCCTCTAAGATCCCCTTTAGAGGGGGGTCCAGGGGGGTGCCAACCCCCCAAGGTGGGGGTGCGGGGGCAACGCCACCGCTACGGTGTTCGACCTGACCGGTCAGGTCGCAGGGGTCCAGGGGGCAGCGCCCCCGGCGGGGTGCGGGGCAGCGCCCCATCCAAAACGGTATGCAACCTAGGGCATGGAGTATCCAACGAGCTAAAGCGACTCAACGACCTAACTGCCTAGCAAAGTTTGCGACCTAACTACTTGAAGGAGTTCGCGACCTAACTGCCTAGAGGAGTTCGCGACCTAACTGCCTAGAGGAGTTCGCGACCTAACTGCCTAGAGGAGTTCGTGACCTAACTACTTGAAGGAGTTCGCGACCTAACTGCCTAGAGGAGTTCGCGACCTAACCGCCTAGAGGAGTTCGCGACCTAACTGCCTAGAGGAGTTCGCGACCTAACTACTTGAAGGAGTTCGCGACCTAACCTCCTAGAGGAGTTCACGACCTAACTGCCTAGAGGAGTTCGCGACCTAACTACTTGAAGGAGTTCGCGACCTAACTGCCTAGAGGAGTTCGCGACCTAACTACTTGAAGGAGTTCACGACCTAACTGCCTAGAGGAGTTCGTGACCTAACTACTTGAAGGAGTTCACGACCTAACTATCCAACGGGTTAACGACCTACAGGAAGCCACGACCTAGCGACTTAACACTGTCACGACCTAGCGAGCTAGCATCTTCCACAGACAACTTCACACAACCTCATCTATTAGGTCGCTCACGACCTAAATCATAACCGACCTACCCACTAAGTCGCCCATGACCTATTAACTCGCTCAGAAGAAACGAGTGCAATCAAGTAGGGCTGAAGCTTGCATCTTAGGTCGCAACCTTCGACCTACGACCTACTTAGGTCGCAACCTTCAACCTACGACCTATATCCCTCCAAGTTAAGTCACTCATGACTTAAAGCACGCCCCGCCTTTTTCCCTTAGGTCGCTGCATGCCATACCTCCTAATGCCGTTATCCCTTAGGTCGCCCTCCTTCTTCTGCGACACCATAAGTAACCCACGACCTACGACCTATCTGAGGTCGCTCACGACCTAGACCCAGCCAACCTAACTCTGAACTCTCCCATAAATACTTCGCCTACTTCAACGAAAAGGGGACTTTTCGGATTGGAGGAGGCCGAGACTCTGCAGTTTTCTCGACTCTTCCAACGTTTCAACCATCAAAGAATCTTCATTAAGAGATCTACATCATCAAAGAGAATCCAAGAAGCAATACGTTGTAAATCGTGTTGTAAAGTGTTGTAATCTTGAAATCGTGTTGTAAAGTGTTGTGATCTTGTAAAAGTGTGCTCGAAGAAGATAATGGAGAATGTAAAGTGGATGTAGGCTTGTTAGAAGCCGAACCACTATAAAAATCTCTGTCTCTTTTACTTTTCTGCTATTTTTTGTTTACTTTGATTCCCGTGCAAGCGGGTGGTGCTTTCACTTCATCACGATATACACCGGGTGTTAGCGTTAAAGCTATTTTTACCGTTAACAGATATTGTATTTAGTTTTGAAATGGAAATGATATCGTATCGATATGGTTTTGAAATGGAAAAGATATTTTGGTTTTGAAGTATAAACTATTTTGAAATGACCGCGGTGTTATAGTAACGTTTGGATGTTAAAGAGACTGGGATCAGAAGTTGTCATACTCTCTGCCAACTCCGAAAACCACTTTAACAACCGTGTACGCGGTGGATATTCCAGAATGAAGTAGGATGGTGGCAACGTCCTATTGAGGTATGTACGTGGACCCAACTTCGGTGAGTTGGCATAAGGTGGCTAAACAGGAGTGATTCTCGGGCCAAGTGAGGTAGCACCTCCAATCGGACACATTCCTTCGATATTATATTCTTACTTTGTGATTGATTTGGTGGCCACATTTGATTTTTTTTTTGGAAGTGTGTTTCGAGGTGGGCGGTAGTGGCTGCTATGCGTTACCACCAGCCTGGATGCGTAATTGGTATATCTACCCTGGCATTGCCTTGTTGTGCCGTGTCGCCTACCCTAGTGCGCCTTATACGAGTTTATTTTGTATCATACCTGTGGAGTGCCCTCTGACGACGTACAGTACGGGTAGATTACGGTATCGTATAGACTATGGGAATATATAAAATGTGTTAAGGGGGATATGGGTAACGCCTTAATGCTATTTTAATAGTTTACTTTGCTATAAACATTATTATAATAGCATATATTACTACATACTACATGGTTTAACGGATACTTAGAGGATGGTTATCCCAAATATCCTTTGAGTTACTTGTATTTCAGTGGTTATTTCACTTGAGTTAGATTTATTGATATAAGAATGTTAATCCAGACTCGAGTGTTTTGTGTTTTGCTTTACACTCGGACCAGACTGAGTGATACAGCTTTTGAGACTCACCTTTGGAGTTGGAGCTTCATTTGGAGATCCATTTACATCTTTTCAGCTTGAAGTTATTCAGTTGATTCCAGTGATGTATTCTGATCTTGTATTTGACTATTGTATTTGAAAGTTATGTTGTATCTTATTTAACTCTGATATATATATATAGTAGCTTTATGAACTGCTATTCATTTTGTTTCCGCTGCATATTGTATATTACTCTATGTTTGTGATTTTGTAATTTATTTATTTACTGTGTATGCTGAATTTTCCTAAATATAAATTAACAATATGGTATTTTGAGCAATTCAAATTCTACATGTGTGTCTACCTATGCACTTGGAGGGTGCAGCATGATAGAGATGTGAATGGTTGAAAATATCAAGATGTTACACTATGACACTCAGTCTAACCTGAGCACAAAGCAAAAAACAAAACGCTCGTGTTAGGATTAACATTCTTATACTAGTAAATTCAACTTAAGTGATATGTCAACTAAAATACGAGTAACTTAAAGGATGTCTGAGATTTCCGTCCTCTAAGGATCCATGGAACTATCTACTATATAGTTATGTACGCTATTATAATATGTCTATTAGTAAAGTAAAGTATTAAAATAGCGTTAAGGCGTTGCCTAGATCCCCATTAACACATTTTATATGTTTCCATAATCTATACAATACCGTAAGCTCCACCAAACCAGTGGTTTACACAGAGGGCACATCATAGCTATGGTGAAAACCAAACTTGTAGAAGGCGCGATAAGGCATGTGATAAGGCACGCGAGGCAATGCCAGGGTAGGATTCTACCGTTTGCACTCCCTGACTAGTGGTAATACATAACAGCTACTACCGCCCACCTCGAGACCTGTGCAGTTAATGCCTCACTATTGCCCCGCTATAACCCTGCTATATCTCATAGCGTATTTCTACGCTATGATTTTTCCATATAGTCCAAAATATAACCTTTCTGCTTTAAGTCCCACTATTTCCACTATATCCCATTAATACCGCTATATTCCGCTATTTCCGATATATCTTTTTTAAATGAAATTAATTGAAAAATGATATTCATACATTATAAAAATTATGAAATTAGTTTATTTAATTTAATTTTCAATATATTTTCAAAAATTAAAATTCTGTAATATTCCACTAAATTCAATTACGTTATATAACAGTTTTATGTTTATTTATAGTATATTCGCAAATGTTTTTATTTAAAATTATTTATGTATTAATTATAATTCAATTGAATGTTAAATTTTCATTTAATTACCATTTATATATTTGTAAAAACATTATGTATGAGTTTTTTATGCTATTTTAAAGTCATCCGCTATATCCCGCTATATCCTCGCTATATTCCCGCTATGACCTTTTGCACCTCCGCCGCGTTGAATCTGTCGAGCGCTTTAACTGCATAGCTCGAGACACACTGCTAAAATAAAAGATGCACCCAATCAATTCACAAAGTAATAGAATGGTATCAAGGAAGCATGCTCGATCAGAGGTGCGACCTCACTTGGCCCGGTATAGCTCCAAATTTAGCCACGTCAAGCTGACTCGCGGGAGTCAGGGCTGCGTTAATACTTGAATCATCTACAAAGTATCCTACTTCATTCTGAAATTTCCACTATATACAAAGTTGTTAAAGTGGTTTTCGGTATTGGCAGAGAGTATGACAATATCCGATCCCGACCTCTTTAACAACCAAATGCTTATTTCATACCGTGGTCATCTTTATAAAATCACTTTTATAATCATTTCAAACAGTTCATATTTCATATCAAAATATCATATCATTTCAAAATCATATCAATTGCGAAATCGTATTCAGTTTTTAAATTATATCACTATCGAAATCATATTTGCTTTTTAAATCATATCACTTTCGAAATCATATTCAATTTCGTAATCATATTCGCTTCTAAAATCATAGCCATGAAATATTTTAAACCTTCATGTAAAAATATTCGCATTTAAGTCCATTAAATCTAAATCATAACAGTTCCAACTTAAGCAATTTAATTATTGGAAATATTTTTTTATATATATTGAAATAGTTATATATTAAAAATAGTTTATATTAAAAACAGGTTATAGATTAAAATATTTTATATATATGTTTGCACAAAAAATGGGCAAACACCTCCAAGTCGTATGATTTAGTCGATCTTATGTTGTTTTTAGTGATTTGGGTGATTTATGCAAATATGTAAAAAGGAGGGACTAAACTGTAAAAGACACACAGATTTATAGTGGTTCGGCCAGAACGTGCCTATGTCCACTTTATATGTTATTCTCCTTTACTATTCAGATTACAAGTACAAGGCTTTGATTACAAGTGTATGAAAGTTGTTTGAAAGTTCTATCCGTGCTTGAGCTCTCAAACCTGTCCGCCATTGTTGCACCCCTACCCCTCTATTTATAGAGTGAGGCTGGGGGTAGGGGTCTTGGATGTACATAGCTGCTGGTGAGCCTAGGTTGATGTAATCTGGCCTGGCAATGTTGGTTCGGCAAAGCCTTGGTCCGGAGATGGTTGGAATGGCTTTCGGTCCGATAGTGGTTGATTCGGTAGTGGTTGATTCGGTGGAGAGTGGTGAGTGAGAATTGGTTCGGTAGTGGTTGATTCGGTAGTAGTTGATTCGATGGAGCGTTGGTCCGGTGGTAGGTGAGTTGGTGTTTGGTCCCGGTGGTAGGTGAGTTGGTGTTTGGTTCGGTGGTAGGTGAGTTGGTGTTTGGTCCGGTGATGAATGGGTTCGGTGAGGCCTTGGATCGGTGGTGAGAATTTGCCCAACATTTGCCCCCCAAAGTGGGGCATATGTCTGCATATGTCGTGCTTTGTTTTAGCCCATTCAACTTAGACACTCTCATTCGGTCCCAAGCGCCGAACCAGTTGGTCCGGTCGTCTGTGTTGGTCTATAAGTAGGGGCTTCGTGCCTCTGTTATTCCGTACTAGCCGAACCAAACTCTTGTCTTTGTCGAATTAAACGTATCACCAGACCTCAACTGCCGGACTAGGTGAGGCCCTCTTCTACCGAATGAGCTTTCGCTTTGTCTTACCGAATGAACTCGGGGATTCCGAGTGCCGAATGAATCTTTAACCTTGACTTACCGAATGAGCTCGGGGATTCTGAGTGCCGAATGAATCTTTAGCTTTGACTTACCGAATGAGCTCGGGAAGTATGAGTGCCGAATGGACTTTAGTCTCGAATTACTGATCGAGCTTTTATGTTTTGAATTATGAACGATATTCCAAGCCGTATTTGCTTGCTTGTTTATGTCTCCGCACTCCTTGTTCTAATAATGTGTTTTCTCCTGTTGTAGATAATGTCTCATAAAGTAGAAACCCATTCTGACAAGAAGAAATCCAAGGACAAAGGCGAGTCCCCTATTGTGCCCCTAGTTCGGGCAGGACCAGAACGTCATGGACCAACCCCGAGATCATTAGTAGACGGGTATGGCCCTCAGGAGCTCTTGAACTCTCCGCCTGACTGCTTTCCTAGCTCCCTCAAAGATGAGAAGCTTGATGTTATATCTCGCTCTTTTCGGATTGACAGAGCGAATGTGTTGTTACCGGGGGAAGGAGTGATGCCATATAACCCCCCTGAAGGATACTTTGCTTACAGTAGGTATCATTGTATGTGCGGAGCCATCCCTCCGATCAATGCTTGGATAGTTAGCTTTATCACATATTTGAAGGTGGCCCCTTTCCAGCTTCAGCCCAACTCCTATGCCATCTTGGTGAGTCTGTTTATTATCTTCCAGAGAAAATATGGGCGTCCCCCTTCCAACCGGGAGATCAGGTACTTGTACAACTTGAGAGGCTACAAGAAGGGGTCTCCATATATCAGCTTAGAGTCGGCTGTGTCTTTCAAGCCAGTTCTGGACTTGTATTCGAAATTTAGCATGTTCAAGAAGGAATGGTTCTTTGTCAAGGATGACTCTGTTTCTTTCCACCGCTTCACCTCTGGCTGTAAGTTGAATCTTGTTTATAATTTCTGTTCTGACTACAATGCTCCTCCTTATGTGCTTTATTTCTTGCTAGCGACAGGTGGCTTTGCGGTTGTAGAAAGTGATCGCCTGGTTCAGATGGCTGCGGAGATAGAAGCCATTCCGGAAAGGGAGAGGGCAGCCTCTTATTTGATCAGGAATGCTACTCTTTTGGAGTTTAACTTGATTCTGCCACGCCAGTCTGTGGTCAAGCAAAGAGACACAACTGAGGAGAAGGCTGCCAAAGCTAAAGGAGGGGCTACGGCAAAGAGCAGCAAAAGGAAACCCTTCTCGAAACATCCAGTCGCCGGGGGGAAGAAACTTAAGAAGTCCGATCGACCCTCCCCCAGCACATGTCCAGATGTTCCGGAGGAGGAAGATGTGGAGGAGGAAGGAGGCGAGGATGAAGGAGGTGAGGCGGAGAGTGGAAGTGGTGGAGAAGGTGATGGTGATGGTCATGGTGATGATGGTGGCGATGGACAGAGTGGTAGTGGTGCTAGGGCTTTGTCTTCTGAGCAAGCAGGTGTGATCCAGGAGTGGACGGACAATGCTTTCTGTCTAGCTTTCGAAGGGTTGGAGGAAGGATCGGCCTTAGTGGAGAAGCCAACGAAAGCTAACAAGGCCGGGACTGGTGCCGATTCATCTTCTAAGAGCATTTCAGCTAAGGCAACTCCTGCGATTCAAGGTGAATTCTTGACTCCTGCAGACTCCATTTATGATAGGGATTTAGGAATATTTTATGATCGGCTTCCGCCCTGGAGTGAGATCCAGGACTTATTGCAGTATCCTACTCCTCCCCAGGGTTTGTATAACAAAGCACCTCTTTACTCTTCTTAACTTGATATATTTCATTAATTATAGTCCAATGTATGCTTGTAACACTCGGTTTCATATCACAGAAGCAGGTAAGGTGGCCAAGACATCAGACGTTCGGCACCGTCTCGAACAATACAAACTTCTCAAGGCTTCTACTAAACCAAAGCCTCCGACTAACCGCCCCGGAGACGTAGTCGGCTACCGTCCTCTTCATGGAGTTATTGAAGAGGATATCCAAAGGAATAAGAGGAGTCGTTCTTTGCTTGAATCTTCACCTGGTCCTCAGCTTCCAACTCAGCCTCCCAGGACACCACAGAGGAGAGTACTGGGCTTATACCTTCTCCGCATCCGTCTGAAAATCCTACCGTTACCCAGATAGATCATCCCGGTTTAGTTCGTAATCCGTTTGCGGGTCATCCGGATCTAGATCCGCGTTTTCGTGACGTTACCTTTGATGAGGCTACTGGTGAGCACCTTCTCCCTCGTAATCCTATGGTAAGGGTACTCGATGAAGCTAAGTCCCTGGACCTTGATTTGCTTACCACTCGGGTTGTAACTTTGGGGGACGAAGCTAAGGCAAACATCGACCGGGTTGCTGAGGAGACCAGGAAGCTGATGGGTCATCATGCCCGACTGGTCAAGGCTGGGGAAGAAATCGGGAGCGCCAACATTCGACCGCGGTTAATGGTTTCTGACCAGGCCAAACAACTCGCTGATCAGGCCATCCAGATCTCTCAACATGAGGCCGCCTTTAGGCAATTAAAGAGAACTATGGAAGAGGCCAGCATGGCAGAGTTGCGGAAAATGGAGGCTGCTTGTAAGGAACGGATTGATATGGCCATTGCAACGGTGGATAAGGTTAGGAAAGCAGACCTTGAGCGGGTACAGGAGTTATCTGGGAAGCTTGAAGCCGCAGATCTTGCTCAAACCAAGCTGAAGGAGGAGATGGAGGCGATGAGGAAATCCTTTCAGGCTGACTGCTCGTGATACCAATCGGAGAGAGATGTTGTCGTTGCAAAGCTGTTGGCTTCTGGGGACCGAATAAGGGAGTTCGAGGAGAACGAGTGGATAATGGATGAGATGCTTCAGGATATGTACTTTCGCACTTGGAAATAGGGCAACTTATCCTGGATGGATGATTATCCCCAAGTCATGGCCAGGATTTACCTAAGGGCCTTGGAGGAGGCTAAGGCCGACGCGGATAAGGAGGGTGGCGTGGCCTTCAGAATGGACGTGGTCACGGCCCAGTTCACCAAGGAGGAGAAAGTGGCGGTGAAGGAGGGTATGCGGCTGCTTACTGCTGAGGAGGTAGGGGTACAGTTGGAGGATGATGATCAAGGATCAGATGCTGGTAAGTCTTCCCTTTTAGTCTTTTCGTAACTTGATTGCTTATTGTTCGTGACTATTAATGGATTCTTTCCTGAAATGGACAGGCGGGACCCCTGGAGCACCAACGACTTCTGGTCAACATGCTAAGAGTTCCGATCCCGCGGTTAAGTAGATCTCAGGGGGCCAGTAGGATAGAGGTGAAGCTTTGATGCAGTCGACTCCTTGACTTGATTTGGATATCATTTGGTTTACTTGACATTGCTATCTATGGTAGTCCCAAAACATTAATGTAACTTTTAGGCTATAATTATGTTATTCGTAACAGACAACTTCATTTTTGGCATGTAATTTTTTAACTTAAGCTGGTTCTGTTATATTTAAATGCTTTCGTTATTTTGGTGTGTTGCATAAGAAATGCAGCTATGCATATGCCTGTGATTTAATTGAGTTTGATGTCAAGTTCTTGCTTAAAATATAATTTCATATCTTGCAATGTTATTGTGATGTGCGAATAAATTATAGCTACGTATTTATATACAAAAGAAGAATGTACCGCCCTTCATGTTTTAGTCGTAGACGGTTGCTTTGAGCGTCATGTATGACTGGCATGGAATGCAGCTGAGTGACCTGTCATCCAGTTGTGAGCTCCTATTCCCATTAGCGAGCGTCTCCTATTTTGTGTCCTGTACTTTAGGGATCGTTACAGAGGATAGGAGGAAAGTTTCTAAATAAAATAGAAATATAAGAAATCGTAAAACTTCCAATCACGGAAGGCCTTCGATGTGCTTAAGTTCGTGGAAAACGGGTTTTGTAGTCACTTTCCCTAGTTGTGGGTCTTGGAGACATTTTTCACCCATCTTACGCCTCCGTGGTGATTTTTCTTTTTTACCACAGCCGTACTTAAGACACTCGGAGCCGAGATCGCGCACAGTAACTACCCAGGCCATTATGGCCCGTAATCGTGGGTATTATTCAATTTACCATGGCCAGCTAGCGTGGGTGCCGATCGTCAACCGTGGACTACCCCTGGCTGGCCACACCTTATGTTGGGGCTTAAAGTAGGTTCATAGTTGCCGGCGAGCCGAACGCCATAATGAGCTGCCTAAGCTATGGTTGGCCTACCCGGTGGCTTATAATCGGCTCATTAAAGTTGGCTTTAAGGGCCGTCGCGAGCAATGAGTTAACCCGCAGCAGAGGGATGCTGGAGCAAAAGTGTCTCATTGGCGAGGGCATAGATTCGTATAGTAACCGTTAGCTCTTGTCCAGGTGGAGTTGCGCTGTGATGTGCCTTGAATGGAAATGTCGTTTACATAAGATTTTGTTCAACAGAAAAGAATAAAGCTCAACAAGTAGCCAAGATATAAAGGAACAAGTTAAAAAAGAGACAAGGTTTTTAAAGTGGTTCGGCACGAAAATGCCTACGTCCACTGATTCTCTTTGTTAATTCACTTCATATGGGCAGTACAAGTTAAGAAAAGTATCGACGAAGGTGTTGGATGTTCCATGCCCTCTGGAACACCTCTCTGTCCACTGTTGAAAAAAATATAAGCTCCGTTGTGGAGGTCTTTATGAATTACGTATGGTCCATCCCAGATTGGATCTAGCGCTCCGTAGCGCGGGAAGATTCGCCTGAGGACAAGATCTCCTTCTTGTAAGCTGCGATGCTTTACTTTGGAGTTGTATAGTGCTGCCACTATCTGCTTATGCTCTGCTGCTTTGAGTGCTGCATCGTTTCTTCTCTCTTCAATTAGATCCAAAGACATGTGAAGGAGTTCTACGTTCTCTTCTGGATTATAGCGGATCCTACGGTGGGAAGGTACTACAGTCTCGACTGGGAGCATGGCCTCCGATCTGTATGCCAAAGAGAAAGGAGTATGCCCCGTTGATGTTCTGAAAGATGTGCGGTAGGCCCAAAGTGCCGTAGGAAGTTCATCCACCCAAGCGCCTTTCGATTTTTCAAGCTTCTTTTTGATTAGAGTTTTGAGAATTTTGTTGACAGCTTTGACTTGTCCGTTTGCCTGAGGGTAAGCCACAGATGAGAAGCTTTTGTGAATTCCGTGCTTTTGGCACCAGTCGACAAACTCTTCGCTGTCAAACTGAAGTCCATTGTCCGATATGATTATGAGTGGAACCCCGTACCTGCATAGAACATTTTTGATCAAGAAGTTAATAACTTTTGCCGAAGATATTTTATTTAGAGGTTCCGCTTCCACCCATTTGGTGAAATAGTCGACTGCCACTATAGCATATTTGGCTCCGCCACGGCCCACTAGCAGTTCGCCAATCAAGTCAATTCCCCATACTGCAAAGGGCCAAGGGATGGTCATTTGAGTAATCTCATTGGTTGGTAGCCGAGGAATCTTGGCAAATTTCTGAAATCTGTCACATCTTTTGACGAAGTCTAAGGCGTCTTTGTTTAAGGTGGGTCAGAAATATCCATATCGGAGTATCTTCTTTACCAGAGTCTGCCCTTCAGTGTGATCTCCGCAGCTTCCTTGACGGATGTTGCATAAGATTTCCTTGGCTTCCTTTCCAGCAACACACCTTAATAAGGGGTTAGAGAAGCCGCGCCGATAGAGGATGCCTTCTTTTACTGTGTAGCGGGAAGCTTTCCTCAAGACTTTCTTGACTTCGTTACGCTTGTCGGGCAGTGTGCCATCTTGTAAGTATTTTCGGATGGGAGTCATCCAAGTTTCCTCTTCGATTGCAGCTATCAGATTCACTTGCCTGAAATTCAGGGTTAGTTGCCTTGAGATGGCTATTGTTCCGGAAATGGTACCGCCTTTCATGCTAGCTTGCTTTGCCAATTCGTCGGCCTCTTGGTTCTTTTCTCGGGGAATGTGTTTGATTAAATAGTGATCTAATTGATCGAGCAGCAGCTTGGTCTTCTTTAGATATGTTGTGAGTCGTTCTTCTCGAGTCTGAAATTCTCCTAGTATTTGGTTTACAATAAGTTGAGAATCACTATGAAGACATAAAGAACTGACTCCAATCTCAAAGGTGAGTTCTAATCCAGCTATTACTGCTTCATATTCTATATAGTTGTTGGTGGCAGCGAATTCCAACCTTAGAGCATAGTGTAGCTTCCTTCCCCTAGGAGTGATTATAACAACACCTGCCCCCGAGCCTTGTTCGTTTGAAGCTCCATCCATAAAGAGATTCCACTTGATATATTTTATTATTTCAGATTGTTCCTTACCTTCGTTGGTAGTGAATTCGGCAATGAAATCGGCCATGGCTTGTCCCTTGATGGCGGTGCAAGGATGGTACGTGATATCATATTGACTCAGTTCAATGCAGCATTTTAGTAGTCGTCTAGAAGTGTCGGGACGATGGAGTACCTGCCTTAGCGGTTGATCGGTTAGAACTCTGATGAAATGAGATTGGAAATAGTGTCACAGTTTCCGTGACGTGATTAGTAAACAGTATGCTAGCTTCTCAAGTTTAGGATATCTGGCTTCTACCCCTGTTAACCTCTTGCTTACAAAGTATACTAGTCGTTGCGCGCGGTTGTCTTCTCTCACCAAAGCGACGCTTAGAGCATGAGATGACACAGCAAGGTATAGGGATAACTCTTCGCCTTCGTTTGGAGTTGAGAGTACTGGTGGTCTCTGGAGGTGTTCGATTAGGTTAAGGAAGGCTGTTAAGCATTCGTCAGTCCATTCGAACTTTCCTTCGTCTTTCTTTAGAGCCTCGAAGAAGGGGACGCACTTGTCAGTCGCTTTAGAGATGAATCTGCTTAGGGCGTCCACCTTCCCATTCAGGCTTTGCATTTCTTTTCGAGTGGAAGGTATCCTCATATCTTTCAGGGCTCGGACTTGTTCGGGGCTTGCTTCAATTCCTCTGGCATGGACGATGAATCACAAGAACTTTCCTGAGATACTACGAATGAGAACTTTAGAGGATTCAGCTTCATTCCATATTGGCGAAGTACTTGAAACATCTCGCCCAGGTGGCTTGCGTGATTGTTGGCTTTCCTCGATTTTACAAGCATGTCATCCACATAAACCTCCATAGTTCGTCCTATCAGTTCCGCATACATCTTGTTCACGAGGCGCTGATAGGTAGCCCCGACGTTTTTGAGTCCAAAAGGCATTACTCTATAGCAGTACAATCCCCGATCAGTGATGAAACTAGTGCGGTCTTGATCGGCGGCGTGCATAGAAATTTGGTTATATCCCGAGTATGCGTCCATAAAAGATAAGAGTTCGTGTCCGGCTGTGCTGTCCACAAGCTGATCGATTCGGGGGAGTGGGAAGCAATCCTTCGGGCAAGCGTCATTTAAGTTGGAGAAGTCAATGCATGTTCGCCACTTCCCATTAGCTTTTTTTACTAGTACCGGGTTAGCGATCCACTCTGGGTAGATGACTTCTCGTATGAAGTTGTTGGCAAGTAGGTTCTTTACTTCTTCATCGAGGGCTGCTGATCGTTCTGCCCCCATACTTCTCTTTTTCTGCTTTACTGGTGCCTTGGCAGGATCGATGTTTAGTACGTGGCATGCCACGTCTGGGGAGATTCCAGTCATGTCAGCGTGCGTCCATGCAAATACATCCAAGTTGTGGCGGAGAAAATCAATGAGTTGATCCCTCAATTCCGCTCTCAGCTGAGATCCGATTTTCAACAGTCTACTTGAGTCGCGTTTGTCTACAGATACAAACTCCATAGCCTCTGTAGGCTCGGCGGTGGCCTCCTCTTCTTTGTCTCTGGGGTCTAATTCATTGAAAGGATCATTGATATATCGAAGAGGAGGGGCTTTCTTTAGTTGTTATGCTTCCAAGTTTTTCATGCAGAGAGTAATCTCTGCATTCTTCCCTTTATCCTTCCTGCGATTATTGTGAAGTTCAGTTACATAGCAATCTCAAGCGGCGTCTTGATATCCCTCTACTTCCCCTATTCCATTGTCTGTTGGAAATTTCATCTTCAGGCACCACGGGGCCAAGACAATTTGGAAGTCAGACAAGGCTAGTCTTCGTAAAAAGGCGTTGTATGCCGAGTGGTTATCTATTAGCACAAATGTTTGTTTCCGCACAACGGAGCGGGGGTGAATTCCTATTTCAACAAAAAGGTCCAATTGCCCGAGGGACATCTTTGCGTCTCCAGTGAAACCGTGTAGTGGTTTGTTGCAGGGCGACACATCCACCATTGGCAGCTTCATTCTGTCGAAAGCATTCTTGAATAGGATATTTACTGAGCTTCCAGTGTCTACTAGAATTCGGAAAACTTCGGCTGGGCCGAACCGGGCAGAGATGACCATAGGATCCATGTGAGGGTACTGTCTTCCTTCCAGGTCACGCCTATTGAATGTAATGTCATCATTCTCTTTTCGCTTCGGGTGGCGTTCTTCCATAACAGAATTAACGTAGCCTTCATTGTTTCTAAGTGACTTTTCGTATCTTTCCATCTCTGCCTAACTTCTATCGGCGATGTGTGGTCCTCCTGATATGGTATGGACCACTATCTTCTCATGATTGGGGCCGCCGGTGTTGCGATTTCCCCCTCCTGTTTCTGGGAGGGGTAGCCTTGGGTTTTCATTGGCAGGAGCTGGGGTCCTGTTCTGACCTTTTACATAGCGTTCCAGTCTCTTCCTTCTGATGTGTTCTTCAATTAAGTTCCGAAGATGATGGCATTCATTGGTATCATGCCCATGAGATTCGTGGAAGCGGCAGAACTTTCCAAACTTAATTGCGTTATCTGATTCCTTCTTGTATGCGGGGCGTCTGTATTTAACTTCGTCTTGGGTGGTCAGGAAGATGTTTTCGATTGTCTCATTCAAAGGAGTGTAAGTGTCAAACCTCGGTCCTGGCCGATATAGACGTTTTTCTCCTTTCTTGCCCCCAGCATTGTCTCTAGAGTCATTTCTTCGAACGTCCTTTGCTACAGCAAGTGTGTCGCCATGAGCTGCCTTGGTTTGTTGTCCTGTCTGTCTTTCAGTGGCAGCATCTTCAAGTTTCATATATCTTCCAGCTTCATGAAAGAAATCGGGTAAGGTAGCTGGTTTTTCTTTCGTTAACCTTCTAGCAAACTTAGTATCCGGATGCACACCACTACAGAGGGCCATTAAGATAAGTTTCTCATCGGCATCTTGGACTGCGGCCGCTGTAGCATTGAATCGGGTTAGATATTGCTGCACTGTCTCTCCAGGCTTCTGTTTGATATTAGATAGGGAATAAGCATCCTTGGGTTGTTCCACATGAATGCGGAACTGGCTGATGAACTTTTCTTTCAACATTTCCCATGAGCCGATGGATCCTTGGGGTAGGTGGAAGAACCAGGAGGTAGCTAGATCTGCCAAGAATAGTGGAAAGCATTTACATAATACTCCCTCTGTGGCTCCACTCTTGAGCAAATGCTGTGTGTATCTCTGCAAGTGTACAATGGGGTCAGAGATTCCCTTGTAAGGTTCCATTGTTGGCATTTTCCATTCTCGGAGGGTGATGGCAATTTCGATATTGTGGGTGAAAGGGCTTGTTATCCTAGCGCCTATCCCTCGATCTCTTTGATCCCGTTGGACGTACTCTCTGAAAAATCGCGCCATCCTTTCATCAGAATTTGGAGCAGATAGAAATGAGTTTGGTTCTTCTCTGCGGGATTGATTCCGTCCAGATGATCTGTAGGGGTGGTATCGTCTATCACTCCTAATATTTTCCAGTGGCTGCCTCTGGTCTTCTGGGAGCACGCTAGGGTCAGCTACAGTTGGCCCTTGCCTTGATCTTCCCCTACTGGGTTCTGTTCTGAGCACTTCCTCGGGTCCAACTTCGGGCTGGACTCTAGCTCGGCCCCATTCATTGTTGTTTCCATGGCTAGGTAGCATGACCGGCTCAGCCACAGCCGACCCTCGCCTGGTACCTCCCCCATTGGGTTTGGTTCCAAGTGTTTCCTCGGGTCGTAGTTCGGGCTGAGTTCGGGCTCGGCTCCTATCATTGTTGTTTCTGTTGTTAGCTTCTTCGAAGAATAAAGATCTTTGTCGCCTCCCAGATCCTCCAGATTGGGACTCATCCCATGATTCAGTGTTGTGGTTGGATTCTTCAGCATCCCTTAAGCGTGACATGAGTCGGTCCACCAAGGCTTCTTGTTGGGATGTGAAGCGGCTAGTCACTTCAGCCACAACCCTGTCTAGATCTGCCCTAGTAATTGCTGTTGGTTGTTCTGTGGCAGGGGCTGTCGAATTTGCCTGATTTCCATTTCGTACTGCTGTTGAAACAGGACGGTTCTCTTGATCTGTGATCACTGGATCTGGAACGCTGCTAGTTGCGATGTTCTTTCCTTTGCTAACATCTTTCTTCTGCCTGGGAGGCATGTCTTCCAAGAAATGAGCGATGCTGTCGGGAAGAAGGTTAAGTGGGAGAAGCTGAAGCTTCTAGCTCGAGCTCTCAGTGAAAGCAGAAAAAATATTTGCACAAAAAATGGGCAAACACCTCCAAGTCGTATGATTTAGCCGATCTTATGTTGTTCTTAGTGATTTGGGTGATTTATGCAAATATGTAAAAAGGAGGGACTAAACTGTAAAAGACACACAGATTTATAGTGGTTCAGCCAGAACGTGCCGACGTTCACTTTATATGTTATTCTCTTTTACTATTCAGATTACAAGTACAAGGCTTTGATTACAAGTGTATGAAAGTTGTTTGAAAGTTCTGTCTGTGCTTGAGCTCTCAAACCTGTCCGCCATTGTTGCACCCCTACCCCTCTATTTATAGAGTGAGGCTGGGGGTAGGGGTCTTGGATGTACATAGCTGCTGGTGGGCCTGGGATGATGTAATCTGGCCTGGCAATGTTGGTTCGGCAAAGCCTTGGTCCGGAGATGGTTAGAGTGGCTTTCGGTCCGGTAGTGGTTGATTCGGTAGTGGTTGATCCGGTGGAGAGTGGTGAGTGATAATTGGTTCGGTAGTGGTTGATTCAGTAGTAGTTGATTCGGTGGAGCGTTGGTCCGGTGGTAGGTGAGTTGGTGTTTGGTTCGGTGGTAGGTGAATTGGTGTTTGGTCCGGTGATGAATGAGTTCGGTGATGCCTTGGATCGGTGGTGAGAATTCGCCCAATATATATATATATATATATATATATATATATATATATATATATAGTTTGTATATTAAAATAGTTTGGATCGCAAATAGTTTCAAACTAGAATTGTTTCTTCCAGTTTTCACAAATCAGTTCAAATCAAACTTTAGTTCCAAAATTTCAATTTAAATCAATCTCAGATCAACAAATTTCAATTCAATTCAAATTCTCATTAAACCAGTTTAATTTATATCGATTTCAAATCCAAGTTTGAGCTATAAATTTAAACCACTTCCAATTCAATAGATTTCAAGGTCCAAATATTCAAACAAATTTTCAATAACTCAATTTGATAAATTTCATTTAAATTTCAAATTCAACTTTAAATTTATTTAAATTTTAAAACATTCATTTTATCATTTTTAATAACTTTCAAATAAAATCTCCGTAATTACAAATTTGAATCAATATTAAATATTCAATTTCAATTATAATTAATTTTAATTTATTCACTTAATCGCCTTGGTATAAATATCTGAGTTAATTCTCAAATTAAACATTAAATCAAAATTAAATATTCAATTTCGATTTCATTTAAGTTTTAAAATATCCATTTAATCATCGTTAATCGAAATCAAATTATCAAGTTATAAAATCATATCTTTAAATCTCAAAATTAGTAAGTTCAAATCAATTCTTATTTAAATTCGATTCTTAAACAAATAAAATTTCAAGTCCACTTTAACTTATCTTTCCAATCTTTATACTTAAGTTGTTACAAAATCTATTTTAAAATATTAATATAAATTGTAAATAAATATTTAAAACAAATTGTATATATTAGTTGAATTAAATTCTTGTTAAATTTTTTATATAAATTATTATTAAATTAAATTTTCTTTTTACTAAATATATTGTATAAAATCGTATTTATATATTTAAAATTAATAAAATTATTAGTAAAAACTAAAATTATATTCTCAAAACTAACTTATATATTTAAATTTTACAAAATGAAGTATCTTTATAATATATTTAAAAATCAATATTTATTAAAGTTCATCTATTTCCATCCAAAACTTTGAAAATCATTTTTCAAAATAGACCAACAGTGTCCGTATATAGTTTTCTATCCTATGGTCAAGTGATATGGATATTTATCATTTCAATCCACAATTTAAATATTTTACAGGTATAAATCATTTCAACCCACAATCCCAAAATCAAAATCAATGAAAATAGATTAGGTTTCTCATTTCAACCCATAATGATTTTCTCCTAATCTATAATATCGTTCGGGCATGTATCATTTCAACCCACAGGGAATTCTAAATTGACAGGGAACTTGTAGAGTGAGAAAAAAAAATGATGATAATGATAATAACATATTAACAATATGCATATATCATTAGTAAAAAATTTAAATATAATATATACAATAGGTTATGGTGTCATATATCATAGGTAAATAATTACAGATAATGGCATATCATATTTAACAATTAAATAACTGAGCAATTCAAATTTACCTGCATATTTAAATCGTCATTTCATGTGAACTAAATTTACTAAATATAAGAATGTTAATCGTAAGTGATTGCTCACCTTTCAAGGCTAGAGGGATAATAAGAACAAGATGCGGCGAAGCACAAATTCCAAAGCATGGCACGATGAACACGAATTCGATAAGCAAAGTTGATAGTTTGGAATCGATCAAAACAAGTCGAACTAGCTTGATATAAAATGATTAAAATATATGTTATATATATATTTAAAAAATCCTTTAAAAAAACGTATATTTAAAATATATTTTTTATATATATTCAAATCAATATGTAATTAGTCCTATAATTTACATGTAAACATAATGTCTATATATGTTTTAAAATCAAAACAAAAATCCATTTCAAAACCATAAATTTACATATGGTTCAAAACATTAACATTTATATAAAAATAAACATACATTATTATTATAACATATATACATACTAATTGTAAAAAGAGATCTATAGCACAACTTCATAAACTTATACATACTTATATATATGTGTGTGAACTAATTAAATACAAATATATATAAGACCAAAAATCAAAGGTATGTACAAGTTTAATATGTATACATTATACTGTTTCACAGCAAAACCAATATAGAAAGGAAAGGGATGACTGACATTTATGGGCTGTCATGTCAGTCATGGAGGGTTTCGGGCGGCTGTTATCTGGTGGGGAGGGAAGCTATGCGGCTACAGAAAGGTGGAGCAGAGAGGTATGGATCAGCTGACAGGGTGGCGGTCAGAAGTAGTGGAGCTTGGATCTTATGGCGGAGATGGGAGACTTTGGGGAGGCGACACTGGACGTGGGTGGAGTGGTACATACAAGGCTCAAAGAAAATATGGGTTTAGAGAAAAAGGAACGAGCAACATTCTCATATATATAAAAAAATATTTTAAGAGGAGCATAGGTTGGGCTGAAGCCATAGGGGTTAGAGAGTTTGTTTTTGCCAGGTTTGGATTGCTGAGTGGCAATGGTGGAGTTCGGTGGGAATGGTGGCTGTGGCGCAAGGGGCTGGGGTCAGATGACTTGGGTTAGTTGTCGGTTATTGGGCTTTGGGCAAGACGAGGTGGAGCTGATCGGATGAAGGCAGCATAGCACCCGGAGATGGGATTATTCGCTGGCGGCAGTTCATGTGAAGGGAAAGGTAGCCGGTGAGGCTTGGTGCAAGGTCGGTGGTTTCTATGGGGTCAATGGGCGATGTTGGAGGAGCTATTGGTGTAGTTCGTGTGGTGGAGATCGACTGTTGTTTGGATGAAGGGGAGGTTGGAAAGGGATGGTGATGGCATGCGGAGGTGGCTATTTGGGCATGGAGGGAGGACTCGGGTGTCAATAGTGGAGATAGGTGATCGGTTGAAGGGGTGTAACGCTTTGGAAAAGAAGGAGAATAGCCATGCAAATATATATAAGCTTCAATTTTTTTAGAACGACAGAAGACAATAAATAGAAGAAGAGGAGATATCGAACGAACCAACATATAAATGAGAACCAGGGGAAAAGCAAAAGGTCAGGCATAAATTCTGATTATATATATGGCTAGAGGCTATTGACATTACCTGATGGACAAACGAAAGGATGAAGGAAAGCCAAAATGCTCAAAATACGGAATCGGTACAGCAAATCGTTTTGCCGAATTCGCCGCTTACCGGACCTGAAATGCACAAATGAATATACAATAAAGATCAACACAACGAGATGAACAGAATGGTACATAGATATCAGCGATACGATCAACCTATCTAAACTCGATATCTGATGCTGAAATGCTGCTAAAACGCCAAAAATAAGATAAACGATGTGAGAAGTTATAACTTGACAAAACGAATTATGACGTCTCACTCAGAAAATAGTTTACCTTTTTATTATATAAAAATATTCGAATTTCAAAAACATTTTATCTTCATCTAATTACAACTGATTTAAAATTGAAATTGGAATTGCACAACAAAACCAAGTTTCATATTTATTGCCATTCTCTATGCATCAATAGACGCGTACCAAATATCAAATTTTCATTACTAAATTTGTTTTTTAATTTAAAGAAAAATTTAGATAATTTTGTTACAAAAATCATTAAAATTTGTAGGTCGTTACACTTAAAGTTATAAAAGGGTTTCGACTTGGTTGAAACTACCCCTTTTGAAAGCTACAATTTCAAAAAACTAAGTAACTCTTTCGGAGGCTACTTCTTTAAAAAGGCGGTGGCCCTAGTTTGAATTTTTTTAAAAAAATACCCTTTCACAAGCATTAGTTTTGAGTCCTTCGAAACCTCTTTGTAAACAGGTAGGCGTTATTCTTTAGAAAATAAACCAAAGATCTCGATCCCTGGAAGCTATGTTTCGACACCCTACCTTCCTCCTTTCTCCAATCCACTACTGTAACATTCCATATCTAGAGGCCAAAAGCTAAGCGCTACAAATGCTGCAGTTATTCATAGTATTAACTTCTGGTGATAAAATACGATAATGCTAGTGGTATCCATAATATCAAAAGCACATGAATATAAATAAAATCACCAATTTTCAAAAAACAACATTTTACCGATTACATTACAAAACAAATTCATATCCAAATTACATAATACCACATCACTTCCCAAGTAAACATTAATTATAATCATTACAAGATACTCCAAGAGCAACATATGACAATGTCCCATTGGTTGATCAGAGTCAATATAGTCATAACTGACTTAATATACGCAGTTGAATCAAAACAAGATAAAAATGTAACTCCTAATTAGCTATCCGTCAGTCAAACTGGTTAATCGAACTGATTATATCAAAATAGAAATATCCTTTATGCTACTAAATGGACTATCTATCCATAAAATAGGTAATAAGTGGACTATCTATCCACAACATAATAGCAAGGTCCGTTATGCTAACAAACAGACTATCTATCCATAAAACTGGGCTGACAGCCTAAAAATTGATTAACTGCCCAAATCAAAATGGACAAGCTGTTCGAATCATTTTGTTAGGGTTAACTACCCTTTATATTTTTTCTTGAAAACATTTTCAAAATGATTTTACCTTTTAAATCATACTTATACAAGGAAAATATATTCTTAGCGTTACTTTAAGCTATTTTGCCATGTTATATATACTTTACTCAAAATAATGTTGAGGAGATTTATTAAGGATTGGCCATTCTTTCAACACAAGTTAAAACCCTTTTTAACTCGAAATACTTAGGCTATAATGCCTATTTAATACATTCGAAACCTTTGTCTAAAACCTTAAAACAACTCTTTCGAAATCCTTAAAGGTAATCCCTTCGAAACCAGTGGAAGTGACCCTTTCGAACCCATTTAAAAGCCTTTCCTTTGAAAGCTTCAAAACTGTTAAACCATGCCTTTCGAAAAGATTGGGAAAACCTTTCCATTCTTTTCTCTGAAAGCTTCAAAACATTAGACATTCCACTTTAAAACCTTTAAATAGTGCCGTTCGAAAACACTGGAAAAAACCTTTCCTTTTGACACCGTCGAAACCCTAGGGAACCAACCCTTTGAAACCATTCATTAAAAATGTTTCGAAATCATTAAAATAATAAACCTTTCGAAAGTCTTTGGGTTCAATTTTAAACATATGGAAACCTTTCAAAATCATTCAAAAATTCACCCCTTCGAAACCTTTGAAAATCCTCTCGGTTGAAACCATTTGGATTATGCCTTCAAGTAGAGAAAAAGGATTAGAAACCCATTAAAGTCGAAAGCATCTCTTTCTAAACCATTTAAAACTATCTCTTTTGAAACCATTTGGATTTTACTTCAATTGTAGAAAAAGAGTCTTTAAAACATTTAAGTCGAAAGTGTCTGTCTCTAAACCATTTCCTAAGTAAAGAAGTGATGGTGTCGAAATCATCCCTTCAAAAGCATTGGAGAAATGGCCAAAATTTCAGAAAATAAAGTAAGCAATGCTTTCAAAACCATCTAGGTCTAAAGGTAGAAACTTAGTAAAAAGGCTTTAACATAGTCGAAAACAATCATTTAAAACAAAAGCGCAACCCAACCGAAACCATTTCTTTAAATCCACCGAACTCAGTCGAAAGCAATTTAGTCGAAAGCAAGCATGCATGTTTTTAATTTAAAAGCAAAGTAACGCCTTTACCTTTTTTGGAACCCCTGTTTTCGACTCCATACCTTCCGCCTACATCCAATTCACTATGTACCGGTTCCTTGATACTATGTGCATTAGTTTCGAATGTGTCGGAAGCGAAGATGAGGAGGCGGAACCTGGTGCCAAAAGCATCGAAACAGTGAAAAACATGCAGCAAAATAGTTATTTTCACCTAACCTACTTTATGTGTCTAATTGTGATTGGTTGCCTCTTTTCTTTACCACTAAAAAGTACCGGAATTTCAGAACTAACTATTTGGATTATTTGCAAAAGCCCCTTCTCCTTTTATAATTATGTAAAACATTTAAGTCCTATTCCTTTAATAATTCTATATATCCATCAAAACATTTAGGAAAAATCTACAAAAATTCTTGAAAATCTCAAAATTTCAGACCCAAATCTTTTGTCATTTAACTGTAAATAATTTATAACACAAAATGACATTTTCTCCACTTGAAAATTTATATAAATTCCAACAAATATGCAAAAATTCTGAAAATTGAAACCTATCTCTAAAATATCATTTATGATCTTTATAAAAATTTGCAAGGCATTAAAATGTCATTTTATAGGGTTTCATATCAAAACATGTCATAAAATCTATATGAACAACCACAAATCATCAACAAGTATGTATAATTATTCTATTATTCAAAAACATGGCAAATCAATGCAAAATATCTGAAATTCATCTTAAAACCGAAAATAATAAAAATTTGAGATGTAAAAGTTATTCATCTTAGCTTTAGAGATTAAAGAGATTGGGATGTGAATGGATTTGATTTGAATTAACTTTTTCCTTAGCTTTTCTTCCTCTTTTCCTTGTTAATGGTGGCCGACCTCTTTCAAAAATTTTGAAAATGAAAAGTAAACGTGTATAGGAATAAATGGCCATGTTTTAAGGATATAGGAATATCCTCTTTCCTATTTTACCCCTCCTCTATTTCAATTTAACTCTTATTTTAATTCATTGTTTAAATGGCATGACTACCCCTTAATTAAATCAAATCTCAATCCCCTTGTCAACACATTATTTTATTTAATTTAACTAATGAAATATCCTAAAAAATGTTACCAAAAATCTAGGGTGTTACATACTCCCCTCCTTAAAGAATTTCATTCTTGAAATTACGGTAAAGTACACAACAAATCAAACAAGTAGGTAAAACATACCATCAAAAAAGTCAGGATAAGAATCTCTAATGCTGCTGTCAATCTCCCAAGTACAGTCCCTGTCATCGGCGCTCTACTGGATTTTGACTAATCCGACCGTCTTGATTCTAAGCTCTTCACTTCACTCACAACAATACGAATAGGCTTCCTCACTGTAGTCAAATTAGGTTGTACTACTAAATTATCAAGCACAGTCGTTTTGCAATAGTAGTCTCCAGGTCTCCAACGCACTTTCTGAGATGAGAAACATGAAAAACATCATGGACTCCTGCCAAAATGCTCGGTAACTCAACTTTATATGCGAGTTTCACGATCCTCTCAATAATAGGAAAAGGTCTAACGAATCTCGATGCCTAATCTCCTGATTTTAGAAATATAATCAAACCCTTCATTGGTGACACCTTGACGAAAACCTGATCACCGAATGAGAACTCTAAATCATTTCATCTCTTATTTGCATAAGTCTTCTGCCTAGACTGAGCCTCCTTCATTCTATCCGAACGATCTCAATCTTTTCTATGGCTTTCCTAACAAAATTTGGACCAAGAACCAACCTATCCTCGTCTCTAACCAACATACGGGAGATTTGCATGGCCTATCATATAAAGCTTCAAACTGTATCATCCTAATACTAGTCTGATAACTGTTGTTATATGGAAACTCGAGTAAATACAGATTGTCTTCCCTTGATCCTCCGAAATCTAGTACACATATTCTTAACAAATCTTCCAAGATTTTGTTAACTCGATCTGTTTGCCCATCTATTTGTGGATGGTAAGCGATACTCATCTTGAGCTTGGTTCCCAAAACTTCCTGTAGACTCTTCCAGAACTCGCTAGTGAGTAAGGGATCTCTATCACTTACTATACTAGTAATTCCATGCAGTCTAACCACATTCTTCATGAGTAACCTCGCCAAAATAGGTGTCATTTTGGTTGACTTAACAGGAATGAAATGGGGACTCTTGGTCAGTTTGTCCACTATGACCCATATACTATCATTTCCCTTTTTCGTCATTGGAAACCCGTCAATAAAATCCATAGAAATATAATCTCACTTCCATACTGGGATATATAACGGCTGAAGCAATCCTATTGCCTTCTGATGTTCGGCCTTTGCCTATTGGAAAGTCAAACACTGCTTTACCCATAAGCCAATATCCCTCTTCGTTCCTTCGCAGAAGAAATTTCTATTCGTATCCTGATACATCTTAGTACCTCCTTAATGAATAGAGAACTTCGAACGATGGTATTCCTCTAAGGCTTCTTTCCTTATGTTTCCTACACTCGAAACACATAATCTTCCTTTCTATCTCAACCTTCCATTCTGGTCAAGACTGAAATCTTTCAAGTCATCGCTCTTGGTTCCATCTCTTAACTTTCTACTCCATTCAGTAACACTGGATCTTCTTCATTTTAGAAGCAATCTTTTTGATCATTACCGATCGAACTTCCAAACAAGATAACGTTACGGTTTCTCCGCTAGCCCCAGCCTCAGATCTCCACTGCACTCTAAAATCTACTAATGCTTCCAAATCTTTCCACTCAACGATCATCACAAACACTGCATACTGATGTATCCTGCTAAGTGCATCTGTAACCTTGTTGCCTTTCCTTGGTGTATACTCAATCCCAAAATCATAAGCGACAATAAACTTTAACCACCTCTACTGTCTCATGTTCAGCTCCTTCTAAGAGAACAAATACTTCAGCGACTTAAGATCTGTATATAACCAAACCTCTCTCCCAAATGGTAATGTCTCCATACCTTCAATGCAAAAATCACTACAACCAATTCCAAATCATGTGTCGGATATCTGATCTCGTGCGGTCTAAGATGTGTAGAAGCATAGGCAATCACTTTACCTCTCTACATCAGCACAACTCCTAACCCCGTTCCACAAGCATCTGTACAAACCACTATATCCTAATTCCCTTTCGGAATAACTAACAGAGGTGCATGGCTCAATAAGTGTTTCAAACATTGGAATGCTTCCTTACATTTATCGATCCACATAAACTTCACATCCTTTCTCGTTAGCTTGGTCATCGGTGCCGCTATCCGTGAAAATCCTAATGAACCTTCGATAACAACCAGCCAACCCAAGGAAACTCTTTATCTCTGTTATTGTCTCGGGTCTCTTCCAACTATTCACAGCTTCAATTTTAGTCGGATCCACTGCCAACCCTTTCTCTGAGACTACATGACCAAGAAACTTCACTTCCTTCTTCTAGAAATGACACTTTGAAAACTTCACCTTCGGCTGATGCTGCCTCAGCATCTCAAGCACCACCCTAAGATGAACTTTATGCTCTCTTTCATCCTTAGAGTATACCAAGATATCATCTACGAAAACCAATACAAACCTATCCAAATGTCTTGGAAAACTCAGTTCGTCAAATCCACAAAGAATGCTGGCACATTAGTCAGTTCGAACGGCATAACTAACCATTCATACAACCCATATTTGGTCCTAAATGCCGTCAAAGGTATACTATTCTCTTCTAATCTGAGCTGATGGAAACCTGTCGCTAAATCCAACTGCAAGAATACCTTGGCACCACTCAACTGGTCGAACAAATCGTCGATCCTCGGTAATGGATATCGATTCTTTATAGTCCTCTCATTCAACTTACGATAATCAATATATAGCCTTAATGATTAGCAAATACTACAGCTACTCCCAAAGGCAAACTACTCGGCCAAATACGACTCTTGCCTTCCAGATCCACCAACTACACCTTTAACTCCCTCATCTCTATAGGGATCATCCGTCTCAGTGGCCTACTCACTACTTCTGCTTTCAGAATAAAATCCATCCGAAACTCAATGGCTCATTTCGACTGCAATCCAACTATAGGCTCAAAAATATCTGGGAATTCTCTAACCATGAAAACTCGACTCAACTCATCATCCAATTCCATAACACCCAATAAAACATTCACCGCACCGCTAGAACCTTCTATGGTATGAACAATTTGGTTGCTACAATTAGGGTGCCTAAGAGATATTTTCTATCTTGGCAAAATATATTAGCATCATACTCACTTAACCAATCCATCCTAATAATATCCCGAACTCCACAAAATTAAACATATGCAAACAACAAACAAAGGTATGACCTAAAAAGTCAAACTCTAACTGGTCACATCTCAACCCTATAGTTGCATGCCTTCCTATTGGATTCGCAATCCTTAAGGAAGTAACTAAACATGTGGGTTCTAGGTTAAGCTTGTCTATAAAACATCTAAATATAAAAAAATGAGATGCACCAGTATCAAATAGAACGCTAACAGACATACCATGAATCTGAAGCGTACCTCCTAAAACTACCTTTCTTTTCTCCTGAGCTGTCGGCTTTGAAGTAGTAGGCTCCAATGCATACACCGGGCCTTTTCCATCCTTAACAGGCTCCTTACATTGGCCCTTATAGTCGCCAATCTATTCATAATTGGTGCACCTTACATTCCTCTTTCCAGCCACTTCCTTAGCCTTTCTAGCACAACACTCATTAGCAAAGTGCCCCTTCTTGTCGCATTTGAAGCAAGCTATCTCAGACTTTCCTTTCTTAGCTGCTCCACCATGTTGAGCACCTTTCTTAGGAAAGAGCTTCCTCTTCTAATTATTCCCAACCTAGACCTCCATAGCCCTACTTTTCTCCAGAGAATCAAGAATCTCCTTAAGGCTTAAGGCCATCTCCACTACAAAATAAAAAGTATCTCTAATATTAGGTAATGTAGCCCTTGCTAACTCAGGCTTCAACCCACTGATAAACTTCTCATTCCTCTTCATCGCCGTATCCACTGAAGCATACCCATATCTGGTCAACTCCTCGAACCTTCTGGCATACTCAAAAACAAACATCTCCCCATGCTCTAATTCAAAAAACTTCCTGATCAGAGCAGATTGTGCCATCGCAGACATGAACCTCCCTTGGAACCTTCCCTTGAAATCTACCCATGACAAAGTTTCCTCGTCCACACTAGCCGTCACACTGTTCCACTAGAACAAAGCCAATCCCTGAAGCTATCTGGAAGCAAGACTCCTGTTCTGCTCATCATTGAGCCCCAAGTCTGCAAAGATTCTCTCATAGTGCAATAACCAATTTCCCCCCTCCATAGCATCCTCCGTTTTCGAAATGGCTTCCCTCCAAGCTTAGCGTAATCTCAGCTCAACTTAGCATAATGGTTAATTACCGAAATTCCTACCCTGTAGCATCTCCTCCTACCACTCCAACTGTAATACTATCTTGCATCATATTCAAAAAAACTGATGCATAGCTCCCATGTCCACTTACGAGACTCCAAGACCCACATTCTCTGCTTGTGCCTGACCTTAACCTCTCCTCACATTAGGTATAGAATTCCCATCGATGCCCTCCCCTCCTGAGTTAAATCTTCCTCTTCTACCACCCATATCTGTATTCAAACCTCATGAGATATAGAAAAAAATCCTAACAAAGGTAGGAGACTAGAGATAAAATGTATACGCATATATAGAAAATACAAGTACGTTACTATAACATTATCCCATGCCCCAATATTACTCTAATTCCTAAGGATTATGTTTTAAAAATCATTTTTAGTTTAATGTTTTTCATAAACCTATGCTCTGATACCAAGTTTTAACATTCCGTATCTAGAGGCCAAAAACTAAGTGCTATAGATGCTGTAGTCATCCATATACGATAACGCTAATGTTATCCATAATATCAGAAGCACTTGAATACGAAAAAAATCACAAATTTTCTAAAAACAACATTTTACTAATTACATTTCAAAAGAAATTCAAATCCAAATTACATAATCCCATATCGTTTCTCGGGTAAAGATTAATTACAATCATTACAAAATACGCCAAGAGCAAAATATGATGATGCCTCCTTGGTTGATCAGAGTCAATATAGTCATAACTTACTTAATACACACAACAGAATCAGCACAAGATAAAACTATAACTCCAAATTAGCTATCCATCAGCCACCTGCATGTCTCTGGAAGCTTTATTCGCCACAATTTCTAAAACTCGAAAACCTTGACCCTCAGCCTACTCAAAACAATTTTGAGCACCCGAGAGTTTAAGGGAAAACAAAAACTTTGAGTCGGACAAAAAGCCTGGTGTGAATAATTCTGTTACATCTCGGTTTACTAATATTAAGTGAGACCACGCTGTTTAGCGGAAGGGGTTTCCCCTCAATAATATTCTCTTTGAAACATATATTTTGCAAATCCTTTCCTGCAACGAAACAAATTAATCAAACTAGTTATATCAAAATAGCAATATCCTTTATGCTAATAAGTGGATTATATGTCCATAAAATAGGTAATAAGTAGACTATCTGTCCATAACATAATAGCAAGGCCCGTTATGCCAACAAATGGACTATCTATCCATAAAACTAGGATGACTGCCCGCAAACTAGACTAACTATCCGAATCAAAATGGACTAACTGTCCGAATCATTTTCTTAGGGTTAACTACCCTTTATCATTTTTCTTGTAAACCTTTTCAAAACGATTTAACCTTTTAAATCATAGTTATACAAGGAAAATATATTCTTAGCTTTACTCTAAGCTATTTTGCTATGTTATATATACTTTACACAAAATAATGTTGATGAGATTTATTAAGGATTAGCTATCCTTTCAAAACAAGTAAAAACCCTTTTTAACTCGAAAATACTTCGGCTTATTCCTATTTAACACATTCGAAACCTTTGTTTAAAACCTTAAAACAACCCTTTCGAAAATCCTTGAAGGTAACTTTTTCGAAACCATAGGAAGCGATCCTTTCAAACCCATTTAAAATCCTTTCCTTTGAAAGCTTCAAAAGAATTAAACCATGCCAATCGAAAACATTGGAAAAACCTTTCCTTTCTATTCTATGAAAGCTTCGAAACATTAGACATCCTCTTTTAAAACCTTTATATAGTGCCTTTCGAAAACATTGGAAAAAACCTTCCCTTTCGACCCTGTCGAAACCCTGGTGAACCTCCCCATTGAAACCATTCATTAAAACCCTTTTAAAAGCATTAAAATACCAAACCTTTCGAAATCCTTTGGGCTCGATTTAAAAAATGTGAAAACCTTTCAAAATCATTCAAAAATTTACCCTTTTGAAACCTTTGAAAATGATCTTGTCAAAACCATTTGTATTATGCCTTCAAGTAGAGCAAAAGGATTAGAAACCCATTAAAGTCGAAAGCATCTGTTACATCTCTTTCGAAACCAAATGGGTTTTACATCAATCATAGAAAAAGGATCTTTAAAACATTTAAGTCGAAAGCATCTGTTTCGAAACCATTTCCTAAGTAAAGAAGTGATGATGTCGAAACCATCCCTTCGAAGGCATTGGAGAAGTGGCCAGAATTTTAGAAAACAAAGTAAACAATGCTTTCGAAACCATCTAGGTCGAAAGCTAGAAAGCAGTAGTAAAAGGCTTCGACATAGTTGAATGCAATCATTTAAAACAAAAGTGCTACCCAATCGAAACCATTTCTTTAAATTCACTACTCAGTTGAAAGCCATTTAATCGAAAGCAAGCAGCGTATTTTTAATTTTAAAGCAAAGTAATGCCTCAACCCCTTCGGAATCCCTGGTTTCGACTCCATACCTTCCACCTACATCCAATTCACTATGTACCAGTTCCTTAATACCATGTGCATTAGTTTCGACTGTGTCTAAAGCGAAGATGAGGAGGCGGAACCTAGTGCCGCAAGTATCGAAATAGTAAAGAACATGTAGCAAATAGTTCTATTCACCAAACTTGTTTTACGTGTCTAATTTTGATTGGTTGCCTCTTTTCTTTAGCACTAAAAAGTACTGCATTTTCAGATATAACTATTTGGATTATTTGCAATAGTCTCTTCTCCTTTTATAATTATATAAAACATTTAAGTCTCGTACCATAAATAATTTTATATATCCATCAAAACACTTAGGAAAAATCTACAAAAATTCCAGAAAATCTCTTTTATTTTGTTTTTTGACATATAAAAATTCAGACCCAAATCTTTTATTATTTAGCCGTAAATAATTTATAACCCAAAATAACATTTTCTTCACTAGAAATTTCATATAAAGTCCACAGATATTCAGAAAATCATGAATATTCAAATCTATCCCTAATATATAATTTATGATCTTTATGAAAATTCACAAGGCATTTGGATGTCATTTTATAGGGTTTTCAAATCAAAACACGTCATAAAATCTATATGAATAACCATAAATCACCAACAAGTGTATATAATTATTCTATCGTTCAAAAACATATCAATCAGTGCAAATTTATTGGAATTTATCTTAAAACTGAAAACAATAAAAATTTGAGATGCAAATGTTATTCACCTTAGCATTAGAGATTAAAGAGATTGAGATGACGGATTTGATTTTAATTAGCTTCTTCCATAGCTTTCCTTCCTGTTTTCCTTGTTAATGGTGGCAAGCCTCTTTAAAAAAATTTGAAAATGAAAAATGAACGTGTATAGGAATACATAGCCATGTTTTAGGGATATAGGAATGGTCTCTTTCCTATTCTACCCCTCCTCAATTTCAGTTATACTCTTATTTTAATTCATTGTTTAAATGGCACCACTAACACTTAATTAAATCAAATCTCAATCCCCTAATCATCACATTATTTGATTTAATTTAAATAATTAAATATTCTAAATAATGTTACCAAAAATCTGGAGTGTTACAACTGTGCATCATCTTTGTGATAACTGGTGTATTGGTTTCAGCTTAATAGGTTTCGACTGGTTGAAGGCAGAAGCTTTGTGTCGTAAGGTACTTCCAAAGTAGGCAAAACCATCTTTCCTGAGTAAACGTTGTTTTATACTAATTAAAGTAAATCTTTTTCTAACTAAACTGCCATGTGTAAGCACCAGATTAGTTGCCTTAACTTTTCAAATTCTTTACTAAGATAATTGCCACTAATTTCAGAACTAAACCATGATTAAGTTAATCAAATAAGCCCTTCCATTAGGCAAAACCAATTTTGTAAAGACGCCCCTCTTCTAAAATAATTTAATTCGCATAGCGAATCACTTTGGAAAAATCCCTAAAAATTCTAGAAATTTACCTTAATCATGTTATCCATCGTATCAAATTCCAGACTCAAATTCTAAATATACTTTCCAAAATAAATTTATAAACCTAAATAACCATATTTTCCTTTGAAAATTCATACCAATCTTTCCACGGCTTGGAAAATTATCAAAATTGAAACAAAACTCCAAAATCATATTTTATATAACATAAAAAATTTCCCTGGCAATTAAACATCAATATAAACAGGTTTTACCTTAAAACTATTTATATATCCATTTAAAAAATCTTGTTTAAATTACACAAATTAATATTTTAGCATATCATCTTCTAATTAACCATAAAAGCGAATTTACCCTTAAATCTGAAACATGTGATACAAAACAAAATAGAGATGGAATTATTATTCACCTTGATTTAGATAAGGAGATTGGATTGAGATTGTTTTCTCCTAAGCTTGATTCTCTAGCTTTTATTTGTATTCCTCTTGTTAATTGCCGGATCCTCCTTCTTACGTTTTGTTTTCAAAATGATATGAACGTGAATGAAATGGTAGGAATGAAAATATATTAGGGTAAGGATTATGGGCAGCAAATTTCTAATATATCCTTATGTAATTTAATTAACCAGAAACCCATTCTTAAGCCTATTTAATTATTTTGTTAGGCACGACCTTAATTAAACTTATTCAAATCTCAAACCCCTTATCACTTAACATTTACATTATACTATCTAATTTATCTAACTAAATCTCTTGAGTAATGTTATCAAAAATTAGGGCTGTTACGAGGACATAAAGCCTGGTGTGAATAATGCTATACATCTCGGTTATTTGATATTAAGTGAGACCATGCCGCTTAGCCGAACGGATTTCTCCTTACTAATATCTTTTTAAAACATATCTTTCACAAATCATAGTCCTGCAACCAAAACTGGTTAAATCTGTAAGTAATATTCTATATATGTATATATAAGTTATCAAATGGACTATCTCTCTAAACAATGTAGTTTTGTTTGGATAGCTACTAACCCTTGGCTGACTCAGGCCTAGTTGACAATATAAACAAAATAATCTAACACTTGTTAGACACTTCTCTTCTGGGCGGTCTGTCCCTAACTTATCTTCTCCCAGGGTCACCTGATCCTAATGATTTTTACGGGCTCAACAATAACCTATATGTATACAAATATATATTCCCTTTTGTGTGTATAATCATCATTTTAGTCTTACCTGTGATGGAGCACAACACACTGGAATTCTGGAATAAATTAGCTGGGGCTAATAGCTAATGTATAGGGTGTGACCCTATGCCAGTTCCATCTAGTATTCTAATATCTGAGTCATTTTACTTAGGGTAATCTTCCCAAAATTTTCCTTGGAAACCCTTTTCATCTCAAATCGATTTAAGCCCTTTAAATCGAACATAAGCAAAGAAAATACATATTTCATATGCTTTACTGAAAATCACCTTGCCATGTTATGTGTATACTCTACACAAATCTTTGCCGATGAAAACATTTAAACCTTTGAATGTACCCCTTTCGAATCCGTTAAAAGTATCCCTTTCGAAAACTTTGAAAGTACCCCCTTTGAAACCAAGTAAAACCCTTCTTATAACCTAGGTCGAAAGCCAAAACATTCCTTTCGAAACCATTCAATCCTCCTTTTGAAAATACGTGAAAAAACTTTCCTTCGAAAGATTTAAAATGTTGGACATCCTACCTTTGAAACACCTTACACTGCTTTTCAAAAACATTGGAAACCTTCCTTCCAAACCTTTCGAAACCTTTGGAAACCTTCCTTCAAACCTTTTGAAACCATTGAGGAATTACCCCTGCAAAACCTTCATTTAAAACCTTTCAAAAGCATCAAAACCTTTGTAAACAACAAATCTTTCCGAAGCATTTGGTTTAAATTTAAAAAATATGGAAATACCTTTCAAAACCATTCAAGATTAACTCCTTTAAAACCTTTGAGAATTATCTATTTCGAAACCATTTACGTTCTATTTTTAACAGAGCAAAAGGGTCATTAAAACCATTTAAGTCGAAACCACTCTTTCGAAAGAAGTTCCTAAGTAAAGAAGTGAGGGTGTCGAAACCAACCTTACGAAAGTATTGGAGAAGTGGTTAAGTTTTAAAACAAAGTATACCTTCCAAAACCATTGACTCCGAAAGGTAAGAAAAGCGGCTGCTAGGGGTTTTGACCCCTTCAAATGCATTTACATAAAACCAAAGGCGCAACCCATTCGAAAACATTCCTTTAAAACTATTTAACCTAGTCAAAAGCCGACCTAGTCGAAAGCCAACCAAATCGAAAGCATTCCTTTCGAAAGCAAAGCAGGCGCATTTTCATTTGAAAGCAAAGCATGCTTTGATCCCATCAGAACCTTTGGTTTCGATCCAGTACGTTCTACCAATATCCAATTTACTATGTACCAGGTATATGATACTATGTGCATTGGTTTCAATAGAGTCGGAGGCAGAGGTAAGGAATTGGAAGCTTGGTGTCGAAGCTTTGAAACAGGAAAAAAGCATGTATAAACTGATTTGACTTTTTAAATTAATTCTTCTTACCTAACCTGCCTTGTTTGTCAAATTATGATTGGCTGCAAATTTTCTTTTCCAAAAGTACTGCTAGTTTTCAAAAACAACAATTTGAATTATTTACAAAATACCCCTTATCCTTTTTATAAATATATAAAACATTTAAGTCCCATGACTTTAATAATTTTATATATCTATTAAAACACTTAGGAAAATTCTACAAAAATTCCTAAAATCATTTTCGATATGTTTTCCAACATATACAAAATTCAGACCATAAGCCAATATAATTTGGCCGTAATAAATTTTTAAACCAAATAGAGCATTTTCTTCACTAGAAATTTCATATAAAATTCACATAAATTCTGAAAATTATGAAAATTGAAACCCATTTCTAAATTATCATTTCTGATCTAAATCTAATTTCGCAAGGCAATTAGATGCTATTAAATAGGGTTTTTGCATTAAAACATGTCATAAAACCTATATGAATAAGTATATATCATCAACAAGCATATACAAACATTTTATCATTAAAAAACATGGCATAATCATGCAAAAAACTTCAGATTCATCTTGAAACCAAAAAAATGAGAAAAAATGAGATGTACTCATTATTCACCTTAGCTTTTAAATAAAGGAGTTTGTGATTTGAGTGAATCTGATTTTGATTTAGCTTCTTCCTTTAGCTTTCTTCCTCTTATTCTTTAAAATGGCGGCCGACCTCAATATTAAGTTTTTGGATTATGAAATGAACGTATAGTATGAGATACATGAGGGTTTAGGGTATATGGTTATGTCTCTTTCCTATTTTACCCCTTCTCTATTTTATTTTAACTCATCTTCAGTTCATTATTTACATGGCATGGCTAACCCTTACGTTAATCACAAATCTCAATCCCTAGTCATCACACTACTTTATTTAATTTAACTAATTAAATATTCTAAATAATGTTTCTAAAAATATGGGATGTTACAAGATCTCCTCCTTAAAGAATTTCGCCTTTGAAATTAGGATAAGGTACACAACAAATCAATCAAAAAGGTAAAACATACCATAAAACAAGTCAGGATAAACTTCTCTAATTCTGCTCTTAGTCTCCCAAGTACAGTCTCACACGTCATCGCTCCTCTGGACTTTCCTTAATTTGACAGTCTTGTTCCATAGCCTCTTCTCATCTCTTGCAACTGCACGAATCAGTTTTCTAACTATAGTCAAGTTCAGTTCTACTACTAAATCATCTAACACGGTCGGTGCTATAGTAGTCTCCGGGTCTCTATAACACTTTCTTAGATGAGAAATATGGAAAACATCATGGACTCCTACCAAACTGCTCTGTTAATCTACTCAATATGAAAGTTTCCCGATCCTCTCTTTAATAGGAAAAGGTCCTACAAACCTCAGTGCCAACCTCCCTGATTTTTGAAATCGCATCACACCCTTCATCGGTGACACCTTAATTTATCTCCAACAGAGAACTCTAAGTCTTTCCTTCTTCTATCCATATAATTCTTCTTCCCAGACTGAGCCTCCTTTATCCTAGCTCGAATCAACTCAATCTTCTCAGTAGCTTCTCTAACAAGATCTGGACCAAGAACCAGCCTATCCTCGATTTCTAACCAACATATGGAAGATTTGCATGGCCTTCCACACAAAGCTTCAAATGGTGCCATCCCTATACTAGCCTGATAGCTGTTGTTATATGAAAACTTTACTAGATGTAAATGGTCTTCCCATGATCCTCCTAAATCTAGCATATAAGCTTGTAAAAAATCCTCTAAGACCTTGTTAACTCTCTCTTTTTCCCATCAGTCTATGGATGGTAAGCGGTGCTCCTTCTGAGCTTGGTATCTATGTTATCGTTTAGACACATCTAGAACTCGCTAGTGAATAAAGAATCTCTATCACTTACTATGTTACTAGGAATTCCGTGCTGTCTAACCACATTCTTCATAAATAATTTAGCTAAAACAGGTGCCGTCCTAGTTAACTTAATCGGAATGAAATGGATACTCAGTCTGTCCATTATGAACCATATACTATAATTTTCTCTATTAGATCTTGGCAACCCGTCTATAAAATCCATCGAAATTGAATCCTACTTCCATACCGGAATGTCCAATGGCTGTAGAAATCGACTGACCTAGAGGTTCAGTTGACCGAATTTCTACAACAACTATTTTTTGAAAAGACACAGCTATTTGTGAAGAGTTACGAACCACTACGAAAAGATTTGGACGCAACACTTCAGCCGAAACTTTTTGTCAACAGTCGCTGCTTTTTAACATCTTTAAATACATACTCTAACTTGATTCCAAACTACCGAATTTTCATATCTTTCTAATCTAACACTCTTGAATCTACTTGCAACTATACTTTCAAATATTCTGCATTAAAGTAATATTATACGTTTTTATTCTTCATAAACTTCAAATATATATATTTATACTCGAGGAAAAAATTATAGGAAGGGTGTACTACAAATGACAAATCCGTGTTATTAGAACACACAAGGTCAAAACAATATTTTGCATTTGTTGAAGTCCTATCATGTTGATCAGGAGTGTGAAGTACTCTTCGGCTGTTGAGGCGAAATCCTGTTCTACTACTCAGGTCCTTGTTCAGCTGCTCAAGGGTTGTATAGAACTATTCCACTGGGTTAAGTGAGGATTATTATTTTAGTAAAATTCCAAAGGGAGTCTGGGACTGGATGTAGGATGGAGCTCTGAACCATTATAAAAATCTCTGGTGTTATTTTTATTATACTACTTTTATATTCCATGCTATTTACTCTATAACTATCATCACTATACTCTGTATTATCGTATATCCATATTATGTGATCCATAACACACTTTCATTTGGTATCAGAGCAAGGTCATCATATAACGATATCATAGTTATCTAATAATCTAATAATATGAAAACTAACACTAGCACTAGCATTAACACTAGTTTCATTGAAGGACAATCCACTACACGTCCGCCACTATTTAATTGCGTGAATTATAACTATTGGGCCACACGAGTGAGAATATATATGCAAGCAAATGGTTTTGGTTCATGGAATATAACTCAGACAGAATATATTATTCCCACTGAAGAGTATTCTACATGGACAAATATATAGAAACTAGAAGCCACATCAAATGCAAAAGCCATGAATATGTTGTTTTGTGCCTTAGATAAAAATGAGTTTAACCATGTTAGCATGTACAATACTATATATGAAATATGGTGTACACTCAAAGTTACACACAAAGGAACTAACAAAGTCAAACAAAGCAAAATATCCATGCTCAAAAGTCATTTTTAAAACTTTAGTATGAAAGAAAATGAATCTATAAATGATACATATTCAAGATTTCAACATATCTACCATTCTTTAGTAGGACTAGGAGAAAAATATTCAGATTTTGATATTGTATCCAAAATTCTTATCTCTTTGACGGAAAAATGGAAAAGAAAAGTTCTCGCTATTGAAGAAGCGAATGATATTTCCAAAATAACTTCGGAAGAGTTAATACGAAATCTAATGTCCTATGAATTGAATTGCAGGCTAAGCGAGTTTGATCTCAAGATAAAAAGAATATAGCATTCCATGCAGAATAAGAAGAATCAGATTCAGACAAAGACAACTTAGCCTTTATTGCCAAAAACTTCAAGAAATTCTTGAAGTATAGAAAACGAAACAGAAATAATGGCAAGAGAAGCAGCAATAAACCACCGTCTTTGTCAGTTCCGGAGTGCTTTAATTGTCACGAAAAGGGACATGTATAGAAGGACTGTCCGGATCAAAAGAAAGAATATCACAATGAAAGGAAGGACAAATTCAGAAGGAAAGCCTTCTCGGTTACATGGGATGATTAAGAGTCTTCTTCCTCTTCTGAAAGTCAGAGTGACAGCGATAATGAACGAGCCAATGTATGCTTTAAGGCCAAAGATAACGAGGTTAGTGATTTAACTTTTGATGATATGATAGAGATAAACTTAGAATTGTTAGATAATTTAAAAAGTCTCTAAAGAAAATATAAAGAGGCTGTTCAAAATGAGAACAAGGCAGAATTCGAAAGAGAAATTCTTAAAGACGAGAAGAAAATATTGGAAGAAGAACTTAAAAAATCAAGAATCGTGTTCAAATGTTAATTCTCAACTGATATTATTGAGTCAAGGAATTGAGACTCAAAAAGAAAAAATGATGTTCTTGTTTCTGAAAATCATGATTTAAAAACTAATATTAATATGGTAGAACTAGAAAATTCAAGTCTAAAGACCAAATTTTAATAATGGAAAAGAAAATTTATCTAGAATTATTGAAAATTCGTACACAATCTAGTAATTTAAACAATGTTAAGTCTAATAAAACATCCATATCTTCAAAAAGACTAGTTTCTAAAACTATAAATATGTGGGTTCCTAAACTAATAACAAGTTAATAAGGAATAAGTATATTAGATCATTTATAGAAAACGTTCATAATAATAAGGATTATATTTATATAAGGGATACTAAACCCACTTGGGTTTGGTTTCCTAAGATCTAACTCTTAGGACCCTATTAAAAAGGTGGGTATCAAAGTTATCTCATATTTTTTGCAGGTCCGACTCAAGAAGAGAGGAAAATGGATACTCGACTGTGGTTTCTTAAAACACATGACAAGAGACAAAGATATGTTGACAAACACTACATAATCAAATGGAGGTACTGTCACTTTTGGAGATAATTCCAAGGGCCATATCATCGGCAAAGACGATGTGAGCAATTACGGTACATCTAATTTACTTCTTATTACAAATGTTTTATTAATTAAGAATCTAAAACATAATATATTAAGTATAAGTCAATTATGCGATAAAGATTTTAAAATATCCTTCTCTGAAAATAAATGTAGTATCTTCGATCAAAACCAGAATCCTATTTTAGAAGAAAATAGAGATAAAAATATTTACATTTTAAAAATGATAGTTAATCATAACTCAGACATGTGTTTAATAGCCAAAGAAAATGATCCCTGGATATGGAACAAATGATTTTATCATACCAATTTTAAAAACTATAAATAAAATTTCTACAAATAATCTCGTAAAAGGATTACCAAAGATGAGTTTTAAAATTAATAATATATGTGACGCATGTCAATTAGGAAAATTAACTAAATCATTGTTTAAATCTAAGAAAGTCATTTCGACATTAAAACCATTTGGATTACTTCATATGGATTTATTTGGACCTATCCAAGTTCGATCCATAAATCACAATAAATACGTATTTGTAATAGTTGATGATTTTTCAAGATATACATGGACTATCTTTATGAAAAATAAAAGTGATACTTTTGAAAATTTCAAAACATTTGCTAAACGAATTCAAAATTTAAAAGGTATTAAAATTAAAAATATCAGAAGTGATCATGGAGGTGAATTCAAAAACAAACTATTTGACAATTATTGTAAAAAGAAAGGAATATTTCATAACTTTTCGTTTCCTAGAACTCCAAAACAAAATGGAGTTGTAGAATGAAACAATCGAACTCTACAAGAATGTGCAAGAACCTTACTAAACAAAAGCACATTACCAAAACATTTTTGGGCAGAAGCTGTTGCAAGTGCCTATTATGTATTGAATCATGTTTCTATTTGACCCCTCACTAAGAATACACCTTACAAACTTTTTAACGGTAGAAAACCAAACATATCTTATTTTAAAATATTTGGATCAAAATGTTTTGTATTAAATACCAAAGATCAGCTTGGCAAATTCAATTCAAAATGTGATGAAGGTATATTTCTTGGATATTCGAATCGAAGCAAAGCTTATCGAATTTTCAATAAACGAACAAATACTATTGTAGAGACACTTCATGTATCTTTTGATGAGAACTCTAAATTTATTTCAAAAACAAAGGATGACGATGATTTACTTAATAATAATACAAATATAATAAACAATTCAAGAGAAGATGAAGATATTGTTCATAATTCTAGAGAAGATGAAACATTTTTAATAATTATAAAATAGAAATATTACTAATATAATAAGATCTCCTTGAAGAATCTTATGAAATCATCCTACATAAAATATAATTGGAGAAATAAATTCAAATGTTCGAACTAGAAATCAACTAAATTTAATGGGTAATGTAGCTTTTCTTTCTACTATAGAACCTAAGAATACTAAGGAAGCATCATCCGATGAAAATTGGATTATTGTTATGCAAGAAGAATTAAATCAGTTTGAACGAAATGAAGTTTGGGAACTAGTACCCAGACCGAACGGTCAGACTGTTATAGGAACTAAATGGGTTTATAAAAATAAAGCAAATAAACTAGGAAATATAACTAAAAACAAAGCGAGACTAGTAGCACAAGGGTATAACCAAGAAGAAGGAATAGACTATGAAGAAACATTTGCTCAAGTCGCTAGACTAGAAGAAATACGAATCTTATTGGCTTACGCATGTTTTAATAACTTTAAACTCTATCAAAAGGATGTTAAAAGTTCATTTTTAAATGGTTATATTAAAAAAATGTTTTTGTTGAACAACCCCCTTTATTTATTCATGAAAAATATCTAGGTCATGTGTATAAACTTGAGAAAGCTTTATATGGTTTAAAAAAAGCAACACATGCTTGGTATGAATGCCTTAAAAGCTATTTAATTGAATCAGGATTCGAAATAGGAAAAGTAGATCAGATTTTATTTATAAAACATTCTAAAAATGAGATTTTAATAGTTCAAATATATGTAGATGACATAATATTTGGTTCAACTAATAACAAATTATGTAAAGAATTTTCTGAAATAATGACTAGAGAATTCGAAATGTCCCATATGGGAGAATTATCGTATTTTCTAGGCCTTCAGATAAAACAAGTTTTGAATGGAATATTTATAAACCAACAATAATACTGTAATAATCTTATCAATCGATTCGGAATGGAAAACACTTCTGTCAAACCAACACCTATGAGCACAACAACACATCTTGATAAAGATGAAAAAGGCAAAAATGTAGACCAAAAACTATATCGTAGTATGATAGGATCATTACTATACCTAACAGCGAGTTGACTAGATATAATGATGAGCGTATGTCTATGTGCACGATTTCTAGCCGATCCAAAGAATCACATATTCGAGCCATAAAACGAATACTACGTTATCTTAGTAATACTACAGATTTCAAACTTTTCTATCCAAAAGATTGCTCGATCGAGTTAGTGTAATATAGCGATGCTGATTTCGGAGGATCACGAACGGATAGAAAAAGTACAAGCGGTACATGTCACTTCATTGTTAAATCATTAATACCAAGGTTAGCAAGAAATAAAATTGTGGCTCACTATCAACTTGTGAAGCAGAATATATTTCTACAGCACTAGCTTGCACACAAGTAATCTATATGCAACGGACACTTGAAGATTTCAGAGTCAATTTATCAAAATTAACAATTTACTATGATAATTCCAATGCAATAAATCTATCCAAAATTCAGTAAATCACTCTAGAACTAAACATATAGATATTAGACATCACTTTCTACGCGACAATATAGAAAAAGATGTGATAAATTTAGACTACGTTCCATCTAAAAATCAATTAGCAGATATTTTTACTAAACCTTTGTTAGAAAACCATTTTATAAAAATACGTCGAGAACTCGGAATAATGTCAATTAAAGATATATAAATGATAAAATACGAAATTTTGACTAAAAACTCAAAAATATTTTTTTACAGATATTCATTTTTCTGACCAAGCTGAGACTCGAATCTATGACCCGTTGTGAATAGCCCAGATGTCTTAACCACCTGAGCTATTGATTATTTTCATTACAGTCCAGGTCGGGGATTCTATTAAATGGTGGCAACTATACACTAAATTATGTATAACATCTTTAATAAATATATTTTTTACTTATTACATTTATATAGATAAATCACAATAATAGAAAACCAACGAAACAGCAACTAACATTCCTAACTAACAACCTTTTTATATCTAAATTCAAGAAAAACCATTCACTTCATCCTTCTTATTCTCAACATTAGTCTATAAAAAGGTATATTTATTCTATGTTATTCACACAAACTAACAGAAATACAAACCAACTATCAAAATGTCAACTTCTCATCAAACGACTCCATTGAAATACTAGCCTCTACCGAATCACCAAAAACTCCCGTTCATCATACTACACCAACTTCTACCTATCACGATCATACCGGATATACTCCAAAGAAAAAGAAAGGGAAGAAGATGATGTTCGATGTCTCTCCAAACACTAAACAAAAAATAAGTGATTTGCATCACTATCGACTAGGGTCGCTAATGCTTCAGCGTGAAATATATTAGGAAAAAAAGATCAACTCGAGATGTCTAGGAATTATACAACATGTTGCTATTAAATTTTGTGATGCTTCATCCCATCCAATAGACGAACACGCCGTTTCGCCTATTTGATGACCCTCTACTTCAGCCCCGCCACGACCACTAGTCTCACCAAACTCATGGGATCGAAATGAAGCATCAAATGTTCGTCGCAAACAGCTGGTTGCAAAACTCCTAGCCCTTCAAAATAAGAGTAGTTGTTATTGTTTGTTATTTTTTGAATAATTTGACTAAAGTATGTACAATTTGTTTTGGAATAAATCATTTCTTCTTCTTCATATTATCAACATATATGCTGTTCTAATATTCAGTTTAATAAATTTACAAAGCTTCATAAATATAACTATATAAAATATTACTAAAAACAAAGGTAATTGGGGTAATTCACACAGATCAGTCGACTGAACTAGTGTATCAATCGACTGGCATTGATATAATTTTTTTTTAAAAGAAGGCTCAGTCGACTGTCACAGAGGATCAGTCGACTGGACTAGAAGACAAAATCTATATAAGTAAGATTCAGTCAACCGAATCAGGCATGTAGTTGACTGAACCAGAAGTTCGAAAATTTTGAATTTCAGGTTCAGTCGACCGAACCACTGATTCGGTCGACTGATTCGTGGATATGATCAAAATTACTACTCCTACCCACTCACTTTTCACCTTTTAACCTTCACATTCCCCTTTGGTTTCACTCTCATTTCAGATTATCTAAAACCCTAGATCTTCAAAAAGTTGATTACCCCCAAACAATCGAATTAAATGTCTCCAAAGAGAAAAGGACAAGCATCTTCATCCTCCCAACCTCCTTCCAATGAGAAAATCCAACAATGGCTCTACGATGACACCGCATTTAGAATATGAGGGAGAATACAAGATTCTCGTATCTTTGAAGGTTCGTTTGTAAAATTTGTCGATTTGTCTCCATACCATATACAACAATTTGCTCATAGAAATAATTTGGAGTCTTTGTTCAATATTGATGACAATAAGCATAAAATAAACCAAATTATGGTCAAGCTCTTCAACGCTAATCTAAATTTAGGTCACAAAACATTCAAAATCAAGAAGATTGTGTATGGAGTTTAGTTTGTGGAAAACCCGTATTTTTCTCGTTATATCGAATGGCTTACATTTAAAAATCCGAAAATGATGGTATTGAATTGAGCAATGTTGATTGTGATATGGTCGTTCGTGATCGTATAAGTCATTTATTTTTGGAAGATGATATGCACCAACTAAAGTCTATGAAATTAAGGTCAAAAGCAAGAATTATACACCGTGCGTTAATGAAAACCATAACTCCACACACCGGAGGTAATGAACTTGTTTACGAACACAACTTCAAAGCCTTATACGCCATTTTGGCAATATTAAAGTTAATTAGCTTCATTTAATTCTTGATGAATTCTTAAGCTTCAAAAATGGTCGAATGAATTTCATCTACTAATGTGAGTATATTATGCGATTTCTAAAAGAAGGTGAGAGTTTGAAACCTGACTCACCGGTTTCTACCGTTGGGTACTTAAGTTCTCGTACTTTAGCATTAATAAAGCTACCGGTTGTTGACCTCCTCCTATCAATACTTTTCAAGAATGGACTTAAGGCCAATTATCTCAAGATCTACCACAACAACAACAACCTGAAGCATCTCACTGTCTAACTCGCCAAAGATCAACTACTCATCAACAAGACAAAATTTTGATTCCTAATCTATTCCTTCTATACATGAATCAATTTCATGATATGCCATATGTAACAACCCTAGATTTCTGAATATTTTTAAATTTGACTTTATTTCATTGTGGAAATATTTTAAATTTAATTTTAGTTCAAGATTTCATTTTGAAAATATTTTTAAAGTGATGTTATAACTTTTCCAAAGCTAATTGTATTTATTTACAATTTTTAAAACCTTGTTTCTATTTTTAAGCTATTTTCTTAATTAATTTATATTTATCTAAAATTTATTTATTTATTTTCTTTCATACTTTATTTTTATTTTATTTTCTATTTATTTACTTGCATTTTCATTTGTTTAAAATGTAAAAAGAAAATTAGAAATATGAAGAGCCTTTAACCTTTCACATGCCATATCTTTTTCATACCCTATTGCCTTTTCATTTTTCAAGTGCCACTTGCATTGATTTTTGTCGACCATATTCTTCCTTCTGCCGCATATCATCTTCCTTTTTCACACGAGAAATTTTGCTTCTCATCTACAACATTCGGCCTTCATTTCTGAACAAACATTTGGTAATGGTTTTCATTTTTTTTCTTACATTTTTCTTCTTTGTTTTTTTTCATTTTTCATGTCAAGCTTTCACCTATAATGCTCGGCCACTAGCTCCTCCTTCACCATCACCTTCACCACCACCTTACTCGACTGCAAACCCCTCCTATCACCTCTGTCCAGTCAGGCTGTGCACCCCTATGTTGCAAAGCTCTGCAAAATATTGCATTATCCACTTGAAAGCATGCTAGCTGAACACCTACATGCCTCATACTCCACATACCCTCTCGGCCACCACTGGCACCACTTTCTCCAGCCTCTACCTAACCCTAGGCCACTGCTACACCATCATTGACCTCTACCAAGCATGGCAGAGCCACTTATAGCCATGGCCGAACCTTGTGATTGTGACAAAAATCACTTTGTTGCCTTGACCTTTGTATCTTAATGCCATAAGCCACTAACTGCTTCATTCCTTGCTAGCCCGAGCCTATATGGACCCATACTTGACCCAATCACCTAGCCTTGGTCGTTCATTTTAATCCATATGCCGAGCATATGATGGGTGAAAGCAAGGTCATGTTTTTTGGTTCTTTATTGTGTGCATATTTCAAGTTGTCTAATAATATTTGTGTTGCATATTTATGTGAAATATTTTGTTTTGTTTGATATGTACAAGATAATAACTTTGGCTCTCCCCTCACTTGAATCCGTATTCATGCTTTCGTGCCTTTTGGATCTTTGTTTGATTGTGCTATCTCTAGCTTGAAAGGTGAGTAATTCTCACACGACATCTGTACTAATATAATTAGTAAATTGACACCATATTTGTCTGTAGGTTATATTATCATGTTATAACTTCCTGTGATATGATAATATGATTTTCACCCCTATTTATGCACCTGTCATATCATCTGTTACTGTTATATAATGCTATTCTATTTATTTATATCAGTTTATCACACTACAAGTTCCCTATAGAATAGAATCACTATGGGTTGAAATGATACATACTCGAACGAACTTTAGAATAGGAAAAATCGTTATGGGCTGAAATGATAGGCTAAATGATTTTTATTTATTTCATTTTACATGGGACTGTGAGTTTGAAATGATAGAACCTGGATTTTCTTTGTAAATTATAGATTGAAATGATATATTATCTGTATCACTTGACCTAGGTTAGAAAATATTATGCAGACCCGTGGTTTATATATATATTCTGGAATTTTTAAAAGTAGTTTTAAAAATGTAAATTTATGATAATTTAATTTAAAATTGAATTTAAATGATTTTTATAAAGTGTTAATGATTCTTGTGCAAGTTTAAAATGGGAAATAAATGAATAGTTAAGTTGAATTTGAAATATAACTTAAAATTTGAAATTTGAGAATTTTGTTTAAAAATGAATTTTTAAATTAAATAAATAAAAATGAAAATAAGTTATATTTGGAAATTTAAATTTAAGTGTTAAATTAAAAATTTAAATATAAGGAATAGAAGTTGAATTACATGAATTTAATAAGTAAATTATTTAAAAATTTGACTTTATGTGAAAATTTAACTTTATAAAATCATAAATTAAAGAGTATTTAAATGATTGTTTTTAAAGTGAATATTATTGCTATAAGTTAAAATGGTTAAAAGAAAAATTTAATTGTTTAAGAAATTATATTGAAAATTTGGAATTTATTTAACAGCATTTCTGAAATGCTACCATTTTTTAAGTAAAGGATATTACAGCATTTCTAAGTGCTACAGTTGATACTAATGAACTATAACTATAAAAATGAAATAAGGCTATTATAGCAATTTGTAAGTGCTGTAATTGCAAAAAAACTAAAATTTAAACTAAAACCTATTACAGCAGTTTTAAATGATGTCTTTGATTAATTGAATTCGCTAGTACAAAATATGCATGTTGCTTCGTCTCATTTGCATCGGTTGTTACCACAACTGATGCAAATAGAAGTATTTGCATCGATTATGTTTTAGCAACCGATGCATTTGGTATGTGGAAAGCAGTAGATAGTACAAAAATACAATTTGCATCGGTTATCGTCAATAACCGAAGAAAATACACCGATGCAAATAGTGTTAGTTGCATCGGTTTTATTTACAACTAGTGTAACTACCTTTATTTGCATTAATTTTTTGTAGCCGATGCTAATGGTTGTTTGCCGCCCTCTTATTTTCGTTTCCCGCTTCCTATATTTCCTTAAGCCTAAATTCCAAATCCAACCGCTAATCCACATACACAACTCCTCATACTTCACCTCCAGATTCACATGCTTCCAAATCCCAAACCTTAGTTCACTGTAATCAAATTACGGTTATTCTTGAATCGTGGTCGCACCTTTACGTAATCCAAGATTCAAACATGGTCTCTTAGCTCTTTCTTCCTTAGATCTTCCTAATTGCATAGATTTTAATGGGTTTCAGAAAAAGGCGATTGAGACGGCTAAAGAGAAGAGGCAGCGACAAGGCACAGCCACATAACGCTGCAACATCAACGAACTCCTGAAACCGGGACTTATAGATTGCGGATTTTGGGGTTGCAAGGATTGAGGTGTAGACTGAGGGAATGACACCTGAAACCGGGACTTATAGATGGATGGCCCCGTAAGTTTGTTTTTTGGCATTATTTGGTTTTAGCATTAATTCTAAAAATGGTTTATTTAAATTGTTTTCAGTGACTTATTCAGCTGACAGTATCAAATCCATAAACGGTAATATGTATGCAGTGTTCTTAGTTTGAAACTTGACTGCCAGACCATTTTTTGTGCATTTAACAGCACTGATGTGTATTGCCTGATGAGTTTGATTTTGTTGAAGGTGGGTTTAGGTGAAATTTAACACATATTAAACTTAGTTAGGCTGCATACATAATTTTATTATCAAAGCTTGTGCTATGCTCGTCAATTCCTCGAAAGACTGAATAAATCAGTAAAGCTTCTGTAGTTCTGCAAGTCGACAAACCATGCGCATTCTCACATCACAACTATTACTGTATTGCAACCTCATTTTTGTTGCATCTTGACAATGGAAGTAAGAATGAATAATCTATTTTTTAAATGAGGAATTCATTTATTTAAAACAAAATATTAAATGGTACTAAAGTTCTATGAGTTAAAAAAAAAATGCTGAATCTTGATTTGATCTGTCTTACAATCATTTGATCATGAAGATCCATATATCATCGAACTAAGAATTCTTATAATTGTTGAGATGTAGATTTAACATTGAAAAAGTTAACAACAATAATTTTTATTTATAAGTCAAATCAAATGACACACACTTTATATAAGCGTCCGCGCACACGCTTATTTCATATATCATCTTTAAATTTAGCTTGTGCTTCTTTATTCTATAATCCCGCAATATTCTTCTAATTTATAGGCACTTTGCAATAACTTATCACTTAAAAAGACGAATTTTATCTCTATGCAATTCAAAGTTGGATTTGAAACCTAAGTCAAATGTGATGAAATTTGAAGCTAAGGATTCTGACATTATTTAATTTGGAAGAATTGCAATATATTTTTAACCGTTAATTAGGAAGAAAATTCTAATTGCATGCTATACATCAAGAGATATTCTTTTTGTTCGTGAAATTAGAATATAAGATAGACACTGTAATTGATTGAAGTTATGTCACTCAAGCGATAAGCATCAACATTTTTCATTATAACAATACGATATCATTATGATATCACTATTTTGCTGTGAAAGAGATGCATATTAAATTACTGCTCTTTTGGTTTGCCTCAATTATTGAGTTGCCTGACTTGCCCCCACAATATTTTGATTTGTCAAAATTTTTGTGTGTGTGTGTGTGTGTTGGGGGGGGGGGGGTGTTGGGTGAAAATGAGGTCAAATGTCTTGGTTATAGAGCAAGGTTCAAGAAGGCTTATATAGTCATTTTTTTGTTTATATTAACAAAATTCTAGTATACTAAATATTAATAGGTGTTTAAACTTTAAAAGTTACCCATTACATTATGAAAGTAACTTACATGAAAGCAAGGTTTAGTAATTTGCTATGAAAAGAAATTGTTTTTTCTCGAAATAACATGAAGTAACTTGTTTTTTCTGAAAAAAATGATACTCAATGAAAGTAAATTAAGGCTTAATGGAAAAGAAAAAGAAAATCCATTTTTCGTGCTCATACCTAGCCATTTTTTGTAAATTATTGTATTGCTTTTGAACATAGAAAGAAAAAGAAATAGGAAATTGACTTTGTAGAGAGCCATTAATTTGAGCTCATTTTGATATTATACTAAGTCTAGGATGATTCAGTTTACAGGCAGAAGGTGGATGGTAAAATTCAGTTTGTTGGAAGATAATATGAAATGTGAAGTGGTATGTCAGTGGCAGTGGTGTATGAGTTCTGGTGGACAGAGCAGTTGTATGATTCAGTTGTATGATTCAGTTTGATGGAGTTTGATGTCTATATGGTTGTTTGATGTGTAGTTGAGTTTGGGTATGAAGTATAATCATCATGTCATGAAGTTAACAGTTTATGCACTTTACTATGACAAATTTAAGCGACTGTTAGTTTTGATCAGGCAGAATACCTATGCGATTATATATTCATAGCATTAGCGTGGAGACCGAAGAAATGGAGGATGCTTGCCCAACTGACAGCTGGAGTGAAATATTGTACTTAAATCGTCATGTTGAGTTTCGAGGATGAAGGTACGCCAGTGTCCTCTTTATGATCTATCTATATAGCTCATATAAATTGCACAAATTTCATCTTTGTTATATGTTTTAGTTACATCTTATAAATCTGGGCACAGCTCACAAATGTATTATAAACCCAGAATGTAACCTATTATACTTTTGATTTCTCTGAGGTTCAGAACTTTAAATAGTTATGCTAGAACCATACATGTCCTCTGAAGTTCATTCGTTTGGAATTTAAAAACCATACATTAACCATTATAAATAGATACACAAAATTATTGAAAAAATAAAATAAATAAATCAATCCATTCGTTTAACAATGAAGTTGGTTGATTAGTTTTTAGGCAATGCGGAGGAAGTTGTTCACACAGATATAAAGAAATTAAGGTTAAAGAAATAATTCTTTCTTTGTATTGTGAAGTTGGGTCCTTGTGAAATGAAATGCCACGGTAAGTGGACGAACTTATGAAAAATCATCTATGCTAAATTACTATATCCAGCCACATCTATATCAATGTTTTTCTGAAAGAATTATAACAATGACAAAGCAGTTCTGTAAATAAGGAGCAACAGTTGTAAGCTAAAGCAGTTGTTTGATTCAGTTGTATATTAACTTTATGACATAGTATGATCTAATATGTCGGTGTCCAAATATTATCCGACAAAGTTGCACACATTAGGTAACTCCGATATGGAAGTCAGTTTGAAAACATCATGTGCAATTTGTTACTACAGTTTTAATTCTAATTAATCTTATTATTTGTGTTTCAAGTTTGCAGTAATACTAATTTGTTATACTGTTCCAAGATTACTGTGCAAACTCAAGCATAGTTCAAGTTTGACACGCAGGTAGTGCATGACTAATTCACATGTTTATTTCTTGTTTTCCCTGGTTCAAGTTGACATTGCAAAAATAAGAAATGCAGCATATGGTTTTGAGCTGAAGCCTAAAAATTTGGGTTTTCAAGATTCCATGAAGCTTTTAAGGTTTTTACTATACTGTTTCTAAATAGTTGTACTAATTAAAGATCTGAATTAAGACTATACCACTTAATGATTGTATTAAAGATCCGAATTATGCTGCAAAAATGAATGTATGAACCATTATTTTGTATAGATTATTAGCACTTTTAGTTGATATATGTTTATTTTGGTATTATGTTATTCAGTTTGTGTTTGCCATCAAATTTAATTTTGAATGATCGTAATATTGCATGCAACAATTGCTTGTTATAATCGATAATAAAGGGATTAGTTTGCATCGGTTTCTAACAACAACCTACGCGACAAGTTCCTTTATTGCATCGGTTTTCATTACAACCGATGCAACATGTTCCTTTGTTGCAACCGTATTTTGCTTCAGTTGTTAGTAATAACCGATGCAAAAAGGACCGTTTTGCCTCGGTTTTAGAACTGATGCAAAACTGTTAAGCCTATTGCATCGGTTGCATGTGCATCGGTTGTAGAACTGATGCAACAGGGGGGTGAACAACCGATGCAAATGGCCTGTTTTATAGTAGTGATTGTTAAAACATAACTTTCCGTAGCATTTTTCTAAGTGCTGCGAAAGTTGAATTTTCACTGTTTTAATAAATTAAGTGAATAAACGAACTTTGAAAAGGCTAAAATTTTGAGAATTAAATATTTGATTTTAAATATAATGACTTCATTTTTAAATGGTTTAAATGAAGTAATTTGATTTGAAATATAAACCATTTTGAAATGTTATTTGGAATGATATTTAAATTAAATAAAAATAAATGGGTTTTTGGAAAGATATGTTATTTTGATATTTTGATATGGATTTGAAACGATATTGAATTTCTGAAATGATATTTGATTTTTGAAGTATAAAATACTATTTTGAAATTATAACCATGGGTTATAATAACGATTGGTTGTTAAAGAGACTGAGATCGGATATGGACATACTCTCTGTCGATACCGAAAACCACTTTAACAACTGTGTACGCGGTGGAGATTCCAGAATGAAGTAGGATGGAGGTGACGTTCTTGAGGTATATAACGTGGACCCGAATCCCGTGAGTTGGCTTAAGGTGGCAAAAACAGGAGAGATCTCAGGCCAAAAGGGGTAGCTCCTCTGGTCGAACGCACTTCTTCGATACCATTCCATTACTCTGTGATTGTTTGGTGGCCACCCTTGATATGGGAGTGCGTTCCGAGGTGGGCGTATGTGGCTGCTACAATACCACCTGCCCGTGTGTGTAATTGGTATATCTACCCTGGCGTTGCCTCATATGCCATGTCACCTACCATATCGAGCCTTACTACAAGTTTCTATTTGTGTTGTACCTATGGAATATCTTCTCATAGTCTCCCGATCATGAGATATGCAGGTACTGTATAAATTACTAGCATTATTTGTGTTAAGGGCTATATGAGTAACCCCTTAACGCTATTTTCAAGTATGTTTATTTTACAGTAGACATTATTATAATAACGCAATATTACTACATAGTAAATAGTTTAACGGATCCTTAACGGGTGGGCGGTCCCAAGCATCCTTTAAGTTACTTGTTCATTTACTGCAGTTCACTTAAGTTGGTTTACATTATATAAGTATGTATGTCCTGACTCGAGTGTTTTGTGTTTTGCTTTACGCTTAGGTCAGCCTGAGTATTCATAGCTTTGGATTTCTCTTTCTGGAGCTAGTCTTTGCTGGTGATTCTGCTTTCTATTTATATATCTATTTCAATTTCAGCTGTTCTTGTTTATGTCATGTATTGGTGAACTTCTATGTATTTGGAATTTCTATACTGTTGTTTTCAGACTGATATTATGTATTTGTTCTGAGACTTTGTTATAGTAGCTTCATGAACTACTATGGCATTTTAATTTCTGCTGCGAGTTATTCTGATATTTCTGTGTTTGTGATTCTGTGTGTTTGATTTCATTTGCTCCAAATTTATTTACAATCTGTTATTTTGCATCATTCAGGTCTGACATGTGTGGATTATGGTCGATTTGAATGGTACAAAATAGTGGGTCGTTACATTTGGTATCAGAGCTTTGGTTTTGGGCAAACCATTGCCTACGAAGCAAAAACTCACTAGAGATAGGGTAGAAATACCGTAGAATAAGTGGAATCAACCTCAGAATCATTCTTTGTGAGAAAACAAATTTTCAAAGTATAAAATGATTTTCAAAATGGTTTTTAAAAGGATTTTCAAAGATTATTTTGATATAAAAAATTTCTTGTTTTAAAAGGATTTTTTCAAATGTTTTCTAACTTCCTTCCTTCCTTTTGTATCTACCTTGTTGGTTTTCTTTCTTTAGGAAATTAATTCTAGTGAATTTACCTTGTCTTATCTTAATTTATCTTTGGCTTCTCTTTATCTTGTCCTAAATTCATTCTTGATTTTTCAGGATGAAGCAAGGAAATGCTAGAGGTAGGGGTCGTGGTATTGCCCCAGCTCCTCAACCTGCCGCACCCGTTAAGTTCACTGTTCTCTGTAAGGAATTCACTCAACTTGGTGGAACCCCATTCAATGGTTCAGAGAGCATTATTAAAGCCCAGCAAGTTGTAGAGTTTAGAGAGGATATTTACTAGTCTTGAGATAACTGATGCCTAGAAGCGTCAGTTAGCAGCATGGCAGCTGCATGAGGCTGCTCTTAATTGGTGGGAGTCCGTTATGGCTATCACTGTCGAGGCTGATATTACTTAGGAGTAGTTCAGGTATCTTCTCGTGTTTCATTGGATTCTGCATTTTCTATCTCTTCGTGCCTTTTTAAGTTATCAATCATCATTCCAGGGAGGCTTTCATTGCTAAGTGGATGCCCGAGGCTTGGAAATCTCAACTTTATAGGGAGTTCATGGTTCTCAAGCAGGGTACCATGTCTTTTGCTGAGAATGAGAGGAAGTTCAACGAACTTTCCAAGTTCGGTCCTAGCCTGCTAGACACTCCTCTCAAGAAGAATGAGAAATTCATAGCTGGTGCTCACCTTGAGTACTATGACCATCTCATTTCTCATGTTCATGGCACTTTTAACCAACTTATAGATATCACTATCCCATATGAGAACCCTACTTCCAAGGGTCTTACTGTTTCTATGCTTCTTCAGCCCGATCTTCCCCTGCTAATTCTAAGAAGCGAAAGCCTAATTTCCACCAGAAAAAGAAGAATTGGCTCAACAATCCGAATCTAGGACCTTGATCATCTTCTCCTTCTCAGAGGCAGCCTATTGATCTTTCTTCCATTACCTGTTTCAGAAGTGATCAGAGGGGACACTATGCTAATAGTTGTCCTACTTTATCTGGTGCTGCTTTTCCTTTACCTGCTTAGTTGACTAGGCGTGATCTCTGCCATATCTGTCTCCAGCCTGGTCATTTCAAGAAGGATTGCGTATCCAGTAGAAGGTTAAGCCTTCTGGTGTATTTGCTATCACCTCTACAATTTCTCCAGCTCCGGCACCTGTTCCTACTCCTAGTGATGACCAAGGTACTCTTCAGGGGACCTTTTCTTTATTCCGTCATCCTGTTCGTGTTTTATTTGATACTGGAGCATCCCACAGTTTCATTTTTGTTGATTGTGTGATAAGTTTGAGCATCTTCTTTCTCCTGAGTATGATTCTGTACTTTTATGTGTTTCAAATCCAATTGGGGGTCCCGCAAACCTTAATCGAATTTGTAAGCACGTGGAACTTCTGTATTCTGATCATTGCTTCAGTGGTGATTTCTATGTTTTGGGCTTCGATGCTTTTGATTTATTGCTTGGAAGTGATTGGCTGGGTAGGCATGATGCTGCATATCTTGTAATGCCCGATTTGTTTATCTTGTTGATGATCAAGGAAATTCCTTGACTATTCAATGCCGCTTGCCTTAGGATTTTGTTGGCAGTTTTATATGTTCTTTGGATTCTTCTCCTAGTGATCTTCATTCGACCCGTGTGGTCAGGTTCGATCTAGATGTATTTGGTGAAGTCACTGATTTGCCTCCTAAGCGGGAAATTGATTTTCACATTGATCTTATTCCTGGAGCTTGACTGTTCTTCCTCCTTGAAGAATGGCACCCCGCGAAAAGGTTGAGTTAGCAAAGCAAATTGAGGACTTGTTCTCCAATGGTCTGATCAGACCTAGCCATTCAGAATGGGGAGCAGCGTTGGTTTTCGTCACCAAGTCCGATGGATCTTTGAGGATGTGTATTGATTATAGGAAGCTGAACAAGCTCACTATGAAAAACGGATATCCTATGCCTCGTATCAATGATATGTTCGATCAGCTTTATGGTGCCACTGTTTTCTCTCAGCTTGATCTTGCCACAGGTTTTCACCAGCTCAGGGTTGCTGAGGAAAGTATTCCCAAGACTACTTTCCATACTGAGAATGGGTTTTATGAATGGTTAGTCATGCCTTTCGGTTTGACTAATGCTCCTTCTTTTTTTGTTGATTTGATGAATCGTGTTTTTCGTGATGTGCTTAATAAATTTGTTCTAGTCTTTGTTGTTGATATCCTTGTCTTTTCTAAGACCAAGGCAAAACATGAGTCGCACTTGAAATCTATTTTGGAAATTCTTAGAAGTCATCAATTGAAGGCAAAATTTTCTAAATTCCATTTCTGGAAAGATGAAGTCCGATTTCTTGGGCATATTGTTTCTGATAATGGAGTTTCTGTTGATCCAGCCAAGATCGCTGCGACCAATGTATGTCTTTCTTTCTTTCTCTTTTTCCTTCATCATTTGATTATTCTATCTTTTCTGTTGGTCCTATTTCTCCCTATTCTGTTTCAGGATTGGGAAACTCCTAAGACTCCTTCTGAGATTCGTAGTTTTCTGGGCCTCGTTGGTTATTACCAGAGATTCATTGAGAATTTTGCTCGAATTGCTGCACCTCTCACTGCTTTGACTCATCAGAATGCTAGGTTCATCTGGGATAAGAAATGTGAACCTGCATTCAATGAGTTAAAGAGAAAGCTAACTTTTGCACCAGTTCTTACCGTTCCGAATGGCAATGAGGGATTGACAGTATATACTGATGCTAGTCATGAGGGATTGGGTGCTGTTCTCATGCAGGACGGTAAGGTCATTTCCTATGCCAGCCGTTGGTTGAAAACCCATGAAACTAATTATGCTGCTCATGATTTAGAGTTGCTTGCTGTTGTCTTTGCTTTGAAGCTATGGAGGCATCATCTTCTTGGAGCTAAGTTTGAGCTTTTTACCGATCATCAGTCTCTGAGATATATCTTCACCGAGAAGGATATGTATCAAAGGCAAGTTCGTTGACTTGAGTTTCTGGCTTCTTATGACCTCGATATTATCTATACTCCAGGTAAATCTAATGTTGTGGCCAATGCTCTAAGTCGAAAGAAGGTTTTGTTGTGTCAGCTTGTTGTTTCTTCTCCTCTTCTGGATCATATCAAGGCTAAGAAAGATGAGGATGATATGCTTAGATCAATGAAGGAGAGTGTTCATGGCAGGGTTGGTGGTAGTAGTGGAGCACAGATCGATGATGGTGGGATTTTTAGGATAAATGGTAGGATTTGTGTCTCGAATGTTGATGGTTTGAGGCAAGAGTTGCTTCTCGAGAATCATCGATCCAGACTTTCTATTCATCCTGGTGTGTCGAAGATGTATCACGATATGTAGAGGCTATATTGGTGGAAGGGTTTGAAGCGGGATATCTCTATCTTTGTTAGTCGGTGTGCGACATGTCAACAAGTCAAAGCCGAACATCTCAAGTCTCCTGGTTTGTTGCAGCCCCTTGAGATTCCCAATTGGAAGTGGGAACAGGTTTCCATGGATTTCATCGATGGTTTACCGAGGCCTTGGAGGGGTAATAAATGTATCTGGGTTATTGTGGATAGACTAACCAAGTCCGCTCATTTCTTTCCGGTCAAGTCTACTCGTTCTGCTTCTAGCTTATCTGAGATCTACATGAGGGAGATTGTTCGACTCCATTGTGTTGCTCTCAGTATTGTTTGTGATCGTGATCCTATCTTTACCACTAAGTTTTGGAAAGCTTTTTAGGTATCTTTGGGTACTCATCTAAATCTAGGTACTACTTACCATCCACAGACCGACGGTTAAATGGAAAGACTGAATCAGATTCTTGAAGATCTTCTTCGTGCTTGTGTGCTTGATTATGGAGGATCTTCTTCGGAAGATCATCTCCATCTTTTCGAATTCACCTACAATAATAGCTATCAGGTATGATCTAATCTTATATTTTAAGCTTATCTTAATATCTTTATCTATCTTATTCCATCTCTGAATTCAGCCAAGTATCAAAATATATCCGTTTGCTGCTCTATACGGACGACCTTGTAGATCTCCATCTTGCTGGATTGAATCGGGTAATCGTTGATTTTTGGTCCTGATTTGGTTTTGGAACTTCTGAGAGAGTTGAGGAGATTAAAAGAAAGTTGAGGGTTGCTCAGGATAGGCAGACGAAGTATGCCGGTAGGGGTAGGCGGAGTTTGGAGTTTGCTGTTGGTGATCAGGTTTTTCTTAAGGTCTCTCCCTTAAGGAATGTCATTCGTTTTGGTCGTAGAGGGAAGCTTTCTCCTAGGTTCATTGGTCATTTCCGCATTGTGGAAACAGTTGGTTCTTTGGCATATCGTTTGGATTTGCCCGAGAAGCTTTCTGGAGTGCATGATGTATTCCATGTCTCTCATCTTCGCTGGTATCTTCATGATCCATCTCTTATTGTTCAGCCTTCTGCTCTTGATAGTTTGGATATTGATCCTAATTTGACCGTCGAGAGGAAGCCACTTCGTATTGTTGACAGAGGTACGAAGCAGCTCAGAAGGAAATCTGTTAGTCTGGTCAAAGTACAGTGGAGTACTAATCATCGAGATTGTACCTGGGAGACGAAGGAGAGCATTCGTGCTTCGAATCCGGTATTATTAGTTTTAGGTGCTATTTTGTTTTTCTATCTTGCTTCCTTTATTTTCTTGTCCGATCTTTTCGAGGACGAAAAGATTTGAGTGGGGGAGAGTGTAGCAACCTTAGATTTTTGAATATTTTTAAATTTGACTTTATTTCATTTTGGAAATATTTTAAATTTAATTTTATTTCAAGATTTCATTTTTAAAATATTTTTAAAGTGATGTTATAATTTTTCCAAAGCTTATTGTATTTATTTACAATTTTTAAAACCTAGTTTCTATTTTTAAGCTATTTTCTTTATTAATTTATATTTATCTAAAATTTATTTATTTATTTTCTTTCATACTTTATTTTTGTTTTGTTTTCTATTTATTTATTGCATTTTCATTTGTTTAAAATGTAAAAAGAAAATTAGAAATATGAAGAGCCTTGAACCTTTCACATCCATATCCTTTTCATAACCTATTGCCTTTTCATTTTTCAAGTGCCACTTGCATTAATTTTTGCCTACCATATTCTTTCTTCAGCCGCATATCATCTTTCATTTTCACGCAAGAAATTTTGCTTCTCATCTCTGATATTCGGCCTTCATTTCTGAACAAAAATTTGGTAATGGTTTTCATTTTTTTCTTACATTTTTCTTCTTTGTTTTTTTCATTTTTCATGTCATGCTTTCACCTATAATGCTCAACCACTAGCTCCTCTTTCACCGTCACCTTCACCACCACCTTACTTGGCTGCAAACCCCTCCTATCACCTCCGTCCAGTCAGGCCGTGCACCCCTATGTTGCAAAGCTCCACAAAAGATTGCATTATCCACTTGAAAGCATGCTAGCCAACTCCTACATGCCTCATACTCCACATACCCTCTCGGCCACCACTAGAACCACCTTCTCTAGCCTCTACCTGACCCTAAGCCACTGCTACACCATCACTTAAACTCCACCATGCATGGCCAAGCCACTTATAGCCATGGCCGAACCTTGTGATTGTGAAAAAAATCGCTTTGTTGCCTTGACCTTTGTATCTTTATGCCATAAGCCACTAACTCCTTCATTCCTTGCTAGCTCGAGCCTATATGGACCCATACTTGACCCAATCACCTAGCCATGGTCATGCATTTTAATCCCTAGGCCGAGCATATAATGGGTGAAAGCAAGGTCATGTTGTTTTGTTCTTTATTGTGTGCATATTTCAAGTTGTTTAATAATATTTGTGGTGTATATTTATGTGAAATATTTTGTTTTGTGTGATATGTAAAAGATAATAACTTTGGCTTTCCCCTTACTTGAATCCGTATTCGTTCTTTTGTGCCTTTTGGATCGTCGTTTGTGTGTTTGGTTGTGCTATCTCCAACTTGTAAAGGTGATTAATTCTCACATGACATCTGTACTTATATAATTAGTAAATTGACACCATTTGAATCTGTAGATTATATTATCATGTTATAACTACCTGTGATATGATCATATGATGTTCACCCCTGTTTATACACCTGTCATATCATCTATTACTATTATATAATGCTATTCTATTTATTTATATCAGTCTATCACACTGCAAGTTCCCTGTAGAATAGAATCACTGTGGGTTGAAATGATACATACCCGAACGAACTTTAGAAAAGGGAAAAATCGTTTTAGGCTGAAATGGTAGGCCTGAACGATTTTTGTTTATTTAATTTTACTTGGGACTGCGAGTTTGAAATGATAGAACCTGGATTTTCTTTGTAAATTACAGATTGAAATGATATATTATCCGTATCACTTGGCCTAGGTTGGAAAATATTATACAGACCGTGGTTTATATACATTTTTTGGAATTTTTAAAAGTAGTTTTAAAAATGTAATTTTATGATAATTTAATTTAAAATTGAATTTAAATGATTTTTATAAACTGTTAATGATTCTTGTACAAGTTAAAAATGTGAAATAAATGAATAGTTAAGTTGAAATTGAAATATAAGTTATATTTGGAAATTTAAATTGAACTATTAAAATTAAATTTTGAATATAAGGAATAAAAGTTGAATTACTTGAATTTAATAAGTAAATTATTTAAAAATTTGGCTTTATGTGAAAATTTAACTTTATAAAATCATAAATTGAAGAGTATTTAAATGATTGTTTTTAAGTGAAAAATATGATTTTTATAAGTTAAAATGGTTAAAATTAAAAATTAATATTTTATGAAATTGTATTGAAAATTTGGAATTTATTTACAGCATTTCTGAAAGGCTATAATTTCTTAAGTAAAGGATATTACAGCATTTCTAAGTGCTGTAGTTGATACTAATGAACTATAACTATAAAAAAGAACTAAGGCTATTATAGCACTTTGTAAGTGCTGTAATTACAAAAAAACTAAAATTTGAACTAAAACCTATTATAGCAATTTTAAATGCTGTCTTTGATTAATTGAATTATTAAAACATAACTTTCCGTAGCATTTTTCTAAGTGTTGCGAAAGATTAATTTTCACTGTTTTAATAAATTTAAGTGAATAAATGAACTTTGAAAAGACTAAAATTTTGAGAATTAAATATTTGCTTTTTAAATATAATGACTTCATTTTAAATGGTTTAAAAGAAGTAATTTGATGTGAAATATAAACCATTTTGAAATGTTATTTGGAATGATATTTAAATTGAATAAAAATGAATGGGTTTTTGAAAAGATATGTTATTTTGAAATGTTTATTTGGTTAATAATTAAAATGTGAATCAATTGGAATTAAATGAGCCTTAATGTCATATTAATAAGAATTAATGCATTAACTAAATTTGTGCACACCCTATTAATTGAAACAGAAGGTAAAGTTAGGATTGATTGAAATTAGTAAATTGGGAAAGGAATTCAAAATTATGTTAACTGATGAAGAATACGTAATAAAGTGTAAATTTATAAAATCAATGTCCATTAAGCAGTTATAATATTTATAGTTTATAATAAACGTTACTTAATGATTATTAATATAGTAACGGAAGGGGGAATGTAAATTTAATAGAAACGTAAATCTATATTTTAGGTCGTAATTGGTGAATTGAGAAATAAGTTCAAACGAGGTAATTGATGGAATTCTTTAATAAATAAGAAATTGTTGTTCTAGCATTATAAATTTAGGTATTATTGAAATTGCTTCTAATAGAATGTAATAGAAAGGGAAGTATTATAAATAAATGGTTAGAAAATTAAGTGAACAATTGGGAGGCTGAGAAATGTGATTAAGCATAAATACTATAGATAAATGAATAATAATAAATGAGGTTATGCTATAATGAAGGAATGAATAAATATAATGCAACGAAAGAAGAAACTGACACGACATTTATATATGAAAACGAATATTTGTGAGTAATAAATGAAAATATTTGAAATAAACATTGAATCAATGAATAAAAGTAAAAGTGGTAAAAAGTAAATGTAAAGTTTATGGATGAACCCTTATATGAATAGAAAGGGAAATAAAACAATAAAAGTTAATGATATCTATTATTACGTGTTGCATATTTCTTTAGTTTATTAAATATAAATTGGAAATCTATTTGTGATCAAAAGAAATTAAGTAGTACATTAATTTGAAATTAAGTTAAAATAGGAGTTAATACAATGGAAAGATGGATAATTGGATATAGTAGTGTAACGAAAGACAAACAAATCATTCCATTGAAATCTAGTATATAATAACTGTAATTATTGCAGCAATTGGAATTAAATGTTATGCAAATAAAAAAAAGATGAAAATAGAATGGAATGAATTAGTGAATATTTGAAATTAATGTTAATTCCGTTCATAATATGACAATTGGTTGAAGTATGAGAAACTTATGTGTAACAATTGGCTTGTAAACAAATATTATAAGTTACCTATTTAAATATTTGATGGAGTTAGGATTGGAAATAAATTTTAATAAATATACATTAATGTGAAATGTACTACAATGTTAGGAGTTGTCAAATTAGAGTATAGTAAAGTAATGAAAGGTTGAACAAAGGTTAACCAGATTTTAGAGTAGTAATGAACATAATAAAGAGAATGATATACGTTTCTTTACTAAATAAAAAAATAATTTGTTTATTTATTTGAAATGTTGGTAGCTGTGAAATTTATTACAGAGATAAGAAATTAATAACATTTGGTTTGTATACAATATTTTCGTAAATACGTTAAATTACTACAAAAAGGATTGAATTGTCTCATTCTTTTTTACCTTAGAAATCAATGACAGTTAATATGATTGGAATCTTTTTAGGTGGGAAGACGTTAATTGTAAACATATATTGAAATAAATTAATTTACTTCATGTTTCAAAATTTAATGCTAGTTTACTGCATATATGTTTATACCTAAATTCAAACTTATGTTTTAGATCAAAATTTAATGCTAGTTTATATTGAAATCTCATACGTGTTAAATTAAATTTTAGTAGGAGATGATAAAGGGGGTAAAATAGATTTACACTTGACTATTTCCTTTCCAATTAGACTTAATTAGATTTTTATTGCAACATAACTTACCTTTCCATCTTCACTTTTCTAATTTACTCTTACATTCATTGCCCCCTTATGTGGATTATTTTCATACCTTTTATTTATGAATGTAAACTATAAGTGGCAATAAAGATGTACATATATATTATACACCTGTTTATATTACCTTGTTTATGCTATCATATTTTTGAATGTATGTTAATGCATTCCTTGTAAAACAATCAATCGAAATATTAACATGTTGTTTAATTTCCAATCTAATCACAAAGAGGGAGAAATGAAGATTTCTTAATGTTTTGAAATTTGAATTCTAAAAATTTGTTTACAGTATAGAGTTAGTCCATTCATTCCCTTTCAAGTTAATAATTACCTCTTTTTAATACCTGCTACTTTTAAAAAGGCTGTTTATATTTACTATATTTCAATACCAAGTTTGTTCATATTTACTTTATTTTTTTTTCATTCATTTCCTTCTTCATTTTTTGAAATGTCATTTCATTTATTTCTAATTAATAGCAGCCTCTATTTTCAAATCTCTTTGTCCCTAAACCTAACTCTAACCTTATAAATACGATATGATGCAAATGAAACCCTAGCCTCCATTCTAATCTTCTTCTTCTTTTTTCCAAATCTCCTTATTATATCTCATTTTAATTTATCCTTCCTCTTCAAATATTCTTCTTGTCAAATTTTGTTCTATTTCAATCTTTCTTCTTTCTTTTCAAATCTTGATCTTCTCTACAATTTTCAGTTCTTCTTATTTCAATCCTTTTCTTTTTCAATTCTTTTCCAAACCTTTTAAAAATACATACATAATTACATATATATATATATATATATATTAATATAATAAGGAGGGAAATTAAAGTAAATCAAAATAAAAGAAAAATTACAGAACAAAGCTAGCAATCAAGAAGAAACTAAGGAAACGTAGAGCGAAGCTATTGATTAGAGGTCTATTATTTTCAGATTCGTATAAAGGTGAGTGTTTTAACCCACTCACAACTTCTAAAATTTCTTATGTTTGTTAAATTGATTTGTGATATGAGTAGAAATTTATTTATGACTGTTTGGTATATTTTATTCATCATCTCAGTGAAATCGCATTTATTTAATTAAATTGTTATTTAATTATTCATTGCATATAAACTGCCAGTTAAATAGTTATTTAAATTTATTATTGAATATAAATTTCTAGTTAATACTTGTCGTTTATTATCCATTCTATAGTGATGTTTTTTTGTATAGTGGATGATGTTTGTATAAATGGATGATGATTGATATTGGATGAATGGATGCTGTATTTTATATTGTATAAACTTCAAGTTATTGTGCACTTTCATTTCATTCGGGATTGTGGTTTGAAATGATATACAACCGCATTTTTATTTTAAATTGCGGATTGAAATGATAAATATCCGTATCACTTGACCGTAGGGTAGAAAATTTTATACAGGCACCACGGTATATATATAAAATATTTTTTTTGAAATGATTTTTTTTATGGTTTTGTAAAGAAATATATGGTTTAATAAATTTAAATTTGATATTATATAAATAGTATTTTATATATGCAGTTAATTTCTTGAATTCAAGCTATGTATAAATTTGTGTAATAAAAATAAGTATATTTATGGAGTTAGATTGTTTATATTATATGGTTAAGTACTTGTTCAAAATGTTTTATATATAAAGTTTTATTGACTTAAATAAAAATTTAAGTTGGAAGATAAATATGAAATTGGTTTGAATTGAATTATTTAAGAATTATACTCGAATAAATTTGAATAGAAACTTAAATAAAATTGAGGTTTTGAAGGGTATGATTCTTATAACTAAATTTGGTTTAGAGGAATTTAAATAAATATAAAGTTGATATACCAAGTTAATACATTGAAAGAATATCCAGTTAGGTGAAGTAAAAGTTTTACTTAAATTATATTGTATTTATTAAGTAAATATTTCAAATCGAAATAACAGAAATGGAATTTGATATATATGAAAATTATCAAAGAATTCGTTTGAATGGTGTAATATTTAAAGATTTGAAATATATAGAAATTTAAATGGTTTATTTCGAAATTTACAATCTGTAATTGGAGTTGATTTAGGTAGGTGAAGAAAATATTTTATTGTATAAAGAAATTTATATTTAACCCATTTAAGTGGTGGGGTTACATTTCAAAGTTATGAAATCCAAAGTTTATATTTTGAAAGGCTATTTTTCAAGCGTTGGTTTTAGAAATATTATAACTTTGAAATTATTATGGGTTTAGAAAGGGATATATTTGGAAAGGATATCTTATTGATTTGGTTTTAAAAATGAAGATGATATTGTATATGGCTTTGAAATTGATATTATATTCTGGTTTTAAAAGTATAAATTATTCTGAAGGATCGCGGTGTTATAATAACGGTTGGTTGTTGAAGAGACCGGGACCAGAAGTTGTCATACTCTCTGCCAACTCCAAAAACCACTTTAACAACCGTGTACGCGGTGGAGATTCCAGAATGAAGTAGGATGGTGGCGGTGTTTCCTTTGAGGTAAATACATGGACCCGACTCCCGTGAGTTGGCATAAGGTGGTTAAAACAGGAGCGATTCTCGGGCCAATGAGGTCATTCCTCTAATCAGACACATCCTTTCAATATTATACTTTGACTTTTGGATTGATTCGGTGGCCACTTTTAATTTTTTATTTGGGGTTGTGGCTCGAGGTGGGCGGTAGCTGCGGCTACGCGTTACCACCAGCCCGGATGCGTAATTGGTATATCTACCCTGGCATTGCCTAGTTGTGCCGTGTCACCTATCCAATCGCGCCTTGTACGAAGTTTGTTTTTCTCCCGTAGCCCGTGTGGTATCCTCTGGTGGCTTCCCGATCAGGAAGGACTATGATATTAGATGGACTACTGGGACTATTACGTGTTAAGGGCTATATGGGTAACCCCTTAATGCTAAGAAAAAAGTAAGTTTATTTTACAATTAGACACTATTATAATAGCGAAATATACTACATAGTAAATAGTTTAACGAATCCTTAGGAGATGTGAATCCCGAACATCTTTTAAGTTACCGCACTCATATTTATTCCTGTTGATTTAACTTACATAAGATCTTTTAGTTCTGACTCGAGTGTTTTGTTTTTTTCAATTTGCTCGGGTCAGTCCGAGCATTTCAGGTTTGAAGATTTTATTTCAGGAGGATGAAGACGAAGATTCCATTATTAGTTTTATATTATATTCTACTACACTGTATTCCGCTGCATCGATTTTATTCGTTGGTATGTGCAATTCTGATATATATCGTATAAGAAAAATTAAATATTTTGTAAACAGCTTCATGAACTATATATTTGATTATTATATTTTATCCCTCCGTTATGAGATTCCATTTTGTTTTATTTCTTCATTCTTTTTCTTATTTACCCCATAACAATTTGCCATTCCGTATGGTTTGAATTGGCACGTGTGTCAATTTAAAGCGTGTGAAAAGGCGAGACGTTACAATCTGGTATTAGAGCTTTGGTTTAGCGATAAACCTTAGCTTTGTGGGGTTTGACTCTTTATTAATAGGGTAGTAATACCCAAATGATGAGTCACTGAGAGTATATATATGAGAGAGCGTATTTGTTAGCGTTATAAAAGGTTTTAATATTGTGTTAATCTATTCCGTTTTGTATTTATAAACTCTGGTTGGTGCATGGGACGTTGTGACATCAATATGGATTTCTAAACACTTAATAGGACAGACGGACACAATATTTGTTTTAATGTAGGTGAATGAAATAATTTTTCCTATTATATTTTCTATATATATAAAGTAAAATTTTATAAATGATATATATATATATATATATATATATTTGGTTGCAATACATTGGTTGTTAGGTAATGACTGTTATATATTATAGTCGAAATAAGATTGAAAATAAAATAAAATAAAATTGGAAATTTAGAACTTAAGTCCCGGGGTTTTGAGAATTTCTTTCAAATGTGTAGGAATATAATAATAATATTTTTAGAAGTATTTTCTGATATAAATATTTCAATATAATTTGAAAGAAATGTTTTTAAAGGAAATTTTGGAAAGATAAAGTTGTACTCCCCTATCTGTCGCTGGAAAATAATTTTGGTGATGAGTGCATGCATCGTCGACATTCATTTTTGAGTTTCGAAGTGGGAAGGCCACTGTAGTAGTTTACTGCAGATTCGTTTTGAAAAAAAATTTATAATTGGATATATAAGTTTAAGTATAAACCTTTATCTATTATCTTTAAAATGATTTGAAATCAAACCCGGTATTTAAATTCTTAAGTTTCCATTATTTTACAGTTTCAATTGGCGTGGTAAAATGGAAGTTAATCAATAATTGGAGCCTTTAATTAAATAATAGGTTATAAATGAAATAACAAGGAAGTTGAAATTTATAATCAATAAAAGCAAAGGATATAATTATTGAACATTAAATAAATTAGAAGAAATATGCAAAGGAATCGAATTAAAAAGGAAAATTTGCAAGAAATAAATGAAAATTTAAAAAGATAAATCGGAATATGGATAAAAAGGAAATCAAACAACAATAGTTTGAAAAGAAATAAAAAAAATTAACTTGATTTGTTGTTTGGAATTTGTTGTTATTTGGTCTATGGTTGGTTGGGTAAGGATGCTTTAAAATTGTTTGGATAAATGAATAATCTATTTAGTTTCACCTAAGACTGTTGAGTGAAGGGTACACTTAGTAGTTTATTTTTCATTCCGTACGATTTGAAGTTTTTGAACCCGAACAACTATTTGTTTTGTTTGATATGAATGAATGATTGATGTGGGTTGATTTTTATATGATAGTTGTATGCTTTGTTGCTAGTGATTGATGGATTTTTTTATCATTGATTGAAACAACGCTAAATATTACATTTTATATAATTATTTACTCTTTTGGATTATATTAGTGAAATACGGGTTATGGAAGCAATTGCTACTGCTTTTGGTTTCATAATTAAGCGTTAATTACCCGACAAATAGGTACGTTCTCGGATTACGGTTTTATAGCGCTATTTTACATATTTTCCCGTGTTGGGATATAATATTTTGGATATTATATGTGATATTTTGTTATATTTGATATTATATTTTCTCCCGAGCCTCTCCATACAAAGGAGACTCTGCCGAAATTTTTCGTAAATTTTGAACTTAGAATTTTTTTGAAAATGATTTCCAAACTTTGTTTATTTAAGTATAAAAAGATTTAATGGTTATAAAATGGGTATATTTATTTAAAGTAATAAATTTCGTAGATTATTTGTTTATAAAGTTATTATTTTGAATAAGACATATTGTTTATTTAATTCTTTCTTCTCCCTTTTTTTCCTTTTCGTGGACGAAAAGTTTTGAGTGGGGGAAAGTGTAACGACCCGTAAATTCTGGTAAATAAAATTGGGTAAATTAATGAGATTTTGTAATTAAATTAGGAAGAAATAAAAATTTTATAACCTATATTGAAGTAAATGTTAAGAATGTAATTTAGCAATGGTTATAAAAATTTAATTTTGACAATTGAAGGGAAATCCCATTTACGAATAGTGTAAGTTGTTACATTTGGTTATAAAATATAAAATGAGAAAAAAAAGTAACTATTGGATTAACCAATGCAATAATTTATTTATTAAAAGTAACTGCACGTAAATTTAGGCAATAAAGTTAGTCAAAGCTGAATTTGTATAAATTGAATTTTTTATAAATTGCTATAACAATAAATAAAAGTTTACGTTAACGTTAATTAAGGGATGTTGGAAATAATGTTAACGGTATTCATAATAGAACAAGTTGTTGAATTAAAGAAATGGAAGAAAAGATTTATTAATGTAAACTTAATAAAAGAATAAATGGAAAGGGAAGGTCTGGGGAATTTTTGAAATTTATTAATGGAAAAATAATAATATACTAAATGGTAATTAGATGAAAGCAGAAGTATTTAGGGATTTGTAACATTTGTTTGATAACAGGGAATTTATAGGTGTAATTAAAGTCATGGTAACACACGTTATAAGTTACCCGTTTATTTGGTTAATAATTAAAATGTGAATCAATTGGTATTAAATGAGCCTTAATGTTATATTAATAAGAATTAATGCATTAACTAAATTTGTGCACACCCTATTAATTGAAACAGAAGGTAAAGTTAGGATTGATTGAAATTAGTAAATTGGGAAAGGAATTCAAAATTATGTTAACTGATGAAGAATACGTAATAAAGTGTAAATTTATAAAATCAATGTCCGTTAAGCAGTTATAATATTTATAGTTGATAATAAACGTTACTTAATGATTATTAATATAGTAAAGGAAAGGGGAATGTAAATTTAATAGAAACATAAATCTATCTTTTAGGTCGTAATTGGTGAATTGAGAAATAAGTTCAAATGAGGTAATTGATGGAATTCTTTAATAAATAAGAAACTGTTGTTCTAGCATTATAAATTAGGTATAATTGAGATTGCTTCTAATAGAATGTAATAGAAAGGGAAGTATTATAAATAAATGGTTAGAAATTTAAGTGAACATTTGGGATGCTAAGAAATGTGATTAAGCATAAATACTATAGATAAATGAATGATAATAAATGAGGTTATGCAATAATGAAGGAATGAATAAATATAATGCAATGAAAGAAGAAACTGACAAGACATTTATATATGACAACGAATATTTGTGAGTAATAAATGAAAATATTTGAAATAATCATTGAATCAATGAATAAAAGTAAAAGTGGTAAAAAGTAAATGTAAAGTTTATGGATGAATCCTTATATGAATAGAAAGGGAAATGAAACAATAAAAGTTAATAGTATCTATTATTACGTGTTGCATATTTCTTTAGTTTATTAAATAAAAATTGGAAATCTATTTGCGATCAAAGGAAATTAAGTAGTACGTTAATTTGAAATTAAGTTAAAATAGGAGTTAAAACAAAGGAAAGAAGGATAATTGGATATAGTAGTGTAATGAAAGACAAACAAATCATTCCATTGAAATCTAGTATATAATAACTGTAATTATTGCAGCAATTGGAATTAAATGTTATGCAAATAAAAAAAAATGAAAATAGAATGGAATAAATTAGTGAATATTTGAAATTAATGTTAATTCCGTTCATAATATGACAATTGGTTGAAGTATGAAAAACTTACGTGTAACAATTGGCTTGTAAACAAATATTATAAGTTACCTGTTTAAATATTTGATGGAACTAGGATTGGAAATAAATTTTAATAAATGCTACATTAATGTGAAATGTACTACAATGTTAGGAGTTGTCAAATTAGTATAGTAAAGTAATGAAAGGTTGAACAAAGGTTAACTAGATTTTAGAGTAGTAATGAACATAATAAAAAGAATGATATATGTTTCTTTACTAAATAAAAAAATTATATGTTTATTTATTTGAAATGTTGGTAGCTGAAAAATTTATTACAGAAATAAGAAATTAATAATATTTGGTTTGTATACAATATTTCCGTAAATACGTTAAATTACTATATAAAGGATTGAATTGTCTCATTCATTTTTACCTTATAAATCAATGACAGTTAATATGATTGGAATCTTTTTAAGTGGGAAGACGCTAATTGTAAACATATATTGAAATAAATTAATTTAGTTCATGTTTCAAAATTTAATGCTAGTTTACTATATATATGTTTATACCTAAATTCAAACTTATGTTTTAGATCAAAATTTAATGCTAGTTTATATTGAAATCTCATACGTGTTAAATTAAATTTTAAAAGGAGATGATAGAGGGGGTAAAATAAATTTACACTTGACTATTTCCTTTCCAATTAGACTTTATTAGATTTTTATTGCAACATAACTTACCTTTCCATCTTCACTTTTCTAATTTACTCTTACATTCATTGCCTCCTTATGTGGATTATTTTCATACCTTTTATTTATGAATGTAAACTATAAGTGGCGGCAAAGATGTACATATACATTATACACCTGTTTATATTACCTTGTTTATGCTATCATATTTTTGAATGTATGTTAATGCATTCCTTGTAAAACATTCAATCGAAATATTAACATGTTGTTTAATTTCCAATCTAATCACAAAGAGGGAGAAATGAAGACTTCTTAATGTTTTGAAATTTGAATTCTAAAAGTTTGTTTACAATATAGAGTTAGTCCATTCATTCCCTTTCTATTTAATAATTACCTCTTTTTAATACCTGCTACTTTTAAAAAGGCTGTTCATATTTACTATATTTCAATACCAAGTTTGTTCGTATTTACTTTATTTTTTTTCCATTCATTTCAAAATTCATTTTCTGAAATGTCATTTTATTTATTTCTAATTAATAGCAGCCTCTCTTTACAAATCTCTTTGTCCCTAAACCTAACTCTAACCTTATAAATACGATATGATGCAAATGAAACCCTAGCCTCCATTTTAATCTTTTTTTTTTCAAATCTCCTTATTATATCTCATTTTAATTTTCCTTCCTCTTTAAATATTCTTCTTCTCAAATTTTATTTCATTTCAAACTTTCTTCTTTCTTTTCAAATCTTGAACTTCTCTACAATTTTCAATTCTTCTTATTTCAATCCTTTTTTTTCAATTCTTTTTTTTCAAATCTTTTCCAAACCTTTTAAAAATACATACATAAATACATACATATATATATATTAATATAATAATGAGGGAAATTAAAGTAAATCAAAATAAAAGAAAAATTACGGAACAAAGCTAGCAATCAAGAAGAAACTAAGGAAACGTAGAGCGAAGCTATTGATTAGAAGTCTATTATTTTCAGATTCGTATAAAGGTGAGTGTTTTAACCCACTCACAACTTCTAAAATTTCTTATGTTTGTTAAATTGATTTGTGATATGAGTAGAAATTTATTTATGACTATTTGGCATATTTTATTCATCATCTCAGTTAAATTACATTTATTTAATTAAATTGTTATTTAACTATTCATTGCATATAAACTGCCATTTAAACAGTTATTTAAATTTATTATTGATTATAAACTGCTAGTTAATACTTGTTGTTTATTATCTATTCTATAGTGATGTTTTAGTGTATACTGGATGATGATTGTATAAATGGGTGATGATTGATATTGGATGAACAGATGCTGTATTTTATATTGTATAAACCGCAAGTTATTGTGCATTTTCATTTCATTCGGGATTGTGGTTTGAAATGATATACAACCGCATTTTTATTTTAAATTGCGGATTGAAATGATAAATATCCGTATCACTTGACCATAGGGTAGAAAATTTTATATAGGCACCGCGGTATATATATAAAATATTTTTTTTGAAATGATTTTTTATGGTTTGGAAAGAAATATACGGTTTAATAAATTTAATTTTGATATTATATAAATAGTATTTTATATATGCAGTTAATTTCTTGAATTCAAGCTATGTATAAATTTGTGTAATAAAAATAAGTATATTTATGGAGTTAGATTGTTTATATTATATGGTTAAGTACTTGTTCAAAATATTGTATATATAAAGTTTTATTGACTTAAATAAAAAATTAAGTTGGAATATAAATATGAAATTGGTTTGAATTGAATTATTTAAGAATTATACTCGAATAAATTTGAGTAGAAACTTAATTAAAATTGAGGTTTTGAAGGGTATGATTCTTATAACTAAATTTGGTTTAGAGGAATTTAAATGAATATAAAGTTGATATACCAAGTTAATACATTGAAAGAATATCCAGTTAGGTGAAGTAAAAGTTTTACTTAAATTATATTGTATTTATTAAGTAAATATTTCAAATCAAAATAATAGAAATGGAATTTGATATATATGAAAATTATCAAAGAATTCGTTTGAATGGTGTAATATTTAAAGATTTGAAATATATGGAAATTTAAATGGTTTATTTGGAAATTTACAATCTATAATTGGAATTGATTTAGGTAGGTGAAGAAAATAGTTTATCGTATAAAGAAATTTATATTTAACCCATTTAAGTGGTGGGGTTACATTTCGAAGTTATGAAATCCAAAGTTTATATTTTGAAGGGCTATTTTTCAAGCGTTGGGTTTAGAAATATTATAACTTTGAAATTATTATGGGTTTATAAAGGGATATATTTGGAAAGGATATCTTATTGATTTGGTTTTAAAAATGAAGATGATATTGTATATGGCTTTGAAATTGATATTATATTCTGGTTTTAATGGTATAAATTATTCTGAAAGACCGCAGTGTTATAATAACGGTTGGTTGTTGAAGAGACCGGAATCGGAAGTTGTCATGCTCTCTGCCAACTCCGAAAACCACTTTAAAAACCGTGTACGCGGTGGAGATTACAGAATGAAGTTGGATGGTGGCGGCGTTTCCTTTGAGGTAAATACGTGGACCCGACTCCCGTGAGTTGGCATAAGGTGGCTAAAAAAGGAGCGATTCTCGGGCCAATGAGGTTATTCCTCTGATCGGACCCATCCCTTCGATATTATACTTTGACTTTTGGATTGATTCGGTGGCCACTATTGATTTTTTATTTGGAGGTGTGGCTCGAGGTGGGCGGTAGCTGTGGCTACGCGTTACCACCAGCCCGGATGCATAATTGGTATATCTACCCTGGCATTGCCTAGTTGTGCCGTGTCACCTACCCTATCGCACCTTATACGAGTTTGTTTTTCTCCCGTAGCCCGTGTGGTATCCTCTGGTGGCTTCCCGATCAGGAGGGACTATGATATTGTTTTTCTCCCGTAACCCGTGTGGTATCCTCTGGTGGCTTCCCGATCAGGAGGGACTATGATATTGGATGGACTACTAGGACTATTACGTGTTAAGCGCTATATGGGTAACCCCTTAATGATAAGAAAAAAGTAAGTTTATTTTACAATTAGACACTATTATAATAGCAAAATATACTACATAGTAAATAGTTTAACGGATCCTTAGGAGATGTGAATCCCGAACATCTTTTAAGTTACTGGACTCATATTTATTCCTGTTGATTTAACTTACATAAGATCTTTTAGTTCTGACTCGAGTGTTTTGTTTTTTTCAATTCGCTCGGGTCAGTCCAAGCATTTCAGGCTTGAAGATTTTATTTCTGGAGGACGTAGACGAAGATTTCGCTATTATTATTATATTATATTCCAATACACTATATTCCGCTGCATCGATTTTATTCGTTGGTATGTGCAATTCTGATATATATCGTATAAGAAAAATTAAATATTTTGTAAACAGCTTCATGAACTATATATTTGATTATTATATTTCATCCTTCCGTTGTGAGATTCCGTTTTGTTTTATTTCTTCATTCTTTTTCTTATTTACCCCATAACAATCCGTCCTTCCATATGGTTTGAATTGGCACGTGTGTCGATTTAAAGCGTGTGAAAAGGCGGGACGTTACAGAGTATCTTCTCATAGTCGCCTGATCGGGAGATACGCCGGTACTGTATAGACTACTGGCATTATTTGTGTTAAGGGCAATATGGGTAACCCCTTAATGCTATTTTCAAGTATGTTTATTTTACTATAGACGTTATTATAACAGCGCAATATTACTACATAGTAAATAATTTAACGGATCCTTAGAGGATGGACGATCCTAAGCATCCTTTAAGTTACTTGTTCATTTACTGTAGTTTACTTGAGTTGGTTTACATTATATAAGTATGTATGTCCTGGCTCGAGTGTTTTGTGTTTTTCTTTACGCTCGGGTCAGCCGAAGTATTCACAGCTTTGGATTTCTCTTTCTGGAGATAGTCTTTGCTGGAGATTCTGCTATCTATTTATATATCTATTTCAATTTCAGGTGTTCTAGTTTATCTCATGTATTAGTGAACTTCTATGTATTTGGGATTTCTATTCTATTGTTTTCAGACTGATATTATGTATTAGTTTTGAGACTGTTGTAGTAGCTTCACGAACTACTATGGTATTTTAATTTCCGCTATGAGTTATTCTGATATTTCTATGCCCGTGATTCTACGTGTTTGATTTCATTTGCTCCAAATTTATTTACAATCTGTTATTTTACATCACTCAAATCCGAGATGTGTGGATTATTGTCGATTTGAATGGTACAAAATAGTGGGTCGTTACACTGTAACCAACAAATACTTCAATCCCATATCACTAAAGTTGATAAAAAGCTTGATAAAGTTAAAGGATTTTTTACAAATTATGGCAAGACATCTTGTGTTGATCTGGAACTTCAACGGCTACACTAGGTGATCCGGGTAAGCAACCCGTCTTCACTTGGTCTTCCTCTACCGATGATCAAGCAAGTAGTAGCGACAACAGTGGAAATGAAGGCGATAGTAGTGGTCAAAGAGCACATGGCGATTGGGGTAAGAATATAATGGAGTAAGGTGTTACTTTTCTTATGTGAAAAAAAATTAGTCTTTATTTCACAACAATATGGCTTGTATTATATAGCCACTCTTTTCGTATTACTTCAAGACTCTTGTTTATGATATTGTAATGTACGAATGTTCGGTTCCTTTATAATATCTATCAATGCTTCATACTTTTATATTCATTATTCCTTTTTGTCGATGACAAAGAGGGAGAAATATTATTACTAACATTAAGAATGTAGGATATAGAGCGTCAAAGATTCATGGGGAGTAAGTATTTATATTATATATTTGGTCAAAATCTAAATCTATTTACAGGTCGTCATCAATCGAAAAGGGGGGGAATGTTTAGACTTGGTTTGATTCATGTCACAAAGCTATCACTATGACATACAAATTTGACGACTACTACGACAAAAAGAGAATATATACTACATGGAGACAAGACATCAAAATCAGTGCATCAATTATATTATCTTGTTTTGAGTCTTAGGACAATTTTGTTAAAATCTCTCCTCGTTTAACCTATATATTTGCTTAAAAATAATCTTAATGATTTATGCATATAAGCATAGAAAATATGTATATATATATATATATATATTATCGAAGTTTTTCTTTAAAATCATATAATATATATATATTTAAAACTTGTGAAAACTGTGCAAATTGCACATAAATTAATAGGTCAGTCGACTGACCTTGTAGGTCAGTCGACTGACCTGTATATTTCTGTGCAACGTGCACAGGTGCACAAATAAACAAATAATACGTTAGAATATTCAGTCGATTGACCCAGAGGTTCAATTGATTGAATTTCTACAACCGCTATTTTCTGAAAGACATGACTATTTGTGAAGAGTTACAAACCTCTACGAAAAGATTTGGACGCAACAATTGAACCGGAACTCTTCGTCAACAGTCGCTGCTTTTTAACATCTATAAATACAACTGCTGAATTTTCTTATCTTCTAATCTAACGCTCTTGAATCTACTTGCAACTATACTTTCAAATATTCTGCATTAAAGCAATATTATACCTTTCTATTCTTCATAAACTTCAAATACATATATAATACTCGAGGAGAAGATTATAGGAAGGGTGTACTACAAGTGACAAATCCGTATTGTTAGAACACACAAGGTCAAAAAAATATTTTGTATTTGTTGAAGTCCTGTTCTACTGCCCAGGCGTGTCAAGTCCTCTTCGGCTGCTGAGGCGAAATCCTGTTCTGCAGCTCAGGTCCTTGTTCGGCTGCTCAAGGGTTGTATAGACCTGTTCCTCCGGGTTAAGTGGGGGCTATTGTTTTAGCGAAATTCCAGAAGGAGTCTGGGACTGGATGTAGGACGGAGCTCCGAACCGGTATAAAAATCTCTGGTGTTATTTTTATTATACTACTTTTATATTCCGAACTATTTACTCTATAGCTATCACCACTATACTCTGGGTTATCGTATATCCATATTGCACGATCCATAGCACACTTTCAATTTGTACCTATTAAACACTCAACAACCAAATGAGAAGACATATATGGAATGTAATATCAACATATATAACGTATACTATAAAACTATCATATGGAAATGAAACATATGCAACATAAGCAATCATCAGACAATTAACATCCAACTAACAACCATCAACAAATTTACAACAAAATTATTTCATAACCAAATCAATATTCATTCCTAATTTTATTAACATTTACCTGATTGTTTTTAATTTATTCACATTCACTAATCACAGTTGATTATATTCAATTTAGATTGGACTCAATCTAGCCACATTCACTTTAGATTCAATTCATATTTACTTTCCAATTCACTTAGCAAAATTCTTTTAATACCATTAACACATAATGCTGATTATTCACTTAGCTCACTTAATTCATTTTAAATATCAAATTCAACTTCATTTAATATTACTCAAGTTAAATTTCTCTTCAAATTTTATTCAACATTTCTTAAGTTAAATTTCTTTCCAAACTTCATTTTATATTACTCAAGTTAAATTCCTTTTCAAAAGTTTATTCTATTTTTCTTAACTTAAATTTCAACTTATAATTCATACTAAGATTTCATTTCTTAACATTCAACAAATAGAAAATTTGTTTTAACTTACTATTCTTAATTTTATAAGTTATACAACTTGTTTACTTAAGATTTCATGAATATTTACTTAAGTCTACTTTTATTCAAACTTTATAATTTCAATTCATGGTCATATAATCACTTTACAATCTTAAGCGTATATTCATTTTTATTTGATTCATATCAAATATCTATCTTATTCATTCCAAATCTAATTCAAATTTCAGTTATTTAACTTCTCTTGAGTTAACGTCAATTCGTATAATTCATTTTACTAATTCAATATATTTAACTTTACTCAAGATAAATTTTAACTTCATATCTCTCTTCACATTTAAATTTTTGAAATTTCTTTTTCTTATTTATACTAATTCCAATTATAAGTTCAAAACTCATTTCACTTATACTTATCAATTCCAAACTTGGATTTTAAATTCAAATTTGTTTATCACAACAAAACTTAAATTTTCAATTTATTAATGGTAGCAAATGAATCACTAGAAACTCGAAAATGATCTGATGATGTTGTAGTCATCACCTTTATTATTTTCTAGCAACGATAGTGAATTCAGTGCTTTTTTATTCCTTTAAAGTCCATTTATTTATATATCACGTTTATAAATCTGTACTTATATAATTTCACTTCTTCACTTTGCTTATATTAAATTATTCCAATTTGTTTACCTTTGTTTCGATTCATAATAATAACAACTTTTATTATTTAAACACAACAAATAACAAATGATAATAATTAAATATTACCATTCATTAACAACCAATAATCAATATATAATTATGTATAAAATATAATCGAGGTAAAATTATTTCATTTACCTAATTTCGAAAACTATATTGTGTCCAATCTCCATGTTCAAGTGTTTAGAGATCCCCATCGATAACGTTAGCTAGACACAACGATCAGAACCCATAAGCCACTCAACAGCTCAATTAACACAATATAAAATATTTTTATATTCATTAACAATACGCGCTCATATATGTGCACACTCTACTCATCCTATGGTAGAACCAAATCTATAATGAGTACACAAGAAAGTCTAGGAATATACTAAACCTAAGCTCTGATACTACACTATGACAACCCACACTCAGCACCCTCTGAATCCAACAATAAACCACACATGTCGGACCTAGAGTGCACCGATTGCAAATGATCATAAGAAAGAAAAGAGAGGATGAGAAGAAAGAGAGAAGCAGAATCGAAACAATACAGAATCTCACATCGTAGTGGAATAACATATAATATACATCAATAATCTTTACAAAGAGAAACTGTAATCTACATAAATCAATATCAGAGTACATCATAAATAATCATCAGCTTGTACAGTTAAAATAACCCGTCCTCGCAAATGCTAACAATTTACAATAACAACAACAATACAATGCAGTGGAATAATAAAAAGATACGTGTATATGACATGAAGATCTCCAGCTTGCCTGCTGAAGCTCGAAAAGCACCAAATCTGAACCTGTAAATATACTTGGTATGACCCGAGCATTGAAAGGGAAGAACGTCCGGATCTGTCTAGTAAACCAACGTGAGAAATCACACCTCAACTGAATTTATAAAGTAATCAAAACTTTTCCTTTATCAAAACAAAAGGTATCTCGTAAGACCACATCGTAAATTAATACTGACATGGTATTTACTCACGATAACCAAAACATCTCATATCAAATTCTCGTATATTATAATAGTGTCTATTGCACACAAATAATATTAAAATAGATGAAATTGTTACATTATTAAATTCCAGCATACACCTTGTAATACAAGGCTTCCTACAATAGAAAATAGCATGCACGTATTGGATTTTTGATTTCCATACAAATGACTAAGTGAAAGGACTACCTTTCCGAACCAACATAGTACATCTCTAAAGGGATGTACCTATAGGGCAGATACTAACCACCTAAACCAACACAAGATCAGCCCACCCCTCACACTGGATAGTACCGAATATGTCAACACTCCAGTCGTTAACGACCTTTAATCCGTGGCGACAAGCATACACAACAATAATCAAATACACGACGTCGTAGCGTGTAAAGATATATCTAAAAGAGTGATGACATCTCCTAATGGGAGCAACCTATTTTAGATTTTCTGCTTCTTTCCCTGTTTTAGTCATTTTTTGGGGAGTGAGGCCAAAGAGGTATCGATTGCCTTTGACATATCGCATATCACATATGACGTCATCTTTGAGTGCCACTTTTCCATTCCCGTTGACTACTGATTGCCTTCCACAAAAATACAACCGTTGAGCTCTTAGGTCTCAAAGAGGGTGTTATGCTAAGAGAAGTTGCCTTCTCCTCCACCACAGATGTACGTTTGTAATATCCAATGTACGTAATCACAAAAATGCAATGTCAGACACTTGTCCATACAAGTTGTCCAGGAACAGGACAAACCGAAGGCACTTTCCTACCACACCCTGTTGGAAAATCCCTGGGAAATAGACCTTACACTGGATTTTTCATAATGAAGTGACTATTGCTACTAGATGTATATTGGGATTTTAACCCCAAATGATCAACAAGCAGTCCTTCACTATGAAAATCCTAAATATCAATATCATCGACCAACCTGCACGATCGTCGTATAAATGTCGGTTCGAAGTGGTTTTCAGATAAATCTAATCCCGGTGTCTTTGCACCAACAACGCAAAAGCGTTTCTCAACTTTACACAGAAACTAATTCTCATAGGCTTCTCACATATCCAACTTTCAACTTGCTATCCTACGATCAAGAAGGAAGCTCGATAGATTGGAGTAATCACCCTGCACTACACAAATCAACATTCTCAACATAAATGATAATCAAGCATACATAGCCAATTACGTACTAAGTATAAGACTAATTAGTTTCCCCATGAAGTTGAGAAACTAAAATGGCCAAATTTGATAATCGGTAATTTAACTATCAAAGTAATGAACAAAATCTAGCACAAAAGTAGTCACTGGACTTGATTTTTATTAATCGTTTATAAGTCAAAACACTTCCCGGTTGCTCACTTTAAAATATCTTTAAAAAATAATATTCACAACCATTTCACTTATTGGATATTTGGAAAACATTTCCATGTACTTATTATAATAACAAGTAAATTCACAACTTGTTTTCAAACCATTTAAATTCCCTTTTTATAATATCACTTTCCAAAACATCCATTTTATTTAAAGGATCATTCACTGTCCAAAATCGTGAATATAATTCCTTGACAATTAATTATTTCTACACATTAAAATTAAAGTATTATTCACCGTCCAAAATCGTGAATCTAATTCCTTTTTATAAACATCCATATTTAGCTTATCAAATTAAATTAAGTTCAAATTTATAAAACAATATTTACAAATTCTGTTTATAATTTATATACACTTCCATATATAAAATTCCTTTTTAACAAATTCCTATTATATCTCATTTATAAGTCAAAATCCAATTATAAGTTAATTTCCTTATAAACATCTTATTTACAAATTCATTGTTTTCAAATCTTATTATTTATAAAATCCATTATAAATTCGTTTCTAAATTTCAATTGCAAATCCATATACTAATTTAACCACAATTCCATTTTTAATGTTTATAAAACACTTTTTGTAATTCCATTCATTTTATTTACTAAAATATCAATTTTATAAATCTTATACATATAAACCATTTAATAATAAGTTCAAAGTCCCAGTTTAACTTATTTGACAAAATAGTTAACTCCATATTTCAAAAATCATATTTGATTATATTTCACAAAAGCTATAATTTTTATGACATAAAAATTATAACTTTTTATTTATATTTAAAATAAATCCATTTCTTTAATAATTCGAAATTTATGTAAACACGTATATTTCCAAAATCACATTGAAATCCTTTTAAATTGAAATCATCATTTTAATATTTTAAATTTGCAAAATTGGCCCAATGCTGCAAAAGCGCTAAATAAGAGAATTCGCATCAATCAACAATCATGACATCCAAAGAAAATCATATATCACAAGATAACAACATATATAACAATATCTGAAAATAAAATCAACAATGATGAGGAATCCAATTGGATCTGTCTAACTTATCACCTGCAACAAATATACATACGAGAAAAATATGCATAATTCCCTCTTCGAGGCAGACGCGCATACAAAGGGTCATCCGCTTATACACGGAAACGTATCGGGTATCATCCGCTAAGATATGCCGGAATATATCCAAACCAATATGTATATATATATATATATCATATATCACCCAAACAATCATCACTTATCATAAATAAAATTTATTCTCACTTGTATAAAAATATAAGTGAGACAGAGAGAGTGAGTTGTGCTCATTTCGGTTCCATTAGGCATTGTAGCATTTTATTTTGAATAAAATTGAACGTACCCAAAATTTCTAGCAGCTCCAAATCAATCCAATCCAGCTCCAACGCGTAATGTTCGTGAATACGAAACCAACTTAACTTGTTTCGTACGAAATAGACCTCGTATGATAGAGTTATCAATTTTATAAGTTCACATGAATATTTATAATGTAAATTAACATTTTTTTATTTAAATGTTGAAAAATTCTGGGCCGTGATTCTTGAATAAGCAGATCGTGGATGCACTTTTTTCCTTTCCTCTCGTCTCGTTCAAGCTGCAGCTCGAGAAACCCATCTAGCTGCCTCCTCCCACCAATTTCCAACGCTCCACGACCATCTAGACAACGATCGAGCTCCACCATCATGAAGCCCATCCCCACGCGCACCTCCGCCTTAAGAGACGTGAAGCTCGACCTCCCCATACCTTAAAAAACATTAATGAACGTGCACGTTCATGGCCAAATTTCTGGCGATCCATCCCACTACTTTCAGTCACATCTGTATGGATTTGTAGCTCTCGTCGAGCTTTAAAATATTATAGTTGAGAGTTTTCTGTGAAAGTCAATGGATGAGAAGATAATAAGGGGAGAAAGTTGGCAATTTATGGCGATTCATTTCAAGCGTGGCGACTAGGGCTTGAAACCCTAGGGTTGTTGCAATTTGGTGAAAACGAGGTCCTTATATAGTAAATTTCGTGACACTATTCATCCGAAAATTTTTCGAACTCCAATCAAAGCGTACCGTCTGGCATTTATAATGTTTAACCCCTATTCCGAACATAATGGAATATATATCAGAGGCTAATTTCTTTGTATTTGGAAGATAGGTTTTTGAATCGAACTATTTTAATTAAAATTTACTTAAATGAATTTCTATGCATTTAAGCTTCGCACGACCAAACCATAAGTCCGATTGACAGGAAATTTGAGATCCTCTAATAATTTATTATTAGGGATCCAATGAAACTGCTTTCATCGAAATCCGAGATAGTACGAAAAATAGCTATTTTTACATGTTAATTAAATATTAAAATTTCCAATTACTATAAATTAAGTTTTAATTCAATTTCAAAAGTTTACTGTCACTATTCTAATCCAAATAGAATTTAAAACAACATTATAAATTATTTTCATTCACACTAAATTCATATTTCAATTATTTACACAATTTCAAATATTAAATTGACAATTAATTATCAAATAAATCAATATATTTGAAATATAATTTATTCAACTTATAAAATTCACTTTTAAAATTTTAAAACCAATTAAATATTCTAAACTTATATGACTGAAAAAACTGGGTCGTTACAAAAAGCCTGTATTAACTGATTTGACTTTGTAAATTAATTCTTTTTACCTACACTACCTTAGTTGTCAAATTATGTTTGGTGCAAATTTTCTATATTAAAAGCACTGCCAATTTCGATAAATAACAATTTGAATTATTTACAAAATGCGCCTTCTACTTTTTATAAATATATAAAACATTTAAGTCCCATACCTTAAATTTTTTTATATATCCATTAAAACATTTAGGAAAATGCTACAAAAATTCCTGTAAATCATTTTCAATATGTTTTCCAACATATATAAATTTCAGACCCTAAGCCAGTAGAATTTGGCCATGATTAATATTTAAACCCAAAAGAGCATTTTCTTCACTAGAAAATTCATATAAAATCCATATAAATTTAGAAAATTATGAAAATTGAAACCCATTTGTAAATTATCATTTCTAATCTAAATCTAAATTCGCAAGGCAATTGGATGTCATTAAATAGGGTTTTTGCGTTAAAACAAACCTAAATGAATAAGCATATATCATTAACAAGCATATATGAACATTTTATCATTCAAAAACATGGCATAATCATGCAAAATACCTTGGATTCATCTAAAAACCGAAAATAATTAGAAAAAATGAGATGTAATCACTGTTCACCTTAGCTTTTAGAGAAATGAATTTGAGATTTGAGTGAATTTGATTTTGATTTAGCTTCTTCCTTTAGCTTTCTTCCTCTTGTTCTTTAAAATGGTGGTCCGGTTAATTTTTAAGTTTTTGGATTGTGAAATGAACATATGATATAAGATACATGAGGATTTAGGGTATATAATTATGCTCTTTCCTATTTTACCCCTTCTCCCTTTCATTTAAACTCATCTTTAGTTCATTGTTTACATGGCATGGCTAACCCTTATGTTAAGCATAATTCCCAATCTCCTAATCATCACATTATTTAATTTAATTTAGCTAAATAGATATCCTAAATAATGTCACTAAAAATATGGGGTGTTACAGCGATTATCGCTATAAGCGCAGTTCGATAGAAATGATTTCTAGGTAAAAACTTCACTTTAGCTCTAACTACCACATGTTTCAATACGTAATTAAAATGTTTTCAAACTTTAAACAAAAGGTATAAACTTGGAAAACATTTCCAAAGTTAAGACTAAAGAAAGTTTTTTCCATCAGATCTCAAGTCCTTCTTTGACCATTTAAAGTGCTAGTTTCACATCCATTTCAACATACTTAGTTTTGTTTCACAAACAGTACTACCATCATATCATAAACTAATATCACTTACCCATATCTATATACATATCCAAACATATCAATATATTATCGAAATCACAAATCTATACAAACAACCAATTTATACTTATATATCATCCAAATGCCATTATAACAGAAAAAATATTTTCATAACATATAGATCATTAAAAATAAGTTATTTCCTTTTCCAAAAATATTAGTTTTACTCATCGAAAATTACCAATTTCAAACCAAACTGTTGCTAGAACTTGAAAGCAACTTAGGAACATTACAATATGAAGATTTTTGGATGCTTCGACCTCCAAGATGTGCTCGAACTAGGCTAATAGGGCTTGGCCTTTGTATTTTTGGGTGGTGGAGTGTTGTAGCTTAGAAGCAGAGGTATTGATTGGTTTGTAAAAGTGGTTTCGTGGCGATTTTTAGTGAAATAAGTGATATTTTCTTATTTTAGAAATTAAGAAGAGGAGCCATGGAAATATATTCTCAAGTTTTTAGGAAATTTAAAGTGGAGAAGGAACTTGGAAAACGAGAAACATGAGTGGTGAATGGAATATATGGGCTTAGGAATTAATTAAAATAGTATTAAGTGATTATATGTAAATACACACACATGAATGCACTCCATACATCCCCCATGATCTGCCCCCTCCTTATACTCCCCTCTATCATGTATAACTATTCATGAGCAGAATGGGTTTCCCCTCACTGATATCCTCTTTAAAACATATATTTTGCAAATCCTTTCCTACAACAACTGATTAATCAAACTGATATAATAATGATAATAATAGCTAAGTCCGTTAAGCTATAATCAGGTAACTAATAAGTTATCTGTCCACAAGTTATAAATGGACTATCTGTCTGATAACTAGACCGACCGCCCGTAAACTGTACTGACTACCTGCAAACTGGACTAACTGTCCGAATCAAACAGGACTATCTGTCCGAATCATTTTCTTAGGGTTAACTACCCTTTATCTTTTTCCTTAAAACCTTTTCAAAATGATTTAACCTTTTAAATCATACCTATACAAGGAAAATATATTCTTTGCTTTATTCTAAGCTATTTTTCCATGTTATATATGCTTTTATTCAAAATAATGTTGATGAATTTTATTAAGGATTGACTGTACTTTCAAAACAAGTTAAAACTCTTTTTAACTTGAAAATACTTAGGCTATATTGCCTATTTAATATATTCGAAACCTTTGTTTAAAACCTTTAAATAACCCTTTCGAAACCCCTGTAGGCAACCCATTTGCAATCATTGAAAGTGACCCTTTCGAAACCATTAAAAGGCTTTCCTTCGAAAGCTTCAAAACATTATGCATCCCTCTTTAAAACCTTTAAATATTGCCTTTCGAAAACATAGGAAAAACCTTTCCTTTCAACCCTTTCAAAACCCTTGGGAACCACCCCTTCTAAACCATTCACTAAAACCCTTTCGAATGCATTAAAACACTAAACCTTTTGGCCTTTGGGTTCAATTTAAAACACGTAGGAACCTTTCAAATCCATTTAAAAATTTAATCCTTCGAAACCTTTGAAAACTGTTTCGGTCGAAACCCTTTGGATTATGCTTTCAAGTAGAAAAGGATTATAAACCCATTAAAGTCGAAAGCACCTGTTCCAAAATCATTTCCTAAGTAAAGAAGTGATGGTGTCGAAAACATCCCTTCGAAAGCATTGGAGAAGTGGCCAAATTTTAGAAAACAAAGTACCCTTTCGAAACCATCTGAGTTGAAAGGTAAAAAGGCGGCGGCAAAAGGTTTCGACTTAGTCGAAATCAGTTATTTAAAAACAAAGGGGCAACCTAATAAGAACCATTTCCTTTAAATTCACTTGACCTAGTCAAAAGCTAACTAAGTCAAAAGCTACTTAGTGGAAATCAATTTAGTCAAAAGCAAGCAGCATATTTTTTTATTTAAAAATAAAGTAAAGCCTCGTCCCTTCGAAACCCTTGGTTTCGACTACATACCTTCCGCCTACATCCAATTCACTACGTACCAATTCCCTAACACCATGTGCATTGGTTTTGACTGTGTCGAAAGCAAAGATAAGGATGGGGAACCTAGTGCCGAAAGCATCCAAACGGTGAAAAACATGTAGCAAATAGTTCTTTTTACCTAACCTGCTTTACGTGTCAAATTTTTATTAGTTGCCTCTATACTTTACCACTAAAAAGTGCTGCAATTTTCAGAACTAAGTATTTGGATTATTTGTAAAAAGCCCCTTCTCCTTTTATAAATATATAAGACATTTAAGTCTCATACCTTAAATAATTTTATATATCAATTAAAGCACATAGGAAAATTCTACAAAAATTTAAGAAATTTCTTTTAATATGTTTTCTAACATATAAAACTTTCAAACCCAAACCTTTTATTATTTAACCGTAAATAATTTATAACCCAAAATAACATTTTCTTTACGAGAAAATTCATATAAATTCCACAAAAATTCTGAAAATTCTGAAAATTGAAACCCATCACTACAATATCATTTATGATCTTCATAAAAATTCGCATAAGCTTCTTCCTAGTTTCTCTATCTTTTCCCTTTTCTCTTGTCAATGGTGGTCGGCCTCTTACTTAAAATTTTGAAAATGAAAAGTGAACGTGTGTAGGAGAGTACACAGCCATATTTAAGGGATATAGGAATAGAAACTTTCCTATTTTACCCCTCCTCTATTTCATTTTAATTCTTTTCTTAATTCATTGTCAAATGGCATGGCTACCCCTTAAATAAAATCAAATCTAAATCCCCTAATCAACACATTATTTTATTTTATTTAGATAATTAAATATCCTAAATAATGTTACCAAAAATCTAGGGTGTTACCCCAACACTTAGAAATTTTCCTTCCCTGCTTTAATTTTCCTACTCATGCCGACCGCTTTCATACCGTGCTCACATTATCTCCTTATCGACCTTACTTCATCATCATAATGCCCGTCGTCACCAATTCTTTAGCACCACCACCAGCCTTCTAACTTCGCTACCACATCTAATAGATCATCGCCACCACCTAATTCTTCAGTTGTCTCCACCAAAATTGATGAACCCATCATCGAACATTCCTCCTCCTGCACGAAATTCGATCTTGCCAAACTAATTCAGCGGCGCATCCGTGTAGTGGTGGTCGACAATGGAGGTAAAGGTTTTAGGGGATTCTAGGAAAGAGTTGGTCAAAGGACTAAGCAATCCCAGGGATTCTCATAGGTTTAAACTAAGGTGAACTCGGTTTATTTCTGAGGGGCGCTTTGTCGCTCATATCTCTATCCTTTGGACTCAAAGCATTCTGACTAACCCATGTTAGGACTTAACCAATCGCATACCATCATTCGAATACCAATAAGACGATTCATTTAAAACAACTATCATATTGGGCGGGCTTCTAAACTCGAATGATTACATCTCTAATTACTATGAATAAGTACACTTCCAATGTTCCTATAGAAGAAAGACTTCCACATTATTCTGAATGACTATTCCCTTATCGATTATCGAAAGATAACATGTAAGATCTGATACATAGTTCAATCGTGCGACGTGGCCCGTTTTTGTAGCACGAGCGAGCTATCTACATTGGATGGTCCATTCATCATGTAAAGGATACATGACTCACACTACATAGATTAACACTTTGCCTTGCCCTGGTCGACGTCTAGAATACAATTTGATCAATACACGTCGACATCTATTGGATTCTAAGCACCGCCATACTTGACCATATTAAATGCCAAGTTTTTCTATTCAAAATGACTCATAGATCGCCTCACTTTTAAACTGGCACCGAGACATCTAATCCTTGTAAGCTTGGTCCTTTACAGCTCAGGCTTCGCTAACCGTACATGTCGAGCTCAATTGTTCAGTTACCACCAATTTACAAAGGATGATTGTCCCAGCAATGATATTGCAGAATCTTACTCCTCCTCTAAACAAGCATGGAATAAGTGCCAATAATTCTTACTTCGAAGATTCTACATAATATATGTTGCTAACACAGGATCCCTAAAGGCGACATACTTCTCCCAACGTTGGCTCAATAAGCACACAATCCTTCGTTGGGATACAAGGTCTACAATAGATACATTTTATCGGGTGGCCCTGTGCCACCCTTCAGTCTGTTTCTCTATACGAATCCTCAATAACTCAGGTTGGCTCTATCTCAAGTTTATCCTGCATTCTTCTGAGTTCTCTGTACATGCTCTTCATGAACCACTTCCGTCGGCCTCCAACTTTTAATGAGCTTACTTATCTCTTCCACTTCAAACAAAGGTGTGACTCGCCAACTTACATGATTATCGAGACCTGATGTAGATGCAAGGTCATCGAGAAGCTCTATAAAATACGTTTTTCTTTAAGATTGAATATTTCTTCGTCCCATGCTTGTTCAGCTTTAACCGACCCTGGCTCTCTGGAAGTAAAATTGTCTCCTTTTCTCCCTTACATACCTGAATTTTCATCATCTCAATGTCTAACTTCTGACCCAATTCCTTCTCATATATTCCTGCTTGTGATACCAGAAGGAGCTCGATGATACCTTGGATGCCTATAGAAAGTTCCGATTCGAGGTAGCTCAACTACATATCTTATAACGAATGAAAACTTTTACTACTATCACCGTCGTCGAAGATGTTCAAAGAAATAGTGCCAAAGAATGGCGACTTCACATGAAATCCATTAGCTTCGATAAAGCCCAGAACTATGGAGCATGAATATCATCTTCCAAGAATCACGATGACTACTAAGTGGTACTATGATCGACATCGAGACTTGCAACGACCATAATTTGGCTAACATTATTTAGGACATTTAGTTAGATAAACTAAAAGAAATAGTGTAAATGAATAAGGGACTGAGATTTCTATGATCATAAGGTAGCCGTGCCTAATTTATATAAAGCCAAAGAGAATTAAAATGAAGTAAGAGGAAATAAGATAAGGGCAAAATGCGAATATGTTATATTCTTATACAACTAAACCCTTATCCCATTCTCATTTCCAACACTCAACAAGCAAAAATAAACATAGAGTTTGGCGGGCCACCATTAGAAGAAAACAAGAGAAAGATAAGCAAGGATTCAAGTAGGAAGTTTAACAAAATCAATTCAAGAGCAAATCTCAACCTTCTTAACAATCAAGCCAAGACGAATAATAAATTACATCTCATTTTTATTATTTTCGGTTTCTAATGAGATCCAAATTTATTTTGCAGGAAAAATACCATATTTTGATTGTTCATATGGATATATACGCTTGTTGATGATTTATTTTATTTCATATAGATTTTATGATAAGATCTGATTTGAAAAACCTATTAAATGACATCCAAATGGCTTGCGTTTTTTATATAAGGTCAAAAATATTATTTTAAAGATTGGTTTAAATTATTTTTAGCTATTATATGTTAACTTTGCATCAGAAATTTAAATATATTAGTAAACATATTAAAAGTGATTTGTGGGAATTTTTGGAGAAGTTACCTAAATATTTTATGAAAGATATAAAATTATTTAAGGTATGTGACTTAAATGTTTAGAAAAATAGAAGGGCAATTTGTTAAATGTTTTAAAATTTTTAAATACAGAATTAGGTGGCACTTTTAGAAGAAGGTTTAGTAAAAGAATTGGCAACCAATTATATGTTGACAAATAAGACAAGTTAGTTGGAAAGATATTACTTTAAAACCTTAAAAATTAGTTTTGTATAGGATTAACTGCTTCGCCACTTATAGCAGCCAGCTTTCGGCCCCATAAATCTGCCTCCTACCAAGTTGAAACCAATACACATGGTCTCAATGCCTTGGTACGTAGTAGATTGCGGAAAGGCGAAAGGCATATAGTCAAAATGTGCTTTTGCAGGGGTAGAAGTAGCTCCTATAAACTTGGAACTGTTTTGGTTATAAATAAGGCTTTCGAAGAGGTTGGAGCTTTCGACTTAACCAACTCGCTTCTGTTTTTATAAAGAAAGGACTTTCGAATGGGTTGCTGCCATTTATTTTTAAAACAAGCTTTCAAAGGGGCCAAAATCCATGCTACCACATTCAACCCATCGAATCAATGCTTTCGAAGGGTACTTTTGCCTTTAAACTTTGAAGTTGCTTCTTCATGCTTTTGAAAGAGTCGGTTTCGAAACCATTAACTTTTTTTTTACTTAGGAATAATGCTTATGAAAGCAATGCTTTCTCCCCAGTTCTCTTAAGACCGTTAGATATATTGAAAGATAAACCCAAAGGTTTCAAAAGGGATGGTTTTAGATGGTTTCAAAGCTATGTTCCACAAACTTTTACTTGAACCAAGTGCTTTTGAAAGGTTTGCTTTAAGTAAAGAACTTTAATACTTTCAAAAGGTATATAATGAAGGTTTCGAAGAGGAGATTCCATAATATTTTTGAAAGATTTACTTTTAGTATTTAAATGAAAGGTTTCCAATTCTTTTGAAAGGCAAGTTTATAGTGTTTTGAAAAGAGGATGTCTAAGATTTTATAAAGCTTTCGAAGGGATACTTTCAACCATTTCGAAAGGTCTATTTTTAAAGGTCTCAAAAGGTATGTGTTAGCACCAAAATTGGTCACTAACACCCTTGAGTAGAATTATGTAGAGAGATTAATGAATAAAATAAATAAAAATAGAGGAATATATGCAAAACTAACTACAGAAATGAGAACACGAGAGTTATAGTGGTTCGGCGTAACTGCCTACATCCATTGTTAGAACAATCTTTATTTCTTTACTCTAAGACTTGAATATAGATACAACAAGTAAAAAAATTGTTCGAATACAAGTTTGAAATGAAAGAAATCTAGTGCAGAAAATGGTAGAGTGTCCCCAGAGTTCTCCAAAAAAGGTCCCTTTTCACTGCACCACTGTCTCTCTATTTATAGACGAAGATAGGCTAGAGTTTCTTCTTAGGCCTAGGAGCACAGTACCTTGGCCCATATATGGGAACCCCAAGTCGATCGACCTAGGCATGCCGAGCGAGATAAACTAAACGACAAATGCTGATCCAGGATGGCTGAGCGGTGGTCATCGGGTAATTGACTCGAAGCGGACTCTTAAAGGACTCGGAGTAATTCACGGTGGACCTCGAAGTAAAGCAGTGTCGACTTTCTCACTTCACTATTGGTTCCACGGGCGGGCTAACTTCCTCATCGTGCACCGAACCAGATACACCGATTATGCACGCCGAATGACTTCTGACCTGACGACAATAACTCCCCTTTTACGAATAGTACCCGGTAACCCGTCTAGGCTGAGCCACATGCGACTTACGTCATTCATCGAGCCATACGTTCCAATCCAATCTGATGGAGCCATGTGTGACTTCACTGCCTTGACCGAGCAGTACATGCCGGGCGACGACGACTCAATTGATCGACCGATGTGGGCCGAGCGATCTTGACCGAGCGACGTGTGCTGAGTTACCCAGACCAAGCGACGTGTGTCGAGTTACCCAGACCGAGTGGCACACACCGAACCGTACCTACCGAACCGCACATAAACTCCCAAACATGTAGATTGCATCAAACCCTTATATCTTCAGGCTCTTCTTGGTCAGAATCTTGTCTAGTGCTAATGATAATATCTTCAACTGTCGTTTTGTAGACGAGACAAGGTGCCGGGTAACATTTGCCACCCCAAAGTGTGTCATGTGAAGCAACACGACAAGCTTTGAATAAGTAATCAGTTCCTACTTTCAAAAGCCTAACGTATACGATCTCACGTAGGCCGAAACATGGTTGACTTTACTAAGTTATATTTTCTTTCTCTCTTCTCTCTTCTCTTTTTATTTATTTATTTAATTTTTTACGAGAGTGAGGTCGGCTTACGTAGCCTGTCCCACTCGTTTGGCCTAATGTAACGGCCCAGAATTTTGAACAATTTAATTGAAAATATTTAATTAATTTTAAATATTTGAATGATGGTTTGACTTGAATTTCAAATTATCAGAATGAAATTGGCAATTAAATTTTAAAATTTAATCTATTGAAAGTTGAATAATAATTTGAATCTTCAGTTTTAAGCTGATCAATAATATTTCAAAGGCTTATAAAATATATATTGACAATGCTGGAGATAATGGAAGCTTCAGAATTGAATTTGAAAGTGATTTGATCAGTTTTGAAATTATATCGTTTGAGTCGATATTTAAAAAAAATAGCCTCCCGAGGCATAGTCTCGGAATTCGACGAAACCAGTCCCATGGGATCCGGAATATTGTATTATTATCGGATTTCAACTTTCATAGCGTTTGGAGTTGTTGTGTGAGCGTACGACATATAAACGCGTTGAAATTAAATCGAATTCAATTAAAATTTAAATTTGAAATTGGTTAACATTAGCTACTTCCCTTCCCATCACGACAAATAGCCTTGTTCCTCCCATACTGCTGTCTTCCTTAAATCACGCAACTCTCCTTTGTTTCATCCTGGAATCACGCTCCCCCCTTCCTCATAAAATACGAAGCCCCACTTCTTTTCGTTTAAAATCAAACTCCTTTGAAAAGAAAAAAAATGGTTGCCTCAAAATTTTCTTCGTTCGCTCGTCTTCAAAGCTAGGGCTTGTGAAAGTCTTCGAAACTGATGCTTGAATGTTGATCGATCGAAAGGTCATTTGCGAGTTTGCTTCATCAATCGTCAGTCTCTTAAGGGCCACGGCTTCGACTCTTCATCTATTCGAACATGCTGCTTGAACTCGTCGAATCAAAGGTGAGTAATTTTGTTTACTCACATTTAATTTCATTCCAGACCTTGTTTTCGTTTATATGTGTGCGATCTCCTTTATTCGCGTTCGAATATATAATTGTTTGTATTTGTCAATTTAATTGCTCGGCCGTTCGATTATGTTTAGAAGTTGATGATTATTTTGGCCATTTGATTTCGTTTTGATGCTGGTGATTGATCTTTGACTTCGTCAATTTCGTATATTTTGTTTGTTTGATTTTCACGACATCGATTTGAACTGTGGCCACCACGGTGTTAAATTTTTATTCAATTTCGGTATTGATTTGTTCTATATCAACTTTGAATTCTGGAAGTATTACACTTGGACTTGATTGATTACCTTGGCCACTATTTTGATCATGTCCTCTATGAACTTGAAGTGGCACGTGTTTTAGGTTTTTCACTTCGATGTTTGACACTGTCATACTCGGCTCTGACTTGATAATGTTTTCGATTTTGGCATTGTTAGAACTTGCCTATTCTGGAATTGCTGTACAACTCGTCTGCATTTTGGCTTGTTCGAATTTTTGCTTGATGCTAGTTTTCGAGTTGCTCTGTTACTTGATGACCATTTCCATTCTTTGTTTTTGTTTAAAACTGGTGCTTGCATGTGACTTCGGTCACTTGATTTCTTAAAATGTTGGTGATATTGTTGAACTGTACCATACCATTGTAAGATTTTGGTAGTCGATGAATTCTAATGGCTTCGGCCTTGGATTGAGATTGCTGTATATTGTTGTTTCACTTTGTCAATGATACGCTGATGTTGAGACAGTGAAATAGAAATTTGAGTCTTCATTTGATAAGTGATGCGCACTTGATTTTACGATGTTGAATTTGTTTGATATCAACCTGGTTCGATTTTATTACTGTTTCATAACTCTGGCCATTTTGTTCATCCTTGATAGCATTTTCGACCTTTACTTTGGTTTGACTTTTTTTTGTTGTTCCATGACTTTGGGTTTGTTCGAACCTGATACTGTTTGGAGCTTAAATGGTTGAAATACTTACGAACTTGGAGTCTTTGCGTACTTGTCTCTGTTTCAAGTCTGATACCTTCTGAAGTTTATATCTGTTGGGTCACTATTATATTTTGATGTCGTTCTTTATTCCTTTGACTCCGGTCAGTAGCACACGGCTTGTTCATGTGTCTTCGACTGCGACTCTAGATAGCACCGATTTGTCTTGATTCCACTTGATCCTTAGTGTAGTTGTTGTTGCTTCTATACATTTGCCTGAGTCACTTGTAACTGCTGTTACATGTTGTTCGGTCTCGTTGACTTCGACTTTGTCTATGATTGCTGCTTTTGTACTAGATTGTGCAGTGACATGAGCACACTTTGTTGTTCGGTCTGTTGTCGAGCTTGCATTTGATCTGGACATTCATTGGTTGCCATATTGGCTTCACTACATCTTCATTTACCTGTACATTTAAGTCTCGTCTTGCATCATGTGTCACCATTGTTATATATACTTTGGGTTCTAATTTGCATTCCAATTTCATTTAGTTGGCTCTGGACTTTGATCAATTGGCACTGCTTATACTAGCTGTATTCATGTGTGTCTGCTGCATTACGTAGTAAATCATCCCTTTTGCACTATGATTCCTCTAGCCTGTTTTCATTTTTCCTGGACTTTGGCCATTTTGATTTTTGACTGACTTCAGCATGACTTGAGTTTTGTTTTGACGATTTCACTGTGACTTCGGTTTTACCTTGCTATTTTGTTTCTTCTGATTTCTTTTTTACTCCGGTCAGTTGCTTTGAATAGTTCGACATTGACTTCGACTTGGTCTTTTGGAGTTGTAGCTTGCACTGTGCATTCATGTTCTTGCTGTGTTGCCATATTGATCCCTCTGTTTGCTTTGGCTTCATTTGATTATATGATGTTGCATCACTTGATGTTGCCCTGTTCCCTGACCTTTGTTGCCTCTGTTCATTGGGCTGCACATGTTTCATTGGCACTTTGTTGCTTCCCTGACCTGTGCATTCCATTCTCGTGTGTTCATCCTTGTAGTATGTCCTGATGCTTGATCATATGTTCGAATTGGTTGCTGTTCATGCCATGTACTTCAATATACATAATTATCAAAACTTGGCGTTACTCTGGTGCCTATGAGCCTGTTAGCACTATCTGTGTATGTATATACGTATGCGTATACACATGTATATATTTATAGGATAGTTACATTGTCGTTTCACTGTTTTTCATGATATTGTTTCTCTAAAGTTTTGAATATGGTAGCTTTGTCTATAACTTGACTTTGTGAAAATTCAAGTTTACATTTGTTTTGAGAAGGCTTTAACCTGTAACTTGAATTGGGTTCTTTGTAGTCTCTAGTATAATTACTCGAGACCGGTTGCATTTCAATTGCTGGTTTTGGCATTGGTTGAATTCTTTGTATTGATTTCTTGCATTCACACTTCATGTTTTAGCTGAGTCTGGCTCGGTCTCGACCTGAGCTGACCATTGAAGTGTTGCATTGTATTCAGGTTGTAGTTGCACACTTACTGTGCACTTTTCATATCATTCCCCTGATATTGTGCAGACCCCTTGTCACTGTGTTGCACTTGGTTTGCATATAGTCTTTACTGTGACCTTCCACTTGAGACAGTAAGTAGCTGTCTTGACCACTTGACTACATTTGGATTTGTTTTTTTGACACTTGTGTTGAATCCAGCTTAAACGCTCAGGTTTGACCTTATGCTCGCGTTGCGATTTTATTTGAATTTCATTTTAGTTGAACCTACTTTTTTCTTGGGTTTGACCCCGTGCTCGTTTGTGAACTTTCATTGAGCCTTTATGTATTTCATCTCTGTATTGGCGAGGTAGTGCACGCATGTGTTTACTGCAGCCAATTCAGAATATGCCATTTTAAATTGATTGATTTCAATTGATGAAATTGTTTCGTGCTGCCAATTCAATATTTTTGATATTGTATTTTGATTTGGTTTAATTTGATGATTTTGTTGTTAATTGCCGTTTAGGAAATTCTGTTGTTTTCTAAATTATCTTCATTGATAATTCTTTTCATTTATCTTTGTTGATGATTTGAATCTGTTGATTTGTTGTTTAACACTGTTATGTGTTATATTTACCGTTATCCGATTTCCTTGTTAAAGGATTGGATAGACGGGATTTATTTTGATTGTCGCATAATCTGTTATTTATTATTATTGCTTTTGTGCATTGATGACTGAGTTTGAATTAGACTGACCCGTGTATTATTTTCATTTGAATGTAATACTCGGGTTAGACCGAGTGTTTTGCAGCTTGAAGGTTTCCGGGCAGCGAGGTTAGAGAGAGGGGGAAAACGCTCACTTTAGTTCGGGGATTTTTTACTTAAAGAAATATTCTGTTGTATAAATTTAATACATTGTATAAACTCTGAAATTTGTAAGAAAATAGAAAAATTCATTTTTTGCGAAATATTATTATTCTGTGATTCTGTGGCTGATTCTGTTTAAACTTTGAACGTTTCAAGTTGGTTTAATTACCGACTAGGGGCGGTCAAAAGGGTGGGATGTTACAAAAATGGTATTAGAGCTTTGGTTTATACAAAGCTTAGTTTATGACGTTTAATATGAATAGTCACTAGGATCACGTTAAAGAAAACGTTTTTCACATCTAAAGAAGTATAAAATTGTTTTTTTTTGAAAAATGAAAGGTATTTTGAAAATTCAAATCCTTTTCGGAAATCCCCCTCTCTAAATTTAGGTTTACGATAGTTTCTCTTCGGTAAGGTCTCCTTAGATCTGAGTCCCGATCATTCGAAAACCCATTATCGAATTGCTGAGATTTATGAAAAATAAAATATAAGTTAAGTGAATTAATGAATTGGTTTAAATCAAATATTTTGAATATCTCCAAAGTAATAATTGGGAGATAAAATGACATGTCAATTTAGTTATAGCCAAGGGGATCACTGAACTATAACTTGGAAATTTGATTCTGAATTCTTTTGAAAATTGATTTCAAATGTTTTGAAGAACAATACTAGTAGTATATACAGGAAAAAAAAATTCAAGTAATTTTTCAAAAGATTTTCGAAAATAATAAAATTAAATAATTTTTTTTTTATGTTTCTAGCAAGGTTTGATACGCAAGTATGTATATATATAGGCATATTTCAAATGTTTGAAATAAATTCCGAAGTTGAATCTCAAGTTTGGTTGAATAATAATCCTATATATCAGGATAATGTACATTTGCAAATTGTCTTAGGGAAATGATTAAATAATCCAACCTTTGCTAAAGGGATTGCAAATTTTAATAGGAAACTTCGAAAACATCTAGTTAATGTGGAGATATGAATCTAATGGAACGAAGTCGATGAATGGCTTACTAAAGAACTAGTTGATTATTTTGGAAATAGAAAGCAAATGCAAGGTTCAAATGGGATTTAGATTTCAAGTTTGAAGTCGGTTTAAAACCAATATTGTGAAAAGTATGCAGAATTCAAACTATGAATTAAGTCGAAGTTGAAAAAGATAAATGGGAAATTTGAACAATTAGTTCAACTTGAAATTTTTCAAAAAGATTGAATCTTGAGTTAAATTGAGTTTAACTTCGACACCAAAAACAATATAAGTTGAGTTTTGAATTTCGGATGGTCAGTTTGGATTATATGTCTAACATTGTGAATTGATGACATAGCAATTGATCTCTATTAAACATATATCTATTTGGTGGCGGAGAATTTATCCTCTTAGCTATATACACCCTTCTCTGAGACGTACGAGCTCAGAGGTTATATATTGGTAGACATCAATTATGTGTTGAGGAATGACGATGTAACGTAAAATCCAAATCGAGTGTGAAGTCGATAATAAATTGAATTATGAATATGAACTGGGTTTGAGATAACCTTAAATTTCCAAATCGACTTAGAGGAAAATTTGAAATCGGTAACGAGATGGAAAATTCAGGAATCCTCTATTTTGTTATGGGTATAGGATACGGAGGTTTTCGGAACTTATATATGAGAATGCAGTAAATTCGAAAACCATCAGTTTGGAAAGTAATTGTTATGGAAATCTTATGTAAGTTTACATAGGTATGATATGTACGAAATGTGAAATGAAGTACTATATATATGATATTATGTTTTCTAAACTGAGGATATGGAAAAGTACCTTCCATTGAAAATTTGTGAAGGTGTTGGAACTCGGTATGAGTGTCCATTTGAAATTCGTAGCTACGTAGAATTTCCATAAGTTGGAGTGTCCATTTAAATTGGAATCCCTCGTGATGGGATCATGTTGATTGATGATGATGTATACTAGCGTAATTCGAGGGGTGTGATGCCTACACTTACAAGCGATCCCACTGGGACAGTGGCGCAACCACCGTGTAAACTGCGATCTAGATGCCATAGTGAAATTCGAGGGGCGAGATGCCTATGGTCACAAGCGATTCCACTGGGATAGTGGCGTAACCGCCGTGTGAACTGCGATCAATGGCAACAACCATGGCGAAATTCAAGAGATGTGAAATCTACAGATTACAAGCGATTCTACTGGGATAGTAGCGTAACCGTCGAGTAACTGTGATCCATGGGGGAACGTGCTTTCCATATCCATTTTTAAAAGGATTTTTTAGTATTTTCACTAGGAGTTGAAGAAAGTATATTTAGTACTTGGATATTTTTAGTCCTGCGCCTGGCCAGCGTATGCCTAATGTCTGTAAGAACGACGATAGACTTGTTAAACTTCGAGTTAGTAAGTATTTACAAAACTTTAAATAGCAAATCAATAGTCTGAAATTAAAATTACATAATTCCAACATAATAAATTAAGGAAGAAGATCTTTAAAATGTCTTGAAAGTCCACAGCTTTGGAGAAGATGTAATATGCAAATCTCTAACATGAAGAATTTCAAGTTTAAATATGAGTGGTTATAAACGAAAATAGTGAATTGAAAACAAATTTGAATAAAATGAATTGGAATTTGTAATGAATTAGTAATTGGAACTAATTTAAAATAGTGCAGTAGTAAATGAAAGTTAATCGATAAAATTCAATATTCGGAAGATAAATTGAAATCAAATAGAATTGAAACTGTGAATTGAAGTCAAAGGAAATTTGAAATGTAAAATTGAATGTAAATGAACATATAACTTCAATAGGGAAGTAAAAGTGTATGAAGCATATATTGAAAATTTTTGTAATGGAATTGGCAAAATGATTTGAATGTTGGAATTGGATACTACTACTAGCCGGATATACAGGTGTATAAAAGGAATTGGAAATTTTTGATTCGAAGATAAAAATTAAATTGCTCGACAAAAAGATACGTATTTCAATTTCAATATGAGATTTGATGATTTTCTTGTCTAGCCACTTGGCCTTTTCTTTTCTTTTTGAAATTGGGGGCTCGATGGGGCATTTTGTAGTCGTACCGGGTTAGACGCGCAAAGGAGACGTTGGCGAATTTTTTCAAAAATTTAAAGTGTTAGAAAAATTTTGAGAAAATTTTGAAAGTTTAAAATTTGAATTTATATTTAAATTTGAATTGAGAAGGAAAAAATGTTGTTTGAAACTTATAATTGAAGATGGAAAGTTAATTGAAATGATAATGGATCTTTAATAAAAAGATTTAGGTTAGTAAGTTGATAAAACTATTTGGATTGTGAAAAATAATAGAAGAGTTAAGGACCATTTTTCCTAACTTGTAATTTCGGGATGGAATTCTTTTAAGGAGGGAAGGTTGTAACGACCCAGAATTTTGAACAATTTAATTGAAAATATTTAATTAATTTTAAATATTTGAATGATGGTTTGACTTGAATTTCAAATTATCAGAATGAAATTGGCAATTAAATTTTAAAATTTAATCTATTGAAAGTTGAATAATAATTTGAATCTTCAGTTTTAAGCTGATTAAAAATATTTCAAAGGCTTGTAAAATATATATTGACAATGCTGGAGATAATGGAAGCTTCAGAATTGAATTTGAAAGTGATTAGATCAGTTTTGAAATTATATCGTTTGAGTCGATATTTAAAAAAAATAGCCTCCCGAGGCACAGTCTCGGAATTCGACGAAACCAGTTCCATGGGATCCGGAATATTGTATTATTATCGGATTTCAAATTTCGTAGCGTTTGGAGTTGTTGTGTGAGCGTACGACATATAAATGCGTTGAAATTAAATCGAATTCAATTAAAATTTAAATTTGAAATTGGTTAACATCAGCTACTTCCCTTCCCATCACGACACAGTAGCCATGTTCCTCCCATACCGCTGTCTTCCTTAAATCATGCAACTCTCCTTTGTTTCAGCTTGGAATCACGCTCCCCCTTCCTCATAAAATACGAAGCCCTCTTCTTTTCGTTTAAAATCAAACTCCTTTGAAAAGAAAACAAAAATGGCTGCCTTAAAATTTTCTTCGTTCGCTCTTCTTCAAAGCTAGGGCTTGTGAAAGTCTTCGAAACCGATGCTTGAATGTTGATCGATCGAAAGGACATTCATGAGTTTGCTTCGTCAATTGTTCGTCTCTTAAGGGCCACGGCTTCGACTCTTCATCTATTCGAACACGCTGCTTCAACTCGTCGAATCAAAGGTGAGTAATTTTGTTTACTCACATTTAATTTCATTCCAGACCTTGTTTTCGTTTATATGTGTGCGATCTCCTTTATTCGCGTTCGAATATTTAATTTTTTGAATTTGTCAATTTAATTGCTCGGCCGTTCGATTATGTTTTGAAGTTGATGATTATTTTGGCCATTTGATTTCGTTTTGATGCTAGTGATTGATCTTTGACTTCGTCAATTTCGTATATTTTGTTTGTTTGATTTTCACGGCATCGATTTGAACTGCGGCCCCCACGGTGTTAAATTTTTATTCAATTTCGGTATTGATTTGTTCTATATCAACTTTGAATTCTGGAAGTATTACACTTGGACTTGATTGATTACCTTGGCCACTACTTTGATCATGTCCTCTATGAACTTGAAGTGGCACGTGTTTTAGGTTTTTCACTTCGATGTTTGACACTGTCAAACTCGGCTCTGACTTGATAATGTTTTCGATTTTGGCATTGTTAGAACTTGCCTATTCTGGAATTGCTGTACAACTCGTCTGCATTTTGGCTTGTTCGAATTATTGCTTTATGCTAGTTTTCGAGTTGCTCTGTTACTTGATGACCATTTCCATTCTTTGTTTTTGTTTAAAACTGGTGCTTGCATGTGACTTCGGTCACTTGATTTCTTGAAATGTTGGTGATATTGTTGAACTGTACCATACCATCGTATGATTTTGGTAGTCGATGAATTCTAATGGCTTCGGCCTTGGATTGAGATTTCTGTATATTGTTGTTTCACTTTGTCAATGATACGCTAATGTTGAGACGGTGAAATAGAAATTTGAGTCTTCATTTGATAAGTGTTGCGCACTTGATTTTACGATGTTGAATTTGTTTGACTATCAACCTGGTTCGATTTTCTTACTGTTTCATAACTCTGGCCATTTTTTTCATCCTTGATAGCATTTTCGACATTTACTTTGGTTTGACTTTTTTTTGTTGTTCCATGACTTTGGGTTTGTTCGAACCTGATACTGTTTGGAGCTTAAATGGTTGAAATACTTACGAACTTGGAGTCTTTGCGTACTTGTCTCTGTTTCAAGTCTGATACCTTTTGAAGTTTATATCCGTTGGGTCACTATTGTATGTTGATGTCGTTCTTTATTCATTTGACTCCAGTCAGTAGCACACGGCTTGTTCATGTGTCTTCGACTGTGACTCTAGATAGCACCGATCTGTCTTGATTTCACTTGATCCTTAGTGTAGTTGTTGTTGCTTCTGTACATTTGCCTGAGTCACTTGTAACTGCTGTTACATGTTGTTCGGTCTCGTTGACTTCGACTTTGTCTATGATTGCTGCATTTGGACTAGATTGTGCAGTGACATGAGCACACTTTGTTGTTCGGTCTGTTGTCGAGCTTGCATTTAATCTGGACATTCATTGGTTGCCATATTGGCTTCACTACATCTTCATTTACCTGTACAATTGAGTCTGGTCTTGCATCATGTGTCGCCATTGTTATATATACTTTGGGTTCTGATTTGCTTTCCAATTTCATTTAGTTGGCTCTGGACTTTGATCAATTGGCACTGCTTATACTAGCTGTATTCATGTGTGTCTGCTGCATTACGTAGTAGATCATCCCTTTTGCACTATGATTCCTCTAGCCTGTTTTTATTTTTCCTGGACTTTGGCCATTTTGATTTTTGACTAACTTCAGCATGACTTGAGTTTTGTTTTGACGATTTCACTGTGACTTCGGTTTTACCTTGCTATTTTGTTTCTTCTGATTTCTTTTTTACTCCGGTCAGTTGCTTTGAATAGTTCGACATTGACTTCGACTTGGTCTTTTGGAGTTGTAGCTTGCACTATGCATTCATGTGCCTGCTGTGTTGCCATATTGATCCCTCTGTTGGCTTTGGCTTCATTTGATTATGTGATGTTGCATCACTTGATGTTGCCCTATTCCCTGACCTTTGTTGCCTCTGTTCATTGGGCTGCACATGTTTCATTGGCACTTTGTTGCTTCCCTGACCTGTGAATTCCATTCTCGTGTGTTCATCCCTGTAGTATATCCTGATGCTTGATCATATGTTCGTATTGGTTGCTGTTCATGCCATGTACTTCAATATAAATAATTATCAAAACTTGGCATTACTCTGGTGCCTCTGAGCCTGTTAGCACATCTGTATATGTATATACGTATGCGTATACATATGTATATATTTATAGGATAGTTACATTGTCGTTTCACTGTTTTTCATGATATTGTTTCTCTGAAGTTTTGAATATGGTAGCTTTGTCTTTAACTTGACTTTATGAAAATTCAAGTTTACATTTGTTTTGAGAAGGCTTTGACCTGTAACTTGACTTGGGTTCTTTGTAGTCTCTAGTATAATTACTCGAGACTGGTTGCATTTCAATTGCTGGTTTTGGCATTGGTTGAATTCTTTGTATTGATTTCTTGCATTCACACTTCATGTTTTAGCTGAGTCTGGCTCGGTCTCGACCTGAGATGACCATTGAAGTGTTGCATTGTATTCAGGTTGTAGTTGCACACTTACTGTGCACTTTTCATATCATTCCCCTGATATTGTGCAGACCCGTTGTCACTGTGTTGCACTTGGTTTGCATATAGTCTTTACGGTGACCTTCCACTTGGGACAGTAAGTAGCTGTCTTGACCACTTGACTACATTTGGATTTGTTTTTTTTGACACTTGTGCTGAATCCAGCTTAAACGCTCGGGTTTGACCTCGTGCTCGCGTTGCGATTTTATTTGAATTTCATTTTAGTTGAACCTGCTTTTTTCTTGGGTTTGACCCCGTGCTCGTTTGTGAACTTTCATTGAGCCTTTGTGTATTTCATCTCTGTATTGGCGAGGCAATGCATGCATGCGTGTACTGCAACCAATTCAGAATCTGCCGTTTTAAATTGATTGATTTCAACTGGTGAAATTGTTTCATGCTTCCAATTCAATATTTTTGATATTGTATTTTGATTTGGTTTAATTTGATGATTTTGTTGTTAATTTCCATTTAGGCAATTCTGTTGTTTTCTAAATTATCTTCATTGATAATTATTTTCATTTACCTTTGTTGATGATATGAATTTGTTGATTTGTTATTTAACACTGTTATGTGTTATATTTACCGTTATCCGATTTCCTTGTTAAAGGATTGGATAGACGAGATTTATTTTGATTGTCGCCTAATCTGTTATTTATTATTATTTCTTCTGTGCATTAATAACTGAGTTTGAATTAGACTGACCCGTGTATTATTTTCTTTTGAATGTAATATTCGGGTCAGACCGAGTTGTTTTGCAGCTTGAAGGTTTCCGGGCAGCGAGGTTAGAGAGGGGGAAATGCTCACTTTAGTTCAGGGATTTTTTACTTAAAGAAATATTCCGTTGTATAAATTCAATACATTGTATAAACTCTGATATTTGTAAGAAAATAGAAAAATTCATTTTTTGTGAAATATTATTATTCTGTGATTCTATGGCTGATTCTGTTTAAACTCTATAAACTAAATAACAATCCGTCATTTTGAACGTTTCAAGTTGGTTTAATTACCGACTAGGGTCGGTCAAAAGGGCGGGATGTTACACCTAACTAGGACGGTTCAGCATGTTGCCCTGCTGAACCCATGTAATATTGTGACTGGGTCCATAGGTGAACGCCGATTCACATCCCCCTCTTCATATAAAAGCCCCGACTCTTACTTTATCTAACTACTTTTACTTCATTACTCCCTTTCTATCAATTTCACTCAAAAACCCAAACTCCACTCCTCCGTCGAACTGCTATACCTCTCCACTTGAACATCCTTTCCAACACGTTCCCCTGCCATTCTTCACTCTTACGAGCCTAATTATCCATTTCTCTTCAATCCTTATTTACCATCATACTCATCTCTTCTCTTTTCGAACCTATATCTCCTACCTTGCAACTCTAGACGCACTTGAAATAGAACAAACTTCAGTTCGAAGCCCCATAATTTTCACAAACTTTTAATTTCCTTTATAGGTATGGATTCCTTTTTTAACTCATCTTCCTTAGCTCAGAGTCTCGTTCGAGGTCTGAGTATATGGGTTCTTAGATAGGAGTCAATGGGAAGTGGCAAATAGAGGGATGAATTGGAGATATGAGTGTGCTCTAGGATAGGTATTTGACTCGGTCTTAATGGAACAAGGGCAAGTTACTAGGAGAAGTGGTCGTAGCCCTAACTTCGAAGTCAAGGACATAGAGAACGAGAAGGCTTGATGATTCGTAGGAGTTGGTGTAAAGCTTGTAACATTCGGTTTATCATACGATCGAGGGAGGACAGTCGGTAGCCCAACGTAGTGATGTTGGGTTGTTAGGAATCTAATCAAAGTAGATCGAAACTATGAAAGGGGGTGGCCTGGCATATGCTATGTTGATGCCACTTGGTAACTTTTTATGTTTGTGGCACTAGAGAGAGAGAGATTCAGTACCCTGAGTGGGAATGTCGCTCGGTGCAGACGAGGAGAGTGTGGTTCAATCATTTGAGTGTGATGTTATGGCCCAGTGAATGACCACAAGGAGGGTTCGGTATGTCGAGCGAGGGGGTCGCTCGATGATTAGAGAGTGGGAGTGAGCGGGATGGCATTGTCGGTTTAGTGGTCATTCGGTAGCCTGTAGATAGGTGGTTCGAAACGTAGTTTCCAAAAGGCGATCGGCCTCGGACTTCGAGTCGGCATTAAGAACCAAAATCCTCTCCACTTAAACATAGCACATGTTTAGATCACATACCTCTATGCCTAACCACAGAACAACAAATTATGACTAGAACATAAGCAAATGAACATATGAAATTGGTTTGGATTAACGACTCCATAGTTTTCAAAAACTATAAACGTGAGTTCAACTTAACAACAACAACCTTCAACATATAATGCCATTGTCCAATTTCAAGACCCCTACTACCAAATCATAGGACAAGCTCTCAGAGACAGTCAGCGATGATGATCATCTTCGAAGATGATAGCTTAATGCTCAATCAAACTTCATTGGTTTTAGAGCTTTAATTCTTTTATACTCCTGCTTGAATGATTGTGCTAGTCCACACGCCACACGGGAGGAATATTTTTGTTGTTATATCTAATATCAATTGTCTTTTCAGTATAGTTCAAATAGGCAGCTACCCATATTCTTCATTTGTTGAATATGTCCAAAAGATCGAGCTCTGCTACAGTTTCTAACAAGCCTGAGCTAAGTTCTCAACAGCAAGTAGTAAGAACTTCGAATCCATTGACAATTCCTACACAGGGTTTCCCAAATCCATCAGCTGCAGTTATTGGCCCAACACTTGATGCTATAGATAGAGCAATTATCCTAGATAATCCGACTGATTCTCAAGCTTCAAAATTCAGTGAAACCGCTCTTCGCCGGCTATATTCGATCCATCGAATCCCTTTTGATGACGTATTAGTTCCATCGGGACAAGATCATCCTCATCTACCCCTAGCTAGATATACGACATGCAATAAATTCATGTACTGGGTTTGTAGTGTGCTACCTTTCAACTTCTTTCTCCATGAAGAGCTATAGTATATCGAGATCGCCCCGGCATAGCTACATTCCAATAGTCACGCGTTCATCTATGGAAATTGTATTCTTTTTATGAGCATCCTATTCAGGCTCCCCACTCCCGGTGACATCCTCTACATCTATTGCTTCAAAAGACGGTCTGATAGTCCATCTTTCATATTCCTCGAGCCACACTCCAAATGTCAGATCTTGATGGAGGCATGGAGTATATTCACCCAATATAAGCAGCAATGGTTCTATCTATGCTGCCTTCCAGGCTTTGCGAGAAGATGGCTGAAAGGGAGTAAGTTCCTTTTCCGGATCAATATTTGTCTGTGGCACAAAGTGCATTGTTTCTGAACTTCTTTCGATTTTTACAGGTACCAACCCATGTCCCAAAGGCACTGGGTATTCTGAGGCTGTCGAAACCATTCGAGCAGTTCCTGTGGGAGACTGGGAAATCAAATCCTTCATTTCCTATGAATCGCTTTTAAAGTTCGGCTTGCTTGCAGAAGGTCGTCGAACAAGTCTCCTTCAAAGCGCCACTACAACCGGACCTGCCTCGAAAAAGGAAAAATGCTAGCTGGGCCTTCGATGCCTTCTACAGGAGGGACCTCGGATTTATCTAAAGAAGGTGAAATAAAGGAGGCTGAGACGCCAAAAATGACCGATGAGATTCTAGGCTCTGATATTGCGCCTATAACCGACACACCTAATGTCACTAAATTGCTTCTACTTTGAACAGGATAAAAGCTTAGCCTATAAATTGATGAAGAAAAAAGTTGGTCGGACTTCTAAAGTTACCATCACCCCGGTCGAGAAAAAATCATCTCCCCAACATCCCAAAGGTTCACTAAAAGGTCTTTTAGACCTGACCGTCCCCGATGTCCTGCTGAATTATGGTTTTAACGGCCCAGGAGATATGGGGCTTAATTTTCCCATGAGAGGCGATGTAGGAGATTTGGTTGGTCAATACGGAGAGTCAACCCCAATAAGTAAAGAAAAAGAAACTGGTCCATCGGTGTGAATCATTAGGACGCACACGAACACTTACACTTCACCCTGCACTTAAACTTCGGCCGTCATATTATTCTTGCTAACTCATCTTCACTTGATTTCTATGCAAGTGATATGGGGTGCACTCATGGATTCGACCACCTCCGCGTATCTTCTATCTTTCACCACTCCAGTCGGGATTCAGGGTCAGGTAGACGCAGAGAAAGAGATGATGGCGGGATAAGGACTACTGTCATAGAGACTCGTCGTCTTCTCAAAGAAAACATACAACTATTCTTCGTACCCCAACGATTGTCCCCCTCACTCAAAGCACAGCAGGGAAAAATTTGCTCAGAAGGAGTCTTAATTTGAAGCTCCCTACGACCAACACTCTGGTTCGTCCAGTACAAAGCAATCTCGTGAGCCTCACAAAAAGTCTATGGCTCCGGCTAAGCAAACCCCTCCAATTTCTGCACATGATCCGTCAGTAGCCGAAAGAATAGCTGAACTTAAAGCCATATTTTCAAAGGTATGCTCCGACGGGCTGAAATTTCTTCCCGTGATTCATCTGATTTTGAGGCATGTCAAACAAAGCGCCATTGCTTGCAACAATGATGTCTACGTCCAACACGACGCGTTTGTTCACTTGGCTGAAAAAGTTTTGGATGTTTCCGTGGAACGTCAATATGAGATCGATCGCCTGAAACTCGTAGCCATTCATGATAAATACATTATCAAAGCCCAGGGTGAAGAGCTTTCCTTATACAAATTTCAACTTAAAACATCCCAACAAAACGCTAAAGCCACAGCTGAGGCAGTCAATCATCTGGAAGCTACCCACAAAAGGGAATTCGATGAGGCAATTTAACACTATGGTGCTTTAGCCTTAGAAAAAGACTCCATTCGAAAAAGAGAAAGTTTTCCTTTCTCAATGAGTGAAAGAATTGGAGGAGCTACTCCTCAAGGAGAAGGAAGAAAAACTGTCGCTCAAGAGGAGCCGCAACGATATTGTGACGAAATTGTTGCTACACGACTTCTAAAAACAAAGCTTGATGAGGAGCTCTCCAAAGCTGAAGCGTTGAAGGACGCAGCTCGTAAGAAAGTTTAAAGAATGGCGCTATCGGAATCGATTCTCAGCTCGAGGATGCTACTGAAGCTGGTAGGGAGGAAATTAAGTGCCTGTTTGATCCACTCATTACTGAGTATAATGATTGACTTCTCATGCATCGTGACCTAACCTTTCTTGATGAGGGCTACCTCTAATCATTGGCCGAAGCATGGGACACTTTAGTAAAAATTTAAAAGGTCGAGTTGGAAACTGAAGAGACTGATGAGGATTCTCTTGTGAAGGAAGTGCTTCGCAATAATGAGCGGACCAACCTATCTACGGCTAAGGCCCTTTATGGAAGAGACTCCTCCTCAGAAAAAGGAAAAAAATGACACTACTGGTCCATCTGGAACTGGACCTCTAGTTCATCCTCTTGTTCAGAAGATTGGTCACTCATAACTCGATCCTTTCATGTAGCATATTGGCTATAACCCAGAGGAGTCTGGCCTCGATATTTACGCTCTGTCCCCTATTCCATAGGGTGAGGCTCCGAAAAAAGCTAAGATTCAGCCAGCGACTGGTACTTAACCTCCCTTTCTAAAGTTCAAATATCCATCGCTTCTTAGAGGGCAAAAACGTATTCTAACATTTGTATTTTATAACTTCGTTAGGCCATTTTGACCTCGAACCAACTCCAAGGAGCGATGCCGCCACGGAGAAGGAAGAGAAATTGGGAGAGACATCTCACACTGGGAATGCGACCGGACCCGGTGCTCAAATGTTCAAGGCGCTCGATGAGGACAAAATTGAGAAACCCTCACCTACATAAGAACACAACGAACTCCAAATCATGGCGCCTCCGAACGTACTTCGAAATTAAGCATGGAGGAACAAATCATGGAATAGGGGAAGAAGAATGTTGAGATTAAGGCCGAGCCCTAAGTGGTGGAATTGGATGATCCCCTGAACAGGCCCTTGAAGGTCATTTTCCCCGGTGGGACCGGCCACTGGAAGTACCTCCTCCTTCCCTGGGTACCATCTCACTAGGAAGCAAGGCATCCAAGATAAAACACTTGGGCGAAGAGCCTTCGGAGAAGCCAAGGAAGGAGAAAAGATCAAAAAAGTAGATGTCGACCGTGCCTTATTCAACCCAAAAAAATGAATTATGTAGTTATTTGTATTTATTCTTACAACCGTTGTAAATAGACTTTTGGCTACAAGTTCAGGAGAAATTGTAGTGGAACTTATTTCAGATTAGTGAATAAATTTCTTTTCTTTGTTTTCGTTGATTTTCGCTGCTCAGCTTACTATCTAATTTGTAGCCGAAATTCAAAATCTTATGAGCTACGAAAGCTCCAGTTCACTTCCATATAACTTGGAAATTTTTGGAATCGTAAAACCTCCAGTCCATGTCCATGCTCTGACTTAGAATACTTTTAGTCCATGATCTAGGGACTTAGATATTTTTTGAATCATTTATACTCTAGCCCGCACTTCGACTATTCGGAGCGCTCTAGCCTGCACTCCAGGGACTTTGAGATTTTTAAGTCGTTTATACTCTAGTCCACACTTTGGGGACTCAAAGTACTCCAGTCTGTACTTTGGGAACCTATAAACTTTTAAGTTGTTTATGCTCTAATCCACGCTCTGGATACTCAGAGTACTCTAGTCCGCACTCTGGGGAGTTAGAGATTTTTAAGTCGTTTATCGATTGATTTTTAATTTTGTGTCTGCTCATATGCCGGCCAGAATAATATGATTTAATTTTTTATGTGGAATTACAACACACGGAACATCGATAGTTCTTAGAAAAGTGGCTTCAAGCCTTTATTATCAATAATCAAATAGGAACAACTGAATTGTCTTATTATATGCCGAAAACATAAAAAAAAACATACTGGAAACAATTGCTACTAAAATGCAAAGGAAACAACTAATGTAATAATGCAGATGCTCGCTACCTATCGACAATCGCTAACTTGAAAGTTCCCTCTCCAAATTTCCGTTCAATGACGTATGGACCTTCCTATGTGGGATTCATATGCGATGGGATCGAAAAGAACTGGCTTCAAAACTAGATCGTCCACATCAATGATCCTCGGTCGGACTTTTTCATTATAATATCGAACGACTCGGTGCCTATGCAGCCACCCTTAAATCATCTTCCTCACGTTTTTTGTCAACAAAGTCCAGTGATTCCAATAAGAGATCCTGATTCGTCTTAGGATCATAATGAGTTACCCGATGTGAAGGAACTTCAAGTTCCACGAGTATAACTGCTTCTGTGCCATATGCCAATGTGAATGGAGTGTGGCCAGTCGCGGACTTGTGGGTGGTTCTGTAAGCCCGGAGTACTGCCGAAAACTCATCCACCCATTTGCCTCTAGCCTTCTCCAAACGTTTTTTCAATATGGATTTGATTATTTTGTTTCTGGATTCTACTTGTCCATTGGCTTTAGGATGAGCAACTGCTGCAAACCTTTTCTTAATGCCATACTTTTGACAAAATTCTTTAAACTCCATACTTCAAAGTGAGTTCCATTTCCTTAATGATAGTTCGCGGGAGGCCAAAACGGCATATGATACTTTGCACAACAAAATTAATTACCTTTTTGGTGGTGATTGTAGCTCAAGGCTCTGCTTTCGCCCACATGGTAAAGTAATCGACTACAACAATTGCGTATTTTGCACCACCTTTGGAGATTGACAAGAAGCCGATTATATCGATTCCCCATATTGTAAACGGCCAAGGACTAACCATTTGTATGAGTTCCGTTGGCGGAGCTCTCAGGATTTTCACATATTTTGTGCATTTGTCGCATCTTCGCTCATAGTCTGCGGCATCCCGATTCACAGTTGGCCAATAGTATCCATAGCGGAGGATCTTTTTTGCTAGTCTCTGCCCCCCGGTATGGTCACTACATTCTCTTTCATGAACTTCTTTTAAGACCAGTTTTATCTCACCATGGGCAATGCAACCGAAGTAAAGGGACCAAGAATCCCTTTCGATACATTATTCCGTCCTGCATTACATATCGCGAAGCTTTGCGAATGACTTGTTATTTTTCATTCTTCGCAAAAACCCATTTAGTAGGTATTGCTTGGAAGGGGTTATCAATGACTCCTTCTCAATTTCTGTTTCTAACACTAAATCTACTTTTATCTCATTTATACTTGGAGCATGTAAGATTTTGACGGGAACCAATCCCATTTGCTGTGCATCACCAGCGCTTGCGAATTTTGCCAATGAATCGACTTTTCGATTTTGTTCTCGCGGGATGTGTGAAATATCATTATATTCAAGGTCTCCCAATAGCTCTTAAACTCGTGCGAGGCATGGGGCAAGTCTTTGCCCCCTTGCTTGATAGTCTTCCGGCACTTTGTACACCACCGATTGTGAGTCACAAAAGATTTTAACCTATCTTACTCCGAGTTCCCTGATAAGCTTCAATCCAATGAGCAATGCTTCATACTCAGCTTTGTTATTCGTCACTGGAAAATCAAGCTTCAAAGCATAACAAATTGATCAGTTTTCAAAAATTACAAGAATTACACCTGCCATAGAACAACGGTTATTGGATGCCCATCGGTGTAAAGCTTCCATCGAATTGGGGAATAACACCTTCATCGCTTGGCTCGTTTGATATGGTGAATTCTGCAATAAAGTCCGCTAGCGCCTGCCTTTGGATAGCCTTTGTGGAAGGTAGGTGATATCAAATTGACTCAACTCAATGTTCCACTTAAACAACCTTTCAGAGGTTTCGGGTCGTTGGAGTACCTATCACAGAGGTTGATCGGTATAAACACTGATCCGGTGTGCCTGAAAATATAGATGAAGCTTGCGTGATGCAATCACCAAACAGAAGGCTATCTTCTCAATTTTAGGATAATATCTCTCTGCTCCCATTAGACATTTATTGACATAGTATACTGGTTTATGAATTCAGTTCTCCTCGAGAACCAAGGACGTACTGATTGCGTGCTGAGACACGACTAGATATACATATAACACTTCATGATCTTCAGGGTTTGACAAAACCAGAGGACTTTCCAAATGTCTCACCAGAGCTCGAAAGTCATCCTCACAATCGGTTGTCCATTCAAATTTCTCTTCCCTTTCTTTGTCACATCGAAGAAGAGAATACATTTATTGGTCGCTCTAGATATGAACTGACTCAATGTGGCAACCTTTCCATTTAGACTTTGTACTTGCTTTATAGTTCTGTGTGCTTGTAGTCTCGAATAGCCTGAATCTTTTCTGGATTAGTTCCAATTATCTGTGCATTGACAATAAAGCCCAAAAAATTTCCCGACGCAACACTAAAGGAACACTTTAGCGGATTGATTTTTATTCCGTAGTACCTAAGTATATCAAACATCCTCGCCAAGTCTCGAATGCAGTCGTTTGACTGCAGTGACTTCACAAGCATGTCATCCACATAGACTTCCATTCTTCTACCAATTTTTCTTTAAACATCCGATTTACTAAGCGCTAGTAAGTTGCCCCAACATTCTTTAACCCAAAAGGCATCACCACATAATAATATAGCTCGACGTCCATGACAAAAATAGTGTGTTCTTGATCTGGAATGTGCATCGAGATTTGGTTGTATCTCGAATACGCATCCATAAATGACAATAATTCGTATCCGGCCGTGGAGTCAACCAGCTGGTCAATTCTGGGTAAAGGGAAATTATCCTTCGGGCAAGCCTTGTTCAGGTCTGAGTAATCGACATAGGTCCTCCATTTCCCATTCGCTTTTCTCACTAGCACGTGGTTAGACACCCATTCAGGGTAGAGGGCGTCGCGGACAAACCCATTGGCTTTGATTTTATCCACCTCCTCTCTAAGAGCAGCAGACCTCTCCAGGTCCGTACCTCTCCTTTTCTGTTTCACTACTACATACTTTGGGTCGATTTTTCAACATATGATTTGCGATGGCAGGAGAAATCCCACACATATCAGAGTGGGTCCAAGAGAAAGCATCCAGGTTCGCTCGGAGGAAATCAGTTTGGTCCTCAGTCATCGAGGGAGTGAGTTGTGATCCAATCTGAAGCACCCGTGATGGGTCATCGTGGCTGACTGAAATGTCAATTGTTAGTTTAGTCGGTGAAGCTTTAGGCTCCTTTGGTTCTTCATCGTCGTCTCTCGGATCTATGTCTCTGTAGATCCGACCCTGCTGCCCGAGCCAAGACTCGGGCTCTACTTGTCAATTTTGCGCTACCTGGATGCGAACAGAGTTTTCAACAACCTTTCCCTTCTCTCTCTACTGGGCCTTTCTCAGCTCAGCCACGTAACATGAACGACTTGTCGCCTAGTCACCATGTATAGCCCTAACTCCTCTATCCGTCGGAAACTTTAAAGTCAAACACCATAGGCCAAAGCTGCCCGAAACTCTGCCAGGGCCGATCGATCCAGAAAAACATTATACGGGGAATTAACATCCAACACAATGAATGGTAGGATCCATACCCTTCTATGTACACCTTCTCCTAATTAAACTGGTAATTCAACAAAACCTATCACGCCAGTGGCTGCCCCATTAAAACCGTGAATGTGGGCTTTATATGGTTTCAGATCTTTTGCCTCCATCTTCATTTGGTCGTACGCTTTTTTGAATATAATGTTGACAGAACTCCCGCAATCAATCAATATCTTTTGCACAAATGCTAGCCCAATCGTTGCTGAGATGACCATCGGCTCAATGGTAGTTTCCTCCACCCAATCAACATCTCTACTTCTGAACACTATATCATCAGTCATCGTTCGCCGCTGTTTCGCTGGAATCCCATCTTCTGAGTTCGAGCAGGATTCAAAGTCCGTGTGTTTTAAGTGAATAGGATAGCGTTCCATTTCTTGCCAACTCTTGTCTGCTGGATGAGCCCCACCAACTATCATGTTTATGATTAGTCTACCTACAGTCCGAGCAGGTTCTTCAGGATGGCGTGGAGCTTGCCCGTGGCCGGGATCTGAAGTTCCTTGTCAGCCTTCCTACGAATTCTTAACAAACTGTTGTAACTTCTTTTCCCAAATTAGTCTCTGTAGCGTCAGGGAGGTGTCTGCATTCCTCAGTGTTGTGCCTGTAGGTCTCGTGAAGTCGACAGCACTTCCCAGTCTGCTTTTGTTCCTCAGTGGATTCCTTTGGGTGTGGCTTTCAGTATTGGAAGTGATACAAGTTGACAAATAAATACTCTCCAGAGATGCGTTCAGAGGAGTGTATTCATTTTAGATCGGGATACATGGCTTCCATTTTCCGGCTTCCCTCTTTCTTTTGGAATTTTCTCTTCTAAATGCTTTAGACTGCTCGGGCTTGTTTTGAACATTAACCTTGACCTTTCCAGAATTGTCGCCAGCCTGTTTTATCGCAATGTTACTTTGCACCGCCTCTTTGCCAGGCCCTGGCGCACTGCCTCACCTCGCCTCACCCACCTGGCTTCCTCCCTTCTCATGAACTGGTGTGCCTTTGAATAAAAACTTCCAGAGTAGCGGAAGGTTTTTCTGCCAGCCAATCACCAAACTTGAGTCTGGATCTACTCCCTGCATTACGGCTATGAGAATAGCATGGTCATTCGGGTTGCTGACTTCAGTAACTACAACATGAAATCTTTAAAAATATTCTTTTGAGGACTCCCTTGGGATTGAATTACATTGGATAAAGAAATTATTTCCTTTGGACGAGTGGTATGAATCCTGAACTGCTCCACAAATTTCGTCACTAACTCATCGAATCTGGAGATCGATCATGGAGGAAGTCTGGTGAACCACATGGTAGCGATTCTAGATAAGGTTATTGGAAAACATCTACACTTAGTCACATCATTCGCTTTGGTCGAGTCCATCATCCACTCATATCTCATTACATACTGTCGGGGATCAGTCTTCCCCTCATATGTTGGAATAGTCGGCATACTAAACTTCCGAGGGTATTCAGCCTGTAGGATAGCATTTATGAATGGAGTATGACTTCTATCTATGCCCCAATTAATGTTGGATAAGCCTTGATTTTCTTTCATCAGCTATTTGACCATGACTGACAAGTCTGGGATTTGGATGGAAGGTGGAAAGTTGGACTCTGACCTGCATGACCGTCCCGGCTGTGCCTCCTTGATTGTTGATCTCTCAAACGAGCGTCCTGGGGACCTACTTCATTGCGTCCTTGGTGAGCCATTCGGTAAGCTACCACTCGCGCTCCAGATCCTTAGTTTCCCATTCCAACTTGATAGCAGTCTCCTAGATGCAAGTGAGGGGTCACGACTCCTGGTAGGGTACTTGGACCATTCCTGTTGGATTGATCTACTGCGCCTGTTTGTGCTGTTTCAATTCTACGATATTTACGCTTGGGAAGTTCATCAGATGAAGCGAAGCTGTCAGATGATGAGTAGGTAGCGGGACTTCCTCCAGCATTCTGATGCTGTTGTAGTGTATGTTGTGTCATGAGATTGGTGTTAACTTGAATCTGCTCATTAAGCTGTCTTCTGCTTCCATGAGTTCTCTTATCAGCTTGTTGAACTCTGTTCTGGTGACAACTTCTTTTTGGTTTAGGGTAGTGGTGTTCCCTGCACCTAGATTAGCTTGTTGATTGATGGGTCCTAATTGTTGGATGCTAGCGGTTTGGTTGACATCCGCATTGTGGGAGGCTAATCTAGTACACGTTCTTCCCATTGTAGAGTTATTGGTGGGTACTCTAAGTAGAATCTATGAACTTCTTGCAAACGAACTTGGATCTTCTTTGGGGGATTTCTTCAATCCAGTAGCGGTAAAGTAGATCCTAACAGCCTGAGAATGCAGTTCTCAGTGAAAGCACCAAAATGTTAGCACCAAAAATGGTCATTGACACACTTGAGTAGAATTATGTAGAGAGATTAATAAAGAAAATAAATTAAAACAGAGGAATGTATGGAAAACTGACTGTAGAAACGAGAACACCAGAGTTATAGTGATTCAACGTAACTGCCTATGTCCACTATTAGAACAATCTTTATTGCTTTCCTCTAAGACTTGAATACATATACAATTAGTAAGAAAATTGTTCGAATACAAGTTTGAACTCAAAGAAAGCTAGTGTAGAAAATGGTAGAGTATCCCCGGAGTTCTCCAAAAAGGCCCCTTTTCACTGCGCCACTCCCCTCTATTTATATATGAAGACAGGCTAGACTTCCTTCTTAGGCCTAGGAGCAAAGTACCTCGGCCCATATATGGGAACCTCAAGTCGACCGACCCAGGCATGCCGAGCGAGATACACCGATTGAAAAATGTCGATCCAGGATGGTCAAGCGCTGGTCATCGGGTAATTGACTCAAAGCGAACTCTGAAAGACTCAGAGTAATTCACAGTGGACCTCGAAGTAAAGCAGTGCCAGCTTTCTCACTTTACTATTGGTTCCACGGGTAGGCTAACTTCCTCATCGTGCACTGAACTAGATACACCGACTACATACGCCAGACGACTTCTGACCAAACGGCAATAACTCCCCTTTTACGAACAATACCTTCTAACTCGTCTAGGTCGAGCCACATGTGACTTACATCATTGACCAAGCCACATGTTCCAATATAATCTGACCGAGCCATGTGTGACTTCACTCCCTTGATCGAGTGGTACATGCCAGGACACGACGACTCAACTGACCGACCGATGCATGCCGAGCGATCTTGATCGAGCAAAGTGTGCCGAGTTACCCAGACAGAGCGACATGTGTCGAGTTACCCAGACAGGGCGACGTGTTTCAAATTACCCAGACTGAGCGACACACACCAAACCGTACCTAACGAGATCGAGCGACACACACCAAACCGTACCTACCGAACTGCACATAAACTCTGAAAAATGTAGATTGCATCAAACCCATATATCTTCAGGCTCTTCTTGGTCAGAATCTTGTCTGGTGCTAACGATGATATCTTCAACCATCATTTTCTAGCCAGGCCAACGTGCCGGGTAGCAGTATGTTTTGGCCTTTCGGCCTAGTGTTTCAAGGTAATAAGTTCATTTACTTCGAAAGGGGTACTTTCAATGGATTCGAAAGGGACTGTTTAAAGTTTTTAAACAAGAGTTTCGGAGATGATATCTTGAATTTAAAACTTAATGGTTTGTAAGTTAAAGAAGGGCTTTAACTTGTTTTAAAGGGATAAATAACCCTACAGATTTAGGTTTTCATCAGCATTATTTTGTGTAAAGCATCTATCATTGCAAAGATATATGAGTAAAGAAAAATGTTTATTTTCCTTGTTTAAGTATGATTTAAAGGGCTGAATCAATTTGAAAGAACTATTTTCAAGGAAAATTGGATGGGGTAGTTAACCCTGAGTAAATGACTCAGATATTCGAATAACAAATGGGACTGGTATAGGGTTCTGCCCTATACTTTAACCATTGGGCCCTGCCTAATATAAGTCCAAAATTCCAGTGTGTAAAGATTTGTCACAGGTAAGACTAAAATGATGTTACACACAGAAAGGAATATACAGAGAAAGATAGGTTATTGGAGAGCCTACAAAACCATTAGGATCAGTTAACCCTAGGAGAAGTAAGTTAAGGATAGATCATCCAGATATGTGTCTAACAGAAGTTAAATTAGTTATTGTGTCTAGTAGGCCTAATTCAGATAATAATTTGTAGTTAGCCAAACAAAACTACATTGTTTGGACAGATAGTCTATTGATTACCCGATCTATGTGCATATATGACATTGCTATTATTGCTTTAATCAGTTGATTGCAGGATTATGATTTGCAAAAGATATGTTTTAAAAGGGATATTAGTGAGGGAAAACCCGTTCTGCTAAGCAGCATGTTCTCACTTAATATCATTAAACCAAGAGGTAATAGTATTATTCACACTCGGCTTTATGTCTGACTCGAATTTTATTTTTTCCCCTTGAACTCTCGGGTGTTCAAAATTATTTTAGTAGATTGAGAGTTAAGGTTTTTTAGATTTAGTAGGTTGGACGAAAAAGCTTTCAAAGATGTGCATGAGGCAAAGTTAGGAGCTATTTAATTTTATTTCCACTATGATGTATGTAAGACTGATATGTCTATTTAGTGCTCTAATCATCCAAAGGGCATCATCATATGTTGCTCTTGACGTAATTTTTAATAATAATATTTGAGCAAAACCTAGGCTTCGTTTTGGCATTATGTATCTAGTTATGAAATATTGATTTTAAATGTAACCAAAAAGCTATTTTAAATCTGTGTTGTTTTTTATTGTGCTTCTGATGTGATGGATACCATTAACATTACCATATTTTGTCACCGAAAGTTAATATTGCAGATGACTGCTGCATCTGTAGCACTTAGCTTCGGGTTGTGAGATAGGGTACGTTACAACTTGGTATCGAATCATAGGTTTATGAAAAATTTAAAAAGAAATTTCAAACTTAAAATGTTTTTGAGAACATAATCCTAAGGAATTAGAGAAAATATTGGGGTACGGGATAATGCTATAGTAACATACTTGTATTTGCTATATATAAGTATACGCTTTATCTCTATTTTCCCATTTCTCTTAGGCTTTTCTTTTGTATCTTACAAGGACACAAATGCGGATTTTACGGACGTAAGACATGGATGCTAGAAGTGGAAGAGTTAATGTTGGTGGGGGAAGTACTAGAACTAATGGGAATGTTAGACCAAAAACTAGAAGGAATCCAAGTCAAGCTCAAGCTGCTAATGTGGGTGTTGGAATGTCACAAGTTTATATGGAAGTAATGTATTAGTTCTTTGTTAACATAATTAAATCTGGAGTTGCAACGGGTTTAGTTGGAGAAAATGTTGAAGTAGGAAATCATGGAGCTCTATTGGTCAATAAATATGCTTTATTGAGTAGAGATTATGCCAGGTTTGGCTATATATCGAGACCGAGGACACAATTGTAGTGGTAAATTGGTTATTTCATTATGAGAGGATTTTCACTGATTTGGGTCTCAATGATGAGCTGAAAAGAAGGCTTGCTTCTGGGCAATTAGAGGGAGCAGCACTGTACTGGTGGAACATTGTTACGCTTGTAGTTAATGAGGAGGCAATGACTTGGGCCGAAGGTAGAAGAGGATTTAAGGAGAGGTTTATGTTGGAGATTGCAATGTTAACTCTGCTCAGGATGTTCGTTGAGTTGGAGCAGGAAGACATGATAGTGCTCGAGTATGCAACCAGATTTCAGGAGCTACCAAGATACATATACGCTATGGTTGATACAACTATTAAAATGAATGAGAAGTTTATCTATAGGTTGAAGCCTGAGCTTGCTAAGGCCACATTATTGCATGTTAGAGATCCATGTAATGTAGTTGTTGAGATAACTTTGAGCCAGGAAGAGATGCTTGCTTTTCTTAAGGGTAACAAAGCAAGGTGAGCTCAAGGAGGGAAGAATCAAAAGAGGAAATTTTTCCATAAGAAGGGAGAACAGAAGAGTGGAGCTTCCAAGAAGGGAAAGACATAAGTTATCTGTTATTAGTGTGATAAGAAGGGACACTATGCTCATGAGTGTCAGACATGCAAAAAGAAGAAAGCCACTGGCAAGAAAGGAGTGAAATGTTTCAGCTACGATCAGATTGGACAATATAAGAACTTGTACAATGAGCCAACAAAGGATGGAAAAGGGAAAGTGTTTGCATTGGAGCTAACTACCTCAAGACCAAAAGTAGAGGAAAAGGGAAAAGCTGGGTTGGGAGGTACGCTTTTGATTTATGGCGTATTAGTTAAAGCTCTATTTTGATACTGGTGCATCACATTCTTTTATATCTCATTGTATCGTAGATAAGCTTAACCTAGAACCCTCAAACCTAGTTACTTCCTTAAGGATTGAAAATCCGATAGAAGGTTATGCGACTCTTGGGATGAGATGTGACCACCTAGAATTTTAATTGTTAGGTCATACATTTGCTTATAGTTTGCATGTGTTTGATTTCATAGGGTTCAGAATTATTTTGGGTATGGATTGATTAAGTAAATACGATGCTAGGATATTTTGCAATGATAGGAAAACTTCACTTTGACACCCTGACTGTAGTGATCGGATAATATACCCCTAAAAAAACCCAAGTTTTTAGGATAATACTTTTTGGGTGTTGTGGAGGCAGAAGATGAGTTAAATCGAATTTTCGTTGTTAGAGAATTCACGGACGTCTTTAAGGCTGTAGTAGGACTGCCGCCGAAATGAGCAATTGACTTTTAGATAGATATAGTACCAGGAGCAGAACCGGTGAGTAAATCGCTAAGCAGAATAAGACCTACCGAGATGAGGGAGCTGAAGGTGCAGTTGGTGGATTTGGAAAATAAGAACTTTATCAAACTATGTAGTTCGCCATGGGGAGTAGCCGTAGTGTTTGCAAGGAAACCAAACAAATTGTTAAGGTTATTTATCGATTATCATAAGTTGAATGAGAAGACGATAAAGAATCGATATCCATTACCTAGAATTAATGATTTGTTCTTCTAGTTTAGTGGAGCCAAAGTATTTTCCCAATTGATTTTGGAAACTGGGTTCCATCAGCTTAGAGTGGCTGAGAATAGTGTTCCTTTGATGGCATTTGGAACCCGGTATGGATCTTATGAATGGTTAGTATTACCGTTCGGGCTAACTAATGCGCCAGTATTCTTTGTAGGTTTGATGAACCTAACTTTCTAAGAGCACTTTGATAAATTCATACTAGTATTCATAAATGACATTTTGATATACTCTAAAGATGAAAGAGAGCATGAAGTTCATCTTAGAGTGGTGTTTGAGACGTCGAGTCGGCATCGGCTGAAAGCGAAATTTTTGAAGTGTCATTTCTGGAAGAATAAAGTGAAGTTTCTTGGTCGTGTAGTCTTAGAGAAAGGGTTGTCTGTAGATCTAGCTAAGATTTAGATCCAGGTAAGATTGAGGCAGTGAATAGTTGGAAGAGACCCGAAGCAACGGCCGAGATAAAGAGTTTTCTTGGACTAGTTGTTTACTATCGAAGATACATTAAGGATTTTTCATGGATAGCAAGACCGATGACTAAGCTAACTCAGAAAGATGTGAAGTTTGTCTGGATAGACAACTGTGAGGAAGCATTCCAGAAGCCGAAACACTTATTGACAAATGCACCTGTGTTACTTGTTCCAGAGGGGAACCAGGACTTAGTGGTGTACATGGATGCACGTGGAATAGGATTAGGAGCAGTGTTAATGCAAAGAGGTAAAGTGATTGCCTATGCTTCTCAACAACTCAGAGCGCATGAGGTTATATAGCCAACTAATGATTTGGAATTAACTACAGTAATTTTCACATTAAAGGTTTGGAGATATTACCTTTGGGAGAAAGATTCGAGTTGTATATGGATTATAAGTCTTTGAGATATTTATTCTCTTAGAAGGAGTTGAATATGAGACAACAAAGGTGGTTAGAGTTTTTAGCCGCTTATGACTTTTGTATTGAGTACACACCAAAAAAGGTAATAAGGTTGTAGATGCACATACCAGGAAACATCAAAATGTAGTATTGGCAATGATAGCTAAGTTAAAAGATTTAGAAACATTGACGTAATATCCCATATCTACAGGTCAAAAGCTAAGTGCTACAGATGCTGCATTCGTACATAGTATTAACTTTTGGTGACAAAATACGATAATGCTAATGATATCCATAGTGTCATAAGCACTTGAATACGAACAAAATCATAGATCTTCAAAAATAGCATTTCACTGATTACATGTAAAAACAAATTCATATCCAAATTACATAATCCCATATCATTTCTGATGCAGCGCGATCTACAATTTCACAAGAGTTAGGTCGTCCACGACCTAAGGGAGGAGTTTTAGGTCGTCTACGACCTAATGAGTCACGTGAAAGGAAGCTCATGACCTAGTTAAGCCGCTTGAAGAGTTATGCTGCATGGAGCTTAGGTCGCGTGAAGTGATGAGGAAGCTATTCTCTTAAGTCGCTGTGGTTTTAAGTCGTGACCTTTGGTAGGTCGTAAGTCGTCCGTGTTTATATGTGTTGTATTGTGTTTTGTAAGTCGTAAGTCGTTGTGTCTTGAGTCGCTATATTGTACAGTGTGATGTTGTCCGTGTTTCTTATGTCGTTGGGTCGTAGGTCGCGACCTTGTTTAGATCGTTAAGTCGTATCTTTTTAAGTTGTTAAGTCGTGTTATTTTTGAGTCGTGTATATGTTGTGTTGTTAAGTCGCTGTGTTATATATATGTGTTGAGTCGTTTGTACAAGGTCGTGTGAGGATGGTTTGAAGTAGTGGTTAGGCCGTTACCGACCTTAGTTAGGTTGAAGGTCGCAACTATGTAGGTCATGCGTGTACTAAGTCGTGTGGGTTGTAAATTGATAGGTCGTATACGACCCATGTTAGGTCGGGGGTGTGTTTTGTTGTGATGTGTTGAGTTGTAACGCCTATAAATAGGCATGTTGGGTCATTGTAAAGGTTGGTTCATTTTGAATAAAATTCTTGTTTTGTTAGCTTTTGCTTTCATTAAATTGGTAGTTGAGTGTGATCTCCTATCTCCACTTTCGACATTCGAGTGCGCTCGAATCTTCGATCGTTGAAGCCAATTCGCGGAATCAAGTGCGCTTGATCAACGCTCGAAGAATTGTAGATCTCTCTTCACGGTATCGTGCGCGATCAATGTGTTAGAGATAGCTAGAATTCGGTATCTTCGGATCAACGAATTTGGGCCTTTCAGTATTTTCAATCCACCGATTGCCAGTTCCATCGATTCCATTGTTTTTTTCGTATTTCTGCTCCTTCAGTTTTGCTTCTGGGCCTTTCAGTATTTTCAATCCACCGATTGCCAGTTCCATCGATTCCATTATTTTTTTCGTATTTCCGCTCCATCAGTTTTGGTGTCAGATCCTGACTTAGCCGATCGTAGCTAAGCCGAGTCCTGGAGCCAAGGAGTTTGAAGTTAAAGTTCATCATGTTGAAGTGTTTGAGCCGAGAATTGAAGCATCATTTTGGGTATCACTTGTTGAAGTGAAGGCCGAGCATAACTTTGTGTTGAAATTTGAATTGTTGAAGTATTTGTGTTTGGTTCAACCATGCCACCGAGGAGAGCTAACCGCCATCAGAATGTTGAAGCGTTGTATAGAAGAGAAGAAGCCGAGCAAATGGAACAACGTATCAATGAAAAATTTGATGAAGGCATTGGAAAGTTAGAGAAACTGATGATTGACATGAATGAAGGTCAAAGAAGAAGGTCGCCAATCTCGAACCATGGAGGAAACAGAGTTTCTCCATCGGTTACGGAAGCGAGGAGGGTGTCACCACAATATTTTAGAGAAAGAAGAGAAACGTCAATTTCATCGAGAAGAGATCACCATGAATATAGACATGAAGAGAGAAAAACTCCACGTGAGTTTGAAGATGAGCCATATCGAGATGAAGAGAGACATAGTAGAAGAGACATGCGTGATCGAAGGGATGTTGATGGTCGAGATCGATATAGACATACATTTGATTTTAATGAAGAGGGTGATAGAGCTAGCATTCATTATCGAGATCGAGACCAAGTTCGAAACTCGTATCAGGATGTTGAGGATGACCGACGATGGGAGTCGGGTATGAAGATGGAAATTCCAGAATTCAAGGGTGGAATGTTTGCAGAAGAATTCTTGGACTGGGTGTCTAATGTTGAAGAGATCTTTGATTTCAAAGAAGTCCCGGAAAATCGTCGAGTGAAGTTGGTTGCTACTAGGTTGAGGGGGAGAGCTTTAGCATGGTGGCAGCAGACTAAACTTACACGGGAGAGAATTGGGAAGTCAAAGATTGTTACATGGGAGAAGATGAAGAAGTTAATGAAGGCTACATTCTTGCCTTGCAATTATCAATCACTCATGTATCAGAGATTGCAGAATCTGAGGCAAGGGACAAAGACTGTTAACGATTATGCTGACGAATTTTATCAGCTGATTGCTCAAAATGACATTATGGAGACAGAGGAACAGCTGACTGCTAGATTTGTTGAAGGGTTGAGGATGCAGATTCAAGATATGGTGAATATGTTTGATCCTAGATCTGTAGCAGAAGCACATCAGAAAGCGTTGGCTTAGGAGAAGCAGGGAAGACGAGGAGGTGGTGTCTTTCCAAGTTCCAATTTTCAAAGCAAGGGCGCTAGTGGGAGTTCTAATGTTTCTAAAGCAGTTGCAAAACCGGTTGTGAATGAAGTTGAAAAGGTGAAGGCCAACAATGGTTTCAAATGTTATAATTGCCAGGAAGTGGGTCACAAGAGTAATGAATGTCCGAAGCCGAAGAAACGAACTATGATTGCTGAAGCTGAAGGTGAGAATGTTGATGAAGGTTATTCTAGTCCAACTGAAGAGGATGAACGGGATATTGCGTCAGGAGATGAAGGATGTAATCTAATGATGAGGAGGTCTGGTTTAACACCGAAGCAGGAAGAAGAGGCTAGTTGGTTGAGGAGTAATATCTTTCAGTCGACGTGCACTATTCTGGGGAAGGTTTGTAAATTTGTGATTGACGCAGGAAGTTGTGATAATATTCTTTCTACTGAAGCTGTGAGAAAATTGAAGTTGAAAATGGAGAAACATCCTAATCCTTACAAGTTTGCATGGCTAAGAAAAGGAGGAGAGGTGAAGGTGGACAGGCGAGTTCGAGTTCCATTTTCTATTGGAAAGAAAAATAAAGACGAGATCTTGTGTGATGTTGTGGAGATGGATGTTTTCACTTACTTTTGGGAAGACCATGGCAGTATGATCGAGCAGTGCAACATGACGGTCGAACCAATAGCTACAGTTTTATGTTTGAAGGCGTTAAAATCATTTTAGTTCCAAAGAAGAGACAACAAGGAGAGAGCAATTCAGAGGAGATTGAAGAGCTAAAGACTTTGTTGACTTTGAAAGAATTTGTTGAAGAAGTAGAGGACAGTCTAGAGGTGTTTTTGTTGATTGGACATGAAGCTACTGAATCCATTGAAGTTCCAGAGGAAGTAAAACCGATATTGGGAGAATTCAGTGATGTGTTTCCAGAAGAGTTACCAAAGAAGCTACTGCCTTTGAGGGATATTCAACATCAGATTGATCTTGTGCCAGGGTCAATTTTACCTCACAGACCACATTACAGGATGAGTCCTATAGAGCATGAGGAACTGAGAAGGCAGGTGGAGGAGTTGTTAGAACAGGGGCGTGTTCAGGAGAGTTTGAGTCCTTGTGCAGTGCCAGCTTTATTGGTGCCAAAGAAGGATGGTTCGTGGAGGATGTGTACGGTAGTCGGGCTCTAAACAAGATCACTGTGAGATACAAATTTCCTATGCCGAGGTTTGATGATTTGATTGACCAGTTGAGTGGAGCTGTTGTGTTTTCGAAGATTGACTTGAAGAGTGGATACCATCAGATTCGTATTAGACCGAGTGATGAGTGGAAGACTGCTTTTAAAACAAGGGAAGATTTATACGAATGGCTGGTTATGCCATTTGGCTTGTCAAATGCTCCGAGTACTTTTATGAGAGTGATGAACCAAATTTTCAGACCATTCATTGGGAAGTTCGTAGTTGTTTACTTTGATGATATCTTAATCTATAGTAGGAGTACGGAAGAGCACATCCAACATTTGCGAGAAGTACTGTTGATTCTACGACAGGAGCAGTTCTATACAACAACAAAGAAGTGCGTGTTTATGACGGATAGTGTTTTATTTCTGGGGTATGTTTTGTCAAAGGAAGGTATTCAAGTGGATGAAAATAAAGTGGAAGCTGTCAGGAGTTGGCCACAACCCAAGACAATTACTAAAGTGAGGAGCTTTCATGGGTTGGTATCTTTTTATCGAAGATTTATTCCACATTTTATTAGTGTAATGGCACCTGTAACCGATTGCATGAAAGGAAAGAAGTTTGAGTAGTCAGAGGAAGCAGGGGTTGCTTTTGAGAAAATCAAGAAACTATTGACGACAACACCAATTCTAGTTTTACCGGATTTTCAGTTGTTGTTCGAATTACATACTGATGCATCAAAGGTTGGGGTTGGTGGAGTTTTGAGTCAGAAAGGAAGACCAGTTGCTTATTTCAGTGAGAAGTTGTCTGGAGCTAAGTTGAGATATAGCACTTATGATGTTGAGTTTTACGCAATTGTTCAAGCTGTGAAGCACTGGAGACATTACCTGTTTCAGAAGGAGTTTGTTCTTTATACGGATCATGAAGCTTTGTAGCATTTTCAAGGGCAGGACAAGATTTCAGCTAGGCATGCTTCATGGGTCGCGTATCTGCAGCAGCTTACTTTTGTTGTAAAGCACAAATCAGGGGTGACGAATCGTGTAGCTGATGCATTGAGCAGGAGGAATCATTTGTTGACAACGATGAAGGTTGAAGTGACAGGATTTGAACTATTGCCAGAATTGGTTGAAGAGGATCCTTACTTTGCAAAGTTTGTTGAGAAAGTTAAGAATGGGAGTACTGATGAGTTTGTGTTGGTAGACAGATTTTTATTCAAGGGAAATCGATTATGCATACCAAATGGCAGCTTGAGAATGAAAATTGTCAAAGAGTTGCATGAAGAAGGACATGTTGGACGGGATCGAACATTGCAGTTGATTTCTCAATCTTATTATTGGCCGTCGATGAGAAGGGAAGTTGAAAGGTTGGTGCGTAGATGTCATGTTTGTCAGGTTTCGAAAGGGACAGCTACAAATGCGGGATTGTATATGCCTTTACCTGTTCCGACAAAACCATGGGTGAATGTGAGCATGGATTTTGTGTTGGGCTTACCAAGAACACAGCGGGGAAACGACTCTATATATGTTGTGGTGGATAGTTTTTCGAAAATGGTATATTTTGTTGCTTGTAAGAAGACGGCGGATGCTGTTCATGTTGCTCAGTTATTTTTCAAAGAGATCTATCGACTTCATGGGTTACCAGAGTCTATTGTATCAGATAGAGATACTCGTTTTCTGAGTTATTTTTGGCTAAGTTTGTGGAAGATGGTCGGAACGAAGTTAAATTTTAGTAGTGCTTACCATCCGCAAACTGATGGGAAAACGGAGGTGGTTAACAGATCGTTGGGAAATTTATTGAGATGTCTGGTGAAAGATAATCTGAAAAGTTAGGATGTGAAGTTATGTCAAGCAGAATTTGCTCATAATTATGCGGTGAATCGTAGTACAGGTTTCGGTCCATTTCAGATTGTGTATTCGAGCTTACCGAAGGGACCGTTGGATTTGACAACAGTGCCATATCAGAGGGGAGTTGTTAAGCGGGCTAGTGACTTCATAAATGAGTTACAGGAGTGCCACAGAACTGTTCATGAACGGTTGCTTGCATCTAATGAAAAATATAAACAGCTGGCGGACAAGAAGTGGAGAAGCGTGAGTTTCGAGGAAGGTGACTTGGTTTACGCTGTGTTGACAAAAGATCGTTTTCCGGTAGGAACGTACAATAAATTGAAGGCGCGAAAGATTGGTCCTGTAAAATTTTTGAAGAAAATCAATGAGAATGCGTATCAATTGAAATTACCAGATGATGTCAATACTTGTGATGTTTTCAACATCAAATACTTAATTCCGTCTCATGGAAATGAATTTGTGATGGAGGAAGAGAGTGAAAATTCGAGGTCGAATTTCTGTCAACCGGGGGAGGATGATGCAGCGCGATCTACAATTTCACAAGGGTTAGGTCGTCCATGACCTAAGGGAGGAGTTTTAGGTCGTCTACGACCTAATGAGTCACGTGAAAGGAAGCTCACGACCTAGTTAAGCCGCTTGAAGAGTTATGCTGCATGGAGCTTAGGTCGCGTGAAGTGATGAGGAAGCTATTCTCTTAAGTCGCTGTGGTTTTAAGTCCTGACCTTTGGTAGGTCGTAAGTCGTCCGTGTTTATATGTGTTGTATTGTGTTTTGTAAGTTGTAAGTCGTTGTGTCTTGAGTCGCTATATTGTACAGTGTGATGTTGTCCGTGTTTCTTATGTCATTGGGTCGTAGGTCGCGACCTTGTTTAGATCGTTAAGTCGTATCTTTTTAAGTTGTTAAGTCGTGTTATTTTTGAGTCGTGTATATGTTGTGTTGTTAAGTCGCTGTATTATATAAATGTGTTGAGTCGTTTGTACAAGGTCGTGTGAGGATGGTTTGAAGTAGTGGTTAGGTCGTTACCGACCTTAGTTAGGTCGAAGGTCGCAGCTATGTAGGTCATGCGTGTACTAAGTCGTGTGGGTTGTAAATTGATAGGTCGTGTACGACCTATGTTAGGTCGGGGGTGTGTTTTGTTGTGATGTGTTGAGTTGTAACGCCTATAAATAGGCATGTTGGGTCATTTGTAAACGTTGGTTCATTTTGAATAAAATTCTTGTTTTGTTAGCTTTTGCTTTCATTAAATTGGTAGTTGAGTGTGATCTCCTATCTCCACTTTCGACATTCGAGTGCGCTCGAATCTTCGATCGTTGAAGCCAATTCGCGGAATCAAGTGCGCTTGATCAACGCTCGAAGAATTGTAGATCTCTCTTCACGGTATCGTGCGCGATCAACGTGTCAGAGATAGCTAGAATTCGGTATCTTCGGATCAACGAATTTGGGCCTTTCAGTATTCTCAATCCACCGATTGCCAGTTCCATCGATTCCATTGTTTTTTTCGTATTTCCGCTCCATTAGTTTTGCTTCTGGGCCTTTCAGTATTTTCAATCCACCGATTGCCAGTTCCATCGATTCCATTGTTTTTTTCGTATTTCCGCTCCATCAATTTCCTAGGTAAAGATTAATTATAATCATTACAAAATACGCTAAGAGGGACATATGACGATACCCCCTTGGTTGATCAAAGCAATATAGTCAATCTAACTTAATACACAACGAAAATAAATACAACAAAAATCTGTAACTCCTATTAGCTATCTGTTAGCCACCTGCTCGTCTTCAGAAGCTTTATTCACCAAAAGACTATTCACCAAAAGACTAAAACTTGAAAACCTCAACCCTCGGCCTACTTAAATCAATTTTGAGCACCCAAGAGTTTAAGAGAAAACAAAAACTTTGAGTCGGATATAAAGCCTTGTGTGAATAATTCTATTACTTCTCGGTTTACCGATATTAAGTGAGACCACGCTGCTTAGCGGAACAGTTTCCCCTCACTATATCCTTTTCAAAACATATATATTTGTCAATCCTTTCTTGCAACCAAACTGGTTAATCAAACTGATTTTATCAGAATAGCAATATCCTTTCTGCTAATAAATGGGCTATCTGTCTGTAAAATAAGTAATATGCGAACCATCTATCTATAATATAATAGCAAGGTCCGTTATGCTACACATGACTATATGTTCATAAAACTGTCTGACTGCCCGCAAATTGGACATTCTATCCAAATTAAAATGGACTAACTATTCGAATCATTTTCTTAGGGTTAACTACCCTTTATCTTTTTCCATAAAAACCTTTTCAAAATGATTTAACCTTTTAAATATAATTATACAAGGAAAACATATTCATAACTTTACCCTAAACTATTTTTCCATGATTTATGTACTTTACTCAGAATTATGTTGGTGTATTTTTACGAGGATTAGCTATCCTTCCAAAACGAGTTAAAACCCTTTTTAACTTCAAAATACTTAGGCTACATTGCTTATTTAATACATTCGAAAACTTTGTTTAAAACCTTTAAACAACTCTTTCGAAACCATTGAAGGTAACCCTTTTGAAACCATTGAAAGACCCTTCCAAAACCATTAAATACTGCCTTTCGAAAACGTTGGAAAAACATTTCCTTTCTTTTCTCCTAAAGCTTCAAAATACCAGACATTCTCCTTTAAAAACCTCTTAAATATTGCCTTTCGAAAACATTAGGAAAAACCCTTCCTTTCAACCCTTTCGAAACCCTTGGAACCTCCCCTTTTGAAACCATTCACTAAAACCCTTCGAAACAGTAAAAACTCAATCCTTTCGAAAGCATTTTGGGTTCGATTTAAAATATATGGAAACCTTTAAAAGTATGCAGAAATTTACCTCTTCAAAACCTTTGAAAAATATCACAGTCGAAACCATTTGGATTTTGCCTTCAAGTGGAGCAAAAGGATCAGAAACCCATTAAAGTCGAAAGCATCTGTTTCGAAACCTTTCAAAATTATCTCATTCTAAACCATTTGGGTTCTACTTCAATTATAAAAAAGGTCATAAAATCATTTAAGTCGGGATCAACTACCTCAAAAAAAATATCTAAGTAAAAAAGTGATGGCGTCAAAACCATCCCTTTCAAAAGCATTGGAGAAGTGGCCAGAATTTTAGAAAACAAAACAATCCTTTTGAAACCATCTGGATCGAAAGTTAGGGAGTGGCAGCCAAAGGCTTTGACTCAGTCAAAAGCTATCATTTAAAACACAAGCAGAACCCAATCAAAACCGTTTCTTTTAAAACCATCTGACCCAGTCAAAAGCTTACTAAGTCGAAAACAAGCAGGCACATTTTCCTTTAGGAATCGAAACCAAGCCCTAACCCGTTTTGAACCCCTTGTTTCGACTCCCTATCTTCTATCTTCATCCAATTCACTACGTACTAGTTCCTTGATACCATGTGCATTGGTTTTGACTGCGTCAGAAGCGAAGATAAGGAGGCAAAAACTGGTGCCGACGTTGTTGAAACAATGAAAAACATGAAGCAAATAGTTCTTTCCACCTGACCTGCCTTACATGTCTAATTATGATTGATTGCCTCTTTCTTTACCAATAAAAAGTACTGCAATTTTTCAAAAGTGTTGCCGACTTTCAAAATTAGAAAATTTAAGTTTTTTTGCAAAAAGCCCATTCTCCCCTCTTAATTATATAAAACACTTAAGTCTTATACCATAAATAATTTTATATAACCCTTAAAACACTTAGAAAAAATATACAAAAATTCCAGAAAATCTCTTTAATATGTTTTCCGAAACATAAAAATTTCAGGCCCAAATATTTTATTATTTACCCTAAAATAATTATTAACCCAAATTAACATATCCTTTACTAGAAAATTCATATAAATTCCACATAATTTTAAAAAATTATAAAAATTAAAAACCATTTCCAAAATAATATTTATGGTCTTCATAAAAATTCACAATGCATTTGGATGTCATTTTATAGGGTTTTCACCTTAAAACATATCATTAAATCAATATGAACATACATAAATCATCAACATGTATATATAATCATTCCATTATTCAAAAACATAGAAAATCGATGAAAAATATTTCGCATTCATCTAAAAACCGAAAAAACAAACAAAAATGAGATTTAAACATTATTTATCTTAGCTTTAGAGATTATAGAGATTGAGATGTGAATGGATTTAATTAGAATTAGCTTCTTCCTTAGCTTTTCTCTATCTTCTTCCTCTTGTTTTTGTTAATGGTGGATGGCCTTGAGTTATAAAAAATTTCAAATGAAAGTGAATGTGTATGGATACATGGCCTAAGTGAATAGATATAGGAATGGTCTCTTTTCCATTTTACCCCTCCTTTATTTCAATTTAAACTCCTATTTTAATTCATCGCTAAATGGCATGGCTACACCTTAATTAAAATCGAATTTGAATCCCCTAATTAACACATTATTTAATTTAATTTAAGTAATTAAATATCCTAAATGATGTTATAAAAATCTGGGGTGTTACAATTGACTACATGCAGAATACAATGGAGATTGAAGGCAAGATCTGGTAAGGAAATTTCTACATTGTTATGTTTAGAGGTTCGACCGTTGATGATCGAAAAGATTACTTCTAAGAAGAAAGAGGATCCATTGTTAGTTGAACGGATCAAAATGTTAAGGGATGGATCAAAGAGCGAAAATTTAAAAGATTTCAATCTTGACCAGAATGGGTGGTTGACGAAGAAAGGAACTATGTGTTCCAAATGTGGGAAACATTAGGAAGGAAGTTCCTGGAGAATGCCATCATTCGAAGTTCACTATTTATCTATGAGGAACTAAGATGTATCACGATATGAAAATGATTTTCTTCTAGGAAGGTATGAAGAGAGATGTAGGCTTATGGCTGAAGCAGTGTTTGAACAGTCAACAAGCAAAAGCTGAATATAAGAAACCAAGTGGGTGACTTCAACCATTAGATGTTCCAGTATGGAAATAGGATTCTATCTCAATGGATTTTATAGATGGGTTGTCAAGGTCAAGTAGAGGAAATGAATGTTTTTGGGTTACAGTGGACCGATTGACCAAGGGTGCACATTTCATTCCAGTTAAATCAACCAGGACGACACCTGTTTTAGCTAAGTTGTTTACAAGAAATATAGTCAGACTACAACGAATTCCTAGTAATATATAAGTGATTGAGATTCCTTATTCAGTAGCAATTTTTGAAAGAGTCTATAGGAGACTTTAGGTACCAAGCTCAGGATGAGTGCCGCTTATCATCCCCAGATAGATGGATAAATAGAGAGAGTTAACAAAGTCTTAGAGGATTTGTTACGAGCTTGTGTACTAGATTTTGGGATCATGCGTAGTCCATCTACGCTTAATCGAGTTTCTATATAACAACATTTACCAGGCTAGTATACAGATGGCACCGTTTGAAGCTTTATATGGAAGGCCATGCGAATCTCTTGTTTATTGGTTAGACACCAAGGATAAGTTAATTCTTGGTCAAGATTTTTAAAGAAGCCACAAACAAGTTTGAGTTAATTAGAGCAAGGATGAAGGAAGCTCAGTCTAGGTTGAAGTGTTATGCTGATAAGAGACGGGAAGACTTAGAGTTCTCAGTTAGAGATTGCGTATTCGTCAAGATATCACCGATGAAAAGTGTAATCGATTTGGGAATCCAGAAAATTGGATCGAGATTTGTTGAACCATTTCCTATTATAAAAGGGATTATGAAACTCGCATATAGAATAAATTTACCAAAAAGTTTGGCAGGAGTCCATAATGTTTTTCATATTTCTCATCTAAGAAAGTGTATTCGAGATCCAAAAATTATATTGCACCGACAGTGTTATATGATTTAGTAGTTGAACCGGATATGACTATAGTTAGAAAGTCATTTCATATAATCGCAAGAGATGAGAGGAGGCTAAGGAACAAGACTGTCAAATTAATCAAAGTCCAATGGAGTATTGATGAGAGAGACTATACTTGGGAAACTAAAAGAAGGCATTGATGTACTTATCTTGACTTGTTTCATGGTATGTTTTAACTTTATGATTAATTGTTATGAGTACCTTATCGTAATTTCGAGGACGAAATTATTTCAGGAGGGTTGTCTATAACGACCCTAATTTGGACTAACTTTATTCAGATAAATTAAATGAAATGATATAAATGTTTAAGGGATTGAGATTTGTATGATCATAGGGTAACCGTGCCTAATTAATCTAAAGCCAAAGAGAATCAAAATTAAGTAAGTAAAAGGAAATAAGATAAGGGCAAAATAGGAATACGTTATATTCTTATACCTTAAACTCTTATCCCATTCTCATTTCCCACATTCACAAACAAAACTAAACATAGAGTTTGGTCGGCCACCATTAGAAGAAAACAAGAGAAAGATAAGTAAGGTTTCAAGTAGGAAGCTTAATCAAATCAATTCAAGAGCAAATCACAACCTTTTTAACAATGTAGCTAAGGTAAATAATAGATTACATCTCATTTTTATTATTTTCTATTTTTAGATGTGATTCGAATTTATTTTGCAAGAAAAATGCCATATTTTGATTTTTCAAATGGATATATATGCTTGTTGATGATTTATGTTGTTTCATGTAGATTTTATGATAAGATTTGATTTGAAAAACCTATTAAATGACATCCAAATGGCTTGCATTTTTTATATAAGGACGGAAATATTATTTCAGAGATGGATATCATATTTCATATTTTTCTAAGTTAATGTAGATTTATTATGAATTTTCTAGTAAAGAAATAGTTAAATAGGGTTTAAATTATTTTTGGCTATTATATGTTAACTTTGGGTCATAAATTTAAATATGTTAGAAAAAATATTAAAAATGATTTATGAGAATTTTTTGAGAATATTCCTAAGTATTTTATTAAAGATATAAAATTATTTAAGTATGAGACATAAATGTTTTGTATGTTTAGAAAAGGATAAAGGACAATTTGTTAAATGTTTTAAAATTGTTAATTACTAAATTCGGCTGCATTTTAGAAAACGTTTTTGTGAAAGAATTGACAATCAATTATATGTTGCAAATAAGGCAAGTTAGTTGGAAAGTATTACTTTAAAAAGTAAAAAATCGACTTTGTAAAGGATTTACTGCTTCGCCACTTGTAGCAGCCACCCTTCGACCCCATACATTCGCCTCCTACCAAGTCGAAATCAATACACATGGTATCAATGCCTTGGTACATAGTGGACTGGATAAAGGTGGAAGGTATAGAGTCAAAACGTGCTTTCGAAGGGGTAGAAGTAGCTCTTATAAACTTGGTACCATTTTGGTTATAATAAGGCTTTCGAAGGGGTTGGAGCTTTCGACTTAACCAACTTGCTTCTGTTTAGATGAAGAAATGCTTTCGAATGGGTTGTCGCCTTTTTTTAAAACAAGCTTTCGAAGAGGTCAAAACACCTGCTGTCGTATTCATCCCTTCGAATCATTGCTTTCGAAATGGTACTTTTTCCTTTACACTTTGAAGCCGCTTCACAATGCTTTCGAAAGGGTTGGATTGAAATCATCCACTTTCATTTACTTAGGAATATTGCTTTCGAAAACAAAGTTTTCACCCCAGTTCTTTTAAGACCCTTTGATATATTGAAAGATAAACCCAAAGGTTTCGAAAGGAATGGTTTTGAATCTAGATTCCATAAAATTTTACTTGAACCCAGTGCTTTCGAAAGGTTTTCTTTAAGTAAAAACTTTAATGCTTTCAAAAGATATGTAATGAAGGTTTCGAAGGGGAGATTCCCTAATTTTTCGAAAAGTTCACTTTTAGTATTTGAATGAAAGGTTTCCAATGCTTTCGAAAGACAAGTTTAAAGTGTTTTGAATAGAGGATGTCTAAGTTTTATAAAGCTTTCGAAAGGACACTTTCTATGATTTTTAAAGGTCATTTTAAAGGTTTCGAAAGGTATGTTTTGGCCTTTCGGCCTAGTGTTTCAGGGCAAGTAGTTAGTTTATTTTAAAAGGGATACTTTCAATGGATTCGAAAGGGACTGTTTAAAGTTTTTTAACAAGAGTTTCAAAGGTGGTATCTTGGATTTAAAACCTAATGTTTTCTATGTTAAAGAAGGGCTTTAACTTGTTTTAAAGGGATAGATAACCCTATTGATTTAAGTTTTCATCAACATTATTTATGTAAAGTATATATCACGGCAAAGACATTTGAGTAAAGAAAAAAAAATTCTTGTTTAGGTATGATTTATAGGTTTAAATCAAGTTGAAAGAAATGTTTTCAAGGCTAGTTGGATGAGGTAGTTAACCATAAGTAAATGACTCAAGTATTCGAATACCATATGGGACTGGTATAGGGTCGCATCTTATACTTTAGCTATTAGCCCCTAGCTAATATAATTCCACTATATAGGGCTTTGTTACAGTTAAGACTAAAATGATGTTATACACAGAAAGGAATATACAGAGAAAATCAATTATTGGTGAGCCCGTATAATCATGAGGATCAGTTGACCCTAGAAGAAGAAGTTAAGGACAAATCATCCAGAAGTGTGTCAAATAGAAATTTGACTAGTTATTTTGTCTGGTAGGCCCAAAGTCTACCAGTGGTTAGTTATTAGCCAAAACAAACTAAATTGTTCGGACAGATAGTCTTTTGATTACTTGATTTATGTTCATATATGATATTACTATTATTGCTTTAATCAGTTTGATAGTCGGATTGTAAATTGCAAAAGATATGTTTTAAAACGGATGTTAGTGAGGGGAGACCTACTCCGCTAAGCGGCGTGATCTCACTTAATATCAGTAAACAAAGATGCAATAGAATTATTAACATCGGGCTTTACGTCTGACTCGAAGTTTATGTTTTCCCCTTAAATTCTTGGGTGCTCAAAATTAATTTGAGTAGATTGAGAGTTAAGGTTTTTCAGGTTTAGTGGGTTGGACGAATAAGCTTTCGAAGATGTGTAGGTGACAAACTTAGGAGCTATTTAATTTTTGTTTCCGCTGTGATGTATTTAATTCTAATATGTCTATCCAGTACTCTGGTCATCCAAGTGGGCATCTTCATATGTCAGTCTTGGCACAATTTGTAATAATTATATTTGATCAAAACCTGAGATTCGTTTTAGGATTATGTATGCGAATATGAAATATTGATTTAAAATGTAATAAAAAACTATTTTAAATCATTTTGATTTTTATTTCTTATTCATGTGCTTCTGATATATGGATACCATTAACAATACCGTATTTTATTATCGAAAGTTAATACTATAGATGACTACAGCATTTATAGCACTTCGCTTCAGGCCTCATGACAAGGGATGTTATAAGACTCATTATTTCCAAAGAAAATTGAATGAAGTCGTATTCTATTGACGTCGGCATTGCCAACGTCAATCATTCTTAATGATACTTCTTATCTAAGTTAGTAAGTACCGATGTTGTTTTCCATCCCAACGTCACTGCTGCCTTATAAAGTGAAACACAAGCTACGAATGTTGTTGTGGTTCAGCGCTACTACAATGCGGACTCTTACGAACATTCTCAGAGGACAACATACATCTATATGTGCGACGTTGATGATTGTCATCATTAGTGTCCATAAGTGCTATTAATACGGCATTTCGTAAACTACCGAATATGAACATCTGGGGTCATTGATGTCGTCGCTATTAAGTGGCAGTATAAACTAATAAAAGGAAAATCTATGAAGTGGACGTAGGCCGGAGTTAGTTGAACCATTATAAATCCGTGTCTCTATTTATTTGTTTTCTAATTATTTTAGTTTTGTTCTTTATTTATTTCTCTTCATATTTCTGTGTTTGGATTGGATATTGGTGCTTTCACATAATTAGGTGTTGGCAGCCAATTTGACGCCAACATTTTGGTGCTTTCACTGAGAACGACTTGCACTCAAGGATTTTGGAAGCTAGGAGCTCAAATTTGAACCTTAGACACTTGGAGGTTGGAAGTAATGGCTAGGAAATCAACAAGGACAGTGCTACCAGAAGCGAGCCACCATGGAGGGAGTTAGGACGCTTCCTCAGGAGCTGTAGCTAATCAATCATCTATCTACATCATCAAGGAAGAAATGGAAACAATGATGGATGCTGTGTAGGAGAGGATGCTGAAAGGACAGAAGGAGATGATGTAGAATTTTCTCCAAAAGATTAGACAAGCTAGATCAAAGAATCAAGGAGTTGAAGCAACAGGAATTGTTACAAATCATAACCGAGAACATGGAAATGGAGCCAATAGACAAAGGAATGGAAAAACAGCCGGGTGCAGTCCCCTGCCATCCAAGAGGGATCGACACCGATTCCTCCAGAGGGATCGGTATCGATCCCCAAAGGCTAAGGGGCATGCCCACATGTTTTACTGGTCATGGTGATGGAGGACCCACAATCGACTCATGGAGATTGGTGCTAATATGAATTTGGATTCTCGTCTAGAAGCATACGTTCTAGAATTCCCTTATAGACTTGGGGGCAGCTTGAACATGATAATATGAGAATACCACTAGAAAACAATGACAGATTTTCAGAGAATATCAGGTGAGCTACACGTGGAGAATTAGTGAACAGGGATTTAGAGGATGTAAATTGAAGTCCGTTCACTCCAAATATCAGGCAAGCTAGGAATCAAATGGAGTTCAAACTACCAACACTTGAGACATATGATGGAATAACGAATCCTGTTGTTCATCTGACGAGATACATGAGACATATGGATGTACTGGAGGCATCGAAGGAAGTCATGGCATGGTGCTTCCCCTTGTACTTAATGGATATAGCTGCACTATGGTTCAAACAGCTGGAAAGCGGCTCAATTAGCACATGGACGAAATTGATCGAAAGGTTTATGAGGCAACTGCGTGTCCACATCATGAGACCTAAGAGTGTGAGAACTTTAATATCGATGAAGCAGTGGAAGGAGAATCACTAAGGGATTTCTTAACCGGTTCAGTGCGGCAGTAGCCTTGGTAGATTGACGGATCTGTCGATTGTTTTGATGGCAGCAGTGTCAGGGATTGCGGATAACTCGGATTTCAATATATTATTGGTACAGGATCCACCAGTGGATCCCAGGGAATTTTACTATGAAGCAGAAAGGTTTCTAGGACAGGAAGATGTAAAAGATGATAGAGAGGTAAGAGAGGAAGTTTATGAGGTTAATGGTCGAGGTCCGCTTGGGAAAGGTTCAAACAAGGATAAAGGAAAATGAAAAGCGAAGGATGGCTCTGATGGATCGAAGTGACGATGAAGGGAACCGAGGTTCACCTCTTAAATGGACTTGACTGAAACATTGTAACATATATATCTAGATACCATGGGACAGATCCTTTATCGAAGGTCGTTGAGGTGAGAACCTACAAACGATGAAAAGAAATAAAAAAATACTGTCTGTTCCATGAGTTGGATAGGCATAGTGTAAATGACTACAGACACTTAAGGGATGAGATTAGGGACATGTTTGGAATGACAAGCTGTTGCAATATGGAAGAACTCGGGCAGCTATAGTGGAACATGAGCAACCACCATCTGAATTGAACGGAAACTGCCTAGGATCGAGGTGTCAAATTGTCATTAATTGATCGGAATGGCAAAGAATAAGTAATAACACCACAATAAAACGTCTAAGTCACTTAAACTTGCACGGTATCGAAAACAGTCCCTAGTCATGCCTTGATATAATGATGAACCATCGCACTCAAAGAGGCATGCATTATAATGTTTAGTTTTTGTTTTTCTTTTAGTTGAATATTTTGATTACAAAACACGCCTTCCTATTACAAGGCATATTTCTGGGGGCAAAGTGCTAACTTGCCTTTTGGCAAGACAGCACACAAGCGGATTTAACCCTACTGACTTCACAATTATCAAGGCCAATGAGTGTAGAGCAATGGTTGTAGGACCGAAGGTAAGGTAAAAAGGGTTATAAAAAGCTAGAGTTGGATAGAGTTGGTGGATAAATGATGCAGGGTGCTTGAAATATGGACGTTAGATTGGAACCCAAGGGATGGGCATAACATAGGAGGGATCATCACAACTTTCTAGCATAGGAGTGATCGACATACCTTCATGGAGTAGGAGGGATCGACAAACCTTCATGAAGTAATAGGAATTAGCATACCTTCATGGCATAGTAGGGATCGACATACCTTCATAGAGTAGGAGGGATCGACATAGTTTCATGAAGTAGGAGGGATTGACATAGCATTGTGCATTGGGAGGGATCATCATAACTTAGTGGAATCAGAGGGATCGACACTACATGATGGTATCCAAAGGATGGGCAAGATTAAGCAAGCATGGATTGGCATACATAGAAGGGAAAGGTTTGGTATACTGGAGTTGGTCATAAGGGATTAGTAGGATCCATTCGAAGGGTTCGACAAAGATATCCTTCAAATGGGTACGAATCAAAGATTAATCAAAAGCATGAGCTCCACTGGTCCAATCAGTATGATATTTGGAGAGCCATTATAATAAACATGAAGAAGCCACCATAGGGATCGGTTCCCAAGAATCAACAAATGGAGGGATCGGTATCGATCCCTCTCTATTGGGATTTGAGCCTAACGACCCCTATGGTGGGCCCATATAGATAAGTAGGTCCTGTAGTTGAAGTTTCAGAGAGATTGGTGCACGTCTTCCCCTATAAATGTAACAGGCATGGCATTATAAGATGGATCTTCTTCTTTCAGCTTCTCTTCATCTTGTACCTAGGCTATACTCTGCCAGTTTTATTCTTGAATTTCATGATTTTGTAACTGTAATCACCAGTATAAACTAACAAAAGGAAAATCTTTGGTGTGGACGTAGACCGGAATTAGCTAAACCACTATAAATTTGTGTCTCTATTTACTTGCTTTCTAATTATTTTAGTTTTTTTCTTCATTTATTTCTCTTCATATTTCTGTGTTTGAATTGGATACCGGTGCTTTTACATAATTAGGTGTTTGTGGCCAATTTTGATGCCAATACCTATAAAGTTACTAGTGACCTTCAACTTTACAAAGAATAAGTGTTGAGAATAACTACCTTGTAAATTATAAATGAAAAGAAAAAAGCAGCCCATCATGATCTAGACAATTGGAACATAAATTCATTTCGTATAGGCCCTACTCTAATTTTTGCACTGGGAAGAGAAAGCCCAAAGAAGGATAATCTGTTCTTAAAGATAAGGAAGGCCATCCAATTTCAAGCCAAGTGAACTATAATTGGTAAAGAGATAATAAGTGATTTTGACTCGTTCACTCAGAAATGGCATAAGGTTATAAGTTATTCATTGACCCCAAGTGAAGTTCAAAGAACATCATGGAGGAAACTAATCATAAAATATGATATACCTATAGAAAACTGATAAAGGTTTAAACATCAGCCAAGAGCACTAGCCTCCAAATCATGACTTTCGAAAGACTGCATTCTCGCTGCTTCTCTTGATAACATTTAATTCTTGACTAACGATGAGCTTGACAATTGGCCTTTACAAAAAAGGGGACCCATGTTTGAATGGAATCACGGAAAGTAATATTGTCACTGTCATCTTAAAATTGACATGATCCCAATCAATGTCCGAGCTAGATGGAATGATCATCAATTTTATAAGTCAAGGAAAATTCAATCAATTTTTACAAAGATGTTAAGTAGGTTTTCTAAAAAAAATAAGTGTATCAACATAGCCATCCAAAGCTCATGACTACAAGAGGTCCCTGGACATCAAAGGCCCTAAGCCTTCAATGTAAGACTTACTGAAGCACTGGGAAAGCCTTCAAATGTCTCACTAAAGCACTGGGAAAGCCTTCAAATGTCGTCATCAATGGTCTTACTGAAGCGCCTGCTAGAGGGAGGTCGAAGTAAGACTTTAGTATCGCTGTCAAATGTCTCACTAAAGCACTGGGAAAGCCTTCAAACCCTGCCTACGTGGACTAGTTGAAGCGCTTCCCTAAGGAAGGATGGAGTAAGCATTTAGTGTCATCATTAAAGGTCTCACTAAAGCCCTAAAATAAGCCTTCAATGTTGTCGTCAAAGGCCTCATTGAAGAACCTCCTAGAGGGAGGTCAGATAAGTCTTTGATTCTGCTTAAATTACCTAGCCAAATTCAGCACATAAGGTACCCTAGCCATTATCTATGATGGTGAAATGGGTTCCGATCTGTGTATAGATCAACACCTGTACCAAACCAAACTATCAAAATCAAAGCCAATTAGTGCTCCCAATCTATCAAGATCCAGTAGAGGAGTGCTTCCTGTCAATCCATCTTTTAGAGAAACTATCAGATATGAAGCCAAAGACACTCCCTAGAAAATGTGATGCCCACTTATCAGATAAAAGATTCCTGATCTTCTATTATTATTGCTAATTGTCGATTTCTGGTCTTCTTTTAGATATGGATTTCTGACCTTCTTTTAGATATGGATTTCTAATTTTCTATCAGATTGGATTTCTGAGCCTCTATTATTGCCTGATGTGGATTTCTATCCTTCTTTCAGATATAGGTTTCTAATCTTCTTTCAAATACGGATTTCGAACCCACTATTATTATTGCCTGATATGGATTTTTGATCTTCTTTCAAATATAGATTTCTAGTCTACTATCATTATCAAATTTGGGTATCTACTCTTCTTCAATTTCTAGATTAAGTTTCAAAGCTTTATTGAGTCAGTTTTCAACACAAATTAATTTAAAGGGAATCTCCATTAAAAATGCAAGCTACCAGATATTTAAGTCAAGCTTAATCAGTAAGATTCTTGATTCTCTACGCAAGGGGAGAATTAATCTACATATCAAAAAACTCAAACATGGAAAAGTAAAATACTAATCATCAAGCAATTTCAGATCAAAATCAAAATTCTATTCACGATTATATACCCTAAATTTGAGGTAATATTCATTCAGTTGTAATTTTACTTATAATCTAATACATTATGTACAAAGTGGCAGGTATAAAAGTCAAACGGAAAAAGGAGCTAGTTTAAAGCAAGTCATCGCAAAAGTTCAAGATTTTGTGTAATTTTCTCTAAATCCCGAGCAATTAAGGGGTCAACGACATGGTGAATATTAGCAACCGAGAGTTCTTTAAATTTCTTTTCCTTTTTCCAAACCATATTTTCATTGTCAATAGAAGGAATCTAAACATTCAAGCACACTGGAGATTCTTATTGGTTTCTCATAAAGTTTAGAATGTGTTATTCAACTCTTCGATCTTTAAGATCATTTATCCTCTAACGTAATTTAGCTATTACCGCGTCAGCTTTGATTAAAGGACCGGACTCGCAAATTGAGTTAGTTATCTCTTTTACTGCGTGAAGCTCTTTCTCCCTTTCTTTAAGCCGCTCTTCAATGTGAGCAGTCATTTCCTTACAAGTACTAAATATCGATTTCAATATAAAGTAGTTCAATTCCACTCTTGTGCCATAGGATTATTTGGGAATCGCAGAGTTGAGTCATCTTGGGATGATCGTTTTTCTTCTATGTAAGTGAACAACCTATCCTTAATTTCAATAATTCATGAAGCATCCCAGGAATCAGACGCATACACTAATTGAGTCACCTGTTAAGAATAAGAAAGGCAAAATTAATATATGAAAAAACAACTTTACCATTAATAATAAGCAAAGTTCACAAGTATACAAAAATTAAGGTTACACTACAGTTCTATTTTCAAAAACGTTTAGTCAACATTCAAAGTCCCGAGACTACGGTTTTGGCTTATCCAAATGACTTAGCAGATAACATAAGTGTAGAATCGAAGGAGACCTTAATTCCTTCTGGATTGTAAACAGGAGGGAACTGATGATAATCACATTCCTTAACTGAAGGACTATCATGACCATGTACCATGTTGGTGTGAGAAGATCGGGTTTCACTAAGCAACTTGACCTTTTCATCACCTAGAAAATCGGAGTAGAAACGAGTGTAACACATGTAGACTTCTTGTAAGTCTCTAAGGAAGCAATGTTTTGCCAATTGTGATGCTTTGAAAATCGAAGATTTTTTTCATAAAATCTCTCTTTAGCTTAACAAATTTACTCAAAAGGTCCTTAGGAACCGAACTGCGCAAGAGGTTTTTATTCTGTACAGCATGTTGAAATGAAATTAAACTGACTATAAGAAACTAAAGTGGTAAAATTCAAAAGCGAACCAATTTGAATATGACAAACATTCGAGTTCACTTAAAATTGATTTCTTATACATTTTAGAAATTAATCTCTTCTTATTGTACTTGAGTTTTTCGGGAGAAGAGAGCTAGAAGAAAGTAGGATGGATACCACTCTAGGTAGGTCCCAACACATCATAAGGTGGGGATCGGACACATACTCATCCAAATATCTACGATGAAAGCATCAAACCAAACCTCTATAGTTCTCACCCAGGTATGAAAAATCGACAAACTTATCATTACAATAAGTTTTGTATAGAAACTCCACCTGGGCATTTCTGGCATCAATTAGCATCCAGAAGGGAGTCATCGATTTCGAATTCTCCTTCATGAGTATTTCCCTTTGATGACGGGCTTTCTTCATCAAATGAGCAATTTCTCTTTCTTTAAAGAATCTTAACTTCGATGTGCTTTTAGCGAGTTTCTTATATTTTTCGGATAGCTCGTTATAATCTTTCATTTGTTTGTCCAATTCTATATTTAATTGGTCAACTTTTGTTTGTTTCTTTTCAATTATAATTTCATAGTAGTATCTCGGTTTTCTTCTTAACTAAAGTAATCGATGTGTTAACTAAAAACTTTTTCACAATTTAACACATTTGAGTAGAATGACCTATACCTGAGAAAGCAAAACCGATGATGAAGAGATTTTCCATTTGTTCCTAGTCCTTGATCTTGAGAAGCGATGGCCGTCATGGGGGAATCATTTTTTTTGAAGATCCGGTAAGTTCATAGCTTTAACATCCTAGATAGTTGAGTCTAAATTAGCTTCATCAGATCCATCATGTCACCTGGCCTTCTAGAAAATCCTGCTCCATCACCTCCATTACCTCCACCATCACCTTTATCACCATCATGATCATCTCCATCATCATGATCGTCATTGTCATCATCATCATCCTCGTCGTCGTCCTCTTCATTATATTTTGGCTCTTTATCAACAAGAGCATGGTTGATTGATAGCCACTATCTAGATAATTTTCTTCCATGGCTGGAAACTCCGCATCAAGAGCCTTCTTGTCTTTCCTTATTATAAGGCTGAATTTCCTCTTTCATTTTTCATTTAAGGCATTAAGAGATGGGAAATCCAGATTTGGGCATTTCTTGATATTGCTGGCATATGCCACATATAGAGCATTTTCATAACTTCTATTAGTGATCTTAGGAAGAGCGAACTCAAGAGACCATTTTCTTAGCATCGTTAATGATGTTATTTGAATAATCTAAGAGATTGTATTTTTTGCACTTGATCTTCTAATGATTTGTTCCCCATGGCTAGCTCTAAGTTTTCTTTGGCAAGCTCAGAATATTCCTTGGTCAACTTCTTCAGATCTACTTTGAATATGTCGAATGACTCGAGATCTTCTTCTAAGTTTTTCACTCTCTCTTCTAGTTGTTGCATGGCTTTCCTTTCTTTGTCAAAAAAAGAAACAAGTTTGCCTTTTTCTAAGATTGCCTCATCTCTTGACACGGCAATGTTGATCATGTCATTGTGGAGCAAAGAAACTATACCTTTAATCTCAGCTACTTCATTTAGGGGTCCCTGAGAAGTGCCTCATAGGAGGAACATATGATTTCCTACCTAAAATATGTAACTTGTATAAGTTAAAAGAGAATCTATAAAATTAAAGCTAACTAAGTGAACAGGAAAACATATCGATATGAGTTGTTTAAGAATAAGGAAAAGATGGTTATCAGAGTAAATCATAGGTTGCAATGATCCGAGAGAAGAAAGGGAAGGATATTGAATAGCCAATTATGCAAGATCTTTAAAATTCATTGAATAAGTTGTAGTTTGAGTACTTGAAGGAAGAGGATCGTCTGAAGAGAGAAATAGATCGATTTCAATGAACATTGGACTGATGAACATTAGAAAAGTAGGGAATGTAATATTAAGTAAGGGGGTTAGGAGTTGGAGCTTCCTTGGGTACCTCAGTTTGAATCTCTTTAGACTTTTTTGGAGTTTTGCCCAAATGAGTTGCTTCGGGACTTTGATCAATATTTTCATGCTGCATCTCATCTATGACAACAGAATCAAAGTCACCCACAAATTTGGTCCTCTTATCTCGAGGAGGAAAAGAGCATCACTAGAAATATCATCACCGGTTTCATCTTCATCTAATTCTTCAGTGGCTTGGGTGACGGAATCTCTAAAGGAGACAGTCTTAATTGGTTGGGACGAAGCCAGAACATCATCTTTACTTTTTCTCTTTTTGGAAACGTTTTCTTTTACTTTTGTTTCCTTGGAAGTGATTACAAGAGCATATGACCTTAAAAAATTGAAATTTGTAAGCTCGTAGTGTTAGAAGTTCCTTTTCAGCTACACTAAAACTTACCAACAGCATCAGGCTAATCTGGAGAGTAGGAGGTGAAGAATTTTGATTTACCTATCACCAATGGCATCATCCTCTAGCATTGAGTTTGATTTTTAGGGGCTCTCCCAAAACCTTATTTTGATCCAAAATGATGGAATACTTAAGGAGTTTAGCTGAAGTCAGTACTCTAAGCTTGTTCCCCATGCTTTCTATTGCCTTAGTTAAGGATGAAACGACTTTCTGATCTTTTGGCTTTAGCTGTTTAGGAGCATAATCTAGAATAAAGCATCCATTAGTAAAAGATAATGAGTAGGCATGGTCAAATAAAGGTAACAACTTACTGGGAGTATAAAATGTCCCTTTAATTTTAGAAAAACATTTGACGAAAAAGTATTAAGTCTCCCATTCCCTTTCTTTGTTAACACCTTCAGAGATCATGCTTTTTGTATAAGGACTAATGCATATAGTTGATAATCCGGTTGGTCACCAACTTTAACAAGGATTCCTATGGAATGGAGGGTTTCTGTGCTGAAGGAAGGGAGTCCTGCTTCCTGAGCCAGAACCTCTAAGCAAGTTAAATATGTGTATGAGTTGGGTGGGGATTGGATGTGAGCAATGCCTAGGCGCTGTAGATATCTTTAATGGAAACCTGGAGATGGAAGTATGCCAAATATGTACTATAGTGAAGGTAAAGTATCCCTTAGGTGGATTGGTAATACTATCTAAAGAACCTATAAGAATGGCTTCTACTCTAGTGATGCTAAACTGTCCAAAAATAAAATCTACTTCTTCTTGGGTTGTTATATAAGATGGATTCCAAAGATTATCTTCTTTCTTACCAACATAAGGTGAAGGTTCGGACCTCTTGCTAGATTTGTTAATGGGATTCATGTTGACTTGTTGAAAGTCCATTGACCTACCAGGTGATATCATTCTAAACTTGAAAAATGATCATGTTCATGTTATAGAAATTTTTTATTCATTATTGTCAAAATAATATGTCATTATCTAAATACAAAAAATTTGAACCGGCTATAAGGAAAAAAATCCTTAAATGTCATAAAACGAATTAGTTAGTAAATCTATGTTTTAATCTGTTTGCGCCAAAAGTAGGTCACAAACCACAAATATCGTGAAAGCACTAGTGTTTACATAAAAGTCCTCAATATCCCATCATAGATTTTAGATCCAGGTAATATAGAGAATAAAAATGAAGAAATAATAGAACTAAAATGAAAGAAAGTAAGAGAAGACATGAGATTCATAGTAGCTCGGCTATCTTCGGCCCACATCCACTTCGAATTAATCCTTTTATTCCTTTTATACTATGACTACATTTATAAGCCTTTGAAGTAAATAACCAAAACGACAAAGTTTAGCCTAGAAAAGAAGAAGAGGATCCCATTTAATTGCCATAGAGTCGCTATTTATAGGAGTAGATCTAGAAATATCTTCCTCAATCCTTGGAATACCCTTTCTCATGCATAGGTGGGCCCACCAGATCGATCTGGAGTGGTTTGGGATCGACCTTGATCGATCCATGCCACATTAATGTTGATCCAAATTGGCCCTAATTAAGTTTAGATCGATCATGGAGGTTCTTGAGTGCATAAGGAAGCTTCTGTGAAAATTTCGTGACGTTTGGCCTTGTAATTTGGGAGTTATGATCGATCCAAGTTTGAGATTGCTAGTGTAGGATAAGCATTTCGTGTCCATGAAGAATCCGTACCCATCAGTTCGCCTCCATCGCTTCGTATCCATCAATCCATAGCTTTCATATCCATAGATTACCATCCACGTGATCCGTGCTTTACTCTCCACCTTGACCGCTCCTTTCATATTGATCGATACGAACATGATTGATATGAAACATATTCCTTAGTGCAGTTCCCTTTGTACCCATACCTTTTGCATCCATTCATGAATGCCTGCTGCTTTCTTCATATTGATCAGTATCCATGTTATTCGTATTGATCCAAGCTTTGCATCCCATCTTGATTGCTTCGTATCGATCGATATAAACAAGATCGATACAAAATGTGTCTCCATCATAGGCCGCCACCCTTCGTGTATGCCCTTTGTATCGATTAAAAAGTGATCGATACGAAATGCTTCTCCAAATCCATCATCTATACATGAATCCAACTTGATCGATATGAAATCATCGATCCAAAGTAGATAGTCGAGTCCATTCTGATCGATACGAACCATATCGATACGAAAGTGTCGATATAAAACCATTTCTCTCCAATGTATAACTCAAGCATATGAACACCAGTTGACCTGAAATTTGAAATATAGCATCACCTAGTCTTTTTCATCATCCCCAATTGATCCCATCATGATTGGAGCTTGATCCAATTTCGACAGTATCGATCATAGCCTAGTTTCCAATCAATCTCCAATCCTGATATCCATCCTTTTTAGCCAATTTATTGATATCCTGGCCTTCTCCAAAAGGCGGGGTAACATTTGCCCCCGAAACATGCCTTGCAATAGGAAGGCGTTTTTTGAATAGCTTTAAATCCGACATTTAGAATCCATATTCCATCCATAGCCATATCACCCAATTCATAACCCAATCCACTTACAAACCATTCCATTAAAGTGCCTTATTCATAGCCGCATCCTTATCCAAGTTTGCGACTATTTCGAGTCGCTATCCGGTTCTTAATCTAATAACCAAACCCGGTAACCAATAACCAAATCCATGACCTCTCCAAGTCGATATCCAAATATGGGATCAATTCGGGCCCTTAACCAAATCCAAGACCACTATGGGTCAATAGCCAATCCACGGCCATTCAGAGTCCAAACCCAAATCTGTATCCTCTCCGGGTTCACGTCGAGCATAGTCCATGCTCGACGACTTGTGTGCCAAATCCTATGTAATAAATCCTAGCCCAAGTCCTATGCTATACCTTGTCATCCTAGACCCTTGTTGAGCATAGCCCATACTCGATGACCTAAAATACCATATAACAAATCCTGGTTATAAATCATAACCTAAATCCTAGGCCAACCTTGGTCACTATGGTCCCTTGTCGAGTGTAATCCATACTCGATGACTCGAATAAGTTGATTCGCTATATTCGGACGAAGCGACCTACCCCTTGCCAGGCATAATCTATACCCGACGACCTTTTTACCAAACACCAGATAAAAATCCAATCAAAATCCAATCTGAAATCATGATTAAACTTGAAAACCAGAAATCCATATTGAAAATCCATACCATGTCCCAAACCAAAAAACAAGCATCCAAACCAAAGAATCAACAAAACCAAGAGACTAAACCGAACTCCAAAACTAAACCAAAAAAAAGCAAATGGCCAAACCAAAATAAAAAAGCAGATTGCGCAAACTAGAGCATCATGTTTTATCATCATCTCAGAGCTTGCCTAAGGGCTATCTCCATCCCCGTACATGAGTAAGTGACTTAGCCTTCTGCCTAGAGTTTTCTACTTATTCCATACCACCCCGATCAGTTGATGACCAACCGACCATCATTCCAAGGCCTTACACCATCGTCGCTAAAGGGAGACAGTGGCTACTCTTATTCCACCATCGCATTTTAAGTCCTGAAAATTGCCGCAACTGGCCATTCCTTACATGCTCCTGATTATATCCTTTAGATACCTACAGCTGTTAGTATCATGTCCGTCCAGGTCATGAAAGACATAGTGCCTTCCCGATGCCTTCTCGCATTCCAAGGGTTCCCTCCATGCCTGCCTTCGATAAGGAAGGAGTTTCCAAGATTCCATGTATATCCATTTCAATGTCTCATTCAAATTTGTATAAGTGGAGAATTTTGGTTCTCCCCAGCACTTCCTTGCCCTGCCAAAATCGTCATCTGATTTCCTCTTCCCTTTATCCTTATCCTTACCCATGGTTTCAATAGATGGTCCTCCATCTTAGCCATGTTTACTTTCTTTGATTTCATATCCAAGCTTGTATCCTCTTGCCGAAGAAATCTCTCAGCCTTATGAAAGAATTCCCCAAGATCCATTGGTGGATCCCGTACCAATGATATTTTGAAATCCGAGTTGTCCCTGACTCCCAACACTACCGTCATTTGAACCATTGATGGATTACGTTGACCCACCGAAGCAACCGCCGCATTAAACCGGGTTAGGAAAGTCCCGAGTGATTCTCCTATCCTTTGCTTTATTGATGTCAGTGTCATCACATTCTTCATCCTATTGATATAAAATCGAAACAACTTCAGAAACTTATCCACAATTGAGCCCATGTCCTAATAGATCCATTTTCCAACTGCCTAAACCACATAGCTGCTATATCCGTCAAGTACAGGGGGAAACATTAAGCCCTAACCTCCTCCGATGCCCCAGCACTTCCATGCATCTTGAATAGCTCATCAAATGATCAGTAGGATCAGTCTTATCATTGTATACCTCTAGAGTAGGCAGCTTAAACTCTAGTGGATTCCTAGCCATCCTGATGTTATGGGTAAATGGTCTTTGGTTTACTCCTTCCAGATCTACGTTTGTCAGACCTTCGTGCATTGTTCGCTTAATAATTTCTGCTAATCCAGTATTGTTCGCCAAACTTTGCCTCCCGTCTTCGTTTACTAACTGCCTCACGAGTCCTCGAGAGAATTCAAGTACATACGCATCATCAAGCGCTCCTGTATTTCTGGTTGCGTTGGGTTGTGCAGCATCTGCTGGCATCCTAGATCCATGCAGATTGATAGTTGTATGGTGCTTGGTGGCTGCCCCTTGCTGAACCACTCCATCCGGTTCCCAGTTGAGTCCCTCTGATCGAGCTCCATGGATCTAAGCTTTTGCAGTTCCTACTATTCCTACCTGTCCGAACTGTCTAAGAAGGTTCTACATCATCTCCTCCTGCCTTTTCATCGACTGCTCCTACATGGAATCCATCACAGTCTGCATCTCATCCCTGGTAATGTAGATGGATACCTGATCTTCTCCAGCTCCAGAGGAATCCCCTTGACTTCCCTCCCGTTGGCTCCTTTTTGGTAAAGTCCTTCTAGTCGATTGCCTAACCATCGCTTTAGATCGAATCCTTTAACTTTCCCTATCTGTACTCGAAATTCGATGTAACAGGTTCTAGTCTTCTCATTGAAAGCACCATTGTGTTTGCACTAAAAATTTGTCACAAACCCCAAATGTCGTGAAAGCACCAGTGTTTACATACAAATTTTCAATATCCAATCACAGATTTCGGATTTAGATAATGTAGAGAATAAAAATGATGAAATAACAGAATTAAAATGAAGGAATGTAAGAGAAGACACGAGATTTATAGTGGTTCGGCTATCTCTGGCCGATGTCCACTTCGAGTTAATCCATTTATTCTTTTAATACTGTGATTACGGTTACAATCCTTTGAAGTCAATTACCAAAACGATAGAGTTCTACCAAGAAAAGAAGAAGAAGATCCTTTTTGAGTTTCCATAGAGTCGCTATTTATAGGAGTAGATCTGGAAATTTCTTCCTTGAAGCTCGAAATACCCTTTCTCACACGCAGGTAGGCCCACTTGATCGATCTGGAGTGGTTTTGGATCGATCTTTATCCATCCATTCGATGTTCGTATTGGTCCAAATTGGCCCAAATTGAGTTAAGATCGATTATTGAGGTTCTTGAGGGCAGAAGCAAGGTTCTGTGAACATTTCGTGATGTTTAGACTTATAGTTTGAAATTTATGATCGCTCCAAGTTTGAGATTGCTAGTGTAGGCTAAGCATTTCATATCCATGAATAATCTATGTCCATCAGTTTGCCTCCATCACTTCATATCCATCCATCCATAGCTTTCATACCCATAGATTACCATCCATGTGATCCATGCTTTGCGCTCCACCTTGATCGCTCCTTTTTTATCCATCGGTACGAAACATAGTCCATAATGCAGTTGCCTTCGTATCCATACCTTTTGCATCCATTTGTGAACACCTGCTTCCTTCTTTGTATCGATCAGTATCCATGCTGTTCGTATCGATCCAAGATTTACATCCCATCTTGCTACTTCATATTAATCGATATGAACACGATCAATATGAAATGTTTCTTCATCCAATGTTGCCACCCTTCGTGTGTGCCCTTCGTATCAATCAAGAAGTGATCGATATGAAATGCTTCTCCAAATCCATCATCTATATTTGAATCCACCATGACGATATGAAAGCATTGATCCAAAGTAGATCGTCGAGTCCATTCTGATCGATACAAACCATATCGATATGAAAGTGTTGATACGAAACAATTTCTCTCCAATATTGATCCATCCATAACTCGAGCATATAAACTCCGATTAACTTGAAATTGGAAATATAGCCTAACCTAGCCTTTTTATCATCCCCAATCGATCCCACCTTGATTGGAGCTTGAACCAATTTCGACTATAGCGATCACATCCATGTTTCCAATCAATCTCCAATTCTGATATCCATCGTTTTTAGCCAATTTGTCGATAGCTCGGCCTTGTCCAAATGGCTGGGTAACATTTGCTCAGCAAAACATGCCTTGCCGTAGGAAGTCTTGTTTTGAATAAGTTTAAATCCGACATCGAAGATCCATATTCCATCCAAAGGCATATCACCTGATTCATAACCTAATCCACTTCCGCCATCTAAGTGCCATATCCGTAGCCGCATCCTTTTCCAAATCCACGGCTATTCTAAGTCGATATCCGGTTTAGAATCCAATAACCAAATCATTAGCCAATTCCGTATCCATCCAAACCCTACAACCGAGTTCTAGTCCGTCCATATCCAGTAACCGAAAACCAAATCCATGACCTCTTCGGGTTGATAACCAAATCCGAGATCAATTCGGGCCCTTAGCCAAATCCGGTACCACAATGGGTCCACAGCCAATCCATGACCATTTAGAGCCGAAATCCAAATCCGTATCCTATCCGGGTTCTTGCCGAGCATAGTCCATGCTTGACGACCTGCGTGCGAAATCCCACGTAATAAATCCTGGCCTAAGTCCTGGGACAAACATGGTCATCCTAGACCCTTGTCGAGTATAACCCATACTCGATGACCTAAAATACCAAATAACAAATCCTTTTTATCAATCATAACCTAAATCCTAGGCCGAACTTGCTCACTGTGGACCCTTGCCGAGCATAATCCATACTCGACGACTCGTATAAGTTGATTCGCCATGTTCAGACAAAGCGACCTACCCTTGCTAGGCATTATCCATAGCCGACGACCTTTTTACCAAAATCATATAAAAATCCAATCAAAATCTTATCTAAAATCCAGTTTAAACCAAAAATCCATATTGAAAATCCAAACCAAGACCTAAATAAAAAACAAGCATCCAAACCAAAACCCAAACCAAAGAATCAAGAAAACTAAGTGTCTAGACCGAACTCCAAAACCAAACCATAAAAAAGCAAATGTATAAACCAGAACTAAAAGGCATATTTCGCAAACTAGAGAATCATAGTTTATCATCATCTCAGAGCATGTTTAGGGGCTATCTCCATCCACATACATGAGTAAGTGACTTAGCCGTCCACCTAGAGTTTGCTACTTATTCCATACCACCCCAATCAGTTAATGACCAACCGACCATCATTCCTAGGCCTCATGTCGTCGTCGTTTGAGTTAGACGGTGGCTGCTCCTGTTCCACCACTGCATTCCAAATCCCAACATATTGCTGCACCTGGCCATTCCTAACGTGCTGCTTGATTATATCCTTTAGATGCTTGCAGTTGTTAGTATTATGTTCGTCAAGGCCATGAAAGAGATAGTGCCTTCCCCAGGCCTTCTCGCATTTCGAGGGTTCCCTCCTTGCCGGACTTCGATAAGGATGGCGATCCTAAGTTTACATGTATATCCATTAATGTCTCATTCGGTCCTATGTAAGTGGAGAATTTTGGTTCTCCCCAGCGCTTCCTTGACCTACCAGAATCGTTACCCAATTCCTCTTCCCTTTATCCTTATCCTTACCCAAGTTTTCAACAGATGATCCTTCATCTTTAGCCATGCTTACTTCCTTCGATTTCATGTCCAAGCTTGCATCCTCTTGTCAAAGAAATCTCTCGGCCTCATGAAAGAATTCCCCAAGATCCATTGGTGGATCCCGCACCAATGATATTTTGAAATCTAAGTTGTCCCTGGCTCTAAACACTACTTCCTTTAGAACCACTGATGGATTCGGCCGCCTCACTAAAGCTGCCTCCACATTAAACTTGCTTAAGAAAGTCCCGAGTGATTCTCCTGTCCTTTGCTTTACTTACATCAGTGTCATAACATTCTTCGGCCTCTTGATATGAACCCGAAAATGCTTCAAAAAACTATCCACAATTCTATCCATGTCCTATTAGATCCGTTTTCCAATTGTCTGGACCACATAGCAGCTATATCCATCAAGTACAAGGGGAAACATTGAGCCATAACCTCCTTCGATGCCCCTAGCACTTCCATGTGTCTTGTATGCCTTATCAAATGATCGTTAGGACCCGTCTTACCATTATATACCTCCATAGTAGGAATCTTGTAGTCTTGAAGATTCCTAGCTATCCTGATGTTACGGTTAAATGGACTTCTGTTTTTTTCCTTCACAATCTCTGTTTGTTAGACCTTTTCCCATGGTTCGCCTAATAATTTCTGCCAATCAAGCATTGTTCACCAAAGTTGCCTCCCGTCTTCATTTCCTAACTACCCCCTGAATCCTCTAGAGAATTTTAGCATGCACTCCTCGTCACGTGCTCCTGTATTCCCATTGGCGTTGGATTGTGCAGCATCAGCTGGCATCCTACATCCATCCAGATCGATGGTTGTATGGTGATTGGGGACTTCCCTTTGTTGAACAACTCCATTCAGTTTCCTGTTGAGTTCCTCTGATCCATCTCCATGGATCTGAGCACCTGCTGGTCCAGCTGTTCCTACTTGTTCAAACTGTTTGAGGAGGTTCTGCATCATCTCCTACTGTCTTTTCATCAACAGCTCCTACATGGAATCCATTATAGTCTGCATCTCATCCCTAGTGTAGATGAATGCCTAATCTACTCCAGCTCAAAAGGAAGCATCTTAACTTCCCTTTTGATGACTCCTTTCTGGTAAAGTTCTTCTAGCTGATTGCCTAACCATAGCTTCAGATCCAATCCTTTAGCTTTCCATATCTGAACTCCAAATCCGATGTAGTGGGTGCTAGTCTTCTCAGTAAAAGCACCAAAGTGTTTGCGCCAAAAATTGGTCACAAACCCCGAATGTCACGAAAGCACCAGTGTTTACACAAATCCTCAATATCCAATCACAAAATAAAGAAATAACAAAATTAAAATGAAAGAAAGTAAGAGAAGACAAGAGATTTACAGTGGTTCGGCTGTCTCCAGCCTACGTTCACTTCAAATTAATCCTTTTGTTCCTTTTATTCTATGATTAAAGCTACAAGCCTTTGAAGTAAATAACCAAAACAATAGAGTTTAGCGTAGAAAAGAAGTAGAAGATCCCTTTTTAGTTGCCATAGAGTCGCTATTTATAGGAGCAGATCTAGAAATATCTCCCTCAAACCTTGGAATTCCTTTTCTCACGCCCAGGTAGGCCCACTAGATCGATCTGGAGTAGTTTGAGATCAACCTTGATCGATCCATGCCACGTTCGTATCGATCCAAATTGGCCTCAATTGAGTTGAGATCGACCATAGAGGTTCTTAGGTGCATAAGTAATCTTCTATGAAAATTTCATGACGTTTGGCTTGTTGTTTGAGAGTTATGATTGACTCAAGTTTGACATTACTAGTTTGGCTAAGCATTTCGTATCCATGAAGAACCCGTATCCATCAGTTTGCCTACCTTACTTTGTATCCATCAATCCATAGCTTTCATACCTATAGAATACCATCCACGTGGTCCATGCTTTACTCTCCACCTTGACCGCTCCTTTCATATCAATCGATACGAATATGATCTATACGAAACATAGTCCTTAGTGAAGTTGCCTTCGTACCCTTAACTTTTGCATGCATCCGTGAATGCCTACTGCCTTCTTCGCATCGATCAGTATCCATGTTGTTCATATCGATCTAAGCTTTTCATCCTATCTTGACCACTTCATATCGATCGATACGAGCACGATCCATACGAAATGCGTCTCCATCCAATGTTTCCACCCTTCGTGTGTGCCCTTCGTATTGATCAAAAAGTGATCGATACGAAATGCTTCTCCAAATCAATCATCCATATATGAATCCACCTTGATCGATAAGAAAACATCGATCCAAAGTAGATAGTCCAGTCCATTCTGATCGATACAAACCATATCGATACGAAAGTGTCGATACGAAACCATTTCTCTCCAATATTGATCCATCCATAACCCGAGCATATGAACTCTGATTGACCAGAAATTTGAGCATAGCCTCACCTAGCCTTGTTTATGAACCTCAATTGATCCCACCCTGATTGGAGCTGGGTCTAATTTTGAAGGTATCGATCATAGCCTTGTTTCCAATCGATCTCCAATCCTGATATCCATCCTTTTTGGTCAATTTGTTGATATCGTGGCCTTGTCCAAAGGCGGGTAACATAATCTTAATAAGAGGGCCCTATGAGAGAACAATACGAAAGTAGAGTAGGAATAAACGTGTAATAAACTCATGATTTAAAATGATTATAAGCTTCGCAACTATAATTAATAATGAAGTAACAAATATCTACGACATCAATGAGTAACAACAATGTAGATTATCGGCAAATTGACCAGTTAAATTTCTCATAGTGTGTTAAGGAAGATAGTCCATAGACAACGGTGTTGAATGAAGCTTAATTCATGATGTTACTACAATAAATCTCATTATAGGATTCTAAGGTGCCACTTATATGCAGTATTAAGGCGACAACGTCAGTGTTAGTAATTTCACCTTGATCACTTCGAATGCTATGATAATTGTTGAAGATATAGAGCAATCAATGTACTTGTGGGAGAGTTTCGAAGAGATAGAATGTCATACCTCAACTGCAATAGAGTGAACAAAATGCCGCATATGATGAAATAAGTGAAGAGATCAAATGTAACTCACCTTGTAAGAATTAGAAGGTACCGAAGTGATCATAGCATGTTCTGTTGAAGCAAAGCCATGCAAATCTTGCATCTCGCAAGCACTTCGAAGAATTTGCATAGGTTTACACCAGCAATATCGATGATGAACGTCATCGATATCCATAAAGGACATCGAAGTGGTTATTGCTGAAACCAATATTGGAGTGTGACAAAGACCCCAAAGCATTGCAATGAGCCTGTCACCAGCCATTATGAAGACGTTAAGGCAGCTTCGCATATCACAACAATTTAAGGACACCACCCTATACCAGCGCCAATTGATGACAACTTCAGAGACATCAAGTATGAGACAATGTCACCTCATACATATGAAATCCATATTTGAAGACCAAGCACAACCTAACATAGTCGAAGACAAGTCCTACCGAGATTAACCTCACCGACTGCATACTAATGAAGAGTTCAGTACTAAGCATTGCTTAAATCGATCCCAGTCAAAGACATAGAGGCAGATTGGTGGCCGCCCACCTCTATAAGTATGACCCTAGTGGTGCCATTTAGGGTGGAATTTTCTGTTTTATCATTTCTTACGTTGTAAACCCTAAATCGATTTGGGAATTTTAGAGCATATTGTAATTTAAGAACATTGTACACATAGGATCTTGAATACTAAACAAGGACATTGCATAACATATGTGTAATAGATTCAAACTTTTGAATTTAACATACTCGTGACTTTTCATACTGCATATTTGAACTGCTGTGATTTCGTGATTGCCATAGCATAATTGACTTCGACCTAGTGACTTCGAACACAATCAAACCTTGCATATACTACATCGAACATCCCATATGACTTCAACTATGACCATAACATCAAGAGATACTATGAAGGTTCTTATCGACTCAATGACTTGATCAAGCCTCGTCAAGGCATCTTTTTTAGCAACCCGATTTCCAAGCACTTTTGGACCAGCAAAATATTTTTCCTAACATTTTGGCACTAGAAGATGGGCTAGAACCTCCGACTTCATTGAAACCCTCAGTGGAACCAATTCAACATGCATTAAGCTTTCCTAGCCTATATATTAGGGAATAAAGAACATTCCTATCTAAGCGTATACTAATCCGAAGAAAATCCACCATAATCACTAACACCATGATGCTTAATCATGTTAGGAAGTTTGAGTAGGGGTCTTTTGAGCCTTGAATAACTAGACCCACTTATCAAGTCATTGATGATCCAAGATTTTATAAAGAGCAATTATTGAGACCGAAGGCCTTGAAGATCATAAATAAAAAGAAGTAAGCGACCCTTTATGATTTGGATAATTGGAGCATAAATGCCTTTTATGTGGGCCCTACTCCAATTTTTCCATGGCAAGAGATACCCCAAGGAAGGATAATTTGTTCCTTAAGATAAGGAAAGCTATCTAATCTCAAGCCAAGGGAACTATATTCAAGAAAGTGATAACAAATGATTTTATCATTTCCGCTCAGAAATGGCATAGAGTCATGAATCATTTGCTAGCCTCAAATGAAATTCAAAAGACATTGAAAAGAAAGCTGGCTTTGGAGGATGAGATGCCAAGCCACAAAAGAACCAAGAAACGGTCAAGAAGGCAAGCATTCAAATCCCAACTTTCGAAAAATTGCAATTTCACTACTTCTCTTGAAAATATTTACTTCTTGATTGAGGATAAACTAGACTATTGGCCTTTGCAAAAGAGAAGGCCAAAGTTTGAGAGAAATCTTGGAAGCTTGTATTGCCACATCACCTTACAAATTGGCATGAAACCGATTAGTGCAGAAGCCTTGAAGGAATGATCATCAATTTTCTAAGGCATGGGAAGCTCAATGACTTTGTAAAAAGATGCGACATTGTGAAAAGATATTAGACAAGTTCAATAATAAAAGAAATTATTCAAATAAGTAAGTCTACGTGGTTAAGGACTAAAATTATCCTAGTATAGTGGGAAGCCTAAATCACCACCTAAGATGGTAGTAAGGGGCTAAAGCCTTTGTCTCTGGCTAACACATGCCTAGATAAGAACATTATAGAAGGAGGACAGAGTAAGCCTTGGTCCCATCTTAAAGGGCCTAGCCAAAACATCGACTAAGCATTTGGTCCCACCTACGTGGCCTGGCTAGAGGATACGTCCTTAACCCTATCATAAATGGTCTAGTTAAGGCACCACCTAGAGCGAGGCCAGAATAATCCTTTGGTCTCATCCAAAAGGGCCTGTCCAAAGTTTCTACAAGCCTTCAACCCCTGCCCACATAGCCTGGTTAGAATGCCTCCTAAAGGAAGGATGGTGTAAGCCTTTAGTTCCATCATCACAGGCCTAACTAAAACACCCAACCAGCCTTTAGTGCTTGACATCAAAGGCCTCAATAAAGCGCTCCTAGAGGAGGTTAGGTAAGTCCTTGGACCTACTTAAGATACCTAACCAAACGCACCGGGTAGCAGACCTAAACCATTAGCTAAGATGGTGATAAGGGGTACGAGCCAAATTAGTGCTCACAAATCAATCAAAATCATAGCTAGGTAGTGCTCTTAAACCTATCAAAATTTGATCCAAAATAGCACTCCTTGATCAATCAAAACCAGAGCCAAGTATTAATCTCAAACCTATCGAAATTTGAGCCAAAGAAGCGCTCCTGGATCAATCAAAACCACACCCAAGTAGTACTTTCAAGACTAATAAAGTTTGAGCCAAATAGAACTCTCAACCGATTGGTCTTCTAAAGGAAGATCAATTGAAATCAAAGCCAAGCAGCGCTTCCTATCTATCTAACCTCCAATAAGAAAAGATCTTCAAGTATTCCATTGCATTAGTAAGTTTCTAATTTTCTGCTATTACCGGACAAAGATTTCTACTCTTCTATTACCATATATATGGAATTCTGGACATCTATTATTTCAAACATTTGTTTTTAACATTCCAAATGGGGATTTCTGATATTCTATATTGTTACTAGATCTAATATTATTTACGTAGGAATCTCTGGTATTAAACATTCACATTGAGTTATAAAAGGCTCAATCACCAGCAATCTCAACTTTACAAACAAGTAGAAAGTGTGCTAAAAAACATAAAGTATGGAAAAGTGAAATACCAAGCATCGCATGGTTTTAAGTCAAAATCAAAATTCAGCTCTTAGTTACATGTACGAGGTAATATTCATTTAATTATAAATTATTTACAATTTAATACACTATTTACATAGTTGTAGGCATAAAAGATAGACTAATGAAAGAAAATATAATCAAGGCCGGCTACTTTTACATCCCAAGACTCTTTGCTGATTAATCCAAACCCTTAGCAATTAAGTGTTTGTGATGTGACAAATGGACATGTCCTTGAGTTCCTTGAGTTTCTTTTCCCTTCTACGATGCTATCTGCATCATCAATCGAGTTGATCTGCTCTTTCAAGGTATGACAAAGAGTCTTATTAGCTCCTCGCAAAGTCCGGATCATACTCGTCAGCATTTTGATTTCTTGATTGAAATCAAAATTCTCACATTCGACTTTTTGAACCTCAATTTCATATAAATTAATGCAGATATCTTTTCCTTTCACTTCTTGTTGAAATACTGCATCGTTTCAAATTTAATTTAATTATATCACTTAGAGATCGCTGCGTTATTCAAACATGGAGGAGGGCTTAGTATAGCAGAAAACTCATGATTAGTCGAGGATGTGGATCTTGTTCTTCTTCTCAGAGCAGAAGAGGAAGGGCTGGAATCACCCCCACTTACAATAAGCTCCAAAGATTTGCATGATACCTTTTTGTTAATTCTAATTTGAAATCACTTATTTTCTAATGAAGCTTAGTTATCTCAATGTCAGCTTTGACAAAGAAGTTAGATCCATGAGCAGTGTCCTTTTTGTTTTTCAACAGTTGAAGCTCGTTCTTTATTTCTTTAGGATGTGCTTCCATGAGATTGTTCATTTCTTTGAAAGCTTTAAAGCTGATAGTTGGGAATAGTAAAGTTGAGTCATCTCAAGATGATTGTTTCGTGTCCAAATATGATAACAGCCGATCCTTAACTTTTATAATTCATGAGGTGTATAAGGGATTAGATTTATGCACTAACTTGGCATCCTATTAGAAATAAAGAAAACAGAAATCAATACATTAAGGACAAACTCTTCCATTAATAACAAACAAAGTTTACAATAATAAGACCTCAAATAATAATAAGACCTCGGGATTACAATGCAATCCATTTCAACAACATTTAAATAATGTACAAAGTTTTGAAACAGTGACCTTAACCTTTTCAAATGACCCAGCAGACAAAGTAAGTATAGAATCAAAAGAAACCTTAATTCGTCCAGAGTATAAGTCTAAGGAAAATGGTAATAGTCCTTTCCCCTAACTAGAAGACTATCATGACCACATATTATTTTTCGTGGTAAGATCGGATGCTAGGTAATTTTTCCTTCTCATCGCCTAAAAATTCAAAGCGAAAAGGGATAACCGCATGTATATTTATTATAAATCTCTGAGGAAAAAGTGTCTTGCCAATCGTGATAATTTGAGAAATGAAGATTTCTCCTTAAAATCATTCATTAACTTAACAAATTTACTCAAGAGATCGGGAATGGACAGCACGAGAAGTCATTGATATATATATATGAAACATCGAAAACTAAAGCAATGAAATATATAAGTAAACCAAGTAACATATCATTAATGTATGATCATTCAGGTTTATACAAAATAGATTTCTTATATATTTCAAAAATAAATCTCTTCCTATTATATCTAAGTTTCTAGGCGGAGAGGGGGGCAAGTGTAAGGTAAGAGGAATGGTAGCGGTTTGAGGAAGGTTCCAACATGACCTAGGATGAGGATCGCTCTTATGTTCATTTAAGTATCTACGGTGTAGGCATTTTAGAAAACCTCCACTATTATCACCTAAGCATGAGAAGTCAATAATCAAACCCTACAATAAAATTTATATAGGAATTCCATTAAGGTGTCCCTATCATCAATTAACATTAAAAAAGGGTCATCGGTTCAGCATTCCCTTCATGTATATATCCTGGCGATGGAAAGCATTCTTCATCCGAGGAGCGACTTCTTTCTTCTTGAAATGTCTTAATCTCGATGCACTCTCAGCTATCTTATACATCGTAGATAACTTGTTATAATTGTTCATTTGTTTTTCCAACTCTTTATTAGGGCTATCTATGTCCGTTTGCTTCTTCTCGAGCATAACGTCATAGTGGTATTTTAACTTTCTCTTTAACAAAAGTGGTTAATAAATTAAATATAGATCATATAAAAATTAAAGAATATGTGTAATGAGATCCATACCCGAGAAAGCGGGACAGTAGATGATGAGATTTTCTCTTTGTTTTTGGACTTTAAGACTCGGGGAGCATTATCTCCTTAGGAGAGCTTGCCCTAGGAGGATTAGGAATTTCAATAGGCCCCGCACCTTGAAAACTGGGATTTAGACTAGTATCTCCTGATCTATACTCGTTAGCGATGGTCCAGAAATGCCATTTCCACCATCTCCAGTGTTGTTGTCATCATCATCATCATCCTTATTATTGTCACAGGACCATCATTATCATCATTACCCTCACCCTTATCCCATCATCATCTTTCTTCTCCTCATTTGAATCAGTCTCTTCATCAACTGGAGGATGATCAAAAGTCAATAACTTGGCGAAATCAACTTCCTCCTCTTCCTCAGGGATATAAGATCCATGTGAAATCTCTTTATATCTACTCATGAACTTGTTATTCCATTCTAAAGGAATAGAAGGAAAGCCAAAGTCTAAGTACTTGCAAGAATTGTCGGCATAAGCGATAAAGGATACCATCTCATTGAATCTTACAATGAAAATGTCAAGAGACATGCCAAGAAAATGGGACACTTATTGTTTTGCGTATTTAATCACTACTGCTGACTTGTCTATAAGATCCTCCTTTCTTTTTAGATTTTTATTAAGAGATGTGTTCTCTACCACAAGCCTAGCTTCTTTCACTTTAGCTTCCGTAAGTGCAATTTCTAAAGCCATTACCCTATTAGGTGAAGTTTGAGTTAGCGATTTCATTTCTTTAAGAGAGGTATACAACTTGTCTTTCTCCTTCATGGCTCCGTCTCTTCCGTAGTTAAGTCAATAATATGGTTACTAAGTAAGGAGTTTTCCTCTTTATGTTTAGATATTTCACTTGATGACCCTAAAGCCCCATCTTGAAATAAAAGCAGATGCTTTGCAACCTAAAAAAATAACGAGACTTAAGCTAGAATGTAATATGTTATTAAGAATTTAAAGCTATAAAAAAAATGGTAGCACCAGTAAGTGTGATATAAGGAGAGCAAACCGATGATTCTGGGTGTAGGAAGACGGTTTCAATGGCTGGGAAACAGCAAAAGAAGGGGATTGAATTACCCATTGAAGAAGGTCGTAACATATTTTGATAGTGGGTGACGAGTAAGGCTTAGAAGGAAGAGAGCTTTTCGGAGCAAGAGAAAAACAAAGCTCTTCATAAATACGATTCAAGGCTTTTGAGGAGCTTGGGACGGTAATATGGTGGAGCAAGTCCTGAGAACCTTCTTCTCCAATCACCTGTTGGGTATTTTCTACAGCAGCATTAATATTTTTTTATCTCGAGTTGCATCAAGATTTGGAATTTTGAAGTTTAAGTCAGTACCAACCAACCCTTCTTCTCCTATAGTGGTTGGGACTTGCATGTCCCTAGTCTTAGGTTTCTTTCTAGGAGTAGGCACAATAATTGAACTATGACTCATCTTTCTTTTGATAAGAAAAAAACTGGAAATAACCTCTTTAATAGATCAAGACATGGGAGCTTAAACCGAAGTAGAGGCATCATTCTTCATTTTATCTTTGGAGGTGTCCACAGTGACTTCCTTCTCAGTGTGAGCAACCACCAAAGCGGATTTACGTAGACAAAAGGAATAAATTTATGAGATGATATTGCAATAAATTTTGAGTAATTGCAATGATATCTCACTAGGAATCTCAGGTTAAACAGGGGAATTAGATGAGAAAAGTTCGGGATTGCCCATTACTAACGACCCCTTGCCCTAGGTGTTACGTTTTACCATTGGTGGTTCCTCCAGGATCCTACGTCCATCTAAAATGATAGAGTGTTGGCGAAGCTTGGAAAGGATTAGTAGTCTAAGCCCGTTCCCTATAGCACTTGCTGCTTTGGTCAGGGACTGTACAAATTTTTTATCTTCTAAGTTCAGCTTTTAAGAGACATGGTCTGAAAAAGGAATGCCAGTCAGTAAAGAGTTGTAAAGCAATATGGGTGAGAAAAAGAAAAGGAAAAAGAAAACGAGAGGCTCAACAACCGTACAAAAAGTTCCACTAAGACCGAAGAAGCATTTTACAAAGAAAAATTGAGTATCCCATGCTTTTGCCTTGTTGAGAGTCTCAAAAATTAGCCTTTTGGATGAGGGTGTATTCGATATAATTGATGATCTGGTTGATCACCAACTTCGGCAGGGCTAGCTATATGATGAAGGATGTTGGGATTGAGAGATGGGAGATCGACTTCTCAAGTTGAAACTTCCGAGCAAGTCAAATATATATAAGAATTTGGTAAGAACTAGATCGAAGCAATATCCAGATGCTTCAAGTATCTCAGAAGAAATCCAAGGAAAGGAAGGTATCCCATATGCCAGATATCTATAGCGGTGAAGGTAAAATATCCCACCAGGGTTGTAAATACTGTCTGAGGATCTTGCTGTGATAGTTTCTATCCCGGCTATTCCAAATTGGCAAATAATGCAGTCCACTTCAGCCTTGGAGGTGATATATAATGGCTTGAAAATAATGCCTTCTTTCTTATTGTCGAAGAGTGAAGGTTTTGTCTCTTTAGTGGCTCTCTTTGAAGATTTCTTTTCAAACTTTGGACTTTCCTTTTTTCATCCAAGTGATATTACTCCAAACTTGAGAAAATATCATGATTCATAAAAGAAGTTCATGCTTGCTAATACTAGGTCTAGAAGTTGTTATTTAGATATTGTTACAGTTGCCAAAATGGATGTAAGTATGTTATATGAAACGATGACACTCAAGTAACATGTGATAAAAATATTTAAAGGGGCATGAACTTCACTCTTGATAAAAAACTTAATGAAAAGCTATGATGGGAATTAGCATGAGATGTTCATGAAAATATGACCTAAACAGCTTTCAACCCATTATAATATGAAGGTTGAGAGTGGTAATATAATATAGAACTTAGTCTTTATAAAAACTAATGGCAAGTGAACCTTATCATCATCCTTAATTCCAAAGCAAGTCGATAGTGCTAAAGTCAATATAAAGCCTTACTTATAAAAATAAGAATAGTTGTGGAAATATAAAAAGCAATGAAGTCGCTATTGCCTATAGGCTTATCAGTGCTGCATTTATATGAAGCAAACATCGTCGATAAGAGTATTAATAAGAGCTTCGACAAGGTGAACCAAAAAACTTATTGTCAATAACATGTAGATTTTTGATTAAAAGCAACCTCACTTCGACTTGGTCAATGAGACGTGAATGATAGTGACACCGTCAAACTTGATTAATCTGAGAGTATTAATAGTTACTACAAACTAATATTGAACCAATTAATACTGCCTTTAATCGACTTAAGTATCTTAACAACAATACAATCAATGTCTTCAACTGTTTCGATGAGCTTTACCGTAATCACTTGTAACGTAATATTTTTAGAGAAATAATATAAGGCTTTCATCAAATATGGAAACTCAGTAATCTTATGAATAGTAATAGTGACGATAAGGGTTAATGTCGAAGTGGTGAGGTTCGAAGTCATGCATGTCTTCATTGTTAATTGAACTCCAAAATAATGACAGATTTGATATCGACTTTAATTAAAATTGAAGCTTGATTAAACAATTTGAACATAGACCAATAATAGTAAGAAATAGTGACAATTTAGGTCGAGATAGTAGTAGCGGATTCATGTCTGGTATGAAATCTGCTTCAAAATATAAAACCCCAAATTCTAAATGGATACTTGAGTAACCAACCAATTTAAAGTTAGTGAAGTAACATATTGTGAATTCAACAACCAGCGAAGTAAATAAATAGAGTTTAATAATGAAATCTGAGGAATGAAACTGAACAATTTAGTCCAATTCTCATATTTTGATTAAAACCTAATTTCAATTTCAAACATGAAGGACAAATAAATTAATTAAGGGAAATCATACCTTGGCTTGAAGATTGTTTTCCATAAAACCTACTCAAGAGCAGAAGTGTGAAAGAAGGATAATAGGGTTGAGGATTCGATGAAGAAACAAGCTTTGGCTTCATAAAGGACATAAGTTGTTGTTTCGAAGGCATAGAGCAAGTATCGAAAGAGTCGAGAGCACCAACTACTCATACGGTGCAAACGCTTTCGATCTAGATGAAAATAGATATACACTTCCACCACTTTCAACCCTTCCACATAAATAAGCAAGGAAGGACAACTTCGGAACCCCTTTCAAAGATAATAGATGACGCTCTCTCGCTTACATGCTATAGCTTTTGGAGTCAAAGGTTTCACCCCTATCACAACTTTTTGAAAGCATACATAAGTCTTTCGAACCGATTGAGGCCTATAATTTTAAGAAAAGGTTCAGCCTCAATTCTTCAGCATGTATTCATGGACCACTCAACATCTTCGAAACTAATATGAACAACCTATTGATTGATTCGAAAGCTTCGAACTCACTTTCGATGATAGCATGGAAGGAGGAGGTGTATTTGGGAAACCTTTCAACAGTATCGAAAGGTTTTGAAGAGAAAGCAGTACTCAAAGATCAAAAAAGGTGAAAGGATGATAAAGGCCCCTTTCGACTCAGTCGAAAGGTTTGGAAAGGATAAAGGAACTGCTAGAGTGAAACAAGAAGGAAAAAGAAACAATTCGACAACATCGAAAGGGGTCATGGTCTTTTGACCAAGTCAAAAGGCATGAAGCAACATATAAAAAGGGGTCCCTTCGACCCAGTCGAAAAAGGCATAGAAGCGGGCCAATCTGCATTTAAAATAAGACCCAAGGGGTCCAGTTTTGGGGATCGAATTTTGGAATCCTGAATTCATTTCCATTACCCTACTTTCATAGTTACAATCATATTCCTAGGAAAACTTAAATTGAATTTGGGTAAAAAGCTTTATATCTTGTAATTCATTTTGGATTATAAATAAAAAGGGAAATCGCTATACATTAAGGATAATGGTGACGAGGAAGATCATTAAGATCATTGGATAGACTAATGATCCATTGCACATGATTCTAACCAATTCTCATGATTTCTTTTTGTCTATGCAATGTATAGGGTCGGCCTGGGTGAATGCGAATGAAACACATCATCATCGAAACCTACATTTGATGTTTAAAACCAAAATGATGATAGGGTTTCAACCACGTTAAGTTTAAGATAATTGGGGATACCCAAATCAATCTTATGCATGGAAACAAAGTGAGTTGTAGGCTGTGATAATCTAGGAATGGTTCAAAAGGGAGGAACCTCTATAGACATGATCAAAAGGGATGTTACCCAGAGGAATCCTAGTTTATAATTGGCTAATAATTAAATATAACGGAACTTGTTTGAATGGGATCGATCCCTACAGGTATTGGAGACCCTTTCGAAGGAGTTCCATAGCAAGAGTGATGAACCCATCGGGTCAAAAGCAACTGTATCATACTAATAAAGTAAGTGTAACTTTCAATATGATCGGGAGGTCCTAAATGCTATCTTTCGACATGGCCGAAAGGAAAGAAGGGCAAGGATGATCAGCTACTTTTGACTCACCCAAAACAGAGGACTCCATCAGATGTTGCTCCCTAAATTTGTTTCCCAAAGCTAAGTCCATGAAGCCTTTCGACTAAGCCAACCTAGCCGGAAGGTAGAGATGGCTTTATTAACCCCTTCGATTAAGTCGTCTTGGTCGAAAGTGAAGCTATCAGCTTAAACCATTTCGATTGTGTCAATCTAGTCAAAGAGCATGCTTTTGAAAGAGCAGACCACTTCAATAATTTTATTTCATTTGAATCTAGTAACCTTTTAAACAGCATCGGGGATGTTGATAAATTTTCTTGTTAACATTTTTGGTGCTAGAAGAAGTGTTTGAACCTCCGACCTTGTTATTGTTTGCAGACTAATTGTGGCTCATTTTTCTTACGTAGGAAAAATGAGGACAAAACGTTTAAGTGGAATTGTGGAAGGAGCAATACACATCTCCACTTTGGAGGAAAATATAGCTCCGTCTTTTAACATGGATAGTGCCATTCCAGGACAGACTTCATCGCCGGCACAACAAGATGAAAATTCAACTAAAATCAAATGCTTAGACAACAGCTGCAGGAGATGCAGGAGCTGCTAAAGATGGCCTTATCTCAAAAATTCTCGAAGACTCCAAGACAAACTCAAGTAGAAGAGGTAGTCTCTCCTAGAAGGAATCTAAAAGCTAATTCCAATGGGCTTAAAGAAAAGTGGATATAACATCATCAAAGAAGAAGGGACTTCCCCAATCAAAAGCTAATCATCAGGGAAGGGTTTTCGACAAATCAATGGAACAATTTGGGACTTCTACATCAAAATAATATTTCCCAAATCAGAAAAACTAGAGCAATGTCGAAGCTTATTTGAAAGATGCCACTGAGAAAGCCATTAAAAATGCTTTGAATTCCAAAGGGAAATGAATAATGGATGAAAACGTCAATGACAACGAAAGGGTGCCACCTTTCATCAACGAAATCATGGCAACAGTAATACCACCATATGTCAAAATCCTGCTCATGAAATATCATGGGGACATAGACCCCGATATCACCTTTTGGATTTTGAAAGTCAGATGGACTTGTATAACGCATTTGGAGCTGTTAGATGTCGACTGTTACCAGTTACTCTTTAGGGAGCAGTAGCCAAATGGTACAAGCATTATAAGAAAATCAACCTTTGGTTGCAGAAATTCATGGAGTTTAATTGTAAGTGCAACCGTTGATCATTTTAAAATATAAAAAACAACAAAGAAACGCTACTTATTGATTCCTCCCAACATTTCACTAAAATTTTGATTAACTTTAAGCGGTTGCTTATGTATTTTTTTAACATTTAACTTTTCTTTTATCCTCACGAATGAAAAGTGAAAAACTTGAAAAAACTTGTAGTTTTTTCGGAATTGATTCTACACTAAGTCTCTCTTGTCATCTTTTACAAATTGATATATACATTGATCACAAAATTCCTCATCTTCTGGCTTGCGAAGTTAATCTTCATGTCTATTCCTCCCTAAGCCCTAGCACCTAAAATATAGCTGAAAAATTCGTCCTCTACCTTGCACAATTCAACTCTTATGAGGTAATTTAAAAACCAATTTTCTTTTCTATTTCCATTTTGAACCGGATTAGATTAATTTTGTTTAAGGTTGTTGGATTCGAAATTGGGGTGTCTGCAATTGTAGGCGATTGCGATTTTGTTTGAGGGTTTGGTTTTTCGAATGAAGTTGCTATAGGAAGTACAGGATGTTGATGTTGATTTGGTGGTTAAGGTTGTAGTCATAGGAAATGGTCGTTGTGAGCCCGGGTATGGGTTGTGGATTTGGTAATTAGAAATTTTTAGTGCAAAGGAAAGTTGATGATGGAACTGGATTTTTTACAGAGGAAGGTTTGTTTTAATTTGGGTTTGTAGTGAGGTAGGTACGAATTTATGGTGTAGGAGATTCGGTGCTTGATTGTCGAAATTGTTTGAACTTGCAGTTGAGGTTGGAAGTGTTCAGGTGGGTGATGGCGACTAGAGATGGTTGTTGAAGGTTTGCTGATGTGGGAGATGGAGGTTGCTGTGTGTTATGACGGTTTTGCGATGAGTGGTAGAGGAAGTAGAGTTGCGGTTTGAGGAAGGAGAAGGTAGGTTTGATGATGAAAGGTGGACAGTTTTGAACATTGAGAAGGTCGTTGGGAGGAAGCTTCTGCGAATTGATGAAGTTGAGCGTGAGTGCAGTGGTGAGGAAATGTGGTAGGGGTGATGTAGTTAAGTGGTTGTTGATTGTAGTGCAATTTTGTTTCTGGTGAGGTAGTGGGAGGAATGTGATGATGGAGTTGCACTGTGAGGAATCCTGAACTACACACTGAAATTGATATTGAGTGGATCTTAATTGGGTAGATAGGCACTACAATGGTATGAGTTTTAATAGGAAAAGAGGATCGTGAATAAAGCAAGTAAATGCAAGTATAGTTGAGTAAGTATCATGTCTTTAGAGAATAATCTACTATCGCATTTAAACACATTATTCATTACACAATATGACTACTTATATAATGTTTATGGTCAGTATCCACATGTGGGACATTTCCTTCTGGTTTTTGCAGAATCCTGCTCTTATATTCAGTCCATGTTATTTAAATTGCCTTCATAAATATACTTCATTCAAAAAATTCTGAATTTTTTGAGGATTTTTTCAAATAATGTTCATATAATCAGTCCAATAGAAAGGTTTTGGGATTTTTCGATATTTTTAAGGAAACAGTTCTACCTTTATTTGAAGGTAAGTAGTAATAACTATATTTGTCAGACTTTTGAGTATACAGATACAATCATAATGTCATTGGCTAATTAGTTATATAGTATTTGTAGCATCTTAGTGTTACTTATAAAGTTTTTGATCATTTTGTATTGGAAAGGTTGCTAAGTAATGATACTTTACTGTACATAACAGCTGTGGTGTTTATGCTATATACCACAAATATATCATTGTGCATTCCCTGAGTTAATGGAATTAGTGAGCATGATACTTATTCTATATTGTAGTTTGTATGTTGACAAGGTTAAGAATATGTGCAGGGATATGCCCTTAATATTTCTAATCATTTCAGATTTTTGTAAGTTATATTAATTAATTTCAACATTTGCAGGATGAAGAAGGTAACAAAATGATTAATGAGTATGTTAGAGTGTGTAATATAAGATGTGGAAGCTATGGTAAAGTGGTACTTTCAAATTATTTATATCGTGTGCCATTCAAACTGTATGTTTATCTAACTATTAGTTGATTAGCAATTCTTGTATGTGATTACTCAGGTTTTATATCGAAACACCAATGATGGAATTCAGTATGCAATCAAGGAAAGAATTTCTACCCTTTGAATTTCTATTTTAAACTATTTTCCAATACACACGTGAGCGCGCGTGCACACATACATGTAAACATATTTAACTATTTATGTGAGCAATCATATGTTTATGTTCGATTTTTTTTGCTAGGTTACTCAGTATTTGGTTTATCTTTTTCTTATTTAACAATATGCAGTTACCGATTACTGAAATTTTATTTTGAACTCTCTTTGAGTGCAAGCATTCTACAAGTCCCGACTATCGAAGGTGCGGGTATCATCATCTGAGACTCCATAAGGGTTATTTAGTTAGAATATAGCATCAGTTGATTTTATAATAGTGGTCTTTCTGATATTTACCTCTTCGTTTCTCAGGTATCCATCATGAAATTATTGGAACATCCAAATATTGTAAATCTTGTTGAGGTGATTGATGATCCTGAATCAGATAGATTTTACATGGGTAATTAATTCTGGTATACTTTTCTCTTAGACTTATTTTTTTAATTAATTTATTTTTCTGGAAAATTCTCAAAAAAACTTTTTTGTGTTAAAGCTAAATTTCTATGTGTGTAGTTTTAGAATACGTGGAAGGTAAGTAGGTTTATGATGCCTCGGGAGCATGTGGTGGAATAGGAGAATTCTCTGCTCGAAGATACTTACGAGACATGATTGCTGGACTCATGTATCTGCATGCCCATGTATGTTATTATATTTAGCTGCTATGTTAATATTAGCATGCATGATGTTATTATTATTCTAAATCTGCCTTAGTTGGTCCTTATTGATCGTGTATGCATTCATACGATAGGATATCTGATTGAATTCTGTTTAATACATCTTTATGGGACTATGTAAACTCCCTTACTCTGTTAATGAACAAGGAATTCTGTAGCTGTAATCAGTAATTGTAATTAGCAAATTCATATTTGATAAAAATTGAAGTCTTCGCATAAAAAGCATTCTCGTGCCTTTGGATGCTTTTATTTTGTACTGACCCACGTATTCTTTGCAACAAAAGTTATATTGTAGATCATCTAGTGTGCAATGTCATCAACTTAAATAGTAAGTGCATACTGTGAACCTTTCAAGCTAGTAGACTGTTGAACCTTTTAACTCTGTGATAAGCTTTGTGCTCTGGCGTTGTAGTAAATTTACATGTTTCATACCAGCAATGATCATTAGCTACGTGTATTTTTAGGATATCATACATAGAGACATTAAACCTGAGAACTTGTTGGTGACAAGAGATGGATCCGTCAAGATTGGCGATTTTATTGTTAGCCAGGTTGTTGAGGTAAATTTCTCCTCTCTCTTTTGTCATTTCCTCTCTTATTTATAATCTGGACATCTAGCCATCGTACAACTTTTGGTCACTCATTAATTTTGCTTTTGCACCTTGATTGTATGGTATTTTAAATTTTTTCATCTGGTTACAAATATACCAATTTCTTATCAATATTAAAATTTAAAGAACAAAGATTTAATTTTGAAGTGATTTAAATACTTTGTTTATTTTTCTAATCTTCACATAGCATGAAGAGCGAGATGGTAAATCACAGTAGTTATTTTGTGGTCCATATGTTTAATTTATTAAGTCTTTGTATTGTATACTTGTTAGTGAGTATTAGATGTTTAGTAGTTTGATGTAATTAATACATTCATATATATATATATATATCCCTATTCATATGTTACTAAATGAAACTAAACACGAATAGACGAGGAGAAAAAATGCAAAATTATGTAATGTCAAAGGAATCACTGTAATCGTAATAGAGACCAAAACACAAAAAAGGGTACAAACATCTTGCTTAATGCACCTTCATTTTTGGCAATGACCATGAGATTTAAAGTTTTCAAATTGCTAATTTTGTCGAGGAATGCTGTGCTGTTTTGCTGATGCATGTTGTTGATGAAAGGAGGGAGGCAAGTAGGTGATGTAGTTGATGTGGTGACTGTTGTAATGCAGAGGATTATTATGCAGTAGTTAATAGAGGTGGATTACAATTTGTAAGAAAAGGAGATACTTGCAGTAACAAATGGTAATAGTAGTGGGGTTTGGTTCCAGAGTTATGCATGTGAATGATATTGATATAGAATGTGTGAAATATGAGGTTATTTTTCTTTTGTTTCTTGATATGTGACCAATTAATATGATGGATAATGCAAAATTGGTGACATACGTATAAACTAATTAATCATGTTATTGAATTTTAGTGGGCTAAACATAATGAATATCATTTTTTATGCCATTTACTAGTTACTAGTTTGAATGTCTATTATCTCTTTTGTTAGTAATAAATCAAGATATTCCATTAGCATTTTAAATTTTAGATAATAATGACATCAAAGTGTAAATGAGTAATTTAACTTGAATCATTTCTCAAGTTGTGTCCATATATTTTAATCATTAAAGGAATAGGAATATCCAGGCTTCTTTGCTTGATACCAAGTATGATAAAATTCTTTGCACTTAAGATGTATTTGATACAGTATTTAAGGATGATAGTAGAAAGTATTAAACAATAATGGAGATTGAGCTCTGACGATCAGTTCAAGTTCATATTCTTTAAATGCTTGGTTCATTATGTGATATTGTTTTGTATTCAAATGGGTGCTACTTATGCACCTTGCAATAAAGATACAACAGTTCTCTTTGTGTATTTATATGTTTACATCTCATTTTATTGTCTGCATCCACCGTTCATTCCAAACCACATGGTAAGATCCAATGGAGGGCAGCGATTGCTGGTGTTGAGAAAATTGCTGCAGCAACTGCTCTGTATCCATCGGCTTTTTTTTTTAGCAAGGGATCTAATTTGAGGACTTCCTTGCCTAATACTGCTCACTTTAATCATAGGTATTTTTATTTATTTTTCGGCAAGTCCTTTATTGTTTGGTGAGTGCTTGTTTAGATCGTTTAGTTTATGTTTTTAATGGAATTTGATTACTGGCTACTAAGAATCATACAGATTGAATGGACAGTCATGATAGATAATGTGAATTTCTTACCATGTTTTTTAATGTTGATTTTAATGAATTATCTTACGTTTATTATTTGGTAAATTTTATAAAATAATACTGATGATAATGAATTAACTAAGTTTATAATAATACTAGTATTAATATAATTAAGTTAACTGAGTTTTAATAACAACAATAATAAATTAACTAAGTTAACCAAGTTAATAAAAATTAACAAGTTTTTTTTTAAAATTAAGCAAGTTCTACAAAATTAACAAAGTTTAAGTTAACTAAATTTTATAAATAATAATAATATAACTAATTTAGCAAAGTTTTATAAATAATGATAACGATGATAATAATGATGAATTAACTAAGTTTATCAAAGTTAACTAAATCCATCATAATAATATAATTAAGTTTACTGGGTTTCGATAATAATGATAAATTAACTAAGTTAATTAGGTTAATAAAAACTAACTAAGTTTTGTTAAAATTAAACAAGTTATATAAAATTAACTAAGTTTAAGTTAACTAAATTTTATAAATAATAAAAATAAACTAATTTAACAAAGTTTTATAAATAATAACGAGGATGATGAAGAATTAACTAAGTCAATAAAAATTAACTAGGTTTATAACAATAACAACAACAACAACAATAATAAAAATAAATTAACTAAGTTAACCAAGTTAATAAAAATTAACTAAGTTTTGTTAAAATTAAACAAGTTTTAAAAAATTAACTAAGTTTAAGTTAACTAAATTTTATAAATAATAGTGTGATATACTTGTACAATGTTGTAGATGTTTGATATTAGATTTAAAGTCCTACGAATTAATATAATTGTTTGACTATATGTTGTGCTATCACTTGTGCAGGCATTGGACTTTCGAAGAGATAGGATGAACTTTTATGGCATTGGACTTTCAAAGAGAGCAAGGTTGGACTTTTATGGTACTAGCTTTTACTTATGCATGCAACAAAGAATTATGGGTGATCAAACGTTTTGCTAGCACTAGTTGGGTATAATATTTTATTAGTACTAGGTGTGTAAATTTGTATACGAATGGTTATTGTATGTGACTTTGGTTATTTTATCAAAAAACTATTGTATTAGAATGGTTATGGATAATTATTTGATTATATGATTAATATGTTTTTTTAATTGTTTGAATATGATGATTATGTAAGAGATTGTTGATCGATATAGTATAAAAAAATAGACCATCAACAGGAAATAATAGCATGAAAAAATGGTGCAAAATGATCAAAAACTTTTAGCAGCGTTTCAAAATCTCTACAGAAATACACATACTGGTGTTGACTTAATGCGACCATAAAGTAGGGGTAAATTATAAACTCTATTGGTAGCATAAAAAACCTTTTGGTGGCGTTTTTAAAATGCTACAAAAAGATTTATGGTGGCATTCGATAAACGCTGCAATAAACGGATTTATAGTGGCGTTGAAATAAATGCAACTAAAAAGCATGGATTTTTAGTTGCGGGCTTTATCACGGCGTTTATCAAAACGCTGCCATAAGTTTTGGTAGCATTTTTTATGCGCTACCAAAAACAAAATTTATTGTAGTGAAGCAATACAAGGAAAAGACCATGTACTCCTAGAAGCAATTTTCTTACGAGTTCTCAGCCCAATTTTGTATCTACAAAGATCCTACTATCGATTATACAATATTGGCAAATATGAAACAAAGGCAGGGAGAGTCTTTGGGGGACTACTTGGGAAGGTTCAATGCTGATACTTTAAAGGCTAAGGATATGAACGATCGTGATAAGCTCATAGCTATCCATTCTGTCTTGATTGAGAATACCCTTTCTGGAAACAGCCTTTTGTTAATGGCTATAAAGATCTACAAGACTTTTACTTTCAAGCTGATAAGTTCATCTGGATGGATGATCTTTACTATGCTAAGAAGAAAACAATTTCCAGGAAGGAATGGGGAAAATTTGGCCTGGACGATGGTAATAAAAGGACTAGGTGGGAAGAACTTGTTGCTAACATAGTTGCCTTAAACAAGCCGATGTCTTACGTATATGCTATAGATAAGGAAAGAGTCATGCTGTCTCCTTCAAAGCCAAGAACAATCCTGAATAGAAAAAAGGAGGATACTATTGTGCTTATCACAAAGCTAACGGTCACAAAACTGACGAGTGTCGAGTTCTAGCCAGAATTATCCAAAAGCTGATCTGGGAAGGTCACTTAAAGAACTTTGTTCAAGATCGCCAGAAGTACCGCGAACATATAATGCTCCGTAGAAGCACCTAGGAAAAACTATGAATGTGTTAGAAGGTGAGGACCCCTTAAGCTTAAGTCCGTCAATCAACATGATTGATGTAATACATTGTGGGCCACAGCCAGTAGGGAATAGCAAGGGGGCATGAAGCAGATACATTAAAGAGGCCATACAAAGGAACTACTCTATCAAGAGGAGCCCCGGATGAAAAAACCAGGCCTTAACATTTATATGCCAAATTTAGTTGTCACTCCACAAGAGTTGCGCAAGGGGGTTCACCATCCTTATGATGACCCTCTGATGATCACTGCATAAATTAGGCTATCCGTTGTCTCAAAATTTTCGGTCGGCATGGGCAGCACAGTTAGTGTAATTTTCAAACGTACTTTTGATCAAATGAACATTCTAGAGCCTAAGCTGGAGCCAAGCGCAAAGCCTATATTTGGATTCAACAAGGGTTCAACTCTAGTGGGACACATAAAGCTGCTTGTACAAATGGATGTGCCGCTAACATGCAAAATGTTTGAAACTATTTTTGTGATAATTGATCAACCCTCCCACAACAACGCCTTCTTTGGCAGGTCAGCTCTAAATGAAATAGATGCTTTTGTCTCCCTGAAGTACCGAGTGGTAAAGTTTCTAACAAAACGAAGCTGAGAGACAGTCCAAGGAGAGCAGTTTAGCTCTCGAGAAATTTATTTTGCCATTCTTGATCAATATAAGAGGGAGTGTTATGCGTACTTTGATTCTTCTACTATTTTCTAGCCTTTGGATGATGGGTTTTCATATCCAATATTCGAAGCAAAGCTTAAAGTTAATAACTCTTACAAGTGTATGTATCAAAGGTACATTACTTCTGGATGCAAGAGGAAGAGGATTGATGAAAGCTCAGTGGAAAAGGCCCAATAGTCACGTCACGAAGTTTGATTGCCGAGGTGAAATAGAGAGAATAAAACCAATAGAAGATCTTGAGGAATCCCACCTAGATTTAGATGCTATTTCTAAAATAATCAAGGTGGGGAAGGATCTAAATAGTGAATTAAAGAAGTACTTGATATAGTTCCTCAAGGTCAACAAGCATGTGTTTGCCTGGTCACATTCTGGTATGGTGGGAATTGATCCAACTATCAGGTGTCATGCCCTTGATATCAATCCAGGAGAAAACCCATAAGGTAGAAAAAGAGATATTAGAACAAAGTACAATCAAATGCTTTAAGGGAAGAAGTTGACAGACTCCTTGAAAATGGATTGATCCGAGAGATATATTATCCTCAATGGTTAGCCAATCCAGTTTTGGTAAAGAAGTCAAATGGGAAATGGAGAACTTGCATTGATTATATGGACCTAAACAAAGTATGCCCAAAGGATTGCTTTCCGTTACCATGGGTAGATCAGTTAACAGATGCAACAAGCGGACATAAACTATTATCCCTCATGGATGCTTATTCAAGGTACAACAAGATACCGGTGTTCAAACCGGATGAGGATCATACCAGCTTCATAACTGAATGGGGAATTTATCGCTACAAGGCAATTCCATTTTGGGCTAAAGAATGCAGGGGCCACCTATCAAAGATTGGTTAATCGAATGTTTAAGGAAAAAATTGGTAGAAACATGAAATTTTTTGTTGATGATATGATGGTAAAGTCTAGCAAGCCTGAGAATCATCTTAAAGATCTAAGAAAATGTTCAAAACATTACGGAAGTATCATACGAAATTGTACCCGTAGAAATGTTCTTTTACAGTACACTCTAGAAAGTTCTTAGGACACTTAATTAGTGCTCAAGGGATCGAAGAAAGTCCTGACCAAATTCAAGCCATAAAGGACATGGCCTAACCTAAAACCAGCAAGGAAGTAATGAGCTAAATTGGAAGGGTAGCTTCCCTAAGCAGGTTAATCTCAAAAGCTACTGATAAGTATATACCATTCTTCGATGTGATTAAGAAAAAGAAGAACTTCGAATGGGGAGAGGGTTGCAAAAAACCTTTCTTAGAATTAAAAAGCCATTTGGAAAAGCCACTGATAGTTTCAAGCCTCGAGAGCGGGGAAATATTATACCTATACATGGCAGTATCAGAACATGATGTCAGCTCGGTACTCATTAGAGAAGAAAATGGGGGCACAACTTCCGATATACTGCGTAAGCAGGCGATTAAAAGATGCAGAGGTCGATACCCAGTTACAGAAAAAAAATTAGGCTATCGCTTGATTCTCACAGCTCGAAAGCTCAAAGCATACTTTCAAGCACATTCGATCAGGGTGTTGACCAACTGTCCTCTTAAGCAAGTTTTTAGCAAGCCCGAAACTCCTGGAAGACTAGTAAACTGGAGGATCGAACTCAGTCAATACGACATAGAATTTCAACCATGAGCTATAATAAAAGGCCTTGCATTGCCAGATTTTGTTAATGAGTGCACCGGCTTTATTGAGGAACAGTCAGAAAAAGAGAAAGATCAGAAGCTCGTATATCAACTATTGGTGGATAGTGCACCAAATGAACAAAGGGCCGAGGCATGTTATATAACCATAACCTCGGATGGACACCGCTTACATTATGCCATGAAATTGGGATTGCCCACTACCAATAGTGTGGCAGATATGAATCATTGGTAGCAGGATTAACCTTAGCACTAGATTTGAAAATTCCATGAATACGGATATTTAGTGACTCTCTACTGATAGTGAATTAGGTAAAACATGTATATCAAACAAAAGATCCTATGCCATCCTTAAATGTGAAAAAGATACTACAAATGCTTGCCTTGTTTGAGGACTTTTCGGTAAATCAAGTTCCAAGAGTAGTGAATTCACAAGAAGACTCCTTAGCAAAAGTAACCAACTCAAGAGGAGCTCCGTAGACATGATTTGATAAGGAAACATCAGAATAAGGGAAGGAATTGTTAGTTATGACGAGGTCTCAGGTCAAGTCTCAAGGCGGAGAGAAAGGAGAAATTGGTAAAGATTTAACGGATGAAAAAGTGGACCAATCAAGTTCAAGTAGCACATATGATGAAACCTGGATGTTACCTATTGTTGAGTACCTAGTTGATGGAACATTCCCATCCGATAAAGAAAAAGTAAGAAAAATCAAGAGGCAAGCTCCTGCCTTCATGATGATGGATGAAATCCTCAATAAAAAGGGATATGCTCTTCCCTACCAAAGATATGATAGAATGAATGATGGAATGAAATTAATGACTAAAGCACATGAAGGTTTGTGTAGAGACCATTCAAATGAGACAAAGCCGACAAAGAAAATAATGAGGCAGGGATTTTACTGGCCGCATATGGTATGCCCAGCTATAGAATATGTGAGAAGATGCGAAAAGTGTCAAAAGTTTTTAAAGATACCCAAATTTCCCCTGAGTCAATTAACCCCAATTACAAGTCCATGGCCTTTTGATGTATGGGGAATAGACCTAATATCCCATTACCAATATCAAAGGGAGGGGCAAAGTATGATGTGGTTGCCATCGACTATTTCGCTAAATGGTTGAAGCGAAGCCATTTTCGAAAATTACTTCCGGGAAGGTACTCAGATTTGTTATCAAGAACATCATAATTAGGTTTGGAATTCCTCGGAAGATAATCTCTGACAGTGGGACACAATTTGAGAGCAAAGAATTCTCCCACTCCTACCATAAGAATGGGATTATTAAAAGTTTTTCATCTATCGCACATCTAAAAGATAATGGAGCAGTTGAGGGTATAAATAAAACCATAAAGACAATTCTAAAAAAGTGACTAAACAAGGCAAAAGGAAATTGATAGAAGAGCTCCCACTTGTGCTATGGGCTTACGGAATATCTGCTAACACAGCAAGGGGACATACCTCTTACTCCTTAACCTATGGGTGTGAGGGGAAGCTACCAATCGAGATTAAGATACCCTCACACCGAAGGATTTCCTACGCTTTCTATAAAAATAAATAGCTGTAAAAGAATTACTGGATTTGATACATGAATTAAGAGATGAAGCAGCGGTAAGAACTGCCAAATATCAGAGAAAAATCTCAATGTATTACAATTCAAGAGTAAGAACCCAATCATTTCAAGAGGGGGATTTGGTACTCCGTAGTGTAATGGCCAATACAAAGAATCCTATAGATGACACCCTGGGACCAAACTAGGAGGGACCATTAGCCATCTACAAAGTAATCCCACTGGGAACCAACAAATTGTGCCGCCCAAATGTCAATAAGGTTCCTAGAACATGGAATGTTGCGCATTTAAGACCATATTTTCCAAAGATGAATCAATAAAGAGTTACCTTTTGTAAAGAGAAAATCTACATGGTCAGGAGCGAAATGCTCCTTATAATTGGATACTACCTAAGATGGTAGCCTACCTAAAATGGTAGAAAATCCTTTATCCGTGACGAGATGACCAGGGAAGAGCACTTCCTAGAGGAGTACGGGTAAGCCTTTAGTTGTGCCATCATATGGCCAAGTTAAAGCACCAGACAAGCCCATGGCCACACCTTTGGTCAGGTCAAGGAATCTCCTAGAGGGAGGATGGAGTAAGCCTTCATCCATGCCATAAGATGGCTCGGGTTAAGCACTGAACAAGCCTTTATCCACACCATAAAGAGGTCAGGGTCAGTCACCTCCTGGAGGGAGGATGGAGTAAGCCTTTGTCCGCGCCATAAGATATCCAGGGTAAAGCATCGAAAAAGCCCCTATCTGCACTGCAAAAGTACAAGAGCAGGGAGTCTCCTGGAGGGAGGTTGGGTAAGTCCTTGGTTCCGATCTCTAAGGTGTGCTAACCAAGAGCACCGGACAACAATGGACTAAGACGTCCAATCCCAAGAGAGGCATATTCAAAAACGGACTAAGATGTCCAAGCCCAAAGTGAGGCTCATTCAACAATGGACTAAGATGTCCAAGCCTAAAGAGAGGCTCATCAAATAATGGACTAAGATGTCCAAAACCCAGAGGAGGCTAATAAGTGAAACATCTTATCCAATCATAGACTAAGACGTCCAAACTCGGGGGGCAGCTTATCAAATTATTTCTATATGTTCAAAACCTAAAGGGTTCATATATGTTAAAGAAGACAGAAGCAAAGGAGTGAAACAGAATTCCATCTATTATTACCCAAATCTTGGTTTCGGGACCTACATTTCATAACATCATCTATAAATACCGGAATCTGGGTCTTAGGACTCTCATATATGAATTTCATATATAAATACTAATATCCGAATTTGGGTTTTGATGCTTCATTAATCACTACTTCTATTATGCCCGAATCTAGGTATAAGAACTTTATTGATCATTATGATTTTATACTCAAACTAAGGTTTCAAGATTATAATCTGATTTTTCCTTAAAACCCTAATTTGGGTTTGTGGCTTCTATTGTAAGATAATTTCTATGAGCTTCTGGTTATCCAACACAAGCCCCAATCTGGACAAAGGATTTCTATTTTAAAAACTACTGCTATGGTAGTCTGCTTATACAATAAGTGCCCTAATCTTGGTTGGAGATTCTTTTGCAAAAATGATTATCTAACATATGCTCTAATATGGGCTAGAGACTTGATGTAAAGTCGATGCCTGCTAATTCCCATTTAATTTACCATGAAAACACGGGACTAGGTTTAGAAATGCCACGGAGAGGGCTATTTTTGGATATTGTTATTTGGATTATGGATGTCACATTATCAACTTCCAAACTTCACAAGTTAATACCCTAATATGGGTAAAATTTCATTGTTTCCTAATCTCTATCAAATCCTAAACTATGAGTATGATGCAATATGAATTGGAATTATCGCAGACAACCAGAAGTTTCGAGATGGCCTTCTTAATGCCAAAGTTAAAGTTGATGTTTATTAATACTAAATGATGTTCACCAACGTAAGAATGAAGGCTTTAGAATCATTTAAAGTTTCTAAGAAAGTATTCGAATAATGACTCATATCCCCTATTTGTTGCCATTGGTTATTTCCCACAAGGAGCTCGTAAACCATATCTACTATTTGCATTAGTGTTATTGATTACACGTTACATATCTGATAAGTTAGGATTATTATCGATTAACTTCCCAAACATAAAGGCATAAATATGTCAACCTATTACTGAACACGTATGTAAGTTTGGTAATGTGCTAACAACAGTAAATGCCACTAACTTTGAATTTTGTAGGAAAAATAAAGTTACAGAGAGTTAGAAAGTTATGAAATCTTTGTCCTAAAGAACAAAAGCTTTTCACACTGGAGGGAGGGGCCAAATGTTAGCTATAAAATCTACTCAAGAGTAGAAATATGATAGAAGGATAATTGGGCGAGGATTCAATGAAGAAATATGCTTAGGCTTCATAAAGGAAATAAGGAGTTATTTCGAAGGCATTAGGCAGGCATCGAAAGAGTCGAGGGAACTAACTACTCATATGTACAAAGGCTTTCGACCCAGATGAAAACATATGTACACTTCCGCCACTTTCAACCTTTCAACATAAATAATCAAGCAAGGTCAAATTCAGAACTCCCTCTGAAGACAATAGATGATTCTCTCTCGCTCACATGCCAAACCTTTTGGAGTCAAAGGTTTCCTCCCTATCACAACTTATCGAAAGCATACACAAGCCTTTCGAATCGGTCGAGGCCTATAATTTTAAGAGAAGGTTCCGCCTCAGCTCTCAAGAAAGCATTCAAGGACTACTTAGCATCTTCAAAACCAATATGAAAAACCTATCAACAGAGTCAAAAGCTTCAAACTCACCTCCAATGACAGCATGAATAGACGAGGCATATTTGGGAAACCTTTCGACCGTGCCGAAAGGTTCTGAAGGGAAAGCAGTACTCAAAGATCAACAAAGGAGAAAGGGTGATAATGGCCCCTTTCGACTCAGTCGAATGGTTTGGAAAGGATAAAGGAACTGCAAGATTAAAACAAGAAGAATAAAAGAAACATTTTGACAACATCGAAAGGGGTCATGGCCTATTGACCAAGTCGAAAGGCTTGAAGCAGCATATAAAAAGAGGTCCTTTCGACCCCGTCGAAAGCAAAGGCACGGAAGGGGCAGACCTGCATCTATAAATAAGACCCAAGGGTTCCAGTTCTGGGGATCGGATTCTAGAATCCTAATTTCATTCCCTTTACCCTACTTTCTTAGTTACAATTGTATTCTCAAGAAACCCTAAATCGAATTAGGGTAAAAAGCTTTATATCTTGTAATTCATTTTGGATTATAAATATAAAGGGAGATTGCTATTCATTATGGGTGATGGCAATGAGGAAGAACATTAAGATCATTAGCTAGACTAATGATTAATTACACATGATTCTAACCTATTCTCATGATTTCTTTTTGTCTATGCAGTGCATAGGGTCGGCCCGAGTGAATGCAATCGAAACACATCATCATCAAAACCTGCATTTGATGTTTTAAACCAAAATGATGATGGGGTTTCGACCAAGTTAACTTCAAGATACTTGGGGATACCCAGATCGATCTTATGCATGGAAACAAAGTGAATTGTAGGCAGTGATAAGCTAGGAATGTTTTGAAAGAGTGCAATCCTTTTACTTGATCGAAGGAGATGTTTCCCAAAGGAATACTAGTTTATAATTGGCTAATAATTGAGTATAAGGGAACTCGTTTAATGGGTACCGGTCCCTAGAGGTACTAGAGACCTTTTTAAAGGAGTTCCATAGAAAGAGTAATGATCCCATTGGGTCAAAAGCAACTGTATCATATTAATGAAGTAAACATCCCTTTCAGTATGATCGGAAGGTCCTAAATACTATCTTTCGACATGGTCGAAAGGAATGAAATGCAAGGATGATTAGCTACATCCGAATCACCCAAAAGAGAGGACCCAATCGAATGTTGCTCTCTAAATTGGTCTTCCAAAGCTAACTCCATGAAGCCTTTCGAATAAGCCATCCTGGTCTGAAGGTAAGGATGGCATTATTAACCCATTTGATTAAGTCATCTTGGTCAAAAGGTGAAGCTAACACCTCAAACCATTTCGATTGTGTCAAACTAGTTGAAGGGTATGCTTCCGAAAGAGTGGATCCTTTCAATAATTTTGTTTCATTTGAATCTATTAACCTTTTAAACAACATCGGGGATGTTGACAAGTTTTCTTGCTAGCAAAAATTAACTATTAAAGAACTTGATTTCACAAGATGAATTTGGAAGCTTAACTCCAGTTTGAGTATTTCGAGTTATAGGTAAAAGGAGAGGAAGAAAGGGCCATTTTATTTATAGAGAGGATGAGCCTACTGGAGCCCTTAGGTCAGTTTTAAACCAACGAGCATTATGAATGCGGGAAGATCAAAAGGTAGGAAAATGAACGTCTCCAAATTATTGACTTGAAAAGTTAATGGCTCTTCAATACTAGGGGGCCAATGTTACTATAATAAATCTCATTGAAGGAGTTTGAGGTGCCGCTAATAAGTAGCACTAAGGCGACAACATCGGCGTTAGTACTTTCTCTTTGATCACTTCACATGCTATGACCACAAAAAAGATATAAAGCCATCAGTATACTTGTGGAACAGTTTCAAAGAGGTAGAATGTCGCACTGCAACTTCCATAAAGTGAACATAATGCCGCATATGATGAAACAACCAAATAGGTCAAATTGAACTCACCTTGCCAGGTATTATAAGGTGTTAAAGTGATCACAACGTGTTCCATTGAAGCAAAGTCATGCCCATTTTACACTTTGCAAGTACTTCGAAGACATTGCATAAGTAATAGTAGTGGTGTCGATGTCAAACGGCATCAATATCCATGAAGGACATCGAAATCGTTGTTGTCGAACCAATTTTGAAGTGTTACGAACACCTCGAAGAACTACAATGAGCCCATCACTAGCCATCATGAAGTCCTTAAGGCAGCTTTGCGTATCACAGCAATTTGGGGATACCACCCTATACTAGCATCAATTGACGACAATATCAAAGACAACAAGAATGAGACAATGTCGCCTCTTACATGTGAAATCCAGATGCACAGACCAAGACCATACTAACATAGTCGAAGATAATTCCTACTGAGATTAATCCCGTCGAGAGCATACTAACGAGGAGGTCAGTACAAAGCATTGCCAAAATTAATCCCAGTTTTAGACATGGAGGCGGAGTAATGGCCGCCCACCTCTATAAATATGACCCTAGTGGTGCCGTTTAGGGGTGGAATTTTCTCTTCTATCATTTCTTACGTTGTAAACCCTAAATTGATTTGGGAATTTTAGAGTATATTGTAATTTAAGAACATTGTACACATGGGATCTTGAATACTAAACAAGGACATAGCATTACATATGTGTAATCGATTCAAACTTGTGAACTGAACAAACTCATGACTTTGCATATTGCATATTTGAATTATTGTGACTTCGTGATTGGTATAGCATAATTGGCTTCGGCCTAATGACTTCGAACATAGTCAAATCTTTCATATATTACTTCGAACTGCCTATATGACTTCAACAATGGCTATAGAATCAACAAATAATATAAATGTTCTTATTGACTCAATGAGCTTAACAAGCCTTGACAAGGCTTTTTTAGCAACCCAATTTCCAAGCACTTTTTGGGGCTTGAAAATTATTTGCTAACAAATGAAATGAAAAGTACTCATGAAAAAATAGTTATAAAAAAAGAGCTCACGAAGTTGAATTAAGGCTCTACGAATCAATGTCAAAAGCAAGCGATGTTGACTATGCTTGAATGTCGTTGCCATTAACTAGTGTATGTTTTCTCTTAACAATGGGAAGTTATCATATTTCGCCTTAATCGCCAACACTAAAATATGGTTAGTTATCAAAATAATGGGTTAATAAAGGGTATTATTAATGTAGTGGGACATGCTAGTGCCGCAACATTATTAATACAATGGAGATCGACGTCTCATTCTAATAACGACGATGAGTATCACAAAGCATGAATCAACGTTGCTAAATACAGTAAGATGGAGTAATGAAAATCATCGACATCAATGAATGACAATGATGAGATATAACGTTTATCAAAGAATGTAATGAACTTGATTTTGACTAACATTATTTAGAAAATTTAATGAGATAAATTAAATGAAATATTGTAGATAGTTAAGATATTGAGATTTGTTAATTTAAAACGAGCTGTGGCTTAATAAATGGGAACATCCTTCATTCTAATACCCTAAAATCATCCATTCTTCATTCCTTATTTATTTTAACATTTACAAAAAACTAAAACCCTATTGTGCTCGGTCGGCTACCATTAAGGAGATTCAAGGAGAAGAAAAGCTAGGGTTTAAGTGAAAAGCTTAAGCAAATAAATCAAAGGGGCAAATATGAACCTTCTTAACACAAAGCTAGAGTGGATAATTGATTTACATCTCAATTTTGATAATGATTTCAGTACCAAGGTTTGACCCGAACTATTTTGCAAGTAAATGCCATGTCATAATTTTTTAAATGGATATATATGTTTGTTAATGATTTATATTGTTCCAAATAGATTTTATGATAAGTTTAGATTGGAAAACCTATTAAATGACATCTATATGATTTGTGTTTTTAATATACGGTCAAAAACGTTATTTTAGAAGTGAGTTTCAAGTTTCATAATTTTCTAAGTAATTATGGATCTACTATGAATTTTCTACGAGAGTTAATAGTTAATACTGGGTTTAAATTATTTAAGGTAATTATGTAATGATTTCGGATCTGAAATTTATATATGTTAAAAAAAATACTAAATGTGAATTAGTTTGATTTTTAGGGAATTTTTCCAAGTATTTTACTATGGTTATAAAATTATTTAAGTTAAGAGGCTTAAATGTTTTATATGCTTTATCAAGGAGAAGTGCTTATTTGCTTAAAATGTTTCAAATTGTTAATTGTGAATTCGAAAGCTTTTTTAGGAAAGGATTTTGATAAAGAAATGGCAATAATCATATTTTAACAAATTAGGCATGTTAGGTGAAAAGAAATTACTTTGAAAGGCATAAAATCTATTTATTTTTTTTTTCAAATTATAACTTTGCAACTTCCTTTGCTTACTTCCGTCACCATCCCAGTTGGACTTTTCACACATATTCGAAACTAGTGCACATGATATCAAGCAAATGGTACGTAGTGTAATGGAGAAAGTCATAACGAATGATGGTGCCAAAGGCATGCTTTCGAAGGGGTTAAAGCCACGTTTAATTACTTTTGAATCAATCAACTTGACTTTGTTTTTGGAAAGAAGCTTTCAAAATAGTTCATACTTGCTCTTATTTTAAAAGAAGCTTTCAAAAAGATAGCCGCTTTTGAACATATTCGATACTCATGCTGCTACATTCATACCTTTCGAATTAGTTAAAGTCACATTTCTTCGTACCTTAAAACAATGTATTCGAAAGGGGTGCTTTCATATTTTAATTTTAAAAGCCGCCTTCTCAATGCTTTCGAAAGAGTAGTTTAGCAACTTTTAAATAGTTTTGAAGGTAACGGTTTCGAAAGTGTGGGTTTCGAAACTATCCTCTTTCTTTTACTTTGGATCAATGCTTTTGAAAGTAGTGCTTTCGCCTTGTTATTTATGACGCTTTAGTTATATTAAATGTTAAACCCAATGCTTTTGAAGGAATAATTTTAAATGGTTTCGAAGCTATGTTTACACAAATTCTTACATGAACCCAACGCTTTGGAAAGGTAGGTTTTGTGTGTTTTGATGGGAAGGATTCCAATACTTTCCAAAGGTATACTTTGAGTGTTTTGAAAAGTTTATTTCTAAGTGTTTCGAAAGGTTTATTTTAATGGTTTTGAAAGAGGATGTCTATGGTGTTAGTGATGATTTCAAAAAGTCTATTTCCAATACATTCGAAAGGTATATTTTGGTCATTCGGCCTAATGTTTTCAAGGTTAAAGTAGTTAACTTATTTTGAAAGGGGTACTTTCAATGAATTCGAAAGGGACTGTTTAAGGTTTTAAATAAAGGTTTCGAATGTATTGTTTTGGCCTTATACCCTAAAGTTTTCTAACTTAAAAATAAGCTTTAACTTATTTGAACGAATAAATAATCTTGTTGATTAGATTTCATCAACATTGTATTTTGTAAATCATATGTCATGGCATAATGTTTTGAATAACAAAGAGTATGAACATCTTGTTTTATAAAGACATGGTTTCATGAGTAAATCATTTGTAAAGATTGCTTACAAGGAATAAAATTTGAATAAGGCAGTTAACCCTAAGCTTATGGCTCGGATATTTAAAGACTAGATGGGACCGTTTGTAACGCTCGGCCCCTATACCCATGCCAACCAAGAGCAAAAATAAGTATTACTGTCAGAAAGCACGGAGAAAGGGACTCGATAGGGCTAAATGTTGTACTCATTCTCTTGAACTAACACTGGCACGAAAAATTTTACGATTTTTTTTCGTGTGCAATGTAGGTTCAAAGCAATGGTACAAGGTAAAAATTTTCCAGGTTACATAGTACAGAATATAATAGAATGTACAGTTCAGCACAACAACAGCATAGTGCATAATACATATCAGAATAGTAATGTCCACGATACATAGTCCATAGTACATATCACTTCAAAAATACATAATAACATACATACCATAATACATATATTAACTGCTCCTAAGTCCAAGCTGTAAAGTCCAAAACCCCAAAACGTGGAAAATAATATGAATGCTGCTACAGTCCACGCAACCTAACCTGCAACCACAATCCTCAGACTGACCCGAGGATTATAAAACAAATCCTACGGGTTAGACTATTTCTAGTGTGAGTAAAGCAAGATCTATGAACAATAATTCTATCAATCAACAAAAAGGGAAAGAAAGCGCCGCATGTATAAACCAACATGAGGCATATATATGTGTATGAACCAACATGCAAATTCGGTTTCATAAACAATTCATTTAATCAAACAATGGTTTTAGGCCAAACATATCGTATGTAATCCAATACGATACCAACCCAATCATCATATGTAACACAATGAATAAGTTTGTATACACATTTTCTAAAGATACTGGGTTTAAAATCAACTTTCATATTTTCCAAAAAAACATAAGATAAATAAAATTGCAATGTGGGAATTATGGTATAAATGTAGCATGACTCATAAAATATACCAAATAAACAGACGCTAATATTGTAAAATCACAGTGGTAGAGCTCGAGCGCGCGCGGAGGCATCAGCACCGTAACCTACTCATAACGCCATAATTAACCTGGCGATCAACCCAGGATAACCAAGACGGTCTAAGGCAAAGGCCGTATGCTACCCGTTTACAGATCTAGATGTGGGACCCCCACGCCTCCATCCTTCATAGTCCGTGACCCGCCGATTAAAGATCCCGATCAAAAATAAGATTAGCCCTGTGTAGCAGACCGTTGACCTTTGGTGGTAATAGGGCATGTGATATACCACCGATTCCGGTAGCGATCCTGAATTAGGTGGGCCAAGATGGAGTTTTGGCTCATTGGTACAACAGAGTCCAATCTATCCCGACCTAAAATCAAAAGTGTTTGTAATTTCAAAACACTTCTAAATAAAGTCAATGACGATATCTTCAATAAAACATTTGATTAACCCAGTATAACATTCAAAAAGTAAATAAAATTTAGGAAAACAATTATGCGTATAAAAGAAAATAAGTACATCTCCATTTCGCATTAATACACAAGTACCCCATAATACTTATGTATCAAGGCGAAATACAGAAATCTAAGTTTATTGGATTAAAAGTATTAAACATTCGTTAAGTTAGAAAAAAATTCATAACAATTTACTTATTAAAAAAACAAAACAACACTTATTTAATATGCTATCAAAATTATAAATAAAATTTGCTTCTTCACCAAAATACATATTGGTTGAAAAATTAATTTAATTTTGAAATTAATTTTTTTTTTCTTTTTTCTACAGGGCAGCCCCCACCGGAACCAGACTGCACAGTGCAGCGCTGTGCTGCACAGCAGCTACCGGACTGCACAGTGCAGCCGGCACTGCACTACGGTGCAGCCGTCTTTTGCTGCACTGTACAGTGCAGCCCTCTCTGGCTGCACTACAGTGCAGCTATGCTACAGTGACGACACTGCACAGTGCCGCGCAGGGCTGTGCTATAGTGCAGCGCCTGCACAGTGCCACTGGCAAATTTTTTTTGTATATATATATATATATATATATATATATATTTTCCTCCTCTGCAGCAATTAAGAAAACAATATGCATGCGTTTTAATTTTGTGCATTAATCCTCATTTCTTCTTCAATTCAATAACCTCATCAACAACACATAATTGGGGAAATGAGGAAGCAATCATTTTATCCAAAAATATCACACTTTTATTTGCATGCATAAATGAAAAAGGAAAATTGAGCTACGGTTATAACTTCACTCACCTAAAACTCCAAGTTGCAATCTTCAAGCTCTAATTCAGCTAGCCCTTGATTGCTGAAGCTTCTCCTTTCAATTGCTAAGCAAATCAAAATTCCTAAATAGCTATTCACAAATATAAAAAGAAAAAGATACAAATAGGATTGATTTAGGGATACTTACTTTAAGAATCGGGAATCCTTTCTTTTAGCCTTCAATTGCAAATAAAATTTGTGTTTGAGAGAGGGGATTTTGTTTTCAGATTTTCTCCTTTCTATCATTTTTTTTTCTTTATGTTTCTCTGTCTGTTGTTTGTACGTACAGTAAGGAATGAGAATAGGAGATAATGAAGTGGGCTGAGTTTTGTAATTGAGGCCTTTTCTAGAAACCTCTTAGGAAATATCTTTATTCTCTTCTATTTTAATCCCTTTTTTTTTCAAACATAATGATTATTTTTTGTCTCATGTCAAGATATTTTTTTTATTAAATTTGCTTCTAGACTATTCTTACATTATATTAAAAAAATTGAATTTTATTATTATTATAATACTTATTATTTTTATGTATAATTTGTAAATTGGTATGAAAATTTCCCTTTCTCTTCTTTTTTTTTCAACGCATAACATGAGAATTAACAATTCCTCTCTCTTTTTTTTCCTTAAGTAACAACAACTTCTCTCTCTTCTTTTTTTTCTAAAAATTAGTTCATTAAATAAGTTTCCTTACTAAAATGGAAGATACTATTCATTACTTTCAATATACATAACAAAATAAGTCAACGATCGTTCATTTTCCTCTTATCCACCATAATATTTTTATTTCCTTTTTTTTGAAACAAAATATTTATTTATTATTATTTTCATTTTTTTATTCTCTTCATAAATATTTAATTGTTTACTATTATTAACTGATTAATTATCAATTTATGAATTGATTTCCAATTTAGTATCCCTAAAAAAATGGGTTGTTACAGACTTCCCTCCTTACAAAAATTACGTCCTCGCAATTTCTACGTAAGGCGATATCTGTAACTTTATTAGTTGATTTAAATTCTAAAAGAATAAGACATACCTTACTCGAGCACCAAACAATTCAGGATAATGCCTCTGCATCGACTCTTGTGTTTCCCAGGTGCAGTCCTTCGTATTGCACGACCATTGCACCTTGACTAGAGGAACCACCTTACTACACAACTTCTTCGTCTCAGAGGCAATAATACGAATAGGCTCTCGAGTATACGTCATATTAGGAGCGATCCCAAGCTGCTGCAATTGCTTTAGCTCTATCACCTCCTCATAATCCCTCAAACACTTTCTCAAGTGTGACACATGAAAGACGTTGTGCACAGTCGATAAGTGTTTAGGTAGAGCAACTGTATAGGCAAGCTTCCCAATCCGCTCCACAATAGGATAAGGCCCAATAAATCTAGGAGCAAGCTTACCAGTCTTGCCGAACCTCATTACTCCCTTTAAAGGAGTAACCTTCACGAACACATGGCCGCCGACGCTAAACTCCAAGTCCTTTCTTCTTTTATCTGCATAGGACTTTTGTTTATCTTGTGCTTCTTTCATCCTCCTCCTAATTATTTCTACCTTTTCTGAAGCTTCACGTATAGTGTCGAGACCAGGAACTAACTTATCTCCAGTCTCAAGCCAGCATGCAGGAGATCTACATGGTCTTCCATACAGCGCTTCGAAAGGAGCCATGCCTATACTGGACTGAAAGCTGTTATTATATGAAAACTCTACCAAGTACAGGTGGTCCTCCCAAGACCCTCCAAAATCCAGAATACAAGATCGCAACAAATCCTCCAATACCTTGTTGACTCGCTCAGTTTGCCCATCGGACTGAGGATGATAGGTTGAGCTAATATTCAACCTCGTCCCCAAAGCTGCTTGTAAGCTCCTCCAAAATCCAGTAGTAAATAATGGATCTCTATCACAAACTATAGTGCTAGGTACACCATGGAGACGAACAACTTCCTTCACATACAGCTTCGCCAAATAAGAAGCAGTCCTCTTTGCCTTGACAGGGATAAAATGGGCAGATTTCGTCAAGCGATCCACTACTACCCATATGTTATCATGCCCTTGTTTCGATCGAGGCAAGACATCAATGAAATCCATTGATACCTAAAGTATTAATGGAACACTAATTGGATACAAATAAGGGTTTATATAAGTGAACTGTTATAAAATCAAAATTCAATTATACCTGATCCCATTTCCATAATGGAATCTCCAAGGGCTGAAGAAGTCCGCTAGGCTTTTGATGCTCGCATTTCACCAGTTGGCAAGTAATGCAATTCTTAACATATTCACCTATATCACGCTTCATTCCTTCCCAGTAATATAGGCGCTTCATATCCATGTACATCTTGTTGCCACCTGGGTGAATAGTGTATCGCGAACAATGGCAGTCGTTCATCACCTCTTGTCTAAGCCATGCAACATTAGGTACAAAGATTCTACCCTTCTTCCTCAAACAACCAAGAGCATCCATCTCAAAACCTTTCAGGTCATCACCTTCCTCACCATTCTTCAACCGATGAATACGATCTAAAGCAACCAAATCTTCCTTCTGAGCAAGAGAAATCCTGTCCATAAGACTTGGTCTCACAACCAAGCTAGCTAACATCCTCCCTGAGCTATGATTTGGCATATTGTAACAGATCCCATTAGAAGCTAACACCTCCAAGTCACGCCATTCAGCCACCATCATCGATACAACTGCCTGGTGTTTACGGCTGAGGGCATCCGCAATATGGTTTCCTTTCCCAGGAGTACACTAAATATCAAAATCATAGGATGGTAAAAACTCCAACCACCTTTGTTGGCGCATGTTCAGTTCCTTCTGGGAAAATAGGTATTTCAAGGACTTATGGTCTGTATAGAGAACAAACCGCTCTCCCATAAGATAGTGTCGCCACAACTTCAAAGCAAAAACCACGGCTGCTAGCTCCAAATCATGAACAACATACCGAATCTCATTGGGCCTCAATTGCCTGGATGCATAAGCTAGAACCCGTCCTTTCTGCATCAGTACTGCTCTTAGGCTAGACCTACTAGCATCAATATAGAGCACAAGATCTTGATTACCCTCTGGAATCACCAAAACTGGGGCGTTAGTGAGCATCTCCTTCAACTTTGTGAAAGCTTCTTCACACTTATCTGTCCACTCATACTTGACTCCTTTCCTCGTCAGCCTCGTCAAAGGAGTCACAATCTTGGAGAAATCTTTAATGAAACACCGGTAGTAACCATCTAGTCCTAAGAAGCTTCGTATCTCGGTAACCGATTCTGGTCTCTTCCAATTCTGCATGGCCTCAATCTTAGAAGGATCCACAGCCAGACCAGCTTCGGAGACTATATGGCCCAAAAACTTTACCTCCTTCTCCCAAAAGTGACACTTAGAGAACTTAGCTCTCAGCTTATGCTCCCTTCAGGTCTCCAAAACCATCCTCAAATGCCCTTCATGCTCTTGCTCAGACTTGGAATACACTAGGATGTCATCAATAAAAACCAGGACAAATTGATCAAGGTAGCTTCTGAATATTCTGTTCATTAGGTCTACAAAGTATGCAGGAGCATTCGTAAGCCCAAACGGCATTGCTAGAAATTCATATGAACCATAACGAGTGCTGAAAGCAGTAAGAGGAATGCTATCTTCCGCTACTCTTAGCTGATGGAATCCAGTAGCCAAGTCCAGTTGGGAAAAGACCTTCGCTCCGCTCAACTGATCAAACAGATCATCGATACGAGGCAAAGGATATTTATTCTTTATAGTTAGCTCATTAAGCTTCCTGTACTCAATGCATAAACGAAGAGAGCCATCAGCCTTCTTTACAAACACAGCAGCAGATCCCCAAGGAGAGCTACTAGATCGGATAAACTGCTTCCCTTCCAATTCAGTCAACTGCTTACGAAGTTCCTCCATCTCAACTCGAGGCATACGAGTAGGTGGTCGACTGACTGGTTGGGCTCCAGGGACTAAATCTATGCGGAACTCCACGGCTCTCTTTGGTGGTAAGCTTGTAACAGGCTCAAATATATCACCAAAATCTCTGACATTTGGCACTCTGGCCGTCTCATCTTCCTCTCGTGACTCCATGGAAAACAAAGAAACATAAGCACTAGAGCTCGGTACATCCCGAGTCATATTAACAAGCCCTTTATAGGATGGATGCTTCAAAGTAACAACTCTGACTGAGAAGGAAAGCTGTGCATCATAATGATCCAACCAGTCCATCCCCAAGATAATATCAAAGCCAAGGCACTCAAATACATGCAAATCATAGAGAAAAGAGAGTCCGCAAAAGGAAATCTCAAAGCCTTTACACAACATTCCAAGTGTTGCAGACCCACCGATGGGATTCGCAACCCTTAGAGATGTCACGAGGTATACAACTTCCAAATCATATCTATCAACTAATTCCTTATATATGAAAGAATGGGAGGCACCGGTGTCAAAGAGTATACGAATAAAAGTACCTCTAAACGGAATCGTACCTTCCATGACCGCCACCTGCTTTCCCTTCCTCTGACTCGGGCCTGGAGCTCCTTCCATCACATTCAGCTTTGCTGCTTACTTCTTCTTCATAAGATGTGGACAGTTGTTCTTCAAATGACCAGTCTGGTGACACTCATAGCACTGCCTCTGGGGGCAACTATTAGCAAAATGCCCTATTACTCCACACTTATAGCATTTCACTCCACTTTTATCTTGCTTCTGGGAGCCCGAAGCTTGACATTTCTTTTGCTTCTTCTGAGGATTCTGCTTCTTCTTAGGGAAGAATGGAGCTTTCCTCTTTGGCACAAAGCTCTGTCGGTTCGGTGGTGCATCATCATCTCTTTCCCTATACAAGTCTTCATACCTCATGGCTAAATCAACTATCTCATCAAAAGTGGAGCGAAGCTAAGTCAAAAGTTGTTCCTTCAGCTTCCTACGTAGACCAACCACAAATTTCTGGTTCTTTTTGAAGGGAGTGTTGACCAAATCGGGGCCATACTTAGAGAGGGAGTTGAAGGTATTGAATACTCCTGAACTGTCATATCTCTCCGCTTCAGCTCAATAAATCTACGAGTGAGGATGGCCTTCTTCGCCTCAGGAATGAACCTTAACTCGAATCGTTCCCTAAATCTCTCCCATGTAAGCTCCTCCTCGCCTATCTCAGTACTAACCACATCAAACCAGTCTGGTGCACCATCTTGGAGGAAGCTGGAAGCAATCTGGACCTTCTGGCGGTCTGTCACACCCATGTGCCCAAAGACTCGTTTACAGGTTTTCAACCAAGCCTGAACCCCAACCACACCTTCATATCCATGAAAGGGGCTTCCCTCCAAGGCTCACAAAGTCCTTACACATACGAGCGAAATTAACTCTAGGAGCAGCATTAGGAGCGGGCGCGGCCTGTGGCATGTTCCGCATCAACTCTAACCACTGCTCCATAGTCAGACGGGGAGTTCTTCCAACCATCTTTCTCACTACTCTGCATAGTGAGAAATGTTGTTAAGATGGAATCAAAATAATTCTCCTACTAAAAAGATCAAAGATTTGGGGTTTTGGTTTAGGCATGTATGACTATTATTATATTATGGAAGTGATACTTATGGTATATAGACATGTACGATGCTTCTTCTACTTTGTGCTACCTTATATTCTAAATATATTCTATACTATTGTTAACCTGGGCTTTGATACCAAAAATGTAACGCCCGACCCCTATAACCATGCCAACCAAGAGCAATACTAAGTATTACTGTCAGAAAGCACGGAGAAAGGGACTCGATAGGGCTAAATGTTGTACTCATTCCCTTGAACTAACACTGGCATGAAAAATTTTACGATTTTTTTTATATTTATATTTTTTTTCCTCCTCTATAGCAATTAAGCAAACAATATGCATGCGTTTTAATTTTGTGCATCAATCCTCATTTCTTCTTCAATTCAATAACCTCATCAGCAACACATAATTGGGGAAATGAGGAAGCAATCATTTTATCCAAAAATTTCACACTTTTATTTGCATGCATAAATGAAAAAGGAAAATTGAGCTAGGGTTATAACTTCACTCACCTAAAACTCCAAATTGCAATCTTCAAGCTCTAATTCAGCTAGCCCTTGATTGCTGAAGCTTCTCCTTTCAATTGCTAACCAAATCAAAAATTGCTAAATAGATATTCACAAATATAAAAAGAAAAAGATACAAATAGGATTGATTTAGGGATACTTACTCTTATAATTGGGAATCCTTTCTTTTAGCCTTCAATTGAAAATAAAATTTGTGTTTGAGAGAGGGGATTTTGTTTTCAGATTTTCTCCTTTCTATCATTTTTTTCCTTTCTGTTTCTCTGTCTAGTGTTTGTACGTACAGTAAGGAATGAGAGGAGGTGGGTTGAGTTTTGTAATTGAGGCCTTTTCTAGAAACCTCTTAGAAAATATCTTTACTCCCTTTCTATTTTAATCCTTTTTTTTCAAACATAATGATTATTCTTTGTCTCATGTCAAGATATTTTCTTTATTAAATTTGCTTCTAGACTATTCTTACATTATATTTAAAAAAATTGAATTTTATTATTATTATAATAATTATTATTTTTATTATTTTTATGTATAATTTGTAAATTGGTATGAAAATTTCCCTTTCTCTTTCTTTTTCAGTGCATAACATGAGAATTAACAATTCCTCTCTCTTTTTTTCCTTAAGTAACAACAACTTCTCTCACTTCTTTTTTTCTTTCTAAAAATTAGTTTATTAAATAAGTTTCCTTACTGAAATGGAAGATACTATTCATTACTTTCAATATACATAACAAAATAAGTCAACGATCATTCATTTTCCTCTTATCCACCATAATATTTTTATTTCCTTTTTTTGAAACAAAATATTTATTTATTATTATTTTTCATTATTTTTATTCTCTCTATAAATATTTAATTGTTTACTATTATTAACTGATTAATTATCAATTTATGAATTGATTCCCAATTTAGTATCCCTAAAAAAATGGGTTGTTACACCGGTATTGGGTCACGCCCAATACTTTAGCTAATAGCCCCTAGATAATATCAGTCCAAAATTCCATTGTGCAGGGCTTTATCATAGGTATGACTAAAATGATGTTACACACCAAAGGCAATATACAGAGTAAATATAGGTTTGGTGAGCCCACAAAACCATTAGGATCAGTTGTTCCTAGAAGAAGAATTTTATGGGGAAACAACCCAATATTAAATAATAGAAGTTAGAATGTTTTTTATGTCTGATATGCCTGAGTCCACCGGTGGTTTATAGTTGGCCTGATAAAACTGCAGTGTGGATGGATAGTCCAATGATTACCTGATTTATATGCATATATGTTATTTCTACTATTGTTATGATCAGCTTGATTACAGGTTTTTGATTTGCAAAAGATATGATTGTAAAAAGGTACTAGTGAGGGGAAACCCATTCTACTAAGCGGCGTGGTCACACGTAATATCAGAAAACCGAGATGTAATAGAATTATTCACTCCAGGCTTTATGTCTGAATCGAAGGTTATGTTTTACCCTTTAAACTTTCAAGTTCTCAGAATTAAATTTGAGTAGATTGAGAATTAAGGACTTTCCTGGTTTAGTTGGTTCGACGAATAAGCTTCCGAAGACGTATAAGAGGCAAAGCTAGCTATGTTTGAGAAATTTAGTATTGTTTCTGTTGTGATGTATATATGATTGATATGTCTATCTTATGCTCTGATCATCCAAAAGGGCATCTTTATATGTTGCTCTTGGCATAATTTTTAATAATTATATTTAATCCAAACCTGAGAATCATTTTGGGATTATGTAATTGAATATGAAATATTGAATTGAAATGTAATTATAAAATCTGTTTTCTAAATATTTGTTGATTTTATTTCATATTTATGCACATATGATATTATGGATATCATTAACATTGCCCTATTGATCACCAGAAGTTAATACTATAGATGACTGCAACATCTATAGCGCTTAAATTCATGCCTAAGAGTAGGGGATGTTACAACTTGGTATCAGAGCGTCTATAAAAACTTAAAATAAATTTTAAACTTAAAATGTTTTGAAACAAAATCCTAATGAATTAGAGAAAAGATTGGGTATGGGATAACTTATAGTAACGTACCTGTATTTACCATATATAAGTATATGCTTTATCTCTATTTCTCCCATCTCTCTTAGGCTATTCTTCTGTATCTTACAAAGGCTCGAATGCAGATTTTAAGGAAGTAAGATATGGATGCTAGGAATGGAAGAGTCAACATTGGTGGAGGAAGCACCACAACTAATGAAATGCCAAACCAAACACTAGAAGGAATCTGGGTCTGGTACAAACTATTAATGTTGGTGCTGGAGCACCGCAAGTTGATATGGGAGATGTATATCAATTCTTCGTCAAAACAATGCAAGCTGGAGCTGCTATGGGATTAGTTGGTGGAAATGCTAAAGAAGGAAATTGAGTAGCTCCAGTGGTCAATAGCTTGCAATAATAAGCAATGACTATGCTAGGCTTGGAGGGAACCCGTTTATCGAGACCGAGGACGCAATTGAAGTGGAGAATTGGTTGCTTCATTGTGAAATAATTTTTGCTGGGACTCAACAATGAGAAGAATAGGAGATTGGCATCTAGATAACTGCAAGGAGCAGCACTATACTGGTGGAATAATGTTACCGTGGGAGTAAATGAAGAGACCATGACTTGAGCAGAATTCAGAAAAAGGTTTGAGGAAAGATTCATGCCGGAGATTGCCAAGTCAACTCTACTCGGATAGTTTGCCAAGTTGGTGCAGGGAGACATGACAGTGCTGGAGTATGCTACCAAATTTGAGAAGCTATCGTGTGACGACACGGAATTTTCAAGCATTTAAAATCGGAATATTTAATTGATTTTAATTATTTAAAGGTTAATTATCAACTTAAATTACAAATATCATAATTTAATTGACAATTAAATTGTTGAATTAAATAACTTGAATTTGAATAAAATGTTGAATCTGGAATTTTAGTCCGATTAAAAATAATTTGAAGGCTTATAAAATTTATATTGATGACACTGAAGATAATAGAAATTGTAAAATTAAATTTAAAAGTGATTTGTTCAGTTTTAAAAATATATCGTATAAATTGAATTTAAAATAGCCTTCCGAGGCACAATCTCGAAATTCGACGAAACCAGTTCCATTTGGATCTGTAATATTGAATTATTATCAGATTCTAAATTTCGTTTTGATCGGAATTAGTGTGTGAGTATACGAAATATTAACGTGCTAGGGATTTAATTGATAATAACCTAATAAAATTTAATTTAATTAATTAGGCTTCCTCTATACGCCATCCTTATCCATTCCTCAGCATGCTTCTCTTATCTTCCAGCATACACCATCGTTCATCACTTTTTATCAAAACCCTTCTTCCTTAAAAAAAAAAGGATAGTTCGTTTATTAATTAATGGCCGAAGCCCAGTCTTCTCAATTAAAAATCGAGATAGCCGCACTTCCCTCCCTCCTCTCGTTCATTTCCTCTTCTAATCGATTTAAAATTAATTTTTTTTTTTTGAGATCGAATTCAATTGAAGGCCGAGCAGAGAAAAACTTTAATTAATGGCCGCCTCCTATTTTTTTTCAAATCAAATTGTTTTGTCAAAATCACGTCTTCCTCTGTAAATCAATCTCGTTCGATTAAATGAAAAGGAGGGGCACGGGCGAACTACATCGGCGACGACTGAGGAGGGTCAGGCTTCAAGCCGAGTTTGATTTTGTGAGGGCTCGACAGTTTTTTTTGGGTGGTAGCAGTAGGAGCGCTCGAGACGATTGAAGCTATGCTGTTTAGGGCTTGCGATTTAAAAATCGCGATCTAATTCAGGTGATGGCCGCTGGTTGGTTGTCGTTGGAGGGGAAGTTCGATCGTGCTGGTGGTCACGGAGGCAGGCCGAGGGTGTTTCGAGCTTGGATTCGCGGCGCGTGGACTTAGGGAAGAGCGCGTGTGTCGGCATGGTGATCGCAGTGAGGTAAAAATGGTATTTTATTTATTTATTTTCATTTAGTAGTATATATATAATATGTAAGTAGAAATAAATTTTTACAGTAAGAAAAGTTTGTTTATTTTAAGTTGGCATATATACATATATATATATGTGTGTATAAATAAACAGAAGGAAATAATAAATGTATGTATATATATGTAAATATGCCCAAACATTTTGATATATAGATAAAACAGGAGATGTATACAAAGGTAAGATTATTATAGAAATTGGGATTTTTTTTAACATATGTAGTTTGAAATTAAACAGTGAATAATAATAATTGATAATAAATAAAATATGTTAAACTAGGTTGGTTCAATTATCACCTTCAATCAGTTAATTAAATTTAATTCAGTAGTTTTGAAGGGAAAATTAATAGTTTAATTAAATCACTGGTTAATTAAATTTATTAATGGGAACTAAATTGTTCAATTATTTCGGATATTGATAACTGTATAAATATTTATTTATTCAAGTTCTACATCATGGAGAAACAACTCATGGTGGGTTGGTTTTGCAAAATAAAAGCAGAGGTGAGTTAATCTCACTCAGTTAAATTTAAATTTAAATGATTAAATTTAAATAATTGTTTGAATGGATGAATTGGGTGATGTGATTTAGTATGATATTTTGGAATTGGCATATTATATTGTGCTAACATTGGTGGATGCAGGGAAACAGGTTGGAGGGATCCAACTGGACCCCTCACATTTATTTAAATTATTCAATATTCTCTGTTGTGATTATTTGATATCTTATGATGAGTTATATTGGGATATTGAATGTTATGGTTTGATTGGATATTTGGGTATAATGAATTAACAAATTATATGAATTGGATTGTTGAAAAGAAATTAAAAAGAAGTAAATTTGTAAGCGAAATAATTATAGAAAGTTTGAATAAATTAAGAATGAACTGAAAAGAAATAGAAGTAATATGAAAATAATAATAAATAACTTCGAGTATGAAGAGAAATAGAGTTTTGAATAGAATGAAATTGATGAATTATAAACTTAAGTTATATCAATTACAGAAATAAAGAATTATTTTAAAATTCAAAATTTATTTAAAAGAATAAAGAAGTAATTGAGAAATCTAAAAATTGAAATTTTTAGTTAAAGTATATTTTAAATCATAATCAAGAAATGAAATTTGAAATTAATAGAATTCTGAATAAAAAGGGGATGAATTGGAAATCAATTTGGGAAATTGATTTAAGTTGGGATTTCTCTCTGAATAACCAAGTACATTTTCAAGGTAAATTTTTAAATATAAATTAAAAGTTTAAAGTTGTTTTAAGAAGTATGTTTTGAAAAATTAACTATTTCTAAATATTTAAATTCTAAAGTAAGTATTTTCTTTTTAATCTATTATAGCAATAATTATTTAAAGAGCGACTTAGTATTTTATTTTTAAAGTGAAAATCTAGTTTTATATTTTAGTTAGTAACCTTATTTTCAAATATTCATATAGTATGTATTTTTAACAAACTCTTGTAGAAGTTTTAACTTAAATGTTCTAAAGGATATTTCAAAAATAGTGTTTAAATTTTTTTTTTTTTTTAAATTTAGTTTTGTGCTTGGTAATTTCAGAGGAGATAGAAAATATTTGGGAAAGTTGATTCTGAAAAGAATGATGGTTTTGAAACTGTTTTCAAGGGATTGAAAATAGAAATATATCTTTGAGAATATTTTGAGATAAATAAATAATTTGGAAAATTATTTATTGTTTGATGAATGTTTGTGAATATTAATTGATAGTTAAATCACCGACTATCAATATTGGACAAATGCGCTGATCGTTTCGAAGAGACCGGGATCGAGATTTATTTCTCGAAAACCACTTCGATCCGGTTTGTACGTTCGTGAAAATGATTTTGGATTCGAAGATGGAGCAGTGTAGTGCAAGGGCTAGTCGCTACTAATCCTGAGGATATTTCCAAAATGGATGTAGTAGGAATAGTGCCTTCGGTTCCGTTCGAACCCGGGACGGACTTGTATGGATGAATGCTTGCGAAACATCGTCAGGTGGACGATGGGCATTCTAAGTGAAACGTTCTAAAAGGTAATGCTTAGCCTCAAGCCTCATCAAATGGGAATGACTGAAAATCAGAGGATATGCTACAAGGTTAGGTGGGTCATGCCCAAGCAGGACAAGATAATTCCCCTGTCTAGATGTCCCTTATATATTTCGGCTTAGTGGGTGGTTGGTCGCGCCAACCACGGGGTTTATCTTGTTCGGGGCTGTCCAGTAAGGGATGGTTCCGGCCTTGTGTTGCAGGGGATGAAGGGAGTAATCCTCGGTACGGTGATCTAGGCCCCGTACTGTGACAGGTGGTACCCCAGTGCCTAGTCATTAGCTGGAAATCCATTCTCCCTACGAGCCTTGTACGAGTTTTGTTTGTATTACCCACTCTGTGGCTAGTAGCTGGAATTTAATCATGTAACAATTTCGGCTATTTTATAAGTATTTGTATATAGACCCTATTATAATATCAGAGGATTTCTATAGAAATTGTTTTAGCGATCGTAAGGTAAAAACCCGACATGTTTATTTGTGGCGTGGTCTTAGGAGATGCTTTTGTTTTCAAAGGATTTTTGAAACTTTAATAATCAATTGGGTGTGATTTTCTCACGCTGGTAATCCAGACTGACTCGGTTGTTATTTAACTGTAATGCTCGGGTCAAACCGAGTATTATAGAATACAGGATATGATGCTATGGAGCTCAGGAGACGAGCTGGATGACGATACGTACACACGTACTTGTTTATATTTATATATTCCGCTGTTTGAGTTATTGTGTATTCTTGAGTTGACGTGTATCCATGGTATGATATTGATGTGAGCTGTGATTAATGTACTCTTATGATGTATATATATATAAACAAAAATATTTGATGTTTGAGTAAAGAGTATTTATTAACTATTATATTTTATTCCGCTACGATGGTTAGATTCTGTTGTTGTTTTCTATTTTCTTCTTCTACCTCTTCTTCTTTAACCCAAATGGTTCGTATTTCTATGCAACTTGAGTTGATTTTTGTAGAATAGTGTTGACTCAAGGGGTACGGATTTGCGGGTCGTTTCACTTGGTATCAGAGCTTAGGTTGGAGATAACCTTGGCTCTGGTGGGAATTACTCATTTAAAATAGAGTCCGTAGTACTCTATAATGAGTTTGAGCGTATTAATAAATATGAGCGCGTATTTGTTAGTGAATATAAATTGTTTTAATATTGTGTTGATTGGTTTATTGAGTGGCATACGAACCTTCGTCGGCGCAGTCTATACAATTGTATCGAAGGGGTTTCTAAACACTTGAATAGAACAATTGACACGATATTGTTTTAAATATGGGTGAATGAAATAATTTTACCCAAAAACATATTTTGATATAAAGAATAGTTTTTGACAACTATTTAGCTAATATATAGTTGCTTGGATGTTAGGAAGAATAATGTTAAAGCATTATCATTGATAAGTGAGAATTTGACTAGAAATGGAAATGTAACTAAAATTTAAGGAAATAAATTCATTATAAAATGAAATTTATAAATATGTATTATAAATGTAATTTATGCATTAAAATACAATTAAATAAGAATTTGTACAAATAAAGTGTACAAATGAATTATAGTTAAAATTTATCTAAGCAGGCTTTAGAAGTTTAAAATCCCGGAGATTTGGATGTATTTGAAGATAAATGATAGTATTATTGTTTTGGAGGTATTTCTGAAAGGAAATTTGTTTTAAAATGAATTTTGGAAGTGAAATAGCATTGAATTCACTTCAGTCACTGGAAAATAACGTCGGTGATGACTGCAGCATCATCGATGTTATTTTCGAGTTTCTAAGTGATGGACTGCTACCAAAAATTGATTTGCTCAGAAAAGTTAGTTGTTTTTGTAAATTTCGAAGGAAATTTGTTGGGTAATAAAACCAGGATTGGTTTAATTTTTGAGAAGTGTGATTTGAGATGTTGAAGATTTCAAAATGATTTGAAACCACAAGCCTTGTGTTTAAAAATCTGGATAAGATAAGTTGTAAGCTTATAAATGGAAAGGATTTGTAAATCAGGAAGAAATTTAAGCTTTGAATAATGGAATTCAAATTTAAAGTGTAAGGTTAAAAATGAAATTAACTTGGATTGGAGAATAAAATTTAACTGGATTGAAATAAATCGAATAAGCTGAAAATAATATCCAGTTATATTTAAATTAAATTGAAATCGAATTGAGTTATCAAATGGAATTAGATTCTTACCTGAATAAATGGAAATAAGTTGGATAAGGATTGAATTGAAATAAATAAATAAGAATAACTTATAAGAGAATTAAAAATCCATAGGAATGAAATATGCTTGGGTTATAAATAAGCATAAGGCTTGGGTTAAAAATAAAAGAATAATATATTTAAGCCTATGAGGAATGGAATAGTGTAAATAATAAGTTGTGACTTATAAAATTGAAAATGGAATACAAATCCAAAATAAATATTTTGATGAATTGGAAAATGAAAGGAAAATCCAAACTTGAATTGCAAAGTATATTGAACTTAGGAAAATAAATGAAGGGATATTTGGAATAAAAAAAATTTCATGTGTTGGATTATAAATAAGGGAAGAACTAATTAGAAAATAAATTAGTTAATGAAATTGAATTGTGAGTTTATAATGAAGATTGGAAATAGAACTCAAGTTATAAATTGAATTCGACTTTAATTATCAGTAAAGTAAACGTAACTGAATTGTGAGTTCATGAAATTTGGTGGCAAATTGAAAATGGATTATGGATCCAGAACTTGAGTTCTAGATTTAAAATTTAACTTGAAGTGTTAACAAATTAAATATAATTGGGAATGTATCAAATAAAAATGGAAATGGATTAAAATAGTGATGGAATGAATTACAAATAAAATCCAAATAAGTGGAAGTAAATTGGAAACGGCCTTGTAATAAATTAAATGAGTGAATCTGGAACGTTAAATTTTATAATAACCAATCAAATGAAATTGCAGATTGAAAAATGAGATTTAATTGAGAGAAGGTTTACTTGTAAAATGAAAATGAGCTTAAGTATAAATTTGAAAAAATTTTTTTGAAGTAAATTGACTTAAGCTGAATAAATCGAAGAGAGTTGAATTTAATTCAACTTAAACCACGTTTAATGATGTTGGAATAAATTTGAATCAAGTAAAAATAAATATGGATTGAAATAGAACTGGGTAGGTTGTAATAATATTTAAGGAAATGGAAAATTCGGAATGGATTGAGTGGATAAGTTAATTATATTGAATAAGTGAATGGATGGGATAAATAAGAACCAAAGGAAGTGTTGGTTTAAATAAGTTGAGAAATGGTTATTAAATGAAATAGCTTGGATTGTTTTTGAGCTAAATAAAATAGTTTGGAATAAACAAATATGGAATGAAATGTAAATAAATGGATTGTAAATGAAATTTAAATGGAATGTGTCGAGCTAAATAAACGATTGTGAATGGATTAAGATAAAAGGGAAATTTAATTGGTAATGGAGATGGAACCTAAGTTGTTAATGGTTTTGAATGGACTAGTTTGGTTAATGAAATTGAAATGCAATGAAACTGAGAAAATATGGATTGTGAATAAATCCGAAATGGAGTAGAACTAAGCGTAAGTTGAGTTGGAGTCAATTTAAATTGGTTATAAAACATAAATACTTATTTATTCACATAAATCTCGTCAAATTGCATGGAATAAATTGTTGTTTGTTGTAAATAGGGTAATTAAACATTCTATGAGTGAGAGTAGTAAAATAAATTGATTTTGAAAGCAATTGAATTAAATATGAGCTCAGTTTGCTTAAAAATAAATTAAATGTAAATGATTGAGATTAAAACCATTTTAAATTGATGAGGTTATATACGAATGGATTGAAAACCATTCAAATTGCATAAAAATGGTTTATAAATAAATTGGAACAGTTGAATTAACATGGAAATTGTAGGAGTTGCTTATGGAAAAATGTTTGGTGTGAATTTCTTTTAGAATTCATATGTTTTAACTATGGCAAATAAGTGATATGCTGTTAAACTTTATATATTTGGCACTTACATGTTTAAATTGAGTAAGTACAGGTACCTGGAAGCCGTATGGCTGGATTTGGGTTGCATTAACTGCTAAAATAATAAGCCACTTGCTTAAAAATGTTAAATAAGGTACGCCTACGCAATAAAAATAGGAAATATGAACTGTTTTTGGTTTTTCCGACCGTGTGGGTCGATGTATATATATTTATCTCTGTTGTCAAATTGTAAAAGCTCCTCCGTACAAAGGGGACTCTGCCAAAAATTTTCAGAAATTTTGGGAGTTAGAAAATTTTTGAAAATTTTGAAAAATTTTGTTAACGACAAAACAATTTCAAACTAAGAATTGAAATACATTAGTAAATGGAGCTAATTAAAATAATGACGTGAATTAGTTATAATTGAAAAATAAAATTTGAAGTTAGAATTAAAAATAAATTGAATACGTATGGAAATGAAAAAAATCAATGTGAATAAAAATGGGTATAAACTAAGTGATAGGATGAAAATAAATATAAGAAATACATAAGTGCTTATACTAGCTTAAGTAAGGAATGAGACATTCTCAATTGAAAATTGATATTTCAAATATAATCTAAGTAAGTATTTGAGTTAATGGATATTGACATCTGTAAGTGAGTCGATAAAATGTTTTGGGATATTGTGATTGGATATTAGTATTAAGCAGGATATGCAGGTAATCTAAAGGAAAATAGAATTGGATTGATTTCAAGAGATAAATTTGAAATGCTCGACAAAAAGGTATGTATTTAAAATTTGGTATAAAATTGATTGGGATTTTGGATTGAGCCACTTGGCATTTTGTTTTCTTTTTGGATTTGGGAGGCCGTAGAGCCATTTTGTAGTTGTACCGAGTCAGCCGCGCAAAGGAAACGCTGGCAAAATTTTTCGGGAATTTAGGGAGTTAGAAAAATTTTAAGAAAATTTTGATAATTCAAAATTGGTTTTAAGATTAAAACTGGAAGGGTTGAGCAAATAGATTGTTGCAAACTAGTGGAAGGTTTGGAAAGTTAATAAGAATGATAATGGTCTTTTATAAAAGATAGTTGATAAGTTGTTGAATTGTTAGGAGCTGTTTGGTTTTGGAAAAGTAACGGGTTTTGGGACCATTCTTCCTGATTAGTAATTTCGGGGACGAAATTCTTTTAAGGGGGGAGGAATGTGATGACCCGGAATTTTCAAGCATTTAAAATCAGAATATTTAATTGATTTTAATTATTTAAAGGTTAATTATCAACTTAAATTACAAATATCATAATTTAACTGACAATTAAATTGTTGAATTAAATAACTTGAATTTGAATAAAATGTTGAATCTGGAATTTTAGTCCGATTAAAAATAATTTGAAGGCTGATAAAATTTATATTGATGACACTGAAGATAATAGAAGTTGTAAAATTAAATTTAAAAGTGATTTGTTCAGTTTTAAAAATATATCGTATAAATTGAATTTAAAATAGCCTTCCGAGGCACAATCTCGGAATTCGACGAAACTAGTTCCATTTGGATCCGTAATATTGAATTATTATCGGATTCCAAATTTCATTTTGATCGGAATTAGTGTGTGAGTATACGAAATATTAACGTGCTAGGGATTTAATTGATAATAACCTAATAAAATTTAATTTAATTAATTAGGCTTCCTCTATACGCCATCCTTATCCATTCCTCAGCACGCTTCTCTTATCTTCCATCATACACCATCGTTCATCACTTTTTATCAAAACCCTTCTTCCTTACAAAAAAAAAGGATAGTTCGTTTATTAATTAATGGCCGAAGCCCAGACTTCTCAATTAAAAATCGAGATAGCCGCACTTCCTTCCCTCCTCTCGTTCATTTCCTCTTCTAATCGATTTAAAATAAAAAAAATATTTTGAGATCGAATTCAATTGAAGGCCGAGCAGAGAAAAACTTTAATTAATGGCCGCCTCCTATTTTTTTTCAAATCAAATTGTTTTGTCAAAATCGCGTCTTCCTCTGTAAATCAATCTCGTTCGATTAAATGAAAAAGAGGGGCACGGGCGAACTACATCGGCGACGACTGAGGAGGGTCAGGCTTCAAGCCGAGTTTGATTTTGTGAGGGCTCGACAGTTTTTTTTAGGTGGTAGCAGTAGGAGCGCTCGAGACGATTGAAGCTATGCTGTTTAGGGCTCGCGATTTAAAAATCGCGATCTAATTCAGGTGATGGCCGCTGGTTAGTTGTCGTTGGAGGGGAAGTTCGATCGTGCAGGTGGTCACGGAGGCAGGCCGAGGGTGTTTCGAGCTTGGATTCGCGGCGCGTGGACTTAGGGAAGAGCGCGTGTGTCGGCATGGTGATCGCAGAGAGGTAAAAATGGTATTTTATTTATTTATTTTCATTTAGCAGTGTATATATAACTTGTAAGTAGAAATAAATTTTTACAGTAAGACAAGTTTGTTTATTTTAAGTTGGCATATATATGTGTATAAGTAAACAGAAGGAAATAATAAATGTATGTATATATATGTAAATATGCCCAAACATTTTGATATATAGATAAAACAGGATATGTATACAAAGGTAAGATTATTATAGAAATTGGGATTTTTTTTAACATATGTAGTTTGAAATTAAACAGTGAATAATAATAATTGATAATAAATAAAATATGGTAAACTAGGTTGGTTCAATTATCACCTTCAATCAGTTAATTAAATTTAATTCAGCAGTTTTGAAGGGAAAATTAATAGTTTAATTAAATCACTGGTTAATTAAATTTATTAATGGGAACTAAATTGTTCAATTATTTCGGATATTGATAACTGTATAAATATTTATTTATTCAAGGTCTACATCATGGAGAAACAACTCATGGTGGGTTGGTTTTGCTAAATAAAAGCAGAGGTGAGTTAATCTCACTCAGTTAAATTTAAATTTAAATGATTAAATTTAAATAATTGTTTGAATGGATGAATTGAGTGATGTGATTTAGTATGATATGTTGGATTGGCATATTATATTGTGCTAACATTGGTGGATGTGGGGAAACAGGTTGGAGGGATCCAACTGGACCCCTTACATTTATTTAAATTATTCAATATTCTCTGTTGTGATTATTTGATATCTTATAATGAGTTATATTGGGATATTGAATGTTATGGTTTGATTGGATATTTGGGTATAATGAATTACCAAATTATATGAATTGGATTGTTGAAAAGAAATTAAAAAGAAGTAAATTTGTAAGCGAAATAATTATAGAAAGTTTGAATAAATTAAGAATGAACTGAAAAGAAATAGAAGTAATATGAAAATAATAATAAATAATTTCGAGTTTGAAGAGAAAAAGAGTTTTAAATAGAATGAAATTGATGAATTGTAAACTTAAGTTATATCAATTACAGAAATAAAGAATTATTTTAAAATTCAAAATTTAAATTTTATTTAAAAGAATAAAGAAGTAATTGAGAAATCTAAAAATTGAAATTTTTAGTTAAAGTATATTTTAAATCAAAATCAAGAAATGAAATTTGAAATTAATAGAATTCTGAATAAAAAGGGGATGAATTGGAAATCAATTTGGGAAATTGATTTAAGTTGGGATTTCTCTCTGAATAACCAAGTACATTTTCAAGGTAAATTTTTAAATATAAATTAAAAGTTTAAAGTTGTTTTAAGAAGTATGTTTTGAAAAATTAACTATTTCTAAATATTTAAATTCTAAAGTAAGTATTTTCTTTTTAATCTATTATAGCAATAATTATTTAAAGAGCGACTTAGTATTTTATTTTTAAAGTGAAAATCTAGTTTTATATTTTAGTTAGTAACCTTATTTTCAAATATTCATATAGTATGTATTTTTAACAAACTCTTGTAGAAGTTTTAACTTAAATGTTCTAAAGGATATTTCAAAAATAGTGTTTAAATTTTTTTTTTTTTTAAATTTAGTTTTGTGCTTGGTAATTTCAGAGGAGATAGAAAATATTTGGGAAAGTTGATTCTGAAAAGAATGATCGTTTTGAAACTGTTTTCAAGGGATTGAAAATAGAAATATATCTTTGAGGATATTTTGAGATAAATAAATAATTTGGAAAATTATTTATTGTTTGATGGATGTTTGTGAATATTAATTGATAGTTAAATCACCGACTATCAATATTGGACAAATGCGCTGATCGTTTCAAAGAGACCGGGATCGAGATTTATTTCTCGAAAACCACTTCGATCCGGTTTGTACGTTCGTGAAAATGATTTTGGATTCGAAGATGGAGCAGTGTAGTGCAAGGGCTAGTCGCTACTAATCCTGAGGATATTTCCAAAATGGATGTAGTAGGAATAGTGCCTTCGGTTCCGTTCGAACCCGGGACGGACTTGTATGGATGAATGCTTGCGAAACATCGTCAGGAGGACGATGGGCATTCTAAGTGAAACGTTCTAAAAGGTAATGCTTAGCCTCAAGCCTCATCAAATGGGAATGACTGAAAATCAGGGGATATGCTACATGGTTAGGTGGGTCATGCCCAAGCAGGACAAGATAATTCCCCTGTCTAGATGTCCCTTATATATTTCGGCTTAGTGGGTGGTTGGTCGCGCCAACCAAGGGGTTTATCTTATTCGGGGCTGTCCAGTAAGGGATGGTTCCGGCCTTGTGTTGTAGGGGATGAAGGGAGTAATCCTCGGTACGGTGATCTAGGCCCCGTACTGTGACAGGTGGTACCCCAGTGCCTAGTCATTAGCTGGAAATCCATTCTCCCTACGAGCCTTGTACGAGTTTTGTTTGTATTACCCACTCTTTGGCTAGTAGCTGGAATTTAATCATGTAACAATTTCGGCTATTTTATAAGTATTTGTATATAGACCCTATTATAATATCAGAGGATTTCTATAGAAATTGTTTTAGCTATCGTAAGGTAAAAACCCGACATGTTTATTTGTGGCGTGGTCTTAGGAGATGCTTTTGTTTTCAAAGGATTTTTGAAACTTTAATAATCAATTGGGTGTGATTTTCTCACGCTGGTAATCCAGACTGACTCGTTTGTTATTTAACTGTAATGCTCGGGTCAGACCGAGTATTATAGAATACAGGATATGATGCTATGGAGCTCAGGAGACGAGCTGGATGACGATACGTACACATGTACTTGTTTATATTTATATATTCCGCTGTTTGAGTTATTCTGTATTCTTGAGTTGACGTGTATCCATGGTATGATATTGATGTGAGCTGTGATTGATGTACTCTTATGATGTATATATATAAACAAAAATATATGATGTTTGAGTAAAGAGTATTTATTATCTATTATATTTTATTCCGCTGCGATGGTTAGATTCTGTTGTTGTTTTCTATTTTCTTCTTCTACCTCTTCTTCTTTAACCCAAATGGTTCGTATTTCTGTGCAACTTGAGTTGATTTTTGTAGAATATTGTTGACTCAAGAGGTACGGATTTGCGGGTCGTTTCATATCGAGATACGGATATGCTACAGTTGATACAGTTATCAAAATGAATGAGAAGTTCGTCCGTGGATTAAGACCCAAGCTTGCTAAAGCAACCTTAGCATATACCAAGGATCCGTAAGATGTAGTTGTTGAGTTGGCTTTGAGGAATATGGAGATGCTTGCTCTCTTTAATGATAATAGAGAGGTGGAAACCCAAGGTGGGCAGAACCAGAAGAGAAAGTTTTTCCGTAAGAAATGCGCTCAAAAAGGAGGAGCAGCCAAGAAAGGGAACGCCAATGTAGTCTGCTACAAATGTGATAAGAAGGGACACTATGCTCATGAATATCAGACAGTTGAAGCAAAGACAACTGCTGACAAGAAAGAAGTAAGATGCTTCAACTATGATCAGACTGGACATTATAAGAACTAGTGCAAGGAACCAGCCAAGGATGGAAAGGGCAAACTGTTAGCATTGGAACTAGCTACCTCAAGGCCAACATTAGAGGAGAAGGGAAAAGCTGTGTTGGGAGGTACGCTTTTGATTCATAGTCTACCAGTTAGGGTCCTATTTGATACTGGTGCATCGAATTCTTTTATATCTTATAGTTTGGTAGAAAAAGCTCAACCTAGAACCCTCATACATAGTTACTTCCTTGAGGGTCGCGAATCAGATATGAGGGTATGCGACTATTAGGACAAGATGTGACCACTTAGAGTTTAGGTTTTTAGGTTATATATTTTCTTGTAGTTTGCATGCATTTGATTTCATCGGGTTTGGAAGTATTTTGGGTACAGAGCGGTCATGTAAGTATGATGCTAGGATATTTTCCATGATAGAAAAATATCACTTAGACACCGCAGTTGTAGTGATTGGATTATATACTCCGTAGAAAATCCTAGTTTTTAGGTTTATGCTCTGTTAGGTGTTATGACGACAAAAGATGAGTTTAACCGAGTTTTCATTGTTAGAGAATTCGTAGATGTTTTTGAGCCCATGGTAGGACTACCACTAAAACGAGCCATTGAGTTTTGGATATATTTAGTTCTAGGAGAAGAGCTTATGAGTAGACCGCCAAGTAGAATGACGCCTACCGAGATGAAGGAGTTAAGGGTGCAGTTTATGGATCTAGAAGGTAAGAATTTTATCATATCAAGCATTTCGCATTCAGAAGCAATCACGGTATTTTTTAAGAAATTGGAAGGACCATTGAGGTTGTGTATCAATTACCGTAAGTTGAACTAGAAGATGATAAATAACCGATATCTGTTACCTAGGATTGATGATTTTTGATCAGTTGAGTGGAGCCAAACTATTTTCTTAGTTGGATTTGGCAACAAGTTTCCATCAACTTAGAGTAGTAGAGGATAGTATTACTTTGACAGCGTTTCAGACCAGATGTGGATCATACGAATGGTTAATGATGCTCTTTGGGTTAACTAACATGCCAGTGTTCTTCATGGACTTAATGAACGAAATCTTCCAAGAACATTTGGACAAATTCATGTTAGTATTCATAGATGTCATTTTGATATACTCTACGGATGAAAGAAAGCATGAAGTTCATGTTAGATGGTGCTTGAGACGCTGAGACAGAATCAACTGAAAGTAAAATTTTCAAACTGTCACTTTTGGAACAAGGAAGTGAAATTTTTTGGTCATGGTCTCAGAGAAAGGGTTATCAATAGACCCGGTTAAGATCAAGGCAGCTAATAATTGGAGGAGACCCAAGACTGTGACTAAGATAAAGAGTTTTCTTGGGTTAGCTAGCTACTACCGGAGTGTCATTAAGATTTTTCACAGATAGAAGCACATATGACTAAGCCAACTCAGAAAGATTTGAAGTTTTTCTGGAATGATAAGTGTGAGGAAGCATTCGAGAAACTTAAACACTTATTGAGTAATGAACCTGTGTAAGTTGTTCTAGAGGGGAATCGTGGCTTAGTTGTGTACATGGATGCATGTGGAATAGGGTTAGAAGCCGTGTTAGCGTAGAGGTGTAAAGTGATTGCCTATGCTTCTCGACAGCTCAGACCACATGAGGTTAGATATCCAACTCATGATTTAGAATTAGCTGCGATAATTTTCGTATTGAAGGTATGGAGATACTACTTGTTGGGAGAAAGATTCAAATTGTTTATAGATCATAAGTTACTATAATATTTATTCTCCCGGAAGGAGTTGAATTTGAAATAGTAGATGTGGCTGGAGTTTTTAACATCTTATGGCTTTGGTATTGAATACACACCGGGAAAAGGCAATAAGGTTGCAGATGCGCTTAGCAGGAAGCATCAAAATGCAAAATTGGAAATGATAACCAAGTGGAAAGATTTAGAAGCATTGACTACTTATGGAATACAATAGATATCAAGGAGTAGCTCTAGTCAAGAAACTGCTATGTTGTCGTGTTTAGAAGTTAGACCGGTGATGATCGAATGTATTGCTTCTAAACAAGGAGAAGATCCATTATTAGCTGAATGGATTAGAAAGTTAAGGAACGGAACAAAGAGCGATGAATGGAAAGATTTCAGTCTTAACCAGAAGGGTGATTGCGGAAGAAAGGATGACTATATGTTTCGAATGTGGGAAACATTAGAAAGGAAGTTCTTAGAGAATGCCATCATTCAAACTTAATTATTCATATAGGAGGGACTAAGGTGTATCATGACATGAAACGGAACTTCTTATGGGAAGGTATGAAGAGAGATGTAGGCTTATAGGTGAGGTAGTGTTTAAACTATCAACAAGTGAAGGTCGTACATCAAAAAACAAGTGGGCTGCTTCAACCTTTGGTGATACCAGTTTGGCAATGGGATTCGATATCTATAGATTTAATAGATGGGTTGCTAAGGTCGAATCGTGGAAATGAAAATATATAGTTCCTAGTGTATAGGTTGACCAAGAGTGCCCATTACATTCCAATCAAGTCAACTAGGATGGCACTTGTTTTAGCTAAATTGTTTATGAAAACATAGTTAAATTGCATGGAATTCCTAGTAGTATAGTAAGTGATAGAGATTCCTTATGTACTAGCAAGTTCTAGAAGAGTCTACATGAGAGTTTAAGTACCAAGATCAAGATGAGTACCGCTTACCATCCATAGACAGGTAGACAAACCAAGAGAGTTAACAAAGTTGTAGAGGATTTTTAAAGAGCTTATGTGCTATATTTCGAAGGATCATGGAAAGTCCATCTACCTTTAGTTGAGTTTTCATATAAGAACAGCTATCAGACTAGTATAGGGATGGCTCCATTTGAAGCATTGTATGAAAGGCCATTCAAATATCCTGTTTGTTGGTTAGAAACTGGGGATTAACTAATTCATGGACCAGACTTGGTTAAAGACACTATAGAAAAGGTTAAGTCAATTTGAGCTAGGATAAAGGAAGCTCAGTCTAGAAAAAAGAGTTATGCTGACCAAAGATGGAAAGACTTAGAGTTCTCAGTTGGAGATCATATTTTCATCAAGGTGTCACCGATGAAAGGTGTAATCAGATTTGGAAAATCGGGAAAATTGGCTCCAAGATTCGTTGGACCATTTCCTATTATAGAAAGGAATGGAAAACTAACGTATAGAGTATAGTTGCCAAGTTATTAAGTAGGAATCCATAATGTTTTCCTTTTTCTCATCTAAGGAAGTGTATTCGAGATCCAGAGACTACTATTGCACCAGCTGTGTTAGAAAATCTAGTAGTGGAACCAGAAAACCAATTCGTGTAGTTGCGAGAGACGAGAAGAGACTAAGGAACAAGACAGTCAAGTTAGTCAAAGTCCATTGGAGTGACGACGAGAGACTGTACTTCGAAAACTGAAAGTAGGATTAGAGATACTTATCCTGACTTGTTTCAAGGTATGTTTTACCTTTATGTTTGATTGTTGTGAGCACCTTCGAGGACGAAATTCTTTAAGGAGGAGAGACTGTAGTGATCCTAAGTTTGACTAACATTATTTAAAACATGTAATTAGATAAATTAAATGAAATAATGTGGATAGTTAAGAGATTGAGATTTGTTAATTTAGAAGGAGCCATGCCTTAATGAATGTATAAGAAAAAGAAAATATAAAATAGGTAAATAGGATGAGTGTGGTTAGGGTAAAATGGGAACATCCTTCATTCCAATACCCTAAACCCTTCTATTCTTCATTCCGTATTCATTTAAACATTAAAAAAAAAACTAAAACCGTATTGAACTCGGTCAGCCACCATTAAGGAGATTCAAGAAGAAGAAAATCTAGGATTCAAGTAGAAATCTTAAGCAAATAAATCAAATGGCAAATATGAACCTTCTTAACCCAAAGCTAAGGTGAATAATTGATTTAAATCTCACTTTTGAAAATGATTTCGGTTCTAAGGTTTGATTCGGACTATTTTGCAAGTAATATGCCATGTTATTTATTTAAATGAATATATATATAAATATGTATGTATATGTATGTATGTATGTATGTATGTATGTATATGTATGTATGTTTGTTGATGATTTATATTGTTTCATATAGATTTTGTGATAAGTTCAGATTGGAAAACCTATTAAATGACATCCATATGGTTTGTGCTTTTGATATACGATCAAAGAAATTATTTTACAAGTGGGTTTCAAGTTTCATAAATTTCTAAGTAATTGGGGGTTTATTATGAATTTTCTATGAGAGAAAATATTTAATATCGGGTTTAAATTATTGAAGGCAATTATATAATCATTTCGGGTCTGAAATTTGTATATGTTTGAAAACATATTAAAAGTGAATTAGTATGATTTTTTGGGAATTTTCTTAAGTATTTTACGGTGGTTATAAAATTATTTAAGTTAAGAACTTAAATGTTTAATATATTTTAACAAGAAGAAGGGCTTATTTTCTTAAAAATTTTTAAATTGTTAATTCGAATTCGGCAGACTTTTTTGAAAAGGATTTTGATAAAGAAATGGCAGCCCATCATATTTTGAAAAATTAGGTAAGTTAGGTGAAAAGAGATTACTTTGAAAGACATAAAATCAGTTTTGCTTTAAATTACAACTTTCCACTTCCTTTTCTTGCTTCCGTCACCATCCCAATTGGACCTTTTGCACAATTCGAAACCAATGCACATGATATCAAGCAATTGGTAGGTAATGTATTGGAGAAAGACGGAAGGAATGATGGTGTCGAAGCGTGCTTTCGAAGGGGTTGAGCCACTTTTAATTGCTTTCGAATCATTTAACTTGCCTTTATTTTTAGAAAGAAGCTTTCAGAGGAGTTGCCACTTATTTTTGTTTTGAAAGAAGCTTTCGAAAGGATCACCGCTTTTGAACTTATTCAATACCCATGCTGCCGCATTTATACCTTTCGAATTAATTAAGGCCGATTTTCTTTGTAGCTGTATAACAATGTATTCGAAAGAGGTGCTTTTATATTTTAATTTTAAAAGCTACCTTATGAATGATTTTGAATGGGTAGTTTATCCACTTTAAAAAGGTTTCGGAGGCAATAATTTCGAAAGGGTGGGTTTTGAAACTATCCTCTTTATTTTACTTGGGATCAATGCTTTCGAAAGTAGTGCTTTCGCCTCTATTATTTTTGACCCTTTAATTATATTAAAAGTAAAACCCATTGGATTTAGAAGGAATAATTTCAAATGGTTTTGGAGCTATGTTTACACAATTTCTTACTTGAACTGACTGCTTTTGAATGATACATTTTAATTGTTTCGAAAGGAAGGATTCCAATGCTTTCGAAAGGTATATTTTGGGTGTTTCGGAAGGTTTATTTCTAAGTGTTTCGAATGGTTTATTTTAATGGTTTAGAAAGAGGATGTCTAAGGTGTAAGTGATGATTTTGAAAGGTCTATTTTAAATACATTCAAAAGGTATTTTTTGGCCTTTTGGCCTAATGTTTTCAACGCTAAATAAGTTACCTTATTTTGAAAGGGGTACTTTCAATGAATTCGAAAAGGATTGTTTAAGGTTTTAAACAAAGGTTTTGAAGGTACAGTTTTGGTTTTATAGCCTAAAGTTTTCTAAGTTCAAAAGAAGTTTCAACTTATCTAAAGGGATAGATAATCCCATTGATTTGATTTCATCAACATTGTTTTATGTAAAGCATATATCATTGTGTAAGTGTTTTGAGTAAAGCGAAGTGTAAGATTTCCTTGTTTTATAAAGATATTGTTTCAATGGTAAATCATTTGTAAAGATTGTATACAAAGAAATGAAATTTGAATAGGGTAGTTAGCCCTAAGTTTATGACTTAGATATTAGAAGACCAGATTGAACCGGTATGGGGTCATACCTTATACTTTAGCTAATAGTCCGTAGCTAAGATAAGTCCAAAATTCAAGTGTTTAGAGCTTTGGCACAGGTAAGACTGAAATGATGTTACACACAGAAGTAAATATACAGAGTAAATATAGGTTATTGGTGAGCCCGCAAAATCATTAGGATCAGTTGACCCTAGAAGAAGAAAGTTAAGGGAAGACCGCCTAGTATTGAGTCTAACTGAAGGCAGAATGTTTATTATGTTTGGCAGGCCCAAGCCAGTCGGTGGTTAATAGTTTGACAAATAAAACTATAATGTGGATAGATAGTCCGTTGATTACCTGATTTATATGTATACATGTTATTGCTATTATTGTTATAATTGGTTTAATTGCAGGTTTTTGATTTGCAAAAGATATGATTTTAAAAGAATATTAGTGAGGGGAAACCCTTCTTCTAAGTGGTGTGGTCTCACTTAATACCAAAAAATGAGATGTAATAGAATTTTTTTCACCCGGCTTTATGTCTGACTCGAAGTTTATATTTTCCCATTAAACTCTCGGGTGCTCAAAATTTAATTTGAGTAGATTGAGAGGTAAGGACATTCTAAGTTTAGTAGGTTGGATGAATAAGCTTCCGAAGACATGCAAGAGGCAAATCCAGCTACGTTGGAGCTATTTAGTATTATATAGCTGTGGCATATTTATGACTGATATGTCTATCTAGTCTCTGATCATCCAATGAGGTATCCTCATATGTCGCTCTTGGCGTAGTTGTAATAATTATATTTGATCAAAATATGAGAATTGTTTTGGTATTATGTAATTGATTATGAAATTGACATGTAATCAGAAAACTTATTTTGAAAGCTGTGTTGATTTTATTTCATATTCATATGCTTTTGCTATTATGGATCCCATTAACATTACCGTATTTTGTCACCAGAAGTTAATATTATAGATGACTTCAGCATCTACAACGCATAGCTTCGGGCCTCAAAGTAGGGGATATTACAATGAATGTGTAACATCCCCCATAGAGAGGCCCAAAACTAAGTGCTACAGATGCGGCAGTCATCTATAGTAGTACCTTCCAGCGACAAAATACGGCTATGTTAATGATATCTCTAATATCGGAAGCACTTGAATATGAAACAAAACATAGATTTCAAAACAACTTTTACTTTATTACATTTAAAACATATGTTCCATATTCAACTTACAAATCCCAAGTATGTTCCCAAGCACAGATAAGATATACTTATTACAAATAGCCAAGAGTGGTATATGAAGATACCCCCTTGGATGATTGAGTCATATAGTCATAATAGGCTTAATACAAACACAACGGAAATACAACAAAATATAAAACAGAAACTCCTAAATAGCAATCCGTTTGCCTCCTGCATGCCTCTGGTAGCCTTATTCATCATCCTGCTAAAACCTAAAGAAGACCTTGACCCCTCGGCCCACTCAAATCAATTTTTAGCACCCGAGAGTTTAAGGGGAAAACATAAACGTCGAGTCCGACATAAAGCATGCTGTGAATAATACTATACGTCCCGGTTTAATATGTTAAGTTAGACCATGCCGCCTTGTGGAATGGGTTTTCCCTCACTAAGATCCTTTTAAAACATATCTTTGCAAAACCTTTTCCTGCAACCACAACTGGTTAAATACTATAAAGAAATTCATTATGTAAACATACATAAATATCAGGTAATAATGAACTATATGTTCAAACACATAAGTTTTGTTTGGATGACTTTTAACCTTTGGCTGACTCGGGCCTGCCAGATAGAATAAACAAAATTAATCTAACATTGTTAGATTCTCCTCTTCTGGATGGTCTGTCCTTAACTATTTGTAAAATACTTTGCTTCTAGACGGTCTGTCCCTAGCTTAATCATCTCCTAGGTCTTCCTGATCCTAATGGTTTTTCGGGCTCACCAATAACCTATCTGTATACTACATATATTCATTTCAGTGTGTAATCATAATTTTAGTCTAACTGTGACCAAACCCTACACATGGAAATTTGGACAACAATTAGCTGGGCTAATAGCTAATGTATAGGGTGCGTCCCCATACATGTCTCATTTGGTATTCTAATATGTAACGACCCATAAATTTTAAATAATTTAGTTAGGAAAATTTAACTGTATAACACCCAATTCCATTTTTAATACAACTTACCTAAATTATTCAAAAGTTGAATATGTAATTGGATAAAATACAATATAAAATGTTTTATAGATAAAATTTGAGTGTTTATAATAAATGTTATACACTTAATTTAAATGTTAATGAAGATAATTTAAATAATAAGTTAATTGAATAATAAATGAGATATATAAAATGAGTTTGTTTGGGGAAAATTAATAAATTGGAATTAAATCAACTTGGTGAAATACTTTGAATTTTAGATCAATGGCTGAATGTTAATTTATGTAAATTTGAAATTTATATGGATTAAATTAATTTTTTTTTCAATCTATTTTCTTTTCGTTGTTTCCATTCTCCTACCTCCTTCCTTTTTGGAGACGAAAAGTTTTGAGTGGGGGAGAGTGTAATGACCCGTAAATTTTAAATAATTTTATTTTTTTTATTATTATATTTAATTGAAATTTTGTGAAATTTTAAATAATACAATTTGGAAATAAAATTTAATATTTGGATTACGTCTAGTTAAACATAGCAAACGGTAAATTTTCTTCAGATGATATGAAAGTTTTATTTTCTTGTGTAATTTTATTTCAATTTATATCAGTTAAAATTTGATGATAATAAACGTTTTCCAAACCAAAATATTTTTCTATAGAAAATTTATAAATCATCTTTTGAGTATGTTGTCATATTTCATTTCATCAAATTCGGACTTCTATTACCCCTTTTATCTTATTTTTAGCAAATTATCGGCATTTTGTTACCGACGCCCACTTTTGATCAAAGAATCGTATCGCTGATATCTGTATATTATTTTGATCGTCTCGTCGTGCTGTTCTCTGCAGTATATACAATTCTATGCTTTGAAGTCCTGTATGCGACACAACCGTCAACGGTTCATCGTATCGGTACGTTTTGATCCTTTTGAATTCCTTTGCCCATTCAATTGCCCAACGGTCTAATTTCGAACGATCATTTCTCTTGTTATTCCCTGGAATCTTGTGCTTGACTTTTCCCTATACCCACTACTTTGTATTTATTGCGGTACGTTTTTTCTGCTCTTTTCTTGCTGCAACTTCAATTCATTCTGACCCTTCACATAAAATATATGTATTATAGTGTATTGGGTTGCCTATGTACCTGCTTCGGGAATTCATTCGCTTTTCTTCGAGATAAGTTGTGCTTATCTTCTTCTTTGCTACATAATATAAATTATATTTATACTCCTTACTGTGCTTTACCTTGCTCGAAGGAAAATCTTTCTTGACTCGAGCATCACCCTCGCCGAACCCACATCAAACCAAACTTCCCCTCCTCCACCTCGTTTTCCTCTGTCACTAAATCGCACGTCCTCATTTTCCCCCTTCATATTTTCTGTTGTTGACCAAGCCTCCACCACCCACATCCGCCACCTGATGCCGCCTTCACCATGGCAACAGCCGCCGCTTCAAATTCCCCTCCACCTCGCCACCTCTTCTGTCTTTAGCCGAGCCCCACGTCAGAGCAGCACAAGGCCTCACCTTCCCTCTCCACCTCGCTGCCTCCTTCGCCAGATGCATGCTTATCCTCTTGCTTCATATAGAGGTATAAATATATTGGCGTTTTAGATTTCTATATTACTGATTTGCAGTTCTAATTTTTTTTATAGTGATGACTGATTATATATTAATAAAAGTTATATATATTACAAATACACGTAGGAATGCATCGAAGTTTAATTTTATGTATATATATCGAAGTTCATATTTTATATAGGTAGATTAAGTATGTTTATGAAAGAAATATTTTATGTTATATATGTAGAATAAAATTGTGCAATCTGTCTATATATATAGCCAATATGAAGTTTTCTTTAGTATATAAATGGTTGATTTTGTTATACAAGTTTGTATATATATGTGATTTCACTACAAGAAAAACTATTTTTGGTAGCCTTTATTAGTAGCGTTTAAGGATATATGCAACCATTAATCATTTTAAAAAATAAAAAATAAAAAATAAACGCCACCAAATTTATCCCTCCAACAATTCACGCAGAATTTGCCAAAAAAATTCGTTGCTGCTCGTATCTGTTTTATCACTTATCCAAAAAAATTCACGGCCAAATTTCTTGCTCCTCTCAACAGAGTCGACTCCTACCACTGTCTTCCCCAAATTGTAGTCTCCTTTCTCCCCAACAACAACCTAATCAAACTCCTGCCTTTTCTCTTTGATTTTCAAAAATTCACTTCTGATTCAAACCTACTACCGATCTCAACCTCATATACAACTAAATCGATTTCAACCACAGTTATCATCTTCTTCATGATTACTCGCAACCATAACGATATTTTAGTTTCAATTTAAATTAGTCCTAATCTTCAACTGATATTTAACAACTTTGATTCCAGGATGCATTAATTTCATCAAATTTGTAAATCATTTTACCTCCATAAAAAACTTCACCAACTTCATGCACCAGTTATTAAGATGGTGGTGTCAATAAACATGCCGATATAGCAGAGGTTTCTCATACCTTACTTGACCATGAATCTGAGAGGATCGGGAATGAAGCGAACCTGTGTTCACGGAGGTAGTACTAGAGTTTATGGTGATGTATTCCTACGGTGAACGTATGATTTATTGCCTTGAATAAATAATAGTAATTTGCACTAAACTTACAACTATAGTTAAATCATATCTCTATTTGTTGTGCGCATTAATATAATTACAGTATTGAAGTGGGTGAGTTGAACTAAAGCATTGGTTGTTAAACTATCCTTACATGGTTTAATTGAGGGAAGGAGTAATTGGCAGCAAGTAAAAAGGGGCTGGAGGTTGAAGCTAAGAAGAAGAGAACATTTTATTGTTCAGTGAATAATTTCTAACTTGCAACTATGTCCGTACTATGCCTATGTGCTTGCATATCTTTGAACATTTTGCTTGTGCACTTGTGCACTTTTTGTCTGAACCAATGTATTGCATTTGGCATAAATTGAACAGATTGCCAGAGTTGTTCTTGTTGTATACTTGAGTTTATTTAAACATGTTTACTGACCTGTCCATCCTCGTCCCTGACCCTGTTCATGCTTGTCCCTAACCCAGTATGTAATCCTGTTACTCAACTTGGTTGTGAAATTATGTGTAAACTGTCTCGGTGTGTGTGAAGTCTTGACTGGTTTGTACAAGCCATAGGCTACAACCAGCCTTGACTACTCGATGTTTGTTCGCCACAAGAGCTTATTGTTAACTTCACTTGCATTATGACAATGATGGCATACTGGATTTGTAAACTGAATCTGGAAACTTCAGTTTACAGAAGGATGTTGATGCTTAAGCATGTGTCACAATGTTGAATTTGTCTACATAAGAATAAGTCAAGTTAGTTTGTATGCTACTTCTAAGTTTGTAGATCAATAAAATAGCTAGTTTTCCTTAGTTCGTAGTTATCTTTTCCAAGTTTATAGTGAGCGATACAGTTATTATATCATGTTTATATATCAACAATAACTTTATACTGCTTTTTTTGATGTTCTCTAATAGTAAAACTCTCAAGTGTTTTGCAATCTTTTAAGTTTAATATTTTACTTCGTTCAAGCTATATCTCACAGAAAAACTCCATTCAACTCCAAAAATAGCATGTTCGAGTGGGAATACTATTTTTATCCCAAATTCATATGTTCTCCCTATTAATAATATAAAATTCTTTCGCACGTTAATCTAAATGTAGAGGCATCATGATTGTAGCATAGACAAATAATCACTTATTTAACACTTTTTACGTTGAAGTATGCTCATTTGCCTCTACCATAAAGAATACTCTAGATTCCAAAAGCAACTTTACTTGCTCAATCATATAAAGTCTTTTTTTTATAAAAGTTAGGATTCAAGTGATCAGACAAATGCTACTTATGATTTATTTGATTAATAAACAACCATCTATGAACAACAACAAAACATGTTTTGACTACTAAAATTAAGATGTCATAATGTCAACACACACAAAATGTGTGCAGGGTTAAGTGATAATTAATCAAATTTTAGAAATATGATCGTATGTAGTTAAATTATCATGAGGGAAAGAAGGATAAGTACTATAGATACAAAACATAATAAAAGAACTGTAGAACTTGAAAATAATATTTCACATCAGCAAATTGAATAATATAATTGAAATTTGAAGATAAGATAAATTGCAATAATATCTATAAGCATTTGTTATCAACATTCGTAAAACCTTATTCTCATTTCAAACTAAACTATCCTATTTCGATCAAATTCCCAAGTTCCTATTCTCAACCAAATTAAAACCACAACTGAGAAAAACACAATGTTTCATGCCAAAATGAAAAACTATAAATGAGAACCAAATATTATCATACTTGCAAATATTATATATATAAAACCAAAATCAGGTTATTGTTGCAAGCTTCTATCCACCAATATGAGATTATTAACTTCATTAGTCAATAGAGATTGATATCTCCAAAGATCAATTGATGAGTTGATTAATGTAAGATATTCAAAATAAATTACTGTACATGTTTTACCATTTTTCTATATTATTTTACTAATTTTTTCATGCTTCATTGATATTTTAATTATAACTAAAATGGACATTAAATATCAAGCAACTACACTTAAATTTTAGGAAAATAAAAATCAAGGAAGTGGATCTGTTCCACAATGTATCTAGATATTGAACTCTGGCTTGATGATTCACTAACAGTATCACAAATGTACCATAGATACGTCAGAATTTTTAACAGCTTCTCATCTGCAACAAAGTACTTTAAAATTGGATAAGCCATGGATAAAAATGGTATGATATCTTATGATTGAGTGTGAGGTGGTGATGACAGTAATAGAAGTGCACAGATATGCACAGTTAAGTTGTTGAATAGCAGGGAGGGTGGTTGAAGTGGGTTAGGAGATGATTATGAAGGATGATTTCAAGGATGGTGATGGAGTTTCTACACGCAGATGGTGGGTATAGTAGTAACTGGTTTTGAAGTTGGAACAGTGGGGTGATAGAGATGCAATGTTATTGATGACAGTGTGTTGGTGAGTGTGTATGTTGGTCAGTTGAAGTGGAGTGTTGGCTGTTTTGTATGGAGCAGAGAGAAGTGTTGTGGTAGGGGTTGTAGATGTGAATAGTTTATGATGAAGTGGGATGGCAGAGAGTTGGTTCGGTGGGGAGGTTGTAGTCTGAAAGGGCTGGTGGTGTAGACGTATGTCGATGTGCTTCACTGTGCAGTTGTTCTGGTCTGATGAGTTAAGGTTGGGGATTGGAAATGATATGCCGAAGTCTGTGAAATGTTGGCGTATTTGTATAAGGATATAGTTGTGCAGTTGTGAAATGATGGAGCAGTTTTATGATGTATGCACTGATGTGCACTGGCATGTTAGGCAGAGGGGTATTGGGAAGGATGTATGTTGATGATTTTTGAGTTTGCAGTGGTGAAGGCAGTTGAGAATGGTCACGTATGGCTAGAGAGGGGCACAGTAAATGGCCCGAGAGTGATGAAGGTAGTTAAGAAGTGTTTGGTCAGTGATGAAGAAAGGCAGTTGAGGCAAACGAAGGATGGTTAGGCAAGCTATATGTAAGCAAGCAGCAGTGTTAGGACGGTGGAGAGGCTGACCAAACGTAATGGATATGCACAGTTTTGCAGTGTAACGGAGGAAATGTGTGCACAGTGAATGTAAAAATTGTAAAAAATAATAATGCAAATTGTAAAGAAAATGAAAAATTATAAGGAAAATGAGAAGAAAATTGTAAATGAAAAGAAAATAAAATATTTATGTTTTTGTTTTGAAATTGTATGTGTTTTTTTTATAGAAATGTAAATGGAAAAACAACAAGCACCCAACCAAAATGCAAGAAAAAATCAAACAAAAACATACAACAGAAAGAAAAAATATTCAAATACACTCAACACACAAAATCGGTTGATTGGTTCTTAAATGGGTACGACAGTAAACTAATACTTGTTATTCTTAATACTGGTTTTTCCTCCTGTACCTACTGTTCTTTCCATTATTGTAGTGTGTATTATGGTTGCAGCAGCTACAACTGCTCAGTGAATGTGCAACATGCTTGTAGGATGCAAATCGCTGGTGGTGGTCAACAAAATGACTTGTTGTAGCAGTCACAACATGTTTGCAGACCGCGTAAAGGTTGCTGGAGCAAGAAGATCACTACTGCATGAAATAAAGATGACACGGATATTGAGTCGCCGGTAATATACTAATATACTTATTTTTGTATAATTTATTTTCTTGTATAGCTTAATGGATAGAACATCAACCCATTGGCTTCTTTATGAAATTTGAATCACATGGATAACAAATATCAATACATATACGAAATCGGTGTTTAAAATGAAATGCTTCAAAAATTAATTTTTTTGACATATTTGAGTATATTCTTCTAATTTTGTTGATGATATTTGGGAGCATTATAAATGCTTTTCTACTAGAAATCAATATCTTATTTAAACTATAATTTTGGACTTTGTTTAGTGATTATATTTTTCTTGGGATTTGATTCAAAGTGATTTGGGTGTTTATCAATTAGTTGATCTATACTTGGAGTATGACAATCAAATATTTTGATGAAAAAGCTGGCGATTATTTTGTGCATCAACTAAGTATTGGTTGGTTGCATGATCTAAAATTCAATTAGTTAGTTAAAATCTACTGTATAAATATCAATGTATGTTTTAATATGTTTAGACTTGGGTAGGCGTGAGTTTGCATTTTACTATTTCTTATGTAAAGTAGAAGTACATTTTTAGGGCCCTTTTTAGTGAATACTATGTATTTCTTGTCTCAGTTAGTAGCGGTACATTCTTTTCCTCACCCTATTTATGCTACTAGCTAAGATAAGAAATACACAGCAGGAGGTTGCTGAAAGGAAGCATGGGCAGGCTCAGAATTGTTGCTATGAGGCCATGCAATTCCATGTTGGTGGATAATGACAGCAAAAGATTGCTGAAATGAACATGGTGCAATAAAAAGAAGAGCATTTTATAATTGTAGGCGCAAAGTCCTTTTTCATATGAAATTATAACTACAAGATGGTGAGTGCTTACAGGTACAGACTAAAGTCTATGTTGAGAGCTTGAGGGGTGCATGCAGCTACATGTTAAAAGCTTCAGGATATCTGACTAGTGCGGAGAAGAGATCTGTTTACATCGTTCACTTGCAGGTGATGGCTGATGTGAAAAGGCGATTGCCAAATGACGAACATTTGTATATAAAGTTCTGTGCAAGTAAACTTCAGGTGAGCATCTTCCAACTTTTTAAATCAACATCTTCTATTTTTGTGTGTGTGTGTGTATTTCATTATCACTATCTTTTGGCTAACCAATTTGTTTCTAGACACTTGTATATACAAAAGTTTATTAGGTTTGAACTAATGGTTGATATTAGATTTGAAGTCCTACGAATTAACATAATTGTTTGACTATATATTCTGCTTTAACTTGTGCAGGCATTAGATTTCCTAAGCGAGCAATGTTGTACTTTTATGGTGCTAGCTTTCATTTATGCATGCAACAAAGAATTATGGGTTATCAAGCATTTTGTTAGCACCAGTTTGGTATAACATTTTGTTAGTACTAGGTGTGTAAATTTGTATACGAATGGTTATTGTATGTGAGTTTGGTTATTTTATCAAAAAACTATTGTACTAGAATTGTTATGGATATCTTATTTGATTATATGATTAATATGTTTTTTTAATTGTTTGAATATGATGATTATGTGACTGATTGTTGATTGATATAGTAGAAACAAAATAGACCATCAGCACGAAATAATAGCATGAACAAATGGTGTAAAATGATCAACAACTTTTAGTAGCATTTTAAAAACGCTACAGAAATACATATAGTGGCATTAAGTAAACGCAACCGTAAAGTAGGGGTAAAGTTGGAAACTCTTTTGGTAGCGCCGAAAAACCTTTTGGTGGCATTTTTAAAACGTTACAAAAAGATTTATGGTGGCGTTTAAGAAACGCTGCAATCAAGAGATTTATAGTGGCGTTGAAATAAATGCAACTAAAAATCATGGATTTTTAGTCGCATGTTTTCTAGCGGCGTTTATCAAAACGCCACCAAAACTTTTTGTAGCTTTTTTTGAGCGCCACTGAAAATCAAATTTCTTGTAGTGTTTAGAATTTGGTTTATCAGTGTATAAAAGTTTACCAATATGAGTTAGTGTAAATGTCTGTTGCTTTAAAAAAATTATCCGTTTTCATATGTTAGTGTAAATGGTATATATGAGTTAGTTATGTAGCGTATATTAGTGAGATATAGATGAATAGCCTAACTAAGAAAGAGTATAGTTATGTAGCATATGCTTATATATAATAAATACAAGTACGTTACTATAGTGTTATCCCATACCTTGATATTAACGCTAATTACTATGGATTGTGTTTTTAAAAACCATTTTTATTTAAAGTATTTCATAAACCATGCTCTGATACCAAGCTGTAACATCCCATATCTAGAGACCTAAAATTAAGCGCTTTAAATTTTATGGTCGCCTATTATATTAGCTTCCCGATACTAAATACGGCTATGTTAATGGTGTCTATAATATCAGAAGCACTTCAATATGAAACAAAATACAGATTTCAAAATAGCATTTCTTCATTAAATTTCAAAACAGATGTTCCATATTCTTAATACATAATCCCAATACATTCCCACGCACAGATAAAATACACTTATGACAAGATACGCCAAGAGCGGTATTAGAAGATACCCTCTTGGATTATCAGAGTCATTTAGTTATAATAGGCATGATGCCAACACAACGGAAATACAACAAAACATAAAACTGCAACTCCTAACTAGCTAAATGTTTGCCTCCTGCATTCCTCCGGTAGCCTTATTCGTCGTCTTTCTAAAACTTGAAAAAGAACATAACCCCCCAGCCTACTCAAATCAATTTTGAGTACCCGAGAGTTTAAGGGAAAAACATAAACTTCGAGTCGGACATAAAGCCTGTTGTGAATAATACTATACATCCTGGTTTAATATGTTAAGTAAGGCCATGCCACTTAGTAGAATGGGTTTCCCCTCACTAACATCCTTTTAAAACATAGATTTGCAAAAACTTTTCCTACAACCAAAACCGGTTTTATACTGTAAATCATCATTATGTAAACATACATGGTATCAAGTAATAAATTAACTATTTGTTCAACACATAAGTTTTGTTTGGCTAACTTATAACATTTGGCTGACTCGGGCCTACCAAGTAATATGAAAAAAATCAATCTAACACCTGTTAGATACTGCTCTTGTGGATGATCCATCCTTAACTATCTGTTAAATAATTCTCTTTTGGATAGTCTATCCTTAACTTAATCATCTCTCAGGTCTTCCTAATTCTAATGGTTTTTCGGGCTCACCAATATCCTATATGTATATAAACATATATTCCTTTTAGTGCGTAATCATAATTATTGACTACGTGTAACCAAGCCCTACACACTGGAATTTTGGACAAAAATTAGTCAGGGCCAATAGCTAATGTATAGGGCGCGATCCTATACCAGTCCCATCCAGTATTCTAATATCTGGGTCACTTAACTTAAGAATCCCCTCCTATAATTTTCCTTGAAAACCATTTCAAAATTATTTGAAAATTTTAAATCAAACTAACACAAGGAAAATATATAATCTTTATGCTTTACTCAAAATCACATTGCCTGGTTAAATACACGTGCGTGCACACACACAACAATTTACTCAAACCTTTATTGATGACAACATTTAAATATTTGAAAGAACCCCTTTCGATTCCATTGAAAGTACCCCTTATAAATCCTTTGAATGCATGTCTTTCAAAACCAAATAAACCCATTATATATCTAGGCCAAAAGGCCAAAACCTTTTCTTTTGGACCCTTATTCAAATCTTTTGAAACCATTGAAAATCTTCCTTTTGAAAGCCTTAAAAACCATAGACATCCTGTCTTAAAACACTTTAAAACACTGCCTCAGGAAACCTTGGAAAAACCTTCCATTTCAACCCTTCCAAAACCATTTAGAAAAAAGGATCTTTCGACCTTGTCTAAAGTTACCTTTTGACCTCTTTGAAAGCTACCTTTCGACCTCATCGAAAGCTTTTCTTTTGTTGGACGAATTTTCACCATCGATCCAAATCCATCCCTAGCCGAACCAGGGTATCACCGGTCCAACCCCATCTCCCATCCGGACCATCAACCCACCGAACCAGCCACACCGGACCAAGCTCCTCTCCCTACAGGCCGAACCAAGTGTTTCTCCTCTACTACCGAACCACCTCATGACCGAACCAATGCACCACCGAACCAACTAAACCCCCACCGGACCGGCTCCACTCCGTGCTCACCAAACCAAGGCCTCGCCGAGCCAACCCCTGCCGAACCAATGCCACTTCACTCACAACCGAATCAGACTCCATCCAACCTACCACCGGACCAAACCACGCCCTTACCTCCGAACCAAGCCTTGCCGAACCAACACTGCCAGGCCACATTGTTTCAGCCCGGGCCCATCAGCAGCTATATACATCCAAGACCCCTGCCCCCAACCTCACTCTATAAATAGAGGGGCAGGGGTACAATAATGGGGGAGAAGTTTGAGAGCTCAAGCACGGAAGGAACTTTCAAACAACTTTCATATACTTGTATACAAAGCTTTGTACTTGTAATCTGAAAGAAAAAGGAGAATAACATATAAAGTGGACGTAGGCACGTTCTGGCCGAACCACTATAAATCTGTGTGTCTTTTACAGTTTAGTCCTTGTTTTTTATATATTTGCATAAATCACCCAAACCCCTATAAACAACATAAAATCAACTAAATCAAACGACTTGGAGGTGTTTGTCCATTTTTTGTGCAAACATTTTTGGTGCTTTCACTGAGAACCGAGCTAGAAGCTACAGCTTCTCCTACTCAACCTTCTTCCTCCCAACATCGTTCCTTGCTCTGACAACATGACTTCCAGGCAGAGGAGAGATGTTAACAAAGGAAAGAACGTCGCAACTAGCAGTATCCCAGATCCGGTAGCCCCGAATCAGGAGAATCATCCCGTTTTAACAGCAATGCCAGATGAAAATCGGGCAATTCCAACAGCCCCTGCCATGGAACAACCAATTACTAGGGCAGATCTAGATAGGGTTGTGGCTGAAGTAACTAACCGCTTCGCATCTCAGCAAGAAGCCCTGGTGGACCAACTCATGTCACGTCTAAGGGATGCTGAGGAATCCAACCGTAACACTGAATCATGGGGTGAGTCCCAATCTGGAGGATCTGGGAGGCAACAAAGACCTTTCTTCTTCGAAGAAGTTAACAACAGAAATAGCCATGGTAGGAGCCGAGCCCGGACTCAGCCCGAATTCCGACCCGAGGAAACACTTGGAACCGAACCCAACAGGGGAGGTGCCAGGCAGGGGTCGGATGTAGCTGAGCCTGTCATGCTACCTAACCATGAAAACACCAGTAGACGGGGCCGAGCTGGAGTCCAGCCCGAAGTTGGATCCGAGGAAGCGCTGAGAACAGAACCCAGCAGGGGAAGATCAAGGCAAGGGCCAACTATGGCTGACCCCAGCATGCCCTCGGAAGAGCAGAGGCAGCCTTTGGAGAATGTTAGGAGTGACAGACGATACCATCCCTACAAGCCGTCTGGACGGACTCAATCTCGCAGAGAAGAACCGAACTCCTTTCTATCCGCCCCAAGTTCTGATGAAAGGATGGCGCGATTGTTCAGAGAGTGCGTCCAACGGGAGCAGAGGGATCGGGGAATAGGTGCTAGGGTAACTAGCCCCTTCACCCGCAATATCAAAACTGCCATCACCCCCCAGGAATGGAAAATGCCAACGATGGAACCTTACAAGGGAACCTCTGACCCCATCGTACACTTACAGAGATACACCCAGCATATGCTCATGAGCGGAGCAACAGAGGGAGTGTTATGTAAATGCTTCCCACTATTCTTGGCAGATCTAGCTACCTCCTGGTTCTGCCACCTACCCCAAGGGTCCATCAGCTCATGGGAAATGTTGAAAGAAAAGTTCATCAGTCAATTCCGCATTCATGTGGAGCAACCGAAGGACGCTTATTCCTTATCTAATATCAAACAGAAACCCGGAGAGACATTGCAACAATATCTAACCCGACTCAACGCCGCGGCAGCCGCAGTCCAAGACGCCGACGAGAAACTCATCCTAATGGCCCTCTGCAGTGGTGTACATCCAGATACTAAATTTGCTAGAAGACTAACCAAAGAAAAACCAGCTACGTTACCAGATTTCTTTCATGAAGCTGGAAAGTAAATGAGACTTGAAGACGCCGCCACTGAGAGGCAATCAGGGCAACAGGCCAAGACGGCTCCAGACAGGTTCCTCGCTGCAGCAAAGGATGTTCGAAGAAATGACTCTAGAGACAATGCTGGAGGCAAAAAGGGAGAAAAGCACTTATATCGACCAGGACCAAGATTTGACTCTTACACTCCTTTGAATGAAACGATCGAAAACATCTTCCTGGCCACTCAAGACGAAGTTAAATACAAGCGCCCCCCGCACAAGAAGGAGTCAGATAACGCACTCAAGTTAGGAAAGTTCTGCCGCTTCCACGAATTCCATGGACATGACACCAATGAATGCCACCATCTCCGGGATTTAATTGAAGAACACATCAGAAGGAAGAGGCTGGAACGCTATGTGAAGAGCCAGAACAGGATTTCGACTCCTGCCAGTGAGAATCTTAGGCTACCCCTCCCAGAAGTAAGTAGAGGAAATCGCAACACCAGCGGCTCTAGTCAAGAGAAGATAGTGGTCCATACCATCTCGGGAGGGCCACACATCGCCGACAGAAGCTGGGCAGAGATGGAAAGATACGGCAAGTCACTTAGAGACAATGAAGGCTACGTTAACTCTGTTACAGAAGAACGCCACCCAAAACGGAAAGAGAGTGACGACATCACATTCAGTAGGCGTGATCTAGAGGGAAGACAGTACCCACACATGGACCCTATGGTCATCTCTGCCTGGTTCGGTCCAGCCAAAGTTTTTCGAATTTTAATAGACACGGGAAGTTCAGTAAATATCCTATTCAAGCATGCTTTCGACAAAATGAAGCTGTCAATGAAGGATGTATCTCCCTGCAACAAACCACTACATGGTTTCACTGGAGATGCAAAGTTACCCCTCGGGCAACTGGATCTCTTTGTCGAAATAGGCAGTCATCCCCGCTCCGCTGTGCGAAAAAAACGTTCGTACTAATAGAGAACCATTTGGCCTACAACGCCTTCTTAGGAAGACCAGCCTTGTCCGAATTCCAAATTGTCCTAACCCCATGATGCCTGAAGATGAAATTTCCAACAGATAACGGAATAGGAGAAGTGAAGGGAGATCAAGACGCTGCTCGAGACTGCTATGTGGCTGAACTTCGCAATAATCGCAGAAAAGATAAAGGGAAAAATGCAGAGACTACTCTCTGCATGAAAAGCTTGGAAGCATAACAACTAAAGAAAGTCCCTCCTCTTCGATATACCAGTGATCCTTTCAACGAATTAGACCCCAGGGACAAAGAGGAGGAGGCTACCGCCGAGCCTGCAGAGGCTATGGAATTCGTAGCTATAGACAAACATGACTCAAGTAGACTATTGAAGATCGGATCTCAACTAAAATAAGAGTTAAAGGATCAACTCATTGATTTTCTTCGCCACAACATGGATGTATTTACATGGACGCACGCTGATATGACAGGAATCTCCCCAGATGTAGCATGCCACGTACTGAACATCGATCCCACGAAGGTTCCAGTAAAGCAGAAAAAGAGAAGCATGGGGGCAGAACGATCAGCATCCCTAGAGGAAGAAGTAAAGAACTTACTTGCCAATGATTTCATACGTGAAGCCATCTACCCGGAATGGATCGCCAACCCAGTACTGGTAAAGAAGGCTAATGGAAGTGGCGAACATGCATCGATTTCTCCAACTTAAATGACGCTTGCCCGAAAGACTGCTTCCCGCTCCCCCGAATCAACCAACTCGTGGACAGCACTGCCGGGCACGAACTCTTATCCTTTATGGACGCATACTCGGGATATAACCATATCCCTATGCACGCCCCCGATCAAGACCACACTAGTTTCATCACTGACCAGGGATTATACTGCTAAAAAGTAATGCCTTTTGGACTTAAAAACGCCGGAGCTACTTATCAGCGCCTTGCCAACAAAATGTTTGCGGAACTAATAGGACAAACTATGGAAGTTTATGTGGATGACATGCTGGTAAAATCGAGGAAAGCCAACGATCATGTAAACCACTTGGACGAGATGTTTCAAGTACTTCGCCGATATGGAATGAAATTGAACCCTCTAAAGTGCTCCTTCGGAGTATCATCGAGAAAGTTCTTGGGATTCGTCGTTCATGCCAGGGGGATTGAAGCAAACCCCGAACAAGTTTGAGCTTTGCAAGATATCAAGATACCATCCACTCGAAGAGAGATGCAAAGCCTCAACGGGAAAGTGGCCGCCCTAAGTAGGTTCATCTCTAAAGCAATCGACAAATGCATCCCATTCTTCGAAGCTCTAAAGAAAGACAAAGGAAAGTTCGAATGGACTGACGAATGCTCGACAGCCTTCCTTAACTTAATCGGACACCTCCAGAGACCACCAGTACTCTCAACTCCAAATGAAGGCGAGGAACTATACCTATACCTTGTTGTATCGTCCCACGCCTTGAGCGCCGCTTTGGTGAGAGAAGACAACCGCGCTCAGCGACCCGTATACTTTGTAAGCAAGAGATTCACAGGGGCAGAAGCCAGATACCCTAAACTTGAAAATCTAGCATACTGTTTTCTTATCACGTCACGGAAACTGCGACACTATTTCCAGTCTCATTCCATCAGAGTTTTAACCGATCAGCCGCTAAGGCAAGTGCTCCATTGCCCCGACACTTCTGGGCGATTACTTAAGTGGTGCATCGAACTAAGTCAATACAATATCACTTACCATCCTCGCACCGCTATCAAGGGGCAGGCCATAGCTGATTTCATTGCCGAATTCACTACTAACGAAGGTAAGGACCAATCTGAAATAGCAGAAGATATCAAGTGGAATCTCTTCGTAGATGGAGCATCAAACGAACAAGGCTCGGGGGCAGGTGTTGTGATAATCACCCCCAGGGGAAGGAAGCTGCACTACGCCCTAAGGTTGGAATTCGCTGCCACCAACAATGACGCAGAATACGAAGCAGTGATAGCTGGATTAGAACTGGCCTTGGAGATTGGAGTCGGCTCTTTATGCCTCCATAGTGATTCTCAACTCATTGTAAATCAAATACTTGGAGACTTCCAGACTCGAGGAGAACGACTTACAGCATATCTGAAAAAGACCAAGCTGCTGCTCAATCAATTGGATCACTATCTAATCAAACACATTCCTCGAGAAGAGAACCAAGAGGCCGACGAACTAGCAAAGCAAGCTAGTATGGAGAACATCACTATTTTAGGAGCATTAACCATCTCAAAACAGCTGGCACCAAGTTTCGAGCAAGTGAATCTGATAGTTGCAATCGACGAAGAAACATGGATGACTCCTATCTGGAAATATTTACAAGATGGCACACTGCCCGACAGGCATAACGAAATCAAGAAACTCTTAAGGAAAGCTTCCCGCTATACATTACAAGAAGGCATCCTCTATCGGCGCGGCTTCTCCAATCCCTTATTAAGGTGTATCGCTGGAAGGGAAGCCAGGGAAGTCTTATCCAACATCCATCAAGGAAGTTGCGGAGATCACACTGGAGGGCAGACTCTGGCAAAGAAGATACTCCGATATGGATATTACTGGCCCACTTTAAACAAATATGCCTTGGACTTTGTCAAGAAATGTGACAGATGTCAGAAATTTGCCAAGATTCCTCGACTACCCACAAATGAGATTTCTCAAATGACCAGCCCTTGGCCCTTTGCAGTTTGGGGGACTGACTTAATTGGCGAACTGCCAACGGGCCGAGGCGGAGCCAAATATGCTATAGTGGCAGTTGACTATTTCACCAAATGGGTGGAGGCGGAACCTCTAAATAAAATATCCTCTGCAAAAGTTATCAACTTCTTGATCAAAAATATTCTGTGCAGGTACGGAGTCCCACTCAAGATCATATCAGACAACAGACTTCAATTTGACAGCGAAGAATTCGCCGATTGGTGCCAAGAGCACGGAATTCACAAAAGCTTTTCATCTGTAGCTTATCCTCAAGCAAACGGACAAGTCGAAGCTGTCAACAAGATCCTCAAAACCTTAATCAAGAAGAAACTTGAAAATTCGAAAGGCGCTTGGGTGGACGAACTTCCTACGGCACTTTGGCCTATCGCACATCTTACAAAACTTCAACGGGGCATACTCCCTTCTCTTTGGCATACGGATCGGAGGCCATGCTCCCAGTTGAAACTATAGTGCCCTCTCACCGTAGGATCCACTACAACCCGGAAGAGAACGAAGAACTCCTCCTCATGTCTTTGGATCTAATTGAGGAGAGAAGAAACGATGCAGCACTCAAAGCAGCAGCTCATAAGCAGAAAGTCGCAGCACAATACAACTCCAAAGTCAAGCATCGCAGCTTACAAGAAGGAGATCTTGTCCTCAAGCGGATTTTCCCGCGCCCCGGAGCACTAGACCCAATCTGGGACGGACCCTACGTAATTCATAAAGATCTCCGTAACGGAGCCTATATTTTGTCAACAGTGGACGGAGAGGTGTTCCAAAGGGCATGGAACATCCAACACCTCCGTCGATACTTTTCTTAACTTGTACTGCCCATATGAAGTGAATTAACAAAGAGGATCAGTGGACGTAGGCATTTTCGTGCCGAACCACTTTAAAAATCTTGTCTTTTTTTAACTTGTTCCTTTATATCTTGGCTACTTGTTAACTGTATCCTTTTCTGTTGAACAAAATTCTGTGTAATGGCACCTCCATCCAAGCCACATCAGGGCACGGCCTCATCTGGACAAGGCCTAACAGGTACTATGCGATTCTATGCACTCGCCAATGAGACACTTTTGCTCCAGCATCCCTCTGCTGCGGGTAACTCATTGCTCGCGACTGCCCTTAAAGCCAACTGTAATGAGCCGATTATAAGCCATCACGAAGGCCGACTATAGCCGCCGGCAGCTCATTACGGCGTTCGGCTCGCCGGCAACTGTGAACCTACTTTAAGCCCCAACATAAGGTGTGGCCAGCCAGGGGTAGTTCATGGTTGACGGCACCCACGCTAGCCGGCCACAGTAAATCGAATAATACCCACGATTACGGGCCATAATGGTCCAGGTAGTTACTGTGCGCGATCTCGGCTCCGATGTGTCTTAAGTGCGGCTGTAGTAAAAAAGAAAACTCCCCGCGGAGGCGTAAGATGGGTGACAAATGTCTCCAAGACCCACAGCTAGGGATAGTGACTACAAAACCCGTTTGCCACGAACTTAAGCACATCGACGGCCTTCCGTGACTGGAAGTTTTACTTTTCCTATATTTCCATTCTATTTAAATACTTTTCTCCTATCCTGTGTAACGGTCCCTAAAGTACAGGACACCGACTAGGAGACATTCGCTCATAAGGATCAGAGCCCTCAAACTGGATAGCAAGGCACTCAGCTGTATCCATGACCAGTTACACAAGACGCTCAAAGCTACCCCCTGCAACTAAAACATGAAGGGCGGTACTCTCTTCTCTTGTACATAAACATGTAACTATAACTTATTCGTACATCACACTAACATTGCAAAGCATGAAGTTATATTTCAAGCAAGAACTTAGCATCAAACACAACTAAATCACAGGCATCATATGCATAGTTATACTTCTTATGCAAATAATAACAGCATTCAAAATATAACAGAATCAACTTGTGTTATAAACTTACATAAAGTCGTTCAATGACATAATTACAGCTCGAAAGTACATTAATGTTTTGAACTAGCATATACAGGAATGTCAAGCAGACCAAATAAAATAACTAGCTGCACCAGTGCTCCACCCTCGTCCTACCAGCTCTTCGAATCTACTTGACTGCGGGATCAGAGCTCTCAGCATGATGACTAGAGGCCCTACCTGTCCAATTCAGGAAAAGAGTCCATTAAACCAACAACGAACGATCAAGTATGAAAAGCTAAAAAGAGAAAACTCACCAGCACCTGCTTCTTGGTCCTCATCCCCCAACTGCACACCGGGTTCCTCCGCAACGAGTAGCCGCATCCCCTCCTTCGCCGCTACCTTCTCCTCCTTTGAAAACTGGGCGGTAACCATATCCATCCTGAATGCCGCTCCACCTTCCTTATCCGCATCGGCCTTGGCCTCCTCCAAAGCCCGGAGATATATCCTAGCCATGATCCGGGGATAGTCATCCATCCAGGATAGATTACCCAGCTTCCAGGTATGGAAGTACATGTCCTGCAACATCTCATCCATCATCCCCTCATTCTCCTCAAACTCCCTCACCCGAGCCTCGGAAGACAGCAACTTAGCGACGGCAACATCCCTCTCCGATCGATATCTCAAGCGGTCAGCCTGGAGAGACCTCCTCATTTCCTCCATCTCTTCCTTTAGCCTGGCCTGAGCAAGCTCTACGGCCTCAAGCCTCCCAGATAACTCCTCTGCTTGCTCGAGATCCGCCCTCCGAACCTCATCCACCATAGCAATGGCTATGTCAATCCGCTCCTTGCAGGCGACCTCCATCTTTCGTAGTTCTGCCCTACTAGCCTCTTCCATAGTCTCCTTCAACCGCCTGGAGGCTGCCTCGTGTTGAGAAATCTGAATGGTTTGATTGGCAAGCTGTTTGGCCTGATCAGCAACCTTTAGCCGCAACCGAATATTAGCACTCCCAATCTCCTCTCCAGCCTTGACCAGACGGGCATGATGCCCCATCAACTTCCTGGTCTCCTCCGCGACCCGATCAATATTAGCCTTAGCTTCGTCTCCCATGGAAACTATCCGAGTAGTAAGAAAATCGAGGTCTAAGGACTTAGCCTCATCAAGCACCCGTACCATGGGATTGCGGGGAAGAAGATGCTCACCCGTGGCCTCGTCGAAAGAGATATCCTGAAAACTCGGGTCCAGATCCGGGTGGCCGGCAAATGGGTTACGACCCAAACCAGGATGGTCTATCGGAGTGACAGTTGGATTTTCGGACAGATGGGGGGAAGGCATGAACTCAGTATCCTCCTCAGTAATATCATGAACGGGCTGGACTGGAGGTTGAGGGCCAGGTGAAGGTTCAAACGAAGATCGGCCCCTCTTCCTCTTTTGCATATCTTCTTCAATAACTCCAAGAAGAGGGCGATATCTAACTACATTCCCAGGACGGCTAGTTGGCGGCTTTGGTTTGGCAGAAGCTTTGAGTAGCTTATACTGTTCGAGGCGGTGCCGAATATCTGATGTCTTGGCCACCTTACCTGCTCCTGGGATAGAAACCAAGTGTTACGAACACACAATGATCCATAATTCAAGAAATATGTTACGTTAAAAAGAGTGAGAAGGCACATCTATTATACAAACCCTGCGGAGGAGTAGGATACTGCAATAAATCCTGAATCTCATTCCAAGACGGTAGCGAACCATAAAATATTCCTAAGTCCCTATCGTAAATGGAGTCTGCAGAAGTCAAAAGTTCACCTTGAATCGCTGGAGTGGCCTTAGCTGAAGAATTCTCAGAGAATGGATCGACGCCATCCCCAGTCTTGTCAACCCCCTTAGCCTTCTCAACCAAAGCCGATCCTTCCTCCGACTCCCCAAAAGCTTGACGGAAAGCATCATCCGTCCACTCATGAATCTCTCCCGCTTGCCCGGAGGTTAAGGCGCCAACGCCACCACCGCTCTGTCCATCTCCTCCTTCACCCTCACCTCTATCTTCCTCCACATCTTCCTCTACCAGAGAAATTGGGCAAGTGCTAGGAGAGGGACCATCGGACTTCTTAAGCTTCTTACCTCCGACGACGGGAGGCTTTGTAAAAGGTTCCCTCTTGCCACTTTTCACCGTTGCCCCTTCCTTGGCTTTGGCAGCCTTCTCCTCAGCCGTATCTCTCTGCTTAACAACGGACTGGTGTGGTAGGATCAAGTTGTGCTCCAGGAGAGTAGCATTCCTGATCAGGAAAGAAGCCGATCTGTCCCGTCCCGAAATGGCCTTTATTTCCGCAGCCATCTGGACCAGGGAATTACTTTCTACGACTGCAAAGCCACTTGTCGCTAGCAAGAAATAGAAGCATATCAGAAGAAGCACTGCAGTCGGAACAAAGAAATTGTAAATAAAGTTCAACTTACAGCCAGAAGTGAAGAGGCGGAAGGAGACAGAATCATCCTTGATAGAAAACCATTCTTTCTTAAACATGGTAAACATTGAGTATAAGTCCAAGACCGGTTTGAAGGGACGGCCGCTTCCAAACTAACATACGGAGACCCCTTCTTGTCGCCTCTCAGATTACACAAGTATCGAATTTCCCGGTTAGAAGGAAGGCGCCCATACCTCCTCTGGAAGATAACGAATAAGCACACCAGAATAGCGTAGGAATTGGGCTGAAGCTGGAGAAGGGCCACCTTCAGATAGGTAATGAAGCTGACTATCCATGCATTGATCGGAGGAATGGCCCCACACATGCAATGGTACCTACTGTATGCAAAATATCCTTCGAGGGGATTATACGGCATCACTCCATCTCCCGGCAACAGCATGCGAGCCCTGTCAATCCCAAAGGAACGAGAAATGACATCAAGCTGCTCCTCCCTGAGGGAGCTAGGAAAACAATCGGACGGAGAATTCAGAAGCTCCTAGTGGCCATACCTATCTACTAGCGACCTCAGGGCAGGTCCATGACGTTCCGGTCTTGGCTGGGCTGGAGGCACGGAGGAGGACTCTCCTTCGCCCCTAGACTTCCGTGCATCTGATCGAGTTTCTGCTTTGCGAGACATTATCTGCAAACACCGGAAGAATAAATTAGAACAAGGAGTATGGAAACATGAGCAAATAGGTACATGCAGCCTGAAGACTCGCTCACAAATTCAAAACTCATTCGCCAAAATGAAAGTTTTCAGGCTCATTCGGTTTTCACATGCATTCGGTTTTCACACTCATTCGATTTTCAAGCTCATTCGGTACTCAAGGACCGCGAGCTCATTCGGCAAAATAAAGAAACCCCATTCGGCGAAAAGAACACACCTGATTCGGCTTCAAGATGATTCGGCACTAGATGATTCGGCACAAGATGATTCGGCGCTAGATGATTCGGCACTAGGGGATTCGGCACTAAGGGGATCCGGCTGTTTCAAATGGTAGGAGTGGAACGAAGGCACGTGGCCCCTATTTATAAGCAAAAACAATAACCGGACCAGATGGTTCGGCATTAGATACCGGATGATAGAAAAAACAAAGCACGCCATATGCAGGCATATGCCCTACTTTGGGGGGCAAGTGTTGGACGAATTTTCACCATCGATCCAAATCCATCCCTAGCCGAACCAGGGTATCACCGGTCCAACCCCATCTCCCATCCGGACCATCAACCCACCGAACCAGCCACACCGGACCAAGCTCCTCTCCCTACAGGCCGAACCAAGTGTTTCTCCTCTACTACCGAACCACCTCATGACCGAACCAATGCACCACCGAACCAACTAAACCCCCACCGGACCGGCTCCACTCCGTGCTCACCGAACCAAGGCCTCGCCGAGCCAACCCCTGCCGAACCAATGCCACTTCACTCACAACCGAATCAGACTCCATCCAACCTACCACCGGACCAAACCACGCCCTTACCTCCGAACCAAGCCTTGCCGAACCAACACTGCCAGGCCACATTGTTTCAGCCCGGGTCCATCAGCAGCTATATACATCCAAGACCCCTGCCCCCAACCTCACTCTATAAATAGAGGGGCAGGGGTACAACAATGGGGGAGAAGTTTGAGAGCTCAAACACGGAAGGAACTTTCAAACAACTTTCATATACTTGTATACAAAGCTTTGTACATGTAATCTGAAAGAAAAAGGAGAATAACATATAAAGTGGACGTAGGCACGTTCTGGCCGAACCACTATAAATCTGTGTGTCTTTTACAGTTTAGTCCTTGCTTTTTATATATTTGCATAAATCACCCAAACCCCTAGAAACAACATAAAATCAACTAAATCATACGACTTGGAGGTGTTTGTCCATTTTTTATGCAAACAGCTTTCGACCCCTTCGAAAGCTTAGCTTTCGACCACTTTGAAAGTATACAGAAAATAGTAGCTTTCGAAAGCATTAAACCTTTAAAATATAAACCTTTTGAAAGCACTTTGGGCTCAGTTTTTTTAAAAAAAGTGGAAAATCCTCTTTTAAGACCTTTCAACCTCTTCGAAAGCTTAGCCTTCAAATCTTCGAAAGCTCCCCTTAGAAAGCTTTGCTTTCGACCCTCTTAAAAGCTTTGCTTTCAACCCATTCGAAAGGTTAAAAACCTTTCTTTTAAAATAATAGGCTCCAGCCTTTTTAATACTTTAAAACACCTCTTTCGAAACCTTGGGTTATACTATAATTAGACTAAAAATGGTAAATCATCCAAGTCGAAAGCTTCCTTTCGAAAGCATGGTAAAAATGGCTAGTTTTTAAAAGACATGTATACCTTCCGACCTTGTCGAAAGCATGATGTCGAAAGGTAGAAAGGCGGAAGCTAGGGGATTTGGGCCCCTTCAAAAGCTTGTTTAACTTTTGACATTGTTGAAAGCTTTAAACCTTTGTTTTAAATATTTAACCCGGTCGAAAGCAACCACGTCGAAATCTCCTTTTCGAAAGCAAAGCAGGCATTACTTCTGACTTATAAAACAACATATTCCTACCTCTTCGGCAAGTAAGGCTTCAACTAAGTACCCTTCGACCGTGTCTAATACATTAAATACCAAGTAACTTGATAGCATATGCATTGGCTTTGAAAGCAATGAGGTCGAAAGTTCTAGGTTGGAAGCTTTGATGCCGTAAATGGATGAAACATGCTAAAAGTATGATTTCTTATTTTTAACTTAAAAGAGATAACTTTTCAACTAACCTACCTTTGTTTGTCAAATTCTTATTGGTTAATAAATATTTTTTTGGAAAGTGCTGCTAATATTTCAAAAATAGACAATGATTTTATTTTATAAAATGCTTCTTCTCCTTAATTAAATATGTAAAACACTTAAGTCTCATACCTTAAATAACTCTATATATTCATTAAAACACTTAGAAAAAATCTAGAAAAATCCTAGGAAATCTATTTTATTATGTCTTCAAACATATAAAAATTTCAAACCCAATTAATTAATTATTTAGCTATAAATAATTTATAACCCGATAATTCATTTTCTTCACTAGAAAATTAATATAAAATCCACATTAATTCAGAAAATTATAAAAATTGGAACCCATCTCTAAAATATCCTTTCTGGTCTACATTAAAATTTTAAAAGGCATTTGGATGTCATCTAATAGATTTTTCATGTCAAATATATCATAAAAACTAATATGAACATGAGTAATTCATTAACACGCGTACACACACACACATAAAAAAAACTTTAATCATCCAAAACATGACATTAACTTGCAAAAACATTTCGGTTCTAATCTTAAAACCGAAAACCAAAAGAATATGAGATGTAATAATTATTCACCATATCTTTGAGATTGAAAGATGTGAGATTTGATGTTGCATAAGTTAGTTAACTTCTTTTCTTTGAATCCTAGCTTTATCTTCTTCTTGAAAATGAAATTGGTGGTCGGCCTTGTTGTATTTTAATTTGATAGAATGAAAATGAATGTGCGTTTCATTTCCCGAGGGTTTAGGGTATAAGTACCTCTTATTTCCCATTTTAGCTTTATCTACTTCCTAACACATTGATTCATGTTACTTCTTTTTAATTTACATATTAACATGGCCGGCTAACGTTAGTTCAATCAAATCTCAACCTATTAATCTTCACATTATTTTGTTTACTTTAACTACTTAAATATCGTAAAAAAAATTATAAAAATATGGGGTGTTATAAACCCTTTGGTACATAGTGGCTTGGAGAAGGGCCAAAGGAGTCGTGTTGAAACCAAGCTTTCGAAGGGGTTATTTTTAACTTACCTTTCTTTTTTAAAGAAGGAAGCTTTCGAACCATTAGCTTCTTGCCTTTTTTTTAGAAAATAGCTTTCAAAATGGTTGTCGCCTTTTGCTTTAAAAGAAGCTTTCGAAATGATATCTTTGAACCTATTCGAAACGATGTTGCCACGTCTATTCCTTTCGAACTAATTAAGGCCATTTTTCTTTATAGCCTTTAAACAATGATCTCGAAAGGGTGCTTTCGCCTCCTTACTTTGAAGCTTCCTTCTAAATGCTTTCAAAAGGGTTGGTTTTGAAACCATCCTCGTTCTTTTAACTAGGACCAACATTTTCAAAAGCAATGCTTTTGCCCCAGTACTTTACGACCCTTAGTTATATTAAAAGTTAACCCAAAAGATTCAAATGGAATGATTTAAATGGTTTCGAAGTAACAAAATTTGGTTGAACCCAATGCTTTCGAAAGGTATGTTTTGAATGAAGAATTTCAATGCTTTTGAAAGGTATATAATATGGGTTTCGAAGGGGAGATCCCCATTGCTTTTAAAAGGTTTATTTTTAGTATTTGAATGGAGGGCTTCTAGTGCTTTTGAAAGGAAAGTTTAAAATGGGTCTAAGGTTTTCACAAAGCTTTCGAAAGGGTTGTTCTTAATGATTTTGTAAGACATTGTTAAAAGTTTTTAAAGAAGGGTTTCAATGGTTTTACCTTTGCTCTATGGCCTAAATTATCCTAAGATAGAATGGGTTATTAACTTACTTTAAAGGAATAGATAATCCTATTGATAAGGGTTCATCGACATTGTTTTTTGTAAAGCATATATCATGGCATAAGTATTTTGAGTAAAGCAAAGATAAATGATTTCCTTGTTTTATAAAGATATGATTTCAGGGATAAATCATTTACAAAGATTGTTTACAAGAAAATGAAATTTTAATATGGTATCTTACCCCAAATATATGACAAGAAATGAAAATTTGAATAGGGTAGATAACCCTAAGTTTATGACTTAGATATTAGAATACAAGGTGCGACTAGCGTAGTATCATGCCCTATACTTTAGATATTAGCTCCTAGCTAAAATAAGTCCAAAATTATAATGTGTTGAGCTTATCATAGGAGGGACTAAATTGAGGTCACACATAGAATGGAATATATAGAGTAAAGATAGGTTATTGGTGAGCCTGTAAAACTATTAGATTCAGTTGATCCAAAAAAAAGAAAGTTAAAGGCAGTCATCCTAATATTATGTCTAACAGAAGTTAGATTGTTGAATATGTTTGGTAGGCCCGAGTCATCCAATGGTTAATAGTTAGCTAAGTAAAACTATAATGTACACAGATGGTCCATTGATTTCCTAGTTTTATGCTTATATGTAATTCTGTTATTATTATAATTAGTTTGATTGCAGGATTCTGATTTGCAAAAGACATGATTTTAAAGGATATTAGTGAGAGAAAATCAGTTCTGCTAAGCAGCATGGTCTCACTTAATATCAATAAATCGAGATGTAATAGTATTATTCACTTTAGGCTTTATGTCTGACTCAAAGTTTATGTTTTCCCCTAAACTCTTGGGTGCTAAAATTTGATTTGAGTAGATTGAGAGTTAAGGACATTTCATGTTTAGTAGGTTGGACGATTAAGCTTCCGAAGACGTGTAGGAGGCAAAGCTAGCTATGTAGGAGCTATTTTGTATTATTTCTGCAATGAAGTATTAAGATTGTTATGTCTATTTAATAATCTGACCATCTAAGGTGGCATCTTCATATGCCGCTCTTAGCCTAATTTGTAATAATTATATTTGATCAAAACCTGGGAATTATTTTGGGATCATGTATCTGAATATGAAACATTGATTTGAAATGTAATCAGAAAAGCTGTTTTGAAATCTATGTTGATTTTATTTCATATTCATGTGCTTCTGATATTATGGATATCATTAACATTACTGCATCACCAGATTAATACTATGGCCGACTGCAGCATCTATAGCGCTTAGCTTCAGGCCCTAAGATAGGGGATGTTACAACATGGTATCAGAGCATAGGTTTATGAAAGCTTAAAATAAATTTCAAACCTAAAATGATTTTGAAAACTTAATACTAAGAAATTAGAGAAAGAATGGGGTATGGGATAATGTTATAATTATATTTTGCTATATATAAGTATACACTTTATCTCTATTCTCCATCTTTCTTAGGCTATTTTTTGTGTCTTACAAAGGCTCGAATTTGAGGACATAAGATATGGATGCTAGGAGTGGAAGAGTTAACATTGGTGGAGGAAGCGCCATAACTAATGGGAATGCTAGACCAAACACTAGAAGGAATCCTGGTCGGGAACAAGCTGCTAATGTGGGTGTTGGAGTGCCACAAGCTAATATGGGAGCTATATATCAGTTCTTCATTAATATGATGTAGGCTGGAGTTGCTGCGGGTTTAGTTGGTGGAACTGTTGAAGGAGGAAATCAAGGAGCTCTAATGGTCAATAACTATGCAATATTGAGTAGAGACTATGCTAGGCTTGGAGAAAAGTCGTTTATTGGGACTGAGGACGCAATTGATGTGGAGAATTAGTCATTTCATTGCGAAAGGTTCATTGCCGACTTAGGGCTTAATGATGAGCAGATGAGGAGGCTTGCTTCTTGACAGTTGCAAGAAGCAGCACTATACTAGTGGAACACTGTTAGTATATGAGATAATGAGGAGACCAATACTTGGACTGAATTTAAAAGGTGGTTTGAGGAAAGATTCATGTTAGAAATGGCTAAGTCAACTCTACTCAGGAAGTTTATGAGTTGGAGTAGGGAGAAATTAAAGTGCTTGAGTATGCAATTAGATTTGAGGAGCTATCGAGATATAGATATGCTACAGTTGACACAGTTATCAAAAGAAAAGAAAAGTTCATCCGTGGACTGAAATTTGAACTAGCTAAAGCGACTCTACCACATATCAGTGGTTCATGTGTTGTAGTTGTTGAGATGGCTTTGAGGCAGGAGGAGATGCTTGCTTTTCTTGATGATAGCAAAGCAAGGGAAGCTCAAAGTGGGCTAAACTAGAGGAGAAAGTTTTTTCATAAGAAGGCGCTTAGAAAAGGAGGAACAACCAAGAAATAGAAGGCCGATGTAGTTTTCTATAAATGCGACAAGAAGGGACAGTATGCTCACAAGTGTCAGACGGGTAAAGGAAAGAAAGTTGTTGATAAGAAAGAAGTGAGGTGCTTTAACTATGACTAGATTGGAAATTATAAGAAACAGTGCAAAGTGCCAGCTAAGGATGGAAAAGACATGATGTTTGCATTAGAACCAGCTACCACAAGACTAACAGCCAAGGTGAAAGGAAAATCTATGTTGGGAGGTACACTTTTGACTAATGGTATATCAGTTAGGGTTCTATTTGATACTGGTGCATTGCATTCTTTTATATCTTATCGTTTGGTAGATAAGCTTAACCTAGAACCCTTGTATCTAGTTACTTCGTCAATGGTTGCAAATCAGATAGGAGGGTATGCCACTCTTAGCATGATATGTGACCACTTAGAGCTTGAATTGTTAAGTCATATATTGTAATTTGCATATATTTGATTTCGTAAGGTTTAGAATTATTTTGGGTATCGATTGGTTAAGTAAGTATGATGCTAGAATATTTTTCCACGATAGGAAAATATCACTTAGACACCCTAGTTGTAGTGATGGATTGTATACTCCGTAGAAACCCTAGTTTTGGGGTAAATGCTTTGTTGGGTGTTATGGAGAAAAAGGACAAGTTGAGCCGAGTTTCCGTTATTAGAGAGCTCGCAGATGTCTTTGATCCCATAGTAGGACTACTATCGAAATAAGCAATTGAGTTTCGGATAGATTTAGCACCAGGAGCAGAACCGGTTAGTAGACCGTCAAGTAGAATGACACCTTCCTAGATGAAGGTGTTAAAGGTGCAGTTGGTTGATTTGGAAGGTAAGAACTTTAGCAGACCAAGTAGTTCACCTTGGGGACCAGCCAAAGTGTTTGCAAATAAATCGGACAGATCGTTAGGGTTGTGTATCCATTATCATAAGTTGAATGAGGGGACGATAAAGAATCATTTTCCATTACCTAGAGTTTATGATTTTTTCGACCAGTTGAGTGGAGTTAAAGTATTTTCTCAATTGGAATTGGCAACAGGATTCCATCACCATAGAGAGGCTGATGATAATATCCCTTTGACGGCATTTAGAACAAGAAATGGATCATACGAATGGTTAGTAATGCCGTTTGGACTAACAAATGCGCCAACATTTTTGATGAACTTAATGAATAGAATCTTTCAGGAGCATTTAGATAGATTTGTTTTAGTGTTCATGGACTACATTTTGATATACTCTAAAGATAAAAGAGAGCATGAAGTTCATCTTTGAGTGGTGCTTGAGACATTATGGCAGCAACAACTGGAAGAAAATTTTTCGAAGTTTCATTTCTAGAAGAAGGAAGTAAAATTTCTTGGTCGTGTAGTCTAAGAGAGGGTTGTCTGTAGATCCGGTTAAGATTGAGGTGGTAATTAATTGGAAGAGATCTGAGACATTGTGTAAGATAAAAAGATTTCTCCGATTAGCTGTTTATTATTCGAGATTTATTAAGGATTTTCCACGGATAGCGGCACCAATGGATAAGCTAACTCGGAAGGTTGTGAAGTTTATCTAGACTGATAGGTGAGGAGGCATTCAAGAAACTGAAACACTTCTTGACTAATGCACCTGTGTTGGCTGTTCTAGAGGGGAATCATGATTTTGTGGTGTACACAGATGCATGTGGAACAGGGTTCAGAGTTGTGTTCATGCAAAGGGATAAAGTAATTGCTTACGCTTCATGACAGCTTAAGCCACATGAAATTAGATACCCCACTCATGATTTGGAATTAGCTATAGTAATTTTCGTATTGAAGGTGTGGAGACATTAACTTTTGGGAGAAAGATTCGATTTGTATATGGATCATAAGTCACTGAGATATTTATTCTCTCAAAAGGAGTTGAATATGAGACAATAGAGGTGGTTAAAGCTTTTAGCCACTTATGACTTTAGAATTGAGTACATACCAAGAAAAGGCAATAAGGTTGCAGATGCACTTAGTAGAAAACATCGGAATGCAGTACTGGTAATGAAAGCTGAGTGGAAAGATTTAGAATCATTGACTACATGCAGAACATAGTGGAGATCAGAAGCTAGTTCTAGTAAGGATCTGCTATATTGTCATGTTTAGATGTTCGACCAGTGATGATTGAAAGGATTACTTCAAACAAGGGGAGGATCCATTACAAGCGAATGGATCAGAAAATTAAGGAATGGAACAGAGAGCGATGACTTGAAAGATTACAGTCTTGACCAGAATGGGTGATTGAGGAAGAAAGGATGATTATGTTTTTCGAATGTGGGAAACATTAGGAAGGAATTTCATGGAGAATGCCATTGTTCAAAGTTCACTATTCATCCAGGATGTACTAAGATGTATCAGGACATGAGAGGAGTTTCTTCTGGGAAGGTATGAAGAGAGATGTAGGCTAATAGGTAAGGTAGTATTTGAACTCTCAACATGTGAAAGCTGAATATCAGAAACCAAGTGGGTCGATTCAGCCTTTGGATGTCCCAGTTTGGAAATGGGATTCTATCCCAATGGATTTTATAAACGGTTTTCTAAGGTCAAATCAGGGAAATGAAATTATAGAGGTCATAGTGGACAGTATAACCAAAAGTGCCCATTTGATTCTAGTTATGTCAACCAGGATGGCACCTGTTTTGGCTAAATTACTCATAACATATTTAGTTAGACTGCATAGAATTTCTAGTACTATAGTAAGTGACAGATATTCCTTATTCACTAGTGAGTTATGGAAAAGTCTACAGGAGACATTGGATACCAAGCTCAAGATAAGTACTGCTACCATCCGCAAACAGATGGGAAAACAGAGAGAGTTAATAAAGTCTTAGAAGATTTGTTAAGAGCTTGTGTGCTAGATTTTGGAAGATCAAGGAAATATCATCCACACTTAGTCGAGTTTTCGTATAACAAGAGTTATCGGACTAATATAGGGATGACACTGCTTGAAGCTTTATATGAAAGGCCATGAAAATCTCCTGTTTGTTGGTTAGAGACTGGAGATAGGCTAGTTCTTTGCCCAGATTTGGTTAGAGAAGCCGCAGAAAAGATTGAGCTAATTCGAGCTAGAATGAAGGAAGTTTAGTCGAGGCAGAAGAGTTATGCTGATAGAAGATAGAAAGACTTAGAGTTCTTATTTGGAGATCATGTTTTCGTCAATATCATGGATGAAAGGTGTAATCCGATTTGGAAAATTAGGAAAACTGGCTCCGAGATTCGTTGGACTATTGAATCGGTGGTCGTTCTATCGGTTAGAAAATCGCCATAAATTGTAATACAGATAACCGCTAGCGCACAACGCATAATTTTAGTACGTGGTGAATACGAGTCGATCCGCGGGAATTGAAGTGATTTAAAATTCTACTCAATCAAATTAACCAAGAGTTTGAAGTTGCTTAAGCTAAAAATTATTAAAAAAAACTAACAAAAGCAAGTGAATAAAAATATGAGAGTAGAAGGCAATTTAGAGGTAAATCCTTCTCATGGTCACATAAGTCGACACAATGAAATTATGATTTCTCTTTTTTGGTCATTAGTGAATTTAGTTGATGTGTTTATCATAAGTATAATCTATTTATGCTACTAATAGCCCAACATAAACCATCAAACTTTAACACACCCTCCAAACCACTTGTTAACTCTTATGAAAATGATAATGAAATCAAAAATAAAATTTATTCTAAGCATGATCTATTTACTATTGATTAGTAATATATACCATAAATTTTGATTCTAAAATCCAATTCATTACCATAATCATAATTGATAAAGAGGTAATTTGTGCTTATGTTTGTTTAAGTATAGCCTATTTGATGTTAACAACATAGGCTATCAAATTCAAAGTTGAACAACAAAATTTTACGACATCAAATCTTTCATGAAACATAAAGAGAGATTAAAAAAATTTGTAAATATATTGAATCTACATGATTAAGAGAGCTTCATTGCCCCAAAATTGAAGGGATTTAGCTTATCATATTTGTTATCATTTCAACATATATAGATTGCAACATAAACATAAACAAGAAGAAAAAAAGAGCGAACTGAAATAATATAAAAGCCAAATTACTTGCATAAAATAAAGAGCTCTATACTACTAACATAAAAGAAACAACAAAGAAAATAACATGTATTAAAATTGCATAAAAATAAATTACTTGAAGAAAAGGCTAAGATGCCATTAGAAAGAGAAAGAGAGCTTATGTTTATATTTGTCGCTACCACTAAACTAACTACAAGGTGGTGTTAAGAGCTTTCTACATGAAACATATGGGATATTTGTCTATGCCTAAAACCCAAATTCATATTTTAGGGGACTGTCTTAATTGCCATGAAGAAGTGTAGCCATCAAGTTTTCATTAGTTTCTAATTAATCCTCCATTAAGTGTGCATGTAACTTTAATCCCTACTAACTTATGCATTAGCTCCTTACTGAAGATCATGGTAAGTGGGTCGGTGTGGTCCTCCAGGTTGAATGAATTGATTTATTTCCATCTTCATTTGCCTTCTTTTCTCTTGTGCATGCATATTTTCATGAAACCCCTTCATATTTTTCATCCAATTTCCTAAAGATAAAAATAAAATGTGCAAATAAATATTCCCAAATTAATTCACACACAAAAATGACCATTTTTCCCCATATGTAGATGAATAAATAATGATTTGAAAACAATTGAAATTTGGGTTTAAACATGTTATAATACCTTATATGCTCATATATTTAATTAAATTAGATTAAATATAAAAGTAAAAATATGCACATTTACTTGCACATCGTGGTTTCTTTTTACAGAAAGGATTGGGAAACTCGCATATAGAGTTGAGTCGCCAAACGATTTGGCAGGAGTCCACAATGTTTTTCATGTTTCTCATGTAAGGAAGTGCATTCGGGATCCAGAAACTACTATTGCACCGACTATGTTAGATGGTTAGTAGTGGAACCAGATATGACTATAGTGAGAAAAGAAGTTCGTTTAGTCGTGAAGGATGAGAAGAAACTAAGGAACAAGATAATCAGATAGCCAAAGTCCAATGAAGTGACGACGAGAGAGACTTTACTTAGAAACTGAGAGCAGATTAGAGATACTTATCTTTACTTGTTTCATGGTATGTTCTACCTTTATGTTTGATTGTTATGGGTACCTTATCGTAATTTCGAGGAAGAAATTCTTTAAGGAGGGGAGTCTGTAATGACCCTAATTTTGACTAACATTATTTAGGACATTCAATTAGATAAATTAAATGAAATAATGTAAATGGTTAGGGGATTGAGATTTGTTGACCAATAAGGGGGACATGCCTCAATGAATCAATAAGCGAAAGAGAATTAATGTGTTGTAAGTGGGAGGAATATGATAAGGATAAAATAGGAATAGACTATGTTCTTATGCCCTTCTTACCTTCATTTCTTGATCATTTTCAACGTTTGCAAACAAAACTAAAGTCTTAAACAAAGCTTGGTTGGCAACCATTAAGAGGTTCAAGAAGAAGAAAGATAGGATTCAAGTAAGAAGCTTAAGCAAATCAATCAAAGAGCAAATCTCAGCCTTCTTAACAACAAGCTAAGGTGAATAAAGATCTTACTCTCGTTTTCATTAGTTTCGGTTTAAATGGATATATTCTTGTTGATGATTTATATTAGATTTTATGGTAAGTTTAGATTTGGAAAAAAACTATTAATTGACATCCAAATGACTTGTCGTAAACATTATTTGTGAAGTGGGTTTCAAGTTTCATAATTTTCTAAGTTATTGTGGATTTATTATGAATTTTCTATGAAAGAAAATAGATAAAATTGGGTTTAAATTAATTAAGGGAAGTACATATTTTCCCTTGGGTCTGAAATTTAAATTTTTTAGAAAATATATTGGATGTAAGTTAGGGTAATTTTTGGGGAATTTTCATAAGTATTTTACTATATTTATAAAATTATTGAAGGTATGGGACTTAAATGTTCTATAATTTTTTTAGGAGAAGGGCTTATTTGTTAAACATTTTAATTTTACAATTTATGAATCTGCGACACTTTTAGAAAAGAATTTTTGACATAGAAAGGATATCCAATTGTATTTTGACAAATAAGGAAAGTTAGTTGAAAAGAAATAATATTAAACGACTGTAAGTCAGTTTTGCTTAAATTTTCTACTTCACCCCTTCATTCTACAAACTTTCGCTACGATACTCCCGCTTATGACCCATTTGAAACCAATACACTTGGTATCAACTCTTTAGTACGTAGTGGATTGGAGAAATGTGGAAGGAACAGTGTTGAAACCAAGCTTTCGAAGGGTTTTTTTTAACTCACCTTTGTTTTTAAAATAAGGAAGCTTTCGAACTAGTTGATGCTTGCCTTTGATTTAGAAAAGGGCTTTCGAAAGGGCTGCCACCTTTTGTTTTAAAGGAAGCTTTCGAAAGGATAGCTTTGAATCTATTTGAAACCATGCTACCATGTTTATACCTTTTGAACTAGTTAAGGCCGTTTTATTTATAGGCTTTAAACAATGGTCTTGAAAGGGTGCTTTTGCCTCCTTAATTTGAAGCTGCCTTCTCAATTCTTTCGAAAGGGTTGGTTTCAAAACCATCCTCTTTCTTTTACTTAGGACCAGTGCTTTCGAAAGCAATGCTTTCTCCCTTATTCTTTACAACTCTTAGTTATATTAAAAGTTAAACCCAAAGGTTTCGAAAGGAATGATTTTAAATGGTTTCAAAGCAATCCACAAGCTTTTACTTGAACCCAATACTTTATAAAGGTATGTTTTAAGTGAATAATTTCAATGCTTTCGAAAGGTATATAACGTGGGTTTCGAAGGGGAGATCTCCAATGTGTTCGAAAGGTTTATTTTGAGTATTTTAGTGGATGGTTTTCAAAGCTTTCGAAAAGCGTGTTTAAAATGGTTTTAAAGGAGGATGTCTATGGTTTTAATAAAGCTTTCAAAATGGTTGTTCTCAATGATTTTGAAAGACATCATCTAAAATTTTTAAACAAAGGTTTCGAAGGTTTTACCTTGGCTCCATGGCCTAAATTCTCCTGCGATAGAAAGGGTTTTTAACTTACTTTGAAGGGAAAGATAATCCCATTGATAAGGTTTCATCAACATTGTTTTATGTAAAGCATATATCATGGTATAAGTATTTTAAGTAAAGCAAAAATATACAATTTCCTTGTTTTATAAAGATACATTTTTAGGGCTAAATCACTTACAAAGATTGTTTACAATGAAATGAAATTTTAATAGGGTTGTTTACCCTAGGTATATGACAAGAAGTGAAATTTGAATAGGGTAGATAACCCTAAATTTACGACTCAGATATTAGAAGATCAGATGGGGCTAGTATAAGGTCGTGCCCTATACTTTAGCTATAGGCCCCTAGCTAAAATAAGTCCAAAATTCCAGTGTGTAGGGATTGTCACAGGAGGGACTAAATTGAGGTTACACATAGAACGGAATATACAGAGTAAAGATAGGTTATTGGTGAGCTCGTAAAACCATTAGGTTAAGTTGATCCTAGAAAAAGAAAGTTAAGGTCAGTCAGCCCAGTATTGTGTCTAACAAAAGTTAGATTGTTGATTATGTCAGGTACGCCCGAGTCAGCCAATGCTTAATAATTAGCCAAGTAAAACTATAGTGTGGATAGATGGTCCATTGATTTCCTAAACTGTGCATATATGTAATTGCTACTGTTCTTATAATCAGTTTGATTACAGGATTTTGATTTGCAAAAGACATGCTTTTAAAGGATATTAATGAGGGTAAACCCATTGCGCTAAGTGGCATGCTCTCACTTAATATCAGTAAATTGAGGTGTAATATTATTATTCACAGCACATCTATGTCTGACTCGAAGTTTATGTTTTCCCCTTAAACTCTCGCATGCTCAAAATTTGATTTGAATAGATTGAGAGTTAAGGATTTCTTAGGTTTAGCAGGTTGGATGAATAAGCTTACAAAGATGTGCAGGAGGCAAAGCTAGCTATGTAGGAGCTATTTAGTATTATTTCCTCTATGATGTATTAAGACTGTTATGTTTGTTTAAACTTTGATCATCTAAGAGGGCATCTTCATATGTCGCTCTTGGCATAACATATAATAATTACATTTGATCAAAACCTGGGAATTATTTTAGGATCATGTATCTGAATATGAAATATTGATTTGAAATGTAATCATGAAAGCTGTTTTGAAATCTATGTTGATTTTATTTCATATTCATGTGCTTCTAATATTATGGATACCATTAACATTACCGAATTTTTTCACTGGAAGTTAATACTACAGATGAGTGCAGCTTCTGTAGCGCTTAGATTCGGGGTTCAAGATATGGGATGTTACACTAACTTAGCGAAAGAATCAGCTTAGGAGCATTTCCTCTTGGCACTTAGTATATTGAGAAATCCTTAAATTAATTCAACATTTTCAATAAATTCTTTACATATAACACTAGCTTGGCATCTTTTGTGTGATACTTCTGGTTTAACTGATTCACCATCCATCGTGAGTCACCAAAAATCTCAACCTTAGGAATTTTTATGATAGGCCAAAGATAAGTCCTGCTATCATTCATTCATATTTTGCCACATTATTAGTGGCTGTAAATCCCAATTTCACTTCATAATGTAGTCGGTGTCCATCGAGACCAATAATTACATATCATGCTCTAGCCCCTTGTTCATTGAAGCTCCATCTATAAACTATTTCCATTTAGGCTTTAGATCTTTTCATTTCTTTGATTGTTGTTGGATGAATCCCATGCATTCATTAACAAAATCGGCTAGAGCTTGTCCTTTAATTACCACCCATGGTAGAAATTTAATATCATACAAATTAAGTACTATCCTCCATTTTACTAATCTTCCAAAAAATTTAGGTTTACTAAAGACTTTCTTAAGTGGGAAGTCGGTTAAGACCTTAATGTGATTGAAAGTATCTCTAAAATTTCGTGCTGTGAGTATCAATCAGTATGCTAGTTTTTCTATGATCAGATATCTAGTTTGTGCATCTTTAAACCTTCTACTTGTATAGTGTATTGGAAGTTGAATCCCATATTATTCTTCTCTTATTAGAACAAAATTGACTACGTGCTCAAAATTTCCGTATAAAGATAAAGGTTTTCCCCTTCTACGAGGGTAGATAAAATTGGTGGTCTCTTCAGATGATCTTTTGGCTCCTTAAAAGTTTTTGACAATCCTCTCCCGATTCAAAGTTCATCTTCTTCTTAATCACATCGAATAATGGGATGCATTTGTTGGTGGCCTTTGGAAATGAATCTACTCAATGCTTATGATCTTCCATTTAAGCTCATCACATTTTTACATGTTTTAGGTTCTGCCGTGTCCTTAATTGGTTGGATATGATCAGGGTTGGCTTCTATTCCCCGAGCACTAAAACTGTACCCCATAAATTTTCCAAATTGGATCTTGAAAGAACACTTTTGTAGGTTGAGCTTCATCTGATATTTTTGCAATACTCCAAACATTTCCTCAAGGTCACTTAGAAGGTTGCTTTCTTCTTGAGATTTGACCAGCATATCATCCACGTATACTTCCAGGTTACAACCACCCTATTCCATAAACATTATATTTACTAATCTTTGGTAGGTTGCCCCGGCATTCTTTAATCCGAATAGCATTACTTTGTAGCAAAATGTTCCCCAATCTATTATGAAGCTTGTATTCTCCTCATCTGGCCTGAACATTTGAATTTGATTATATCCGGAATATGCATCCATAAAAGATAGGAGTCTATGCCCACTTCTCGCATTGACAAACTGGACTATTCATGAAAGGGGATAACAGTCTTTTGGGAATTCTTTGTTCGAGTCTGTATAATCAACACATATTCTCCATTTCCTTTTAGACTTCTTGACTAGCACTAGATTGGCCGACTATTTCGAATAAAGTACTTCTCTAATGAACCCATTCTCGGGTAATCTCTTAACTTCTTATTCAAAGTGTTGGATCGAATTTTGTCAAACTGCCTCTTCTTTTGTCGGATATATTTGGGTTTATATTTAAAGTATGATATATAATGATCGGATTTCTCCCAACCATATCTGAATGGGTTTTAGCAAACACATATCTCTGCTGGATTGAAGAAACTGAATTAGTTCTGCTTTAAATCTGCTATCTAGCTACTTTCCACTTTTACTATCTTCGATGGATCAACCGAGTCCAAGCATATCTCCTCAAGATGATCAATGGGATTTTTTCTCTTTTTCTCTCCTCTGTAATCTAATTCAGTAACGATCTCCTTGTCCACTATTTCATCTTCTACTAAGTTTGCTTCTTTCCTCTTCCTTTTTCTTTCAGAAGAGTTAAATTTTCTAATTCCATGTTTAACCTTTCCATATGCCACTATTTTTTCTTTGGATGAATGGCTTGAAAAACCTTCATCCAAAGGCTAGGCTAATATATTCACTTAGCTTTGGGTCATAATAAGAAAGATGATCTCATTTGTACTGCTCAAATATGGCAAAGTATATTTCACAGGAGCTAAATTACTCTCCCTTATTGTTTCCAAATCACTTTTGGTCAAGAATTTTATCATCAAGTATTTTAGGGAAACAAAAGTAATGACTTCACCTAATGATGGACTCCCAAAGAAGGCACTGTTATAAGAAGGTCGATCCTTGATGTAAGAGAGTGTCGAAGGTCCTAAAATGCGGCGGACTTTCCATATGCAACATAAGCCTTATCTACCCAATAGGAGTTAGTCTGTAATGAACTGTCATTTTGAACCGTTCAAATCGACAATCATCACACATGTCAGACTTGAATTGCTCAAAACAACAAATTGTTAATTAATATTTGGCAAAATCAGCATATATACAGTAAATAAATCAATCATGGAATCACAAACAAAGAGTAATACAACAATAAGCGGCTAAATAGATAAATAGTAGTTCATGAAGCTACTATGCAAACAACAAAGTCTGAAATAAAATACAACTAAAATCTCGAATACATAGAAGTCACTAATACAAAATCAACTGATAAGTATGAATGTAAAGAACTGGAAATAACTGGAATATCTGAAAGCAGAATAGGTAGATGATAGATCTACAAGTGAAGCTCCAAGCTGAAAAGTTGAGTCTCAAATGCTATGACACTCAATCTGACCCGAGCATAAAGCAAAACACAAAACACTCGAGTCAGGATTAACATTCTTATACTAGTAAATTAACTCAAGTTAAATGTCCAAGTCAAATACAATATAACTTAAAGGATGTTAGGTATTTCCATCCCCTAAAGGTCCGTGGAACTATCTACTATGTAGTAATATGCGCTATTATAATATGTATATCAGTAAAGTATTAAAATAGCGTTAAGGTGCTACCTATATCGCCCTTAATACATTTTATATATAACCATAGTCTATATAGTACCATAAGCTCCACCAAACCGGTGGTTTACCCAGAGGGCGCTCTATAGGTACGGTACAAAAAAGCTCATAGAAGGCGTGATAAGGCATGTGACAAAGCACGGGAGGCAATGCCAGGTAGGATTCTACCGTTTGCACTCGCAGAATGGTGGTAACGCATAAAAGATACAACCTCCTACCTCGAGACACACTCCCAAATCAGAGATGCACCCAATCGAATCACAAAAGCAATAGAATGGTATCGAAGATATGTGTCTGATAGGGGGAGCGACCACACTTGGCCCAGTATAGCTCTTGTTTTAGCCACATCAAGATGGCTCGCGGGAGTTAGGGCTATGTTAATACCTTATATAAAATCGTCGCCAACCATCCTACTTCGTTTCGGAATCTCCACCACGTACACGGTTGTAAGAGTGGTTTTCGGTATTGGCAGAGAGTATGATAATATCCAATCAAGCTCACTTTAACAACCAAACGCTTACTTCACACCGTGGTCATTTTTATTTCAAACAGTTCATACTTCATATCAAAATATCATATTCACCTCAAAATCATATCACTTTCGAAATCATATTCACTTCCAAAATCATAACCACGAAATAGTTTAACCATCATATCAAAATATTCGCACTTAAATCCATTATATCTAGATCATAAAAGTTTCAACTTTTAAATAGTTTGAATATTGAAAGTTGTTTATGTAATAAAATAGTTTATATATTAAAAATAGTTTGTATTTTAAAATAGGTTATAGTTTGAAATAATTCATATATTAAAAATAGTTTATATATTAAAAATAGTTTATATTAAAAATAGTTTCAAATTAGAATTGTTACTTCCAATTCCATAAATCAATTCAAATCGACTATAGTTCTGAAAATTCAATTTAAATCAATCTCAGTTCAACAATTACAATTCAATTCAAATTCTCAATAAAACCATTTTTAATTTATATTGATTTCAGATATAAACCACTTCCCATTCAATAGGTTTCAAAGTTAAATATTCAAACAATTCACAATAACTTAATTTGATAAACTTCATTTATATTCAAAAATTCAACTTTAGATTTATTTAAAAATTTGAAATATTCACTTAATCATTTTTAATATTTAATAACATTTAAATAAAATATCAAATTACAAATTTAATCAAATCCAATATTTAACTCAATTATTTAAATTTGAAAATATTTTTTATCACTTTAAATGAAATCTCAAATTACATATTTAAATCAAAATTAAACATTAAAAATTAAATTTTATTTAAATTTAAATATTCATTTAACCCTCCCTAACCAAAATCAAGTTATCAAGCTATGAGATCATATCTTTAAATTCTCAAATCAATGAGTTTCAAATCAATTTTAGTTAAATTCAAATCTAAAATAAATCAAATTACAAATCAGCTTTAACTTATCTTTCCAACCTTTATTTATTAAAAGTAAATACAATAATCTATTTAAATATTAAAGTAAATATTCAAACATATTTTTTATATATTAGTTAAATTAAACTTTATTTAAAGAAAATTAAATCAAATCTTTTTATTAAACTTATTTAAATATTATTTTGTATATTTTAAAAATAATAAAATATAAGTAAAGTCTTAAAATTTACATTTTTAGAACTTAACTTAAAATTTAAAAAAAATTAAAAAAAATTTAAGATATAAATTTTACACATATTAAAATAAAAATATTTATATTATATTTTAAAATCAAACTCATATATTTTCTTTCAAACTTTGGAAATCATTTTCAAAATAGACCAACTATGTCGACATATAATTTTCTATATTATGGTCAAGTGATACAAATATTTATCATTCCAATCCGCAATAATCTTATATTTACAGGTATATATCATTTCAACCTGCAATCCCAAAAATTTCAAAATCAATGAAAATCGCTTAGGTTTATTATTTCGACCCATAGCGATTTTCCCTTAATCCATAAGATCTTATGGGTATGTACCATTTCAACCCAAAGGGAATTTCTAAACTAACAAGGGACTTGTAGAGCGAGAACAAATATAAAAATATAACATATCAACAACGTGCATATATCATCAGTAACAAATAAAATATAATATATACAAGAGGTTATGGTATCATATGTCTTAGGTAAAAAATTACAGATAATGGCATATCATATTTAATAATTAAATAACTTATCAATTCAAATTTAACAGCATATTTCAATCGTCATTTCAAGTGAATTAAATTTACTAAAAATAAGAATGTTAATCGTGAGAGATCGCTCACTTTTCTAGTCTAGAGGAATAACAAGAACAAGATACGACGAATCCAAGCACAAATTCCAAAAGTACGGCACAATGTACACGAATTCGACTAGCAAAGTTGATAACTAGGAATTGATGGAAACAAATCAAAGCTATATTGATCTAAACTGAAACAAAATATATAATATATTATATATTCCTTTCAAAATATTAACATAACATATTATATATATATATTTCTCTAAAAGCAATATTTAATTTAAAACATATATTTCGAATAAAAATCTTTACATATTTTCAAACCAATATTTAATTTAAACACAGAAAATATATGTGTGTGCATATATATATATGTCAAATGATTACTACCTAAACAAATATAAATTTTTTAAATAAAGCCTCTATCTTATATTTAAAAACCAAACTCATGTATACTTATATATACAACTAATATATAAATTAATATATAAACTTGCATACATGTTATATTTTAAAATCAATATTAATTATAAAATCAATATAAGTTACTTTATTATAATATACGTATAAACTTATACAAGAAACTCACAACTTATACAAGCTATATATATTAACTGATTATATATAAAAACAAATATATATATATATATGTACATGTATATATAAATTTTTCAAACTAGCAAAACAACAAAGAAGATAATGGGTTGAAGTATAGGCGTGGGTTTTGTTGAATATGCGAGTATATGATTTTTGTTTGATGATAATAAACATATATATTCATTTAAATACTATTATATTTTTCACATAATTAAATAAATATTTTCTTAATTAAATAAATAACACAGAATTCAAATTCTAATTAATTCAAATAGATATTTTATTCAAACAAATATTTATTACAATTTTGAATAGTACAAATTTGAGCTCTCACTATATATATACAAATTAAATTTCAATACAATTTCAATTACATCACAATTTCTAATTTACAAATACACCTCACTATATATCGCTTATTCACTCGTATTTATCTTCAACTTCATTCCAGATTGAATCCAGCATCTGAGCAATCCGCAAAAATACACACCGACGTAGTAAAATTGAAAATAAAATATTTTTGCAGTATAAAATAAAATATTATTTTGAAAATATTATTTTCCTCGGTTATTTGGGTTGTTCGTTATCATTTAATTATGAATTCATCATACACGAACAATTTGTGACATGCACAGTGTGTCGCTATACATGCACTAAGGCCGTGCACACCGATATATACAATTGATAAAATTACACGGACGGGTGTGCACAAGGTCAAACCCAAATCATAAGCCGGGTTCAACTCAAGTGAAATAAATATACAGTCATGATTTTAGCACAAGGTCAAACCCGAGCTTTAAAGCTGGACTCAACACAGGTGCAGTCCAAAAATACAAGCACAGTATGTACAAAGTCAATGTAACAGTGGTGCACCATAAATTGACACAAGACATGAGCATACAACAAAAGCTTCAATGCAATACTGACACAAAGGAGCATATATATGAACCCAGAGAACACAACATGCAGTCACAATGTGGTTGTAGTGAAGAAGTGCACATGTAAACAAATCCGAAACAATGACATGTGAACAGTGCAGTGAAACCAAGGCATGGATGTAGATAGCAACACACATGAAGTTCAAAAGTGAAGACTATAGATGGCACATCAAGCCAGAGAAGGCTGCGCAAAGGTCACCGAAATATATGATATGGATGAAAAGAGTTCATATGCACTGGCTCGAAGTAACAACACAATGCAAACCAGAAATGAGTACAGCTCAATGCAAAACACAGGCCAGTGAAACAACATAAACAAGTCGGGCATGCAAATACAACTTGTAGTGATGTATAGTGACATATGATTAGAAGCAATGCAACAGTGCATAATACAAGTGAGACAAGGATACGAGTTCAAATGCAATACAACATGAATTATATCAGTAAACATATATAAGCACTCAAAAAAAGTATACATTTGAATGTACAACTACGGGTTTACATGAAAATCAGGCATCAGAGTAACGAGATGACTGGACCAAACTACAGACTACAAATTATGAAACAGCAAGTGGTACAAGTTAAAGACTGCAACACTATAGAAAATACGAGTGATCAAGCATCAAGTCAAAGACCACATATATGCAGACACTACAGGAACTGTCATCGAAGAATATAGAAGTCAGCAGTAGTTTTCGAGCAAGAACGAACCGCCATTTCAACCAAGAAGGAAGCGGGCCGAAGGAAATAAAAAAAGGGGAAACGAACTAAGTTTTCTTAAATCCAAGTTTTGGGCCGGCTTCTCTCAATTTTTAATTGGGCTTTAATATTTAAATTAGGGTTTAATTGTTTTTAAATTGTTGTTTTGGTATTTTCTCTTTTAAACCATTGTAAATTCTAGTCGTGTGACTAGGGGACGAGCTACGGTGGCGTAGTTCGAGAATTCACAACTTAGTGGCTGAGTTGTGGCAGGGTTTTGAGCGTAGAGTTAAGGCTAGTCGATAGTGGTGTTGCGAGTTTACGCGTGTAAGCGTCAGACTACTTAATTTCTAGTAGAATTCTTAAGGGCAGCACGTAGGCAGGGTTTTGCCGAAGCTGGGTATATTCTGTATTATTCCATTTCTGCATTTATTATTCTACTATTATCTATGCTGCTATAATATCATATATCTGTATTGAGATTATTTTATATAAACTTCCGCAATAAATTTTTATAATTAATAGTATCAACCTATTTACCCCCTCTAAGGTGAAATCGATCCTACAAGTGGTATCAGAGCGAGGTACAAAAGCTATTTTTGTTTAAAAAGGTTTGATTTTTCAAAGACCATTTTTTTTAAAGTTTGAATTTTTTAAAAATGGCTACTTTTCTGGGGGTCGGTCTAGTATTATCCTTCCTATTTTTGACGAAACAGATTTTTTGAATTGGAAATTAAAAATGGAATTTTATTTAAAATCTGTTAATTTTAAATGTTGGGATATTATTAAAAATGGGCGTGATATAACAAATGAGAAAATTATCTCGATTAATGCTCTTGCTATGCATATAATATATTCTCATATTAATCGAGATAATTTTAACTTTATCCCTCACTGTGAAAATGCACGGGAAATCTGGAATACTTTTGATGCAATATATGTTGCAAAAGTCAACAGCAACAAGAAATCCTCCTCAATCAACTCAGTTAAAGAAACGATCTTAATAGGATTGGTAAAAAGCAGTAGTGATGAGGATGACGATGATGGAGCAGCTGAGCTTGCGCTACTAATGAAGAGATTCAAAAAGTGTAACCGCAAATACAAAAATCCAGCTCTAAATCAAAAATCAAAAAATAGAATATTCAAAGCACTGGACAACCCAAAAGAACGGGAGATCATCTGTAACAAGTGCAACAAACCCGGACAAATCAAGCCCAATTGTCCTCGACTTCAACACAGCCAAGAAAAGAATTCAAAAAGGAAAAGTTTTGCAACCACATGGAATAAAAGTGATGATTGTAAAAGCACTAGAAGTGAGAGTGAAAGAGTAAAATAGTGCCTACGAGGAGATATAACTGATAGTGACGATGACGAGCCAAGCGAGGTATCAAAACTCGCTCACTCGGAATTACTTATATATTTCCACGAAGTAAATGGCTGTTTCGAAAGACTTAGGGAGAAATACGCTAAACTTGAATCACAAAGAGATACTTTGATAGATTTAAATAAACAACTTGATCAATTAGTTAAAAACTATCAAAGTAAGATCCCTAAGTGTGAAAAGTGTCCAACATTTGAAGATGAAATTAAAAAATCGAAAATTAAAATTAAATCGCTTGAAAATGAAATTATGATTTTAAAGGAAAGTGAAAATACTAGGAGAGAAAACTTAATTAAAACGTGCACTCAATTATTAAATGAAAATGAATCACTAAAAACACAAGTCCAACAACTGTCAACGACTTTAAGAAAATTTTCCAAATGTGAAAGATCGTTGAATATGCTATTAGGAAACAAACTGTTAATACAATTAGACAAGGACTTGGATATAATCAATCTAAAAATGTTAGAAATGAAATTAATCAAGTCAATTCTATGTGCACAATTTGTATAAAATATGGACATAATCAAAACAATTGCTGGTATAGACCCAAACACGTGAAAACAATTCCAATTTGGATTCCAAAGGGCACGAATATAAAATCCTTCAAAGTTAAACAAATTTGGGTGCCGAAAGGAACATATACAAATAGTTTTGGGTCTCCACAAACTTATTTTTCAAAATCTACTGCCACTAACAACCATGGACCTATAAAAACAAATAAGTCACATAAATCTTTCATCGTGTAGGTGTGGTGGCAGGCTAAGGAACTACAACAGTGTTACTTGGATTCTGGCTATTCAAGGGACACAACGGGCGACGAAGCAAAGTTCCTTAGCCTAGTACAAAGGTGACGGAATCATAATGGACAACAATGAAAAAATATCGTAAAGGTAAAATAGGTAATGGTATATTCAACTTGAACGATATATTAATGTGATAATCTGCACCATAATCCAAATTAAATCAGCCAATAATGTGATAATGAAATGAATGTTGATAATAATTCCAAATTATGAAAATTAATGGCCAATTATATTTTTATGCCAAGAATATAATAAATATTTCTAGAGACTATGAATTCGTTCATATAGAATTGTTTGGAATAATAATGTTTTTTTAATGATTGATGATTACTCATAATACATGAGAATATATTCGTCTATCCTGTGGCTTCTAGATCTGATACTATGATCTTTGTTTGATTATTTACATGGCTCCAATTCAAATTCAAGATAATTTCATTTAAAAAGTTGTTAAAAATGATTTTGTTGCACACTTCATAATCTAGTCTGTAATTTTCAACTAATAATAATTTTGAGTGAAAGGAAATTCAGATGCAGATTACACTGGTAATCTAGTTGATAGAAAAATTACTAATGGAACGTGATTTATGTTGAGACATTTAGTAACTGCATCGTTTTTCAAAGAAAATATCTGCATATTTTTCACTTCAAATAATTTTCAAATAGCAGACATTATTTTCTTATAAAATCCTTCTAGAAAATCATTTTTGACCTTGTTTCAGATTTGTCACTTTTAGAAAATTTGGTAAATACTTTTGGATTTGATTTTAAATAACTACATTGACTAATCTGACTCCCTACTCATTATCTAAAAGATAAATAGTGATTGAAAAACTGATGAGTTTTGATATTAATCGTATATTATAACTTGAGACGTTATAATTAGTATATTTCATTAGAAATTTAAACAAGAGTTATAAACACTTTTTTGTTGGTAAAAATTCCATGATCATTTCTAGTTCTATCATATTTCTATCGACCATCAGTTATCATAATCCAATATAGTATGTCAATATGTGATGATTTAAACAGGAATCATTTGTTTTTCATTTTATATTTTTTTTAAAACCGAATATTCACTCTCATTTAAAAGTCCTTACGGTTATGCATGGGTGAATTACTTGGAATTTTTTATGTGTTTCCGTACTCATTTAAAAGTTCTCGCGGTTATGCATGCATGGAACGCATAATAAAATTGATTAAATAGATAGATAAGTTGATTCTAATCCCATTTAAAAGTCCTCACGGTTATGCGTGGTTAGAAGATACTTAAATTCAATTTTTAAAATAAAATTGGAATACTACTAATCTCATTTAAAATTCCTAACTTTTATGCATGGTTAGTAGATATTTAAATTCCTGATATAAATATACCACAAATAGACACAGCCATATGGTTTTATATGATGACATTATTCCTATCATTCTAAAATGGAATATGCGCCTAATAAAGTATTTATGATTTTTGTTTGATTTTTTATTGAAATTTAATATTTATATTCGATTGAGTTTTAATGTTGTTTAATGTCTATCACTTTTTCTCTATTTCTCTAATGCTATTGCTATTTTGATAACGAAAGGAGGAGAGAAAAGTTAAGATTTTGACAAATAAAGGTTAAATATTTTCTATTTGCATCTAGGCTTGTTTGCATATTTTTATTTACATGCATACATGAAGGGGGGCTTTGCGCAGCTGACGCAGCGGATTATAAACAAAACGATATGAATCGATGAAAGTAGCAATCGGTGGATTGATGAATACCAAAATGCCCAAATTCGTTGATCCGAAGATACCGAATTCTAGCTATCTCTAACACGTTGATCGCGCACGATACCGTGAAAGAAGATCTTCAATTCTTCAAGCGTTGATCAAGCGCACTTGATTCCGCGAATCGGCTTCAACAATCGTTGATTCGAGCGCACTCGAATAACCGAAGGTGGAGATAGGAGATTACACTCAACTACCAATTTAAGATGAAAGCACGCAGCAATCAACAAGAAATTTTATTCAAAAATCAACAACCAGAAAATGTACAACACACTCGCTATTTATAGAGTTTCACAACTGGTCCTTAAGTCGTATACGACTTACGACTCATCCCTAGGTCGTTGCCGACCTAACAGACACCCCGCATCTCAAACAGTACGCGACTTAAACCATAGAGACCTAAAACGCTACGACTCACGACTTATAATACATGGTACAACACAACCCAGGTCGCACACGACTTATCAACATACACGGGACGCGACTTACGACTCAATGACTTACAACACAACATAACACTTAGGTCGTATACGACTTATGACATAAGAAGTAAACGACTCAAAGAAAAAAACAAACAGGTTACAACACAACATCACGCAAGCGACTTAAGAACATCGACTCATTGAACAAATTACAACCTTTAGGTCGTAGATGACCTAACTACTCAGGATATAAGACCCGAACGATTTACGACTCAACCTTCCACGACTCATAGAAAATCTACACATCCAGGCTTACGACTTAAGACTCCCAACGACTCAAGCTCTTAGGTCGTAACTCGTAACTCGTTAACATCCTTCTCTGTCTGTTCTCCAGTTAGGTCGTGGACGACCTAGGCCTTCAACTTCTGCTCTGTTAAGTTGTGAACGATTCAAACCCCCACTAGGTCGTAAACGACTCAAGCTTCCATTAACTCGTGAACGACTCAAGTCCGAAACCTCCTCCATTCGACCTATGGCTCTTTTATCTGGTAACTTCTTCTTACGTATTTCATTAAGTCGTAGACAACTCATGCCATCACCTTCTGATCTGTTAAGTCGTGAACGACTCATGCCGCTGCTCTTAACTCGTGTACGACTCATAGCTGCTTCCTTATCTCGTGACAACTTAGGTCGTGACCATCTTCTGTTAAGTCGGAAACGACTTAAAATTCCTGAATGACTTAAGGTTGTGGTTTTCTCCAAACGACCTAAAGACTTTGAACACTTCAACCTTACTAATTTCGTAGATCGTTCTGCATCATCCTCCCCCGGTTGACAGGAATTCGTCCTCGAATTTTCACTTTCTCTTTCCACAATAAACTCATTTCCATGATACGGAATTAAATGTTTAACTTTGAACACGTCAGACGTATATACATCCTCTGGCAGCTTCAACCTGTAAGCATTTTCATTGATCCGTTTCACAACTTCTACAGGGCCAATTTTCCTGGCTTTCAGCTTGTTATAAGCGCCTACTGGAAAACGATCCTTCGTTAACACAGCGTAAACCAAATCACCTTTGTTAAATTCAACATTTTGTCGCTTCAAATCTGCATTTCGCTTATACTTCTCATTTGACTTCTCCAATCGTTCTTGAACGATCTTATGACATTCGGTTATCCCATCAACAAAATCAACAGCCCGTTTAATCGTCCCCTTTGGTTGTGGCACTACCGTTAAGTCCAACGGTCCCCTTGGTAAATTTGAATATACCATCTGAAATGGACTGAATCCCGTACTACGATTCACTGCATGATTATGAGCAAACTCTTCCTGGCATAACTTCATATCCCAACTCTTCAGATTATCCTTCACCAAACATCGTAACAAATTTCCCAACGATCTGTTAACAACTTCTGTTTGTCCATCAGTTTGCGGATGATAAGCGCTACTAAATTTCAGCTTCGTTCCAACCATCTTCCACAAACTTAACCAAAAATGACTCAGAAAACGAGTATCCCTATCCGACACAATAGATTCTGGCAATCCATGGAGTCGATAGATCTCTTTGAAAAATAACTGAGCAACACGAACAACATCTGCCGTCTTCTTACAAGCAACAAAATGTGCCATTTTCGAAAATCTATCCACCACAACAAATATAGAATCATTTCCCCTTTGAGTTCTAGGCAAACCCAAAACAAAATCCATGCTGATATCAACCCACGGTTTAGATGGTACAGGTAACGGCATATACAATCCTGCATTTGTCGCTGTTCCCTTCGAAACCTGACATATATGACATCTCTCCACAAACTTTTCAACCTCTTTCCTCATTGATGGCCAAAAGTAAGATTGAGAAATCAAATGCAATGTACGATCACGGCCCACATGTCCTTCCTCGTGCAACTCTTTGATAATCTTCATTCTCAAACTGCCCTCTGGAATACATAATCGATTTCCTTTAAACAAGAATCCATCAACCAACATAAATTCATTAGTATCTCCATCCTTAACTTTCTCAACGAGCTTTGCAAAGTAAAGATCTTCGTTAATCAACTTTGGTAATAATTCAAACCCTATCACCTCAACTTTCATTGTAGTCAACAAATGATTCCTCCTACTCAAAGCATCAGCCACACGATTCGTTGCCCCAGATTTATGTTTCATGACAAAAGTAAACTGCTGCAAATAAGCAATCCATGATGCATGTCTCGCTGAAATTTTATCCTGCCCCTGCAAATGCTTCAAAGCTTCATGATCAGTGTAAAGAACAAACTCTTTCTGAAATAGATAATGCCTCCAATGTTTAACAGCTTGCACAACAGCATAAAACTCAACATCGTATGTATTGTATCTCATCTTTGCCCCTGATAGCTTCTCACTGAAATAAGCAACTGGCCTCCCACTCTGACTCAACACTCCTCCAATCCCAACCTTTGATGCATCAGTGCGTAGCTCAAACAACAACTGAAATTCCGGTAATACAAGAATTGGTGCTGTCGTCAAAAGTTCTTTGATTCGTTCGAAAGCAACCCCCGCTTCCTCCGTCCAAGAAAACTGCTTCCCTTTCATACAATCAGTAACCGGTGCCATCACGCTACTGAAGTGTGGAATAAACCTTCGGTAGAATGATGCCAATCCATGAAAACTTCTAACTTCAGTGATAGTCCTCGGCTGTGGCCAATTTCTAATAGCTTCAACTTTACTCTGGTCCACTTGGATTCCCTTCTCAGATACAACATATCCCAAAAATAAAACACTTCGAGTCATGAACACACATTTCTTCGTAGCTGCGTAAAATTGTTCCTCACGAAGAATAATTAACACCTTTCTCAAATGCTCTACATGCTCCTCCGTACTCCCGCTATATATCAGAATATCATCGAAATAAACCACCACGAACTTCCCAATGAATGGTCTAAAGATTTGATTCATCACCCGCATGAATGTACTAGGTGCATTTGATAAACCAAATGGCATAACCAACCATTCGTATAACCCCTCTCTTGTCTTGAAGGCTGTCTTCCATTCGTCTCCAGGTCTAATCCGAATTTGATGATAACCACTCTTCAAATCAATCTTCGAAAAGATAGTAGCCCCACTCAGCTGGTCTAACAAGTCATCCAACCTTGGCATAGGAAATCTGTAGCGAACAGTAATCTTGTTCAAAGCTCTACTATCGGTACACATTCTCCATGTTCCATCCTTCTTTGGCACCAACAAAGCTGGTACTGCACAAGGACTCAAGCTTTCCTGAACACGTCCCTGCTCTAACAACTCTTCCACCTGCCTTCGTAACTCCTCATGTTCCTTCGGACTCATTCGACAATGTGGTCGATGTGGTAACACTGCTCCTGGAACAAGATCGATTTGATGTTGAATGTCTCTCAGTGGCGGTAACTCCTTGGGCAACTCCTTTGGAAATACATCTTCAAATTCCTTCAAAACTGGTTTTGCTTCTTCTGGAATTTCAACCTCTTCATGACTCTCTCGTCCAATCAACAAATAGACTTCAGGCTCATCTTCAGCTTCTTTAACAAACTCCTTCAAAGATAGCAAAGTTTTCAGTTCTTCGATCTCTTCTAGCTTGCTTTCCTTCTGTTGCTGCTTCTTGGGAACTAAAGTGATTTTAGTACCTTCAAACATGAAACTATAGCTATTAGCACGACCATCATGTTGCACTGCTCTATCAAACTGCCATGGTCTGCCCAACAACAGATGACACACATCCATGTCTACAACGTCACACCAAATTTCGTCTTTGTACTTCTTCCCAATAGAAAAATTAACACAAGCCCTTCGACACACCTTCACCTCCCTTCCTTAACCATTCTAACTTGTACTGTGACGACCGCCCATGACTCCCGCACTAAAACAAGAGAATGGTGCGCTGAAAGGCGTGCCAGGCAGCCATGGACAATAGTCAGGGTAAAATAAAACAGAAACTCTATCGTACAACTCACAGCGCATGGACAAAATACAATAGAGAAATATATGTATATAGTGAAGCTCATAACTGAATATCATCATATAGACTTCATAAAGGTTTGATACAAGCATCTGAACAATCAATACATCAAGCCTCACTACATAACACTCAAACATATACAAGCAGCGGAACATCCAGTACATATAGTAAGAAAACTAGTATGCTAGCCTCCAGCTCGTCTTCGTCATTTGCATCGTTGATAACCAAGAACAGCACCTGTCACCTGCTACCTAGTCTGCCCATCCCAACATGGATGAACAGCCCAAGGTAATAAGAGTTGAACATAAAACCTTGAGTCAGACAACAGTCTTAGTGAGCAGTAAATTAACTATCAAACATACCAAAAGAGCATAAAGGATAAAAGGAATAGGAACTCAACCATCCCACTCCACCTCATTCTACAGTGATAGCCCCCAGACCCACTAAGCACAAACAAGCATAGCAAAGCAGACAATTTAAGTAAATTAATTATCACTCGAGTCAAGGTCAATGTTTTCCAAGCACAAACCCCCAAGGCCTAAACCAAGATCAGATAAGCACCCAGAAAACACCGCTCTTGAGACCGAATGATGATACAACCAAACATCCATGACTCTGGCTATCACTGTTATCATTGCCTCGATATCACCGTTAGTTGAATGACCGCCTGTCAAGGGCTAATGGTAACCCCGGTTCTAGACATAACTCCGCACGTCGTCGCAGCCCGTGCCTAAGAATTTTCGCAACTACCCAGAGTACTAGCACGTCGTCGCAGCCCGTGCTTGGAACGTCGTCGCAGCCCGTTCCAACGTACTCTTGCTTTGAGCATGCTAGAACCTTCAATAACGATAAAATCTCAGCCTTTTAGTCATCCTCCTCGACGACAATTTCCATACTAGCTCAAGTGCCTCTCAAGCTAACCATTATCAACCAACTCGAATCGCATCACCGAGTTATCAACATGCTTGGGATGATCTCGTCTGGATTAAACCAAGGCTTTCTCACATCATACTTTGCTTCATCGCATCATAGCAAAGTCCCATCTCAACATCATGGTTTGCCTCATCGCATCATGGCAAAGTCCCATCTCAACATCATCATCAAATCTATCCATATGAGCTTCAACATCCGCTTCATATGCCACAAGCAGCTTTCACCATTCAAAAGCCTTTCCACTTAACTTTTGAATTATCTTCGATCAACTTGTCCAAATCAACTACTAGCTAATTTGAAACAATCAAATCAATCATAAACCAATCATTAGTCCAAGCAATCAAACATTCAACAAGATCTAATAAGCAATTACAACAATAATGGCAATTTGGTAATTAAAGTGTCCAAATCTAACAAGTATGAATCATAGGCAAATGTCTCTATAACTTGATGAATGAACTTATACAAGTAATCATGTAGCAAAATAGGTGTCAAAACTTCATAGATGATAGATCTACATGCAGACTTTAGGAAAATGCAAGAAATCACTATCTTTAACGCATAAACAAGCCACCAATCCAATATACTCCCTTGGGTCCGTGTGAGAGATAACTACCACTCACCGAATCACCTAAACAACCCAAAAACAATCAACTCCAGATTTGTACAGCAAGGAACCAAGCTTGATCCGGCAAAATCTCGCTTCAGACGATGAAATCTCTCTTTGTTGGATGAAGATCTTCAACTTTGGCTCTTGGATCTTCGATTTGATCTTCAATCTTGGATGGATGCTAGCACTAGATTAGAGTGGAGAAAAGAAGTGAAGAAGTGTTGTAGTCGAGCTCTCAAAAAGGCAGCACTTCGTCGCTTCAAAATCCGGTGCCAAAAAGTGAGCCAAACCCCTCTATTTATAGGTTGAACCCCCCCCGAGTCGCGCCCCATGAGTCGCCGCCGACCTATCCCTTGAGTCGTCCACGACTCAACAGACCGTACAACCTAGCCTATAACTCGGCACAGCCGACCCAACTCGCATGCGACTCAACGGCCCGACACAAACACGGCTCACGACTCAACTATACGCAGCATAACGACATAGGCCCCGTGCGACCTAACACTAAGTCGCTCACACGACTCAGCGACCTAACTAAGACGCGACCTAACGACACAGCCTACAGACTCGAGTCAACGACTCAACAGGTATGCACGACTTACGACATAACCCTTACCGACCTAACGACTCAGCAGGACTCACGACTCAACACACTGCCGCATTGTTCCTAAGTCGTATGACGACTCAACAAACATGCCGACTTAACTATTATCCTTAAGTCGCTAGCCCGTTAACCCTCAACCTCCTTGAGTCGTAAGTCGTTCAACCGACTCAAGTCATAACACTATCCCTTAGGTTGGTCCAACCCATGACTCGGTCATACTATAAGTCGTCTACACCTTAAGTCGGCCATACCTTAACTCGGTGCCAACCCTATAAGCCGCTAACTCTTAAGCCGTTCAACCCCTAAGTCGTCCAGTTCCTATAAGTCGTTAACTCAGCAACACGACCCAAGCTTCCACACGACCTAAGCACTAAGTCGATCACGACTCATGCCTCCATACAACTCAACTCCGAACGACTTAGGCTACCCACGAGCTAGCTATTACACGGCCTAACCCCTTAAGCCGTAAACCCTACCACTTAGGTTCAAAACGACTCCAGCAATACTAACGACTTAATGCAACCATTTTACGATTTTATCGACACGTAAAATATGGGTCGTTACATTCTCCCCCCTTAGGAATTTCGCCCCCGAAATTCCAAAAAAACAAGAGCAATCAAAATTATTCCGCATGCCTACCATCCATAGCAATCAACAAACCATGCATCCAATTACTAGCCTAGCATGCAGAATTCTAAGACTTAGAACAAGCTACAAATTCGTGAGATGTCACGACACCTTAGGGCCATACCTCGAAGAGTTCAGGATGAGATGCGTTCATCCTCTCTTCCTCCTCCCACGTACAGTCGTTAACATCATCACTCTATTGTACCTTGAGCAACGTAATCGTCTTCCTCCTATGCTGTTTCGTGTCGGTTTCAACAACACAAAGCGGCTTACGAGGTCTCGTAACAACTGGATCAACCTCTAAATCTTCACAGCTATCAGCAGAAACTACCGTATTCGAGTCGTGCACATACTTCCGTAAATAAGATACATGAAAAACATTGTGCACACCCGCCATCTTTTCCGGTAACTTCAATCTATAAGCGAGCTTTCCAATTCGCTCGATAATCGGGAATGGTCCAACAAATCTCGGAATCAATTTTCCTTTCTTCCTGAATCTAATAACATTCTTCAGAGGAGAAATCTTCACAAAAACCATATCACCTACGTCGAATTCCAAACCCTTACGACGGTTATCGGCATAACTTTTCTGACGATCTTGGGCTGCCTTCATTCGCCGCCGAATGATCTCTATACAATCCGAGGTCTGTCGAATCATTTCTGGCCCAAGTATCAACTTTTCTCCAGTTTCCAACCAACATGTCGGAGAGTTACACGGCCTTCCATACAATGCTTCATACGGTGCCATACCAATGCTTGACTGGTAACTATTATTATACGCAAATTCCACCAAATGAAGATGATCTTCCCATGATCCTCCAAAATCCAAAACACATGCTCTCAGGAGATCTTCCAAAACTCGGTTGACTCTCTCAGTCTGACCATTTGTTTGGGGGTGATAAGCTGTACTCAAACACAACTCGGTTCCCAAAACATCCTGGAAGCTCTTCCAAAATCCACTAGTGAACAATGGGTCTCGATCGCTCACTATACTCTTAGGAACACCATGGAATCGAACTATCCACTTAACATACAACTCAGCCAACTTCGATGCAGTCCTATTTGATCGAACAGGAATGAATCTTGCACTCTTAGTCAAACGATCTACGATGACCCAAATCCCTTCATTTCCTGCCCTGGTTCTAGGTAACCCATCGATAAAATCCATCGATATTTGCTCCCACTTCCATGTAGGAACCTCCAATGGCTGAAGCAATCCACTAGGCTTCTTCTGCTCGGCTTTTACCAACTGGCAGTTCATACATTTGGAAATAAAATTTCCAACATCCTTCTTCATACCTTTCCAGTAAAAGGTTCTCTTCATATCCCGATACATCTTATTTCCACCTGGATGAATCGTCAACTTCGAGTGATGACTTTCCCTCAGAACTCCATCTCTCAATCCATCTATATCAGGAACAACTAATCATCCTTGCTTCCGAAGCCAACCCTCTCGATCGACTTCGAATCCTATATCCTTTTCTGGATTCAATCCAGATTCCAAATCACGAATAATCTTGACAAGCTTATCGTCTCGCTTTTGGCTCTCGCCAATCCTTTCCACAAGAGTAGGTCTTATCGATAAGTTTGCCAACATCTCAGGTTCCAATTCACATCTAGGCCTGAAATCAAATCCAGCCAAATACTCGAGACTCTTCCATTCCGAAAACATGGCTCCCAATCCTGCATGTCTTGGACTTAACGCATCTGCCACTGCGTTACCTTTTCCCGGAGTATAGGCTATATCAAAATCATATGATGCTAAAAACTCTAGCCATCGTTGCTGCCGAAGATTCAAATCCTTTTGGGAGAACAGATACTTCAACGACTTATGATCCGTAAACAACTCAAATCGAACTCCCAATAGATAATGTCTCCACATTTTCAGAGCAAAAACAATCGCCGATAACTCCAAATCATGAGTCGGGTAATTCCTTTCATGCGGCTTCAGTTGCCGACTTGCATACGCAACAACTTTATCCTTTTGCATTAGCACTGCTCCAAGTCCAGTACCACATGCATCGGGGTAAACCACCATCTCATCATTCCCACTTGGAATAGTCAAAACAGGAGCACTTGTCAGTCACTCTTTCAGGATTACGAAAGCTTGCCCACACTTATCATCCCATCTGAACACTTGGTTCTTTTTCGTCAATCCTGTTAACGGTGCAGCTATCTTGGAAAAGTCTTTGATAAACCGACGATAATATCCTGCTAATCCAAGAAAACTTCTCACATCAGATGCATTCTTAGGTCTAACCCAATCCTGGATTGCTGCCACCTTAGCGAGATCGACCGCTATTCCATTTACAGAGATAACATGGCCTAAGAACCTCACCTCACTCTTCCAGAAGTGACACTTCGAAAACTTAGCCCTCAGCTGATGTTTCCGCAAGATTTCCAAAACAATGCGCAAGTGTGTCTTGTGCTCTTCTTCATTTATGGAGTAAACCAAAATATCATCCACGAACACAAGTACAAACTTGTTCAACTGATCTCTGAACACTCTATTCATAAGATCCACAAAATATGCTGGTGCGTTAGTCAATCCAAACGGCATTACCAGCCACTCATAAAAACCGGATGGTGTCCTAAAAGCAGTCTTCGTCACACTATCCTTAGCCACTCTCAACTGGTGAAATCCCGTTGCCAAATCCATCTGAGAAAACACCTTAGCTTCGTGAAGCTGATCAAACAAGTCATCTATTCTCAGCAATGGATACTTGTTCTTCTTAGTCACCTTATTCAGCTCACGATAATCCACACATAACCTCAATGATCCATCCGCTTTGGTTGCGAACACAACTGGTGCACCCCATTCAGACACACTACGCCGAATGAATCCTTTCCGAAATAGGTCATCAACCTGCACCTTCAGCTCTTGTTGTTCTCGAGGCATCACAACTGGTCTGGCTCCCTCAACTAGATCGATACGAAACTCGATCTCCCTATGCGGCGGTAACCCTTTGACTTCGTCAAAGACATCCTCAAATCCATTCACAATAGGCACCGATGACAGTCCATCCCGTGGAACAACCAGCGAGTACATGAAGCTCATGAAGACGCCTTCCTCATGCTTACATCGTATCACAACCTTTCGCCCCTCCACATTCTCGACTGTCACCTCCAGCCTCTCACAATCAATCCTTGCCGCATACTTCTGAAACCAGTCCATACCCAAAATAATTTCGAACCCGCAAAGTTAAGAACTAAACAATTACAAACAAAAGAGTAATCATGACTCGACATAACTAGACCACGGCATAACATACACAAACAAGACGAACCCCCAACTGGATTAGTCACAACCAATGGTCTCTCAACAATATCCGGTTCCAAACCCAATCGGTCTACAAGTTCACTACAAACAAAAGAATGCGATGCTCCAGTATCAAACAACACTCTAACTGGAACACCACAAATGGAAAGAGTACCTTGAACCACCACACTCTTCCCCTTCTCCTCCGCAGTAGGAGCTTTCGAAGACGATGGAACAGCCCCCAAAGCATAAGCTTGCACAATCTGCTTATCTTTCCTCGGTTCCGGACAATCCTTCTTGAAATGCCCCGGTTTGTCACAGTTGTGACACTTTGTCGGCACTCTTGGTTTCTTGCAATCCCTGGAGAGATGACCCTTCTGCTGACAGTTGTAGCAGGTCACTTCGCCCTTTGGCTTCTTCTGGGCATCCTTACCCTTCTGCTGTTGCTGCTTCCTCTTCTTGTTTCCACCCTGCTGTGGTTTGGACTCTTCCTTGGTCACGGCAACAACAGACCCTTCCTTAGGAAACAAACTCTCGTGCCTGAGAGCTTTCTCCACAAGCTTCTCAAACGGATCGTCCAAATGATCCACCAACTGTCTCCCAAGATAACTGTCCAAGCCTGTCACAAACTTCTCATTCTTCTGATAGGGAGATTCAATATACGACCGAGCATACTTGGACAAAGCTTCAAACTCAGAAACATACTCAAGAACTGGTCTCCCACTTTGCTTGAGCTCCACAAACTTCTTAAACAGAACAGATTTCTGAACCGTAGAGATGAACTTAGCTTCAAATCTAACTTGGAATTGCTCCCAAGTAATCTCTTCCTCTGGAGTATCAATAGTGATAGAACCCCACCAATCAGCAGCTCTTCCCTGAAGCTGTCTCGATGCAAGCTTCCTCTTAGTTGCATCCTCGATTCCCAAGTCACCAAAAATCCTTCTACAAGCATCAATCCATCTCTGAACTTCTATGGTTGATTCTGTTCCCAAGAAAACCTTTCCTCCAAGAGCAGTATAGTCCTTACACAACTTAGCAAAATCCACTGGTCTTGGAGCTTGAACTTGAACTCCAACATCTACTGACGGTCCTGAAGTTGGTATCCTTCTCATGATCGAAGTAATCATAGCTTCGAACATTGCAGCATAGTCAGTAGCTCCCCCAGCAACACGGCTTTCCCTAGCAGCTTGTCTCTCACTTCGACTCGTCCTTAATATCTACAAAAAGGAATGATTTAGAACACCTTGAGAAACAACTACATAAGGAGTTCAAATTCTTCTAAAATACTATATTATATATAGTAATCATCCACCAAAATACAATTACATCTCTCATACGTAGTTACGTCAGCGAGCGTTGGCTAAAATCGATTAACCAAAGCTCTGATACCAAATGTGACGACCGCCCATGACTCCCTCACTAAAACAAGAGAATGGTGCGCTGAAAGGCATGCCAGGCAGCCATGGACGATAGTCAGGGTAAAATAAAACAGAAACTCTATCGTACAACTCACAGCGCATGGACAAAATACAATAGAGAAATATATGTATATAGTGAAGCTCATAACTGAATATCATCATATAGACTTCATAAAGGTTTGATACAAGCATCTGAACAATCAATACATCAAGCCTCACTACATAACACTCAAACATATACAAGCAGCGGAACATCCAGTACATATAGTAAGAAAACTAATATGCTAGCCTCCAGCTCGTCTTCGTCATCTGCATCGTTGATAACCAAGAACAGCACCTGTCACCTGCTACCTAGTCTGCCCATTCCAACATGGATGAACAGCCCAAGGTAATAAGAGTTGAACATAAAACCTTGAGTTAGACAACAGTCTTAGTGAGCAGTAAATTAACTATCAAACATACCAAAAGAGCATAAAGGATAAAAGGAATAGGAACTCAACCATCCCACTCCACCTCATTCTACAGTGATAGCCCCCAGACCCACTAAGCACAAATAAGCATAGCAAAGCAGACAATTTAAGTAAAGTAATTATCACTCGAGTCAAGGTCAATGTTTTCCAAGCACAAACCCCCAAGGCCTAAACCAAGATCAGATAAGCACCCAGAAAACACAGCTCTTGAGACCGAATGATGATACAACCAAACATCCATGACTTTGGCTATCACTGTTATCATTGCCTCGATATCACCGTTAGTTGAATGACCGCCTGTCAAGGGCTAATGGTAACCCCGGTTCTAGACATAACTCCGCACGTCGTCGCAGCCCGTGCCTAGGAATTTTCGCAACTACCCAGAGTACTAGCACGTCGTCGCAGCCCGTGCTTGGAACGTCGTCGCAGCCCGTTCCAACGTACTCTTGCTTTGAGCATGCTAGAACCTTCAATAACGATAAAATCTCAGCCTTCTAGTCATCCTCCTCGACGACAATTTCCATACTAGCTCAAGCGCCTCTCAAGCTAACCATTATCAACCAACTCGAATCGCATCACCGAGTTATCAACATGCTTGGGATGATCTCGTCTGGATTAAACCAAGGCTTTCTCACATCATACTTTGCTTCATCGCATCATAGCAAAGTCCCATCTCAACATCATGGTTTGCCTCATCGCATCATGGCAAAGTCCCATCTCAACATCATCATCAAATCTATCCATATGAGCTTCAACATCCGCTTCATATGCCACAAGCAGCTTTCACCATTCAAAAGCCTTTCCACTTAACTTTTGAATTATCTTCGATCAACTTGTCCAAATAAACTACTAGCTAATTTGAAACAATCAAATCAATCATAAACCAATCATTAGTCCAAGCAATCAAACATTCAACAAGATCTAATAAGCAATTACAACAATAATGGCAATTTGGTAATTAAAGTGTCCAAATCTAACAAGTATGAATCATAGGCAAATGTCTCTATAACTTGATGAATGAACTTATACAAGTAATCATGTAGCAAAATAGGTGTCAAAACTTCATAGATGATAGATCTACATGCAGACTTTAGGAAAATGCAAGAAATCACTATCTTTAACGCATAAACAAGCCACCAATCCAATATACTCCCATGGGTCCGTGTGAGAGATAACTACCACTCACCGAATCACCTAAACAACCCAAAAACAATCAACTCCAGATCTAGACAGCAAGGAACCAAGCTTGATCCGGCAAAATCTCGCTTCAGACGATGAAATCTCTCTTTGTTGGATGAAGATCTTCAACTTTGGCTCTTGGATCTACGATTTGATCTTCAATCTTGGATGGATGCTAGCACTAGATTAGAGTGGAGAAAAGAAGTGAAGAAGTGTTGTAGTCGAGCTCTCAAAATGGCAGCACTTCGTCGCTTCAAAATCCGGTGCCAAAAAGTGAGCCAAACCCCTCTATTTATAGGCTGAACCCCCCTTGAGTCGCGCCCCATGAGTCGCCGCCGACCTATCCCTTGAGTCGTCCACGACTCAACAGACCCTACAACCTAGCCTATAACTCGGCATAGCCGACCCAACTCGCATGCGACTCAACGGCCCAACACAAACACGACTCACGACTCAACTATACGCAGCATAACGACATAGGCCCCCTGCGACCTAACACTAAGTCGCTCACACGACTCAGCGACCTAACTAAGACGCGACCTAACGACACAGCCTACAGACTCGATTCAACGACTCAATAGGTATGCACGACTTACGACATAACCCTTGCCGACCTAACGACTCAACAGGACTCACGACTCAACACACTGCCGCATTGTTCCTAAGTCCTAAGTCGTATGACGACTCAACAAACATGCCAACTTAACTATTATCCTTAAGTTGCTAGCCCGTTAACCCTCAACCTCCTTGAGTCGTAACTCGTTCAACCGACTCAAGCCATAACACTATCCCTTAGGTTGGTCCAACCCATGACTCGGTCATACTATAAGTCGTCTACACCTTAAGTCGGCCATACCTTAACTCGATGCCAACCCTATAAACCGCTAACTATTAAGTCGTTCAACCCCTAATTCAGCCAGTCCCTATAAGTCGTTAACTCAGCAACACGACCCAAGCTTCCACACGACCTAAGCACTAAGTCGGTCACGACTCATGCCTCCATACAACTCAACTCCGAACGACTTAGGCTACCCACGAGCTAGCTATTACACGGCCTAACCCCTTAAGCCGTAAACCCTACCACTTAGGTTCAAAACGACTCCAGCAATACTAACGACTTAATGCAACTATTTTACGATTTTATCGACACGTAAAATACGGGTCGTTACATGTACGGTTTAGGATGCTTCTCACTTTTCAAGTTCAACTTCCTTACTGCTTCTGTAGAGATAATATTATCACAACTCCCAGCATCAATAACGAACTTGCAAACCTTTCCCAAAATAGTGCATGTCGACTGAAAAATATTGCTTCTCAACCAACTAGAATCCTCTTCTTGTTTTGGTGTAAGACATGACCTCCTCATCATAAGATTACAACCTTCATCTCCAGACAATTCTTCTTCCTCCTCGACATAAGGTGTACTTGAACATTCTGCCTCCTCACCATCATCCTCCTCAACTTCTGCAACCATGGTTCTCTTCTTTGGCTTCGGACATTCATTGCTTTTATGACCCAACTCCTGGCAATTGTAACATTTGAACCCACTGCTAACCTTTGCCTTCTCAGCCTCCTTCACCACTGGCTTACTGATAGTTTTAGGAACATTAGAACTTCCACTAACACCCTTCACTTGATTATTGGAATTAGTAAACACACCACCTCCACCCTTCCCTGCTTCTCCCAAGCCAACGCTTTCTGATGTGCCTCCGCTATAGATCTAGGATCAAACATATTAACCATATCCTGGATCTGCATTCTCAATCCCCTAATGAATCTAGCAGTTAGCTGTTATTCCGTTTCCATAATATCATTCCTGGCAATGAGTTGGTAAAATTCATCAGCATAATCACTAACAGACTTCGTCCCTTGCCTCAGATTCTGCAACCTCTGGTACATAAGTGATTGGTAGTTGTAAGGCAAAAATGTAGTTCGCATCAACTTCTTCATCTTCTCCTATGATTCAATCTTTGACTTTCCCATTCTCTCCCTTGTAAGTTTATTTTGCTGCCACCATGCCAAAGCTCTCCCCTTCAACCTAGTAACAACCAACTTCACTCGACGATTCTCCGGAACCTCCTTGAAATCAAAGATCTCCTCCACATTTGACAACCAGTCTAAGAATTCTTCAGCAACCATTCCACCCTTGAACTCTGGAATTTCCATCTTCATACCCGATTCCCATCGACGATCATCTTCAACATCCCGATAAGAATTTCGAACTTGGTCTCGATCTCGATAATGAATACTTGCTCTATCACCCTCTTCATTAAAATCAAATGCATGTCTATATCGATCTCGACCATCAACACCCCTTCGTTCATGCATGCTTCTTCGACTTTGTCTCTCTTCATCTCTATATGGCTCATCTTCAAACTCATGCGGAGTTCTTCTCTCTTCATATCCATAGTCATGGTGATCTCTCCTTGATGAAATTGATGTTTCTCTCCTTTCTCTAAAAGATTGCGGTGATACCCTCCTCGCTTCCATGACCAATGGCGAAACTCGGTTTCCTCCATGGTTCGAGTTTGGTGATCTCCTCCTTTGAGTTTGATTCAAATCATTCATCAACTTTTCTAACTTTCCAATGCCTTCATCAAACTTCTCATTGATACGTTGTTCCATAAGCTCGGCTTCTTCTCTTCTATACAAAGCTTCAAAATTTTGATGACGGTTAGCTCTTCTAGGTGGCATGATTGAAAACTTCTCAAAACTTCAACAAATACTTCAATATAAGTCAAACAAGTCACGGCCTAACACTTAGCTCGGCCTCAACTTAGCTCGGCTCAAGGTCTCCAAGCAACTTCAAATTCAAACACTTCCCCAACTCTAGATCCAAAATGAAATGGATTTAAAACTTCAAACTCGTTGCAACTTCAAGACGAACACGATGAACAACAACTTCAAACTTCAAATATTTGGCTCCAAGAATCAACTTAGATATGATTGGCTAAGTATGGCTCTGATACCAAAAACCGACGCAGCGGATTATAAACAAAACGATATGAATCGATGAAAGTAGCAATCGGTGGATTGATGAATACCAAAATGCCCAAATTCGTTGATCCGAAGATACCGAATTCTAGCTATCTCTAACACGTTGATCGCGCACGATACCGTGAAAGAAGATCTTCAATTCTTCAAGCGTTGATCAAGCGCACTCGATTCCGCGAATCGGCTTCAACAATCGTTGATTCGAGCGCACTCGAATAATCGAAGGTGGAGATAGGAGATTACACTCAACTACCAATTTAAGATGAAAGCACACAACAATCAACAAGAAATTTTATTCAAAAATCAACAACCAGAAAATGTACAACACACTCGCTATTTATAGAGTTTCACAACTGGTCGTTAAGTCGTATACAACTTACGACTCATCCCTAGGTCGTTGCCGACCTAACAGACACCCCGCATCTTAAACAGTACGCGACTTAAACCATAGCGACCTAAAACGCTACGACTCACGACTTATAATACATGGTACAGCATAACCCAGGTCGCACACGACTTATCAACATACACGAGACGCGACTTACGACTCAATGACTTACAACACAACACAACACTTAGGTCGTATACGACTTACGACATAAGAAGTAAACGACTCAAAGAAAAAAACAAACAGGTTACAACACAACATCACGCAAGCGACTTAAGAACATCGACTCATCGAACAAATTACAACCTTTAGGTCGTAGACGACCTAACTACTTAGGATATAAGACCCGAACGATTTACGACTCAACCTTCCACGACTCATAGAAAATCTACACATCCAGGCTTACGACTTAAGACTCCCAACGACTAAAGCTCTTAGGTCATAACTCGTAACTCGTTAACATCCTTCTCTGTTCTCCAGTTAGGTCGTGGATGACCTAGGCCTTCAACTTCTGCTCTGTTAAGTTGTGAACGATTCAAACCCCCACTAGGTCGTAAACGACTCAAGCTTCCATTAACTCGTGAACGACTCAAGTCCGAAACCTCCTCCATTCGACCTATGGCTCTTTTATCTGGTAACTTCTTCTTACGTATTTCATTAAGTCGTAGACGACTCATGCCATCACCTTTTGATCTGTTACGTCGTGAATGACTCATGCCGCTGCTCTTAACTCGTGTACGACTCATAGCTTCTTCCTTATCTCGTGACAACTTAGGTCGTGACCATCTTCTGTTATGTCGGAAACTACTTAAAATTCCTGAATGACTTACGGTTGTGGTTTTCTCCAAACGACCTAAAGACTTTGAACACTTCAACCTTACTAATTTCGTAGATCGTTCTGCATCAGCAGCCTTCTCTGGCTTGATGTACCATCTTAGTCTTCACTTTTGAACTTCATGTGTAGTTGTTGTCTACATCCATGAATTGGTCTCACTGCACTGTTCACGTGTCATTGTTTCGGTTTTGCTTACATGTGCACTTCTTCAGTGCAACCATATTGTCACTGTATGTTGTGTTGTCCGGGTTCATATATATGCTCCTTTTTTTTTCGGTATTGCATTGAAGCTTTTGTTGTATGCTCATGTCTTGTGTCAATTTATGGTGCACCATTGTTACATTGACTTTGTACATATTGTGCTTGTATTTTTGGACTGCACCTGCGTTTAATCCAGCTTTGAAGCTCGGGTTTGACCTTGTGCTAAAATCATGACTGTATATTTATTTCCCTTGAGTTGAACCCGGCTTTTGATTTGTGTTTGACCTTGTGCTCACCTATCCCTGTAATTTTATCAAGTGTATATATCGGTGTGCATGCCTTATGGCATGTACAGCGACACACTGTGCATGTCACAAGCTGTTCATGTATGATGAATTCAAAATTAAATGATGATGAATAACCCAAATAACTGAGGCAAATAATATTTTCAAAATTACATTTTATTTTATACTGCAGAAATATTTTATTTTCAATTTTACTACGTCAGTGTGTATTTTTGCAGATTGCTCAGTAGCTGGATTCAACCTGTAATGAAGTTGAAGATAAATACAAGTGAATGAGCGATATGTAGTGAGGTGTATTTGTAAATTAGAAATTGTGATGTAATTGAAATTGTATTGAAATTTAATTTGTATATATGTAGTGAGAGCTTAAATTTGTACCATTCAAAATTGTAATAAATATTTGTTTGAATAAAATATCTATTTGAATTAATTAGAATTTAAATACTGTGTTATTTATTTTATTAAGCAAATATTTATGTAATTATATGAAAATATAATAGTACATTAACAAATACATTTAAATGAATATATATACATATATGTATGTTTATTATCATCAACCAAAAATCATATACTAGCATATTCAACAATCTCCCCCTTTTGATGATAACAAACATATACTTAAGATTTTGAATTTGTTGAATGTATTTGATCATTCAATTTGCTCCCTCTATTTGAATGCGTGCTGGTGGGTCTAGGAGGTCGTGTGCTGCTGTTAGGATCGAGGTAGGCTAGCGGGAACGGATGGACCTGGTGGAGGTCGCTGCTGTCATGTCCTTTAAGCAAAATACGCCAGCCTTTTTTCTACTCTTATATAAGAAGAGGGAAGGCTGGTCGGCCAGCATGGGGCATGGCATTGACTGGAGCATGGTCGCGGTGGGATTTTGGATGGCAAGCTGACGTATGGTGAACAATGGGAGGCTACTGTGCGTTGGTGATGTGGTTGGGAAGTCGATGGGTCAAGTGGGAAAAGGAGTGTCTCGGTTGTGGCACTTGGTCAGTATGGGCTAAGGGTGTAGGCGGATCTGCTCTAGGTGTCGAGCTGGGCGGAGATAAGGTGGTTGGCAATGGAGAAGGTTATGTGTTAGGCAAAGCAGCTGTGCTTGGTTGAGAATTGGTGGAGAGGGTTGCTATGGCTTGGTGGCTGCCATGTGAGGAAGCTACAGGTTGATGGGGTGAAGATCTAAGCGGTGGAAACGTGGATAAGGGGCCGTATATTGCTGAGTTAGTAGAAGCTAGGGGTTTGAGTGTAGCTTGGTTCGACTATTGAGCGGTGGTATGGACTAAGAGTGAGGTGGAGGAAGACAGACTTAGGAAGCGTGATGTGTGGCATGCGGCTCGGGAATAAGATGATGGACAATAAAATAAAATATAAGAGCACATACGTATTATTATATATATAATATTTTCTTCTTTCTCAAAGCACAGAACAAAAGAAGATAAGAGAAGTAAACCACCAACGGAAAAGAAAAAACAAATCAATTGAAAAGTTAGGAATAGTAAAAGCCAATAGTCGCATTCAGGAATTATTAATAGTTGTTGGCTATTAACTTCCACAGAGGATTATAAATGGTCACAAAGAAACAAAAAGACAGACCGTTACGATTAACAATTTCGTGTGTTCACCACGTACGGGACACCGAAACACACAATTGAATATACTACGGAGATCAGCATGACTAGGCGATCAGAACGGTACATAGATATCAACAATACGACCATCCTATCAAAAGTCGATATTCGCTGCCAAATGTTGCTAAAACTCCATTAATAAGATAAACGGAGTTAGAGCAGTCCAAATTTGACGAAAATAAATATGACGTCTTACTCGGTTTCCTAAAGTACTCAGTGGCGTGGATCAAAGGATCGTTAACTCGTTAACTGTAGTACCAAAACATCTTAGGAGTAGGTTAACACTTTTGACCCTTCCGAACTTGAGATAGCATTCCTTATTGCCCGCTGATCAGAAGATTCTTGGCATCCCTCTTCTGCTATGCTTACTACCCGAGGAGTTCATTTCTATTCTCCAGGCGATCCCGATCAATTTTCTCCATTGTCGTTGATTGGACTTGGTGTTTCAGGTATTTTATCAACTTAGTGTTGTTTCCATTGACTTCTCAACTCACTCTATCTGATTTATGGTTTTTGTTATTTGATATAGCTCATCCTAGGGTTGTGGTGCCTTTAAGGGAAGTTATTCCTCTTCCTTCATCCACAGATGCTTTGCAAGTTATGGAGTTCTTTGACAACTCTAAGAAATATTTGAAAAGAAAGAAAGTAACACTCCTCAAGAAGCTCCTCCATCTAAATTGGCAAAGGTCAATAACCTTGATGAGGGTGTGGAAGATACTTCTCCAAAGAACGCTTCAGCAAGTCCAGCTGTTGAAGCCTCAGAAAATACCGAGGAGCCGTTCCCTCCTTCTTCTGCCTCTATTCCGCCTATATCAATTCCTGATTCACCTTCTAAATTAGCACAGATGTAGGTTGAGCTTTTTTGGATGCCTTCCAAGTCTCACACTTTCCCAAGGTCATCTCTTTCTGCTTTTTTTCCAACTGACTTTAGTGATCTTGTGAACTCTATTCTTCAATCAGAGCCTTTCATTTCTGCTTCTCCGCTCTATTTTACCTCAGACATAGCCGAAAACCGTCGCTATCTTATGGAGCAACTGCTTCTGGTGAGTTTTTATTTAATCAACTCAATTATCAATAGGTCCTTCTTATTGCTAACTTACACTTCCTTTTTTGTTGCAGATTACCAGGAATTGGATTTTCTTAAATGATTATGTTTCTAAACCTTCCTCCGGGTCCCCCGACCTTCAGGAGGAAAATGCTAAGTCAATGAACCACATCTCTTTACTTACAACCGCTCGAAATGATTCCTTCTCTGAATTAGACCAAACCCGGGCATCCTTTCTCAAAGTTGAGGTCGATCTTGAAGCAGAGAAGCAAGCTTATCTTCTAACCATTAAGCCGCTTTAGGCTTCTATGCCTAAGGCAGAGGCTGACCTTGAGGCCGAGAGGCAAACTCACCAACTTACTCATGATGAAAAGGTTGAAAGAGAGCTTGCTCTAAAAGATTTTGAAGATGAAAAAACTCATTTAGCTTCCAAGAATACATAGCTGGAAGGTAAACTAAAAAGGTCCAGAGCTTCACTCAAACTTGCTGTTCAAACTCTTACCAACTTCCAGAAGCATGTTTCTAATTTTGTTGATTTTACACTGAGGCCCCTGATGAAGAATTATTATTCGGATTCCTTCTTGATTGCTTATGTAGATAACCACGACAAATGTCCCTATCTTAGTTTTCCTTCATTCCACCCTGTTGCAGCAAAAAAAGTTATAGACAAAATTGCATAATTTGAATAGGGCTCTGAGAGGGAGGGGGAAAGTTAATTTCATGGAAGCCCTTTCTTTTGACATCCCATCGTTTGGCGTAGAATCTGATTCCGAGGAAGAGGAGGAGAATCAAAACAAAGATTCTAATGAGAAGAAGGATGATAATCATACGAGCTGGGATACTAACGACAATGATGACGATGGTAATAATCCCCTTGAAGGTCAAGGCCATGGTGGTTATAAGGGAGGACATTTCCGTACTTAAGAGGATGACAATGGTTCAGCCAGATCCCCTGAAAAGCGGTCATCGCCTTAGAAAGATATACCTCCATCGTCTTCTAGAATAGATGTTCCATTGGAAGGGGAAAATGCTCCAACCCATTCTGGGGATTTTTTAGGGAAAGAGCAAGTCCCTCAAGTTTCTGTTCCAGTTTCTCAGGTAAGGGAATCCCTATTTAAATACCTTACACTTCAAAGATAATAATTAGTGATAACATATCTGTCTTAGATAAAGAAGAAGTCAAGTTTTCCATATAGCACAAAACTTGACAGGAAACAGTGGAGATTAACAAGTTATATAGGGAGTTAGACAAATTAATAGCGGAACACAATGCTCTATCTTAGAAATATCATATTCTAGAAGGAATACTTCCTCTTTAGCATCTTTTAAATATAAGAGAGCAGCTTCTTTACTAAAGAAAGCGTGTACCCGATACGACTCTTGAAGGAAAATAAAGAGTTAACAACTCTATTCTGGATGATAATGGAAGAGAGAGATATTTTAATTAATTTTTTGTATAAAGCCTATTGTAGACATTCAATCATAGATTTTTCATATTTAGGCGAACTCAGCAGGGTCTACTCAAATGTTTCCATATGAGATTCTTTGATGAATTTGGTTCTGACCCGCATCTCGGTGCTATTGGAATTTACGGCAAGTCAGGTCGAATCCATAAGATATCCCCCCTAAAAAGCTTAAGTATTATAAGGATAAATTTGTTTCCGAGTTTTTCTTTAAGTCCATTTTGTATGAACCTAATGAGTAATTGTTAATATGTAACGGATAACCAATTTTTGAACACATATTTTTGCAATGCTTCCTATATTTAGCTTCCTTCTGCAGTGCTATTTCAGAATATCAATTCATTAGGTCGAGTCATCCTAAGAGACCATTTAAGTCAATATGTTAACCTTAGAAAGTTTTGTCAGTCCGTGAGATGACAGTTTTGATGAAAACAACCTTAGAATACATTATAAAATATAAATACAAACAGTATAAGTTTATATATATATATATATGTATATATGTAGGATTTAACCATGCAGGTATCAAGGATGAAGACTGTACAGTATAGAGATTTAAGTTATTAAGATTGAAGACTCATGAGTATCAAGATTATCAAGAATTCAAGTAATTTATCTTTTATAAATTTGGTTAAAACTCCTAGAAAAGCACTGGCATCTTAAAATCCAATTTATTCGTGGAATGAAATCCACTTCGAGCCTGTTAAAGGGATGGAATCCTAAGTAGGATGGAACCTATGAAAAATCTAGTGGAATATTGTTTTGTATCCGCTAACTTTTTATTCAAAATGATTTTTCCAAATTATTTCTTGTTTTCAAAATAATTTCAAAACCTTCCTTTTAAAAGCGTCAAAAACATCTATCCTGGTTTCAAATACTTTTAGCTTCAAAATAATCTTTAATTTCAAAATCAAATTATCCTTGTTTTTAAACTATCTTTTAAATATAATATATTTAACTTTTAAATATTTAAATATAAATTATAGTAAAATTTTGAATATATATTATTCTTTATATTTACTTATGTATTTTAATTATAGTCAAGTATATTTATAAAGTTTAAAATAGTTTTAATATAAAATAAAGGTTATTTTCAAAGAAAATCAAAACACCAAAAATCCTTTTGGGATGTCGACATACTCAAGTACCCCATGTGACAAGGTGTCAATTGAGTTCAAAATTTAAATTTCAAAAGAAGTGTCTATTCATCATAACTTTTCACGAATGGACATGGCTGTTGTTCCTCTATAAATAGGGGTTGGTTTTAACGAATTTTAACATAGATTTTATGGTTTTTCACTCCTCTTATTCTTCCACATTTCTGTATACAAATTCTTATCATTACTCTGCCGAAATCAACATTGAATCTACTAGATTTTCTCTGGTTTGATTCTCTATCACTATCTGAACAAGATCCTCAGTGCTATTCAGAGTTATAGGGTTTTTGTAATCAACTTAGCGAGAAAAGGTGTGATTGTAGCCTTGGAAATCAATCAAGCGAGATAAGGTGTGATTGTAGCCTTGGAAAATCAATTGGGTGAACTTGCTACCCGGGAAATCAAGTACCTCTACCTAGAGGATTGTGATTCTAGAGGGTGTACCTCGTTGCTTTGAAATCAAGGGTGTAATTGTAAAGATTGTTTTTGAAACGAAATCCGTACTTGTGTGCGGGCTTGGATGTAGGGTAACTCCGAACCAGTATAAAATCCGATGTGTTCTTTCCTTTACTGGTTTTACTTTATATTTGCATTTTTTTGATTCTGTGATCATATCTATGTCTGAATATTGCATTCCTTTGTGCTTAAATTAACAAAAACTCAAAAAGATTTAACAATTCTCTAAAACACTATTCACCCCCCCCTCGAGTGTTTATCCTAGCCTTAAGATCCTTAATCCGCATTTCTCTCAGGTTCTACTCTAAAAATGTACCACTCTTAAAGACTTCGAAGTTAGCAAAATACTGATTTGTTCGGTGTTTGCAAAAATTATATTTGGAACATCCTCGTTTTCGCTTCGACTTTCTTGGTGAACAAAAAGAAACGCTCTTAAATGAAATTAGGACATTTCATTCCAAGCTAATTTGTGGTCATGACAGTCCACCTGTCAGAAAATGGGATTATAGTAGATGTCCACCAGTTGTTACCCCTGAAGGGGTTTCCATACTTTTTGACTCAACTGTTATGCTTTTCGGCTAATATATTAGGAAAAGCTAGAAATGTAGTCTCTCAACTTTAGGTGTAATGAAAGCATTTGTTGTTCCTCTTAACTTTATGACTACTTGAGTATAATTCATCGATTTAAAAATAAAGTCATGTTATCTTAATCTTAATCTGTTTTATTTCTTTTTGTTAAATGGGAGATTCAGCCATCTCCATCTTATCTTCCTCAAAGGTTACTTTATCGTGTCGGCGCCATTTGAAATAGGCTATTATCAAGTAGTGGTGAGATTGTAATTCAAGACAAAGTCCTTCTCAAGCATTTTAATGGCAACCTAGAAGTCGTGATGTGGCATAAAAGATACCTTATCCAAAAGCCATAGCTAGCAATAACAAGGATCACATTGAATATCTTGAGGCTTAGATTAAAAGAAATATGAGGCGATTACTTTGCTTGAGCGATAAGTAACGTCAAGTCCCATAATTAACTTCGATGAGAAGATGTCTAAGCTCATCCAACGAATAAGTGACTTGGAGTTAAAATTGAAAGATAGTCAGGCCCAATGTGCTTCTCTTGAATTCATTTTAGGCGATCAGTTTCAAAGATCAAACTTCCAGTTTCATAGGCAACCTCTTCAATTGCGGAGAGTACTAGGCCGAAGCATCTTGCAACTCAAAAATTTGCCACCATGCTCACTCCTCCCCCAGGTTTGGAAGACAATGTGGTGGGGATGGTGTCGGAGAGTGATATTTGAAATCACTCAATATTTTAATGAGCAACCAAAAGTCAAGTATTCTTAAACTATTAACGATTATGCTGCCAAGAATCAAAAGCTTGAGCGTAATATTTATTTCCTCCAAAATCATGATGCTGGGTTAGAAAGGGAAAACAAGACCCTTAGAGCTTCAAATAGGGCCTTTAACTATGCTTTGAAAACCAACGTCGAGATGATGAGAATACAATTAGAAGAAAGGAGAAAAAGCTTAAAGAAGTTCACCCTGTAGCAATCAACCATATAGTTAATCCTTCCATAGAGGAGTCCCTTAATAAAGCGTCCCAAGATTTGTAATTCGTTTATGTATTTGGGTTATGTAAATATATCTAGTGCATAACTTTGTTGTACGTAAATGATTTCATAACTCACATAAATTATGGAAATTTTGTAAATATCACCAGATTTGTGATCCTTTTCTATGATGTAACCTTTGATATACTTTTGAATTATTCATTGAGTGACTTTTGTGCTTGCTGAATCGTTTTCAATTCCATGCCATTCTAACTTCCCTACGGAACATGTAGCAAACAATGCTTCTAATTGTTAACTTTTAAATTGGCATATTTATCTTTGTATATCATTTGTCTAGACTAGCAACTCATCATGCCAACCGTATGAAAAGTAATTTATTCAAAATTTTAAAATCTCATCTTTAACCGTGATGAAAAATCATCATGGATTTAACTCTTTCCACCTGTTCGGAATGCATAAGACTCATTGGACGTAAATCCCTATATTTTGACATAGTTAGAAGCCTAATTCCCCATTCGGGGAGTCTAAACTGTATTCTCTTTAATAACATTATTTGGCCTAGATTCGAGCACTTGGGATGAATAGAAATCCAAAGATTTTGCACCCAAATTAGGGTCTTAAATAAACAGCAGTCTTGACATCCATATTTAGGTGTTAATGGTACAGTTTTATGAGGTGTCATCGGATCCGGATTTGGGTATTAGTTGATGGAAGGTAAGTTGAAAGTCACCTTTGGCATCCTTGGATAATAAGTGAGGGATGATTAGAATGCCAATTTCAGTAAAAGAATATCAAAATATCCATCCCGGTAATAAGAAATAGTGGCTTGGAGTACCATCTACGGTAATAGATAATGTAAGGCTTGAAATCAATATCTGCTGATCTACTATTAATAATGGAAGATCTAAAAAACATTTTCGGTAATAAGTATCAGAAAACCAGAGAAGCATTCCGACAATAAGCAATATAAGACTAGAGAATCATTCTGGGAATAAGTAACAGAAAACCAAAATATCATTTCTGATAATAAGTAATAGAAGATCAGGAAAAAAATCTGGTAGATGTTCGTGGGAAGACGTCGGTGACTTCTTCCTGATTTTTTGTTGAATGCTCCACCTCCAGGCTTTGATGATGTCTTGGATGCTTTCGATTTCTCGGGTTGAATTTTATTTTCCCATTTGTTATTTGTTTTGGCCTATTTTAGGTGGGTACTCTTTTGTCCAATTTTTGTGCTTATTTAAGCAAAGCCCATTTCAGACTGTTTTTCATTTTAGACATTACCGACCTTTTGGTGGTTTTTTATAAGCGATGCCAATTTCTAGCAATGCCTATTTCAGGCATGGACTTTTCTTAGTCTGTTGGACATTACATCCGGGTTTCTGGTGTGCTCTACGGCGCGAAGACTTATCAGACCTCCCTCCAGGAGACGCCTTAACCAGGCCATAGCGTGACGTGGCTAAGGGCTTGTCGGTACTTTAGCCAGGCTATAGCATGGCGGGACCAAGGGATTACCCATCCTCCCTCCAGGAGGTGCCTTATCCTAGCTATAACGTGACGTAGATAAGGGCTTGTTAGTACCTTGGCCACGCCATAGTGCGGCGAGACCAAAGGACTAACCGTCCTTCCACCAGGAGGCGCCTTGACCTGGCCATCTTGGCGCGACCAAGGGATTTCTACCATCATTGGTAGCCTACAATTTTAGGTAGTCCAAAGTTTAAGGAGAAATTCACTCTCAACCATGTAGGTTTTTCTTAATTTTGATAATGGAGTCTTTATTCTTCGGTTCATTCAATGCTTTACAAACTTCTTGAGCTTTTCTTATTCTAGGAGGTACAGGACCACTGATTTATTTCATGTCCTTTTATTAGGGAAAAGTTACAACATAATTTTTTTTCAACATCTGATCTTCTTTTTGGCACGGTTTATGTACTTCCTCCTGGAAGGCAAATTTTCTTCTCATGATTAGTCAGTTCTCTTCCAAGGGGTTTTCCCTTACCCTTAAGATCCCAACTGGAAATTTTCTTAGTAATCTTTATATTCTCATCTGGCGATTCACCTACTACCTTAGTCCTTTAATTATGAACTCTTCTATGCGTCCATGGTTTTCCCTTGAGTGGTGGACTTCGCTTATAATCTTATTCCATTTATGTGCAAGATTGTCATAACCCTTTATCATTTCTTTTTCAATGACCATTACAAAGGAATATGAGTAGATGTTCCCTCTCATTTGTCAAAATATATCCTCTCTACTTGAACTTTCTTTTTCTGGAGAAAAGTTTGGGACTAGCTTCGAACTGACGTGATTGATATTCCGTTTCCATGAGTTATAAGATAAACCCCGTTTTCCCTCTTAATGTCCTGTAAAGCTTGAAAGCGAAAGGTTTACTCTTCAAGTAAGGGTTGGCTATAATTTATTCGATAATTAGGACCTACATCAAAAGGTTCTATTGATCCTTGAATTGGTCTTTCCCTGCAAAAGCTTTCTTTTGCTTTGAGTATTGAATCCATACCTTATCTTTTAATTGTATTCAAACAGACTGTAAGTCTTATATCCAAAGTAAAACCTGTCCGGTTCAAAAAATGAAGTTAATGAGTCCTAAGAGGGTGCCTAAGCAGAAAGTTAGAGGTTTGAGCCATCCTACTAGCACCAAAAATGTTAAACAAATTTATGATCAACACCCCAAAAGATGCTGCAACCATTCATAAAGCATAGTCTTAGATAAAAGGAATTATATCCTCGAGGTTTACTTTTGTACTTAGCTTCAATGACTGTCGATTTTTGATTTAAACCTTTTGGCATGATTGGCTGAACCGGTCTTCAAAATAAGAACTCTTGACTCCAAAATACCTTCTAAGACATCATACTAAGCTTTCCTTTGTGTTACAGATGATTACTTACCGGTTTTATCCCTTTTAAGTTGATCTTGAGTGCTTCTGGAAGGTTTGAGATGATTGGCCTTATTTGAAGTAGTATAAATAGTAATCCTTAGACGAAATTCAAGGGCTCTTGACCTCACCAAATGGTATGGCTGCTCATTCGAAGCTAGGTTGAGATTAACCAAAAGGTATGTGATGTCCCCTATCAGGTTAAACTCTATTATCTTATCTTTGTACTTCACCGTAAGTTTCAGTCATTTAGATAACAACAACGGAAGGTTTTGTCGTTGTGAATTTAGAAGGATCCATCGGCTTACCTGGGAAGTCTAATTTCATTAACTAACGACTTCGTAGGGTCACTTCTCTTGTTAATTTAGTTCGGCTGTCGCCTTTGTCGAAAGGTTGGAATGAAGAATCCAATGACTTCGGAGGTTTGTAATTGTAGCCTGATCAATAGAATTTCCAACCCTACTGCCCAGAACCTATTAATTGAGTTAATCCTAGAAGCATGAATCAATACCATAAAGAACTAAATTAGATAATAAGAGATTAAATAAGATATAAAACTCCCCTTTTATTATTTACTATCGGTTTTTACAAATTCCCCGAATCCATTCTGATTTTGGATTACGATACATTACTTTGAATCTTATAAAATGAGGTAGGCAAGAAAAAAGTCCCCCAAATCGGGGCCTTTGGCTCTATTTATAGACAAAGGCGGCCCTCCTTTCGACCTTATGCTTTCGGTTGAACCGGAAGGTTACTCCTTGTACACAGCGCAATCCTTTCGATGCGGCCGAAGGGCTTTCCCTTTATGTGTTGTTATGAACCTTTCGGCTTCATTGGAAGGTTGTTTCTTTGCTCAATATTGATTAATGGTCTCTGTCGTCCTTGTAAAACTTTCGGTTTTTCTGAAAGGGTGGCTTGTATGTTTCTCGATATATCTGGAAGGTTTAGTATGCTTTCGAAAGAAGCCATCAAATAGTAGTATTCCCTTGCTTTGATTCCTTCTTCTACTTTAAGCTCTTTAGAGACTGTAAGCGAATCCTTTTAGGCTTTCGTATGGTTTTAAGTTAGTGAACTCCAATGGTTACATCCCTTCAAAAGCTCCGAGAGGTATCGACTATGCTTTCCTTTTCCTTGCCTGCCTTGGAGTCTTTAGTCCTAACTGAAAGGTTGATTTTCTTGGTGTAACAGATATGATTAGAGGAACATCAAAGAATATTGAGATCATTCGACTAGGAATGAAAACTACACAAGATAGACAAAAACTTACACTGATAAGAGATCAGTTCCCACGGTTGGAAGAAGGAAGGATGGTCGAAGGTAAGACTGTCAATCAACAACCGAAGGAAATGGTCTAGAGTAATGTAGTGGCTAAGCAGGCTGGCGACGACTTTTGGAATGTGACTGAAAACCATGACAATTATAAGAAGAGGAACCAGAAGTCTGATGAGGGGCATAATGCGAATGCGAAACAACCAAGGTAATTTGGTCTAGTGGACTATAAGCGGTTGAACAATAGTGTGGAAAATATCTATCTTGCTACTTAGGAAATTGAGCGCCTACAACAAGCTGCCCAGGAAGGAAGCCTCTGAGAAATAGAAGCAATTGTGAAAGTACTGCCGCTTCCATGAGATATTCGTACATAATACTGAAGAATGCTAACATCTAAAAGATGAGATTGAGGAGTTGACAAGGAACACAAACTCCAGCAATACGCGACGAAATCGTAGAATGGCGAGGAAGCCGCAAGACCCAAGGATCTGTGTAGTTAATGCCCAGCTATTACCCCGCTACAACCCCGCTATATCTCATAGCGGATTTCTACCGCTACGATTTTTCCATATATCCCCAAAATATAGCCTTTCCGCTTTAATCCCCGCCATTTCCGCTATATCCCGTTATTTCCGCTATTTCTGCCATATCTTTTTTAATAAAATGAATTGAAAAATTGCATTTATACATTATAAAATTATGAAACTAATTTATTTGATTTAATTTTTTTAATATATTTTCAGAAATGAAATTACTCTAATATTCTACGAAATTCAATTATGTTATATAACAGTTTTTCGTTTATTTAAAGTACATTCGCACATGTTTTTATTTAAAATTATTTACGTATTATTTATAATTCAATTGAATGATAATTTTTCATTTAATTACTATTTATATATTTGTAAAAACATTAAGTATAAGTTTTATATGCTATTTTAGAGCCATCCGCTATATCCCGCTATATCCTCGCTGTATCCCCACTGTGACTTTTTGCACCTCCACCGCTTTGAATCTACTGAGCGCATTAACTGCGCAACCCAGGATACAACTGCTTAAGAGAAATTACCAAGGCCCAACGGAGAGGGACCCCACCTAACTGATGGAAGCTTAGTCATTAATTAGTAATCCAAGAATGGAACAACATTCGGGCATGATGCAACTTCGCTTGTTTCTGTCTATGTATTTTTTAATTTCGCAAATAAGGACATAGGGGGCATTTTATATAGGCAACACTTGCCTCTCCTTCTATTTTACCAGTTAATTTAGCTTCTTGAACTGATGGAACTATTTCCACCAAGAAAAACCGCCGAGTCGATGGGGAAAATCGACTCAACCACTATATTAATGGGAAAATCGATCCTTACATTCTGAGAACCAGTGTTGCTCCAGCGACATCAAGAAGGTCCATGATTTTTGAAGCCTTAGGGTAGCTCCGGCAACATCGAGAAACTTACTCTTCCCTGAAGAGGTGCTTCTAAAACTGATGGAACTGCATTCTTGCAAGCATCTCTTCCAATGTGCTACCAACAAGACGCACGATGTTACACGAGCCAATGGAGCTGCTTTCCAGTACGCAATACTCCTATACGCCACTTCTTAAGCCGAGCAACACTTCTTGGACCGATGGAACTACATCCTAGCAAGCGTATTCTTTTGTGCACCACTAATAAGCTGCACATAGCTTCTAGAACCAATAGAACCGCGTTTCTATAAGGAATCCTCCTATATGCTTCCATGTGTTGATCGACTAGAAAATCGATCCCAACCTTCCAAATACCAACGTTACCCAAAAACTCTTGGAAATCTGCCAATCTTCTAAGTTATTATGTTACCACGGTAAATTTGAGAACTTGGCAAAATTTTCTAGGTACCGGCGTTGCTCCGGCAACATTGCGAAAGTTGTCTATTGCTAGATTGGTGGAAATAAATCCCTACTTTTAAGGGATTAGCATTGCTCTAGTGGTGCTATGAAGATTCCAAACTAGAGGATCGATGGTGAAAATCAATCCCTATCATCAAGTATGGGTGTAGCCTCGACAACGCTTGAAAATTCTAAAGTACCAAGCTAGTTGAAAAATCAACTCATAACGGTCAAAACTTGATATCATCTGAAGGTTGGCGACTTCAAAAGAAAACCCAAGTACTTGAGCTATTCGAAAGTTTCCCGAGATAGAAACCGATATGCGAACATGATCTCAACGCTGAATTTGGAAGAATCTGGTCATAGTCGAGGAACGAAATACTCAGAATCGAGCATCAGAACCATGGGTTCCTGGAGACATCAGCCAACTATGTGACCCGGACTGGGGAAACCAAATGAGTTTCCTAGAACGAATGATCTCTAACCAATTACTTAAACCCCAAGTTCAAAGTAGCCAGCCCTATAGAGTAGAGGGCATACATACACTAACACATGATTGGGACAGGCTAAACTGAGATACACCATAGTTTTGTTATGCCAAACGGAGTATTTTAGCAAATCATAACAGAGCTAAGTAATATAATATTCAAAGTAACTACAAGAATACCATTTACATGCATAGAGTTATGTGAATAAAGATATAACACAGACATATGTATATGACATTGGAAATTGCAATATAGGACATCGTATTATATACACAATGCAACTATTTATAAAAAGAAATAGTAAATAGAATGCAGGAAAAGGACACAGAAGAGATAACAATAGAAATGATAATCTTTCATTACCAATATCACTTTATATAGGCTCAATAAAAACCGGGGTCGTTCGCGCACAAACTGGCCAGTTTCAAACATCACACAACAAAAAAACCAAACAAAAATGAATTACAAACTCTGTACTTATACAAACCTGACCGACTCAAAAATATACAGAAACAACCATTGCACCAGTCCACCAGCACTCCATCATAGCATCTCTACACCACACAGTATCCACTTTTACCATCCTTGCCTGGGTGAATTAGAAACTTCTTCCTCTAGTCCATCTTGTTGAGGGTAATGCCACCCTCCAAGGGTGCAGTCCTTCCTTCGATGGCCAGGTCAGATCCCTCGGATCCTTCGGCACCATTGCTTCTTTCCTTTGACCTTCAGAGCATAATGGTAGTCGGAGTCCTGTGCTTTGCCTCCTCCTTCTCCTCCTTTAAGCCCCTCCTTCTCCTCTTCTAGTCTCTTTGCCATTATCTTCTTATTTGTTGGCCCAGACTCGCCACTAATTATCGCATCTTCTTCTTGTGACACGGAGACCTCCTCCAGGTTAGGTAGTGCCACTATCTGCTCACAGTCGGGCCTAGGCCCGGAGCTGGATAGGAATCATGCCAAAAGCCACTGTGGAGAAAGTGTTGGAATTTATAAATATAGGAGGAGCTCCTGAACCCTAAGAGTTTGGAGCCAAAGATATCAGAGTTGGTTAAACTACAAGTTGAGAAACACAGTTGTAATGTTTAGTAATGGATTCCAGAGAGAATTGAAGTGCCTCGAACACCAGAGAGATGAGAGAAATACCTGAGCTAGGTGTTTGATCAAAGACTTCAACTTCAAAGCCTCCTTTACCAGCTCCCATTTCGATGGGTTTCTCGACAGTTGGAGGAATGTATTTCTCATATAGAGTTTTAGAAGATGGATGCATATGGACGGCTTTAGAACTAACAACAATGGATTACAGAATGGTTGCTGCTTGCGCTTAAGATCTTGGAGCAAATATTTAATAATTACCGGCAGAACTTGGGCCAACAAGAGCTTTAGCAGCAATATCAGTGGATTCCTTTCCTCTCTCTTCTCATAGAATCTCTCTACCTGCCTCTAAGAAGTCTATGTCCTTGAAATTGAGAAAAGCGGCCATTAACCCTTCTTATGATCGCATATCCCCGCTCTGATCTAATTAACACTTCTTCTCGAACCATAGCGAGAGTTTGGGGTTTATCCTTTCCGAGCCACTTCAAGCTACCCTTGTTTATAACATTGCAAGTATTGAGATGTAGTATGTTGGCATCCATCTAGCTCATCGCTTCATCGGGCTCCTCATAAATGCCCAAGAGCTCTAAGCGTGTGACAAAATGGTCGATCTTGACCGTTAGTTTATCTAATGTGATCTATTCTTTCTCCTTGGCCAGCCTTTCATTCTTCTTGCGGAGTCAAATTAATTCGATAACCTGTTCGGTAATGGTGGCATCTTATTGGACAATAATTTGATCTTGGTTTTTGATGGATTTTTTTTCCATCGGTAACTTGCTCTTTCAATTTGTCGGACTCCCTATAAGCTTCTTTAATTTGATCACTAATCATGAGTAATGCCCTTTCGTAAGCCCGGTTCACTTCAGTCAATAACTTGTCATTAGAAGCCTTTCCCTTAAATGCATCATCTCTCTCAGTCTTCAATTGAGCTATCTCGTTATCATAGTCCTTAATCATCTTATCATAATCTTTCCTTTCTATCATAAATGAAAGAATCTCCTGGTAGTCAATACGGTTCGCACTAGAAAGAGATCGTACGAGACTCTACAACTCAAATCCGGCATCTAACCCCTCGTAGACCATCTCGAAATTTCGAAGGGAAGTAGCTTTATTGGTGGACTTTATGTTAATGTCAAATTTAACTCCACGAAGGAACAGATGCACGTAAGCATTTTGAAGTTGTGGTGGACCCAGTGGGAGTATGAACTTTTATCCTCAATAAGAAGAAGTAAAAGTAACCACAGTAGTTATGGCTAGAGAGGATGGGTTATCCTGCATCGTATTAGTCTAAACCTCAGTGTAGGGAGAAGTAATGGATAACGAGGTCTCGCGGTGATCATGAGAATCCTCGTGGCACTTGTTCATATCGCTGGGGGCATCACCTTCATTATCCATTTTCCTCTTTTCTCCCCTCTCATGCTCTCTCTCTCTCCAAGTGGCGGGCCTCATCTTCTTTTCTCTTCCTCCTCTACTCTTCAGTTTCACGGTGAGGGCAAGTTTGATCCCTGTAGGAGCCTGAATGTTGATGCAGATGATGGTATAGTCCATGACCCATGAAATAGAAAACTAAAAGAAGAATGGAGTTAACACTTGAACTTTGAAGTTTAAATCTATGTAAAAATGTGTACCCATGATCCTAAATTGGAGTGTGTATTGTTTGTACTGAAATTGGGCACAATACTCTTTGGTTATGTTTGAAGAGATAAAATAAAGAAGATAAATGTAAAACGAGGTAGATCTAACAAACATACCAATCAACAAATAAGAAAATGCACGAAAACACATGAATTTAGAGTGGTTCAGCATATTGCCTACGTCCACTATGAAATGGCCGATATTTATTAAACTTTACTCGTACATAAGATCACAACAACACAATTGAAGTGAACAATGATTTCGGTAGAGTATCAACGTAGAGAAGCCAAAAAAGTCCATTTTCTGTAGGTCTACGATCACTATTTATAGGCATAGGCAGCAAAGATCTCGCCCAGATCTCGGAAGACTTCTTCCCTCATGTGGGTGGGCGTATGGGTTTAAGCTCGGTTGATTTCTACTCGATGTGGTAGCGATACGAATTGTGTTTGTATCGATCCATAATTGGTCTTTTTGGGTGGAAATTGATCAGGTACATTCTCGAAATTGTAGACAAGCTCCTGTGAAAATTTGATGGCATTTGGACTTGTAGATTTTGAGTTATGATCGGTATAATTTTGAATTTTTTGAATGTTGTCGAGTTCGCCTCGCTTCTTTTCATATCGATTCTATTTGTACCGCTTCTAGGCATGTGATGATCGATGATGAGGCGCTAACTTTTAGGATCAATCCACTCTTCATTTTGAGCGAATGAGTCTTTCCCTTGGACGTGCCTCATTCGTATCGATGGATTTTAGCCTTATTCGTATCGATAATTTGTTGCCCACTTCACATCGAGCAAATATAAACTTTTGTGTCGCTTCCTTAAGTTAGGATCATATCGATAGCACACATTCCCATTCGTATCGTTATAGGCTCAAGTATTTCGTATCGACGATCCAATGGCCTTTTCGTATCGATAGAATAAAGGTGACGTTCGCATCGATCCATGTCGTGCTTTTCGTATCGATCAATGGTTGATCGATACGAAACATATGAATTAGTGGATCAATACGAAGTTTATGGTTTGATCGATACGAAGTTACAATCCCTTACGGATACGAATTGACTTGATCCTGATGGTTACGAAGAAGAATGCACTCGATTGGTACGAAGTAGGGGTATATGTGATGGATAAAAATGGAACTATTTGCCTAGATGGATACAAAATTGCTGATTCTTAGTCATGGTTGCGAAGGAGGCCGCCAAGGATGGATGCAAACGAGGATAGGTACAGAAGCTGTTGCCTTGGAGGGATAGGAATGAGTTTGGATTCGATGGATACGAAGTAAGGGATTTGCTTTTGACTTTGGTCGATTCATAGCTCTAACCCGAAATAGCTAGCTCTTTAACTTGATGTAGTATGCCTTAGAACTCGAAGTAATCTATGGACGACTCGAAGAAAACCCCAAGAAACTTGAAGCGACTCAACTTGGATCAATCAATATCTTTAGCATACAAATTCAAATTGACTTGAAATTTGAAATGCTGGCTCTCATAGATTTGTTTGTTGTGTCATGTTAACTGTGGCTTGATCTGGACTCACACAAAATTCACCGGTATCCACAGCGAACCCAGGTACAACCGATCTTCAAGACGGACTATCTTTGGTCTCGATCCAATCCCTTGGTGTCACGGCCTTACCAAAAGGCAGGATAACATTTGCCCCGCCAAATTATGTCTTGTGTGAACACAACATGCTTTGAAAAGCTGGTATCTTCATTCTGAAAAGTTCGATTCGATTCGCTGAATAGTTGATGTCCTTTTGTCAAGCGATGCAACATTTTGATCGACTCCTTCCAATATAAATACTGGATTGATGATTGCCGACGACTGCATAGTGTATTGTTGTAACTGAGTGTTGAGTGCCGAAAGTCTGTTGTTTGTCGTTGTAATTTTCGTCTGATAAGCATTTAATTCCTATGAATTTAGAGAATTAAATGCTAATTTATGACACATAAAACATATAAACCCGACTCTCGTTAACGTTCGTACTTTCATGAATCATTGTCAGTTTCCTCGCATCAAATCCCTTGTCGATCCTCGCCTGAATAAATGTGAAATTTGAGTTATAACAACGTTGGATGGTTGCTCTGCAGTATTATTTCGTATCAATCCTTTTCGGGATCGATGTGAAAAGTTGAAATATTATATTTGTGTCGATGACGTTCGATACAAGTTTGGCTGGCGTTTCAATGTCATTTGTATCGATGGATATGAATCTTAGGGTCTTCAAGTAGAAGGATACGAGATCGGCATTCCGTATCGTCGGAATTGAGTAGGCCAAATTGGACTTGGTTCGTATCAATACGATTCAAGGGATACAAATTGGTTTGCACTAAATAGATGATGGATGGATACGAAGTAGGCTTCTTCGTCTCGATGAATCAATGTTGGATATGGATAGCTATGGCTCCAGGTTGCCAGTAAATGGATACGGTTACGTATAGGTATAGACAATTTTGATCTTAATCGGTCATTCTACACTAGGAGATAAATCATGCCCCTCTAGCTTTCCATCCATATAAATACTTTTATACTTAGAAAAATTCACTTGTTCTCATTTTACTTGCTTTTCCAGACCTTAATCCCTTAAACTAATCATTGAATCTAGGTAATTAAGGCATGAACTTGTGGTGTCGAGAACAATGAAATTTGAACTTCAAGACCATCCTACTCAAAGGTTGGTTGATTTTTGATGATATCGATGTCGGAGATTGGATAGAGCAAAGTCGGAGTTTGATGAAAGGTGGCAATGGCTCTCGTGTTGATTGGGAAGAAGGATTGAGGAGGGATATGAAGGATGGTCCGACCCCTTTTTCATATCGATGACGGAGGAAGGATGGGTCGTATTGATTCGGGGTGAGAGTCGTTCGAATCGATCTGGATAATAGGGCTTCATGGTGATAAAGTAGAGGTCTTCGTATCGTGTGATGATTGAGTTATGTATCGACTTGAAATGATCGATACGAAGGCTTTGAACTTATTGGTCGATACGTAGGGGTCGCACTTGATCGATACAAAATTCAGTGTTTCTGATCGATACGAACTACATGCCAAGAGATCGATACGAAGGCACCTTTGCTGATCGATACGAACTCGTACCTTGATGGATTCGAATAGCATCCTTGACCGATACGAATAGGAGCTTTGGTGATCGATTCGAGTTGAACTTTGATGAATTCGATACCCCTTGCATACTTGAACATTTGACTCCGACGAGCTTCTGTTCTGCATAAGTTGACTTAAACATTTCATTGCATTGACTACCCTTCGAAGCTAGTACATGGGACTGTAGCTTGACCAATTTGATGAACTTTAACTTGGATCGATTTTCGAAGTCAGGATGGGGCGGTTGTGACGGTCAGCGACAAAGGTCATTCCGATTGTATTGTGAAGGCTCATTTGAACATCTTATTAATCTTTGTAGAACTTTCTTAAGTACTATACAATATTTCATTCACAACATACACATGCACTTCACTCTTAGGCACACACGAGCTTATTATCAGCTAATGATGGTTTTTGATGAGTTAATTAGTTATGGAACCCGGGAGTTCACAGCAATAGTAGGTTCAAAGTCCACCTCCTTTGATAATAGAGATGCCGTTCATTACGGTCGAAGTCATAGGTCTAGCTCCGGACGAGCTACTAGGAGCATTCTTTATTGGGAATCCACAAGATTCTATGCCATCTAACATCTTCGAAGATATGTTGGGGAGAATCTGCTTAAGGCATGGGCTATTGCTAAATGAAGTTCTGCTACCAGGGTCGAACGATAGGCCACATACTCCCCCAGAAAGGTACACCGCTTTTAGCCGATTTTCCTATACTGCCAGGACACTTCCACTATTCAATCAGTATATTCGGGAGGTGTTGTCTTACTTAGGGATTTCCCCATCACAGTTGCATCCGAATGGATACGCATTGTGGAGTAGCTTATTTATTATCTTCATGGAGCACTTTTTCGGCCCCCTACTCCAGAGGAAGTCGGATTCTTGTTCAATGTAAAGAGTCGGGGAGATAATCCTTCTTTCACATTCATAGAGGGAGCCAGAAATTGCCAAATAGTGATTGGATCTTGGACCCGACTTAGCTACTTCAAAACCAAGTGGTTCTATGTTCGTTGCCCACTGGGGTTTTCCAGACGATGGTTAGTCAGACGTAAATGCTGCAATTTCTCTAGTGACTAACAAGATAGTTGTAATCGATGTTGAGTCTAACATTTTCTTTCCTTTACAACTGCAATTCCACGACTAAAAGGTGCCCGATTTTAAGAAATAGTATGAATTCCTCAAGAGAGGCCTGGTGAGATTAGAGAGATCGACTTGGTGCTTACGGATGAAAATTTGAGGGTCGTTGAGCTAATTGACCGAGACCAGAGCATAGGGCTTGAAGGATCCCTTAAGGAAGTCCCAACAAGACAGGCGAGGCGTAGGGCACTCAGGATTGTGATAATCGAGCAAGGTGATGAAGTGGATATCCCCACTGAAGACGAACCCATAGCCGTGCCCTTAGATAGTCCTCGACATTCAGAGGGAAAGAGAAAAGGCAAGGCGGTGGCTCATAAGCTTCATGAGTCTTCAAGATGGTAATCCGTGGTCATGTCCCTACCAGCCGCCTATGTTGGAATCTCGGAGGCACCTCCCCCACGAATGGATAATCCCTTCAAAGGACTCGATGACCTTCGAATTTCGGACTATGTATCGGTCCAACAAGACATCGGATTGGAAGGGCTTCAAATAACTTTAGACTTAGGCGAGTCACTTTTTACAAGTATGGCCAATATAACCGGTTGGTCAGGGAGTTTGCACATGCATACATACACCTCATGGCACTAAATGATTTCCAATCATAAGCTATTCATTTCTGGAGATTACCAACTCTGCTTCTCTTTTTATTTTATAGATACGATGAGGAGGCAGGAATCCATGCTTGGCAGCCTTCGCTCGGCACGCCATTCATTTAGTTCACATCATGAGTCTCATAGAGAGGTTGATAGAGACCGCGATCGCAGTTATTCCAGTCAAGAGAGGGAGCACTTTGAAAGGGAGAGGGATAGAGAGAGAGAGAGGGAATATAAACGTCGCTTCCGGTGACGCTCTCCAGCACCTCGTGGTCCAGCACAACCTTTTGGTTCCGGTAAACAACCTTTGGATCCTTCACATCAAATACTACCTTCTCAGCACCAAGGCCCGAACCACAGCATTGGAGGACTGGAACTGAAATTCCCATTACTACTGGACAAGCCATCATGGAGCCCACTAGGGAGGGAGTAGCTAGAATCGCTAAGCTGAAAAATATTTTTCGAATATTTGCTTTGATGGCTACATCTTTCCCCCACACTTAAAGAGAATTCCTGTTGTGGCAGAACAAATAAGCATGACTAAGTTCATGATGTCTATGGCCAATACCGGGAATGGATGAAGACCGTTAACAAAGTATCAGCAGTGGCCTTTGTGGGGGCAAAGACAATCGAAAAAATTAAGGACCAATCTCGCCCAAAAGGACCGCATAATCTAGATGCTTCACGATGAGAATGAGGTCTTGAGAAATTCAGAGATAGAGGCCAATAATAGGGCTGATGAGGCAACTCGAAGGATGGAAGAAATGAGGATAACACACTTAACCCTGATTAAGGAGATGGGACATCGGACCACTACAGTTATGGCTGAAAGAGATAAGGCACTTAAAGAGCTTGAAGAGCTTAAAGCCAAACTTGTTGAAATCATCAAAGAGAAAGATGATGCAAACAAAACCGCCCAGGAAGCATGTGAAAAGGCTATAGTGCTTAGGGATGGAATGGATGCGGCAATGCTTAAATTTCAGGAAGCCAAAGCCAATGTTGTGAATGAAGTAAAAGCGGCGAAGACCAAGTTGGAAGTTGACATTGAAGAACTTCTTATCACATACAATGCCAACGTCCTAAAGCATCAAAATCTAACCTGGCTCGAAAACTATCCATCACATCTATACAACACTTTGGTGTCACGTATTGGAAGATGAAAAGGCAAAGCACCAAGCTGAATCCATTGATGAATTTGAACTAGAGTACCGAGTGTTGAATGAGGATGAGAGAAGAGTTCAGTACGACATCACTATAACATATGAAAAGGAGAGACTCGGTACTCAACATCCGGAGGTTGGAGAGGGTTCTGGCGTTGAGCACCATGATGCGGTTTCGAAATCCTTATGCCAATCCTACCCGAATCTACTCCTGCGGTTGATCCTCGGTTTGTTCCCGCATACAATCCGGATCAACCGTAGTTGTCTCCAGCCCCGTGGGCACATCACTGAAGCTGTTCTGGCTGCGCCTGCAAGTCATTTTGAGGAAGGTATTCAAAACATCTCTTGGGCTTATTCAAAGTCGGGAGTGCTGCTTGAAGTGATCACTAACAGTTTTTTCTTTGTCTCTATTCAGTGATAGGAGTTGCGTTGGCCATGCCCCTGCACCCAAGTGTCGCACCACGAGCTGGAGTCCATCATAACAGAAACCACCACAACGACCACTGCCCCAACCGATGGAGCACAGGGGAGCACTTTTATCTTCGATGAACAAATGATGGAGGAACCTCTTGGCCACCAAAGCGGCCCTTTTGCCGATCTGCCTTTTGTCATGGGCGGAGATGCACCCATGATCAGCTCCTCAGGCCAACTGCTAGCATCACCAGAGATGCCCAAACAATTCATGAAGAGGAGATAATAGCTGAGATCAGCATCGAGATGGAAGCAGTTGTGAAGGCCAGCGGCATTTGAGGTGGGATGGTGGGTCCTAGTTCATCTCCTCTGCGAATGATTTCTCCAGAAGGCACGGTCGTCGACACAAGTGTGCCTCTCCCGCCTTCCAACGTCGATCCTATCCTTTCGACTCTGCCTTCAGAAAGCATTCCAATTCATGTGAGTTTAGAGGTTACCATAATTCCCTCGGTTGGAGATCTACCACCAAAAAGCAAGGAATCGAAGAGGCATCCGTGCAGTAGTTCCAATGGGTCCAAGAAAAAGAAGAAAAAGAAGAAAACGAGAGAATAATCATGTCTTATTGCCTCGATTTTGGAAGACAAATAGGAATTCCTTTTTGTTTCCTATATGCAGGGTATAGATGTGGTTCGTCCCCTGCTAGTAGGATCATGTGGAACACTTTTTTACTTATCCTTCTTTTCCAAAGAATAGTTAAAATAAAATTCCATTTTGTCTTCAGCACAGTTTGTATTTGTTTGCTTAAGTATTTTAGCGTTCGAACTTCCATTCAATGTACATGTGAAGTTTTAATCTTTGAATCGGGCCTGAGTTTATTCATTAAGTCTTAAAGCCACGGCTTCGGATCACAATCGAATGTTAAGTCGAGTTCTAATACTGCACTTTCTCGATCAGTAGCTGATACTTAAGTTTTGCCGCCAGTCCCGGGGACAAGATGAAAAGATTGGTCAGCATTCCCTTTTCATCTTTATAGTCGAATCACACTCGCTCATCTATTAGTGATCGCATCCATACGTTAGGGATTGTACTCGTGTGCCGGCGATCGGTCACACCCGCTTAAGGTTTGGAGATATGTTTTTGCTATGGGGACTTAAGTTATTCTACGGGCGATCAGTCACACCCGTTTGATATTTAGAATTTCGTCCGCACTTTAGGGACTCGGATTAATTTATGGGTGGTCAGTCACACCAGATTTACATTCCGATCCGCACTTCAGGGACTAAGAATTATCTTACGGGTGGTCGTTTCACACCCGATTTGTGTTTATATTCTAGTCCGCACACTGGGGATATAGAGTTAGCCGATGGGTGGTCAGTTACACCCATTTTGATGTTTATACTATAGTTCGCACTCTGGGAATCTAGAGTTGGTTAAAAGACAGTTGATCACATCTGTTGTGAGTTTTAGGATTCCATTCACACTCTAGGAATGGTAGATGTATCAGGATCGTGGATGATCAGATCACATCCATCCTAAGTTAAGAAGCAAGGTCGTTAGATAGATGGGTCCATCCTCCTCGAACTTAGTTTAAATACGGTTAAAGTCGTTAGGTGGATGGATCCACCCTCCTCGAAACTGCATTTTTAAGTTTACACTCCAGTTCGCATTCTGGGTATCTGGAGTTTGTTATGGGATTGTCGTGTATCAATCCTTTTCTGGCTTCAATGTGATGATTTGACCTGGAGCTCGGGTTTCACTTAGCGAGTGATCGGTCTTATCACAATCAATCCCTATTAGCTCTCTGTGGATTGTGATGGTCTATGACGCATTTAAAGATCATTGCTCAGGCTTGAAGAGATTGCATTTTATCTCTGAAATGAGAAAATACAGAAAAGTCAGCTGCCTTATTACAAATTCAAATTTCAAAATGCATAAACAAATTGCGAACGAAAAGCAGACTGAATTAATAAATAAAGCATGTTGTGTGTAGTAGCGATGAAGCTTTTGCTGTTCCAGGCTCTCGGCAGAGTGAAACCGTCGGCGGTCGATAATTTAAATGTGCCATCTCCCAATATTAGTTCAATAATATACGGCCCTTCCCACATTGGTCTCATATGTGAAGGAACTGGGTAAATTCTCTTAAGGATGAGACCGCCGAGTTCAAAGGTTCAAGATAGGACCTAGGCATTGTACAATCGAGAGACTCGACTTTGGTACGCAGCTGCCCTTAAATCAGCCTATTCTCGCTTCTCATAAAATAGGTCCAGAGAATCGACAAGTAACATAGCATTCGTCTTTGAATCATAATATGTCACACGATAAGAAGGTAATTCCATATCGATTGGAATAATGGCTTTTGAACTATAGGAAAGAGAAAATGGAGTGTTGATGGTCGCGGACTTGTGCATTGTCCGATAAGTCCACAAGGCCATAGGAAGTTCATAAACCCATTTCCCCCAACCTTTTTCAGTCGTTTCTTTAGAATGGACTTTATAACTTTATTAACAGCTTCAAACTACCCATTCTCTTGAGGGTGTGCAACTGCATAGAACTTCTTCTAGATATGGAATCGTTGATAGAAATCCTTAAATTCAACACGGTCGAATTGGGCTCCATTGTCAGTGATGATGGTATGCAGGAGACCAAATCGACATTTAATGTTGTGTACCACAAAATTGGTCACTTTCTTCATTGTGATAGTAGCAATGGGCTCGGCATCTTCCCATTTGGTGATGTAATCAACTGCAATGATGGCGTACTTCGCACCACCTTTAGCTAGAGGTAGAGAACCAATAATACCGATGCCCTATATTGCAAATGGCCACAGACTGACCATCTGAGTTATTTCGGTAGGCGGGGCTCTTGGAATCCGAGCATGTTTCTGACATCTGACACATTTCGTGGCGTAATCCGATGCGTCGCGATGTACAATCAGCTAGTAATATCCATATGAAGTACTTTTTTGGAAAGAGCTTGCCTCTCGGTGTGATCGCCACATTCTTCTTCATGCACATCATGTAGTGCTCGATCGATTTCATTGTGGGTGATACACCGGAGTAAAAGAATAGTGTATCCTCTTCTATGCATGACTCTATACTGAATAGTGAACTGCAAAGCCTTTTGAAGAACTTGTCTCTTTTCACTCCTGCGCTCTGGCAGGGTTTCATGCTCAAGATAGTTTTTGAACAGAGTTATCCATGACTCTTTATCGGGAATGACTTCAAATATCCAGTCTGTCTCCACCTGATCAATGCTCGGGGAAGATAATGACTCTACGGGAACGAGTCCTATTTGCTATGCCTCACTGGTACTGGCTAACTTTGCTAAGGAATCGGCTTTCTGATTGTGTTCTCAGGGTATACATAGATGGCATAAGAAGTAATATTTCCTGAACTCGAGCAAGATAAGCAGCCAGCCTTTGGTCTTTGGCCTGATACTCCCCACCGAACTTGGCACAAGTCTAATTGTGAATCGCAGTAAATCTCCATAACAATAATTCTCAAATCTCTTGCTTGTCTTAATTCAGCGAGCAGGGCTTCATATTCACCCTCATTGTTGGTCGCACGAAAATAGAATTTTAAAGCATAACGTATCGATCGGCCTTTAGGAGTTTCAACAACCCCGGTGCTTGAGCAGCGGTCATTTGATGCACTATCAGTAGGTAGCTTCCAAATGTATTTGGAAGATTCACTGATTTCGGGCAAGTCCTCCAGGATAGTTAATTCAGCGATGAAGTCTGTTAGGACTTATCCTGAATGGCTCGTCTTGGTCTGTAGGTCATGTCGAACTAACTCGGCTCGATATTCCACTTGAGTCGCCTGCCAGACGTCTCAGGCCGCGTAAGGACCTATCGTAAAGGCTGGTCGGTGTATACAATGATAGGATGAGCCTAAAGATACAGACAGAGCTTCTTCGAGGCAATGACAAAACAATAAGCCAACTTTTCCAGCTTCGGATATTTCTTTCTGCTTCGGTCAGTCGTTTGCTAATGTAATAGATAGGCCATTGTATCTGGTCCTCTTTTCGAATTAAGGCAGCACTAATTGCATTTTCTAACATCGCCAAGTAGATGTGCAATCTCTCATGGTTAATAGGCTTTGATAGAATGGGTGGTGTGGCGAGGTATTGAACCAGTGCTTGGAATGCGCCTTCATATTCCATAGTCTATTCAAAATTCTGTTTTCTTTTTTTGATTAGATTAAAGAAGAGAATGCACTTGTCGGTGGACTTTGAAATGAACCTACTCATGCTGCTAATTTCTCATTGAGGCTCTGGACTTGCTTTGTAGTTCTTGGAGTCTCAAGATTTCTGATTGCCCTGAACTTCTCGAGATTGGCTTCGATTCCTCGAGCATTGACGATAAATCCAAGGAATTTCCTTGATGTGACCCTAAAGTGACATTTCAACGGGTTGAGTTTCATTCTGTATTCTCGAAGGATGTTGAACTTCGTTTCCAGTCTTTAATATGATTGGTAGAGAATCGCGACTTCATAAGCATGTCATCCACATATAACTTTATGGTTTTTCCGATCTGGTTAGCGAACATTCGATTAACTAGCCATTGGTAGGTTGCTCGGCGTTCCTGAGTCCTAATGGCATGACTTTGTAGCAGTACAGTCCCAAATTGGTGATGAAACTGATATGTTCTTGATCGGACAGATAAAGGGGTATCTGATTATAGCTAGAATATGCATCCATGAAGGACAAGAGCTCATGCCCGGCCATTAAGTCTACAAGCTGATCAATTCGGGGAAGTGGAAAACTGTCTTTAGGGCAAGCTTTATTCAAGTCCGTGTAGTCAGCACATGTTCTCCATTTCCGGTTAGGTTTCCTGACGAGTACAGGATTGAACACCTATTCCGTATATAACGCATCTCGATAAACCCATTCGACCTGAGTTTATCTACCTCTTTCTTAAGGGCGGTAGATATCTGGATCCATACAGCGCTTTTTTGTTTGATCGGAACATGTGGAGGGTCAATATTCAATGTGTGGCTAGTGATGTTCGAGGAGATTCCACAAATGTCGAAATGCGTCCAGGCAAATATGTCAAGGTTTGCCCGGAGAAATTCAACCAATTCCTCCTTCATCTGTTGGCTTAGCTAAGATCCGATCTTTACCATTTTAAAGTCGTCATTATCATCAATCGAAACATCGATCATCAGCTCTGTCTGGGAAGTCTGACTGTCTTTGACTTCATCTTCGCTTTCGGTACCTTTCGGGTTAAGATCTCTTGGGAATTGGTTGGATTGCCTGGGCCCTGGCCCAGCTATTAACTATCAATTCTCAGCAAAGCGTACGCGGAGAGATTCCTCTACGCCTTTTCCTTTTTCTTTTCGCCGCACTTCCCACGCTTCAGCAACATAGCAGGCTCGTCCAGCAGCCTGGTCTCTCTGAATGACTCTAACTCGATGTCGGTAGGGAATTTTAAAGTCAGGCACCAAGGGGCAATAGCAACCCTGAACTCAGCTAGGGCCGGTCTGCCCAAGAAAGCGTTGCACAGTGAGTCTATATCCAATACAATAAACTGTAATATCCGGACACTCTGGCGTTCTCCATCTCCCAACTCCACTAGTAGCTCCACCATCCTAGTGGGCATAGTCGCGCTTCCATTGAAGCCATAAATATGAGACTAACGAGGCTTTAAATCTTTTACTTCCATCTTCATCTAATCATAAGCTCCCTTTAACAATATGTTCACTGAACTTTCACTATCCACTAAGATCCTCTTCATCCAAGCAGGATCTATTTGAGCTGAAATGACAAGTGGATCAATGGTTAGGTCTTCGACCTTATCGGCATCCCTATTCCAAGATACGATGTCATCTGTCATCGTTTTCTATTGTTTGGTCGGAGCCCCGTCTTCCAAATTACTAAAACATTCAAAACTCGCATGCCTAATAGAGATGGTATACGACTCCATTTCCCTCCAGCTCCGTTCCGCTAGATGAGGACCACCACTAACCATATTCATCACTAGCCTCCCACCGGTACGAGCGAGTTCCTCCAGTCTAGCCTTTTTGCTATTCGATTTTGAATCGAGGGGCCTTCACCTTAGACTGCGGTATCCGAACAAACTACTCCAACTTTCTTTCTTGGATCAACTTCTCGATAATATCTTATAAATGACGACACTCGTTCGTGTTGTGGCTAAAACTATCGTGAAATCCGCAAAACTTCCCCGTTTGGAATTTTCCGACGATTGCTTCTGAGCGGGTTTCTTATATTGAATATTATTGCAGGTCTACAAGTACATTTTCAAGATACGTATTTAAAGGAGTATAAGTGTCAAACATGGGGGCTTTACATCGCGGCCCACGATTCTGATCCCATTTCCTGTTTTGATTTCCTTTGCCTTTCTGTTGATTCTTTTTATTCTGTATGTTTAACTGCACCTTTCCAGAACTCTCCCTGGTTTGTTTAACAGCGACATTGCTTTGGATTCTTTCCATACTAGGTCCCACGTATCCTTTTTCCTAGACTGTTTCGCATCCTCTCATCTCAAGGACTGATCTGTCATGGAATAGAAATGGTCCAATGACGCAGGGGGTTTTCCAGCCAACCAATTGCCAAACTTGGAATCGGGATCGATCTTCTTAGTTGGTGCCATCAGAATTGAGTTGTCACTGGGATTACTAATCTCAGTGCATGCAGCATGAAACCTTTCTAGATAACATCTGAGTGTTTCTCCGGGAGCTTGAGTGACACTCGAAATGGTATTAACATCTTTCGGCTGTGTAACATGCATGCAGAAATATTCAACAAATTTCGTTGCTAACTTGTCAAAACATGAGATAAATCAAGGTGGTAGACGAGTAAACTCGCTTTGCCCTCTGAGGAGATCGAGAAACTTTTGCATTTGACCGCATCATCGGCTCGTGCAATGTTCATTAACCATTCATACTTTAAAATGTGCTGGTTAGGGTCAGAGCTCTCGTCATAAACAGGTAGAGTTGGCATTCTGAATCTCTGAGGCAGTTCAGCATAAAGGATATCATCGGTGAAAGGAGTATAACTCCGGGAGATTCCTTAGTTGTCATTGGGGTGGCCCTGACTTTCATGGATCATTGTTAGGATGTCTGGCATTTGGACATTTCGGGCATTATGTGCCAATGTGTGGTCGGGTTCCACAATGCGAGGATGGGACGATCACGGTTGACGGTCCGCATCTCGCCTCCTTGGTTCTAGGTTTTCAGAAACATAAGGCTCGGGAGTGTACTCATGTTGGCGACGGTTCGGATCTTTCCGGTTTTGGGCATCAGCTCCCAACTCAATAGTTGCGATGGCAGTGCGGTTGTCAATAATATGATAAGGAATAGTACCTCCTCAAGAGAAGGGTCTGGTCTGATGGTTGGTTAACAGGCCAGCTCTCGGTTGTCCAAGATTCAATGTGCATTGATATCCACTAGCCTGTCTATAGCTTTCATCAAGCCGTGGATGCATGGATTTATGATTGTAGTCGGATGAGGCTGAACTTTCAGCAGATGAATAGGAAGCCTGAGCCCTCTTGGATCTCCTTCGTCTTTCATGGTTCAGTCGATTGGTTAACTCCGCGTTGGCATAGAGTTGCTGAGTAAGCTAATGATGGCTTTGAGTCAGCCCTTGCAATAGCAGTTGGAACTCTTCCTTGATGACAGGGCTTGTGGATCTGAAGGTCCGGCAGTATTCTGGTTGGTAGGATGAAGTTGTGCAGGGTTCTTTCTATCCCGTCCTTCTGGATCTGCTGCTATTAAAGTAGTCCTGATGTTGACCATGGTGGACATCGAAGTTCACTCCTAGACTTGGTACAAATCTAAATAGGATGGAAGAACTCTAGGCTTGAAATCTAGATCTCGTCCTTCGATTCTTGCAATCTGATATCGGCAGTAGATCCAATGAGCAGGAGAAAAGCTGGATTTTATCGATGAAAGCACCGAAGTGTTTGTACCAAAATCAGGCACAACACTCTTAAGATGTTTTTGAAGAGATAAAATGAAGAAGATAAATGTAAAATGAGATAGATCTAACAAACACACCAATCAAAAAATAAGAAAATGCAAAGAAACAGATGAAATTAGAGTGGTTCGGTGTATTTCCTACACCCACCATGAAATGGATGATATTTGTTGAACCTACACCCACCATGAAATGGATGATATTTGTTGAACTTTACTCATTGATTACATAAGATTACAACAGTACAATTGAAGTTTGACAATGATTTCGGCAGAGTATCAGCGTAGAGAAGCCAAAAAAGTCCATTTTCTATAGGTTTAGGGTCACTGTTTATAGGCGTAGGCAGCAAATATCTCGTCTAGATCTCTGAAGACTTCTTCCCTCACGTGGGTAGGCCCACAGGATCGAGTTCAGGTGATTTCGACTTGATATGGTAACGATACGAATTGAGTTCATATCGATCCATAATTGGTCCTTTTGGGCTAAAATTGATCATGTACATTCTTGAAGTTGTAGACAAGCTCCTGTGAAAATTTGGTGGCATTTGAACTTGTAGATTTTGAGTTATGATCGATGCAAGTTTGAATTTTTTGAAGGCTATCGAGTTTGCATCGCTTCTGTTCTTATCGCTTCTGGGCACGTGATGATCGATGACGCGGTGCTAACTTTTAGGATCGATTCACTCTTCATGCCAAGCGACAGAGCATTTCCCTTGGACGTACCTCATTCGTATCAATGCATTTTAGCCTCGTTCGTATTGATAGTTTGTTGCCCACTTCTTACCAATCAGATATGAACTTTTGTGTCGCTTTCTTTAGTTAAGATCAGATCGATAGCATACATTCCCATTCGTATTATTATAGGCTCAAGTATTTCATATCGATGATTAAATGGCCTTTTCGTATTGATAGAAAAAAGGTGACGTTCGCATCGATCCATGTGGCGCTTCTTGTATCGATCAATGGTTGATCGATATGAAACATATGAATGAGTGGATTGATACAAAATTTATGGTTTGATCAACATGAAGCAACAATCCCTTATGGATAAGAATTGACTTGATCCTGTTGGTTAAGAAGAAGAACGCACTCGATCGGTACGAAGTGGGGTAAATGTGATGGATATAAAGTGGAACTGTTTGCTTAGTTGGATACGAAATTGCTAATGCTTAGTCATGGACTTGAAGGAGTTTCCTAGGATGGATGCAAACGAGGATAGGTACGGTAGTTGTTGCCTTGGAGGAATGCGAATGAGTTTGGATTTGATGGATACAAACTAAGGGCTTTGATTTCGACTTTGGTCGATTCATAGCTCTTACCCGAAATAGCTAGCTCCTTGGCCCGAAATAGTTTGCCTCAGAACTCGAAGTAAACCTAGGGATGACTCGAAGCAAACCCCAAGCGACTTGAAGCGACTTGACTTGAATCTATCAATATCTTGAGCATACGAACTCTGATTGACTTGAAATTTGAAACGCCTCATAGCTTTGCTTGTCATGTCATGTTAATTCTGGCTTGATCCGGACTCGGACAAAATTCACCAATATCCACAATGAACCCGGGTACAAACGATCTTCGAAACGGAATGTCTTTGGTCTCCAGCCAATCCCTTGGTGTCACGGCCTTCCAAAAGGCAGGATAACATGTATTTTTGATAACATCCTGTATACTCTACCTACCGTATCGAAATTGTTTCAGAGTTGGAGCCTCTCCACCCTCGCTTATGAAAGCATTTGAGGGTATGTTGATATTCGAGCCGATCTTGCCTATCATTTCAATAATTGAGAAATCTCTAAATTCATTCAAGTTAAAGGAGACGTCTCTTAGAAAATTCAAATACGACGTATCTCCAATAGAGGTTTTAGCAGCTTAGCCGCTAATTGATAGGGGAATTGTAGTAGTTAGCGGTTCTTGAGGAGAAATGGGATTCTGGGGACTCAGCTTCTCGGTAATTGTTAATTCTGGAGAAGGTAGGATAAATGGATCGGGGCACAACCCCAGTGATTCACCATAGGACTCGTCACCTTCCTTGGTGGCATGAAAGTCACTATTGCCGTCATTTATTGTTTCCCTTCTCTTCTTTGAAATGGTTCATCTTCTTCCTCTGGGATCAAGGACATCCTATGAGTCTCGTCCCTATCTTATAGAGCATCTTCTCCGGAATGCAAATCTACATCAACTTCATGAACATCATTGGGTCGACATCACTCGATGGACTGACCATATTACCCTAAGCATCCTCGTCAAAGCTACGATCAAGGGCATAGGAATGAGTTTGCATCCTAGAGCCACTCGATGTTGAAGGCTCTTCGGCTAAAGCAAAACTTTCACTATGTAGTAAGCCAAACCTTCGAAGGTTCCTGTTTGTTAGAAGGGACTCAACCGAGCGCTCAGAAGCTCTCACGGCCTTCAAGAGTTCAAGAATTTCCCTAAGTTCAAAATTACTTTCTCACCTTGGGATAGATGTAATAAAATCTGTAGAGGGTTAGGGATGTGAAACATCCTAGTAAGGAAGGGGCCAGGGAATGGAGGCTTATCTCCTGATATCCAAAGATGATCGAAACCCTTCAGACATCGAACGAAGAAATATTCATTTTTGAAAGCTGGTCATTTGTTGTGAAGATATCCTCTAAGCTTCTATAATCATAAAGGAAGGGCAATCTTGCCTCCTCTTGAATTATACAAGGAATGTTAGCTCATTAATCCTTGAAGGTCGCATGAGCCTGATCATGAACATGATATACAGTGAACTCAGGAGTGCATAACCGTTGGGATGAACTTGGAATGGTAGAAAGCCTTTTTCTTGAAGTATCACGTTCAAGATTTGATTAAATAGTGGCATGAAACTAGTCAAGCACATTTATCTACTTTATGCAATGAAGACTTCTGGAGGACTATATGCAATCGAGGGAGCAACCGAACATCGCTCTTTGGAATTCCGTGCTGCATGCATATTTTTGTAAACGATCTTGTGGACAGAATTAAGGCACTTGTTATGGAGGATCAATTAAGATTCTTATCCTAAGAGGCAACTGATTGAGCACAGGCCTAACAGAAATATGTAGGCTGTAGAATTTAGAGGAAGTAGGTTGACTTGACCCTAAAGGAATGGATAGAGAAATTAGGGCAGTTGATGACTCAGTTTCTACGGGTATTGATGCTCCTACACCTGATTTGTGGTGGGATGATCAACGTACCATTCTAGATAATAAAACTCATTGCTCAGGGTCAGTTATGCTTTAATTCTTGTAAGAATTTCCCATATGATTAATGCTCAAAATCCAAAGGAAGTGGACATGTGCTGACCAATCGAATTTAAAGTATTGACCAGGGAAAATGCAGTGTGTTATCTATGTGAAGTGAGTCTAGTGTCCCAAACACTACAAACAGACCATCCCGTGTAGATAGCTCACTAACGTTGACAAAATGATCTGTATCGTCCTTTGAAATTATCTTTCTTTACTCACCTTTTGCCAATTGACAATCGATATGAGATCCGTTGTCCAGACCAAAGTGGAAATCTTTACTTTTAAGGATCATTGGTAGTGTAGAAATAGAAAGGCAATGCGATATGATCATCTAATACGCTCAATTAAATACGATTGACTTATTGGAAGATTGTGTCGACTGCTCTATACCGCCGGCACAAATAGTATATAAATAGTGCACTCCTGCTGTGCCCGACCGATATACGATGATCATTAGGGTCGAAATAAATCAATATAACCTATATATCTCAAAGAACATGGACGAAATATAATATCATAGAAATAACGGAGGAGATAGTAATAGCATTATGAACAGACTGTCATCTTTACATTATAATATCCATAGAGTTATACATTAATAGTAGTATTTATACAATGGGAACAAACTAAAATAAAATGTCTCAACAAATGGTAACATGCAAGCACTATCACGGGTTCCATAGCGCTGATCAACAGAAAAAGCATAGACTTCATATGCATATAATACGAGATAGCTCCATCCATCTTGTCCTTCAAACGGCTACTGCATCACCTAGAACTATTATCTAGTCAACCCATTTAAGAGTACCTAAAATAATAAGAGGTAAAGCATAAAACCTTGGGTCAGACAACAGTCTGGCGTGAGCGGTAAATAAGTCTCAAAATACTAAGTAGGCAAATATGGTAGGGACAATAGTACTCGAACCTTACCTGACATGTCCCTGCAACCAATGATTTAGCACATATCACTTTAATATGCAACTCTATAATATCACAAAGATATACCACCAACCAAATAAAAGATATCAGTCTTTCTGATGTTCCTAACGCCAAAACCTACTTCTCATGATGTCTTTGAGTGATAGCCTACCTAAGAAAGCAACCAATGCAATCATAGCAGCCATAACATCCATCAAGCAATCCTTGCTATCACTCCACCCTTATGCCTTGAATATATGACAACTCATATGACCACCAAGCCAGGGACTAATGGAAATCCCGATTCTCTATTGCACTTTTTTATCTTAGAGCCTAAAGCTAAATATATGTCTCGTAGCTGGACACTAGACCCAAAGCTATAGGTCTTTGGTATACTAGTCCCTTCATTGATCCATGGGCGTCCCTACTTACAATACCCCTACTTCGAGTACAATTGAAAATTCTTTGAGTGTCAAAAATTCATTAGCCCATATAGTCGAGCCCTCCTTTGATCCATTTGGACATCGAGCCCTCTTGCTCAATCCAGCTTCTATTATTCATGAGGAACAACACCCACGTTCCCCGATCCTACAGCCTCCTTCTTTATGAGCCACCATCTTCAAAACCTACTCCCCACATGAGCCAACATCCAAAGACCATAGCTTTTCTTCATGTTGTTATATCGCCATCCACCCTTGATGAGAATGATTTAACACCTCCAGCACAATCTAAAAAGCATTCTCTTCCTACGCTGAAAGTTCCACATCCATACCACTAGGTGTGACAACTTGGTACCGACCTAACCTCCTCTACTCGAAGCCGAGTTCAACCCTTAGCTCCAAATATTGTGTGATTTAGTCCATAGCCTCTTGCCATCCTCTAGAGCCTATCTACCATGTTTCACCCAATTTCGACAAACTTTGCCTCTGATTTGCTCAATTCTCTGGCCTAACTTTCTATGCAAACCCAACATTAGCACACACCATCAAATCATATCATCCAAATATAGAACAACAAGCATTTCCATTCAATCAAACTTGCAATCCATCAAAATAAGATAAATAAGTTAATTTCTAAATAAATCAACATATAGCATGATATATGAACATAAGCAATAATGATTTCTAATCAGTCTAGGACAAATTCATAGTTTAACATGTGGTTAAAATTAGCGAAAGTTTTATGACTAAAAGTCAAATCTAAACATGTCAAATCCTATAATTCTACCATATAAACATGCATAGTATAGTGAGAAGGCACAAACCACACACCAGTTAGCGAATTCAACCAATTATTATGTAGAACTAGTCTGGACAGTGAAGATCAAATTCGATTAGCAAAGGAAAGTGATCTAAATCAAGCAAATGGATGATCTTTATCTTCCAATCAACGCTCTAAAATCTAATCAACAATCGAGTGTTATCTAAAGAGAGATTTGGATGAACTTGGATAGATTTAGGGCCAATTAGGGTTTAGACCTAATTTGAAATGAGAGGGAAAAGTTTTCATTTGACTTCTACAACCCCTATTTGTAGGGGTTCTCTAATTAGACTAATGTGCCAACTAATGGGCTTCACTAATTGCACACTAACTCTAATTAGCATTTTTAAAATTTAAAGCATGAAAACTCCATATTTGCAAGTGCATTTTTCAATTATGACCACTCTAGGAAGTATGAAACTATCATCCTGAAGCAATGGAACTAATTTGAGATCCTTTTTCAACTCGTGTCAAAAGTTATAGCCCAAACAAGGTTTTTGAGGTCAAAATTGTCAAATAGAAATTCGAGAAAAACCATAAGCGCGTAAAATGTCTTTAAGAGTCATATCCCAAAATTATGGAATCATAGGACCTTATGTGAATAAAATAATGATATTTTACGATCCTACGATAGTAAAATATGGGTCGTTACATTCCCCCTAAGAATTTCACTTTTGAAATCCCCAAACAAGCCAAAGTATATGCAACCATTGTCATCCTGCATACCTGTTAACCATGAGCAACCATCACCCATATCAAATAAGCAGTCATGCAAACAATAATACAGGTGGTCTATCCTAGCATGAGTAATAGTAATATATCAATATTACTTACAACGTTGAAAGTACATACGAGATCCTACCATTCAAAGAGCCACAAACACTTATTCATCAAGCTCTCCTCCATATCCCACCTATAGTCATCATCACTACCGCTCCATTGTACCTTCACTAGCTCTCGTCCTAACCTATTGCATATCATAGCCAACGTTACAAACCAGCGTACGAGGTCTAACAACTTCTGGTTCTATCTCAACATCTTCTGGCTAATCCATTGTAATCATCAGGCCTAAGTTGTGCAAAAACTTCCATACGTAGTAGACATGAAAAATATTGTACACCCCAATATCCTTTGAGATAAGTCGACTCTATATGCTATTCTTCCAATTCTCTCGACTATCGAAAAGGTCTTATAAATCTCGGTGCCAACTTCCCCGTTCTACTGAATCGAACCACATTTTTAAAGGAGAAACCTTCATAAATGCCATATCTTTGATAGAATATTCTAAATTATTCGTCTCTTATCAATATAGCTTTTCTATCGGTCCTAGGAAGCTTTCATTTGTTGCCGAAGGATCGCAATCTTCTTTGAAGCCTCTTTAATCATATTTGTCCCAAGTTCAGCTTCTTGACCGCTTCCCACCAACATGATGGAGCATTATATGGTTGGCCATATAATGCGTCGTATGGTGCCATACCAATAATCGATTGATGACTATTGTTGTATGCAAACTCCACCAAATGGAAATGATATTCGGATGATCCCCTGAAGTCTATAATTCATGCTTGTAAAAGATCTTCCAATATACAATTTACCCTCTCGATTTTCCATCTTTTTGTGAGTGATATTCTATGCTAAGATGCAGCTCATTTCCCAATGCCTCTTGTAAGCTCTTCCAAAACCCACTAGTAAATAGTGGATTCTGGCCACTCACAATGCTCTTTGGCACACTGCGGAAATGCACTATCCCTTTTACATACAATTCAGCCAGCTTGGATGCCATTCTACTTAACTTGATAGGTATAAATTGCACTCTTGGTCAACCGATCTACTATGATCCAAATGCCACCATATCCTAGTTGAGTCCTCCGCAGTCCATCAATAAAATCCATTGATACTAGTTCCTACTTCCAATCTGGAATTTCTAGCGGTTGCAACAATCCACTAGGTCTCTTTTACTCTACCTTTACCAAATGATAGTTCATACACTTTGAGATGAATGCCAGAACATCCCCTTCATGCCTTTCCAATAATAGGTTTGCTTTATTTTTCGGTACATCTTGTTACCACTAAGATGAATGGTCAGCCTAGAATGGTGACACTCTCATAACACTTCATCTCGTAAGTCATCAACATCAGAATAAATAGTCTTCCATCCTTATGAAGCCACCCTTCCCGGTCGAGTCTATATTACTTCATGTCTTCAGATTCTACTTCCTTTACTCTCTTTTCTTTGATCTCCGCCAACCTAACATCTCGCTTCTGGCTACCACCTATTCTTTGAATTAGAGTAGGTCAGATTGAAAAACTTGGTAACGTCTCTAGTTCCAGCTCATAATGCTACCTAAAATCATATTCAGCACTGCACTCTATATGCTTCCATTCCAAGAACATCTCTCCCAAATTAGCATGTCCTCTACTCAATGCATCAACGGCCACATTTCCCTTTCTCGAAGTGTAGGAAATACTAAAATCATAATGGGTCAAGAACTCCAACCACCGTTGTTGACGAAGGTTGACATCCTTCAGAAAGAAAAACTACTTCAAGGACTTATGATCTTTAAACAATTAAGACAATTCTCCTAATAGATAGTGCCTCCATGTTTTCAAAGAAAAAACAATTGCTGTAAGTTCCAAATTGTGAGTTGGATAATTCCTCTCATGCAGCTGTAGCTGTTGACTAGCATAGGAAAAAACTTTTCCTTTTTGCATCAACAACACACCCAATCCGGTACCATAAGCATTTGTATAATGTCAACTCCTCATTCCCACTTGGAATAGTCAACACTAGCGCACTCATCAACCTCTCCTTTAGAATCATAAATGCATGTTCATATTTCACATCCCATAAAAAGTATGATTTTTATTTGTTAAATTGGTCAACTATACCGCTACCTTCAAGAAATTCTTTATGAAGCGTCTATAGTACCTCGCCAATCCTAGAAAACGACTCACATTCGTAGCATTCTTGTGCTAATTCTAATCCTAGATCGTTGCCACCATAGAAGGATCCATGGTTATATCCTTTCCCGATACGACATGACCAAAGAATCTCACTCCAGAAGTGACACTTAGAGAACTTTGCTCTTAGCTTGTGCTTTCCCAATATCTCTAGCACAAACCTAAGGTGCGATATGTGCTCCTTTTCAGTTCTGAGGTAGACAAGAACATCATCCATGAATACAAGAACAAACTTATTCAACTGGTCTCTGCGATTCATAAGATCTACAAAGTATGTCGGAGCATTGGTCGATCCAAACGGCACCAACAACTACTCATAGAAGCCTAATGGCACAAGAAACGCAGTAATAGGCACACTCTCCTTTGCTACTCTCAACTGGTGAAATCCCATTTCCAAATCCATTTAGGAGAACAACTTTGTACCATGCAGCTGATCAAACAAGTGATCAATGCATAGGAGTAGTACACGTTCTTCTTCGCCGCTTTATTCAGCCCACAATAATCCTTTCACAACCTCAAATAACCATCCGCCTTCGTTGCGAATACTACAGGTGCGTCCCACTTAAATATGCTCCTTCAAATGAATCCTTTCCTCAATATGTCATTCTTTTGCACCTCTAATTCCTTATGCTCTCTCGATGACATACGCCTCAAAGGCATACATATCGGTTTGACTTCCTTCGATAAGTCTATCCAAAACTTGATCTCTCTATGCGGCGGCAATCCAGTCACTTCCTCAAAGACATCTAGATAGTCTCTAGCAATAGGAACTAATGATAATCCTTCTTGTGGAACCTCAAGCGAATATATAAATTAACCACCAATGGCTTCTCGCAATCCACTATGGACACATACTTCCTAAGTCAATCCATAACGTGATAATCCCATACCTAACAAAGTTCAAAACCAATAATCATAAAACAAAGAACATCCCTAACTCGATACAATTGTACCATGACAAACCATTCAAAAATTAGTAGGGCCTCCAACGGGGTTTGTCAATATTAGGGCTCGGTCTACTATCTCGGGTACCAATCCCAGTCCATCTACTAGGTCACTACAGATAAATGAATGAGAAATACAAGTATCAAACAAAACTCGAATAGGAACATCACTAACAGAAAGCATACCTTGGATGACAACCTCTTTCCCCTTCTCTTTCGCCGATGAAGCACTCGATTAAGTTGGGACTACATACAAAGCATACGCTTTCACAACATGCCTATCCTTAACGGTTCTAGGCAATCCTTCTTCAAATGCCCAGGCTTGTCATAGTTTTAGCCTTTCACCTTCTCACTCGCCTTGTAGTCCTTAATCAAATAACCATTTTTGTTGCATCTAAAACAAGTTTCACTCACCATGCTCTGTATTTCCCTTACAAATGATTTCGAAGATGTATCGGCATGAGTTATAATCAAAGTTCTATTGGCATGAGTCCTTAATCTAACACAAGAATTTGAAACACTATGTTTTAACCATTATGGATGCAGAAACACAGTATATGATTTTATTAAGGTTTTAGGATACTATTGAGGGAAAACCTGCTCCGCTAAGCGGCGTGGTCTCACTAGATATCCAAGTGGTTTGAGATGGTAAATTGTTATTCATACCAGGCCTTTTAGCCGACTCGAAGTTTTTGTTTCCCCTTCAATTCTCGGGTACACAATTGATTTTGAATAGGTTAAGAGTTAAGGTTTTTAGGTATTCTTTAGATGAATAAAAGCTTCCAAGGATCTGCATATGGCAGAGTGTTATTAGAGTTCTTTTATTTCGCTGTGTGTTTGTATGTGAAGGCAAAATGTTTTCTTGCCTATCTATATGCACTAATCCACCAAGAAGCATCTTCATATGTCTCTTTTTGCATATTTTATAATAATTGTATGTTATCTGAATGTGGTTTGCGAATTTGGATTATGTAATCAATTTGAAATATTTTGAAACGGAATGTGGAATTTGTTTTGCTGTTTAATTTTTTTCCATATTCTTGTGTTTCTGTGTATCAATGTATCTAATATCTCCATGTTTAGTCACCGAGGATTAATAATTATGGATGACTATTGCATCCGTAGCCGTTAGTTTTGGGCCTTCAAATAGATGGATGTTACAAGTTGGTATCAGAGCATAGGTTTACGAAACTTTAAAAAATTAAACCTTAAAGATTTTCCAAACATAATCCAATGAATCGGATATTAAGATTGGGGTTTAGGTTAACGCTACATTGACGTACTTGTATTTGTTATATATAGTTATATATGTATGTATGTACTCTACGCTCTCTTAGACCGTTCTTTTGTATCTTACTAAGGCTTGTTTACAGATTTACGAGAGAAGGAGACATAGAAGAAGGAAACAAAAGAGGAAATCCCCGTGGAGGAAGCACCACAACTAATGGAAATTCTGGACCCACTACCACGAGAAACTCGTGTCGATCGGCTAATGCTACTAACCAAAATACTAATGCCAATGTGAGTGTTGGTAATTCACCAATTGACACAGGGGCGATGTATTAGTCATTTATTGGTATGATGCAAGAGGGAGCTACTGCGGGTGTTGTTGCAAATACAGGAGGAGCTAATCCTATGATTCCAATTGGGAATATTGCTTTGCTGAGTAGAGATTACACCAATCTAGATGGGAAGCCATTTTTAGGAAGCCATAGAAGTTCAGAATTGCCTGTAGCGTTATGGGTTTATATTTACTGATTAGGGTCTGAAAGATGGAAAAAAAGAGGAGGTTGGCCTCTAGGCAGTTGCAGGGGTCAGCACTGCATTGGTGGAACAGTGTCACTGCCAAAGTTCCGAAAGAACAGTTAACTTGGAATTATTTTAAAACGAGATTTAAGAAGAAGTTTATATCTAAGTTTTCCAAGTCCGAGCTGTCTAGATGAAGGAATTGAAAGTGCAGCTAGTGGATCTTGAAGGAAGGAATTTTTTAGACTAAGAAGTTCACCTTGGAGAGCGGCCGCAGTGTTCGTGAAGAAACCAGATGGGTCAGTGAGGATGGTATTGATTATCATAAGTTAAATGAAAGGAACATTAAGAATAAGTATCCTTTGCCAGGAATAGATGATATGTTGCATCAGTTGAGTAGAGCCAAAGTGTTTTCCCTGGTGGATTTGGTGACGGCTTTCCATCAGTTAAGAGTGGCGAAGGACAGTATCACTTTGACAGCATTTCGAACTAAATATGGTTCATATGAGTGGGTTGGTGATGCCATTTGGATTAACTAATGTACCTACTTTCTTTGTGGATTTGATGAACCGATTTTTTCGAGAGTATTTGGATAAGTTTGTTCTAGTGTTTATAGATGACATTCGAGTCTACTTTAGGGATGAGAGAGAGCATGAAGTTCATCTTAGAGTGGTACTTGAGACGCTGAGGAAAAATCAGCTAAAGGCTAAGTTTACATGTGTCATTTCTAGAAGAAAGAGATAAAATTTCTTGGTCGCATGGTTTCCAAGAAAGGATTGTTAATTGATCCAAATAATATCAAAGCTGTAAATAATTGGAAGTGACTAGAGACGGAAACTAAGATCAAGAGTTTCTTGGACTTGTTGGCTACTATCGAAGATTCATTAAGTATTTCTCACGGATAGCAGTACCCTTAACTAAGTTAACCAGGAAGGATGTGAGATTTTTATGGTCCGATAAATGTGAGGAAGCATTCCTTAAGTTAAAGCATTTGTTGACCAATGCACCAGTATTAGTAGTTTCAGATGGAAACCAAGGATTGGTGGTGTATGCTGATGTGTGTGGAACTGGATAAGGAGCGGTGTTGATGCAGAGTGGTAAAGTCATTGCATATGCATCTAGGCAGCTTAGACCACATGAGGTTAGATATCCGACTCATGATTTGGACTTGGCAGTTATGATCTTGCATTGAAGATTTCGAGACATTATCTCTTAGGTGAGAGAGTTGAGTTGTATACTGATTATAAGTCTTTATGGTATTTATTCTCTAAGGAGTTGAATATAAGACAGCAGAGGTGACTGGAGTTTTTAGCTGCATATGATTTTGGTATAGAATATACACTAGGAAAAGGTAATAAAGTGGATGATGCTCTTAGTAGGAAACATCAGAATGTGATGTTAGCTATGTTGGCGGAATGAAAAATTTAGAAGCTTTAGTCTGTTGTGATGTGAAGTTAAGATAACTGCTAGTTCTAGTCAGGATACTGCCATGTTGCCTTGTTTGGAAGTTTGACCAGCATTGATTGAGAAAATTGCTTCTAAGAAAAAGGAGGATTCTATATTAGCTGAAAGGATCAAAAGTCTAAAGGTTGGAACAAAGGTCGACGATTTAAAGGACTTTAGCCCTGACTAGAGAGGATGGTTGCGAAAGAAGGGATTATTTTATGTTCCAAATGTGGAGGACTTAAGGACATAAGTTCTTGGAGAGTGTCATCAATCCAAGTTTACGATTCATCCTGGAGGAACAAAGATGTATCAGAATATGAAGAGGGGCTTCTATTGGGAAGGCATGAAAAGGGATATTGGTTTGTAGGTTAGACATTATGCAAACTGTCAATAAGTAAAAAATGAAAATCAAAAATCAAGTGGGTTATTTAGCCTTTAGAGGTTTTAGTTTGGAAATGGGATTCGATATCCATCAATTTTATAAATGGGTTTCCAAGGTCAAATAGAGGTAATGAAAGTATATGGGTTGTAGTGGACAGATTGATCAAGAGTGCCCATCTGATTCCAGTTAAGTCAACCAAAATGGTACTTGTTTTAGATAAGTTGTTCCTAAAGAACATCGTTAAACTGCATGGATTTCCTAATTGTGTAGTTAGCGACAGAAATGCATTGTTCACTAGTGAATTCTAGAAAAGTCTACAGGAAGTAATGGGTACCAAGCTTAATATGAGTACTACCTATCATCCTCATACAGAGAGTCAATAAGGTACCCGAAGATTTATTAGGAGCTTTTGTATTAGAATTTGGTGGATCTGGGGAGGATTATCGACATTTGATTGAGTTTTCCTATAATAATAGTTATTAGACAAGTATAGGAATGGCGTCGTTTGAAGCTATGTATGGAAGACCATGCAAATCACCAACATGTTGGTTGAAGACTAGAGATAGATTAGTCTTAGGTCCAGATTAGTTAGAGAGGCGTCAGAGAAGATTGAGTTAATCCAGGGTAGGATGAAGAAAGCTCAGTCCAGATAGAAGAGATATGCAGATAAGAGGCGTAACGACCTAGAATAATCAGTTGGAGATAAGGTTTTCATAAAGTTATCACCTATGAAGGGTGTGGTACAATTTAAAAAGTCAGGGAAGTTATCCCCAAGATATGTTGGTCCTTTCCAGATTATAGAAAGGATTGAAAAGCTCACATACAGAATAGAGTTGCCAAGCAGTTTCGCAGGTCCATAATGTATTTTATATGTCTCATCTTTGCAAGTATGTGCATGATCTAATGACTACTATTCCTTCGACGGGGTTGGATGATTTAGTGGTAGAGCCTAATTTAACTTTTGTTAAATAACCAATTCGGGTTGTAACTAGAGATGAGAAAAGATTAAGAAACAAGACAGTCAGGTTGATGAAAGTTCAATGGAGCGACAAGGAGAAGGACTATGCTTGGGAGACAGAGGATAGGATTAGAGATACTTATCCTGATCTGCTTTGAGGGTATGTCTATATTAGATTTATATAGTTTGTTTCTAGTCAGTTAGACTGGTATTGTTGTTAGGAATTGTTACAAATGATTGATATGTTTAGTATTTAGTCCTACTGAATTTCGAGGATGAAATTCTTTAAGGGGGGAGCATGTAACATCCCTAATTTTTTATAACATTATTCAAAAGATTTAGTCAGATAAATTAAATAAAATAATGATGATAAGGAAATTGAGATTTCATTAAATTAACATACAACCATGCTTACTAACTGAATAAATGGCTTTAATTTGGTTTAAGGGCTAATTTAGTTACACATGGGCATATTAGTAAAATAGCCTCCTTATCATTTTACACGGATACTACTTCTCTTCTACGTCCATTCACGTTTCATTTTTCTCACAGTCATAAAAATCTAAAACCTAAAGCCGGCCATTACCAAGTAAGGGAAGGAGAAATTTTAATCTAAAGCTAAGAGTCAAGCTAGGAAGGATTAATCAACATGAATCTCAAGTTCCTTTTCAAGTTTAAGGTGAATAATAATTCTTACCATCTCTTTATGGTTTTATAATCATGTGATTTCAGATTTGAATATTTATTTTTTTCCATGATATATTGGATGATGATATGCTTGAACTTATTAATTGTTTGATTTTAAACCATTAAACTGTATGAAATCCATACGGTTTAGGGTCAAAACCATGTTTTATTGATTTTATAATGCCATGTTACATTTTTGTATTAAGACAAACATAATTTTGAAGATGGTTTTAATTTTCAGAATTTTCCAAGCTATGGAAATTTTATTATGAATTTTTAAAGGAAAATATGACGAAAAATGGGTTAAATATTTATTTTGTGAATTTCAAGAAGAAATTGGGTCTAAAATTTTTAATATGTTTGATTACATTATTAATTCGAAATTCAATGATTTTTGGGGATTTTTCGAGGTTGATTTATAAATAAATTTTTTAAAGGAAGGGATTTTCTGAAAATGTCGGTTTTAGGTTATATAGACATGTTTTAATATTTAATCCTTTAATTTAGATCTGAATTAATGCACTTGTTTTTTAGGTAAAGTAATTGAAATGTTTTATGGCAGCAAATCAGTGTTTTACAACAAGGCAAGTTGTTATAAAGAAATTACTTAATTTTGCTATAATTCAGCCTTTAATCAGAGAAATTTGTTTTTCCTTTAATGGAAAGTACCTTTCGACTCCCTTTATTCAGCCTCATCATAGTCGAAACCATCACTGTCGAAACCACATAATCAACTGATACACATAGTATCTCCTGGAAGATACATAGTGGATTGGAAGATGGATGGAGGCCTTGGTGTCGAAGGGGAAGCCTTCGATGGGGTCGAAACCCTACTTTGTTTTAATAAATTAAAGTCTTTGCCTTTTTTTGCTTAAAACTTTCAACTTAGTCGAAAATTATTGTTTTCAAAAGGGTGTATGTTTAACTTTAAAAGAAGGTTGCCATGTTATACTAGAAGTACTAGCCTTCGAAGGAGATCTTTTTCTTTAAATAAAAGCTTTCGAATGGGGCTGGTTTCGACCTAGTCGAAGCCTAGTCGCTACTCTACTTTTCGACCATATTGTCCAACAATACTTTCAAAGGGGTTGTTCTTGTTTTACCTTAAACCAAACCTTTTTCCTTATTGTTTTTGAAAGGGATAGGGGTTTCGAAGGAGAGGGAATCGAAAGGGGGTTTCGACCCAGACCTTCGAAGTTTTGATTTTTATCATTTTCTTTCGAACTAGATGACTTTGACGCCATCAACTTTTCCCCAAACTATTTTTTTTGTTGGTTTCGAGAGAGATACTTTCGTATACAACTATCTTGACCCAAATTATGTTTTAAGAGCAAAATCCAATTCCTTCGAAAGGGTATTTCATTTGTTTGAAACCTATGTTTTAAGAACGTTTTCTTGTTACCATCGAAAGGTCTTATTGGTTTCGAAAGGTATATTTACAATTAGAGTTTTGGAAAGAGGATTTCTAAGCTTTCGAAGGAGGTCATTCAGGAGTTTCGAAAGTGATGTTTTAAGGTTTTGAAACTAAAAAACCGTTCTATTTTTAAGGAAAAACCATGGCATAAGTAAATAATAGATTTTGGAAATAATATTCACATTGTTATTAACCATGATTGAATTTTGGGGAAAGGGCAGAATAACTAGTTAGGTTGACTCTGTACTGAATATAACTTAACAGATGTTAAATTCTTAATTTATTGATATTGGCAAGGGCCAATAGGTTCATAGTCAGCCCATGAAAACTATGATTTGATACTGGCAGGGGCCTTGGGTTTCTAGTTAGCCCATGAAAACTATATCCGGATTAAGTATTGGCAGTCAACCAATAGGTTCCTAGTTAGCCCAAGAAAACTAGGATAAGAAATAAGATATTGGAATTACCAATAGGTTCTTAGTGATTCCATGAAAACTAAGTAACTGGATAGATAGTCCTTAGCATTTAACATGTTAATAGTAACCATGGAAACTAAATTGATACAATAGTCAGAATGAATGAGGATGGGTAATCCAGAATTGATTTATTTGTTTTGCATGTCATCATAATGTTTTGAAACACTATGTTTTAACTATTGTGGATGCTGGAGTATAACATATGGTTTTATAAAGGTTTTAGGATACTAGTGAGCGGAAAACCCATTCGGCTAAGCGGCGTAGTCTCACCAGATATCCAAGTGGTTTGAGATGGCAAATTGTTATTCATACCAGGCTTTTTGTCTGACTCGAAGTTTTTGTTTCCCCTTAAACTCTAAAGTACTCAATTGATTTTGAGTAGGTTGAGAGTTAAGGTGTTTAGGTGTTCTTTTAGACGAATAAAAGCTTCCAAGGACGTACAGGAGGTAGATTGGTATTAGAGTTCTTTTATTTCCGATTTGTGGTTGTATGTAAAGGCATAACGTTTTCTTGCCTATCTATATACACTGATCTGTGAAGGGGGCATCTTCATATGTCACTGTTGGCATATTTTGTAATAATTGCACGTTATCTAAATGTGGTTTGCGAATTGGGATTATGTAATCAATTCAGAAATTTTTGAAATGAAATGAGGAATTTGTTTTGTTGTTTAATTTTTTTCCATATTCTTGTATTTCTGTGTATCAATGCATCTAACATCGTTGTGTTTGGTCGTCGAGGATTAATAACTATGGATGACTGCAGCATCCGTAGCTGTTAATATTGGGCCTCCAAACAGGGGGTATTACATCAGCCCTGGGCGCTTACATGGGAGCGCCTTCACCTATCACCACTCTACGAGCATCCCTCGTCATATTTTCCATCATAATATTGAAGATAGCTTGGACATCAGGCGTAGCGCTCCTGAGTCCGCTCCTTCTTCCATCTTGAAGTTGAATTCCTCACAACGTTCAATGTATGCCAGGTCGTTCTTATTGTAACAAGGATGATCGGTCTCTCATAAAGAAAACTGTGTCTATAATGCTCATGTGCAGGCTACTAAACTATACATATTGTTATATAGTTTTAAAACCCAAACTTATAACAAGTACTCTCTCTCTCGTATACATACATACTCTCAATCCAGTCTAAGGCTACAATACCTTACCTATTTCTACTAGATCATGGTATCAACTCCAGCTAATCATGTAACAAAAGCTCTGATACCAAATGCGATGACCGCTATATACCACCGTACAACATACCCTTTCTAGAGGCCCAAAACTAAGCGCTATAGATGTTGCGGTTGTCTATAGTATTAGCTTCCGACGACTAAATACGGCTATGTTAATGATACCTTTAATATCAGAAGCACTTGAATATTAAACAAAATAAGGATTTTTAACAACATTTTCTTCATTAAATTTCAAAATAGATGTTTCATATTTTCAATACATAATCCCAATACGTTCCCAGGCGCATATATAATATACTTATTATGAAATAAGAGCGGTATATGAAGATACCTCCTTGGATGATCAGAGTCATATAGTCATAATAGACTTAATACAAACACAGCAGAAACAAAATATAAAACCGGAACTCCTAAATAGCTATCCATTTGCCTCCTGCATGCCTTCATTAGCCTTATTAGTCATCCTACTAAAACCTGAAAAAACAGTAGCTCCTCAGCCTATTCAAATCAATTTTGAGCACCCAAGAGTTTAAGGGAAAAACCTACACTCCGAGTCAGACATAAGGCCTAGTGTGAATAATTTTGTACATCCCGGTTTAATATGTTAAGTGAGATCATGCTGCTTAGCAGAATGAGTTTCCCTTCCCTAACATCCTTTTAAAAACATATCTTTGCAAAACCTTTTCCTGGAACCAAAACTGGATAAATATTGTAAAGCATCATTATGTAAGCATACATAAGTATCAGGTAATAAATGAACTATTTGTTCAACACATAAGTTTTGTTTGGCTAACTTTTAACCTTTGGCTGACTTGGGCTTACTAGACAATATAAGCAAACTTAATCTAGCATCTCTTAGACACTTCTCTTCTGGATGGTCTGTCCTTAACTACCTGTTAAATAGTTCTCTTCTGGATGGTCTATCCCTAACATAATCATCTCCTAGGTCTTCTTGATCCTAGTGATTTTTCAGGCTCACCAATAACTTATCTGCATATAAGCAAAAATTCCTTTCGGTGTGTAATCATAATTTTAGTCTATCGATGACCAAGCCTACACACTGAAAGTGTGATATCCCAAAAATTTTGGCAATATCAATTTAATAATCTGTATTTAAAATTAAAATGATTTGATAAATTCTGTTAATAAAAAATTAACTTGTTTTAATAATCCAATTAAATAAATGTTTAATTGGTGAATTTTATCTTTTAAAAGCTAATAAATTGCTCTCTATTTATAATGTGTGCGTGTGTGTATTGTAGATGGATAAGTTTTGATTTGAAGTTTAATAAACAAATAAAATCTTGCTTTTAAATTTTAATATTCATTTTGATAATGGAAATTATTAATTTATTTAATAAGTAACTTTTCAAAACTATTTAATAAATAACTATTTGGTTTTAAGGTAATTAAAGAAATTGTTTTAAATTGTTTAAATATATTTTAAAAGCTTAGATTAAATTTTAATAAGGCAAACAAAAGTTTATTTTATTCTCTTTTTAAATATAGCTTAATAAAATGTAATTTGGAATTATATATGAAAATTTAAAATACCATTTATATATTAAACGTTAATGCAGTTAATTAAGATAAATAAGATAAGTAATTTATAATTTCTTTTATAAATGATTTAAAATGGATAAATGAGTTATTTTCAAATAATAGTAATAAATGTATAAATATAGATAAATCTTAAAAGACAATATTATTATTTTTAAATTAAATATGTTAATACAAATTAGTTTTAAATGGAATTTTTAAATGTATGAATAGCATTTGAATTTGAATTAATTTTGAAATTCAAATGAATAAACATATCTAAATCTTGTAAATAAGCTTTCATTTTTATATAAATTGTTTTATTTCATTTTCTTTAAAAAGAAATGCATATACATTTATTTATGAAAATAATTTATATATGTGTATTTAATGAATAAAGAAAGAGGATTTCATTTACTTTTAAAAATAAATTAAAAAAAAATTTACTTAAGACACATGTTATTACATTAAGGGGTATAATAACAAGTGTACTAGAGTTAAGAGACCAATGTAACAAGTGTTAGTTTTTTTTACTAGTGTCTTTTATTTTTAATTTTTCTTTCAATTTTTAAATAAACCCATTTCACGTATAAAAACATGTTTTCTTCAATCTTTCCTTTTCTAATCTCCATTTTTTTCAAAGTTTAGAAGAAAATTTCAGCTGAATCAAATCTGAAACAAATCAGTAACAAACTCTCAAAAACCAAATCAATATCCTATAATTCATTTTCAAAATCAAATCCGAAACTCTTCCTCAATCAAAAACCTGAAAATCAAATCTATAATCAACATCCTCTGCAAAATCATTTTCCTTCAATCTGTTCTATAACCCTGCAATCCTCTGTAAAATTATTTTCTAATCCAAAAGCATATGCCTGCAAACCTGAAATCTGTAATTCCTTTCTAAAGCAAATCGTCTGTAAAATCATTTTCAAAAGCAAAATGAAAAGCCTGCATGCATCTTTTAACCTGGGAAAATAAGGAGGAATCTGCAATTCAAGTTTGAGCTATATAAATCTGGGTTTGTCTTCTGCATTTGGGAATTAGGCCTGCATGCAAGTTTTAAAACAAGTCATATGTCTTCAACAAAGTTTTATTAGCATGCAACTCAACTTCAAATAAAAATCTACAACACAGTTTAAAATCAAAGGAGTAAAAGCAACTTCAATCTTGTGCTCTGTTTCATGCTAAATCAGGTGAGTAACTCCTGTTTTTTTACTTAAATAAAATTTTGTTGCTTGATTTGTGATTGAAATAAATATGATTGTGAGTAACATCACAGTTTTAAGATTTAAGTAAATATTTATGTTGCCTGATCATCTATAAAATTTGTATGTTATGACTGAATCTATCAGTGAGCTTTGTGTGTATATATATATTTGAAATATTGTTGTGCATATATTTGTACTTCCTCTGATTTTAGTTCCAGGTCCAGTTTCTTATAAAAAGAAATCCTCTTGCTCTTGTTCAATATTTTTGTTAAGGCTTAAGTCCTGAAACCAACATGTGAATTATACCATAGTTTTAGTTTAAAACTTATTAAGTAGAAAATAAATTTGGTGTTGTTTCTGTAATTAAAGCATCAGAGCATGTTCAATGAAGGTAAAATCTCAAACATGATAAATTATAAATTCAGTATTATAAACTGAAAACTTAAACAAAAAGATGATTTTTAAAATTAAAATCATAGTGTTTAGTTTGGAATTGTGACTACAGTGCATGTTTGAACTGAAAATGGGTTTTAGTAAATCTATGGTGATCGAATTGATCGGAATGTTTGGGGTCCTTGGTGGTGGTAGTGTGATCATAGGGTGTGGCAAAAATGACAGGAGGATGAATAGTGCTCGATGGAGGCGATGGGAGGTTGATGGAGTTTGTAAACCTGGTTTCGAGACAATGCAATGTTTTGATTGGCATGAAGGTTATAGGGGACCGAGTGCTTCTATTATTAGGGTGATGGCTGCTTGGATGTCGAGGAAGCATTGGACGACGATGCAAGGCCTCCAATGGACGGAGGAGGGGGAACGAACAGTTTCCAGGTTTGGGGTTTGATGGTGATGTGTTCAAGTGTATTTTTCCAGGTTTGGAAACTCAAATTCAATTTCTTGATGATTATGGGTTTCTAACGATCGGAATGTGTTCCAGTGGTGGTCGTCGACTTGCTTGTTGCCTTGGTGGTGGCCGGAGGCGGCCAGAACCAACGTGCATATGCACGGTGAAAAAAATGGTGTCAGGGGTGATGTTGGGTTTTGCAGAAGTTTTGTACTCGGGTCGTACTCGAGTAATTCGAGTTTTTACTCGAAGTAGTTCAGGGATTTACTCGAAGTAAATCAGGGGGGCTCGGGTATTTTTGTTGGTTTCAGGTTTCCAAAGAAACCTGTTATTTCCAATTCTAAGATTAGTTTTAAAAATCTGGAACAAGGTTTTAAACAGAATTTAAAACTTAAATTTAAAATATGGTTTTCAAACTGAGTTTGAATCCAAGTTTTAAAATTTAATTTAACTATTTAGATTAAAATGTTATAACAACTTTAAAAGGGTTTAAATAATCTGAAATTAAAGATAAAGCTTTAAATTAAAATAAAAGATTTAAACATAAGTTTAAATCTGGAAACAAGATCCAATTTGAATCATGTTTGAAAATAAAGGAAGATTCAAATATTTAAAATGTTTAAACAACTTTGGATGTTGAAAATATTTTAAATATGATTTGTATCTTAAAAATGAAATTGGTTTAAATTTCTTTAAACATCTTTATAAAATAAGTAATGCTTTTGCATAAGTTTTTTTAAAAGGGCTTTTAAAATGTTTTTAAAACTTTGTTAAAGTTAAATTTGATTTCATTTTAAATTTTAAATTTAAAATGTAATTTGGAAAAAAAATTTAAAGTAAGTTGTTTTGAATATTGCTTTGTTAATGTTAAAGAAATTATTAATAAGAAATGTTTTACTTATAATAAATCAAAGATTTAATGATTTTGGTTTATTAAATTAATAAGGTAATTAGATGGTTAATTAATTTATTTATTTAATTAATTAAGGATTTTGAAATTAATTAATTTAAGTTGAAGTTAATTAATTAAGATTAATTAATTTGGAAATAAGATTATTAATTAAATAAGTTAAGATTTTAATTAATGATTGGAAATTAATTTAATTAGAGGTTAAGATTAATTAAGTTAAAAACTTAATTAATGAAATAATAAGTGATTAATTAAATAATTTTTAAAGATTAATAAATTTGTGATTAATAATGATTAATTTAAGTTAATTACTTAAGAAAGGAAATTATGGGAATTTTTGATAAGTTAATGATGGTCATTAACTTGGGATTATTTATTAATTAATTAAAGTAATTAATTTTGATAATTAATTAGATTAATTAATTTATATAATCATTATGGTATTGGTTAAGTATGATTACTTTGTGAAGGTTATTTAAGTTACTAATTACTCATTGTAATTAATTAATTAATTTGATTAGTTTAAATTAATTAATTAAGTTTAATTAATTTAGAATAATCATTTGATGAATTAAAAAGTAATTAATGGAGGATAATTACTTAGAGAAGTAATTAAGATGGGAATTACTAAATGTATCTTATGGAAGTATGGAAGAGTTGGGGTTATTTGCTTGTGTAATTATTATGGAAGATAATTACTTTGTGAAAGTAATTATTAATTAATTACTTGGTGTAATTAATTTAAGCAATTATTGATTAATTCATTTGGGAAAATAATTAATCAATTAATTAAGGGTAATTAATTTCTAATAAAATTTATGAAGGATGATTAATAATTAATTAAATATTAAATATAATTGATTTAGGAGTAATCAATTTACTCAATGAAGTAATTAAGAATAATTAATTACTGAAGTTAATTAACCAAAGGTAATTAATAATTTAGGGTTAATTACTTAATGAAGTTAATTAATTTAAATGTAATTAGCAATCATTAATTAATATAATTAATGATGTAATTATGTATTAATTAATTGAGATTAATTAATGATAAGTGATTAAAGTAATTAATTAATGTAATTAATTAAGGATTAATGTGATTAATTATAATTAATTAATTAATGAAGTAATTAGAGATTAATTACTGTATTTGATTAAGAATAATTAATTTGTGAAATTAATTACTTGAATGTAATTAAAGAATGATTAATCAAGAATGATTAATCAAGGGATTAATTAGTGGTTAATTAATTAGTTGATTGGTTTGTAATCAATGGTTATATAAGCAGGATTTATAGATTGAGGTAATTAATTTAATTTAATTTAAATTAATTAAAGATGACGTAATTAATTTAATTCATTTTAAATTAATTATATATGGTGTGATTATTAATCCATGTTTATATATGTATGATATAGATTTCCTTGAATGGTTTGAATCTCAGATATGAGATTAGTAATGATGTATGATAGGGATGCATTGGTTGAATTGTGATGATGATTTGGATTATGTTCTGATAATGATAATATGGATTATCTGTGGTGATGATTATCTATTGTGATGATGTGAATTATCTATCTGTGTGTATATAGATAATTTAATTGAATTGTTTTAAAACTTAAAACAACTTGGACCTAAAAATGGCGTTTTGGATTCGATGGGACCGGGATTGGGTTTCCGTATTTGGATATTCGAAAACCACATCGATCCGAATTAAGGATAGGTCGTGAATCTCAAGTGAAGATGAAGATTCAGAGTGCAAGGGTTATCGTCGTTAACTTTGAGGGTGATTCCAAAATGAGTTTAACGAGATAACGCCTTCGGTTTCGTTCGAACCCGAAACGAACTTGTATGGATTGAATGCTTTCAGAACATCGTCAGGTGGACGATGAGCATTCTAAGAGATGTGTTCTCTAAAGGTAATCGTAGCCTCAAGCCTCATCAACCGGGAATGGCTAAAACATGGGAGGTGCGGCAAGGCTAAGTGGGCCATGCCCAAGTAGGACGAGATTTTCCCCTGTCTAGAAGTCCCTTTTATTCGGCTGTGTGGGGCGGTTGATTTGCCATAACTCCCGGGCTTGTCTTGTTCGGGACTGTCCAGTAAGGGATGGTTCCGGCCTTGTGTTGCAGGGGAGCGGGCGTACTCCTCGGTACGGTGATCTAGGCCACGTATTGTGACGGGCGGTACCCCAGTAGCCCTGCCATTATATGGAATCCAAAATCCAATAAGTGTCGAACGTATTAGTTGTGCCCAACTATGTTGGAACGTGAGATGTATGCGTTCCATCTATTTCTGTATTTTACTTGAAAACCCTAGACACTATTATAATATCACTGGATTTCCTATCAAATGTTTTGGTTAGCGTAAGGTAAAAAGTTTTCCATGTTTATGTGTGGGAAGTCTTACGTGATACCTTTCTTTTTAAAGTTTTTTTCAAAAGTCAAGCAACTTTAACCTGTTACTCACACTAAACCCATGTCTGACCCGGAGTTTATTTCTGTTTTTCTTAAACTCTTGGGTACTCAAATTTTTACGAGTAGCCAAGGGATTCAGGTTAGCTTTGACGAATTGTGTAGGAGCAATGGAGCAGGAGGCTCCTGCGTTATAGTTATCTAGTAATCCGCCGTGTAGGTATCTCTGAGTCGTTTGTTTGAGTTGTTTTGTACTGTGTTGTAATAACTAGACAGTTGTTTATAACTGTTTAGTATGTGTTGTATTATCTGTGTAACTCTGATAGTTGATGTATATCTATGTAATACTTTTGTTATTAATATAATTTATTCGTTCCGCTGTTGAGATTTTGTTGTTGTGTTCTTCTTTCTTCTCTTTCTTTCTCTTTCTATCTCTTTCTTTCTTAATTCATGATACGTCTTTCTGGTTAGTGGAAGACAGGTCGTGACAGTTGGTATCAGAGCGTCAGGCTGAGTGAATACCTAGGCTCTGGGGTGGTGTCTATCTTGAGAGAGCGTATTTGTAATTATATATATATATATATATATATATATATATATATATTGTTATTTCTACCTATCTATTGAGTTACCTGTTCGGGTTTTCCAGTATAGGTTACAAAGGTAGATAAGGTAGTGGTGTGTGTAACACGACTACTACCATTGGTTGGAGTTTGAGTGTTTGAGGTTGGAAGTGTATCTGTCGAGACTGTAGACCTAATACCGTCTCGAGTGAGCTTTGCTGTGATGAAAGGATTTCATCAATCTCTGATGGTAACCTGTAAAGGTTTGGGGTCTATCCTTGAAGTTGGATGGGTTGAGTTTAGATTTGTCGGTTTGGCAGAAGTGTGATGGTATTTTGATACCTCAGGAAGTGGTAGCTGCGTAATGACATGCAGTGAATAAGAAGGTCTCCGAAGATGTTTTCTTTGGAACAAGTTGGGAAGTGTGTCTGCTTCGGTGATGTGGCGGAGTTCAGTTGGTTGTTTGTGTTTGGATTTGAGGTCCGAGTTTCTCGAAGAGCTTTGGGTTAGTAAGTCTTTGGCATCGGTGTCAGCAGTTCAGCTCAGAGTGTTCTGTGCCAACAAGAAGGTCTACTGGTTAGCAGTTTTTCTGAAGTAGGAGTTCAGAAGCAGCAAAGTGGATCCGTTTCTTCAATGGATTGGCTAGACCAGTGTAAGCAGTTCCGTTTGGTAAAGAGAGAATGGTTTTCTTTGGGAATTAGTCTGCATTAATCGCAAAAGTGACATACGATTTTTTGAGTGTTCTCTTGTGTTATCAGAGATTTTTCTGGATGTCTTTTGGGAAGACAGAGGTTTGTCTGTATCGGGAGATTGAGTTTTCTTATCATCTAGATTTCAGGAGTGATGTCCGTGGTTCAGCTAGTAGGAGGATGGTTCCTTGAGATAGGATTTGGTGAAGCGGCTCAGAATTTGTAGAATTTATGAGTTTTCTTTATGGATCTATTGAACCATATTCTGGAGTATGTTGTCCAGTCTGTGCTCGTGTTCTTCATCGGCATTTTTCTTCCTTTCCAGATCAGAGTTATGCAGCGGAAGCAGTTTGGGAGTGTTTCCATTTTGTCTTTTCCCAGAAGAAGTGAGTTTGTTCTTCTGATGTTTGAAGAGTAGAGTTGTGTATTTGGTTTTGGATTGATCTTGAGGAGATCTATGTGTTGGGTTGTTTTTGGTTTTGTTTGTTTCTAGAGGCATCAGCGAAGGTTGAGCTAATCAGTAAGGGTGTAGGCAGCCAAGGATCGTCCGGAGAAATTTGGATTCCCGAGCCGGAGATTTGTTTTGGATAAGTTTTCTCCGATGAGGGAGCTATAAAGTTTTGGTAAGTCTGGAAAGTTAGCTCCGAGGTGTTTTGGATCTCTTCTGTGTTTTGGTTGGATTGGTGTTTGGTTTTCAAGAATTGAATTGCCAGTTGGATAATTGGATTCAATGAGTTTCACGTATCTCTGAGGGAGTACGTGTATGAGCTATCTCTGGTTGTGGAACCAGCTGTTCAGGAGGTTTTGTGGTTGAGTCAGACTCGTCTGTAGTCTGATATCCAGTTTAGTTCTGTAGATCTAGATGAGTAGAATCTCTGTAGCTTCGTAGTTTTGATTGTTTGGATTCTGTAGAGCGAGTATCCTGGTATATATTTATATATGCTTGGGGAAACTCGAGGAAATTTTATCCAGAATTTTGCCTGGATAATTAAAATTGTTTGATTAGATAAATTGGTTGCTATGTTGTTAGCATATGATTGATGTATGCTTGTGATTTATAATTAAAATTTTAAATGAGATTATTAAATTACCTTTGCTTTTAAATTTCGGGGATGAAATTCTTTTATGGGGGAGAGGAATGTGATATTCCGAAAATTTTGGCAATATCAATTTAATAATCTGTATTTAAAATTAAAATGATTTGATAAATTCTGTTAATAAAAAATTAACTTGATTTAATAATCCAATTAAATAAATGTTTAATTAGTGAATTTTATCTTTTTAAAGCTAATAAATTGCTTTCTATTTATAATGTGTGTGTGTGTATATTTATATATATTGTAGATGGATAAGTTTTGATTTGAAGTTTAATAAACAAATAAAATCTTGTTTTTAAATTTTAATATTCATTTTGATAATTTGGAAATTATTAATTTATTTAATAAATAACTATTCAAAACTATTTAATAAATAACTATTTGGTTTTAAGGTACTTAAAGAAATTGTTTCAAATTATTTAAATATATTTTAAAAGCTTAGATTAAATTTTAATAAGGTAAACAAAAGTTTATTTTATTTTCATTTTAAATATAGCTTAATAAAATGTAATTTGAAATTATATATGAAAATTTAAAATACCATTTATATGTTAAACATTAATGCATTTATTTAAGATAAATAAGATAAGTAATTTATAATTTCTTTTATAAATGATTTAAAATTGATAAATGAGTTGTTTTCAAATAATAGTAATAAATGTATAAATATAGATAAATCTTAAAAGACAATATTATTATTTTTAAATTAAATATGTTAATACAAATTAGTTTTAAATGGAATTTTTAAATGTATGAATAGCATTTAAATTTGAATTAATTTTGAAATTCAAATGAATAAACATATCTAAATCTTGTAAATAAACTTTAATTTTTATATAAATTGTTTTATTTCATTTTCTTTAAAAAGAAATGCATATACATTTATTTATGAAAATAATTTATATATATGTATTTAATAAATAAAGAAAGAGGATTTCATTTACTTTTAAAAATAAATAAAAACGAATAAAATTACTTAAGACACATGTTATTACATTAAGGGGTATAATAACAAGTGTACTAGAGTTAAGAGACTAATGTAACAAGTGTTAGTTTTTTTTACAAGTGTCTTTTATTTTTAATTTTTCTATAATTTTTAAATAAACCCATTTCACGTATAAAAACATGTTTTCTTCAATCTTTCCTTTTCTAATCTCCATTTTTTTCAAAGTTTAGAAGAAAATTTCAGCTGAATCAAATCTGAAACAAATCAGTAACAAACTCTCAAAAACCAAATCAGTATCCTATAATTCATTTTCAAAATCAAATCTAAAACTCTTCCTCAATCAAAAACCTGAAAATCAATCTATAATCAACATCCTCTGCAAAATCATTTTCCTTCAATCTGTTCTTTAACCCAACAATCCTCTTTAAATTATTTTCTAATGCAAAAGCATATGCCTGCAAACCTGAAATCTGTAATTCCTTTCTAAAGAAAATCGTCTGTAAAATCATTTTCAAAAGCAAAATGAAAAGCCTGCATGCATCTTTTAACCTGGGAAAATAAGGAGGAATCTGCAATTCAAGTTTGAGCTATATAAATCTGGGTTTGTCTTCTGCATTTGGGAATTAGGCCTGCATGCAAGTTTTAAAACAAGTCATATGTCTTCAACAAAGTTTTATTAGCATGCAACTCAACTTCAAAAAAAAATCTACAAAACAGTTTAAAATCAAAGGAGTAAAAGCAACTTCAATCTTGTGCTCTGTTTCACGCTAAATCAGGTGAGTAACTCCTTTTTTTTACTTAAATAAAATTTTGTTGCTTGATTTGTGATTGAAATAAGTATGATTGTGAGTAACATCACAGTTTTAAGATTTAAGTAAATATTTATGTTGCCTGATCATCTATAAAATTTGTATGTTATGAATGAATCTATCAGTGAGCTTTGTGTATATATATGAAATGTTGCTGTGCATATATTTGTACTTCCTCTGATTTTAGTTCCAGGTCCAGTTTCTTATAAAAAGAAATCCTCTTGCTCTTGTTCAATATTTTTGTTAAGGCTTAAGTCCTGAAACCAACATGTGAATTATACCATAGTTTTAGTTCAAAACTTATTAAGTAAAAAATAAATTTGGTGTTGTTTCTGTAATTAAAGCATCAAAGCATGTTCAATGAAGGTAAAATCTCAAACATGATAAATTATAAATTCAGTATTATAAACTAATATCTTAAACAAAAAGATGATTTTTAAAATTAAAATCATAGTGTTTAGTTTGGAATTGTGACTGCAGTGCATGTTTGAACTGAAAATGGGTTTTAGTAAATCTATGGTGATCGAGTTGATCGGAATGTTTGGGGTTCTTGGTGGTGGTAGTGGAGCGATCAGAAGGTGTGGCAAAAATGATAGGAGGATGAATAGTGCTCGATGGAGGCGATGGGAGGTTGATGGAGTTTGTAAACCTGGTTTCAGGGCAGTGCAATGTTTTGATTGGCATGAAGGTTATAAGGGACCGAGTGCTTCTATTCTTGGGGTGATGGCTGCTTGGGTGTCGAGAAAGCGTTGGACGGCGATGCAAGGCGTCCGATGGCCGGAGGAGGGGGAACGAACAGTTTCCAGGTTTGGTGTTTGATGGTGATGTGTTCCAGTGTATTTTTCCAGGTTTGGAAACTCAAATTCGATTTCTTGATGATTATGGGTTTCTGACGATCGGAATGTGTTCCAGTGGTGGTCGTCGACTTGCTTGTTGCCTTGGTGGTGGCCGGAGGCGGCCAGAACCACCGTGCATATGCACGGTGAAAAAAATGGTGTCAGGGGTGATGTTGGGTTTTGCAGAAGTTTTGTACACGGGTCGTACTCGAGTAATTCGAGTTTTTACTCGAAGTAGTTCAGGGAAACAAGATCCAATTTGAATCATGTTTGAAAATAAAGGAAGATTCAAATATTTAAAATGTTTAAACAACTTTGGATGTTGAAAATATTTTAAATATGATTTGTATCTTAAAAATGAAATTGGTTTAAATTTCTTTAAACATCTTTATAAAATAAGTAATGCTTTTGCATAAGTTTTTTTAAAAGGGCTTTTAAAATGTTTTTAAAACTTTGTTAAAGTTAAATTTGATTTCATTTTAAATTTTAAATTTAAAATGTAATTTGGAAAAAAAATTTAAAGTAAGTTGTTTTGAATATTGCTTTGTTAATGTTAAAGAAATTATTAATAAGAAATGTTTTACTTATAATAAATCAAAGATTTAATGATTTTGGTTTATTAAATTAATAAGGTAATTAGATGGTTAATTTATTTATTTATTTAATTAATTAAGGATTTTGAAATTAATTAATTTAAGTTGAAGTTAATTAATTAAGATTAATTAATTTGGAAATAAGATTATTAATTAAATAAGTTAAGATTTTAATTAATGATTGGAAATTAATTTAATTAGAGGTTAAGATTAATTAAGTTAAAAACTTAATTAATGAAATAATAAGTGATTAATTAAATAATTTTTAAAGATTAATAAATTTGTGATTAATAATGATTAATTTAAGTTAATTACTTAAGAAAGGAAATTATGGGAATTTTTGATAAGTTAATGATGGTCATTAACTTGGGATTATTTATTAATTAATTAAAGTAATTAATTTTGATAATTAATTAGATTAATTAATTTATATAATCATTATGGTATTGGTTAAGTATGATTACTTTGTGAAGGTTATTTAAGTTACTAATTACTCATTATAATTAATTAATTAATTTGATTAGTTTAAATTAATTAATTAAGTTTAATTAATTTAGAATAATCATTTGATGAATTAAAAAGTAATTAATGGAGGATAATTACTTAGAGAAGTAATTAAGATGGGAATTACTAAATGTATCTTATGGAAGTATGGAAGAGTTGGGGTTATTTGCTTGTGTAATTATTATGGAAGATAATTACTTTGTGAAAGTAATTATTAATTAATTACTTGGTGTAATTAATTTAAGCAATTATTGATTAATTCATTTGGGAAAATAATTAATCAATTAATTAAGGGTAATTAATTTCTAATAAAATTTATGAAGGATGATTAATAATTAATTAAATATTAAATATAATTGATTTAGGAGTAATCAATTTACTCAATGAAGTAATTAAGAATAATTAATTACTGAAGTTAATTAACCAAAGGTAATTAATAATTTATGGTTAATTACTTAATGAAGTTAATTAATTTAAATGTAATTAGCAATCATTAATTAATATAATTAATGATGTAATTATGTATTAATTAATTGAGATTAATTAATTAATGATAAGTGATTAAAGTAATTAATTAATGTAATTAATTAAGGATTAATGTGATTAATTATAATTAATTAATTAATGAAGTAATTAGAGATTAATTACTGTATTTGATTAAGAATAATTAATTTGTGAAATTAATTACTTGAATGTAATTAAAGAATGATTAATCAAGAATGATTAATCAAGGGATTAATTAGTGGTTAATTAATTAGTTGATTGGTTTGTAATCAATGGTTATATAAGCAGGATTTATAGATTGAGGTAATTAATTTAATTTACTTTAAATTAATTAGAGATGACGTAATTAATTTAATTCATTTTAAATTAATTATATATGGTGTGATTATTAATCCATGTTTATATATGTATGATATAGATTTCCTTGAATGGTTTGAATCTCAGATATGAGATTAGTAATGATGTATGATAGGGATGCATTGGTTGAATTGTGATGATGATTTGGATTATGTTCTGATAATGATAATATGGATTATCTGTGGTGATGATTATCTATTGTGATGATGTGAATTATCTATCTGTGTGTATATAGATAATTTAATTGAATTGTTTTAAAACTTAAAACAACTTGGACCTAAAAATGGCGTTTTGGATTCGATGGGACCGGGATTGGGTTTCCGTATTTGGATATTCGAAAACCACATCGATCCAAATTAAGGATAGGTCGTGAATCTCAAGTGAAGATGAAGATTCAGAGTGCAAGGGCTATCGTCGTTAACTTTGAGGGTGATTCCAAAATGAGTTTAACGAGATAACGCCTTCGGTTTCGTTCGAACCCGAAACGAACTTGTATGGATTGAATGCTTTCAGAACATCGTCAGGTGGACGATGAGCATTCTAAGAGATGTGTTCTCTAAAGGTAATCGTAGCCTCAAGCCTCATCAATCGGGAATGGCTAAAACATGGGAGGTGCGGCAAGGCTAAGTGGGCCATGCCCAAGTAGGACGAGATTTTCCCCTGTCTAGAAGTCCCTTTTATTCGGCTGTGTGGGGCGGTTGATTTGCCATAACTCCCGGGCTTGTCTTGTTCGGGACTGTCCAGTAAGGGATGGTTCCGGCCTTGTGTTGCAGGGGAGCGGGCGTACTCCTCGGTACGGTGATCTAGGCCACGTATTGTGACGGGCGGTACCCCAGTAGCCCTGCCATTATATGGAATCCAAAATCCAATAAGTGTCGAACGTATTAGTTGTGCCCAACTATGTTGGAACGTGAGATGTATGCGTTCCATCTATTTCTGTATTTTACTTGAAAACCCTAGACACTATTATAATATCACTGGATTTCCTATCAAATGTTTTGGTTAGCGTAAGGTAAAAAGTTTTCCATGTTTATGTGTGGGAAGTCTTACGTGATACCTTTCTTTTTAAAGTTTTTTTCAAAAGTTAAGCAACTTTAACCTGTTACTCACACTAAACCCATGTCTGACCCGGAGTTTATTTCTGTTTTTCTTAAACTCTTGGGTACTCAAATTTTTACGAGTAGCCAAGGGATTCAGGTTAGCTTTGACGAATTGTGTAGGAGCAATGGAGCAGGAGGCTCCTGCGTTATAGTTATCTAGTAATCCGCCGTGTAGGTATCTCTGAGTCGTTTGTTTGAGTTGTTTTGTACTGTGTTGTAATAACTAGACAGTTGTTTATAACTGTTTAGTATGTGTTGTATTATCTGTGTAACTCTGATAGTTGATGTATATCTATGTAATACTTTTGTTATTAATATAATTTATTCGTTCCGCTGTTGAGATTTTGTTGTTGTGTTCTTCTTTCTTCTCTTTCTTTCTCTTTCTATCTCTTTCTTTCTTAATTCATGATACGTCTTTCTGGTTAGTGGAAGACAGGTCGTGACAGTTGGTATCAGAGCGTCAGGCTGAGTGAATACCTAGGCTCTGGGGTGGTGTCTATCTTGAGAGAGCGTATTTGTAATTTTATATATATATATATATATATTGTTATTTCTACCTATCTATTGAGTTACCTGTTCGGGTTTTCCAGTATAGGTTACAAAGGTAGATAAGGTAGTGGTGTGTGTAACACGACTACTACCATTGGTTGGAGTTTGAGTGTTTGAGGTTGGAAGTGTATCTGTCGAGACTGTAGACCTAATACCGTCTCGAGTGAGCTTTGCTGTGATGAAAGGATTTCATCAATCTCTGATGGTAACCTGTAAAGGTTTGGGGTCTATCCTTGAAGTTGGATGGGTTGAGTTTAGATTTGTCGGTTTGGCAGAAGTGTGATGGTATTTTGATACCTCAGGAAGTCGTAGCTGCGTAATGAGATGCAGTGAATAAGAAGGTCTCCGAAGATGTTTTCTTTGGAACAAGTTGGGAAGTGTGTCTGCTTCGGTGATGTGGCGGAGTTCAGTTGGTTGTTTGTGTTTGGATTTGAGGTCCGAGTTTCTCGAAGAGCTTTGGGTTAGTAAGTCTTTGGCATCGGTGTCAGCAGTTCAGCTCAGAGTGTTCTGTGCCAACAAGAAGGTCTACTGGTTAGCAGTTTTTTTGAAGTAGGAGTTCAGAAGCAGCAAAGTGGATCCGTTTCTTCAATGGATTGGCTAGACCAGTGTAAGCAGTTCCGTTTGGTAAAGAGAGAATGGTTTTCTTTGGGAATTAGTCTGCATTAATCGCAAAAGTGACATACGATTTTTTGAGTGTTCTCTTGTGTTATCAGAGATTTTTCTGGATGTCTTTTGGGAAGACAGAGGTTTGTCTGTATCGGGAGATTGAGTTTTCTTATCATCTAGATTTCAGGAGTGATGTCCGTGGTTCAGCTAGTAGGAGGATGGTTCCTTGAGATAGGATTTGGTGAAGCGGCTCAGAATTTGTAGAATTTATGAGTTTTCTTTATGGATCTATTGAACCATATTCTGGAGTATGTTGTCCAGTCTGTGCTCGTGTTCTTCATCGGCATTTTTCTTCCTTTCCAGATCAGAGTTATGCAGCGGAAGCAGTTTGGGAGTGTTTCCATTTTGTCTTTTCCCAGAAGAAGTGAGTTTGTTCTTCTGATGTTTGAAGAGTAGAGTTGTGTATTTGGTTTTGGATTGATCTTGAGGAGATCTATGTGTTGGGTTGTTTTTGGTTTTGTTTGTTTCTAGAGGCATCAGCGAAGGTTGAGCTAATCAGTAAGGGTGTAGGCAGCCAAGGATCGTCCGGAGAAATTTGGATTCCCGAGCCGGAGATTTGTTTTGGATAAGTTTTCTCCGATGAGGGAGCTATAAAGTTTTGGTAAGTCTGGAAAGTTAGCTCCGAGGTGTTTTGGATCTCTTCTGTGTTTTGGTTGGATTGGTGTTTGGTTTTCAAGAATTGAATTGCCAGTTGGATAATTGGATTCAATGAGTTTCACGTATCTCTGAGGGAGTACGTGTATGAGCTATCTCTGGTTGTGGAACCAGCTGTTCAGGAGGTTTTGTGGTTGAGTCAGACTCGTCTGTAGTCTGATATCCAGTTTAGTTCTGTAGATCTAGATGAGTAGAATCTCTGTAGCTTCGTAGTTTTGATTGTTTGGATTCTGTAGAGCGAGTATCCTGGTATATATTTATATATGCTTGGGGAAACTCGAGGAAATTTTATCCAGAATTTTGCCTGGATAATTAAAATTGTTTGATTAGATAAATTGGTTGCTATGTTGTTAGCATATGATTGATGTATGCTTGTGATTTATAATTAAAATTTTAAATGAGATTATTAAATTACCTTTGCTTTTAAATTTCGGGGATGAAATTCTTTTATGGGGGAGAGGAATGTGATATTCCGAAAATTTTGGCAATATCAATTTAATAATCTGTATTTAAAATTAAAATGATTTGATAAATTCTGTTAATAAAAAATTAACTTGATTTAATAATCCAATTAAATAAATGTTTAATTAGTGAATTTTATCTTTTTAAAGCTAATAAATTGCTTTCTATTTATAATGTGTGTGTGTGTATATTTATATATATTGTAGATGGATAAGTTTTGATTTGAAGTTTAATAAACAAATAAAATCTTGTTTTTAAATTTTAATATTCATTTTGATAATTTGGAAATTATTAATTTATTTAATAAATAACTATTCAAAACTATTTAATAAATAACTATTTGGTTTTAAGGTACTTAAAGAAATTGTTTCAAATTATTTAAATATATTTTAAAAGCTTAGATTAAATTTTAATAAGGTAAACAAAAGTTTATTTTATTTTCATTTTAAATATAGCTTAATAAAATGTAATTTGAAATTATATATGAAAATTTAAAATACCATTTATATGTTAAACATTAATGCATTTATTTAAGATAAATAAGATAAGTAATTTATAATTTCTTTTATAAATGATTTAAAATTGATAAATGAGTTGTTTTCAAATAATAGTAATAAATGTATAAATATAGATAAATCTAGACAATATTATTATTTTTAAATTAAATATGTTAATACAAATTAGTTTTAAATGGAATTTTTAAATGTATGAATAGCATTTAAATTTGAATTAATTTTGAAATTCAAATGAATAAACATATCTAAATCTTGTAAATAAACTTTAATTTTTATATAAATTGTTTTATTTCATTTTCTTTAAAAAGAAATGCATATACATTTATTTATGAAAATAATTTATATATATGTATTTAATAAATAAAGAAAGAGGATTTCATTTACTTTTAAAAATAAATAAAAACAAATAAAATTACTTAAGACACATGTTATTACATTAAGGGGTATAATAACAAGTGTACTAGAGTTAAGAGACTAATGTAACAAGTGTTAGTTTTTTTTACAAGTGTCTTTTATTTTTAATTTTTCTATAATTTTTAAATAAACCCATTTCACGTATAAAAACATGTTTTCTTCAATCTTTCCTTTTCTAATCTCCATTTTTTTCAAAGTTTAGAAGAAAATTTCAGCTGAATCAAATCTGAAACAAATCAGTAACAAACTCTCAAAAACCAAATCAGTATCCTATAATTCATTTTCAAAATCAAATCTAAAACTCTTCCTCAATCAAAAACCTGAAAATCAATCTATAATCAACATCCTCTGCAAAATCATTTTCCTTCAATCTGTTCTTTAACCCAACAATCCTCTTTAAATTATTTTCTAATGCAAAAGCATATGCCTGCAAACCTGAAATCTGTAATTCCTTTCTAAAGAAAATCGTCTGTAAAATCATTTTCAAAAGCAAAATGAAAAGCCTGCATGCATCTTTTAACCTGGGAAAATAAGGAGGAATCTGCAATTCAAGTTTGAGCTATATAAATCTGGGTTTGTCTTCTGCATTTGGGAATTAGGCATGCATGCAAGTTTTAAAACAAGTCATATGTCTTCAACAAAGTTTTATTAGCATGCAACTCAACTTCAAAAAAAAATCTACAAAACAGTTTAAAATCAAAGGAGTAAAAGCAACTTCAATCTTGTGCTCTGTTTCACGCTAAATCAGGTGAGTAACTCCTTTTTTTACTTAAATAAAATTTTGTTGCTTGATTTGTGATTGAAATAAGTATGATTGTGAGTAACATCACAGTTTTAAGATTTAAGTAAATATTTATGTTGCCTGATCATCTATAAAATTTGTATGTTATGAATGAATCTATCAGTGAGCTTTGTGTATATATATGAAATGTTGCTGTGCATATATTTGTACTTCCTCTGATTTTAGTTCCAGGTCCAGTTTCTTATAAAAAGAAATCCTCTTGCTCTTGTTCAATATTTTTGTTAAGGCTTAAGTCCTGAAACCAACATGTGAATTATACCATAGTTTTAGTTCAAAACTTATTAAGTAAAAAATAAATTTGGTGTTGTTTCTGTAATTAAAGCATCAAAGCATGTTCAATGAAGGTAAAATCTCAAACATGATAAATTATAAATTCAGTATTATAAACTAATATCTTAAACAAAAAGATGATTTTTAAAATTAAAATCATAGTGTTTAGTTTGGAATTGTGACTGCAGTGCATGTTTGAACTGAAAATGGGTTTTAGTAAATCTATGGTGATCGAGTTGATCGGAATGTTTGGGATTCTTGGTGGTGGTAGTGGAGCGATCAGAAGGTGTGGCAAAAATGATAGGAGGATGAATAGTGCTCGATGGAGGCGATGGGAGGTTGATGGAGTTTGTAAACCTGGTTTCAGGGCAGTGCAATGTTTTGATTGGCATGAAGGTTATAAGGGACCGAGTGCTTCTATTCTTGGGGTGATGGCTGCTTGGGTGTCGAGAAAGCGTTGGACGGCGATGCAAGGCGTCCGATGGCCGGAGGAGGGGGAACGAACAGTTTCCAGGTTTGGTGTTTGATGGTGATGTGTTCCAGTGTATTTTTCCAGGTTTGGAAACTCAAATTCGATTTCTTGATGATTATGGGTTTCTGACGATCGGAATGTGTTACAGTGGTGGTCGTCGACTTGCTTGTTGCCTTGGTGGTGGCCGGAGGCGGCCAGAACCACCGTGCATATGCACGGTGAAAAAAATGGTGTCAGGGGTGATGTTGGGTTTTGCAGAAGTTTTGTACTCGGGTCGTACTCGAGTAATTCGAGTTTTTACTCGAAGTAGTTCAGGGATTTACTCGAAGTAAATCAGGGGGGCTCGGGTATTTTTGTTGGTTTCAGGTTTCCAGAGAAACCTGTTATTTCCAATTCTAAGATTAGTTTTAAAAATCTGGAACAAGGTTTTAAACAGAATTTAAAACTTAAATTTAAAATATGGTTTTCAAACTGAGTTTGAATCCAAGTTTTAAAATTTAATTTAACTATTTAGATTAAAATGTTTTAACAACTTTAAAAGGGTTTAAATAATCTGAAATTAAAGATAAAGCTTTAAATTAAAATAGAAGACTTAAACATAAGTTTAAATCTGGAAATAAGATCCAATTTGAATCAAGTTTGAAAATAAAGGATGATTTAAATATTTAAAATGTTTAAACAAATTTGGATGTTGAAAATATTTTAAATATGATTTGTATCTTAAAAATGAAATTGGTTTAAATTTCTTTAAACATCTTTATAAAATAAGTAATGCTTTTGCATAAGTTTTTTTAAAAGGGTTTTTAAAATGTTTTTAAAACTTTGTTAAAGTTAAATTTGATTTCATTTTAGATTTTAAATTTAAAATGTAATTTGGAAACAAATTTTAAAGTAAGTTGTTTTGAATATTGCTTTGTTAATGTTAAAGAAATTATTAATAAGAAATGTTTTACTTATAATAAATCAAAGATTTAATGATTTTGGTTTATTAAATTAATAAGGTAATTAGACGGTTAATTAATTAAGAAGGATTTTGAAATTAATTAATTAAGATTAATTAATTTGGAAATAAGATTATTAATTAAATAAGTTAAGATTTTAATTAATGATTGGAAATTAATTTAATTATAGGTTAAGATTAATTAAGTTAAAACTTAATTAATGAAATAATTAGTGATTAATTAAATAATTTTTAAAGATTAATAAATTTGTGATTAATAATGATTAATTTAAGTTAATTACTTAAGAAAGGTAATTAAAGGAATTTTTGATAAGTTAATAAAGGTCATTAACTGGGATTATTTATTAATTAATTAAAGTAATTAATTTTGATAATTAATTAGATTAATTAATTTAGATAATCATTATGGTATTGGTTAAGTATGACTACTTTGTAAAGGTAATTTAAGTTAATAATTACTCATTGTAATTAATTAATTAATTTTATTAGTTTAAATTAATTAATTAAGTTTGATTAATTTTGAATAATCATTTGATGAATTAATAAGTAATTAATGGAGGATAATTACTTAGAGAAGTAATTAAGATTAGAAATTACTGAATGTATCTTATGGAAGTATGGAAGAGTTGGGGTTATTTGCTTGTGTAATTATTATGGAAGATAATTACTTTGTGAAAGTAATTATTAATTAATTACTTGGTGTAATTAATTTAAGCAATTATTGATTAAGTAATTTGGGAAAATAATTAAGTAATTAATTAAGGGTAATTAATTTCTAATAAAATTTATCAAGGATGATTAATAATTAATTAATTATTAAATAATTAATTTAGGAGTAATCAATTTACTCAATGAAGTAATTAAGAATAATTAATTACTGAAGTTAATTAATCAAAGGTAATTAATAATTTAGGGTTAATTACTTAATGAAGTTAATTAATTTAAATGTAATTAGGAATCATTAATTAATATAACTAATGATGTAATTAAGGATTAATTAATTGAGATTAATTAATTAATGATAAGTGATTAAAGCAATTAATTAATGTAATTAATTAAGGATTAATGTGATTAACTATAATTAATTAATTAATTAATGAAGTAATTAGATATTAATTACTGTATTTGATTAAGAATAATTAATTTGTGAAATTAATTACTTGAATGTAATTAAAGAATGATTAATCAAGAATGATTAATCAAGGGATTAATTAGTGGTTAATTAATTAGTTGATTGGTTTGTAATCAATGGTTATATAACCAGGATTTATAGATTGAGGTATTTAATTTAATTTACTTTAAATTAATTAGAGATGATGTAATTAATTTAATTCATTTTAAATTAATTATATATGGTGTGATTGTTAATCCTTGTTTATATATGTATGATATAGATTTCCTTGAACGGTTTGAATCTCGGATATGTGATTAGTAATGATGTGTGATAGGGATGCATTGGTTGAATTGTGATGATGATTTGGATTATCTTCTGATAATGATAATATGGATTATCTGTGGTGATGATTATCTATTGTGATGATATGAATTATCTATCTGTGTGTATATAGATAATTTAATTGAATTGTTTTAAAACTTAAAACAACTTGGACCTAAAAGATGGCGTTTTGGATTCGATGAGATCGGGATCGGGTTTCCATATTTGGATATCTGAAAACCACATCGATCCAAATTAACGATAGGTCGTGAATCTCAAGTGAAGATGAAGATTCAGAGTGCAAGGGTTATTGTCATTAACTCTGAGGGTGATTCCAAAATGAGTGTAACAAGATAATGCCTTCGGTTTCGTTCGAACCCGTAACGAACTTGTATGGATTGAATGCTTTCAGAACATCGTCAGGTGGACGATGAGCATTCTAAGAGATGTGTTCTCTAAAGGTAATCGTAGCCCCAAGCCTCATCAACCGGGAATGGCTAAAACATGGGAGGTGCGGCAAGGCTAAGTGGGTCATGCCCAAGTAGGACGAGATTTTCCCCTGTCTAGAAGTCCATTTTATTCGGCTGTATGGGGCGGTTGATTCACGACAACTGCCGGGGTTGTCTTGTTCGGGACTGTCCAGTAAGGGATGGTTCTGGCCTTGTGTTGCAGGGGAGTGGGCATACTCCTCGGTACGGTGATCTAGGTCATGTACTGTGACGGACGGTACCCCAGTAGCCCTGCCATTGTATGGAATCCAAAATCCAATAAGTGCCGTATGTATTAGTTGTGCCCAACTATGTTGGAACGTGAGATGTAAGCATTCCAGCTATTTTTGTATTTTACTTGGAAACCCTAGACGCTATTATAATATCACCGGATTTCCTATCAAATGTTTTGGTTAGCGTAAGGTAAAAACTTTTCCATGTTTATGTTTGGGAAGTCTTACGTGATACCTTTCTTTTTAAAGTTTTTTTTTCAAAGTTAAGCAACTTTAACCTGTTACTCACACCAGACCCATGTCTGACCCGGAGTTTATTTCTATTTTTCTTAAACTCTTGGGTACTCAAATTTTTACGAGTAGCCAAGGGATTCAGGTTAGCTTCGACGAATTGTGAAGGAGTAATGGAGCAGGAGGCTTCTTCGTTATAGTTATCTAGTAATCCGCTGTGTTGGTATCTCTGAGTCGTTTGTTTGAGTTGTTTTGTACCATGTTGTAATAACTAGACAGGTGTTTATAACTGTCTAGTATGTGTTGTATTATCAGTGTAACTCTGATAGTTGATGTATATCTATGTAATACTTTTGTTATTAATATAATTTATTCGTTCCGCTGTTGAGATTCTGTTGTTGTTTTCTTCTTTCTTCTCTTTCTTTCTGTTTCTATCTCTTTCTTTCTTAATTCATGATACGTCTTTCTGGTTAGTGGAAGACGGGTCATGACAGTAAGTTTGGACAATAGTTAGCTAGGGCAAATAGCTAATGTATAAGGTGCGACTCTATACTAGTCCCATCTGGTATTCTAATATCTGAGTCATTTTACTTAGGGATCCCCTTCTATATATTTTCATGAAAACTTTTTCAAAATGATTTAAAACCCCTAAATCAGACTAACACAAGGAAAATATATAAATTTTATGCTTTACTCAAAATCATATTGCCATGTAAAATATATATACTTTACTCAAACCTTTGTTGATGAAAACATTTAAACATTTTGAAAGTACCCCTTTCGATTCCATTGAAAGTACCCTTTCTAAATCTTGTGAAAGCATCTCTTTTGAAACCAAGTAAAACCCTTCAATTATCTAGGCCAAGAGACCAAAACCTTACCTTTCGAAACCTTACTTCAAACCTTTCGAAACCATAGAAATCTTTCCTTTCGAAAGCAATAAAATTTTAGACATCCTTCTTTAAAACACTTTAAAACATTGCCTTAGAAAACCTTAGGAAAACCTTCAATTTCAAACCTTCCTAAACAATTCAGAAAATAAAACCTTTCAAAAGCATTCGACCATTAAAACATAAACCTTTTAAAGCTCTTTGGGTTCAATTTAAAAACATGTGGAAAATCCTCATTTAAAACCTTTCAATTTCGTCGATAGAAACCTTTCGACTTTGTCGAACGCTAAGCTTTCGAAGTTCCGACCCCTTCGGAAGCTTCCCTTCGAAAGCTTTAAAACGTTTGTTTTTAAAACAATAGGATCCAGCCTTTTAATACTCTAAACACCTCCTTCAAAAGCTTGGGATATACTTCAATTATAATTAAAAAGGTAAACCATCTAAGTCAAAAACTTCCTTTCGAAAGCATGGGAGAAATAGTTGGTTTTAAAACCAAGTAAACCTTTCGATCTTGTCCAAAGCATGACTTTGAAAGGTTGAAAGGTGGCAGCTAGGGGATTTTTATCCATTCGAAAGCTTGTTATCCATTTGACCTCGTCGAAAGGTTTAAACCTTTATTTATAATTATTGACCCGGTCGAAAATAACCAAGTCGAAAGCTTCTTTTCGAAAGGAAAGAAGGCGTTAGTTTTGGTTTATAAAACAGACATATTCCAACCACTTCGGCAACTAAGGCTTCAACCAAGTACCATTCGACATTGTCCAATATGTTACGTACCAAATTGCTTGATACCATACACATTGGTTTTTGACCTTGTCGAAAGCTATAAACCTTTCGACTTTGTTGAAAGGTCTGAATCGGAAGGTTTGATGCTGAAAATGGTTGAAACATGCTAAAGCATGATTTCTTGTTTTTAACTTAAAAGAGATAACTTTTCAACTAACCTGCCGTTATTTGTCAACTTCTTATTAGTTAATAAATGTTCTTCAGAAAAGTGCTGCCAATAATTTCAGAAATAAACAAAGATCTTATTTTATAAAATGCCAATTCCCTTAATTAATATATAAAACATTTAAGTCCCGTACCTTAAATAATTTTATATATTCATCAAAACACTAAGGAAAAATCTAGAAAAATCCTAAAATATATATTCTAATATGTTTCCCAACGTATAAAAATTTCAAACCCAAATAATTATTTATTTAGCTATAAATATTTATAACCTAATAATTCATTTTCTTCACTAGAAAATTTATACAAAATTCACACTAATTCAGAAAATTATGAAAATTGAAACCCATCTCTAAAATATCATTTTTGTTCTACATTTAAATATTCAAGGCATTTCGATGTCATTTAATAATGTTTTCATATCAAACGTATCATAAGACCTAATATGAACATGTATAATTCATCAAAAAACATATATATTACTTTAATCATTCAAAACAAGGCATAAACTTGCAAAAACATTTCGGAATTAACTTAAAACCAAAAATCATAAGAAAATGGGATGTAGTAATCATTCAACTTAGCTTTGAGATTAAAAGACGCTAGATTTGATGTTGAATAAGTTGACTAACTTATTTCCTTTGAATCTTAGCTTTATCTTCTTCTTGAGAATGGAAATGGTGGTCGACCTTGATGTCTTGGTTTGATAAAATGAAATGAACATAAGTTTCATTTCCTAAGGGTTTACGGTATAAGGCTCTCCTTTTCCCCATTTTGCCCTTCCTTATTTCCTAACACATTAGCTCGTGTTATCCCATTTAATTTACATATTAACATGGCATAGCTACCCTTAGTTAAATCAAATCTTAATCATTAATCTTCACATTATTTTATTTAATTTAACCAATTAAATATCCTAAATAATGTTATAAAAATATGAGGTGTTACAGACTCCCACTTTAGAGAATTTCGTCCTTGAAATTACGATAAGGTACACAACAAAACAATCAATGGTAAAACATACCATCAAAAAAATCAGGATAAGAGTCTCTAGTCATGCTCTCAGCCTCCTAAGTATAGTCTCTAGCATCATCACTCCACTAGACCTTTACTGATCCGACTGTCTTGTTCCTTAGCATCTTCTCATCTTTCTCGATTATCTGAATTAGCTTCATAACAATAGTCAAATCTAATTTTGCTACTAAATCTTTTAACATTTTAGGTGCCACAGTAATCTCCGGGTCTCTGCACACTTTCTAAGATGAGAAGTATGAAAAATATCGTGAACTCCTGCCAAGCTATTCCGTAACTTTACTCTATACGCAAGTTTCCTGATCCTCTCAATGATGCGTAAATGAATCTTGGTGCTACTTTTTTGATTTTTTGAATCTAATCACCACCTTCATCGGTGAAACCTTAATAAACACATAGTCTCCAACAGAAAATTCGAAGTCTTTCCTTCCTCTAGCTGCATAACTTTTCTACCTAGACTGAGCTTCGTTCATCCTAGCTCAGATCAACTTAGTCTTCTCTGTGGCTTCTTTCACCAAATCCGTACCAAGAACCAATAGATCTCCAGTCTCTAACCAACATATGGGTGATTTTCATGGTCTTGCATACAAAGTTTCAACGGTGCAATTCCAATACTAGTAAGATAACAATTGTTATATGAAAACTCAATTAGAGGAAGATGGTCTTCCCATGATCCTCTAAAATCCAATACACATGGTCTTAACAAATCCTCCATGACTTTGTTAACTCTTTCCTTTTGCCCATCAATCTTTGGATGGTAATCGGTACTCATGTTGAGCTTGCTTCCTAAAACTTCTTGTAGACTCTTCCAAAACTCGCTAGTAAACAAAGAATCTCTATCATTAATAATACTACTAGGAATCCTGTGCAGTCTAACCATATTCTTCATAAATAACTTTGCCAAAATAGATGCCATCCTAGTTGACCTTATCGGAATGAAATGGGAACCCTTGGTTAGTCTATCCATATATCCCATATACTTTCATTTCCTCTACTAGATCTTGGTAACCCATCAATAAAATCCATAGAGATAAAATCCCACTACTACATCGGAACATCCAACGGTTGAAGCACTCCACTTGGCTTCTGGTGTTCAGCCTTTGCTTGTTGGCAATTCAAGCACTGCTTAACACATAAACCAATGTCTTGTTTCATACCTTCCCAAAAAAAACTTCTCTCCATATCTTGATACATCTTTGTTCCTTTTAGATGGATAGTGAACTTCGAACGACGGCACTCATCCAAAACCTCTTTCCTCGTGTCTCCTACATTCGGAACACATAACCTTCCTTACTTCCTCAACCACCCATTCTAGTCAAGACTGAAATCCTTTAACTCATCGTTCTTTGTTCCTTTCCTTAGCTTTTTGATCCGTTTAGCCAAAATTGGATCCTCTTTCTGTTTAGAAGCTATCTTCTCAATCATTACCGGTCGAACTTCTAAACAAGATAATATAGTACTTCCTACACTAGAACCTGTCTTGGATCTATACTGTACTCTACAAGTTGACAATACTTCCAAATCTTTTTACTCAGCAATCATAGCCAATATTGCATTCTGATGTTTCCTGATAAGTGCATCCGCTACCTTGTTTCCTTTTTCGGGTGTGTACTCAATTCCAAAATCATAAGCAGCCATAAACTTCAGCCACCATTGCTGTCTCATGTTCAGCTCCTTCTAAGATAACAAATACTTTAATGACTTATGATCCGTATAAAGCTCAAATCGCTCTCCCAAAAGATAATGCCTCCACATCTTCAAAGCAAATATAATGGTAGCTAATTCCAAATCATGCATTGGATACCTAACTTCATGCAGCCTGAGATGCCTAGAAGCATAAGTAATCACTTTACCTCTTTGCATCAACAAATCTCCCAATCCATTTCCACACGCATCAGTATAAACAACTAAATCCTGATTCCCCTCGGAAACCACCGACACCGGTGCATGGGTCAATAAGTGTTTCAAGCTTTGGAATGCTTCCTCACACTTATCAGTCCATACAAACTTCACATCTTTTCTCGTAAGCTTAGTCATCGGTGCAGCTATTTGTGAAAAATCCTTTATAAACCTTAGGTAATATCCAGCAAATCCAAGATAGCTATTTATCTCGATCAACGTCCCGAGTCTCTTCCAATTATTCACCATCTTGATCTTAGTTGGATCTACAAAAAATCCTTTTTTTTGAGACCACATGACCAAGGAACTTCACTTCTTTCTTCCAAAAATGGCACTTCAAAAACATAGCCTTTAACTGATGCTCCCTCAACGTCTCAAGCACAACTCTTAGATGAAATTCATGCTCCTTCTCATCCTTAGAGTATATCAAAATGCCATTTGTGAAGACCAAGACAAATCTATCTAAGTGCTCTCAAAAAATTCGGTTCATCAAATCTACAAAGAAGTCGGCGCATTAGTTAGTCCGAACGGCATAACTAACCATTCGTACGATCCATACCTTGTCCTAAACACCGTCAAAAGAATACTATCCTCTGTCGCTCTAAGTTGATGAAATCCCATCATCAAATCCAACTGAGAGAATACCTTGGCTCCACTTAACTGATCAAACAAATCGTCAATTCTCGGTAATGGATATCGGTAGTTTATTGTCTTTTCATTCAACTTACGATAACCGATACATAGCCTCAACGATCCGTTTGGCTTCTTAGTAAACACTATGGTGGCTCCCAAGGTGAACTATTTGGTCGAATAAAACTCTTGTCTTCTAACTCCACCAACTGCACCTCCAACTCTTTCATCTCAGTAGGTGTCATTTTGCTTGGCGGCCTACTCACCGGTTTTCTTCCAAGCACCAAATCAATCTAAAACTCAAAGGTTCGTTTCGGCGGTAACCCAACTACCAGCTCAAACACATCAGCAAATTCTCTAACCACAAAGACTCGATGCAACTCATCCTCCATCTCCATGATACCCAATAAAGCATTCACCTCACAAATAGGGTTTTCTATGCTGTAGACTATTCGATCACTAAAGTTTAGGTGTCTACGTGATATTTTCCTATCATGGTAAATATCATAGCATATATTTACATAACCAATCCATCCCAAGGATAATCCCGAGCCCAACAAAATCAAATACATGCAAACAATAATCAAAAGTATGACCTAGCAAATCAAACTCTAAATGGTCACACCTCATCCCAAAAATCACATACCCTCCTATGAGATTTGCAACCCTTAAGGAAGCAGCTAAATATGAGGGCTCTAGGTTAAGCTTATCTACCAAACATCGAGAAATACAAGAATGTGATGCACCGGTATCAAATAGAACACTAACAAACATACTGTGAATCTATAGTGAGCCACCCAAAATAGGCTTCCCTTTCTCCTGCACAACTAGCCTTGAAGTTACAAGCTCCAATGCATAATCTATCCCTTTCCTTCTCTAATAGATTGTGGGCATTTGTTTTTATAATGGTCGATCTGATCGCAATTAAAGCATCGGATATTCTTCTTTCCATCTGCTTCTTTCCCTTTTCCTTTTCCAGTCTGATACTCATGAGCATAGTGTCCTGTCTTATCACATTTATAACAAACTATCTCAGATTTTCCCTTCTTCTACACTCCTCCCTTCTAAGCATTCTTCTTATTGAAAAACTTCTTTTCTTTGCTTGTCCCACTTGGACTTCTATCTCTTTCTTCTTCTCCAAACAAGTTAATGCCGCCTTAGCGCCATTTCTACCACTACATCACAAAGGTCTCTTAAGTGAGGTAAGGTAGCTCTTGCTAACTCTGGCTTCAAGCCTCTTAAAAACTTCTTATTCCTCTTTATCACCATATCAACTATAGCATACCAATACCGAGCTAACTCATCAAATCTTCTTACATAATCTAGAATAGACATCTCTCTTTGTTCCAGTTTAGAGAACTTTCTAACTAAAAATGACTGTGCCATCACTAACATAAACCTTTCTTGAAACATTCTCCTAAACTCTACCCAAGTCATGGTTTCCTCAACAACACCAGCTACAACAGTATTCCATCAGAATAGAGCAGCTCCGTGAAGCTATCTTGAAGCTAATATCCTTTTCTGCTTGTCATTCAATCCTAAGTCAGCGAAAATCCTCTCACAGCTCAATGCCTAGTTTTCTACCTCAAACGCATCTTCAGTTCCATTGGATGGCCTCCCTCCAAGCCTAGTATAGTTTATGCTCATATTAGCATAGTGGTTGACTATTAGAGCTTCCTGAACTCCTCCTCCAACATCATTCTCTTCAACCGCTCCAGCTGCAATCCCGACCTGCGTCATATGAAATACTGATACATGACACCCATATCCACTTGGGGAACCCCAGCACTAGCATTTTCAGCTTAAGCCTGACCTGGACCTCTCCTAGCGTTTGGTCGGGCATTTCAATTAGTGGTGGTGCTCTCTTCTCCAAGATTAACTCTGCTTCTTCTTCCTTCCATATTTGTATTCAAGCCTCGTGAGATATAGATGAATAATCTATCTAAGATAGAAGTCTAGAGATATAGCGTATACTTATATATAACAAATACAAGTATGTTACTACAAAGTTATCCCATACCCTGATCTTAACTAATTACTAAGGATTATGTTTTCAAAAACCATTTTTAGTAAAAGTATTTCATAAACCATGCTCTGATACCAAGATGTAACATTCCCTATCTATAGGTCGAAAACTAAGCGCTACAAATATTGCAGTCATCCATAGTATCAGCTTCCGACGACTAAATACGGCTATGTTAATAGCATCTGTAATATCAGAAGCACATGAATATGAAACAAAACACAACTTTCAAAACGCCATTTTCTTTTTTAAATTTCAAAATAGGTGTTTCATATTCTCAATACATAATCCCACGAGGCATCGATAAAATGTACTTATTACATAATACGCCAAGAGCAATATATGAAGATACCCCTAGGATGATTAGAGTCGTATACTCATAATAGACTTAATACAAACACAGCGAAAATACAACAAAATATAAAATTGCAACTCCTAAATAGTTATCTGTTTGTCTCCTGCATGCCTTTGGTAGCCTTATTCATCATCCTACTAAAACCTGAAAAAGCCCTTAACACCTCAGCCTACTCAAATTAATTTTGAGCACCCAAGAGTTCAAGGGGAAAACATAAACTTCAAGTCGGATATAAAGCCTGGTGTGAAAAATACTATATATCCTAGTTTAATATTTTAAGTGAGACCACACCGTTTAACGGAACGGGTTTTGTGACGACCCGAAATTTTGGGCAATATCAATTTAATAATCTGTATTAATAATTAAATTGATTTAATAATTTTTCTTTATAATTTTAATTTAAAATGGTAAATTTAATCTTTTAAAGGTTAATAAATATTTAATCTGACAATATTGATCAATATCTTTTGAACAATTTAAAATTGATGAGATTTATTTTTCAAAGCTAATAAATTTTTATTCTATTTATAATATATATATATATATATATATATATATATATATTTGAGATATATTGTGAATAGAAGATCTTTTGTTTTAAATAAAAGATAAATTTTCAAATTGCAATATATCTGTATGTATATGTTATAATTTGGAATTATTTTGAAATTTAATATAATCTATTGATAATTTATATATGTATGAATATTGTAATGTGAAGCTTTGTTTTAAAATTTAATATTTTTCAAAAGTTAATTTAAGATTAATTCAATTGTTTTCAAAATATAAGATAATTGTTTATTTTTAAATATGATAGTTTAAAAAGGATTTAAACAAAGTTTTGTCTTGTTTTCTTTTAAAGTGCTTAAATTAAAATGGTTATATATGTATATATACAAAGTTATTAATAAACTTTCTTTTAAAAATTATTTCTTAAACACTAGATAAAAGTTTTAGATTTGTAAATACATGTATAAGAGATTCATTTATATTATAATTAGTTTTATAATATTTTCTTAAAAAGTAAATTTATTTATTAATTTAGTGGATTAAGTAAGTAAGTAGTTTATATTTACATTTAAATTAAATAAAAATTTAATTAAAAACACTTAATAATATGTGTAAACATATTAACATGTTTGTGACATATGTAAAGCAATTAAGCAAATTAAATGACAAGCGTAAATTTTTGATAACAAGTGTCTTCTTTTTAAAATTTTACTTTCTTTAATTTTTATAAACACAACATAATTCAATTTAAAAATAAACTTTGCATCTCTTTCTTCTTTTCTTCAATCATTTTCTATTCTCAGCTGAAGGGAAAAAAAGTAAACCTGAAATTTGAATCAAAAGAAAATTTTGATCTGCAACTTCAAACTAGAAAGTTTTTCAAGCCTGGAAAATTTAAAACTAAAAGCTAATGAAGAAGAAATCTGCATTTTACAAAGCTGCAACCTTCAAATTAAAACTGCAATTTCAACATACAAAGGGATCAATTTCATAAACAAAGCAAAATCAAAAGCATATTATCCAGATTTAAGATTCAAGGCCTGGAAAATCTTAATACTACTCTGTTCTCTACAAACTGAAGGTGAGTAAATATTTTTTTCTAAAACAGATTAATCTTGTTTAACTTAAGTGCATGTGATGATGTTGGATTGAATTAAATTCTATAGTTTGAAACTTATCTGGATATGCAAATTTATGTATGTGAACATGACAGTATATGTTGATTTTTGTTCTCTGTTTGATAAAACCTGTGACTTCTGTTTTTCAAAAATCCAAATTTCTCAATTTGATCCATATTAGCCTTGAATATGTGAATGAAATTTGTTTGTGAATGTAAGAAGAAGATCACATAAATAGTTCCACGATTTTTAATACAACAGATAAGTATGAATAAGGGATTAACAATAAAACTAAGATTTTTGTTAAAAATCAACTGTCTTAAATTCTAATTTGAATTACATGCATGTAATCATGATGAAAAATCGTGAATTTTGATATGCAATTTGTAATTTTTAGTCGGGTATTTCTTGAGAATTTGGGGTTTGTTCGAATTGGGGGTTTTGGTGGTTTGCCGTTGATCGGCGTGGTGATTTGAGTTGAAATCTTGGGTGAAGCTTGCTTGTGAGTTGTTGATGAGGGGAAAAATGTTGTTTGATTTTTCCAATGGCCGTGGTGATGGAATTTGATCGAACTAGGGTTTTACTTTGATTTTGGCTCGGCTTGACTGTCAAGGCATTTGTGACGTGAAGGTTGAATCGGAGGTGTTCGCATTTGGGAGAAAATGAAGCTCGTGACGTGGCGTTTCTGTGGTGAGGACGGCGAAGATCATCGGTGTGGAAGTTGTCGGCGGCGATGGGTTTTATGGTTCGAGCTGCTGCAGTTTTCGAGCTAGATGGTCGAATTTCGATTCGACGATGAATTCTTGAATCTGGGTTTGTGGAGAGGTTGTCGTGGTCATCGACGACTTGGAGATGGTCGGAGGATGGAACGGCGTTGTTTGGTTCGCCATGCAAGGTGCACCATATACGCTCTGTACACTGGAAAATTTGTGAACTGGGGAAGACGAGTTGAAGACTCGGGAAGCACTCGCGTTTTTCCCTGTGTTGACTCGAAGTAGAAGGGAAGCTGGGTTGTCTTCGGGGCTAGCTTGTGTGGTTTGAGTGATCGACTCGAGATTTGGGTGTTTAGTTCTGTGTAGTGATAAGTTACAAGCTTAACTTGTTATTTTTAATAAATAAAATCAATGTTTAAGATTTTACAAAAGGAAAATAAATTTACAAGTTAAAGTTTGTTATTTTGAAATATAGTTAATCAAACTTTTAAAAGGGTGTTAATTGAATTTATTTTAAACTTAAATTGTTTTAAGATGATTTCTTTTGTAAGTAATTATCTTAATCAAATTTTGAAATTCAATTTAAAAGGGAATGTTTTGAATTTGAATATTGAATCAAATTTTTAAGCAAATTTTTAAAGTAATGTTTAAAAACTTAAGTTTCAAATTTTATTCGAAATGAATAAGTTTGAATTAGAAAATTAAAGTGTTTTAGATTTTAAAATTGATTTCTAAATGCTTTATTTTAAAATAAAGTTTAAGTTATGATTTTGTAAACCAAATTGAATAATTTGTTTTTAAGTTATTAAAATTTGATTAATTTCAAATAATTTATTTATGAAGATAAATAAGGTTTAAATTATTATTGATATGAACTTAAGAATACTTAGTATGATTTATTAATAAGTAAAAGATTAATTAAGATTTATGGTTTTCTTAATTAATTAAGAAGTTTCTTTAAATATAAGAAGTTAATTAATTAAATATTTAATTAATTTTAAATAATTAGTTATTTGTTTATTTAATTTTAAATAATCACTTAATTATAATTAATTAAGTGTAATTACTTAATGAAGTAATTAATGGTTAATTATTGAATGTAATTAAAAATGGAAATTACTTATGGAAGTAATTTGTTGAAAATTACTCATGGGAGTAACTAAATGGAAGTGATTAATGAATAATCACTTGATGTTATTAATTAAGGAATTGATTAATATGATTGTAATAAAGTTAATTAATTATGGAGTAATTAATGAATTAAAGAATTAAAGATTATTTAACGATGGAATTAATTATTTGTTAGGCAATTAATTAAGATAATAATAATCTGATGGAAGTAATTATAAGATAATTACTTATGTAAGTAATTAAGGGTTAATTACTTAATTAATTTAGATAATTAATTAAGGTGATAAATTAATTAATAAATATGATTAATTTAAGATTTATTACTAAGGGTAATTAATTAAAATTATAATTAATTAATAAAGTAATTAATTAAGGATTATTAATTAATAATTACTTAATGAAGTAATTAAAGATTAATTAATTAGATTAATTAACCAAAGGGTTAATATAATTAAGAAGTTAATTAATTAAGATAAGTAATTACAAGTTGTTGATTTTTGTTTATGATTAATAAGATGATTAATTACAAGTTAATTATTTAAATAATTTAAAGGAATTATTAATTAATAAGGATCATTAGTTAATTAATTAATTAATCAAGGTTGATTAATAAAGTAATTAATTTAAGTATGATTATTTAATTGTAATTAATTAACGATTAATGAAATTAATTGTAGTTAATTAATTAATGGAAACAAATGAAGGATCATTAATTATCGTAAATAATGATAGTAATTAAAGGTTAATTACTGTATATGGTTAAGGATAATTACTTGAATGTAATTATAAGATAATTAATCAAGGAAGATTAATTAAGGAAGATCATTAAGAGATGATTAATTTATTTATTTGGAATAAATAAATGAAGAAGAATTTAGGTAATCCAATTGATTAAGAGTTAATCAATTCTGCTTTTGGATAATTGGTTAATATTGATTGATTTATATTGGGTGATTGGTTGATGTTGGATGATTTGGATATCTATAATATGTGATATGCTGCTTTGTGAGATGAATGTTTGATATGAATTATCTATTGTGATATTGTGATTCATCTATCTGTTTATATCATCCTGAATATAAGTTTAATTGTTTAAAACCCCTTAAACAACTTGGACATTAAAATGGCATTTGGATTTCGGTGAGACCGGGATTGGGTTCCATATTTGGATATCCGAAAACCACATCGATCCAAATTAAACGTTAGCTCGTGAATCCAAGAGGAGTACAAGTGAAGACTCGAGGTGTAAGAATAATTCGTCGGTATAACTCTGGGGGTGATTCCGTGACAAGTTTGACGGAGATAGTACTTATAGGTTCGAGATGGATATTTAGAGTGCAAGGGCAATGGTCGTTGACTCTGAGGGTGATTCCAAAATGAGTGCAACGAGATAGTGCCTTCGGTTTCGTTCGAACCCGGAACGAACTTGTATGGATTGAATGCTTTCAGAACATCGTCAGGTGGACGATAAGCATTCTAAGATAGATGTGTTCTACAAAGGTAATCGCAGCCTCAAGCCTCATCAACCAGGAATGGCTAAAACAGGGGAGGTGCAGCAACGCTAGGTGGGTAGCACCCATTTCAGGGTGAGGTCATTCCTGTCTAGATGTCCCTTTTATTTCGGCTTAGTGGGTTGTTGGTCGCGCCAACCACGGGATGATCTTACTCGGGACTGTTCAGTAAGGAATGGTTCCAGCTTTGTGATTCAGGGGATTGGGGGTGATCCTCGGTATTGTGATCTAGGCCACGTACTGTGACGGGCGGTACCCCGGTAGCCCTACCATTGATGGAAACCCAGTCTTCCTATGAGACCCTACGGTTTTGTTTGTATTACCCACTTTTGTGGCTAGTAGCTGGAATTTAATAGATGTAACAATTTTGGCTATTCCTTATTTACTTGAAAACCCTAGACACTATTATAATATCACTGGATTTCCTATCAAATGTTTTGGTTAGCGCAAGGTAAAAACTTTTCCATTTTATGTGTGGGAAGTCTTACGTGATACCTTTTCTTTTCAAAGGATTTTCTAAAGTTAAGCAAATTTAACCCGTTTACTCACACCAGACCCATGTCTGATCCGAGTGTTTATTTTCTGTTTTATTAAACTCTTGGGTACTCATATTATGTATGAGTAGTCGAGAGATTCAGGTTAGCTTGACGAGCTCTGGAGGAGATATGGAGCAGGAGGCTTCCACGTGTAGATATATTATGGTTCTTCTGTGTTTGTGTGATATCTATATCTTGTGTACTTGAGATGCATAGTTAGACAGATGTTTATAACTGTCTAATATGTGTTGAATAAGTTGTGTACTCTGATGTATATGATACTATGTAATATTTTATGTGATATATTATATTTCATTCGTTCCGCTGTGAGTTATCTGATGTTGTTATGTTTCTTTCTTCTCTTTCTTTTCTTCTTCTATCCCTTTCTTTCTTAATTAGTGATGCGACTTTCTGGTGTTAGAAGGTTAGGTCGCTACTGGTAGTATCAGAGCGTTAGGTTGAGTGAATACCTAGGCTCTGGAGTGGTGTCTTTCTTGAGAGAGCGTACTTGTATTTTTATATATAACTATATATATACCTTTATCTACCTGATCTGTTGGGTTATCTGTTTGGGTTTTCCAACATAAATTTTAGAGGCAGATGGAGTAGTGGTGTGTTGTGCAACACGACTACCACTAATGGAAGAGGTCCATATGTTTGAAGTTGGAAGTATATTTGTCGAGACTGTAGACCTAATACCGTCTCGAGTGAGATTTGTAGCTTGGAGTAAGGATTTCTCTGATATCCGAAGGAAATCTTTTTAAAAGATTCGGAGTCCATCTTTGAGGTGTAAGTTTGGATCTCTCGGAAGTGCATAAGTAAGTGATGATATCTTGATAACCACGTGATGAGATGTAGTACCATGGATATTTTCGAAGATATTTTCTCTTGAAGCAGTTTTAGAAGTGGTTGAGGACCAGTCTTTACCTGTCGCAGGGAAGATTCGTCTGTGTAGAAGTTATCTGGATCTTTAGCAAGGAGGTTAGCTGTTCTGGAATATGAGACTAAGGTCTATGAGTTGCTTCGCTTCGGCATGGTCTCATTGTCATTCCTTAAGGAGAGCGAGATGTTGATGCTTGATTTGGAGCCCGAATTTCTTGAGAGGATGTCTGCCGTCTCGAAAGTCCGTTGTGTGGTTTGTTGATCATTTTGGTTTTCGAGGAGCCTTGGATTAGAAGTCTTTGGTTAGTTGTGGTAGCAGTGCAACTCGAAGTGTTCGGTGTGCTGACGAGAAGGTCTTTTAGCTTTGCAGTATCATTGAGGTAGAGTTTGGAAGCAGCAGTGTGGTCATTTCTCCGATGGTTCAGGAATCTTGGTGGTTCTTCTTTCAGCAGTCTGGGCAGTTGGTGAAAGTTTTCTTAAAAGGTTAACCTTGTTTGGAAAAGTTTAAAGTTGTTTTAATTGGTAAAGAGGGGCAGTTTTCTTTGGAATTCGAACTAGGTTAGATCGCAAAAGTGACTTGCGATTAGTTTGGGAATTTTTCTTGGCGATCTTTTGTTTGAGACTGAGGATTCTCATGTTGAAATAGGAGCTACTGATGTAATCAGAAGTTTGTCTGCATCTGGAGTTGAGTTCCATATTGATTTGGTTCCATAAATGATTTTGGTAGTTAGCCTGGTAGTAGGATGGTTCTTGGAAGAGTTGGTGTAGCAGCTCAGGAATCTTTGGAATTTGGATTGGTCAGATCCAGTTTCTTTTAGTTAGATTCTGCTGTAAGGTTGTGTGACCGAGTCAGATGGGTCACTCAGATTTTATGGATTTGATGAACAGAATTTCCTGGATATATTGGATAAGTTTGTATTCGTGTTCATCAATAGTATTCTCATCTATTCCAGAATCAGAGTTGTGCAGCGGAAGCGGGGAAGCAGCAGTGCGAGGAAGGAAGTAAGTTCAGTTTGCTATTGCTTGGGAAGTAGAGCTTGTGTTCCGGATTTCAACAGATCTTGGAAGAATTTTCTGTTGATGTGATCCAGAAACTGGTTTGCTTTGGTCTAGTTATTTCTGAAAGTATCAGCATAGGTTGAGCTGATTAGGAAGAGAACGAGCAGCCCAGGATTGTCTGTTGAGTTATGCTGATATGAGATAAGGAATTTGGAATTCGAAGTTGGAGACTTCATTGTTGTTAAGATTTCTTTGGTTAAGAGAGCATTAATTGGGTAAGATTTGATGACTAGTTCTGAGGCATTTGAGATTTCTTATCCGTGTTCTGATAGGATAAGATTGAATTGCCAGTTTGGATAGCTGGAATTCATTGTATTTCACGTATCTCTGAGGGAGTATGTGTATGATTCATTGTTGGTTGTAGAATCTACAGTCCAGTTGGATTTGGAAGTTGTGCTAGACTTGAGTATATTCTGATGCTCTGTTCAGATTGAGGATTTAGAGATGAGAGGAGCTCTGGATTTTGGTGGCGTAGTTTGTTAGCTTCTGTAGAGCGAGTCTCCCGGTGATTTTTACTTGGGAAACTCTAGATAGTATTAGGAGATTTATTCTGATATGCATCAGGATAATTAGTTAGGTTTGTTTGTTCGATTGCTTTGGTTGTTAGTAACTGGACAATAGGTATGATTTGCTGTTTGAAATTTGAAATCTTTGCTGGGTAATTAAATTACCTTTGTTTTTAAATTTCGGGGGCGAAATTCTTTTAAGGGGGGAGGAATGTGACGATCGGGAATTTTGGGCAATATCAATTTAATAATATGTATTGATAATTAAATTAATTTAATAATTTTTCTTTATAATTTTAATTTAAAATGGTAAATTTAATCTTTTAAAGGTTAATAAATATTTAATCTGACAATATTGATCAATATCTTTTGAACAATTTAAAATTGATGAGATTTATTTTTCAAAGCTAATAAATTTTTATTCTATTTATAATATACATAAGAGATATATTATGAATAGAAGATCTTTTGTTTTAAATAAAAGATAAATTTTCAAATTGTAATATATATGTATGTATATGTTATAATTTGGAATTGTTTTGAAATTTAATATAATATATTGATAATTTATATATGTATGAATATTGCAATGTGAAGCTTTGTTTTAAAATTTAATATTTTTCAAAAGTTAATTTAAGATTAATTCAATTGTTTTCAAAATATAAGATAATTGTTTATTTTTAAATATGATAGTTTAAAAAGGATTTAAACAAAGTTTTGTCTTGTTTTCTTTTAAAGTGCTTAAATTAAAATGGTTATATATGTATATGTATAAAGTTATTAATAAACTTTATTTCAAAAGTTATTTCTTAAACACTGGATAAAAGTTTTAGATTTGTAAATACATGTATAAGAGATTCATTTATATTATAATTAGTTTTATAATATTTTCTTTAAAAGGTGAATTTATTTATTAATTTAGTGGATTAAGTAAGTAAGTAAGTTTATATTTACATTTAAATTAAATAAAAATTTAATTAAAAACACCTAATAATATGTGTAAACATATTAACATGTTTGTGACATATGTAAAGCAATTAAGAAAATTAAATAACAAGTGTAAATTATTGATAACAAGTGTCTTCTTTTTAAAATTTTACTTTCTTTAATTTTTATAAACATAACATAATTCAATTTAAAAGTAAACTTTGCATCTCTTTCTTCTTTTCTTCAATCATTTTCTATTCTCAGCTGAAGGAAAAAAATAAGTAAACCTGAAATTTGAATCAAAAGCAAAATTTGATCTGCAACTTCAAACCAGAAAGTTTTTTAAGCCTGGAAAATTTAAAACTAAAAGCTAATGAAGATGAAATCTGCATTTTACAAAGCTGCAACCTTCAAATTAAAACTGCAATTTCAATATACAAAGGGATCAATTTCATCAACAAAAGCAAAATCAAAAGCATATTATCCAGATTTAAGATTCAAGGCCTGGAAAATCTTAATACTGCACTATTCTGTTCTCTGCAAATTGATGGTGAGTAAATATTTTTTTTTAAAAATACAGATTAATCTTGTTTAACTTAAGTGCATGTGATGAAGTTGGATTGAATTAAATTCTATAGTTTGAAACTTATCTGGATTTGCAAATTTATGTATGTGAACATGACAGTATATGTTGATGTTTGTTCTCTATTTGATAAAACCTGTGACTTTTGTTTTTCAAAAATCCAAATTTCTCAATTTGATCCATATTAGCCATGAATATGTGAATGAAATTTGTTTGTGAATGTAAGAAGAAGATCACAAAAATAGTTCCATGATTTTTAATACAACAGATAAGTATAAATAAGGGATTAATAGTAAAACTAACATTTTTGTTAAAAATCAACTGTCTTAAATTCTAATTTGAATTACATGCATGTAATCATGATGAAAAATCATGAATTTTGATATGCAATTTGTAATTTTTAGTTGGGTATTTCTTGAGAATTTAGGGTTTGTTCGAACTGGGGGTTTTGGTGGTTTGCCGTTGATCGGCGTGGTGATTTGAGTTGAAATCTTGGGTGAAGCTTGCTTGTGAGTTGTTGATAAGGGAAAAAATGTTGTTGGATTTTTCCAATGGCCGTGGTGATGGAATTTGATCGAACTAGGGTTTTATTTTGATTTTGGCTCGGCTTGACTGTCGAGGCATTTGCGACGTGAAGGTTGGATCGGAGGTGTTTGCATTTGAGGGAAAATGAAGCTCGTGACGTGGCGTTTCTGTGGTGAGGACGGCGAAGATCATCGGTGTGGAAGTTGTCGACGGCGATGGGTTTTATGGTTCGAGCTGCTGCAGTTTTCGAGCTAGATGGTCGAATTACGATTTGATGATGAATTCTTGAATCTGGGTTTGTGGAGAGGTTGTCGTGGTCGCCGACGACTTGGAGATGGCTGGAGGAAGGAAAGGCGTTGTTTGTTTCGCCGTGCAAGGTGCACCATGTACGTTCTGTACACTGGAAAATTTGTGAACTGGGGAAGACGAGTTGAAGACTCGGGGAGCACTTGCGTTTTTCTCTTGTTGACTCGAAGTAGAAGGGAAGCTGGGTTGTCTTCGGGGCTGGCTCGTGTGGTTTGAGTGATCGACTCGAGATTTGTTGGTTTAGTTCTGTGTAGTGATAAGTTACAAGATTAACTTGTTATTTTTAATAAATAAAATCAATGTTTAAGATTTTACAAAAGGGAAAAAGTTTACAAGTTAAAGTTTGTTGTTTTGATATATAGTTAATCAAACTTTTAAAAGGGTGTTAATTGAATTTATTTTAAATTTAAATTGTTTTAAGATGATTTCTTTTGTAAGTAATTATCTTAATCAAATTTTGAAATTCAATTTAAAAGGGAATGTTTTGAATTTGAATATTGAATCAAAGTTTTAAGCAAAATTTTAAAGTAATGTTTAAAAACTTATGTTTCAAATTTTATTCAAAATGAATAAGTTTGAATTGGAAAATTAAAGTGTTTTAGATTTTAAAGTTGATTTCTAAATGCTTTATTTTCAAATAAAGTTTAAGTTATGATTTTGTAAACCAAATTAAATAATTTGTTTTTAAGTTATTAAAATTTGATTAATTTCAAATAATTTATTTATGAAGATAAATAAGGTTTAAATTATTATTGATATGAACTTAAGAATACTTAATATGATTTATTAATAAGTAAAAGATTAATTAAGTTTTATGGTTTTCTTAATTAATTAAGAAGTTTCTTTAAATATAAGAAGTTAATTAATCAAATATTTAATTAATTTTAAATAAGTAATTATTTGTTTTTTTAATTTTAAATAATCACTTAATTATAATTAATTAAGTGTAATTACTTAATGAAGTAATTAATAGTTAATTATTGAATGTAATTAAAAATGGAAATTACTTATGGAAGTAATTAGTGGAAAATTACTCATGGGAGTAATTAAATGGAAGTGATTAATGAATAATCACTTGATGTTATTAATTAAGGAATTAATTAATATGATTGTATTAAAGTTAACTAATTATGGAGTAATTAATTAATTAAATAATAAAAGATTATTTAACGATGGAATTAATTATTTGTTAGGTAATTAACTAAGAGAATAATCATCTAATGGAAGTAATTAGAAGATAATTACTTATGTAAGTAATTAAGGGTTAATCACTTAATTAATTTAGATAATTAATTAATATGATAAATTAATTAAGGAATGTGATTAATTTAAGATTTATTACTAAAGGTAATTAATTAAAATTGTAATTAATTAATAAAGTAATTAATTAAGGATTATTAATTAATAATTACTTAATGAAGTAATTAAAGATTAATTAATTAGATTAATTAATCAAAGGGTTAATATAATTAAGAAGTTGATTAATTAAGATAAGTAATTACAAGTTGTTAATTAGTTTTTATGATTAATAAGATGATTAATTACAAGTTAATTATTTAGATAATTTAATGGAATTATTAATTAATAAGGATCATTAGTTAATTAATTAATTAATCAAGGTTGATTAATAAAAGTAATTAATTTAAGTATGATTAATTAATTGTAATTAATTAAGGATTAATGAAATTAATCATAGTTAATTAATTAATTGAAACAAATGAAGGATCATTAATTATTGTAATTAATGATAGTAATTAAAGGTTAATTACTGTATATTGTTAAGGATAATTACTTGAATGTAATTATAAGATAATTAATCAAGGAAGATTAATTAAGGGAGATCATTAAGAGATGATTAATTTATTTATTTGGAATAAATAAATAAAGAAGAATTTTGGTAATCCAATTGATTAAGAGTTAATCAATTCTGCTTTTGGATAATTGGTTAATATTGATTGATTTATATTGGGTGATTGGTTGATGTTGGATGATTTGGAAATCTATAATATGTGATATGTTGCTTTGTGAGATGAATGTTTGATATGAATTATCTATTGTGATAGTGTGATTCGTCTATCTGTTTATATCATTGTTTATATCATCCTGAATATAAGTTTAATTGTTTAAAAACCCTTAAACAACTTGGACATTAAAATGGCGTTTGGATTTCGGTGAGACCGGGATCGGGTTTCCATATTTGGATATCCGAAAACCATATCGATCCAAATTAAACGTTAGGTCGTGAATCCTAGAGGATTACAAGTGAAGACTCGAGGTGTAAGAACTATTCGTCAGTATAACTATGGGGGTGATTCCATGATGAGTTTGACGGAGATAGTACTTATAGGTTCGAGATGGAGATTTAGAGTACAAGGGCTATGGTCGTTGACTCTGAGGGTGATTCCAAAATGAGTGCAACGAGATAGTGTCTTCGGTTTCGTTCGAACCCGGAACGAACTTGTATAGATTGAATGCTTTCAGAACATCATCAGGTGGACGATGAGCATTCTAAGATAGATGTGTTCTATAAAGGTAATCGCAGCCTCAAGCCTCATCAACCGGGAATGGCTAAAACAGGGGAGGTGCAGCAACGCTAGGTGGGTAGCACCCATTTCAGGGTGAGGTCATTCCTGCCTAGATGTCCCTTTTATTTCGGCTTAGTGGGTGGTTGGTAGTGCCAACCACGGGTGATCTTACTCGGGGCTGTTCAGTAAGGAATGGTTCTGGCTTTGTGATGCAGGGATTGGGAGTGATCCTCAGTACTGTGATCTAGGCCACGTAGTGTGACGGGCGGTACCCCGGTAGCCCTGCCATTGATGGAAACTCATTCTTCCTACGAGACCCGACGGTTTTGTTTGTATTACCCACTTTTGTGGCTAGTAGCTGGAATTTAATAGATGTAACAATTTCAGCTATTTCTTATTTACTTGAAAACCCTAGACACTATTATAATATCACTGGATTTCCTATCAAATGTTTTGGTTAGCGTAAGGTAAAAACTTTTCCATGTTTATGTGTGGGAAGTCTTACATGATACCTTTTCTTTTTAAAGGATTTTCTAAAGTTAAGCAATTTTAACCCGGTTACTCACACCAGACCCCTGTCTGACCCGAGTGTTTATTTTCTGTTTTATTAAACTCTTGGGTACTCATGTTATGTATGAGTAGTTGAGAGATTCAGGTTAGCTTGACGAACTCTGGAGGAGATAAGGAGCAGGAGGCTTCCACGTGTAGATATATTATGGTTCCGCTGTGTTTGTGTGATATCTGTAACTTGTGTACTTGAGATGTATAGTTAGACAGATGTTTATAACTGTCTAATATGTGTTGAATAAGTCATTTATTTTGATGTATATGATACAATGTAATATTTTATGTGATATATTATATTTCATTCGTTCCGCTGTGAGTTATATGATGTTGTTATGTTTCTTTCTTCTCTTTCTTTTCTTCTTCTATCCCTTTCTTTCTTAATTAGTGATGCGACTTTCTGGTGTTAGAAAGTTGGGTCGCTACAGGTTTTCCCTCACTAACTTCCTTTTAAAAACATATCTTTGCGAAACCTTTTCCTGGAACCAAATCTGGTTAAATATTATAAAGCATCATTACGTAAGCATACATAAGTACCAAGTAAATTTGTTCAACGCTTAATTTTTTTTTGGCTAACCTTTCAAAACCAGTCTGAAAATAAAACCTTTCAAAAGAATTCAACCATCAAAACATAAACCCGTCGAAAGCCCTTTAGGTTCAATTTGGGTTCAATTTAAAAACATGTGGAAAATCCTCTTTTTAAACCATTCGACTTTGTCAAAAGCAACCGTTCAACTTTGTCGAATGCTTAGAATTTGACTCCTTCGAAAGCTCCAATTCGAAAGCTTTAAAAAAAAATTTAAACCAGTAGCCTCCAGTCTTTTAATACTCTAAACATCTCCTTCAAAAGCTTTTGTTATACTTCAATTAGAATTAAAAGGGTAAACAATCTAAGTCGAAAGCTTTCTTTCGAAAGCATGGGAGAAGCGGTTGGTTTTGAAAACAAGTAAATGTTTCAACCTTGTCGAAGCATGACTTCGAAAGGTTGAAAGGCAGTAGCTAGGGGATTTTGATCCCTTCGAAAGCTTGTTAATCTTTGGACCTCTTCGAAAGGTTTAAACCTTTATTTTATATAATTGATCTGGTCGAAAACAACCAAGTCGAAAGCTTCTTTTCGAAAGAAAAGCAGGCGTTAGTTTTGGTTTATAAAACAAACATACTCCAACCTCTTCGACAACCAAGGTTTCAACCAAGTACCCTTCAACCTTGTCTAATATGTTACGCACCAAATTGCTTGATACCATGCACATTGGTTTTTGACCTTGTTGAAAGCTATAATACATTGGGTTGGAAGGTTTGATGCCAAAAATGGCTGAGCATGCTAAAAGCATGATTTTCTTGTTTTTAACTTAAAAGAGATAACTATTCGACTAGCCTGCCTTTATTTTCAAATTCTTATTGGTTAACAAATATTTTTCAAAAAAATGTTGCTAATAATTTCAGAAATAAACTAATGATTTTATTTTATAAAATGCCCCTTCTCCTTAATTAATTGAATTTTTAAGTCTCATACGTTAAAAAATTATATATATTCATCAAAACATTTAGGAAATATCGAGAAAAATCCCAGAAAATCAATTTTAATATGTTTTCTGACATGTAAAAATTTTGAGCCCAAATAATTATTTATTTTGCCATAAATAATTTATAACCCAATAATTCATTTTTCTCACTTGAAAATTTATGTAAAATCCACATTAATTCAGAAAATTATGAAAATTGAAACCCGTCTCTAACATATCATTTCTAACCTAAATTTAAATTTTCAAGGCATTTGGATATCATGTAATAGGCTTTTCATATCAAACGTATCATAAAAACTTATGTGAACATGTATAATTATCAAAAAGCATATATATAACTTTAATCATTCAAAACATGGCATAAACTTGCAAAAACATTTTAGAATTAACTTAAAACCGAAAACAATAATAAAATGGGATGTATTAATCACTCACCTTAGCTTTGAGATTAAAAGATGTGAGATTTGATGTTTAATAAGTTGATTAACTTCTTTCCTTTGAATCCTAGCTTAATCATCTTCTTAAGAATGGAAATGGTGGCCGACCTTGATGTTTTAGTTTGATAAAATGACATGAACGTAGGTTTCATTTCCTAAGGGTTTAGGGTATAAGGCTCTCCTATTTCCCATTTTGCCCTTTCTTATTTCCTAACATATTAGCTCATGTTATCTCATTTTAATTTTCATATTAACATGGCACAGCTATCCTTAGTTTAATCAAATCTCAACCTATTAATCTTCACATTATTTTATTTAATATAACCAATTAAATATCCTAAATAATGTTATAAAAATATAGAGTGTTACAGATTGACACAATAGTATATAAATAGTGCGCTGCTATTGTGCCCAGTTGATATAGGATGATGATCAGGGTCAAAATAAATCAATATATTTTATCTTATCCCATGCCTCATGGTTAAAAGATAGTATCACAGATATAATTGATGAGATGGTAACAAGATTGTAAACAGGCCATCATCATCAGAGTATAATATCCACGGAGTTATACATCAATAGTAGAGTTTGTACAATAGGAACAAATTCAAATAAACTATCTCAACAAATAGTAATAAGAAAGCACTGGCATGGACTCCATGTTGTTGCTCAATGGAATAAGAATAGACTCGGTTAAATGTATATAATATGAGCTAACTCCATCCAACTTGTCCTTCGAGCAACTATTGCTTCACCTAGACCTGTTATCTAGTCTACTCATTTAAGAGTACCCGATATAATAAGAGGCAAAGCATAAAACCTTGGATCAGACGATAGTCTGGTATAAGCCGTAAATGAGTCTTAAACTAGTAAATAGGTAAATATGGTAAGGAACAATAGTATTTGAACCATACCTAACTTATCCCTCACGTAACACAATAATATGCTACTCTATAATATTAAAAGGATATACTACCAGCAAAATAAAGAATATAAGTCTTTTAGGTATTCCTATCTGCAATACCTACTTCTAGCCTACCTAAGGAAGCAATCAAAGCAATAATAGCAACATAGAATCCATCAAGAAAAGTTACCACTCCACCTCTATGCCCTAAATATATGACAACTCGTATGACCACTAAGCTATGGACCAATGGAAATCTCGGTTCTCTGTTGTACTCTTGCATCTTGTAGCCCAAAGCTGGACACTAGACCTAATGCCACAGGTCCAGGGTATACAGGTCCCTCCATTGACCAATGGGTGTCCCCACTTACAAAACCCCTATTTCGATCACAATTGAAAACTCTCCGAGTGTCGACAAAACTTAGCACATATAGACGAGTCCGCCTTTGCTCCATTTGGACACCGAGCCCTTCTTACTCAATCCAGTTTCCATTATTCATGAGGAACGACACCTACATTCCCAATCCTATGGATCCCTCCTGTAGGAGCCGCCATATTTGGAATCTACTCCCAACACAAACCAAAATCCAATGACCAAAGCTTTTCATCATGTTGTTATATCACCATCCACCCATGATGTGAACGAGCCAATAACTTCATCATGTTCTATGAGGCATCCACTTCCTACCTTGAAAGCTCCATATCTATATCACTATATGTGATAACGCGGTACCGACCTAACCTCCTTTACTCAAGGCCGAGTTTGACCCTTCGCTCCAAAAATTGTCCTAGTGTGTCCATAGCCTCTTGCCATCCTCTAAATTCTGGCTGCCAAGTTTCATCTAATTCCAACCAACTTTGCCTCTGATTTGCTCAATTCTTCGACCTAACTTTCTATGAAAACATAACATTAGCAAACAACATCCAATAATATCATCCAAACATAAAACAACAAACTATTTCATCCAATCAAACTAGCAATCCATCAAAATAAGATAAACAAGTCGATTTCTAGCATATGTCAACATATAGCATGAATATATAAGCATAAAAAAATGGTGATTTCTAATCATCTAGGCCAAATTCATAGTTTAACATGTATTAAAGTTATAAAAGGTTTGATGGCCAAAAATCAATTCAAACAAAAAAAACTAATTCCTATAATTCTACTATATAAACATGCATAGTATAGTGAGAAGGCATAAAACACTCACCAATTACCAAATTCAACCAATTATCGTGTCGGTCTAATCCAAATAGCGAAGATCCAATTCGATCAGCGAAGAAAAGTTCTCTAAATCAAGTAAGTCTGTGATCTCTATCTTCTAATCAATGCTCCAATCTTCAATCAACATTCAAGTTTGATCTATGGAGATATTTGGGTGAATAAGGATGAATTTAGGGCTAATTAGGGTTTGGACCTAATTTGGAATGAGAGGGAAAAGTTTTCATCTGACTTTTACATCTCCTATTTATAGGGATTCTCTTATTAGTCTAATGGGCCTATTAATGAATAAATACGTCAACACCTAAAAGCATGTAAAAGATGGATTAATCAAAGGTTAGCCTTTTCAAAGCTAGTTGAGGTTGTCCTCTTTTAGGTGAATCAAAGTCATGGGTTGATGCATGCATGAATCCAAGTAAGTAATCATTCTTTGTTTTGAAGACTTTGCCACTTTGAGGGTAACGAATAGTATGAATTAACATGCTATAGATAAGGTATCACCTAAGTCAATATACTCGAAGAGACTTGGGCCGAAGTGTTCGATGACGTCCAAGTCTTAGTTCAAGCTCAATTAAGTATGCAAATTTCGAGTTCAAATGTGTCAATATGCTATGAAATAATTTGATTTCCAATTTCTTATGTATACAAGGTTCAAGTATTAAATTGACTAAATCCTCAATTCAATTTATGGTTATAAGGCTTAAGAAGGAAAGAAATGATGAGAGAAAATTTGGCCCCGTTGAAATGGGGCCCCTAGGGTTATATTTATAGAGGCAAGAGGACACCATTTCGCCTCTAGTGCCTTTGAATAGGATGACTCCGGCGGTGCTTGTTTAGTCTCTTCGCTGGTCAGCATTCATAATAAGCGGCAGTAGAACTGGTGAGTGGCAGAATAGTCACTTAGCACCATTAAGTGGGAATGCCATCAAAGTGCTTTGGGATTAGGTTCCTTGTTGATATGTCTACGGTGATGTTGACTCTGAATTCATACTTCAAGTGTGATGTCAACATCTTCAAAGTACTTACATAAGGATGATGCATGATGGATTATTGATGTCGTTGACATCTTCGATGATTGTAGATGAGTCTTAATGATGCTGAACATAATGGAGATAGACATATTATCCTATAATCCTTTGATGTCGAAGACTCTTGCTGCTGCTGTTGGGTAGTGTCTTCGAAGTGTTGAAATATGCGGTGTTGGTGGAGCCTGGCATTAATGAAGCGCGCTATAGTCACTACGACATTCATTGATGGCTTTTAGAGTATTAATGGCGTTATCTCTTCGTGTAGACATGTGAAGAGATTTAAATGAAGCCCTTTTGTATTTTTCCTAGTAATAATGAGTGGTTTCCTACGTCAGCGACCTCAACCCATCTCATTAGCCATATGTCTTCGAGTGTGCTGAAGAGGGTGTTGAATAGATTGACATTGTTGCTTCTTTCACCACTGTTAATGTTGTTTATGTTTATTTGCAAATCTTTGAAGACAATAAGTGTGATATCGACCAACCGCATCCCACCCTTTTAGTTGAACAAAGTTGTCTCTCCGACATAACCTCCCGGTCATCGTCGCAGTCAAGTACAACTTTATTTGCCCTTGATGCTATTATACCACCTAGAGCTTTAGGCTTCCACATTGGTCCTTGCTTCTTTGTTTTTGACCTTCTTGAAGTATATCCTTTGAAAATTATAGGGATAATAGGGCTAACTGGCTTCACTAATTACACATTAATTCTGACCAACAGTTTTTAAAACTTAAAATAAGCATAACTCCTTAACTATATGCCCATTTTTCTAGTATGGCCAAACTACGAAATGGAAACGATCATCCTGAAGGAATAGAACTGGTTTGAGACCCTAATTCAACTGCTATCAAAGTTATAACCCAAATAAGATTTTCAAGGTCAAAAATGGTCACATAGAAATTTAGGAAAAGTCATTGGTGTGTAAAACATCTGTAAGAATCATGATCAAAAACTATAGAAACATACGACCTCATACAAATAAAATAATAATATTTTACGATCCTTTGATACATAATATACGGGTCGATACAAAGATACACAATGATAGAACCATAGCCAATTTCATGAAAGAAGACCGCTCAGGCGGAAGAGCGCAATTTTTCATAAAAGTTGCATGTATTCAAATAGGGGAAAACCCTAAATTCAACATAATCTTATATACCCAAACTCAACCATCTTCATCTCCATTCAAGGTGAAATCAAACAAGCTCCTCTTTCCATCACCATCCATGACTGGCAAGAGTTTGCCAATGAAAACCTTCAATTTGAGCCAAGGGTTAACTCGGCCTTCAGCATTGTAATGAGTTGGGTCTGAAAGGTGAAGGCAGAGACTTCAGGGGATGGCGGTGAGTGGTCAAGGAAGCAAAGCAAGGCGGCAACGATGGAGCAAGGTCGAGGCATGGCAGGAGTTTGATCGATTGGAAAAAACCCTTGATAAGTTGGTTGGAATTAATGGAGACTCGAATTGGATGAGGGAATACAAAAGTAGTGAATAGAAAGGCTTGGCTTCAATGAGTCAAGTAGGAAAAAAGTTTGTACAAATTTCTAAGTCTATAACTCTGTACTAAATTATAGGGTTATCCATCTTTGCTTAGGTCAATTCAAAATCAAAGTAGAGATCCTACATGCTAAACTAAAGTATTACATGATCTCTAAAATGAAGATAACATCGTTAGTGTAGTGAATTGGAATTCAGATTGAAATCACAACAAATCTATAATCAGAAATTAACCAAGTAAAAACAACATCACAAGATGACATTCAAACGATCAACTGGAATTCACAAGTTAACAATTCAGGATCATTCTTGTTCAAGAGCACACTTGGTTGCCCACGAAAGCGTACTCTAGAGGGCAAATGTTAACTGGGTTTTTAACCATGCAGAATTCGACAGAAAATAGAACATCAAGACGAAGGTAGAACAACTTGGAACATGGATGGTATACCCAAGTGGACTAGAGAAATAAGTCATGAAAAGTTGGATCATTATAGTGGTCAGTCCATAACTCGGCACCGAGTTAAGGCCATAATACATTACCGAGTTATGGTGCTTCATATTTGAAAGATCCAACTATGTGCAAGCCATCAGCTAACTATTATATGCAAGCTCAACCAATTTCATAAAGTTCTAGATGACTTATCGCAAGAATTAAAGAGTTTGCTCCGGTGAACTGTAGATCAAGCCAAGTTATGGAAGATTTTCCCTTAAAGGGATAATTCGGTACCGAGTTATCACCTTAACTCGGTTGCTCCCCAAAATTCTCACACATCTCCAGGCTAATGTCTGAACCTCTCTGGCAGTGGGTTTTAGATCTGATATGACTGCTACTCCCACAAATACAAACCATGGAGCAACCAAAGGAGGATCTGGTTCCTGCCATTGCTATGAGGAAGCACTGTCTCTTCTTTATCTCCTTCCTCTACACAATAGTCGGCAAGATAGCTACTTTAGAAAATTCTACCACTTAGAATCGGTCTAACCCATGTACTTATGGCTTATTCTCTCTCAAACCCTTTGTAAATCTCAATTAAAACTATAAATAACAAATCTACAAAGTGGACATAAGCCAAAGATTTCCGAAGCACTATAAAATCTTATGTCTCCCTTTCTTGTTGCAGTTTTTTCCTTTTTTGTCACTATTTCCTACTAAATCTAGGTCTCATAGGTTTCCTACAACCAAGTCTTGGATGTTAATCCATTTGTGGCATCAACAATTTTTTTATAAGAGACCGATCATTCTTATTATAGATCAAGAATGAGATACAATACAAGAAGTATAGTGACGAACTCTACCTCTGAAGTTGAAGGCAGAGCAGGTTCGAGGGCTGCAAACCTTGACTTGCAAGGGACATTCAATACTGTAATGGTGAACATATTACAAAATGCTCAAGCGGCCATTCCAAATGTTGCTACTGGTTGCGATCCTCATGTGCGGGCGCCAATAGTTGATTTTGCAAAGCTGAATAAGGATTTTGCCAGTCTTGGTGGTAAACCATTCCAAGGAATGGACTCAGCTGTGGAAGTGCAGCATTGGTTGGACATCTAAAAAGGATAATTAATGACCTAGAACTTCACGATGCTATGAGGAGAAGGCTAGCTTCCCATTATTGATGACAACTAATTAAACACGCCCAAAATCAACCTTTTCCCTTCGAATTGAAGTCAGCCAAGTCCCAATCATCATCACCCTCATCGCCATCCCAAAACAAGTCATGTCTAACCTTCAAATCGATTCAAAATCCAAGGCAAGAACTAGGGTTTCCGTTGGATCAGGACTGATTATCGAGGTTTTGATCTAACAGTGGCGACTGACACTTGAGGTGGAAGAGATGAACAACAGCGACGGTGGATGATTAGGGGATGGACGGAGTTCTTCTAGAGTCGGGTTAGGGTTTGCTTGGCAATGAAATCTCGATAAGGAAAGAAACTCGGTGAAGCTTGGAAAACTTGGCAGTGGGAAAGTGAAGAGAAGGGCTTTGGAAAATAGTTTAAGTAGAAAAAGTTTCAAAAAAATTTCTACTCTATAACTCGACACCGAGTTATCCATACCATCCGAGTCGGCTCAAAATCAACGTAGAGAGCCTACATTCTAAACTAAAGCATTATGTAATCTATGGAGAGTAGATTGCATCTCTAGTGTAGAGAATTGGAATTCTAACTGAAAATGGATTTAATTGTTAACGAGCAATCAGCCAAGTGAAAGTAGCATTTTGAGACGATATTCAAATGACCAACTAAAATTCGAAGGACAACAGTTCATAACTTGTCTCGGTCCGGAGCATGCTTTGATTTCAACGAAAGCATACTCTGGGAAGCAAGTGTTAACCAGTTTTTATCCAAGTAGAAGTCAATGGAAGTTAAAACATTGAGATGAAGACGAAACGACTTGAAATATGAAAGTCACACTCAAGTAAACTAAGGAACTACCTTGGGAAAATTTTAGCCAAAAATACACTAAGGATATAGATCGGTACCTACCTTACCATATAACTCGATGTTGAGTTATATTTGTCCATATCCAGCCTCTCCAACTTCACATGACCTATTCCCTAGCTCTTCCGTGCATGCCCAAGTGATTTCATAGGGTTTTGGATGACCTACCTTAATTGAAGAGTTAACCCATATGAACTAAATAATTAATCAAATGATGAGGAATGGTCATCAAAACAAGTCATCAATTTACGAAAACACAAGGGGCACCCCAAATTGAAGCAATAAGTAAATCCAAGAGAAAAGTACGTGTTTCCCTTTAAGGAGATAACTCTATACCGAGTTATAGGGATAACTCGGTACGGAGTTATACGCTCAACTCATGAGCCCCCCAAACTTTTCACACTACTTCGAGCTTATATCTGGACCTCATTGCAAATGGGCCTATAACCCATCATGCCTGCTTCTCTATAAATATAGCCCATAGTGCAACTAAAATAGGTGTAACATCCCCTATCTTGAGGTCCGAATCTAAGCGCTATAGATGCTGCAGTCATCCATAGTATTAACTTCCAGTCACAAAATACGGTATGTTAATGGAATCTATAATATCAGAAGCACATGAATATGAAATAAAATCAACACTGATTTCAAAAAAATAATTTTTCTAATTACATTTCAAATCAATAGTTCATATTCAAATACATAATCCCAAAATGATTCCTAGGTTTTTATCAAATATAATTACTGAAAAATTATGCCAAGAATGACATATGAAGATGCCCCCTAGAATAATTAAAGTACTAGAGAGATAGACATATCTATCATAAATACATCACAGTGGAAATGATACTAAATAACTCTTACATTGCTAGCTTTGCCTCTTGCACATGTTCGGAAGCTTATTCGTCCAACCTACTAACATGAAAATTCCTTAACTCTCAATCTACTCAAATTTAATTTTGAGCACTTGAGAGTTTAAGGGGAAAACGTAAACTTTGATTCAAAATAAAGCCTTATGTGAATAATTCTATTACATTTTGGTTTACTGATATAAAGTGAGACCACGCCGCTTAGCGGAACTGGTTTCCCCTTACTAATATCCTTTTAAAAATCGTATCTTTTGCAAATCAAAAACCTGCAATCAAACTGATTATAACAATAACAACAACAATAATATATATATATATATGCATATAGATCAGGTAATCTATGGACTATTTATCTACACTATAGTTTTATCTGGCTAAGTATGAATCATTAGCTGACTCGGGCCTAGCAAACAGAATAAAATTTCTAACTTTTGTTAGATACAATACTAGGCTATCTGCCCTTAACTATCTTCTTCTAGAGTCAACTGATCATAATGGTTTGTGGGCTCACCAATAACCTATCTTTACTCTGTATATTCCCTTTTATGTGTAGCTTCATTTTAGATCCATCTGTGACAAAGCCATACATACTAGAATTTTTTACTTATATTAGCTAGGGGTTAATAGCTACGGGACCAGCCTCATCTGGTCTTCTAATATCTAGGTCATAAACTAAGAGTTAACTACCCCCATCAATTTTTTCTTGAAAATATTTCTTTCAAAATGATTTGATCCTTTTTAAGTCATACCTAAACAAGAAAAATATGCTTTTTCCTTTACTCAAAATACTTATGCCATGCTATATGCATTACACAAAACAATGCTGATGAAATCTAAATCAAGGGGATTTTCTATCCCATCAAACTAAGTTAAAATCCCTTTCAAACTTAGAAAACATTAGGCCTTCAAGCCAAAGCAATACCTTCAAAATCCTTGTTTAAAACCATAAACAACCCCTATCAAAATAATTAAAAGCAACCCTTTCGAAACCATTATATAAAACCTTAGGCATCCCCTTTTGAAACCATTTAAACTTTTCTTTCAAAAGCATTATAAACCTTCCTTTCAAAACATTAAAATATACCTTTTGAAAGCATTAGTGATGTGCATGAAAATGTGCGTATTTTAGTTCAATATTTTATCAAACTTAATTAAGTAAATGAGCGTGTAGGATGTTTTAATATGTTTAAACCAATATTCAAATTATTTTCAAATCATCATTTATTCATCTTCATACAGGGGCAAAATGGTAAATTTTGTACATATATTAATTTGGGAAAATTTACTTGAAATTTTTTGTTATTTTGTAGGAATTTGAATGCAAATTACAAGAGGCTTCATGGAAAATATTCATGCACAAGAGAACACAAGCAAATGAAGATGGGAATAATTCATTTCATGCAACATGGAGGACCCCACCAACCCACTTACCATGATGTACAATTAGGAGCTAATGCACATGCTAAATGGCTATAAAAGTTACATGCACACTTAATGAAGAAATAATTCATGCTAATGATAACTTGGTAGTCACACTTCCTCAAGGGTAGTTTGGGTAGTTCCCAAAAATAGAATTAGGATTTCAAAACAAGTACAAATACCACATATGTTCATGTAATTATTCTTTTAGCTTCTCTCTTAGCCTCCACTGAGCACCCATTATAGTTAGTTTAGTTTGAGGCTCAAAAATAAATCATAACTTTCTTTCCTTTTGCATGGTTACTTAGTCATTTTCTTTTATGTAATTTCTTTTTATGCAATGTTAATTCATGCTCTTTCTTATATACTTGCTCTTTTTCCTTTTATGTTAGTAACTTAGTTTTATTTCTTATGCAAGTAGATTAGGTTTTATTTCACTTTAATTAGCTCTTTTCTTACTTAGCTTGTACTTTTCTTTTCTTTTTTCATGTTGCAATCTACATTTGTTGAATTGATAACAAATATGAGAGGCTAAACCCTTCAATTTAGGGGTAATGAATCTCTCTTAATCAATTAGATTTAACATTTTGATCATTTATTTTCTCCTTTTGTGCTTATTGGAGAGTTGCATGTTGATGTAAGTTTATTAATGAATTTGATGGTGTTTAATCACATATAGGCTATGCTTACTCAAATAAACACAATTTACATTATCATCTAACTAACTGATTTTGGTAATGGACGTGGATTAGGAATCAAAATTTGATGGTCTAAATTTCTAATCAATAGTTTATAGGACGTGCTTAGAATAGATTTTATTTACAAGTTCATTGTCATTTTCATGAGAGTTAAGAAGTGGTTTAATGGGTATGTTATAGTTTGATGATTTATAGTGGGCTATTTAATAGCACAAATATTTCATACTTATGATAAACACATCAATTAAACTCACTAATGACAAAAAAAGATATCGTAATTTCATGTTGTGTTGATTTATGTGATCAAAAGTGTGAATTTATCTCTAAATTGCCTTCTACTCCCATATTTGTATCCATTTTCTTTTATTAGGATATTTGCATTTTCATTTTAAGCTTAAAAACAATCTCAACTTTGGTTAATTTGATTGAATAGAAATTTTAAAATCTAAACAATTCCCTATGGATCGGCCCGTACTCACATACGTGTTACGATCGTATGCCGTGCGCTTGCGGTTATTTTTAAATTAAATTCGATCGGTTGTTCTCTAAATCGATGGTGATTTAGCTGGTTCAAAAAGTTTTTGACGCCGTTGCCGGGTAATTGATTTGATTTTACTTTCTATTCTTCGAATTATTTTCCGTTTGATTTTGTTGTGTGTTTATTTTGTGTGTTCATTTGCATTTCATTTCAGAAAAAAAAAATGTTCATCTGATTTGTGCTTGCATTTGTTTGTTTCTTGTTGTTTTTCATTTTGCATTTGATAAAAAAAACATCAACAACAATCTGCATTATAAAAAAACATCGCAATTTCATCGCGTCTTCAATTTACATTTGCATTTGTGTACATTTTCAATTTCTATAAAAAAATCATTTCATTTTTGTACATTTCTAGTACTACTGCTACTGTTTCATTTCTGCCAGCTCATCTCGACAACTTGCAAACTTACATCTCCAACCTGTTCCATTGACAGTACTTCATCAACTTGTTTAATCAAACTATGCTATTAAACCTGTTACAAAACTTCAACTTCATTAACTTGTTTAATCAAACTGTGTCATTCAACCTGTTAATAATACACTGCACTTCACCAGCAAATACCCCCTACAACTGTCACTGCCATATATTAGCTCCATCACAAAAACCAAAATGTGAACCATCTAACATTCAATACATCCCCAGCCACCACATAGTCTTCCTCTTCATACTGTCAAACCTCACATATCTACCTCTGCCATAACTTCACACAGTTCATCTCTGCCAAACTCCATTTACATCATCACTGTTGTTGGGAATTTTGCAGTTCGAGACAAAATTGATGGCAATTGCGATGAAGATAATGCTGTACTTCCAACTTCAAGTATCTATGGAATAGATTCTTTCAGACAATAGTTCAACCCACCAGGTACAAACGGGTTATCGAACTATCGACTTTTCGGATTCAATGAAGCCTTATAACAACGTAATCGGATTCAAGGTTTGCATGCCTTTGATCCGACCGAGAACACTTTAGTAATGGTTTCTAATGATGCAATTTGTATAGAATAGAACGGAGAGGAAGAAGAGAGCAATTCTGCGACGACTTCTGAGTTTGCAACACCTTGGTGGCGTCACAAAACATATTGATGGTGGCACAGTGTTTTGTAACACTTTCTGGTGTCGCTAAAAATGCTCTGTGAAGAAGAAGAAGATTAAGAATGTTTCTAACGTTTCCTGAGCATCACTATTTATAGTGGTAGAGAGGTGCCTATTCGTGAAGCCTCACAACCGTTTGCAACGGTTCACAACTATTACAAACGACTATATCCATTCAATATTTAAACGTCGCGTTTATTCATATTTTGCAACGTTCAGAAAAACATTACAAATTTCCCGCCATTTATTCAAATTCAGAAATTTTGGTTCTGGGTCCTTAACGAGCTTAAATATGGGCCTTTACTGTTCATATATGATCCAAAAATATTTTCAGATCCGAACTCGAAACCCGTACCCGACCCGGCACGGTTCGGTCGGACGGACGGCGGCGGCACGCGTGCGGTTTTGCATGACTTCTCTCCTCACAACAAGGCAAACATGTGGGAGCCCCAAGGCTCCAACATCCACATGAGAAAACTATATTTATACAAATATAGTCCTTGATTTTCTAGCATGTGGGACTATTTTCTTTCTTCTTTCTTTACTTCTTCTCTTCCAAATCAAAACACAAAGCCCAAAAACTATCTTTGAAAATTTTACGAACAATCTCCCCCAATTTTCGAAATAAATAAATAGGACGACTGAATCTGTAACGACCCGAAATTTTCGATCTCCAAAATTCCAGATAGTTATAGAAAATAAGAAAAGAGATAGAAGAAGAAGAACAGAAAAGAAACACACAATCTCACATTCGCAGCGGATAAAATATAATATCACATAAATAATAGTTATACAAAGGAAAACTATACTTGTCAAATTACACTTTAATATATATATATCATAGTTACAACATAATTGCAAGCACAGGAATAGATAAATCAATTTGTTCCAGATACTATAATATATCACTGCAGAACTCTCCATACATTCCTGCTCTCCAGCTGGCCTCCTGAGCTCCTGAACGTCCTTACCTGAAATCTGTAATACTCGGTCTGACCTGAGCATTACATCAAAGTAACACCCGGGTCAGGCTGGAAATCAGCGTGAGTAAATCCATCGAACATGGAATACAAAAGTATACAACTCATATAAAACCCAGAGTAACTTATATCAATTTCAACTTCACAAGTTGTTATAGACATCATTTATTTCACACATTAATTTCTAAGTGCCAAAACTTAGATTAAATGGTCCAATTCACTTAAATTATCCATATCATCCCTATTTATTTTACATACCAAATCTATATAGAATCGAAGTGGTTTTGGGTATTCACTATACCCGACTCCGGTCTCTACGAATTCAATACCCTCTTAACCCAAGTTATTCAAGTGATTAAATTTAAATACTGAATGTCACTTTTACACAGTAATTCATCATAGATAACCACACTATCACTGTATAAACCAAACATATCAAATCACATAGCATTCCAAATCACATATTAGAGCTATCAACTATATCTAGGCATACAATATCATTTAATTATTTATAAGCAAGATTTATTCATCACACCATTTTCTAATTAATTTAAATAAATTAAATTAATTACTTCAATCATCTCTAAATCCTGCTCATTCATCATTAATTAATTTCAAACCAATTAATTAATCATCGTTAATTTTCAACTTAATTACATTAAGTAATTAACCTTATCCATTCACATTGATTACATTTATTCCTAATTAATTACCTAAATTAATTATTCTATATCGCTTACATTGATAAAATTATCCTTTAATTTATCACATTCATTAACAAATCGTTTAATCTATTCCATTAATTAATCCTTTAACCACTTCCATTAAGTAATTTACCTTTAATTACTTTATCAAGTAATTACCCCATTGGTTAATTATCCTGAATTAATTAACCTTTAGTTATTAATTAATTTAACCCTTAATTACTTATTAAATTAATAAAATAAAAAAAATTAATTATGTAATTGTCCTCCACTTACTAACCAATTAATCTCAAATTACCAATTAATTAATTAGCTGATAACCCCTAAATAATTTATAATTAATTAATTAATCTGCTCCTTAACATCTTTATTAATTAAATTAATCTGTAATTACCTAAATCTTAATTAAGTTCTAGATAATCCATTTATTTTCTTCAAATCTCTTCATTTTCATTATTATGAAATTAAACTTAAAATACCATAAGTAAATCAAGGCATTATTTAAGGTAACTAATTATCTTTAAGACCTTATTTTAATAACCTTGAAATTTGATTCCCATTTACTTACAGGTTATCTTGGGTTAATAATTTACAAACTGGTTTTATTAATTTTCAAACATAATTATCACAACCTGACCCGAGTCAAAGAATCCAATTACCTGAGCCATAGTTCAAACTTCTCTAGTTAAGTATCGAGTTCAACCTTAGCCAGTTCTAATATGATAATATCAAATTATCTGGTAACATTTGCAACGCGTACACACGCTCGAGCTCAAACTCCATCTCTCTGAATACCAACTCGAGCTACCAACATTTAACAGTATACTGACACTCCTCGATGTCGTGCACATGTATTGATAATCGGAGCAACGCCGACCAACTCTGATGGCTCCTCCTAGTCGCCTTCGAACACCACAACTCATACACACCTCCAACAATCACGATAAAGGATAGAAACGAAAACGAGCAAGTGAAGCACCAAGACCCCATTAAGATCACCCAAAATTTCCCCTGCTCCACCACGTTATGGCTACCGAAAACCTCGCTACCCTGGCCAGACCCTGGTCGTAAACTTAAGCTTCAATTTCACCTACTCCGGTGAAGACCGATAGTTCGTCAACGCCACACTGCCTCGAAAACCAAAATTGACTACAACCGGGTTTTAAACACAACCCCGGCGATCCCTGGTCACCACGGCCATTTATACACCACCAGCCCATTTTTCCCATGACCACCGTCTTCCCAACCAGCTCTGACCACAATCCCGACCCCCAACGCCTTGTTGATCGAAGGCAATCAACAAACTTACCAAATCTGATCAATCCAAATTTTCCCCAACGTAACCAAACTTAAAAAATCTTGAATATAATCCCAAAGTTCACCATTTTTCAATATGATTTAGCTTATATAATCAGATCATGAAATCAGGGTAATCAATTTTTTCGAATTGTATAAAATTTCACCGTAATCCCTTTATCCAGTAACATAATTGGTAAATTTAGCTCAAATATATTTTTATAAATCAATTGTTGTGATAAGAAACAAGTTTCTTCAAAGATCATAATCTAAAGGGGATTGGAAAAGAAGAAATTGATTTTTGAACTTGTTTATATATATATTTTTAGCCTGTTGATGTAAAAACAGTGATATATATCCAAGTATTCAAACTCAAATGGTTTCATTTATATACTTCCAGGCAGATTTATAATTATACAACATTTTTTTCCACAAAATGCTTCAAGTTTAATCATGTGGAATTCAAGGTTGAACAGATTTAAACTTTAAAAAGTTAAATTACTTCCAGTATATTGATAACAGAGCAGATATATGATTGTGAACATACATGTATCCCTTTCCATTCAGATACTCATGCCAACAAATGATTTCATACACATATCAAAGTGAATGAAGGATTAAAACTGTTTTAAATTTATGTTTACTCACTTGTTAAAAAACAGAAGAACAGGCTCATCTTCTTTCTCTTTCTTTTACTTGAAAATACTTTTAAAAATCAAATCTAGTCATTACTATCAAACTTTCTTTAAGAAACATAGCTCAAAACTGATTACAAAATGACATATGAATTTTATAGAGGAGCGTTGAACCAGTCTACACAACAGAGGAATGCATACACAAATTTACAGACATGCACTAATGCTTCACCTTCATATGCATGCAAAAATATTTAATTCAAACCTACCAATATTTTATTACCTCAACTATTGGTTTCATTCATCAGGTTAAAGTAGTTTTAACTTTAAGAGAAGATTGGTTTACTCACCTGTCCTTCTTAAAACAGGGAACAACTTTCCATTTTTGTTTTCTCTGAAATCTGTTGTATCTAATTTGGATTTCCATAGTCGATCTCTGAATCGAGTTTGAATTTCCTTGTACGAAGCTTTAACTCTTGCTTTACTTGATCAGGTTTGCACCAGTAGTTTGATTTTCCTTTCTCAGGTTATGCTTCTATTTGTATTTGAACTGTTGTTGCCTTCTTGCCTCTGATTTATGCATAACTAGAAATTAAAAGCTGAAAATATTATTATTATTATTATTATTATTATTATTTTGCTTGATGATTTGTAAGGAATTGTTCAGTCTTTAATCCCAGTTTTATTACTTCAGATTTCAAACATGTAAAAGAAAAGTGGGAATAAGAGTAGAAAGATATATATATAACTATGTTCTTTATTTCACTTATTAATTTAAAGAATAAGGAAATGACACTTGTATTACATGTGAAATATAGAATACACTTGTCATTATTAATTTATAAATTGTTTACACTTGTTATAATGCATAATTAGTTTATATTTGTAATAAAATGTACTTAATATGTTTTATGTACTTATTAATTCCTTAAATCTATATAATACCTTTATACATGTATATTTTAACCTTATCTATTTATATTATAAATTTTCAATTCACTTTAATTATTGTCTTATATGTTTATATTTAAATTTGTCTGAAAACAATAATTTAGCTTATTTTAAATAATGTATAAAAGAATTCATCACATTATTATTTTCTTTATGATAAAGTTTACAAATTAAATATTATTGTCTTTTGAAAAGATAAATTTAGCCAAATTAAGTATTTATAAAAGAAAAACATTAAACTAATATAGTCAAATTTAATAATTATCTGCAGGTTATCAATTACATATCTATCCAAATGTTTTAAAATTTAGTATTTATTATAGTTCAATCCATCTATATACAATTTCCAGATATAGAATTTCATTTGTTCAAACTACAAATGAGTATTTTAACAAATCTAATCCTGTTAATTTCAAATTAGCAGATGCCCAAAAATTCGGATTATCACATTCCTCTCCCTTTGAATCTTTTCGTCCTCGGAAAGGAACGAAGTCAGAATTTATTTAATACTTAAAACCATATAAATTTCTTTGATCATCTTTAAAACACTTTTAAAGTCTATATGATATTACAAATCAGTTTTATATATAAAAAAAAAAAATTTCTTATAACTCGGTGTCTCAACCAGTCCATTCTTGTTCTCACAGAAATTCGGTCATACGTTGATCAGGCGTAAGACTGAAAATCTACAAGTGCTTGGCAGACCCGTTTTCAACGTTCAGTGAAAATACTTTTGAAAATATTGAAAGCATTTTGAAATAGAGGAAATATCTTTGGTGAGAATGCTCTGGAAATCATCACCCCCATCCATGGTTGTAGTTACATCCTGGGTTACGTTGCCATCGCAGCAAAAGTTCATGTAACTGCAGGCTCTCCGCGGCCTCTCGATTACGCCATGGAACCCACAACAGATCACAGTTACATTCCAGGGTTACGTTGCCATCGCTGCAAAAGTCCATGTAACTGCAGGCTCTCAGCGGCCTTTGATTTTCGCTGTCGAAATGAAACTTATCCACTCCTACATAGGTCGCAGTCTACCGATATAAAATCAAACGCAGACTATTGACTCTCAGTGGCACACACGACTTTCGCTATGTTACTCTACTCATAATCCCTAGGAACAAGTTTTGTCCGGACTCCTCACTGGATCAACTTTAGAACCCCCCTTGGGGCTCAAGGCAGCACCACCCGGTGGCACTCCTGAGAAGTTCATTTCAAGGGAGCGCCTTTTTCCCAGAGCCATCATCAAAACATTTTATACTATACACATATAGTATTTTCAAATCATACACCTAGTATGATCTCACACAAAGCTCCTTTACACAAAATCGGTTATTCCAAAATCGATAATTCTCAAACTAGGCTTTCCAAATCCAAAGGTTCCCAAAACTTTTCTAAAATCCTCATAAGATCCTTTATATATATATATATATATATATATATATATATATATATAATTTTTAAAACTTAGGATCATTTCAAACTTGTATAAAACCCCTTTTATACTTCAAACATTTTCAAAAACCCTTTTCGCTTGTCAAAAGATTCAACAAGGGAAGTTTCATTTTATAAAACAAAGATATTTAACTTTGTTTACTCAAAATCAAATATTCAAATTTGATTACTCTTTTCAATATCATTTTCATTTCTATTCATATTCACTTTTATTTTTATTCACTTACTCATAATTGCTTCAATCCATTTGGATTATCACCTCTATTCTTATCTCGATTGGGTATTTAACCGGTAGCAATTTGAACTCCGACCAGTTTATTTAGAAAATAGCTTGAAAATTTAAAAAAAAATAGATAAATCGTTGAAAAATAATTATTTGGTTGTAAAATAGCTATAAAATAGTTAAGTAATTGTAAAATAGTTGGAAAATAATCAAATAGTTACAGAAATTTTAAATAATTGTAAAATAGTTGCAAAATAGTAACCAGTTATAAAGTAGTTAAGAAATAGTAATTGGTTTATAAAACAGTTGTAAAATAGTTAAATAATTCCAAAAGTAGTTATAAAATAAGTACAAGATAGTTTTGGGTTTAATAAGAAAGGTTGTATATAAAATAAATGGCTTGGAAAAATAGATTTGTACTAAAACAATTCATTTTGAAAATAGTCCAGAGCCAAACTGTTCAATTTCCAATCTCCATTCCAAATCAATTCAATTTAAGTTCCACTTCCATTTAAATTGACCCAATCCCAATTTAAATAACTTCAATTTCCATTGATATTGATTCAACCCCTGATCAAGTTGAATTAATCACTGTTTCTTTCCAAATTTAACTTTATTCAACCTTGATCTCAAATTTTACTAATTCAAATAAATCTCAATTGAACTAGTTCCAATTTCAGTTCATTTTAACTCCAGTTTGAATTAATCTCAATTTAAAACTCCATTTCCAAATCAAGTTGAATTATTCTTGACTTCCCCCCAAATTCAATTCAAATTCCTTTTGAATTTAATACTTATACATCTTCAATCACAATTTCAATTAACTCAAATCAATTTCAATTTGAACTAATTCAACTCAAATTTCAAATTTAAACCATCTCGAATTATATAGATTCAAGTTAAATCCTTTTAGTGTTGATTTAATCTTTTAAATCAAATCAATTTATATCTTTAAACCATTTAATTATGAATCCAAATTCCATTTAAAAAACGAAAACTTTGAAATTTATTTTATCACCAAATTTCAATTTTGTAACCAAACTTTTTTAAGTTTATCTTAAACATTCAAATCTTAATTCCAAAATGATTCCATACATTAATTTCACTACATACTAGTAGTTCTTACATTACATACATTTATCCAAAATAAGAGTCTTACAGAAGTCCTAAATCCAGATGCTTTCCTATTACCTAGAGGTTTGGAAAGAACAGAGCCCTAATACTCCTTCAAGAATCCTTCCTGATGGACTTCCTTCCAAAGGGCAAAGCCCGAACACACAATTCTCAACAGGGTGACCCCATTTTAACATTTACTACAAAATGTTTCTACCCTGTCATCAATCTGGATAACCTTCACGCCTCCAATAGTACGTTCCACAGCCTTACTCCTCTTTTGCCTCTCGGAACAATTCCTAGCAATGTGTCCCGACTTCATACAATGATAGCAAATAGTCGACTCATTGCCAGGTCCAACTGGTTTACGCTTCGCCTTCCTCACTTCAGGGAAATGATTTATAAAAGGTCCTTTCTTATGACACTTAAAGCACAAGACCTTAGAGCGAAGCCGATGGAATGTACCTTTCAATTCCTACCTTGTTTTACTGCACTTGGCTGCGTAATGACCCTTATTAAAACATCTGTAACAGGTGACATTATCATAAGGTCCCAGTTCAGCCCTTTCCTTAACCAAATTCTCATATTCTTGAATATTTTCTTCACGATCCCTACGTGCAGCTACCCCTTGCTCTCTGCGTCTAACCTTTCATTCTTCACCCTTAGTCATCTCTCTCAAAGACTGAATTCTAAAGGGGCTTCCTAACCTATAAATTAGACTTAATTAGAAGAATTCAACTTTTACTCTTATATCAGTTTGCTTACCAAGATATACCTTATGTTTTAACATCTTTGGTTTTTAATTCAAAACAAATTTTCGTTAAAATTTCAAACAACCCTTGTTCGAAATAGGACTGTTTCATTCGAATATATTAAATAACATCTCTTAAAATAAGATCATATTCAAAATAGTTTGAATAATATTATTTCCTTTAACATTTTGAAACTAATTCAAATATTTATATTTAGAATTCAGAACATCACAGTTTGAAACCCACTTTAATTTACATCCTTTCTAATTTACAAGTTATTCCCTTTAAATGGTTACTTTCTTAAAATATTTTATTGTTTATTGGAAAACAATCATCTCATTATTAAACATAATGACCATTCTATTTTTCTGGTCTGAAACCAATTCTAATTCATCTTATTTAGAAATTCTTACCCAACTTCAAGATTTAATTTCAGTTTGAATCCATTTCAACCTTATCTTTATTTATTTTCAATTTTGTTGTATTTCTATTGACATTTAATTTAATTCCAATAATTTAACAACCAATTTCCCTAATATTTATTAGAAATAAATATTGCTTTATATATATCAAAATATATTTTTAAATAAAATCATTTAAAATCCTTATATAAGAAAATAACAAGTACGCTCTCATATATATATATATATATATATATATATATATATATATATATATACACACACACACACAACACTCAACTCATCCTAGATTATTACAGACTCTATTTAATGAGTAATCCCCACTAGAGCCAAGGTTCCCGCTTAACCTTCAGCTCTGATACCAAATGTAACGATCCAAAATTTTCGATCCCGAAAATTCCAGAAAGTTATAGAAAAGAAGAAAAGAGATAGAAGAAGAAGAACAGAAAAGAAACACACAATCTCACATTCACAGCGGATAAAATATAATATCACATAAATAATAGTTATACAAAGGAAAACTGTACTTGTCAAATTACACATTAATATATATATTAGAGTTACAACATAATTACAAGCACAGGAATAGATAAATCAATCTGTTCCAGATACTATAATATATCACTGCAGAACTCTCCATACGTTCCTGATCTCAGCTCGCCTCCTGAGCTCCTGAATGTCCTTACCTAAAAATCTGTAATACTCAGTCTGACCCGAGCATTACATCAAAGTAACACCCGGGTCAGGCTGGAAACCAGCGTGAGTAAATCCATCGAACATGGAATACAAAAGTATACAACTCATATAAAACCCGGAGTGACTTATATCAATTTCAACTTCACAAGTTGTTATAGACATCATTTATTTCACACATTAATTTCTAAGTGCCAAAACTTAGATTAAATGGTCCAATTCACTTAAATTATTCTATATCAGCCCTATTTATTTCACGTACCAAATCTATATAGAATCGAAGTGGTTTCGGGTATTCACTATACTCGACTCCGGTCTCTACGAATTCAATACCCTCTTAACCCAAGTTATTCAAGTGATTAAATTTAAATATTGAATGTCACTTTTACGCAGTAATTCATCATAGATAACCACATTATCACTGTATAAACCAAACATATCAAATCATATAGCATTCCAAATCACATATCAGAGCTATCAACTATATCTAGGCATACAATATCATTTAATCATTTATAAGCAAGATTTATTCATCACACTATTTTCTAATTAATTTAAATAAATTAAATTAATTACTTCAATCATCTCTAAATCCTGCTCATTCATCATTAATTAATTTCAAACCAATTAATTAATCATCCTTAATTTTCAACTTAAGTACATTAAGTAATTAACCTCATCCATTCACATTGATTACATTTATTCCTAATTAATTACCTAAATTAATTATTCTATATCACTTACATTGATAAAATTATCCTTTAATTTATCACATTCATTAACAAATCATTTAATCTATTCCATTAATTAATCCTTTAACCACTTCCATTAAGTAATTTACCTTTAATTACTTTATCAAGTAATTACCCCGTTGGTTAATTATCCTGAATTAATTAACGTTTAGTTATTAATTAATTTAATCGTTAATTACTGATTAAATTAATAGAATAAAAAAATTTCATTATGTAATTGACATCCACTTACTAACCAATTAATCTCAAATTACCAATCAATAATTAGCTGATAACCCCCAAATAATTTGTAATTAATTAATTAATCTGCTCCTTAACATCTTTATTAATTAAATTAACCTGTAATTACCTAAATCTTAATTAAGTTCAAGATAATCCATTTATTTTCTTCAAATCTCTTCATTTTCATTATTATGAAATTAAACTTAAAAACCCTTAAGTAAATCAAGGCATTATTTAAGATAACTAATTATCTTTAAGACCTTATTTTAATAACCTTGAAATTTGATTCCCATTTACTTACAGGTTATCTTGAGTTAATAATTTACAAGCTGGTTTTATTAATTTTCAAACATAATTATCACAACCTGACGCGAGTCAAAGAATCCAATTACCCGAGCCATAGTTCAAACTTCTCTAGTTAAGTCTCGAGTTCAACCTTAGCCAGTTCTAATATGATAATATCAAATTATCTGGTAACATTTGCAACCCGTACACACTCTCGAGCTCAAACTCCATCTCCCCGAATACCAACTTGAGCTACCAACATTTAACAGCATATTGATACTCCTCGATGTCCTGCACATGTACTGATAATAGGAGCAACTCCGACCAACTCTGATGGCTCCTCCCAATCGCCTTCGAACACCACAACTCATACACACCTCCAGCAATCACGATAAATGATAGAAACGAAAACGAGCAAGTGAAGCACCAAGACCACATTAAGATCGCCCAAAATTTCCCCCGCTCCACCACGTTATGGCTACCGAAAACCTCGCTACCCTGGCCAGACCCTTGTCGTAGCCTTAAGCATCAATTTCACCTACTTCGGTGAAGACCGATAGTTCGTAACCGCCGTACTGCCTCGAAAACCAAAATTGACTACAACCGGGTTTTATACCCTACCCCTGGTCACCACGGCCATTTATACACCACCAGCCCATTTTTCCCACGACCACCGTCTTCCCAACCAGCTCCGACCACAATCCCGACCCCCAATGCCTTTTTGATCGAAGGCAATCAAAAAACTAACCAAATCTGATCAACCCAAATTTTCCCCAATGTAACCAAACTTAAAAAATCTCGAATATAATCCCAAAATTCACCATTTTTCAATACGATTTAGCTTATATAATCAGATCATGAAATCAGGATAATCAATTTTTTTCGAATTGTATAAAATTTCACTGTAATCCCTTTATCCAGTAACATAACTGGTAAATTTAGCTCAAATATATTTTTATAAATCAATTGTTGTGATAAGAAACAAGTTTTCTTCAAAGATCATAATCTTAAGGGGATTGGAAAAGAAGAAATTGATTTTTGAACTTGTTTATATATATATATATATATATATATATTTAGCATGTTGATGTAAAAACAGTGATATATATCCAGGTATTCAAACTCAAATGGTTTCATTTATATACTTCCAGGAAGATTTATAATTATACAACATTTTTTCCACAAAATGCTTCAAGTTTAATCATGTGGAATTCAAGGTTGAACAGATTTAAACTTTAAAAAGTTAATTTACTTCCAGTATATTGATAACAGAGCTGATAAATGATTGTGAACAGACATGCATCCCTTTCCATTTAGACACTCATGCCAACACATGATTTCATACACATATCAAAGTGAATCAAGGATTAAAACTGTTTTAAATTTATGTTTACTCACTTGTTAAAAAAACAGAAGAACAGGCTCTCCTTCTTTCTCTTTCTTTTACTTGAAAATACTTTTAAAAATCAAATATAGTCATTACTATCAAATTTTCTTTAAGAAACATAGCTTAAAACTGATTACAAAATGAGATATGAATTTTATAGAGGAGCCTTGAACCTGTCTACACAACAGAGGAATGCATACACAAATTTGCAGACGTGCACTAATGCTTCACCTTCATATGCACACAAAAATTTTAAGTCAAACCTACCAATATTTTATTACCTCAACTATTGGTTTCATTCATTAGGTTAAAATAGTTTTAACTTTAAGAGAAGATTGGTTTACTCATTTGTCCTTCTTAAAACAGAGAACAGCTATCCATTTTTGTTTTCTTTGAAATCTGTTGAATCTAATTTGGATTTCCATAGTCGATCTCTGAATCGAGTTTGAATTTCCTTGTATGAAGCTTTAACTCTTGCTTTACTTGATCAGGTTTGCATCAGTAGTTTGATTTTCCTTTCTCAGGTTATGCTTCTATTTGTATTTGCACTTTTGTTGCCTTCTTGCCTCTGATTTATGCATAACTAGAAATTAAAGCTGAAAATATTATTATTATTATTAGTATTTGCTTGATGATTTGTAGGGAATTGTTCAGTCTTTAATCCCAGTTTTATTACTTCAGATTTAAAACATGTAAAAGAAAAGTGGGAATAAGAGTAGAAAGATATGTATATAACTATGTTCTTTATTTCACTTATTAATTTAAAGAATAAGGAAATGACACTTGCATTACATGTGCAATTTAGAATACACTTGTCATTATTAATTTATAAATTGTTTACACTTGTTATAATGCATAATTAGTTTATATTTGTAGTTAAAATGTACTTAATATGTTTTATGTACTTATTAATTCCTTAAATCTATATAATACCTTTGTACATGTATATGTTAACTTTATCTATTTATATTATAAATTTTCAATTCACTTTAATTAATGTCTTATGTGTTTATATTTAAATTTGTTTGAAAACAATAATTTAGCTTATTTTAAATAATGTATAAAAGAATTCGTCACATTATTATTTGCTTTGTGATAAAGTTTACAAATTAAATATTATTGTCTTTTGAAAAGATAAATTTAGCCAAATTAACTATTTATAAAAGAAAAACATTAAACTAATATAGTCAAATTTAATAATTATCTGGAGGTTATCAAATTCATATCTATCCAAATGTTTTAAAATTTAGTATTTATTATATATACAATTTCCAGATATTGAATTTCATTTGTTCAAACTACAAATGAGTATTTTAACAAATCTAATCCAGTTAATTTCAAAGTAGCAGAAGCCCAAAAATTTGGATTATCACAGAATCACTAGAGTCACTTCCTGCATACCCAAGTGGGATCAAGCCTATGTAGTTCTAAGATCAAGTTTTGCATCATCATGACAACCAACACATAAATAAACGATATCTTTTGGATTTGAACCTTTACTTAGTGTAAACCATTCAAAGCCTTATCGAGATTCTATGGTGAACAAATCTTGAACCAAGTATCCCTAATGATAAGACCGAAACAATCACACATGTTAATTTTCTTAGGTAAAGCGTTCTGTATTGCTTAGCACATTAATGACCATGTGCCTAAATCCTGGTTCATGAGTCTACTTAGAAAGCGGTCTTACTTTCCTAGGAAACGGCCTGATTTCCATACTCATATTGGTAAGTCTCTTAAGGTGTTTCTGCGATACACCTTTTAAGGTTTCTAGACTTATTAAGGATATATATCCATCCTTTGTTCTTGCAGAATCCAACACTAAATATTATGGGTTTATCGATTTAGTGTTCCATAATCATTCTCTTAACTTATTACCCATTGAACTTTGTCTATCCTTTTCAAGACATAAGTTGGGTTTTTGTTAAGAATGATCTACCTTCATTTATAGACCTTAATCCCATTTCTTGTGACTTTATAGAAACCATTGCCTTTGGAAGACTCTTTGCAAGTGGGTCAGCCAAGTTTTTCTCCGTTTCTATGTAGTCAACAGTTATAACTCCTCTTTTGAGTAACGTCTCACCATTTGATGTCTTAGACTCACATGTCTAGACTTTCAATTATATGTCTTATTAGACACATTGTATATCGTTGCTTGATTGTCATAGTTAATCAAGACTGCTGGAGATGGCTTCTTCCATAAAAGGATTTCCATTAATAAATTCCTAAGCCATTCTGCTTCTTTACATGCATCTGCTAATGCAATCAATTCTGACAATATTGTTGAGTCAGAAATACAGGTCTGCTTCTTGTAAGCCCAAGACACAGCAGCGCTTCCTAATGTAAAGATCCATCCAGTCGTAGACTTGGATTTTGACTCTACATTGTTCCAGGTTGCATCACTATATCCTTCTATCACAGCAGAATATCCTTTATAAGATAAACTATATTCAATGGTTCCTTTCAAATAAGCCAAAAACTCTGGAAATAGCTTTCCAATGTTTGAAACCTGGATTACTCGTAAATCGACACAATACACTTTAGCATGTGCGATGTCTGGTCTAGTGCAATGCATAGCATACAAAAGACTCCCAATAACATTGGAATACTCTAGTTGAGAGATAGTACGTCCAGTGTTGTTTTCTAATTTAATACTATGATCTAAAGGAGTTGGTGTTGGTTTGTCATCGTAATGACCATACTTTTGTAGGAATTTCTCTATGTAGTGAGATTGAGTTAGTAATAACTCCCCCTCTTTCCAAACAATTTTAATTCCCAAAATTACATCAGCCTCTCCTAGATCTTTCATATCGAATTTAAAAACAGAAACTTTTTAGTTTCATTCACACAAGATATATTGGAACCAAATATTAGCATGTCATTAACGTATAAACATATTGTAACAATACCATTGTTATCCGTTTTGCTATAAATACATTTATCAGCATCATTAACAATGAATCCATATGACAATGCAACTTTATCAAATTTCTCATGCCATTGCATGGGAGCTTGCTTCAGGCCATAAAGAGATTTCACTAATATGCAAACTTACTTTTCTTGGCCTGGGGTTTTGAAACCTTCAGGTTGTTCCATATATATCTCTTCTTCTAAATCTCCATTTAGAAAAGCAGTTTTTACATCCATTTGATGTATGACTAGTTTATGATTCGATGCAAGTGCAATTAAACAACGTATATAAGATATGCGAGCAACTGGAGCATATGTATCAAAGTAATCTACTCCATGTCTTTTCTTATATCCCTTAGCAACTAATCTGGCTTTAAACTTATCAATGGATCCATTTGTATTCAACTTTTTCTTGAATATCCATTTACATCCTATAGGTTTAGCACCAAGTGGTAAATCAGTTAAAACCAAAGTTTGGTTTAACATTATGGAATTCATTTCATCATTGATAGCTTCTTTCCATAAATTGGAATCTCTGCAACTCATAGCCTCAGAATAAGTTTTGGGATTGCCATCGACGTTCATTACATATTTAGTCACATTAAGGACTTTGTCCTTACTGCCTTCTACAAGATATGTAATGAAGCCAGCATCATAGTCCTTCTCTATTCTCACTCTTTTACTTCTCCTTTGTTCAGTACTATTATCAGGTACTGACACTTCCTTGCTGTTTTGACCAGCAGCATAATCTTTGTCATTGATATCATTAGTCAAACTAGGTTCTGGACTAGATGATCTCAATGGGATCTCAACAGTTTGATTTTAAAAAAATTCTACATCTGCAGATTCTATAACATCTAGGGTGTCGAGAATAAGGAATCTATAAGTTATACTATTAAGTGAATATCCTATGAAAATACATTCAAATGCTCTATTTCCTAACTTTGGTCGTTTAGGGTCTGGTTTCCTAACATATGCTAAGCAACCCCAAACTTTAAGTCTAGTTAGGTTAGGTTTCCTATTAAACCATAATTCATAAGGGGAAATATATTTTTTAAGTGGTACTCTATTTAAAATATAACATGCAGAAAACATAGCATCACCCCATAGGTTATAAGATAAATTAGAACTTATGAGCATGGCATTAACCATTTCTACTAAAGTTCTATTCTTCCTTTCAGCAAAACCATTTTGTTGTGGTGTATATAGGGCAATACATTGGTGAACTATACCTTGTTATTTACAAAACAAAGTGGAAATATTCACCACCACGATTTGAATGTAATATTTTAATTTTAACTCCTAATTGTGTTTTGACCTCTGCTTTGTAAATTTTGAATTTATCAAAAGCCTCATCTTTAGTTTTCATTAGATATACATATGCATATCTAGTATAATCATCAATGAATGTTATATAGTATTGGTTACCACCATAGGTGATATGACTTTTTAAGTCACCCACATCACTATATACCAAATCAAGCAAACTAGATTTCCTTTCTATGGATTTAAAGGATTTTCGGTGTATTTTTGCTTGAAAGCATATTTCACATTTAGTGATGGTATCGAAATCACAATCAAAAATTAATCCTAATTTATGCATATTTCTAATGGAATTATAATTAACATGTCCTAATCTACCATGCCATAAATTAGTAGAATCAACAATATAAACAGAAGATTTCTTTATTAGATTCAACTTAATCAACCACATAAAAATTAGATTAAGCACAAAAAAACATCAACACTATGTTGAATCTACATGATTACGAGAGCTTCGTTACCCCTTAATTGAAGGGGTTTAGCTTCTCATATTTGTTATCATTTCAACAAATGTAGAGTGCAACATAACATAAACAAGTGGAAAAAGAGAGCTAATTAAAATAAATTAAAAGCTAATTTACTTGCAGAAAAGAAAGAGAACTAAACTACTAACATAAGAAGAAATAAACAAGAAAAGAACATGAATTAAAAGTGCATGAATTAAAATTGCATATAAGAAAATTACATAAAGAAAAGGCTATGAAGCCATTAAAAGAGAAAGAAAGTTTATGTTTATTTTTGTGGCTACAACTAAACTAACTATAAGCTGGTGCTAAGAGCTTCATTATATGAAACATAAGGGGTATTTATATGCCTAAAATCCTAATGCATATTTTATGGGACTACGCAAAATATCCCTTAAGAAAATATAACCTCCAAGCAATCATTAGCAAGAGCATAATCCTCCATTTAAATGTGCATGTAGCTATAATCTCCACTAACGTGTGCATTAGCTCCTAATTGTAGATCAAGATAAGTAGGTAGTTGGGGTCCTCCATGATGCATGAGTTGATTTATTTCCATCTTCATTTGCCTTCTTCTCTTGTGCATGCATGAATACATGAAAGTCTCTTCATATTTCCATCCAAATTTCTACAAATAAAAATAAAACGTGCAAGTGAACATTCTCAAAATTAATATATGCACACAATTACCATTTTACCCCCAAGTTGATGCATGAATGATGATTTGAAAGCATTTTTGAAATTTGGTTTTAAACATGTATAAATTCCCAATTATGACATTTATTTAAATAAAAATAGATTAAATATGGATGTAAAAATATGCACATTTATGTGCACATCTGCCTCGTTCCATCCCAAGCGGTCTGTCAACTCCTTCGATCCTACTCCTTAATCGAGATCATGCTATAACTTCCAAATCGTAAAAGAGATCAACGAGCCATAACGTCAAGCATGATCCACAGCCATCGCAGAATCTTCCCTCCAAATCTCATCAACTTTGGAGCCCATAATTTGGATCAGTATTGATCCAATTGTATCGGATCGGTACCGATCCAAATACTTAGCCAATTTTGGCTCCCTCTCACCTCCAACCTCTAGTGCATTTCCTCTAGATGCCATAGACCCCTTGATTTCCCACTTAGCCTCTTGGTCCTTCCATCTATGCTTGATATCCATTCCAACATAGATGATCCATAAAATCTTCAATACTTAGCTTATCGTTTGATCCAACTTCATAGAGCATCATTGAAACCCATGCTCTACCATCCCCTTGGATCTCACTTTAATCGGTGCACAAAATTGGGATCGGTACCGATCAAATTGGATCAGATCGGTACCGATCCAAATACTCTGCTCTAGTCGCCGTGAAATTTTCAGGGCATCTTCCTTGCATGCTCCAGAGCCCATCCTCCAAGTTTCGTATGATTCTGACGAACTTTACTCCTGATATGCTTTGATCACCAATCTAAGTCCTAAACATGCACAACACTAGCAAACGAATCAAGCACATCAAGCAATTCAACCACAATAGTGAATAAAACATAGCAAATCATTCATTTTACATTCAATCATAAACATTCAAGTCATCCAATTCAATCAATAATAACAAACAAGCATAGATCCAATCTGAATGAAAGAATTACATAGCCATGTATGCATAAATGACACTAGCCAATGATTCAATCCATATCACATGTTTTAATTAGGTTGATCTAGGGTTTGTAAATCTGAAATTACCTATGTTTAATCAATTTACAGTTTAATTTAACAATCCTAACTTATAATCACCTAATTACAACTTATTATCCATCATAGACTAGTGAGAGATCATAATCACTCACCAAACTAATCAAACCTATGAAAATGAGAGGAGATCCAATTTGGACAGTAGTAAATTGCAAGTAGATGTGATCCAATCGACGAGATCAAGCTCCTCGATGAAGATCTAGCCTCTGATTTGAGATTAGAGACGATTTGGGATGAAATCTATGCAAAGAATGGAGAATTAGAGAGGAGGTAGATTTTTAGGCTGATGTGAATGAGAGACAAAGAATTCAAATGGTCTCTCTCATCTCATAACTATAGCCAAACTAATTAAAATATTGGGCTTGCTGATTGGCCCATTTATCCCCTCTCTAGTTCTGGCCAGCAGTTTACAAAACTTAAAACTGCTATAACTTCCTAACCACTTATCTGATTTTCCCATATGACCATACTATGGAATAGGAAAGCACTATCCCGAAGCAACAAACCAAGTTAGTACATCTAATTCAACACCTATCAAAATTTGTGGTTAAAATAAGATCTCTAAGGGCAAAATGGTTACATAGAAATTCGAAAAAAATAATAGAGGTGTAAAACATCCATAAGAATCATATTTCAAAATATTAAAATGATATGACCTCAAATGAGTTAAATAGAGTTATTTTACGATCCTTTGATATGTAAAATATGTGTCGTTACATTCTCAACTTCTTTAGAAATTTCGCCCTCGAAATAACTAAACTAACATAAGCAACCAAGGTTATCCTACATGCCTACTGTCTATTAGCAACTTTCTAAAAATCTAACTAAGCAGCCAAATCAACAATAGCAAGCAAAACCTATCCTAGCATGCGAAATTCTAATAGTATAAGATACAACGGTAGAAGTAGAGTAGACACGACCTATGGGTCTTACTACTCAAAGAGTTCTAGATAGGCCGTCCACATACTCTCTTCAGTCCCATATGTACATTCATTATCATCCTCACTCCATTGTACCTTAACTAATCTAACTCCCTTCTTCCTAAGTTGTTTCGTCCCATTCCTAATGACTTAAAGTAGCTTATGAGGTATTGAAACTTCTGGCTCAACCTCTATTTCTTCCAACTGATCTTGTGCTACCACATATCCGAGTCCTGCATAAATTTTCGTAGATAGGAGACGTGAAAACTATTGGGCACACCCACCATCTTCGAAAGTAGATCTACCCTATACGCTAATTTCCTGATTCTCTCGATAATTGGAAAAGATCCAAGAAATCTGGGTGCTAACTTTCCTTTCCGATAAAAATGAACAACATTCTTCAGAGGAGAAATCTTATGTGACGACCCGCAAATCCATACCCTTTGAATCGACAATAAACCACACATGTCCGACCCAAAAATCACAGACTGACGGAAAGTCAAGAGAAATAAAAAAAGAGGAGAAGAGAAGAGAAGAAAGAGAGAAGATAGAACCAAACAGAACAATATGGAATCTCACATCGCAGCGGAAAACATATAATATCATATCAATACTCTATATAAAACAGAAACTATATATACATACATCAATCAGAGTTCAACAATCAAACAATAATTATCAGCCTGGACAGTTACAATAACCTGTTCTCACAATTGCCGATAATATAAACAACAAAGCAATAATGCAGCAGATAATCAAACAAAACAAATACGCATATATGGAATGAAGATCTCCAGCTCTCCTACTGAAGCTCCAAAAGCACCAAATCTGAACCTGTAATATACTCGGTCTGACCCAAGCATTGAAAGGGAAGAACGCTCGGATTAGTCTAACAAACCAGCGTGAGAAACACACTCAATTGAATTTATTATATTACCAAAGTTTTCCTTTATCAAAACATGAGTATCACGTAAGACAAGTCCACACATAAACACGGACATGTTTTTACCTTAAGATAACTAAAGCATATCATATCAAACTCATGTGATATTACACTAGTGTCTAGTATACAAATAATATTAATCATAGCCGAAATTATTACATTAATTAAATTCCGACATATACCCTAATTGGGTAATGCAATCAAAATGGCAGGTACGTAGTGGAGTTTGGATTTTCATACAAATGACCAGGTGAAGGGACTACCTTTCGAATGGGTACACCTCTAGATGGATATCCTGAGGCATAAAACTTCTGCCCTCTACCAACACAAGACCGGCCCTTCTCTATAACTAGATGGTACCGAATATGTCATCCTTCGGTCATTACCGACCTTTACCAAGGGCCCTCAAAGCATACAAACCACAATAATCAGATACATGACGTCATAGCGTGTAAAGATATATCTAGAAGAGGATGATCATACCCTACTTAGGAGCGACCCACCTAGCCCTACTGCATCTAAACATGTTTTGGTCATTTTCGATTGATAAGGCCTGAGGTAACGATTACCTTTCACAATCACATATCACATCACTTTGAATGTCACATGGCCATTTCTGTTGCCTACTAATTGCCTTCCACAAAAATACAATCCTTAAGCTCATACGTCTCAAGGAGGGTGTTAAGCTAAGAGAAGTTGCATTCTCCACCACCACTGATGTACGTTTGTAAAAACCAATGTACGTAATCTTTAGAAATGCAATGTCAGACAAATACAAGTTGTCCGGGAATAGGATAAAATGAAGGTACTTTCCTACCACATCATGTCGGGAAATCCCTAGGATTAGTAGCGAATAGTCCTTGCATTGGATATTTCATAATGAAGAGACCACTACTACTAGATGTATATTGGGATTTTAACCCCATACGGTCAACAAGCAGTCCCCCACTATGAAAATATGGAATATCAGTATCATCACAAGCAACCCGCACAATCGTCGCATACACGTTGGTCCGAGTAGATTTCAGATAAATCTAATCCCAGTCTCTTCGCACCAACAACGCAAAAGTGTTTCTCAACCTCACATAGAAACTAAGTCTCATAGACTTATCACGTCTCTAACTTTCAAGTTGCTATCCTTCAGGCCAAGAAGGAAGCTCGATAGATGGGAGTAATACTCCGCACTATATGAATTAACATCCTCAAAACAAACGATAATCAAGCCTACACAGAAGGCTATGTACTAAGTGTACGACTAAATAGTTCCCACATCAAGTCGAGGAACTAAAAATTTGGCCAAGTTTGATAGATGGTTTTTTAACTATCAAAGCAAACAAACAAATATTCAGCACTATAACAATCAGCGGGCCCTTTTAATGAATCTTTTATTAATTAAATCACATGCCAAATATTCACTTCAATTTATCTTTAAAAAGATATAATTCTAAAAAAACATTTCACAATTTCAATATTGGAAAACATTTCCATATACTTATTTAATAATAAGTAATTCACAAATCAATTTATTTTCAACACTTAGAAAATATTATACAAACTTAAATCACAATTAAGTATATATTTTATTCTTTAAAGAAAACGTTCACTTTAAACACATTTATTTGGGTCAAAACGAATGTTGCGTAAAACATCGTTACGACTACTTAAAATCACTAGTATAGGGATTCGAAAATAAGATAGATATATAATTCCAAATACTATACAAAACATTTCCTTTCAAAAATCATTTACTACAACAAAAGTGTTATAGTCCATCATTTCCTTATTTCTTGAAAACGTTTATTTCAACAATAATTGTTGAAATTTATGGTTTCGATACTCAAAACATTTTAAAACAACTTCAAATCGTTTAACTCCATTTTAATAATATTACTTCCCAAAACATCCATTTATTTTAATATATTAATCACTGTCCAAAATCATGAATATAAATCCCTAACCAAATTCATTACTATTACATATTTAATTAAAGGATAATCCACTGTCCAAAATCGTGAATATAATTCCTTTAATAATCCTCTATATTTAACTTATCATATTCAATTGATTTCGGATTTATAAAACAATGTTTATAAATCATGTTTCTATTTTATAAGAACTTCAATATACAAAATTCCTTTACTAACCAATTCCATTTATAACTCAATTATATACCAAAAAGCTAAATTATAAGTTAATAACTTATAATTCATTTATTTTACAAAATTCATTCCTTTAATAACTTCACAACTTCATAAATCTTATTAACTTATAAGGTTTAATTATACTTCATTTTAACAATTTTAAAACTCCTTTATAACTCAATTATTTTGATTTATAAAATATCAATTTTATAAATCTTATATATAAAGCCATTTATAGTAAATAAAAAAATCTCAATTTATACTATTTCACAAAATAGTTAACTTCACATATCAAAAATCACGTTTCAATTTTATTTCCTAAAACATTATAATTTTTATAAAGTAAAAATTATAACATTTATTTAAAATAAATTCATTTACTTAACAATTCAAAATTCAATAAAATGTTTATTTTCAAAATCACTTTGAAAATCTTTTTTCAATTTAAATATCATCACTTTAATATTTTTAAAATTCCAAAATAGGCCCAATGCTGCAACAGCACTAAATACATCAATCACGGCATCCAAAACATCATATATCATATGATAACAACATATATCACAATATATGTAAATAAATCGATACTGGTAAGGAATCCAGTTGGATCCCTTCAACCTGTCACCTGTAACAAATATACATATTAGAAAATGTGTACAATGTACGCTTCAAGACAGACGCACGTACAAAGGGTCGTCTGCTCATACACGGGAACGTATAGGGTCATCTACTCCAATAGGCAGGTATATATCCAAGTACCAATCAATATATATATATATATATAATATATCATTTATCATCCAAACAATCATCAATCATCATAAATAACATTTATTCTCACTTGTATAGAAATATCAGTGAGTCAGAAAGAGTGAGTTGTACTCACATTGCTTGTAGTCGTCGCGTTAGCGATTTATTCCGATTAAAATTATACAAGCGTTTAATTTCAACCAAAATTTTCACTAGTTCAAATAAATTCCAATCCAGCTTCGTAATGTAGTTCTCGTCAATACGGACCCAAGCAATTCGTTTCATACGAAACGGACATCGTTGAAAAAGTTATGGCATTTTAAACCTAGTGCGAATTTAATATATATCAATTTACAATTTCTTTTTTTTAAACCTAGAAATCATCACAGCCATTCACTTCCTTTGCCCTAGATCCATGCAGACCATTTCTTCTTCTTTCCCCCTCCAGGTTTCATGTATGCAAAGAACCCATGAGTCGCCATTTTTAATCGAATTTTCACCAACTCTTCGCTCGATTAGACGTCGATCATCCACCATCATTCGACTCGCCTATGCAAGCACCACCGTTGGCCTTGAACATGTTGAGCTCGGATAAGTATATGCCTTTAAATGTGTGCATGTACTTCCGACGTTCAAGCACAATTTGTCGTCAATCCGTAGCACCATTTACGATCATAGCCGTTGAATTTATAAAACTCGTTGGCCTATACAACTTTGTAGTTGAAAGTTTTCTCAAATTATTCACGGATTGGAAGCAAAAGAGGAAGAAAGATAGAAGATTTTGGCCATTAAACGTGAGGGTGGCAGCCTGCCCTAGTTTATTTAGGGTTTCTGAAAAAATGAAAAAATGGAGGGCTTTTATAGAAAATTCGACGACACTGTTCATCCGGAAATATTTTGAACTTGAAACGAAGCGTGCCACCTGACATTTATAATGTTTTACCCCTATTCCAAACGCAATGGAATATATATCGGGAGCCAATTCGATCGTATTTGAAAGATAGGTTTTTGAATCGAATAGTTAAATTTAAAATTCACTTAAACGAATTGCTATGAGTTTTAGCTTGCCCCGGACAAATCGTAAATCCGATTGAAACGAAATTTGAAATCTTACAATAATATAACATTATGGATCTAATGAAACAGGTTTCGTCGAAATCCGAGACTGTATGAAAAATGACTATTTTTACACGTCAATTAAATACTTAAATATTCAATTTCTTCAAATTAACTTTTAAATCAATTTCAAAAGTTCCCTAGCATCATTCTAATTCGATTAGAATTTAATTCAACTTTATAAATCATTTTTATTCACATTAAACCCAATTTTCAATTATTTCTGCAACTTAAAATATTAAATTAACAGATTAATTATCCAGTTAAATCCAGATTTTTGAAATATATGTTATTCAGCTTATAAAACCAACTTGTGCATATATAAAATCAATTAAATATATGAATTTCAAATGACTGAAATTCTAGGTCGTTACATTCTCCTCTACTTTAAAACAATTTCGTCCTCGAAATTACCAAGAAAAAATCACAAAATCCATTAACTTTTCAAAACAATTCGTTCAAATTAGACATCTAATCTATTTAAACCTTTTAACTTTTTCAAAATCATTTAGTTGAACTTCTTACAAAAACTTTTCTAAGTTTTCAAATCATACTTATGGTTGTCTTTTCAAAACCAACTAATATCTTTTAATTTTTAACTCAAAAATCAAAACATTTTAGTCATCAAAAATCTTCCAATTTTCCCAAAATTCTGTAACGCCTTAAATTTTTTAAAAATTTCACCAGCGTCTCCTTTGCGCGATTCAATCATAGTAGGATCACAGCATATGTATATATATATATATCACAAATATACATCTCATATCAAGGATGAGGCATCCCGTAGGGAAAAAAGTCTAAAAGTACGATATTCAATCCGATATATGTACCTTATATATTATTAACGAGCATATACGATTAATATAGCGCAAAAGCGAGCTCCAAATGCGATGCAAACGCTTTACACACCTACTAAACACTCAACAAACAAATGAGAAACATGTATATATGAAAATAATATCAATATACAACATATACCAACAACTACATATGTCAGTATAGCAAATGCGATCAAAAACAACAAATCCGACCATCAAACAACTATTATCAAATAAATCCATAACCAAATCAATATAGATTCACTTCTCATTAATATTTATTGAATTGATTTTCAATTAAATCATGTTTGATTCATTAACATTGGATTTTACTAACATTCATTTCTTCATATTTAATTAGTTTACCTTCACTAATTTACATTCACACTAGTTCACTTTCAATTCAAATCAAATTCCATTCTATTTAAATTTCACTTAACTTCCAATTTGGTTTTCAATTTCATTAATTCAATTTCGTTAACATTTAATGAATTTCTATACTATCAACTAACATTTATCTAACAACCAATGCATATCCAACATAACAACTTATTTACTTTGCTTACATTCAATTTGATTTAACACTTTTAATTTCAATTGGTTTAGCATTCAATTATTCAATTTAGATTGAAATCTATTATTCACTATATTCACATTTACAATTAAAATTGAATTTCATTTTATAACTCAAATTCACATTCATTTAATCCACTTTATTAATTTACTTTGATACCAAAATCTACTTTATTTAAGTTACGTTACATTTCATTCTCACTTGCATTTACTTTCACTATACAACTTAAGTTCATCTCTAGTTTAATTCAAATTTATTTTATTTAACTTTTCTAAAGTCAAATTTCCTACCACATATTCAAGTTTATATTTTTGTTTTTCTTAACAATATTGTTTAACCGTTTTAATAATTCGTTTACTTACATTTTCTCATTTTATAAGTTATACAACTTATTATTTAAACTTTCATAAACATTTACCTAAGTTTACTTCCATTTACAAAACTCATTTTATAATTTCAGATCATAATTATATAATAACTTTACAACTTAGGTTTACTTAAACTTCCAAATTCATATTATACAATCACTTACCACTTACGTTTAATTTTCATTCCAATAATTTATATAATCCAATTCAATTTATTTAACCTTCCTTCAGTTAAATTTCAAACCATAAATTTATTATGCTACACAAATTTATTATTTCATATTATAAGTCCAAATTCATTTTACTTATACTTATCAATTTCAACTTAGATTTTAAATTCAAGTATGTTTATCACAATAAAACTTTAATTTTCAATTTACTATTGGTAGCAAATCCATCACACAGAAACTCGAAAATGATACTGATGATGCTGCATTCATCATCCTTATTATTTCCTAGCAACAGTAGTGAATTCAATGCTTTATATACTTTTAAAATTTTCCTTTTATTTATAAATCACCTTTTTAAATCTTTACTTATATAATTTCTCCATTTTACTTTACTTATATAAGATTATTTCACATTTGTAAATCATATTTATTATAATTCCATACTTATAAATCACTTGCTCATATAATTTCATATATTTTACAATTTTTTTTTATTTAGATTATTTAAACAACATTATTAACTTATATAAATTTACATTTTCAAAGAACCAAACAATTAATTTATATATACTTTCATAATTTCTAACAAATAGTTTCCTTTATATGTAAAATATAATCGAGTAAAAATTATTTCATTTACCCAATTTAAAATGATACTATATCGACTTGCCTCGTTTAAGTGTTTAGAAATCCCTATCAATAACATGGCGTCCCACATACCGACTAGAATTCACAAACAACTCAACAGATAAGCAAACACAATATAAAACATTTTTATTTCACTAACAAATACACGCTCATATATATAATACGCTCAAACTCAATCTAGGGTGCTACTGTCCCTATCTATACTGAGTATACATTAAAACTTAGGAATATACAAAATCTAAGCTCTGATACCACGTGTGACGAACGGGCAACTCCTGCACCCCCCTGTAGGCTTTTCAACCATCCCTCTACCCTTTAACTTTTCAATGTGGGGGTACTCCTACTTTTCAACATGGAGTGACCACAAGTGATACCTCAGAATTGCTTTTACGGCAAGCCTCTCGACTATCAAAAAACCCTTTCGCACAGGGACATATAGGGGCAAGAGTCTAATCTTCGTCACTGTTTTGAAGGCGAGAACCCCCTATCAGGCTGAACATAATCAAGCAAAACCGATGTACATAATCTTTAGAAATGCAATGTCAGACAAACATCCATACAAGTTATCTAGGAACAGTACAAATCGAAGGTACTTTCCTACCACATCCTGTCGGGAAATCCCTAGGATTAGTAGCGAATAGTCCTTGCGTTGGATATTTCATAATGCAGAGACCACTGCTACTAGATGTATATTGGGATTTCAACCCCAAACGATCAACAAGCAATCCCTCGCTATGAAAATATAGAATATCAGTATCATCATAAGCGACCTGCACAACCGTCGCATACACGTTGGTCCGAAGAGGTTTTTAGATAAATCTAATCATGATCTCTTCACACCAACAACGCAAAAGTGTTTCTCAACCTCACATAGAAACTAAGTCTCATAGACGTATCACATCTCCAACTTTCAACTTGCTATCCATCGGGCCAAGAAGGAAGCTCGATAGATGGGAGTAATACTCCGCACTATACGAATTAACATCCTCAACACAAACGATAATCAAGCCTACACAGAAGGCTATGTATTAGGTATAAGACTAAATAGTTCCCACATCAAGTTGAGGAACTAAAAATTTTGCTAAATTTGATGGTCGGTTATTTAACTATCAAAGCAAAAAAAACAAATATTTAGCACTATAACAATCACCAGGCCCTTTTAATTAATCTTTTATTAATTAAATCACTTACCAAATATTCACTTCAATTTATCTTTAAAAATATATAATTCTCAAAAGCATTTCACTATCCCAGTATTGGAAAACAATTCCATATACTTATTTAATAATAAGTAATTCACAGATCAATCTATTTTCAACACTTAGAAAATATTATATATACTTAAATCACGATTAAGTATATATTTTATTCTTTAAAGACAACGTTCTCTTTAACCATATTTATTTAGGTCAAAACGAATGTTGTGCAAAACATCGTTACTACAACCCAAAATCATTAGTATAGGGATTCGAAAATAAGATAGATATATAAATCCAAATAATATACAAAAACATTTCCTTTCGTAAACCATTTACTATAAAAACAATGTTATAGTCCATCATTTCCTTATTTCTCGAAAATGTCTATTTCAACAGTAAATGTTCAAATCTATGGTTTCGGTACTCCACACATTTTAAAACAACTTTAAATCGTTTAACTCCATTTTAAAAATATTACTTCCCAAAACATTCATTTATTTTAATATATTATTCACTGTCCAAAATCGTGAATATAAATCCCTAACCAAATTCATTACTATTACACATTCAATTAAAGCATAATCCACTGTCCAAAATCATGAATATAATTCCTTTAACAATCCTATAATTTAACTTATCCAATTCAATTGATTTTGGATTTATAAAACAATGTTTATAAATCATGTTTCTATTTTATAAAAACTTCAATATACAAAATTCCTTTACTAACCAATTCCCTTTATAACTCAATTATATACCAAAACGCCAAATTATAAGTTAATAACTTAAAATTCATTTATTTTACAAAATTCGTTCCCTTAATAACTTCACAACTTCATAAATCTTATTTACTTATAAGATTTAATTATACTTCATTTAACAATTTTAAAACTCCGTTATAACTCAATTATTTTTATTTATAAAATATTAATTTTATAAATCTTATATATAAAGCCATTTATAGTAAATCAAAAAAATCTCAATTTATACTATTTCACCAAATAGTTAACTTCACATTTCAAAAATCACATTTTAATTTTATTTCCCAAAACATCATAATTTTTATAACATAAAATTTATAACATATATTTATTTAAAATAAATTCATTTACTTAATAATTCAAAATTTAATAAAACGTATGTTTTCAAAATCACTTTGAAAATCCTTTTCAATTTAAAAATCATCATTTTAATATTTTTAAAATTCTAAAATAGGCCAATGCTACAACAGCACTAAATACATCAATCACGGCATCCAAAACATCATATATCATATGATAACGGCATATATCACAATATTTGTAAATAAATCAATACTGGTGAGGAATCTAATTGGATCCCTCCAACCTGTCACCTACAACAAATATACATATTGGAATATGTGTACAATGTCTGCTTCGAGGTAGACGCGCATATAAAGGGTCATCCGCTCATACACGGGAACATATAAGGTCATCTGCTCCAATTGGTAGGTATATATCCAACTACCAATCAATATATATATATATATATATATATATAAAATATCATACATCATCCAAATAATCATCAATCATCATAAATAACATTTATTCTCACTTATATAAAAATATCAATAATTCAAAAAGAGTGAGTTGTACTCACATTGCTTGTAGTCGTCGCATTAGCAATTTATTCCGATTAGAATTAAACAAGCGTTTAATTTCAACCAAAATTTTAACTAGCTCAAATAAATCCTAATCTAACTCCATAATGTAGTTCTCTCTAATACGGACCCAACATAATTCATTTCGTGCGAAACGGACCTCGTTTGAAAAGTTATAGCGTTTTAAATCTTGTACAAATTTAATATATATTAATTTACAATTTCTTATTTTTTTAAAACTAGAAATCATCAAAGCCGTTCACTTTTTTTGCCCTAAATCTAGGGTGATCATTTCTTCTTCTTTCCCCCTCCAGGTTTCACGTACGCAAAGAACCCATGAGCCGCCATTTTTAATCGAATTTTCACCAACTCCTCGCACGACCAGACGCCGATCAGCCACCATCGTTCGGCTCGCCTATGCAAGCACCACCCTCGGCCTCGAACACGTCGAGCTCGGCTGAGTATTTGCCTCAAAATGAGTTCATGTACGTGCGACGTTCAAGCATAATTTTTCGTCAATCCGTAGCTTCGTTTACGATCTTACCCGTTGAAGTTATAGAATTCGTTGGCCTCTATAACTTTGTAGTTGAAAGTTTTCTCAAATTATTCACGGATTGGAAGCAAAATGAGGAAGAACGATAGAATTTTTTGGCCATTGAACGTGAGGGTGGCGGCCTGCCCTAGTTTATTTAGGGTTTCTGAAAAATGGAAATTATGGAGGGCTTTTATAGAAAATCTGACGACACTATTCATCCGGAAATTTTCCGAACTCGAAACGAAGCATCCCGCCTGGCGTTTATAATGTTTTACCTCTATTCCGAACGCAATGGAATATATATCGAGAGCCAATTCGATCGTATTTGAAAGATAGGTTTTTGAATCGAATATTTAAATTTAAAATTCACTTAAACGAATAGCTAAGCGTTTTAGCTTGCCTCGGACAAAGCGTAAATCCAATTGACGCGAAATTTTAAATATTATAACAATATAACATTACGGATCCAATGAAACTAGTTTCGTCGAAATCCGAGACTGTATAAAAAATGGCTATTTTTACATGTCAATTAAATATTAAAATATTCAATTTCTACAAATTAACTTTTAAATCAATTTAAAAAGTTCCCTAACATCATTCTAATTCAATTGGAATTTAATTCAAATTTATAAATCATTTTTATTCACATTAAATCCAATTTCCAATTATTTTTGCAATTTCAAATATTAAATTAACAATTAAATTATCCAATTAAATCCAAATATTCGGAATATAAGTTATTCATCTTATAAAATTAACTTGTGCATATTTAAAATCAATTAAATATGCGAATTTCAAATGACTGAAATTCTGGGTCGTTACATCTTAACAAATACCATGTCCCCAACTGATAATTCCAAATATCTACTTCCAATGATCTTGAGCAGTCTTCATTCATTGCTAAATGATCTCTATCTTTTCCAAAGTCTTTCAAATCATCTCTAGTCCAAATATCGACTTCTCGCCCACTTCCCACCAACATGAAGGCGAATTACAAAGTCATCCATATATGCTTCATATGGTGCCATGTCAGTACTCGACTGATAATTGTTGTTATAGGAAAACTCCACTAGATGTAAGTGATCATCCCAAGATCCTCCAAAATATATAATGCATGCTCGAAGAAGATCTTCCAAAATTTGATTCACTCTCTCGGTTTGGCTATCCATCAATGGGTGATAAGCTATACACAAGTGCAGCTCAGTTCCTAAAATCTCTTGTAACCTCTTCCATAATTCACTTGTAAACAATGGGTCTCTATCAGTTACAATAATCTTTGGCACACCATGGAATCTAACAATCAACTTAACATATAATTCTGCCAATTTGGATTCCATCATGGTAGATTTGACAGGTATGAATTTGGCACTCTTTGTTAGTCGATCTACCACTACCCAGATACTATCATATCCTACTCTAATATATGGCAACCCGTCTATAAAATTAATAGATATCCGTTCCCATTCCCATCTGGGAAAATCTAGTGGTTGTAGCAATCCACTAGGCTTCTTCTGCTCAGCCTTCACTAATTAGTAATTCAAACACTTTGAAATAAAACTTCCAACATCCTTCTTCATTCCTTCCCCGTAGTAAGACCTCTTCATACCTTTGACATTTTTTTACCACCAAGATGAATGTTTAATCTAGAATGATGGGATTCCCTTAGCCTTTCATCTCATAATCCATCAATATCTGGAACAACCAGTCTCTTATCCTTACGAAGCCAACCATCTTGGTCAATATCGTATTATCTCAAATCTTTATATTCAACTCCCATTTCAGTCTTTTCCATGATCTCTACTAGCTTAGCGTCTTGCTTCTGACTCGTAACAATCCTTTCTACAAGATTAGGTTTGATCGATAGACTTGCTAACATCTCAGGCTCGAGCTCACAACATGGTCTGAAATCAAATCCAGCTATATGCTCCATATGTTTCCATTCCAAAAACATAGCTCCCAATTTAGCATGTCTTTTTCTCAATGCATCTGCCACTGCATTACATTTCCCTGGAGTATTGGAAATATCAAAAGCTAGGAATTGCTACTGTCATTGCTGCCGAAGGTTAAGATCCTTTTGAGAGAAAAGATGCTTCAAGGATTTATGGTCTGTGAATAGCTCAAATCTTTCTCCCAACAAATAGTGCCTCCACATCTTCAAAGCAAATACAATCGTCGTTAGCTCCAAGTCACGAGTTGGATAATTCCTTTCATGCAGTTTCAACTGTCGACTGGCATAAGCGACAACTCTCCTTTTCTACATCAACTCCAAGGCCAATACCATAAGCATCGGTGTATGCCATCATCTCTTCATTCCTACCCGGAATAACCAATACAGTTGCACCCATCAACCTTTCCTTCAAAGTTACAAATGCATGCTCACATCTTGCATCCCAAGTGAAATCTGATTCTTCTTGGTCAAGTTGGTCAATGGTGATGTAATTTTTGAGAAGCCTCTATGTAGCACCTATAATATCCTGCCAATCCAAGGAAACTTCACACATCCGTAGTGTTCTTAGGTTGATTCTAGTCCTAGATTGCTACCAACTTTTTGGGATCCACTACAACTCCTTGTCCTGACACGACATGTCCTAAGAATCCCACTTCTTCCTTCCAAAAGTTACAGTTAGAGACTTAGCTCTCAAGTAGTGCCTCCTTAAAATCACAAGCACAATCCTCAAGTGCATCTAGTGCTCTTCATCAGTTTTGGAGTATATCAGAATGTCATCCATGATCACAAGTACAAACTTGTTCAACTGATATCTGAAGACTCTATTCATAAGATCCACAAAGTATGTCGAAGCATTAGTCAATCCACAAGGCTTCATCAACCACTTGTAGAAACCTGACGATGTCCGAAATGCAGCAGGAGGCACACTTTCTTTAGCCACCCTCAATTGATGAAATTCTTTTGCCAAATCCATCTGTGGAAACACCTTTGCACCGTTCAACTGATCAAATAGGTCATCAACCCGAGTAAGTGGATACTTATTTTTTTCCGTAACCTTGTTCAGCTTATGATAATCCATACATAGCCTTAGAGAACCATCCGCCTTCGTTGTGAATACAACAGGTGCACCCTATTCAAATATGCTTCTCCAAATGAATCCTTTCTTTAGCAGATCACCCACTTACACCTCTAACTCTTTTTGCTCTCTGGGTGCCATATGCCTTAAGGCATAACTATAGGTCTGGCTCCATCCACTAGGTCGATCCAAAACTCGATCTCCCTATCGACGACAATCCTATACTTCCTTATAGATATCAGGATATTATCTAGCGATGGGCACATAAGACAATCCTTTCTGTGGAATCTCAAGCGAAAAAAGAAAGCTAACTAATACCCTATCCTCTAGTAAGCAGCGTATCACTACTGTTCGCCCTTCCATATTCCCAATTGTTACCTCTAGCTTCTCGCAATCCACTACACCAGCATACCTCTTAAACCAGCCCATTCCTAAACTAATTCCGAACCCAGCAAAATTAAGAACAAAGCAATAAAAAACAAAATAATACACATGACTCGATAACACTAAACCATGACAAATCATAAAAAGACTAGTTGATCCTCCAATAGGGTTCGCCACGATCAAAGGACAATCTACTATCTCGTGTCCCAAACCTAGTCTGCATACTAGCTGACCACAGATAAAAGAATACGACGTTCCGGTATCAGAAAGAACTCTAACGGAAACTGTAATGACCTTAATTTTGATTAACATTATTTAAGACATTTCATTAGATAAATTAAATGGAATAATTAACGTTAAGGGGTTGAGATTTGTATAATAAAGGGGAGCCATGCCTAGCTGAACTAATGAACTAAATGGAATTTAAAGTGAAATAGGTTGGGGAACTAGATAAGGGTAAAATAGGAATGAGTCATATTCATACACCCTAATCCTTCATAGTAATTCATTTTACACTTTCACAAAATTAAAATCTAAACCTAGAGTGGCCGACGACCATTAAGGAAATTAGGAAGAATAAAAGCTAAAAACCGAAAGAAGAAAGCTTAATCAAACTTATTCAAGATCAAACCTCAACTCCTTAACAAAGCTAAAGGTGAATAATAGGTTACATGTCATATTTTTGATTTTTTGGTTTCTAGAATCAGATCCGAATGTTTTTGCTAGTATATTACCATGTTTGGAATGTTATATATATATATATATATATATATATATATATATATGCTTGTTGATGAATTATGCTTATTCATATTGATTTTATGACATGTTTTGAATTGAAAAACCGGTCAAATGACATCCATATGCCTTGAAATTTTAATGTATGGTTAGGAATGATATTTTAGAGAAGGGTTTCAAGTTTCATAATTTTCTGAATTAATGTGGATTTATTATTAATTTTCTAGTGAAAAATGGGTTAACTGGATTTAAAATTAATTACGGCTAAATTGTATTGTTTTTGGGTTAAAAATTTATATTTGTTAGAAAACATATTAAAAATGATTCATAAAAATTTTTGTAGAATTTTCCTAAGTGTTTTAATAAGTACATAAAATGGTATGGGACTTAAATGTTTTATATGTTTATAAAAGGAGAAGGGGCATTTTGTAAATATTTAAATTGTTTATCTTGAAATTTCGACAGCACTTTTAGAAAAATATTTGGAAAAGAAATTAACAACCAATCATATGTTGACAGACAAGGAAAGTTAGTTGAAAAGAATTACTTTTAAAAGATCAAAATCAATTTCACTTAATTTCTGTTGACTAGCCACTTTCGGCACCAAGCTTTCACCATATACTTCCACCTCCATCTCCATAGAAATCAATGCACATGGTATTAAAGACTTGGTATGTAGTGAATTGGACAAAAGTGAAAGGTATTGGGTCAAAACAAGTGGTTCTGAAGGGGTCGAAACCTTGCTTTCCGTTTAAAAGGAAATGCGCCTACTTTGCTTTCGAATAAGATGGCTTTCGACATGGTCAGCTTTCGGCTTGGTCAAATTATTTTAAAGAAAGAGGCTTTCAAAATAGGTTGCGCTTTTGTTTTAAGTAAATGCTTTCAAAGGGTCGAAACCCCTACCCGCCGCCTTTTTACCTTTTGAAGCAGTGCCTTCGAAAGGATCCCTTTGTTTTGAAAAATAGAACCGCTTCTCCAATGCTTTCGGAGGGATTGGTTTCGACACCATCCACTTCTTTTACTTAGGAAATTTCTTTCGAAAGAGTTACTTTCGACTTTGTTGTTTTAAGACCCTTTTTGATGTTTTGAAAGTTAAACCCAAAGGTTTCAAAAGGAATGATTTTAGATGGTTTCGAAAGGTTGCTCCATATATTTTAACTTGAACCCAATGCTTTCGAATGGTTTGTTTTAAGTAATGTGCTTTAATGCTTTCGAAAGGTAACTAAAAAATGTTTTGAAGGGGAGGTTTCTCAGTATTATCGAAAAGTATATGATACAGGTTTCGAAGGGGTGATTCCCCAATTTTTTCGAAAGGTTTACCTTTGTGTTTAAATGGAAAATTTCCAATGTTTTCGAAAGGCATGTTTAATGTGTTTTGAAAGAGGATGTATAAGATTTATAAAGCTTTCAAAAGAGATGTTTTCAATATTTTAGAAAGGACTATGGTAAAAGGTTTCAAAAGGTACATTTTGGCCTTTTGACCTAAAGTTATAAAGTGAAGTAGTTTAAATTTATCGAAAGGGGTACTTTTAATAGTTTCGAAAGGGGTACTTTCAAATGTTTCGAAATGGGTACTTTGAATGGTTTTGAAAGAGATTGTTTAAAAGTTTAAACAAAGGTTTTGAATGTTTTCATCAATAATGTTTTGAGTAAAGCATATATCATGGCAAAAAGATTTGAGTAAAGCAAATAGTATGTTTTCCTTGTTTAATTATGATTTAAATAGATTAAATCACTTTGAAGGGTTTTCAAGGAAAATTAAAAGGGTATTGAACCTTAAGTAAAATGACTCAGATATTTGGATACCAGATGAGACTAGTGTAGGGCTGCATCCTAAACATTAACTATATCCCCTAGCTAATTTTAGTCCAATATTCCAGTGTGTGGGTCTAGTCACAGGAAAGACTTAAATGATGGTTACACAAAGAAAGGAATATATATGTACAGAGAAGAAGGATGCATTATTGGTAAGCCCGAAAAACCATTAGTATCGAGTGACCCTTAGAGAAATAAGTTAAGGATAGACCTTCCAGGAGTATATGTAACAATTGTTAGATAATTTGTTTATTTTGTCCGGTAGGCCAGTGTCAGCCAAAGGTTATTACTTAGCCAAACAAAACTACATTATTTCAGATAGATGGTCCATTTATTAACTGTTTTGAGCATATATGATATTTTCTATTACAGATATAATCAGTTTGGTCAACCAATTTGGTTGTAGGATTTTAATTTTCAAAAAGATATGTTTTAAAGGGATATTAGTGAGGGGAAACCTGTTCCGCTAAGCGGCGTGGCCTCACTTAATATCGGTAAACTGAGATGTAATGGTATTATTCACACCAGGCTTTATGTTTGACTCGAATTTTATGTTTTCCCCTTAAAATATAGGGTGCTCAAAATTAATTTGAGTATATTGAGAATTTGGGTTTACAGGTTTAGTAGGAAGGCGAATAAAGCTTCTGGAGACGAGCAGGAGGCTTATGTTAGTTATATTTAGGAGTTGTTGCTTTTGTTTATTCGACTGTGATGTACAAAGACAGTTTATGTCTAGTACTCAGGTCATCTAAGGGGGCATCCTCGTATGTTGCTCTTGGCGTATTTGTGTAATAATTATATTTGATCTGAACCAGAGAAATGATTAGGATTATGTAATTGAATATGAAACATGTTTTGTGAAATGTAATCATAAAAGTTGTTTTTGAATCTGTGATTTTGTTTCATATTCATGTGCTTTTGATGTTATGAATACCATTAACGTTACCGTATTTTATCGTCGAAAGTTAATACTATAGATGACTGCTGCATCTGTAGCGCTTAGCTTTGATCTTCAAGATAGGGGTTGTTAAAACTTGGTATCAGAGCATACGTTTATGAAAAAATATAAACTTGAAGTGGCTTTGAAAATATAATCCTCGGTGATGAGAGAAAAGATTGGGTATGGGATAACGCTATAATAACGTACTTGTATTTGTTATATATAAGTATACGCTTTATCTCTATTCTCACATCTCTATTAGGCTCTTCTTTTGTATCTTATGAAGACTCAAATGTAGATATGGATGCCATAGGTGGAAGAGTTAATCTTGGTGGGGGAAGTACCACAACAAATGGAAATGCCAGACCTAATACTAGGAGAAATCAAAGTTAGGCACAAGCTGCAAATATGCGCATTGCAGTCTTATAAGTAGACATGGGGGCAATGTATCGGTTCTTTATCAACATGATGTAAGCGGGAATTGATGCTGGAGTAGTTGGAGGAAATGCTGATGGAGGATATCAGGAAGCTCTAGTGGTGAATAACTATGCTATTCCGAGTATAGATTATGCTAAAATGGGAAGAAAGCCACTTATTGGTACTTAGGACACAATCGAAGTGGAGAACAGGTTACTTCATTGCGAGAGGATTATCACTGATTTAGGGCTCATCGATAAGCAGAAAAGAGACTCGCCTCTAGACAGCTACAAAGGGCAGCACAGTACTGGTGGAACAGTGCGACCATTAGAGTAAACGATGAGAATATGACTTGGGCTAAGTTCAGGAGGATGTTCGAGGAAAGGTTTATATTAGAGAATGCTAAGTCCACTCTGCTCAGGAAGTTTTCCAAGTTGAAGCAGTGGGATATGACTGTGCTCGAGTATACAACGAGGTTTGAAGAGCTAACAAGATATGGCTATGTTACGATTGATACTGTGATTAAGAGGAATGAGAAGTTCATCAGGGGGTTGAAGCTGAGCTTGCTAAACCCATGTTACCACATATTAAGGATCCAAGTGGTGTTGTTGTTGAGATGGCCTTAAGGAATGAAGAGGTGCAAGCTTTTCTTGAAAGAAATAAGGCCAAGAAAGCTCAAGGAGGGAAGAGTCGGAAGAGGAAGTTTTTCCATAAGAAAGTAGCTCAGAAAGGCGGAGCTACTAAGAAGGGAAAGGAAGAAGTAATGTGTTACAAGTATGACAAGAAAGGACACTATGCCTATGAGTGCCACATAGGCAAGGGAAAGAAACCTGCTAGGAATAAAGGAATAAAGTGTTTAAACTGTGATCAGATTGGGCAGTATAAGAACTAGTGCATGGAGCCTGCTAAGGATGGGAAAGGCAAAGTGTTTGCATTGGAACCAACTACCTTGATACCGATAGCAGAGGAGAGGGGAAAAGCTATGTTGGGAGGTATGCTTTTTGTTTATGGTGTATCAGTTAGGGTTCTATTTGATACATGTGCATTGCATTCTTTTATTTCTCATTGTTTGGTAGATAAGCTTAACCTAGAAGCCTCATACCAAGTGACTTCCTTAAGGGTTGCAAATCCGATAGGAGGTTATGCAACACTTGGGATAAAGTGTGACCACTTAGAGTTTGAATTGTTAGGTCATACATTTTTTTATAGTTTGCATGTCTCCGATTTTGTAGGGTTTGGAATTATTTTAGGTATGGATTGGTTAAGTAAATACGATGCTACAATATTTGCCATGATAGGAAAATATCACTCAAACACCCTTACTATAGTGATCGGGTTGTATGCTCCATACAAAACCCTAGTTGTGAGGTTAACACTTTGTTAGGTGTTATGGACGTAGAAGACGAGTTGATAAGTTTCATTGTTAGAGAATTCGTAGATGTCTTTGAACCTGTAGTTGGACTACAACCAAAATGAACCATTGAGTTTCAGATAGAATTGGTATCAGGAGCAGAACCAGTGAGTAGACCGTCAAGCAGAATGACACCTACCGAGATGAGGGTGCCGAAGGTGCAATTGGTGGATTTATAAGGCAAGAATTTTATCAGGCCAAGTAGTTCGACTTAGGGAGCAGTCATAGTGTTTGCTAAGAAACCGGACGGGTCATTAAGGTTATGTATAGATTATCGTAAGTTTAATGAGAAGACGATGAAGAATCGATATATTTTGCCTAGAATAGATGATTTATTCAACCATTGGAGTGGAGCCAAAGTATGTTCCCTGTTGGATCTGGCAACAGGTTTCCAACGGCTTAGAGTGGTAGAGATAATATAGCTTTGACAGCATTTAGAACTAGATATGGATCATACAAATGGTTAGTAATGCAATTCGGACTAAATAATATGCCAGCATTCACTGTAGATTTGATGTACCGAGTTTTCCAAGAGTACTTAGATAGGTTCGTGTTAGTTTTCATTGATGATATTTTGATATACTCTAAGAATGAAAGAGAGCATGAAGTTCATATTAAAGTGGTGATTGAGATGTTGAGGCAGCATTAGCCGAGGGAAAACTTTTAGAAGTGTCATTTCTGAAAGAAGGAAGTGAAGTTTCTTGGTCATATGCTCTAAGAGAAAGGGTTGTCTACAGATCCAACTAAGATCGAGGCAGTGAATAATTGGAAGACACCCAAGACAGTGAACGAGATAAAGAGTGTTCGTGGATTAGCAGGGTATTATTGAAGATTCATTAAGGAATTTTCGTGGATAGTAGCACCGATGACCAAGCTAACGCGAAAGGATATGAAGTTTGTTTTGACCGATAAGTGTGAGAAGGCACTCCAGAAGCTGAAACAGTTATTATTGAATATACAAGTATATGATTTTTGTTTGATGATAATAAACATATATATATATATTCATTTAAATGTATTTGTTAATGTACTATTTTATTTCTCACATAATTAAAAAAATATTTGTTGAATAAAATAAAGAACACGGAATTTAAATTCAAACGGATATTTTATTTGAACAAATATTTATTACAATTTTCAATAGTACAAATTTGAGCTCTCACTGTACCTATACAATTTTTATTACATTACAATTATCATTTACATCAACACCTCACTACATATCACTCGTTCACTCAAAATTGATCTTCAACTCTATTCCAAATTGAATCCAGCATCTGAGCAATCTGCAAAATAAACACTAACACGATAAAATTGAAAAGAAAATATTTTACAGTGTAAAACGAAATGTGATTTTGAAAATATTATTTGCCTCAGTTACTTGGGTTGTTCGTCATCATTTAATTTTTAATTCATCATACACGAACAGCTTTTGACATGCACAATGTATCACTGTACATGCCACAAGGCCGTGCACGCCAATATACACTTGACAAGATTGTAGGGACATGTAAGCACAAGGTCAGACCCAAATCAAAAACCGGGTTCAACTCAAGTTAAGTCAGGATACGAGCATAAAGTCAAACCCGAGCTATAAGCTAGATTCAACACAGGTGCGATTCACAAAGCAAATAATTCTCGAGTGAAACCAAGACCACAAATCCAGACCAGACGTCAAAAGAATAGCAAGTGGCCAGAGGAGAAAATGAAGTACACATGTATACCAGACTAGGAAACTAACAAGAACAAAATGTATACCACTTGTATACACATATATGAATATGAAGTGCAACGGAATACAAATCTACAGAACAGTGCAGACTTGATGAAAAAAATTGGAAGAAACAACTATGGATCAAATGATCAATGAGCAAGGCTAAAAGAAGACAACCGGTGCAACTTCAAACAAAACCAGATACATACATGTGTGAAACAGCATGTATATATGCTGTCAGACTTCAAGATGACACAAAACAATGCATATACTTGAAAAGTACACGACCAGTCAAGACTGCATCGGAAAAACACAAGCCTGGAAACATGAACACAAAAGATCAAAGAAACTCAAAGCCAGTAGATCACAATGTGCACCATGTATATACAAATTACAAACTGCAAATGAAACAGCGGCTCAAATGAACAGAATAGATCAATCAACAGTTAATGGTGATGCAATGCAAACTTCCTAAAAGCAATGCCAACTACAACATGAACAACTATTCTTACATCAGGTGCAGTCACAAAATAACAACATAACATGGTCAACAAAGTACAGTGAGAATATGCAAGCACTTAGGAATGAAACAAGTACATAAAAACCTATATGAACACACACACACACAGAGAGAGATATGTATATGCAGTGCAGACTCGAATGCATAGGTCAGTGAAGCCAGAAGCAACATAGTATCAAGTCGAGTCAAAATGCTCCAGAAAATATCAAGTCGAGTCAAAACCAAAACTATAAAATTTATAATAGTCAGATAAATCAAGGCAGAGTTGAACAAGTAAATAATATCACAAAACTCAATAAGAGCCAGAAAAGAATCGAACTTCTATCTGACAATTTCAACAAAAGTAGGAGCCATGGTGGTCAAGCAATTCAAAAGCCACAAAATCAAAGCCGTAATGACCAAGGAAAGCCAATGTCAAAGTCATGATAGCCAAGATAATCAAGCAACAAAATATATGAATTTGACCAAGTCAGAAATCATCTCAAACATTTAATCAATATCATACTGCTATGCTAAAATTATCAAATGAATTCGAATAGTATATTTGAACGAAAATATAGGAATTAGAATCCTATATAAACCCAATCATCATTGGTAGTGAAGAGTATTCGAGTTCAAGCGAAAAAGAACAATCATTTAACTCGAATTAAGATCAAGTTCAAGCAAGATAACGAGTAAAGCAGAAAAGCATAAATTACACACCAGATTTTACGAATTGAACTCGATCAAAGAAGCAGCCGACGAATGGTCGACCGACAGAGCAAAGAAAGGGAAATCACATATTCGATCGATCAAATTGAAGTCAGGGCTTCTTCAGTTGCAAAGCCCTAATTTAATCAGAGAGGAACGAACGAAAGAGAATGCAAAAAAGGAAGGAATCCATTTTCAAAGAACGAAGAAACAAAAGGAAGCGGTCAACATATTTACTCAGAGGAAAACGTGAAAAGGGGTCGTTTGTTTTTTTGTGATAATTTTTGAGTGGGCTGGCTTATAATATTTCTCTGGGTTTTAGATTATAAAATAGGGTTTTGATTTTAAATTGTTTTTAAATTTTGTATTTTCCTTTTTAAACTTTTGTAAATTCTAGTCGTGTGACTAGGGGACGAACTAGGTGGTTTAGCTCGAGAGTTCGCAAATCAGTGGCTGAGTTGTGGCAGGATTTTGAGCGTAGAGTTAGGTTAGTCGATAGTGGGTGTCGCGAGTTTACATATGTAAGCGCCCGACTGCTTAATTTCTAGTAGAAACGTTAGGCGCAGAACGTAGGCAGGGTTTTTCCAAAGCTGGGTAAATCTGTGTGTTCTATTTTCTACTTTTATTATTCTACTATTATCTGTGCTGCTATTACACTGTTATATCTGTGTTGCGATTATTTTATACTTCCGCAATAAATTTTTATAATTATTAGTATCACCCTATTCACCCCCCTTTAGGGTGAAATCGGTCCTATAAGTGGTATCAGAGCCAGGTTCAAAGCCATTTTTGTTTTAAAAATTTTGATTTTTTAATGACCAATACTTAATTTACAAATTTTAATAATGCTATTACTAAGGATTGGTCCAATATTATTCCTCCTGTTTTTGATAGAACAGGTTTTTTGAATTGGAAATTAAAAATGGAATTTTAATTAAAATATGTTAATGTTAAATGTTGGGATATTATTGAAAATGGGTGTGATATACTAGACGAGAAAAATACTTCGATTAATGCTCTTGCTATGCATATACTATATTCTCATATTAATCAAGATAATTTTAACTTTATTTCTCATTGTGAAAATGCATAGGAAATCTGGAATACTTTTGATGGAATATAGGGTGCTAATGTCAACAGCAATGAGAAGTCTCCACAATCAACTCAGAAACGTGCTTGACAGGACTGGCAAAATGCAGCTATAATGAAGATTCAATAGCCGATGAGATAAGTGATTTCCAACCAATGATTTAGCTCTCTTGTGCCAAAAAGTAATTGAAAATAATAAAACTCTCGAGTTAAAAATTAATAAGTTGGAAAGGGAACGAGCTAAACTTCATCAGAAAAATAATGATTTGGAAAATGAGCTTAAAAATAAAAGTTCTAATTGCAAAAAGTGTTTGGCCCGTGAAAAAAAATTTGCCTGTTTACATGGAAACTTTCAAAAGTTAGAAAATGAGACTTTATTTTGGGAGAAAAACAAAACTAAGTTGATTCACAAAAATAATATTTTGCAAAAAGAGATGGATAGTTTTAAGAAATCGAAAAGTTCTAAAAGAGCCATTTTTGAAAAAGATAACGTGGTAATGAGCAATTCTGAAATTATTAGATATAATCACAAATTTGAAAAGGAGATTGAAGAATTCAAGGTTTTAAAAAATATATAAAAAACTCCAACTCTTTGAAACCGAGATGCTTGAAATTGAGACTAAAATTAGAGAGCTTCAAAATGAAAATATGTGATTAAAAATGAATAGTTTTTAAAAGAGAGAAAATACCATTAGTTGTTGTTCGAAGCTAATAAATGAAAATAAAGTTTTGAAATCCAAAATTAATAAATTGACTTGGTTACTCGGAAATTTTTCACTATAGATAAATCATTTAATATACTATTAGAAAATCAACTCTTCGAGAATAAAAGGAATACACTTGGATTTACAAAAGTGTCAAAATATGAACAAACAACTAATAACATTATTAAAGGGAAAAGTGTGATACCCAAACACGTGAAAACTTTTCTAATTTGGGTTCCAAAAGGCATGAATATAAAATCCCTCAAAGTTAAAAATCTGTGTGCCGAAAGGAACATATGTAAATAGTTTTGGGCCTCCACAAAATTATTTTTTAAAATCATTTGCCACTAACAATCATGGACCTATGAAAAGAAATAGGTCACAAAAATCTTCTCTCGTGTAGGTATGGTGACAGGCTAAGGAACAACAACAATGTTATCAAGATTCTGGCTGTTCCAGGCACACAACGGGCGACTAATAAAAGTTCCTTAGCCTAGTACAAAGGTGGCAGAATCGCAATAGGCAACAACAAAATATTATTGGTAAAGGTATAAGAGGTAATGGTATATTCATCTTGAACGATACATTAATGTGATAATCTGCACCATAATCTAATTTGAATCAGCCAATAAAATAGATGATGATTAATTTGAACCAGCCAATAAAATAGATGATGATTTTGATTATGACTTATACTTATTTGACTTGTTCTTAATTTTTGTTCACATTTGAGCAAAAATGATGACCAATCATTTTTCATCTTTGAACTAATTCATATAAATTTGTTTGGATTAATGATAATGTTTTGATGAATACGCTTGATACACATGGATATATTTGTTTTTGGATCTGACACTATGCACGTCTTCAATTCAATTCCATTTAAATGCTAAAAAAATATTTTAAGGAATTTATTGCAACTTTATGATTTGGTCTGTAGCATTTAATTAATGATAATCTTGAGTCTTGATAAATTCTGATGCAAAGTACACTGGTAATCTAGTTGATAGAAAAATTTCTTGTGGAACGTGATTTATGTTGAGACATTCTGCAATTGCATCATTTTCAAAGAAAATATCTTCATATTTTTACTTCATTAAACAATCCTGCCATCAACGGACAACATACTTCTACCAGAAATCCTTCTTTATCAACTCAATTAACAGTAGCTATCATCGGCAATTTACAGCACTTCACATCGCCACCTTCAGCTGCGCATATCACCTAACAACAGTGCCACCTTCCTACTGCACACTATAACATCATCCCATTGCTGCTTATTGCCACAACATCATTCCCTCCTTTTTTGACAACATCATTCCCTCCTTTACTAACATACATAACCAACTGCATCACCACCTCCTCCCCATACAAACCAAAACAATCACAGCTGCAATCAGCCCCTGCCACTACAAATACCCTCAGCTAACCACATCACAGTCCATTCGCAATCTCCAAATCGCCTACACGAATTTCTACAAACCAATCGTGATAAAAAACGCTCTAGCAAACAGCTACCCACCTTCAGCCATCAGTAACGCAACCAACCGCGAATCAACCCACCTCTACAGCCGCCTATAGTCACCACTTCGAACACCACCAATCACCCAAATTACAACCATGACCTCGTTAACTTCACTCCACACCGTCAATTTCATTTTTTATAATTAGTGGAATTTGGATTAATGAAGCTCGAAATTGCATTTTTTTAAACTTTTGTGAATTTACCTTTGTCGAATGTGAATTTTTCTCTATTGAATTTATTAAAGAGAATGGCAGAGACTTTGTGAAATCTTGATAATGTGGTTTACATATTGGGCGGTGGGCTTTGTTTTGTTTCAAAAAAATAGCTAATTTTATTGGTTTCACGAGTAAAATGGAGGGGATATTGGGTCGTGAGTTGTTAGGCCCTTTGTTGTTGTATAGGTTATTTGTTCTTATTTAGTGAGTTGAATTTTTTTCTTCTAAAGAAGGAATTTGTATTCTGTGTGTTGTTGTGTGTTTTTCATTTTCTATGGTTTGGTATATATATAAAAAAAATTGTGTATGTATCTTGTTTTTATTTTCAAGCTGCAGGAAATAAAGGTAGAATTGATTGCTTTAAAAAAATTGCCATTTTAAAATAATTTGCTAATACTTCAGAACGCGCTGGTATCATGCCATATTCCCTTGTTTTATGTGCTTTACATTGTTATTTGCTTGCATTTTAAAAAAAACTTCAAAAACAAAAACAAATTCATTTGTAGTTGCATTGTTAATACATGTTTAATTTCAATTTTGCATTTTATCTTATATTTTGATTAATAATAACGGTTATACATCAATAACTCGTAATTGTATATTTACAAGTTGTCTTCTTTAAACAATTTAATTTCTTGGTCTCTAGACTACGACAGAGCAATAACCATTTATAAATATTACGGTGATTCGTAAATATTATAGTGCTTGTTTCTTTGAAGGTACTTAAACCTTCGGCTGCATTGCTACGGTGATTCGGGGTGCACCGATAAATCCTCTCCATCACCTCGCCAAGAAATGTCTTGTTTACTTAAGACAATGTGTGTTTATAAAATTTTGGGTTAGGATAAATAATTTGTAATCAAGCCCTTGCATTCATTTAGTCGCATTAGTTCATGCATATTTAAAGAAAATTCAAAATAAAAAACTAAAGAACCGTAAATATTCCTTAACTTAGTTTTCAAATCCTTTCTTTTGAAAATTTTAAATCAAAAATCCTAAAAATAAAATTAAGTTGGTTTTTAAAAAAATAAAAATCCAAAACAATATAAAATCTTTTCAAAAATAGAAAAAAAAATGAAAATCCAAAATACAAAACAAATAAAATCAATTTTCCATTTTAGAAAATAAATTCTATTTGTAAATATTTTCCTTTATAAAAAAACCAAAAACATTCTTGAAAATGTATGAATTTCCATATTCACATGAATTTTACAATAGTTGTGAAAAACAATATATCGACATAATTTCACTCCAAATTCGTATGGATATTTTATCGACAACTATTGGGTAAATAATTCGAATTTCGAACAAGAAAATTTCCAGAATGATTAACAACCCTCAACTCTTAAAAAAATCATGGAAACAATTTCGTCTTTACTTGAACTCTCCACATAACAAAACCAAAGGATAAATGAGTTGTGTAATTCATATTTATGCGATAACTCAAATCAAGGATTTCAAAATGATCAAAACATGAATTCTCTTCAAAGTTCAAATAATTTCGATTACATCCCATGCTAATTAAATTTCGAACTACAAAATGAATTTCAAAATCAAAACGAAAATGGAAAAAACCGTTTGAATGGATTTTGGCAATGGGAATATTCTAAACTATGGTTTAATGGAAAAAATTTGTTCTCAAAAATTTCAAATTGAAAATCCTCAAGTTAATAATCATAAATTCAATTTTGTTAAGCAAATAAATGAAATAAACGATGATCACACGGATTCGTTGTTTGAAACATATATGAAACAACGTGAAAAACAAAATCAAATTCCAACATGTGACGAGTCAAGTAATAATCCATTTTTCGCCAAAATTGATGATTTTCAAATAACGACTTTTGAAATTGAAAATGAGAATTTTAATGAAATTGTTGAAAATTGTGTAATTGAGTTGAATTTCAATTCATTCGAGAGTGTGGAACCAAATTTAAAATTTGATCATCCTTTTTTCGATTTCTAAAATTTGAATACAACAACTTTAGATTTTGAACTTGATACATGTAATAAAGTTGTTGATAATCCAACAAAAAAGATGAATTTAACAAACACGATTTCTATGGACTTCTTGAAGATGGGTTGTTAAATTTCGAAGGAGAAGATTTAAATCGCCATTTTGATATTGAAATCAATAATTCTGAGGAAGTTTTCAATGATAAGTTTGAATTTCAAAATGGCCAAAATAAACTTGAATTTCAACCAGTTGTTTTATCAACCCCAAAAATCATCCAAAATAAAACAACTCGTACGATTTTTAGTAAAACAACATTCATTTTTCCAAATCAACATTCAAATCCAAAATCTTTTATGTTTTGGTTTTATGAGCTTAAGCTGTGTCGTGCATACTTAATGAGACAAATGAATTGGTCTTTGGAAGACCGTTCCATTTACTTTTTGACAATATACTTTCTGAACTCTTGTAAATAATAATCTTTTCGTTTTCATGTAAATATAGGTCATCTTTTTTTCTCCTTTCACTTGGGTTGACTGTGGAGACACAGTCAAAATTAAGTGTGTGGGGAGTCTCATCATTTTCATTTTCAATTTTAATGGTTTATTTTTGCATTCTCTTTCTAAAACTAAAGAAAAAACTCAAAAAATTAATTAAAAAAGTAATCATTTTGATTTATTTTTAAAGAAACACTAAAGGATAAGTATAGGATTTGGTTATTAAATTGAAATTTCTAAAAATTTATTTCTCTCAACAACAATAAAAATAAAGTTCGATTACAAATAACAATGATTTAACAAGTATATAGTTAGGTTCGTGGTGATAATTACGATGTATATCCTAATTGAAAATCTTTGTTTAAAAAAGTGGTGAATTTAAAGTAAAGGATATAACATTTTTTTGGTCTTCTATGATAAATGGCGCTAAGATAATTTTGCGAAACTTTCTTTTTAAAAGAAAACAAAACAAAAAACAAAATATACATAATTTTATTAACACCTAGAGTCATGTGTTCACACTCATGTGTTCACTCACCATGCTCTATACCCTTCTCATGTAAGCCCGAAAGGCAGTGCACGATCATTATATCTGGCCTCAGTTTATTTGATTAGGTGTATGCATATAAAAAATATATATTATTAATTACGCCTATAGTCAATAAATGTTCACATTTGTGTGTTCACTCACCACGCTGTGTATTCCCCTCACATAAATCCGCAAGATAGTGCAAGGGTAATATATTTGGCCTCAGTTTATCCTAGTTAGGCATAAGTAGATATTGTAAATATCAATAAAATTTTCAAAAAAATAGAGAGAATAAGCAAATGAAATCCAAGCACTATTTTAACTTGTTTGATTTGACGTGTTATTGAAAAGAAATGAAAATATCACTTTGATAACTTTGACAATCAACTAAGGATCCATTTCATAGTTACATTGTGTTATCAACCGAAACAGCGAGTTAAACTATAGTTTGTTTGTATGATAACTTGATTTTTATTGGATGTTTTGACGAGTAAATGACTTAAATTTTCATGACAATGACCAAAACGTATATTTAACTTATTTGTGTCAATTTAAAAGTAAATCTATCATTTGTAAAAAAAAATCAAAAACTTACATTCATCACTTTGTAAATAAATCTTGCATTTTATAAATATTTTAATATCTTATTTGGATTATGTGGGTAGTATCTGCTGAAAACCCTCACGAGACAACACGCATCTTATTGGGGATACCTAGAGGTTTAACAGCTTGTTGCATATGCTCAATGCAATCGTGCTCCCTACCAAAACGGATTTATCTTAGTTTTTCTTTATTCAAGGACGAATAAAAAGATAAGTGTGGGGTATTTAATGTGCATGTAAATATGCATATTCTTACCACCATATTTAATCTATTTAAATTAAATAAATGATCATATTGGGTGCTTTAACATGTTTAAACCAAAATTCCAATTATTTTCAAATCGTCACATATTCATCTTCATCCAAGGGCAAAATGGTCATTTTTGTGCATATATTAATTTTAGAAAATTTAGTTGGAAATTTCTATATTATTTTGTAAGAATTTAGCTTCATATACAAGTGGTTTCATGAAGATATATGCATGCACAAGAGTGAATACAAAGGAATAGAGATGAATTAGTATTTACCGATGCATGTGGAGCAGGGTTAGGAGCCGTGTTAATGCAGAGAGGTAAAGTGATTGCCTATGCATCTCGATAGCTTAGCCGCACGAGGTTAGGTACCCGATTCATGATTTGGAATCGGTCGCAATAATTCTTCCATTGAAGGTGTGGTAGCATTACCTTATGGGAATTAGATTTGAGCTGTACATGGATCATAAGTCGTTAAAGTATTTATTCTCTCAGAAGGAGTTGAATATGAGACAGCAGATGTGGTTAAAGTTTTCAGCCGCATATGACTTTGGTATTCAGTACACACCGGGAAAGGGCAATAAGGTTGCAGATGCACTTAGCCCAAAACATCAGAATGCAGTGTTAGCAATGATAGCAGAGAGGAAAGATTTAGAAGAGTTGACGGCATGCAGAGTGTAGTGGAGATCTGAAGCTAGATCTAGTAAGAAAACTATTATGTTGTCATGTTTGGAAGTTCAACCAGAGATGATCGAAAGGATTGCTTCTAAGCAGAAGGAGGATCCATTATTAGTTGAATGGATCTGAAAATTTAAGGATGGAACAGAGAGCGATGACTTGAAAGATTTCGAACTTGACCAGAATGGATGGTTGAGGAAGAGAGGAAGATTACGTGTTTCAAATGTGGGAGATATTAGGAAGGAAGTTTTAGAAGAATGCCATCGTTCGAAGTTCATTATTCATCCGGGAGGAACAAAGATTTATCGGGACATGAAGAGAAGTTTCTTCTGGGAAGGTATGAGGAGAGATGGAGCTTATGGGTGAAGCAGTGTTTGAACAACCAAAAGGTAAAAGCCGAACATCAGAAACCAAGTGAGTTACTTTAGCCTTTAGGTGTTCCAGTTTGGAAATGGGATTCAATTTCAATGGTTTTATAGATGGGTTTCCAAGGTCAAACAGAGAAATGAAAGTATATGGGTCATAGTGGACAAGTTGACCAAGAGTGCCCATTTCATTCTAGTTAAGTCAACCAGGACGGCACCTGTTTTTGCTAAGTTGTTTATGAAGAATGTAGTTAGACTGCATGGAATTTCTAGTAGTATGGTAAGTGATTGAGATTCCTTATTTACTAGTGAGTTCTGGAAGAGGCTACATGAGACTTTAGATACTAAGTTCAAGATGAGTACCGCTTACCATTCGTAGACACATGGGCAAATGGAAAGAGTTAACAAAATCTTAGAAGATTTATTATGACATTCTGTGCAAGATTTTGGAGGATCATAGGAAGACCATCTACAATTAGTCGAGTTTTCATATAACAACGATTATCAGTCTAGTATAGGAATGACACCATTGAAGCTTTGTATTGAAGGTTATGTAAATCTCCAATTTGTTTGTTAGAGACCGGAGATAGGTTGATACTTGGTCCATATTTACTTAGAGAAGATCGAGTTAATTAGAGCTAGAATGAAGGAAGCTCAATCTAGACAGAAGATTTATGTTGATAAGAGATAAAAAGACTTAGAATTCTCGGTTGGAGATCACGTTTTCGTCAAATCACCAATGAAGGATGTGATCAAGTTCGGAAAATCGGGAAAGTTGGCACGAAGATTTGTTGGACCAAGAGAGGATCAGGAAACTCACATATAGAGTAAGGCTACAGAAAAGGTTGGTAGGTGTCCACGATGTTTTTCATGTTTCTCATCTAAGGAAGTGTATTCGAGATCCAGAGACGATTATTACACCGACCGTGTTAGATGACTAAGTAATGGAGCCGAATTTAACTATAGTTAGAAAGTCGGTTCATATAGTCGCGAGAGATGAGAAGGAGCAAAGGAATAAGATAGTTGGATTAGTTAAAGTCCAGTGGAACGAGGACGAAAAGGAATATACTTGGGAAACTAAGAAAATGATTAGAAACACTTATCCTGATTTGTTTCATGGTATGTTTTACCTTTATGTTTGGTTAGTGGTGTACCTTATCATAATTTCGAGGACGAAATTCTTTAAGGAGGGGAGTCTATAATGACCCTAATTTTGATTAACATTTTTTTAGACATTTAATTAGATAAATTAACTGAAATAATTTAAATGGTTAAGGGATTGAGATTTGTATAATAAAGGGGAGTTGTGCCTAGTTGAATTAATGAACTAAATGGAATTTAAAGCGAAATAGGTTAGGGAATTAAATAAGGGTAAAATGGGAATAAATCTTATTCATATACCCTAAGCCTTCGTACCATTTCATTTTACACGTTCATAAATTAAAATCTAAACCTAGATAGGCCGGCGACCATTAAGGGAAGCAAGAAGAAGAGAAGCTAAAAATCAAAAGAAGAAAGCTCAATCAAACTTATTCAAGATCAAATCTCAACCCCTTAACAAAGCTAAAGGTGGATAATAGGTTACATCTCATATTTTTGATGTTTTGGTTTCTAGAATCAGATCCAAATGTTTTTGCTACTATATTGCCATGTTTTGAATGTTAGTTATACATACATACATCATACATACATACATATATATATATATGTATGTATATGCTTGTTGATGAATTATGCTTATTCAAATTGATTTTATGACATGTTTTGAATTGAAAAAACTATCAAATGACATCCATATGCCTTTCGATTTTAATATATGTTCAGAAATGATATTTTAGAGAATTTTTACAAGTTTCATAACTTTTTGAATTAATGTTGGCTTATCATTAATTTTCCAGTGAAAAATGGGTTAATTCAATTTAAAATAAGTTACGTCTAAACTATATTGTTTTTGGGTCAGAAATTTATATATGTTAGAAAACATATTAAAAATGATTTATGGGAATTTTTATAAATTTTTTATAAATGTTTTAATAAGTATATAAAATTATTTAAGGTATGGGACTTAAATGTTTTATATATTTGTAAAAGGAGAAGGGGCATTTTTTAAATATTTTTAATTGTTTATCTCTAAAATTTCGGTAGCACTTTTTGAAAAGAATTTGGAAAATAAAATTGTAACTAATCATATGTTGGCAGACAAGGTATGTTAGTTGAAAAGAATTACTTTTAAATAATAAAAATCAATTTTACTTAATTTCTAATATTTCGCCACTTTCGGCTCCTAGCATTTGACCATATACTTCTGCCTCCATCTCCATCAAAACCAATGCATGTGGTATCAAAGACTTGGTACGTAGTGAATCGGACAAAGGCGAAAGGTATTGGGTCGAAACAAGGGGTTCCAAAGGGGGGTCGAAAATTTTCATTGCTTTTAAAAGGAAATGTGCCTGCTTTGCTTTCGAATAAGATGGCTTTCAACCTGGTCAACTTTCAACTTGGTCAAATTATTTTAAAGAAAGACGCTTTCGAAATAGGTTGCGCTTTGGTTTTAAGTAAATGCTTTCGAAGGGGTCGAAACCTCTACCTGCCACATTTTTACCTTTCGAAGCAGTGACTCTGAAAGGTTACCTTTGTTTTAACTCCAATGCTTTTGAAGAGACTGGTTTTGACACCATCCACTTCTTTTACTTAGAAAATTGCTTTCAAAGGAGTTGCTTCGACTTAGTTGTTTTAAAACCCTTTTTAATGTTTTGAAAGTTAAAGCCAAAGGTTTCGAAAGAAATGATTTCAAATGGTTTCGAAATGTTGTTCCACATATTTTAACTTGAACACAATGCTTTCAAAAGGTTTGTTTAAAGTAGTGTACTTTAATGCTTTCGAAAGGTAACTAATAAAGGTTTCGAAGGTGAGGTTCTCCGGTATTTTCTGAAGGTATATGATAAAGGTTTCGAAGGGGTGGTTCCCAATGTTTTCAAAAGGTTTACCTTTGTGTTTAAATTGAAGGTTTCCAATGTTTTTGAAAGGCATGTTTAAAGTATTTTAAAAGATGATGTAGCTTTCAAAAGAGATGTTTTCAATGTTTTCGAAAGGATTATGGTAAAAGGTTTCGAAAGGGATTTGGCCTTTCTGCCTAAGGTTATAAAGTAAAGTAGTTTACTTGTATCGAAAGGGTACTTTCAGTGGTTTCAAAATGCGTACTTTCAAATGTTTCGAAAGGGTACTTTCAATGGTTTCGAAAGAGATTGTTTAAATATTTAAACAATATTTTCAAATGTTTTCATCAACAATGTTTTAAGCAAATCATGTAGCATAGGGAAGAGATTTGAGTAAAGCAAATAGTATGTTTTCCTTGTTTAAGCATGATTTAAAGGGATTAAATCAATTTTAAGGGTTTTCAAAGAAAATTCAAAGGGGGTTAACCTTAAGTAAAATGACTCGGATAAGATGGGACTGGTATAGGGTCGCGCCCTATACATTAGCTATAGCCCATAGCTAATTTTAGTCTAAAATTCCAGTGTGTAGGGCTTAGTCGTGGATAAGACTTAAATGATGGTTACACAAAGAAAGGAATATATATATATATATATATGTACAGAGAAGAAGGATATGTTACTGGTTAGCCTGAAAAACCATTAGGATCAGGAGACCTTGGAGAAGTAAGTTAATGACGGATCATCCAAAAGTATGTTAACAGTTGTTATATAATTTCTTTAGTTTGTCTGTTAGGCCCGAGTCAGCCAAAGGTTAGTAGTTATCCATACAAAACTACATTGTTTCAGACAAATGGTCCATTTATTACCTGTTTTTGAGTATATATGATATTTTCTATTATTTGTATAATTAGTTTGATTAACTAGTTTGGTTGCAGGATTTTGATTTGCAAAAAATATGTTTTAAAGGGATACTAGTGAGGGGAAACTAGTTCTACTAGGCGGTGTGGTCTCACATAATATCAATAAATCAAGATGTAATGGTATTATTCATACCTGGCTTTACGTCTGACTCAAAGTTTATGTTTTTCCCGTTAAACTCTCGGGTGCTCAAAATTAATTTGAGTAGGTCTAGTGTTTGGGTTTATAGGTTTAGTAGGAGGGCAAATAAAGCTTCCGAAGACTAGCAGGAGGCTGATGTTTATTATATTTAAGAGAATCTATTTTTGTTTATTCCACCGTGATGTATTAAGATAGTGTATGCCTATATAGTACTCTGGTCATCCAAGAGGGCATCCTCATATGTCGCTCTTCGCGTATTTATGTAATAATCATATTTGATATGAACCTGGGAAACGATTGGGATTATGTAATCGGATATGAAACGTGTTTTGTGAAATGTAATCAGAAAAGTTTTTTTGAATCAATGATTTTGTTTCATATTCATATGCTTCTAATATAATGGATACCATTAGCATTACCATATTTTGTCATCGAAAGTTAATACTATAGATGACTACAGCATCTATAGCGCTTAGCTTTGGACCTCAAGATAGGAATGTTATAGAAACATCTCGGATGGAAAGCATACCTTGCACCGTGACTCCATTCCCCTTATCCCTTGTAGTAGAAGCACAAGATGAAGTTGGGACAACATCCAAAGCATATGCCTTTACAATCTACTTATCCTTAGGTGGCTCTGGACAATTTCTCTTTATATCCTTAGGCTTATCACAATTGGAGCACTTTTAACAACCTTGCATTCCTTAATATTGTGGCCCTTCTCCTTGCAACCATGGCAAACAATTTCACTCCTATTCTTTTTCTGACCCCCTTTTCCTTATTGTTGTTGCTTTCTTTTTCCTTCCCACTTCTTTTTATCCCCACCGCCCTATTGTGTTTTGGTTCCTCCTTCTCAGCAACAGCCACAATAACAGTCTTATTCTTCGGGTACAAACTCTCCTTTCTAAGGGCTTTCTCAACAAACTTATCAAAAGACACCTTGATGTGGTCCACTAGCTTCTCTCTCAAGTGGTCATCCAATCAAATAATAAACTTCTTATTCATCTTCAAAGGTGAATCAATAAAAGGCATTCCATACCTCGAAAAAGCATCAAACTCCACCATATACTCAAAAATAAAATCTCTCCTTGTTTCAATTTAGCAAACTTCTTGAAGAGCACTGATTTCCGAGCCATTGGAATAAACTTCTCTTCAAATCTAACTTTGAACCAATCCCAAGAAATATGATATTCTAGTGTAGTAATGGTAATAGCATTCCACCACTTCATTTCCCAGCTCTGTAGTTATTTTCAAGCAAGCTTCCTTTTCATAGCATCTTCCACCTCCATATTCTTGAAAATGCGCTCACAAGCATCCATCCAATCTTGCACTCTATAGCTAATTATGTCCCCAAGAATGGATTCCCTCCTAGAATATAATAATCCTTACAAATCTTGGCGAAGTCGACTCTAGGTGCTTGCGCAGGAGCACCCCCAGTTATAGTCATATCGGGAGTACTTTGGGCTCTCCTCATCAGTGAAGCCATCATTGCATCAAACATGGCTTGAAATCGGGTGTGGCAGCTCCCGATCCTGCCCCATCTTCCACTCCTAAAGTAGAGTTATTCCTAACAGCATTTCTTGTGTTCCGACTCATCCTTATCTGTAATAAGAATGATTAGCCTTTTTCTAAGAAAAGCTGTAATAGTACCTAAGTGCATACCATACTATATAATAATTTGGTATAGCCTAATATATTCATTAACAAGGATGCTCCCTCCTTTAGCGTATACTATTGAATTGCTTCGGTTAACTCGTAACCTAAGCTCTGATACCAAATGTGACGACCGCCCCATACAACCCATACCAAATGATCTAAAAGAGCATTGTAAATGTGCCAGGCTGATATGGGACGATCTAAATGGTTGAAATTTAAAGTAGAAAACCTGTTGCATAACTCACAGCACATGGATAAAATATAATATAGAAAATATACAACAAAAATATAGTGAGTCGTAACTAATTAAAGATAACATCTCTACTAGAACATCATGAGATATGGTACAAATGTCATAATATCTTAGTACAACATTTTCTCACTACATCACTCAAAGTATATAACAACAGACAACGGAAACTAGAAATATAAAGTAATACGCTATAGCTCCTCCAAGCTCGTCTTCGTACAACAACAACAATTCCAAACCTGTCATCTAGTCTACTCATATAAGAGTACCCAAGATGATAAGAGGAAACATAAAACCTTGGGTCAGACAACATTTTGGTGTGAGCGGTAAATGACTACCAAAGGCTGTACTGGAAAATATGGTACTAGACAGGTATACAAAACCATGCTTGACCTGTCCCAGCAACCAATGAGTTAACACAGAATATGAGATATAATATGCCACTCAAAATAAACAACAATAGGAACTGTAACAGAATAAGATAGAAGAATCTAAGCAGCCTCTCCCATTGGCCCTATTCCGAATCCCTTCTCCAGCATTCCTATATATGATAGCCTACCCAAAGGCTTGAACATATGATAACTCGTATAGCCTTGTCCTTGCTTTCCCAGAGACTAATGGCAATCCCGGTTCTCGATTGTGTTCCCCTATACTTTCAGGTCATAAACCCCGCACGGTTGTCTCTTACAATATCTCTGTACCATCTAACACGATACCATATTGAAGCAGTCTAGGATACATGTAGCGACCCGTAAAATTTTCAATAATTTAATTTGTTAAGTTAATAAGTTTTGGTAATTTGATATTAAAAAAAAACTTATTGATTAAAAATTAAAGGATAGTAATTAAACTAATTAGTAACAATTGAAATGAAATTGCAATTTAGTGAAGTAATGAAAATTGGTATACTTGGCTATAAATTAATGTAAGAAAACTAATGCAAACATTTAAATTTATAAAAAGGAATAATATGAAATAAATGACTCTTGAATAAAGATTGGGTATATAAGAATGGTAACATTTGTTGTGAACAATGAAATCATAAGTGTGAATGTTGAATCATTAATGAGATAATATATGATTAATATAAATTGAAGTAAATCAGAGTTAATTAAGTAATTATAACATTTGATTTGTAAACAATAATGAATTCATTAATGTGACTTAAGTAATAGTAACGGTTGTAAGTTACTATTTAATTATCCTATTAACTTAGTTGTGTCTGTTATATTTGAGTATAAATTTGAATATAAGTAAATAAGGGTAAGTGGCGTATAAATAAATGAATTAGTATAATTAATAGTAATTGAATGAATTCAATATTAGTTAGGTAATTATAATAATTAGTTGAATATAATAAACTTAAGTGTAAATTAAAGGGTAATGGTAACAACTATTATAAGTTGCCTATTTAGTCTATAAAATAAATAGAAAATCTTTAATTTCATTAACGAGAATTAACGCAGTAACGGGAGGTGTGAATGTACGAATTAAATAGAAACGTAAATTTATTTATAAAGTAATAAATTGGTAAAAAGGAATGGAACTACGTTAAATTAATTAATTGGTTTTAAACCTTAATTAATGTGTACAATTGACTAGATTTCACATTTAGAAATGTAACATTTAATACAAATTTAAGATGAAAATAAGAGTAGACTAGTGTGATGGAATATAAAACTAATGCAATTAGGTATATAGGGTAATAATGGACCTAGTACAAAGATGGCAATTAAACCAAAATTAAATTATTGGAAGCAATTTTTATTTAATTGGAATGTAATCTATAATAAAATGGATTATTGTAGGTAAATGAAATTAATTATTATGTAAATTGAAATTTGGATGAATTGGGAAGTTATTAATGTATTAGTATATAAACCAATGTTAATATTACCCATAAGAGGATAAGTTAATAGTTGATTCCATAACACAATTGAGAAATCAAATATATTGATGTATTGGGGATTTAAATTATACTTTTTAAATTAGATAAACTACTGTGTTTTCACGCAATGGATTTCTATATTTCACTATGCTTTTTTATTTTCTATTTTATTTGTATAAACTTTGAATACGTTTATTTAATTTTTGATTGATTTTGTTTTTAATAATAGCTTAGGAATTTCAAGAGATATAGGTTACTTGTTTTGTTTATTTGTTACCTTTTTCTTTTCCCTTGCCTTTGCATTTGCATAGCCAATTACTTCCCACATTCATAGCCATGAATTCTTCTCATAATTCACATACATGTTGTTCCTCAAACTCCTCTTTTCATTGCGTGCAAACAAAGGAAGAAATAATAATAAATACATCAAATTATTTGTCGCCTTTTTATTTCCCAAACCATTCAAACTCCTGCCTTTTATTATCTAGCTTCTTTATTTCTTTCCATTTCTTTCTTTTGGACATGTATTTCCTAATACCTAGTCGCCATCAATTTTTTTCACGTGAAAAGTTTCACCTCATTTCTTATTTGTGTGAGAGAAAAAAAATACTAGATCTAAATCCATGGCTTCCTCCTTCTTTTCCTCTTTTCTATTTTTGTTTTTCTTTTGTTTCCTTCATGCCTAGCTCGGTCTCACCCTATGCCGACCACACCACCTCCTCCTCACCACCAAAGCCTAGCCGTGACCACCATAGAAGCATACATCACCAAAGTTTGATAACAAACCCTAACCAAGCCATGTGTTGATCACCTTACTTTGATTTGTCAAGGTTACGTCATTTTATTTCCTATCTTTTCATTGTTTTTATCTATATTCTTTTGTATTCAATCATTGCTTATATATGTATGCATGGTGTTGTTTACAAATTGGATCTCACTCTTCATCCACTCAAAAATATAGCCGTGCTTTGTCGTGCCTTTTTGTGCTTTGCGGAGTTTGGATGTGTATTTGATTTTGATTCTAGGTTTCAAAAAGGTGAGTTATTCACTCTAGACATTACGTACTTATATAATTGTAAAATAATGACAAGTGAATCCGTATAAATTGATATGTTATTCATATATGCCTATGATGTGATTATTTGACGTTAAATCCTGTTTATATTATTGTTGCATCATCTTATGATATGTTATATTATACTGTTATTTTATTTCCTATTATCACACTGCAAGTTCCCCTTCACGATGGGTTAAAATGATACATGCTCGAACGAACTGTAGAATAAGGAAAAATCATCATGGGCTGAAATGATAGGCTCAAGTGATTTTATTGATTTTTGTTGTATTTATTTTACTTGGGATTGCGGGTTTGAAATGATAGAACCCGGATTTTCTTTTAAATTACGGATTGAAATGATATATATCCGTATTACTTGACCTAGGTTAGAAAATATTATACAAGCCCATGATTAATATTTTTAAGGTAATATTTTCCTAAAAATTTATTAAGTATTTTGAATATTTAGAAAATATGAAATTTTACCTTGAAATTTGATTTGATGATTTAAAATATAAAGAGATATTGGCTTTCAGCAAGTTAAAATTTTATAAGTTGATGATTGGTTTAGATAGTAATTTAAAAATCTTTATTTGGTTTTAATGGTAATTGCAATCAAATTTTATTTTATGAAATGAATATGTCTGTATAATAAATGATGTCCTTTGAATTGATAAAAAATGAAATATAGTTTTAATTGTACATTTTGTAATAAATGTATTTAGCCTGAAATCAAAGTTTAATTGATGCCTAAATGAATAAATTTGCAAAGAAATTGATCGTTATATTTACCATGATAAATTACTTTATTTATGAAATGGAAATGTTAGGAAATTGAATAATTATGATTTAAGTGGAAAAGTTTATTTTCAAAATATGACTTAACTTGATGATTGGAAATTTGGTTTTAATTGAAATTGTTAAGTTAAGTAAGTAAATGGGAATTTAGTCTTATTTATGAAGTGGGTATTTTAAAATAAAGTGGTAAGTTATTTATTGAAATAAAAGAAGTAAAAGAATGTGTTTTTGACTTAATAAAGGAATTATAGGTTAATTTGGATATTTATTGATAAAATTTTATTTTATTAAATCATAAGTTAAATGATATCCAAATGAATATTTTAAAGTGGGAAATGTGATTTTTATAAGTTAAATCGGCTAAAAGTTGAAATTTTAATGTAGCTAAAATGTACAATGTTTTTGGAAAGTTTATAGTTGAATGAATAAACTTATAAATGCTACAAATTTGAAATGAATATTATTTGACATTGAATTTAAATGGTTAAATGATTCTTATTTGGAAGATATTGACATGGAATTTAGACGGTCTAAATAAATATGTTTCAAAATGTTTGGTTTCGGAGTTTTTATAACTTGAAAGTAATAGGGATTTGGATTGGAAATTGTATTTAATTAAGAATTGTCTTTAAATATATAAATTTGGAACTTATTGGAAATGGAAGATTTAAGAATATGACCTTATATAGTGGTTTGGTTAAGGTGATTTAAAGGAATATTTCAAATTTAATAAGTTGAAGGAAATATTTAGTGATTTGGAAACTTGGTTTTATTTAAATGAGATATTGATTTGGTTTTTGGAATTTAAAGGACATATTATTACTTTGGTTTTTGAAGTAGGAAATGATATATTGATTTGATTTGGAAGGAAATAATATAGTATTTAGTTTTGAAATGGATATGATGTTTTGGTTTTAAAGTGTAAATGATTTTGAAACAAATATCCATGGGTTATAATAACATTGATTGTTAAAGAGACCGGAATAAGAAGTTGTCATAGTCTTTGCCTACTTCGAAAACCACTTTGACAACCGTATTTGCGGTGGAGATTCCAGAATGAAGTAGGATGGTGGCGACGGTCCTATTGAGGTATGAACGTGGACCCGACTCCCTTGAGTTGGCATAAGGTGGCTAAAACATGAGCGATTCCGGCCAAGTGAGGTCATTCCTTCCATCAGACACACTTCTTCGTATGTCATTCTATTACATTATGATTGATTGGTGCACACCTTTGATTTGCTTGGAGTGTAGCCTGAGGTGGGCGGTAGCTGCAACTATGCGTTACCACCAGTCCAAATAGTAATTGGTATATATGCCTTGGCATTTCTTAGTTGTGCCGTGTCACCTACCCTAGCGAGCGTTGTATGAGTTTGGTTTTCTCTCGTAGCCCTTGGACTATCCTCTGGTGGCTTCCCGATCAGGAGAGACTATGATACTTGATGGACTATTAGGACTATTATTGTCTTAAGGAGAATATTGGGTCACTACTTAACGCTATTTAAAAGTAAGTTTATTTTACTATAGACATTATTATAATAGCAAAATATTACTACATAGTAAATAGTTTAACAAATCCTTAGAGGATGGGCAGTCCAAAGCATCCTTTAAGTTACTTGTACCTTATATTACAGTTCACTTGAGTTGGTTTACATTGTATAAGTATGTATGTCCTGACTCGAGTGTTTTGTGTATTTGCTTTACGCTTGGGCCAGACTGAGTGATACAACATTAGAGAGTCACCTTCGGAGTTGAAGCTTTGCTTGAAGATACAGCTATTTATTTCTCTTTCATTTGTTCAGTTTATTCCAATTATCAAGTTGATTCCAGTTATCAAGTTGATTCCAGTAATGTATTCAGACTTGTACTTGAATTTCATCTTGTAACTTCTGTTGTATCTTATTTAACTCTGATGTACATGTATATAGTAGCTTCACGAACAACTATCTCTTACTTCCGCTGTATTTTATTACTCTGTGTTTGTGATCTGTGATTGTTTATTTATTGTTTATGCTTGTGTTTTGCCAAATTTAAATTAACAATTCGGTATTTTGGATTATTCAAGTCCGACATGTGCGGATGCGAATGGTTGAAAATATCGGGTCGTTACATTTGGTATTAGAGCTTTGGCTTTAGGCAAAACTTAGCATATATGGTAAATTTATTTATAGAATCACTTTCATTCGAGTGTGAATCTCTTCCTTTTTGACTTGATTCCTTTTGAATTTTGGAACGTTCCCCTACGGTTTCGGAATACATTCTTGTCCCTCACTATTCGCATTCTTCTAAATTCTGAAGCATTCCATAGCTCCATTGAATGACTTGTAAAGGGGTGAAGCTCCTTTACAATAGGCATTGATTCATCGGAGATTTCTATATCCTCGGTTTAGATGCAAATATCTTTTGTTATCCTAAATTCTACATCTTGAGATCGAATGTAGATTTGTCTTAGAATTCTGCATCAATCTTATTCTTGAAGTCGCGGTTGCCCGCGATTTATATAAGCTTATCCATTTCCTTATTTGGTTAGTTAATCATCTTTATTTTGGTTTCATCTTATCCTCAAATCAAAATTTTCTTTGATTTGAATTAATCGAATTTGAATCTCTATCCTTGCTTTGAAAATCTATTCCTGTATAGTGTATTTGGAAATCTATACTAAAATGTTTTATATATTGTGTTGTTTGAGTTGTTGGCGCTGATTTGGGTTTCCGATCGATTCGTCTGATCAATGCTATTGATAGGATTTCTAAAACACTTGAACAAAACAAATTCACACGATATTGTTTTCAATTTAGTAAATGAAATAAATTTTGTATATGTATATAAGTATAATTTTTCTGAATTTTTTTTAGTTAATTGAATTAGATGTTGAGGAATAATATTTGACTTTATATGTATTTTATAACCATTGGATTTAGTTTCATATATAAATAATTGAACATGGTTATAAATTAATTTGGAAATCTGAATGAATTTAAAACAAGAAACTAAGAATTTAATTTCCGATGGTTCTAGATTTTATGTTTAAAGTTTTAAGGGTGTATTATTAAAGTATTTCAAGTAGAAATTATTTCAAGGAATGTTAATTTGTAAATCGTAGCTCTTTTCTTTGTCGCTGGAAAATAATTTCGGTGATGACTGTAGCATCATCGACTTTCATTTTCGAGTTTCGAAGTGAAGAGACCATTCTGTAGTTTTGCTATAGTCTTGATTTGGAGAATCAAATGAATTTGGATTTCTAAAATTTGATTTGATATATATTGTGTATATTTATTAATCTCTAAAATCGTTTGAAGTTAATCGGAAATCTAATGTTTAAACTTTGTCTTAAAGGATAATGTCAAAAATACAATGAAACCAAAATTTTGAATAAATATTTAAGCTTGAGATAATTTAATTAGAAAAATTTATTTGTATAATATTCTATTACATTCCAATATAACTTACCTTAATTATTAGAAGTTAACAATGTAATTGGATAATATACAATATAAAAGGGATTTTTATAAATAAAATTTGAGTGTTTATAATAAATGTTATACACTTAAATTTTAGTTGTAAAAAGGTTTAATTGAGGAAAATAGAATAAAAGGTTAATTGAATAACTTACAATATAAAATGATGTTAAAGGAATTTATAAATAAATCAGTATATTTTATTCAAATTAATTAACTTTGAAAATTTATTTGTTTGTAAAGTTAGTATTTTGAATAAGATATATTGATTACTTAATTCTTTCTTTTCCCTTCTTTTCCTTTTCAAGGACGTAAAATTTTGAGTAGGGGAGAGTGTAGCAACCAGTAAAATTTTCAATAATTTAATTTGTTAAGTTAATAAGTTTTGGTAATTTGATATGAAAAAAACCCTTATTAATTAAAAATTGAACGATGGTAATTAGAACTAATTAGTAACAATTGAAACAAAATTACAATTTAGTGAAGTAATGAAAATTGGTATACTTGGCTATAAATTAATGTAAGAAAACTAATGCAAACATTTAAATTTATAAAGAGGAACAATATGAAATAAATGACTCTTGAATAAAGATTGGGTACGTAAGAATGGAAACATTTGTTGTGAACAATGAAATCACAAGTGTGAATTTTGAATCATTAATGAGATAATATATGATTAATATAAATTGAAGTAAATCGGTGTTAATTAAGTAATTGTAACGTTTGATTTCTAAACAATAATGAATTCATTAATGTGACTTAAAGTAATAGTAACGGTTGTAAGTTACTATTTAATTGGCCTAATAATTTAGTTGTAACTGTTTTATTTGAGTATAAATTTGAATATAAGTAAATAAGGTTAAATGGTGTATAAATAGATGAATTAGTATAATTAATAGTAATCGAATGAATTCAATATTAGGTAGGTAATTATAATAATTAGTTGAATTAAACTTAAGTGTAAATTAAAGGGTAATGGTAACAGCTATTTTAAGTTGCCTATTTAGTCTATAAAATAAATAGGAAATCTTTAATGTCATTAATGAGAATTAATGCAATAACAGGAGGCGTGAATGCATGAATTAAATAGAAACGTAAATTTATTTATAAAGTAATAAACTGGTAAAAGGAATGGAACTAAGTTAAATTAATTAATTGGTTTTAAACCTCAATTAATGTGTACAATTGACAAGATTTCACATTTAGAAATGTAACCTTTAATACAAATTTAAGATGAAAATAAGAGTAGACTAGTGTAATGGAATATAAAACTAATGCAACTAGGTATATAGGGTAATAATGGACTTAGTACAAAGATGGCAATTAAACCAAAATTAAATTATTGGAAGCAATTTTTATTTAATTGGAATGTAATCTATAATAAAATGGATTATTGTAGGTAAATGAAATTAATTATTATGTAAATTGAAATTTGGATGGATTGGGAAGTTATTAATGTATTAGTATATAAACCAATGTTAATATTACCCATAAGAGGATACGTTAATAGTTGATTCCATAACAAAATTGAGAAATCAAATATATGATGTATTGGGGATTTAAACTTACACTTTTTAAATTAGATAAAATACAGTGTTTTCACGCAATGGATTTCTATATTTCCCTATGTTTGTTCCTCTAATTTTTATTTTCTATTTTATTTGTATAAACTTTAAATATATTTATTTGATTTTTGATCGATTTTATTTTTAATAATAACTTAGGAATTTCAATAGATAAAGGTTACTTGTTTTGTTTATTTGTTGCTTTTTTCTTTTCCCTCACCTTTCCTTTTGCATAGCCAATTACTTCCAATATTCATAGCCGTAAATTATTCTCATAATTCACGTACATATTGTTCCTCAAACTCCTCTTTTCATTGCGTGCAAACAAAGGAAAAAAAAAGTAATAAATACATCAAGTTATTTGTTGCTTTTTTATTTCCCAAACCATTCAAACTCCTGCCTTTTATTGCCTAGCCTCTTTATTTGTTTCCGTTTCTTTCTTTTGGACGTGTATTTCCTAAAACCTAGCTGCCACCTATTTTTTTCACGTGAAAAGTTTCTCCTCATTTCTTATTTGCGTGAGAGGAAAAAATACTAGATCTAAATCCATGGCTTCCTCCTTCTTTTTCCCTTTTCTATTTTTTTTCTTTTGTTTCCTTCACTTCTAGCTCGGCCTCACCCTATTGCCGACCACACCACCTCCTCCTCACCATCAAAGCCTAGCCATGACCACCATAGAAGCATACATCACTAAATTTTGATAACAAACCCTAACCAACCCATGTATTGATCACCTTGCTTTGATTTATCAAGGTTATGTCATTTTATTTCCTATCTTTTCATTATTTTTATCTATATTCTTTTGTATTGGATCATTGCTTATATATGTATGTATGGTGTTGCTTATATATATATCTGTATCACTTGACCTAAGTTAGAAAATATTATACAGACCCACGGTTAATATTTTTAAGGTAATATTTTCCTAAAAATTTATTAAGTATTTTGAATATTTAGAAAATATGAAATTTTACCTTGAAATTTGATTTGATGATTTAAAATATAAAGAGATATTGGCTTTCAGCAAGTTATAATTTTATAAGTTGATGATTGGTTTAGATTGTAATTTGAAAATCTTTATTTGGTTTTAATGGTAATTTAAAGAGCTTCAATTGTGATAAATAACTTAATAATCAAAGTTAGTTAATATGGAATTTTAAAGTTTAGCCTGGTAATTGCAATCAATTTTTATTTTATGAAATGGATATGTTTGTATAATAAATGACGTCCTTTGAATTAATAAATATGAAATATAGTTTTAATTGTACATTTTGTAATAAATGTATTTAGCCTGAAATCATAGTTTAATTAATGCATAAATGAATAAATTTGCAAAGAAATTGATTGTTATATTTACCATGATAAATAACTATATTTATGAAATGGAAATGTTTGGAAATTGAATAATTATGGTTTAAGTGGAAAAGTGTATTTTCAAAATATGACTTAACTTGATAATTGGAAATTTGGTTTTAATTGAAATTGTTAAGTTAAGTAAATAAATGGGAATTTAGACTTATTTATGAAGTGGGTATTTTAAAATAAAGTAGTAAGTTATTTGTTGACATAAAAGAAGTAAAAGAATGTATTTTTGAATTAATAAAGGAATTATAAGTTAATTTGGATATTTATTGATAAAATTTTATTTTATTAAATCATAAGTTAAATGATATCCAAATGAATATTTTAAAGTGGGAAATGTGATTTTTATAAGTTAAATTGGCTAAAAATTGAAATTTTAATGTAGCTAAAATATACAATGTTTTTGGAAAGTTTATAATTGAATGAATAAACTTATAAATGCTGCAACTTTGAAATGAATATTATTTGATATTGAATTTAAATGGTTAAATGAATCTTGTTTAGAAGATATTGACAAGGAATTTAGATGGTCTAAATAAATATGTTTCAAAATGTTTGGTTTCGGAGTTGTTATAACTTGAAACTAATATGGCTTTGGAAATGAAATTATTGGAAATTGTATTTAATTAACAATTGTCTTTAAATATATAAATTTGGAACTTATTGGAAATGGAAGATTTAAGAATATGACCTTATAAAGTGGTTTAGGTGAAATGGATTTAAAGGAATATTTTAAGTTTAATAAGTTGAAGGATATATTCAGTGATTTGGAAACTTGGGTTTTACTTAAATGAGATATTGATTTGGTTTTTGGAATTTAAAGGGCATATTATTACTTTGGTTTTTGAAATGGGAAATATATATTGATTTGATTTGAAAGGAAATAATATAGTATTTAGTTTTGAAAATGATATGATATTTTGGTTTTAAAGTGTAAATGATTTTGAAAGAAATATCCATGGGTTATAATAACATTTGGTTGTCAAAGAGACCGGGATCGAAAGTTGTCATACTCTCTGCCAACTCTGAAAACCACTTTGACAACCATATACGGTGGAGATTCCAAAATGAAGTAGGATGGTGGCGATGATCCTATTGAGGTATGAACGTGGACCCGACTCCCGTGAGTTGGCATAAGGTGGCTAAAACAGGAGCGATGCCGGGCCTAGTGAGGTTATTCCTTCCATCAGACACACTTCTTCGTATGCCATTCTATTATTTTGTGATTGATCGGTGCGCACCTTTGATTTTTTTGGAGTGTGGCCCGAAGTGGGCAGTAGCTGCGGCTATGCGTTACCACCAGTCCGGAGAGTAATTGGTATATCTACCCTGGCATTGCCTAGTTGTTCCGTGTTACCTACCCTAGCGAGCCTTGTACGAGTTTGGTCTTCTTCCATAGCCCGTGGAGTATCCTCTGGTGGCTTCCTGATCAGGAGGGACTATGATCCTGGATGGGCTACTGGGACTATTATTATGTTAAGAGGAATATTGGGTCACTCCTTAACGCTATTTAAAAGTAAGTTTATTTTACTATAGGCAGTATTATAATAGCGAAATATTATTACATAGTAAATAGTTTAACGGATCCTTAGAGGATGGGCGGTCCCAAGCATCCTTTAAGTTATTTGTACCTTATATCAGTTCACTTGAGTTGGGTTACATTGTATGTATGTCCTGATTCGAGTGTTTTGTGTTTTTCTTTACGTTCGGCTCATATTGAGTGATACAGCATTCAAGACTCACCTTCGGAGTTGGCGCTAACTTGAAGATCCAGCTATCTATTTCTCTTTCATTTGTTCAGTTGATTCCAGTTATCCAGTTGATTCCAGTGATGTATTCAAACTTGTACTTGATTTTCATCTTGTTACTTCTGTTATATCTTGTTTAACTCTGATGTATATGTATATAGTAGCTTCATGAACTACTATCTCTTACTTCCGCTGCATTTTATTACTCTGTGTGTGTGATCAGTGATTGTTTATTTATTGTTTATGCCTGTGTTTTGCCAAATTTAAATTAACAATTCGATATTTTGGATTATTCAAGTCCGACACGTGCGGATGCGAATGGTTGAAAATATCGGGTCGTTACAATACATGACTGGCGCTACCACCTCTCGGGTGGCCCTGCATATAGTACCCCTGCTTAAACCCAACATGTACACTCCAAGTTATCAACGATTCCTTGGCACTCCCAAATCTTCCGAGCTTTCACAATTCCCATCCATTTTTTAGAACGAGCCCTACCACTCAACCCAGTCCATTATACCATATCCTCTTTCCATCCCAAGCTATCTATCAACTCCTTCGATGCTAATCCTTATCCGAGTCCTCGACTGAAGAGCCAAAACTTCATCATGCTTTCCAAACCATAGAAGCAATCAGCAGCCATAACTTCCAGCATGATCGATAACCATCCAAGAGTCTTACCTCTAGATCTCATCAATTTTGGATCCCATAATTTGCATCGGTACCGATCCAACTGGACTGGATCAGTACCGATCCGAATATTAGCCAATTTTGGCTCCTTCTCACTTTCAGCCTCTAGTTCTTTTCCTCCAGATGCCATAGACCCCTTGCTTTCCTTCTTAGCCTTTTGGTCCTACCATTAATGCTTTATAGTTGTTCCAACATAAATGATTTATAAAATCTTCAACATTTGGCATATCCTTCGATTCAACTTCATAGAGCATCATTGGAACCCATGCTTTAATATCCCCCTGGATCTCATGTTGATTGGTGCACAAAATTCGGATCAATACCGATCCAATTGGATCGGATAGGTATACATCCAAATACTTTTCTCCAGTCATCATGAAATTTTCAGGGCCTCTTCCTTCAGAGCCTACCTTTCGGTTTCGTATAATTCTGACAAATTTTGCCCCCGTTATGCTTTGATCACCAATATATGTCCTAAACATGCACAACACTAGCAAACGAAACAAGCATAGCAAGCAATTCAATCACAATAGTGAATTAAATATAGCAAATCATTCATTTTACATTCAATTATAAATGTTGAAGTCATCCAATTCAATCAATGATCATAAACAAGCATTGATCCAATCTAAATCATAGAAATACGTAGCCATATATGCATAAATGACACTAGCTAATGATTTAATCCATAATTAAATGATTAGGTTGATCTAGGGTTCCCAAATCTGAAATTACATATGTCTAATCAGTTAATAGTTTAATTTGACAATCCTAACATATAATCACCTAATTACAACATATTATCTATCATAGGCTAGTGAGAGATCAAAATCACTCATCAAACCAATCAAACCTATGAAAATGAGAGGGCATCTGATCTGGACAGTAACAAATTGGATGTAGATGTGATCCAATCGACGAGATCAAGCCCTTCGGCCTCTAATTTGAAATAAGAGATGATTTGGGATGAAACCTATGTAAAGAATGGAAAATTAGAGAAGAGGTAGGTTTTGAGGCTGATATGAAATGAGATAAAGGTTTCAAATGGTCTCTCTCACCATATATTTATAGACAAACCTTATTAGACTAATGGGCTTGCTAATTAGTCCATTAATCCCCTTTCCAATTCTAGCCGGCAGTTTACAAAACTTAAAATTGCTATAACTTCGTGTTGTGTGCATTTCACCCACTACATGGTGAATATGAAGAGTTAGAGGTAAAATTGTTATTTTCTTAGAATGGACCAAAAATAGCTTAGAAGTATTCTCGAGATTAAGAAATGGGCCTAGGTCAAAACCGCATCTCAATCCGAATAACGGTTTGAAGGATATGAACATCTTTACATTAGCCCATTGTCTAAGTTATATGGATCCCACTTTGAAGAACTGCTAATTTTCTCTCTTATATGGAACATTCAAGGGCATTGGAATATCCTACTTAACGATACACAGCTTATAGTTCAAGTCTCACTCAATTCTAACCTGAATTGAAGGGGTTATGGCATAATAACATGTATAGCACAATGGTAAAGACTTTAGCCTTTTAGCCAACCCACTCGGGTTCAAGTCCTGGCAAGCACTTATTTTCCTGAAGCACTTTAACCAAATCACAGGGGAAGGAAGGTTGAACCAAATCTCACATGAAGGAAGGTTGAACCAAATCCCAGAGAAAAGAAGTTTGAACCAAATCTCGGAGGCTATGTACTCAGATGCCGCTCCTATCATAATCTCAATCTATAAATACCATGCATATGGCATTATAAAAAAGGAGGTTGGAAAAGAGTTAAGCTCTCATCACAATGGCAGACAACTTTGAGAGGGAAAAGAGGAACAATGGACGTTGGCACATTCATGCCGAACCGTTATAAAATTTGTGCCCTTTTACATTTAGGTCCTTTACTTATTCTTTATTGCACACTCTTGATTTTCTATCTCAATCATTAGCCACTAAAATTCGTCAAATAATAGCTTTATACTGAAAATAGTATTCACAGCTCTACTACTATGACTTGGAGGTGTTTGCCCATTTATTATGTAAACATTTTTGGTGCTTTCACTGAGAAATGAACTTCCTTTTTTAAAAGGAAAATTTTCTATTTCTTATTTCTCCTTTTTACTTTGAAACATTAAACCACTCTCTTTTGGAGTTTGAAGTTCATTTTTTTAGCCTTAAACTACTATTTCGTTTAAATTAGAAATGCTATTGTTTTTAATCTTCATACAAGAGATTATCGTTTCTTGTCATGCGAAACTCTGTTCCCAATCTTTGTAGATCTGATATATGTTTCTCTTTTCAGATTTACCATCTCTGTTTTCACAAAATAAACGTTCTTTTCCTTCTTCAGCTCCAAATCATCTATTTTTAAACATTCAAATTTTCAAATCTACAATCATTGTTCTAGAAAGGAAAAAATTATCTCTTTATTGTTTAAGATGTGAAATAATTGTTACAATGATAAAAAAGAAACATTTATTTATTTCTTAGGATCTGAAATTATTCCAACTTTTTTCTCTTATTTGAGATCTACAAACACTGTTTCTTAAGAAAAAATAAATAATTATTCATTTCTTAAGATTTGAAATCATTTTATTTTTTCCCCTTATTTCATATCTATAAATACTATTTCTTAAGAAAGAAGAAACATTTATTTTTTTCTTATGATTTGAAATAATTCTATCTTTTTTCTCTTATTTCAGATCTACAAACATGGTTTCTTAATAAAAAATTATTTCATACATCTGAAATCATTCTATCTTTTTTCCCTCTTATTTTAGATGTTCAAAAACAGTTTCTTAACCAAAAAACTAAACATTTACATTATTTAGATCTGAAATCATCACATCTTCTTTTTTCATTTCAAAAAGTTTTTTTTACCAAAATAAACTTTTGTTCATTTTTTAAAATCATTGTATACTTATTCTCTTCATCCAAAAGTAGTATTCCCTTAACATAAGAAACTCAGGTTCCTCTTCAGATCCTTATTTCTCTAACATAAGAAAATCCTCCTTTCTTTTCCAACCCACAACCAATATTCCTTGAAATAAGGAGCTCCATTTCCCTTCTCTTATCTAAGAAAATTCACTTTGAGAAAATTCTTTTCTATTGTCCCGATCCGTAATTACTATGTCTTGGTAATAAGAAATCATATCTCTTTTCCCCCTTTCATATCTAAAAACATTCTTTCTTGGCCAAAAGAAACTAGTGTTCACTTTCCAAATCTGAAGTTATTCAAACTCACTTTCCTAAACTGGTCAGATCATTGTTTCCATCACACAAGGAAAGCTTATCCTCTTTCTAGATCCAAGATCATTGTTTTGAGAAACTCTATTTCTCCTTTTAGAGATTCTCTCTTTCTTTTAAGAGTTGGGCCATCGATCCTTCGAAGCTGCATAACCTCCCCTTTCTTTTCGAAACTTGAATTATTGTCCCTTGAAAATTGCAAGCTCTTTAGGAAAGCGCAGGACAACAACTTTCCAACATGCCTCCTAAGCGAAGGAACTCTGCTACAAAGAATACAACTATTGTTAGTACACCTAGTCCAGATGTGGAAAGACGGAAGATTAGTCTAACAACCTCCCCATGCTAAAAATTACCAGACATAACTTCGAAATAGTTGTGGTTCAAATCAGTAAACACTTCGCTAATTAATATAAAGCTTTGGTGGATAAACTCTTAATATGCTTTAGACAGATAAAAGTATTCAACCTTAATATTGTAATACAAGGGAAGCCCCAGTCTGTGGAACATAGGGGGCATTTCGCCTAACCATATGAACTCTAAGCACATCTCTTATCCATCCAGCATCTAATCAAAATACTGCAATCGTGATCCCACTCATAGATCGAAATAACGCAACTTGAAGACCGAAGTCATGGTGATTGATACTCAATGTCCAGATATGACAAGCTCGACACTTCATCGCTCTTATCATGCCCGAAGGCATCACCAATCCAACACGTACTAAACAGGACCCAAATAATATAGCTTTCCTTACTCACGGATATGTTCAACAAATATGAATAGAGAAGGAGACCAATAGTTACTAGTCCACCCTCATGGAAAACAAAAAAAATTTAGTGCCCACTACAAACCTTTATAAGGGCTAACCCGGTGCCCTAGACACTTGCCAAGATCTCTACATTTGCTGATAAGCGGGGGGAAGGGGGCAGAAAGGAGGTACTATATAATTACTTTTCTTTCATTCTAATCATTCTTAAGCTATTGCTGGGCTCTACCATATCCTCTTGGATCTCCATCCTTAAAAAAGGGTGAAGGAAGGATTCTTAAATCATTGCATGTGCTGATCGACCCGAGGGTGCTTACACGCGACACAAAATAAAGGCAAAAAATCTAACTAGCCCCTACAACTATGTATGCCCTCTTCATTGGGTCAGTAAGGCACATAAAGATAAGAAAACATCATTATCAGGAGTCTAGATAGATGGTCACCCATGGAAGCTAGCATAGCTTGCAGTATAAATGCTATAGAAAAATGGAAGAGATATAACTCTCTGCCTCCGGAGCTTGAATGATCAATGATTAGAGAGAAGCCATCCATTTGAGTATGGTGTTAACTCAAACGGTAAGGAAGAGGACGAGATGGAAATGACATCTGCCAAGAACTTGGATAACATAATAGTTTATATAGAAAGGCTTTGAAAGATCGAGCTCTAGTAATTCCAACATATTTGGCCCGCAGCAGTAAGGCGAGAGATATCCAGAACTACCACCACTACTCTTCATATCACAATTCAACCCGAATCAGCAATATATATAGTAAACCGCTAGGACATTGCAGTCACCAATTAAGATACTAGCTTCACTCCATCATTATCAAATAATCAAAAAACACAATTCAAATTGATTAAGAACTAAGGATATCAGGATGCACAATAGGGACATCACTGTAAGTCCACCAAACTAGCCGGAGTCTACCTAACAAAATGACTAGACCAATGATTGCTAGGAGGCAGCACTAAAAATCAAACAAGAATCTTGGCAATCTTGGCCTAGAAAAACCACAGTTATCAAACAGAGTTCTTGTAGAAAATCCTTATGAGGAACTCTCCGATCACACAATAAGCTCGCATAAACATGTCGTATGCATGACAGCAGATGGTCCAACAAAGGAGGAACTATAACAAACCTTTTCTTTTGTTTTTATCCAACTCGGTTGTAGTCACTTTAGGACAATGCCATTGGCTCCTAGGTTCCATAGAGTCTCACAAAAATACCAAGCGAGAATTCCTATCCAAGAGAACATCTTAAACCAGGCATAATACACAACCTGGTACTTTGTGCTTCTTTCAAAGAGACAGGTTTGGTCTAAACTACTCTTTCCCTTTTGACCGAGACAAGAGACTAATGCATTCACTTAACACATATGCAGTTATATTCACTTAACACCTATGTTCTTTTAACCACTACTTCTTTTTTGATTAGCAACCCAGATCACAAGCATGTGTTAGCAGTAGTGAAAATAATATAGCCATGACTAAGGGCACTAGCCTAGGCAGTTCACTGCTGACGACCGCCCTTCCATGGCAACGACATACCAGTCGGGCATCCAAGTACAAATCTAGCTTGAGTAACTCAAGGAATAAATGCATTAGAAGCCTAGCGTGGATTGACTCATAACAGGAGATGCCTCAAGCCAATGAGTAGGTTGAAGTTGTCAACAAAGTCTTGAAAACGCTAGTTAAGAAAAAACTAGATGAATCCAAAGGAGCTGGGTTGATGAACTACCCATAACACTGTGGGCTTTCCTCCTACAAAACAACAACATGACATAATCTATTTACTCTAAGCATACGGGGCTAACATGTTGAGGAGGTAAGGAATCAAACCACTCTAAAGACATCCACACACAGACGGAAAGCGGAAAAACAATAAAAATCTAAGGTGAAGCCCCAAGAGTTATAAGAGAAAGATATTGTTCTCAAGCAAGTCTTTCCCCATCCAGGCACACTAGATCCAATTTGGGAGGGACCATTTGTTGTTCATAAGGATCTCCATAATGGAGCTTACATTCCATCAACAATTGACGAAAAAGGTGTTTGGGAAAGGAAGGAAACTCCACCATCTCCGCTGTTACTCCTCTCAGCTTGTAAAAATCATGTATCACCTGAAACAATAAAAGAAAAATAGTGGACGTAGGCATATTTTAGCCAAACCACTGTAAAACTTGATGTTTTGCTCGATTGTTTGTTTGATATTTTTCCTATTGTGATCAATCGAAAGCTTTCGCCGGCAGCAGTGAAAGCAAGATAACCATGACTAAGGGCATGAAAATAGCCTGGGTAGTTCACTGTTGACGATCGGTCCCCCAACCGGCAATGATAAACTGATTATAAGCCACGGATTAGGCACAATTGTAATCTAGGCAGATTATCATTGGTGTTTGGCTCACCAGCAACTGGAACCGATAATAAATCCCACGATTAAGGCATGGCTACATCCAGGGATAGTTCGTAGTTGACAATCGGCACCCATGCTAGCCGGGCCATAGTAAATTGACTAATACTCACGATATAGGCCATAATTGCCTTGGTAATTATTGTGTGCGAGTCCCAACTCTAAATCTTAAGTATGGCAGTCACAAAAGTTACACTCCCTTGGAACATTGGTTGGGATGACAAACCGCATGACACCAAAACCCACATCAGGGCAAGTAACTTACGTGCCACGAATCTTAAGTTTAGAAGGACTCTCTTGGCGTAGAATATAGTTCGTTGTACTTAAACTAGAAGCTTCTAACAATTTCTTTTAGTCTTGTGGGTTTACATATAGATAGTAGGAATATGAATTCCACTCTGCCAACTACAACATGATATTCCTTCGCTTCCACTCCACTAGAGGAAAAAGAGCATCGACTCAACTCCATGGAGATAGCGAAACATCAATCCAACATTGCCACAAGAATTGGAGTATCCCTTCCAGCCAACTTCGCTCAAGAAACTGTAAGGATTCTCCCAAGGCTGAGCATACTTATGGAGCCTGAGAAAAACTCAGTGCAAATGTATGACTAACTTTTGTAAGATAAGCTAAATTCAATAAAAAAATACTTGGGGGCATAGCACCGCCTCACTCCTTGATTATACACATACACTGCCAATCAGCTTGGTAATAGCACATTAGAGTCATGACCTCAAGTCCACACGTTTAAGACCTATTCATGATACAAGGCAACATGTTATAAGAAGCAACCAAGTGCACTATGCTAGGGTCAAACCCTGATATAATGAGCGCACCCGACCAACTTTTGACAACATCGTTAGAGGGTGCTCTGGAGGATGTGATGATTATTTGTGGATTGCCATGTCCCCCAAATTACTCTCTAAACCTTAGTAATAGGGATTCACTTTTAATGATAAGGACCTCTCTACATAGAAGTGATTCGATCTCTAACCTTCTGAATGTAGTTAATTCATGTCAAAGTCTATTTTAACACAAATAGCTTAACACCTTTACCTAATAAATAAATCTCGAGGACACGCGAGATGACTATAACACATATCTATGGTAAAATTCCAAATAAAAATGTATAAATAGTCTGTAACTAATTCTAAGGCAAGGATGAAAGTCCTTTACCACACTAGGCCCAAAAGGGACCTAAACTTGTAGGTAAAGTCAATAGAATAGGATGATCCTCTACCGCCATAGCCGACGAGACATTTGAGTTGAAAGGTTGATTCTACTTAACCAATGTAGAGATAGTAAGCAGATGTCACCAATAAACACCCAACGTCAAAGCATCTGACTACGATAATCGGCATAAACCGGACCGGCAATAGGACTCCTAATTCACAATGCCGACAAATGTTCTTTTAAGCTCCGCTCAAAAGAACCAGGACCACTCACTCAGACCCGACATCTACCCTATTATTTCTTCTTGGTGGTCGAATCCAAATAGATGCATGAGATATCAGTAGGAAAACTACCAAGGAAATTAGATACGCTAACCTTGTACAAATGTGCCTGGGGGAAAGTCCTGGAAAAGCTAACAGAAGAACAAGGAATTGCTCCAAACATCATCACCTTAGATGCAACACAAACCTATTATAATTAGTTAATCCTAGTTAGATATAACGACCCCAACTAAATTTCCTACAAAATGTACATGTCTTTGTACAAACGTCCATATAGAAGATACAAAGCATAGGCTAGGGAAGAAATTGTCAGTCTTCACTCAAAGGAACCACATTACATATCCTATATACGAGTACCCTTCAGTGGGGATTCTTACTCTACCAAATCCATCAATAATTAATCTCATACGTGCGTGCATGGAAGTAGAGAAAATTTCACTGAGAAATATGCAAATTTAGCAATCGCATGGGATGGATAGGTCATGATCGTTAGACTTACCCATACAATGAACATAAATAGAATGCTATGTCAATAGATTGGAGAACGATACCATAAAGTAAACATTGGCTGGTTCACACATTGTACAACCTCAAAGTAGGAAGCAAGAAGACCAAAACAGGGAAAATAAAATCCCACCAGGTGAAAAGTAATCAAAGATGGCTAGTGATAGTCACCACACCATCCTTAAGCAGAGCTGAGCCTCACACTGAACCAGCGAAGGAAAAATCTTTAAGGAAACAAAAATAATATACGGATAGTTAGACATCAAGATGACGGTTGCAAGACAAGCAAGGCAATCCCTGATTAGACAAAGCACGCTTTGCAGTCATGAAAGTATGCTTTGGGGGGCAAATGCTGTGGGCATTTTCGCAACTACATGGTGAATATGAAGAGTCAGGGGTAAAATTGTCATTTTCGTGGAATGGACCTAAACAAGTTTAAAAGTATTCTCGATATCAAGATATGGACCAAGGTCGAGACTACGTCTCAATCCGAGTAATGGTTTAAAGGATATGAACATCTTAACATTAGCCCGTTGTCTAAGTTATATGGGTCCCACTTTAGAGAACTGCTAATTTTCTCTCTTACATGGAACATTCAGGGGCATTGGAATTCTCTACTTAGCGATACACAACTACCAGTTCAAGTCTCACTCAATTCTAACCTAGATTGAAGGGATTATGGCATAATCACATGTGTAGCATAATTGTAAAGACTTGAGCCTTTTAGCCAACCCACCCAGGTTCAAGTCTTGGCAAGCGCTTATTTTCCTAAAGCATGAGTAACGGTTCAATAGGGAATCAAACTACTAAATATCTAACTATTTCCAACGGAAGGAAGGTTGAACCAAATCCCAGAGAATGGCAGGTCGAACCAAATCCCAGATAAAGGAAGGTTGAACCAAATCCCAGAGGAAGGAAGATTAAACCAAATCACAAGGGAAGCAAGGTTGAACCAAATATCAAATGAAGGAAGGTTGAACCAAATCCCATAGGAAAGAGGTTGAACTAAATCCCAAAGACTATGTACTCAACTGTCGCTCCTATCATAAATACCAGACATATGACATTATAAAAAAGGAGGTTGGAAAAGAGTGAAGCTCTCATCAATAATGGCAGACAACTTTGAGAGGGAAAACACTTAGTTCCAATTGCATGTTTACTCATATTCAAAGCTTGTACTAGTAATCAGAAATAAAAGAGATAATAAAAGAGGAATAGTGGACATAGCCACATTCAAGTCGAACCACTATAAAATCTGTGCCTTTTTGCATTTAGGTCCATTACTTATTCTTTATTGCACATTCTTGATTTTCTATCTCAATCATCAGCAACTAAAATTCACCAAACAATAGCTTTATACTGAAAATAGTATTCGCAGCTCTACTACTATGACTTGGCGGTGTTTGCCCATTTTTTATGTAAACACTTCCTAACCACTTATCTGATTTTCCTATATGACCAATCTATGGAATGAGAAACCACCATCACATAGAACGAGAAACCAGCATCCCGAAGCAATAAACCAAGTTTGAATATCTTAACCTATCAAAAGTTATGGCCGAAATAAGATTTCTAAGGGCAAAATGGTCACATAAATATTCGGAAAAAATCATAGATGTGTAAATCATCCCTATGAATCATATTCAAAATATTAGAATGGTACGACCTCAAATGAATTAAATAGAATTATTTTGCATTCTGCTGATACATAAAATATGGGTCTTTACAGGTGTTTATGTAGAGGCGAAAGTTTATCATCTGTGCTAGTATACAGCTAAAATCGTACAAGAAGAAGTATCAAACACACGATTTGGTGTTGATGGCGATAGTATTTGATTTGAAGATTTTAAGGCATGTCGTATTAGAGGAAGGCTTGAGCTGTTCACCGACTATAAATCCTTGAAGATATTTTCTCCCAAAAGGATCCCAACCTTCGCCAGTAGTGATGGTTGGAATTCTTGGCCTACTACAACTTTAGCATTTCATATATGCCCGGCAAGGGAAATGAAGTCACTGATGCATTGAGTAAGATAATTTCTAGTTTGGGATCAATTTTTCTAGAATGGAAGTAGTTGGAGTATACTGTTGGATATGACTTCAGACTTCATTGTGAGTTAGAGGCAGAGGTGTTGGCAAGCTTGACGATAATACCTGCTTTGATTGAGCGGGTCGGTACCAGTTAGAAGCGAGATGCTAGACTAGCGAAGATCAGGGCAAAGATAAAAGAAGTTGTAGAGTCAAAAGATATGAAGCAGCACAGACTTGACCGAGATGGTTGGCTCCATAAGGATGGGAGATTATGTGTTCACGATGTCGACTGGTTGCGAGATGAGGTGCTACGAGAGTGCCAATATTTTAAGTTGATTATAAATCCAGTAATAATAAGATATATCGTGATATGAAGCAGATCTATTACTGGGAAGGGATGAAGACGGATATCAGGACATTCATCTCAAGTATATGAACTACTAGTTGGTGAATGCAGATAGAAAAGCCAAGTAGGTTGCTACTAGCAATTGAAATTCCTAAGTGGAAATGGGAATAATGTCAGTGTATTTCATAGATGGATTACCGAGGACCATACTAAGGTATGGGTATGATAGCATTTGGGTCATGTTGATAGGTTGACAATAAGTGCTCGATTAATACGCATTAAGTCTAGCAAAACGACATCCAATCTAGTCGACTTGTATGCGAAATAGGTTGGACGATTCCATGGTGTGCCAAAGAGTAATATAAGTAACCAAGACCCTTTATTCACCGGTGAACTATATATTTGAGGATCCCTTACGAGCTTCGCATACTCAATTTTGGAGGCTCATGGTATGATCACTTTCATTTGGTGGAGTTCGCATACAACAATAGCTATCAGTTTAGTATCAATATGGCACCGTACGAAGCATTGTATGGCCGATCATGTAACGCACCTTTATGTTAGTGGTGAAAGTGACTAAGGATCGTGCAATATGGAATATTAACTAAACTATCTACTAGTGCGGAATATAAATATAAAAGTAAATAATAAAGTAAATGACATTGGAGATTTTTATACTAGTTCGAAGTTTCCGTTCTACGTTCAGTCTCAGACTCCTTCTGGAATTCAACTATCAACCCTCACTTAATCCAGAGGAATAGGTATTACACCGCCCAAGCAAGCGGAAGGCTTCAACAGCCTAAGCAACAGAACATGACTTCAACTGCCTCAGCAACCGAACAGGACTTCCAATACAAATAGTAAAATTGTTTCTAACCGAGTATGCTCTTGAATAGCACTAATAAGTCAATAATGTAGACCCTTCATATAATCTTCTCCTTTGTGGTATAACATGTAATTCATGAAGATAGGAAGTTTATTAAATCACCAATGAAGTTTGCTTGAATGTACACATGATTAAAATGAAATATTGAATGCAAATGGCAAGATAGTTTACACAATAAGAATGAGAATTAGAATTAGAAACTAGTGATTAAATCAAAGGATTTCATGGCTATATATAGTGATTAGGAGTTTCAATTGTTCGTGAAAAGTAGCCATGAAAGAATATGGAAGTAACTCTTGAAAGAAGAGTTGTTTCTATTCGTTGAAAATGAAGTGTCTTTTCAAAATATAGTCGTTATGAAGATTCAGCCGTCTGAATAGCACGAATCAGCCAGCTGAATGGATTAAAATTTGATCCAACAAGAAAACAGTTCAATAACTACCCAATTCAACCGGTTGAATATGCAAGGTCAGCCATTTGAATATTCAAAGTAAACTGCATACATGCACAGAATTTAGTCGGCTGAACCATGCTATTCATGTGGTTGTTTTCAGTGTTTTGTGGCATATCAAGGAATGCTTTAAAAAAAAATATAAACTATGTTTTGAAAAAAAAACTTTGAGACATGAATAATATTTTGAAAATCTTTGAATTGTGTGCGCACGTGCATATACCACTTCAAAGAGATTTTAACATGAATTCACTACTAGACTCAGACCATAGACTAGATATATTACTGAAGCTTCTATCTGGAATTTGGTCAGCAATCTGTTAGATTATTTTTCGAGTAAAATTGTATCTTCTCCTGCAAATATAGTTAGTTCATATAATATTTACTCATATAGTTGTCACAATCAAAACATCAAAATTCAAGGTTCTAACATTCTCCCCCTTTTGATGATGATAACTATGTAAGTTTGTAAATGTATAAAGCAACATACTCTCCCTGACTGAATACTCCCCCTATCAATCGTACTCTCCCCCTTTGTCATTGACAAAAAGGAAGAATATTATTAATATGAGAAATAAATAACCATGAGATATATAAGCATAGATATATAAGCATATAGACATAGACACTTAACATGGAACAATTTTGAACACCAAAATATCATAAAAGTATGCCATACCTTAAATCACATAAACATTATAAACATCAAACACAAATAAGCATACAGATATGTCATACATAAACATCATAGAAATAATAGCACTTCAGAATGTCATGAGTTAAATAGCATAAGAAAACTAAAAAAACCTCAAAATTCACCACTACCTTCCTCTTCATCTTCTTCTTCTTCTTTCACTGTCGTCCAAGAAAATGGTGCTGGATTTTCAAGAACACCGGTCGAAGAGGATTCGGAACATCCCAAATTTTGTTTCCTTTATTGAGTTAAGCTCTTTGTTAGTTTTAGAAACGTTATTTTTCAAATTAGATAAACGTCGACCAGGTTTGCTTTGATTCCACGATAATGTCACAAGAGCTTACTTTAGAGGCACGTCAACATGAAGTTCTTGAATTTCGTCATCCTCTTCTTCTTGTTGAGGAACTTGAAAGAAGGAAGAAGCAATATTCGTGTCTCTCCATTGCGGGATTCCTTGATTACAGCTAGCCACCCATGCTTGAAAGGCAACGATTTGTTAGTTTTTGGGATGTTTGGGAAGACCCATTAGACTAAGAGTCTTGGAATTAAGCTCTTCTATGGCCGTGAAATCAGAATCAGGCAATGGAATGCCAAAAAAATTTCAAATTCGCATAATGTAAACTTCATAGTGAATCATCTTGTAGCTTCTTTTATTGACATTGAGAAACTCATCCAACATTATTTTTTCCCAATTTACTCGTTGGGACGAGTAAATAGAACATAAGGCTTGAAAATCCCTTTTGTAGACCTTTTCTTAACTTCCCTTCCAGGGTTGTAAAGATCGAATGAGTGCACGATGGATGATTCTTGCCTTCGAAGTAAGGCGCTAGATTTCAAAATGGTTAAATCGTCCGATAAGAAGAGATGTGTTACTTTATCATGATTATACATATCAACATCAACATCGTCAATATCCAACCCTTCGGATGGATATCTTAGAATATGGCCAAATCGTTGAAGAGGTAAATAAATTTTTGCTTCGTGCAAACTAATGTCCATATGCAATCATTTTTGTTTCAGGGATCTTGATGGTCAAGATTCATATTGGCAAAGAAAAGCTTAATTAAAAGAGTAACATTATTGGAATCATACCCAATGAGCGAATCGAAACTGCAAGCTTTGGCTATTTATCTAATCATGGTGCCATTTAAGTCGGGAAATTTCATAAATGCTCCTTCGAATAGGTTTAAATTTATCATGCTATAGAATCTATTAACCACTATATCATTATGTAACCAAGCTCGAATTTCGCTCTCCGAAGGTCCGGTTGTTGATTCCCGTGCTCTTTTTGATCTTGGAGCCATTTGGTTTATGAAATTGGATGAAAAATTGAAATTTTTGATGAAGCTAGAGTTTGTTTTGGGGTTTATTTTGAATAGAGAATGGTTGAGTAAGTTGAGAATAATGGGTAGATGGGAATATGAAGTAGGTTTGATTGGGCTTTTGCATAGAAATTCATGCAAGGCTATATAAAAAAACATATATCAGATGGACCAACCGACTGAAAGGAGGGAGGCAGCTGGCTGAAGTGGTCAAAAATGCAACCTGCATGTATATAGTTTAAATTTGGTATAATTTAGCCGGCTAATTGGGGGTATTCAGTCAGCTAAAACTGTTGTTTGTCTGAGGTACAACTTATTTGTAGTTCATTCTTAAATTGTTTAACCAACAAGCTATATGTGTGTGTGTGTGTGTGTGTGTGTGTGTGTGTGTTTATCGAGCTTTATTCGCTTGTTAAAATAAATAAAAATTTTATTTCAACAAACATGTTACATATCCATATTACAATATTAAATTTATGAACATAGACTTTATAAAAAAATAGATTTTAATTTTTCGAAAAGGATATATTAGAACCCTTATCGCATAGTTGACTTATATTAAGTAAATTATGTTTTAAATTTTTAACTAATAAAACATTTGTAATAAGAGGTAAGTTAGATGTACCGTCATTGCTCACATCGCCTTTGCCGACGATATATCTTTTGTAGTTATCTCCCAATGTGAAAGATCCTCCATCTGAGTAGATAGTGTTAGCATTTCTGAGTTTCCTGTCATATGTTTTGAGCAACCACTATTGATGTGCACGTAAACGTGCATATATTTGAATCCATATTTTATCTATTTTTATTTAAATAAATATCATATTTGGGCATTTTAACTTGTTTAAAACCAAAATTCAATTTTTTTTCAAATCATCGTATATTCATCTTCATTCAGGGGTAAAATGGTCATTTTTGTGCATCTATGAAATTGAGAATTTTTACTTGGAAATTTTTATGATTTTTATAGGAAATTTTGATGCATATGGAAGAGGGCTTCATGAAAATATGTGCATACACAAGGAAATACAAATGAATGAAGATGAAATAATTCAAGCTCGTGATAATGGAGGACCCCAACTACCAACTTACCTTGATTTTCAATTAGAGCTAATGCACATTCTAAAAGGCCATTAAAGCTTCATGCACATTTAAGTGGAGAATTAACATATTCTAATTATGACTTGGTGGCCATACTACCTCAAGGGAAATTTGGCCATTCCCCAAAAATATGAATTATGGTTTATGCATGTATAAATAGCCCTGTTATCTACATGTAAATATCTTCTACTCTTTGAACTTAGTTAAGAAATTAAAATACAAGTTGTAAACTCTATGTGTCATGAAATAAAAATGGCTTCCTAGCCAATTTCTCTTCTCTTTTCTACTTGTTTTTATTTACTTTTATGCTCATTTTTATTCTTATGCTCTCTTTTATTTCATATTCATAGTTTAGATTGACATTTATACACTAGTTTAATTCATTTCCTTCTAGTAGTTAATCTTCTTTTTCTTCGTTTATTCTCTACTTATTTCATTTTCATTGCTGAGATCTATGTGTGTTGAAATGATAACACAAATGAGAGGCTAAATGCCTACAATTTAGGGGAAATGAAGCTTTCTTTTATCATGTGGATTCAACATAATTTTCTATGTATGATCTTTTTTGTGCTTCGTGAGAAATGGATGTTTATGTTTGTTTGTGTTTTATGTTGAATTTGATAGCCTACTTTGTTCATAACAAACATGCTATGCTTATCTCATTAATCATAAATTGCATCTTCATCTAAAATATGATCATGACAATGAAGTGATGTTTTAATCAAAATTTGATGATCTATATTACTAATTAATAGTAAATAGATCATGCTTAAACTAGATTTTAGTTTCATTTTCTATGCCTTGTTTCATGAGAATTGAAAAGCATGACTAGAATTGTATTATAGTTTGATGGTTTGATTTGTGTTAATCAATAATTCAAATAGACCATGCTTACGATAAATACATCACTAATTCAAACAAACTTGGTTTGATTTTTCAGAACTTTCTTAGATTTTTGCAAAATAATCTTACTATCCGTATTAATAGTTAACCACACTTTCTCTTTACTTCTGCTACCCTTGTTATGCACACGAGAATTTCTTTCTTTCCATAAATTGAACACAGCTGTAGTAAGAAGAATGTGAGCATAATCTGTTTCTTTAGTTCTGTCTCTGAATTTGCTGTTGATAACTTTGATGATGTTCATAAGATCCATATATCTATTGTCAGCAATTTTAAGAGAGTCTCTGATTTGATTCCATATGTAGTATGAGTAGCTGCATTCAAAAAATAAATGATTAGCACTTTCATTACACAAGTTGCATAAGGAACAGAGTGAATTCGTTTTGTTTCCCCATTTATTTAATCTGTCCCAAGTTGGCAATCTGTTTTTAATTGCAAAGTAAGTACAAAATGCCATCTTGGGGCAATTCACTCTATTCCAAATGCAGCTATACCACTCTTCAGTTGGGAATTTGATTCTAGTAAAATTCCAAGTTTCTTTAAAAGAAAACTTCCCTCTATGATTAGCTTTCCATTCCCAGTAATCATTTTCTGCATCATTATCAAGTTGAATATTGCAAATGTCATTTTTATGGGGGGTTAGTAATGGGGTGAATTTGTGGTTGCCATTGATTATTAATTATGATATCAGAAACTTTGTTATTGGAACCACCACATATAACAAGGCTATTCCAACCAACCCTATTTATAAAAGACTCATTTCTGAACCAAGGATCAAACCATAAGCTAGTATCTTTACCATTTTTAAATTTTCTTTCAAGTAATGATTTACCAATATCCCTACTGTTTAAAATTTGTTTCCAAGTATTTGATTGGTTACTCCTATGAACAGTAGTCCATAAATTATCATTTTTTAAGTACTTGGATCTCATCCATCTAGCCCACAAAGATTCAGAGCTAATGAATCTCCATAGTAATTTTAAATGACAAGTAGTACCCAAGTCCTTAAAATTTCTAATACCAAGGCCCCCCTCATTTTTTGGTCTGCAAACTTTATCCCAACTAATTTTGTGATATTTACCTTTCCACAAAAATTCAGCACATCTACTTTCCAGTTTTTTAACAGTTGTAGCTGGAATTTGAAATGTTTGCAGCCAGTATAAAATGATAGCATAAATCACAGTTTTAATAAGTTCAAGTCTACCAGCAATGGAGAGTAATTTACTCGACCAAGTCTCCATTTTATCCTGAATTTTATCAATAAGAATAGCACAATCTGAATCCTTAATCATATTTGTAGAAAGAGGCAGACCTAAATATTTGATTGGAAGAAATCCCTCTTCAATTTGTAATACATTTAAAAATTCTCTTTTGAACTTACATGCCTTACTGAAATAAGCTTTACATTTATTAACATTAAGTTGAAGACCAGCATGATTTTTTAATATATCAAAAATGGATTTTAAAGAGTCTGCATTATCTTTATTGGCTTTTAAAAACACCATAAGATCATCTGCAAATATCAGATGATTAACACATGGCTGGATTCTATTTATAGGTTGAATTTTGCCCTTGATGCTCTCTATTTCAATAAGGATAGAAAAGTATTCCATCACAATAGCAAAAAGATAAGGTGAAAGGGGGTCCCCTTGCCTTATACCCCTATTAGATTTAATAAAACCTTCAGCCTTGCCTTGAATTAGAATAGAGAAAGTAGGAGTATTGATACATTCAAGCACTAAATCACAAAACTTAATTAGAAACCCCATACATTTCATAATATGATAAATAAAATGTCTGTTAACTTTATCATATGCTTTTTGAAGATCAATTTTAACACAAACATTATCTCCCTGTTTAGTGTTAAATTTCCTGACCATCTCGTGAGCTAAAAGGGAGTTTTCATATATTAGCCTACCAGGAACAAAAGCACTCTGATTTTCTGATATAATAAATGGCAGAAAAACTTTAATTCTATTGCTAAGAACACTAGCAATAATTTTGTAAATGAAGTTACAGCATGATATAGGTCTGTAGTCACCAATATCAGTGGGATTTTTTTTCTTAGGGATAAGGGTAATAAATGTATGATTTATACTTTTCAGAATTTTACCATTATCCATAAATTCATTAACAACATCAAGGATCTGCTGTTTAATAAAGTCCCAGTTACTTTTGAAAAATTTAGCATTAAAGCCATCAGGACCTGGACTTTTGTTATCCCCAGCATTAAAAACAATATGTTTAATTTCAGCCAAATCCACAGGGGCTAGAAGGATTTCAGAGGCACTGCTATTTAAAATATTCTTACATATAATATCAGGAAACTCCTGATTATTCATATTAGAGAAATATAGCTCCTTATAGAAATTAATAGCTTCAGTGGACACTTTATCAAAAGAATTTGCTAAATTTCCTTCTTTGTCAATTATGCAACCTATAGTATTAATATGTTTCCTATTACTCATTTTAGCATAGAAGAATTTAGTGCAGTCATCATCCAAAGTGAGCCAGTCAGTCTTTGCTTTCTGTCTGGCATCAACAGACTCCTTATACATTACATTGGACAAGTCCTTTTGATTTTGGAAGAATTTGTTAATTTCATTAATGTCATCAGGCTTATTATCTATATTCATTTGTAAGAATTTACCTTCATTTCTCAAATTAACAATCTTATTTTTATTAACATTTTTGCTTTTATTCCAATTTTTAAGATTATTTTTAGAGAATTTCAGAAACATATAAAACTAAAATTGCTTAGAGCCATCACAAGAAAATTTATGGCATTTTTCCATTAATGTTTTGTAATCATCTTCTAAAACCCAGCTATTTTTAAATCTAAAAGGGTAAGCTTTACTGTTACCACCTTTATTAACAACCAAATTGATCATTAAAGGGGTGTGATCACTTAAATTTTGTTCCAAAGTATAACAGATATTATCAGGAAAACTATTTGCAAATTCTTTGTTATATAAGATTCTATCAAGTTTGCAATGAATATTTTTAGCTAAACCAGATTTCCAAGTATATTTATTACCACTGGTATTTGGCTCAATAAGACCAGATTCAATCAAAAATTTATTGACTCTATCCAGTTTGTTATAAGGGATTTTAACACCACCAAATTTCTCATTAACATGAAAAACAGTATTAAAATCACCTAACACAATCCAGGGGAAATCATATATGTAACTTAAGGATTTAAGTTTATACCATAGAGCATTTCTTTCAGTTTCAAAATTACTACCATAAACAGCAGTAACTTGCAGGTGGAAACCACCAATGTTCTTAAATTTACAGTCTATGAATTGACTATCTTTATTAATGTTTATATTAGTCCAGACAGAAGAATCCCAAATAGTAATAATTCGGCCTTTACAGCCACAGTCATTATTATGAATAGCTTTCCAATTACTAGACATTTTTAGACAGAATTTTTCAAAATTCTCATCATTCATTTTGTTCTCAATAAGAGCAATTATAGTAGGCTTGTATATATTGATCATATAGAGGATATCAGATTGTGTAGCAGGGGAATTCATTCCCCTAACATTCCATACAAGAATTGACATATATATAATATATATAAGAGAAATAAGAATTAAATGGTACCTGACACCACTGTACTTTTACCTCTCCTTTTATTATCAGCACCTTTAGCCTTCAATCTGGTAGACATTTGTTCCCACTCTGGGTTGATTGATATATATTTTTGCTTGAAGGCTTTTTTCTCTTTACTTCCCTTTAACGTACCTGATGCTTTTGTTTTTGCAATATGTAGTTCAGATATGTCAAATTCTTCATTGCTGTCCCTCTTTTCAGAATTATCTTCCTCCATTTGTGCAGAATCAGGAACCTTGATTAGAGAGATATCAAACGAAGCTGTGCGAGGCAATTTTGATTCATTACAATCAGAGATTGCAGCCTGCTCTGGAGGAGGATCACCATTGCAAGGCAATGTTGAGTAACTATTACTCTCAACATCTGCAGCAATTGTAGACAAAGATCCCTTCTCAAGATTGGTTTCTTGACTCAATCTTGAGTACTGATGAATCTTGTTGACAATTTTTGTATTATTCTGGCCTGTATTTAAACATGACTCTGAGATATGGGGGGTTTCAGAGTTAAAGACCTGTAAATTTTTCCCCTTCTTTCTGTTTGTCGGATCAAGATCGTTTGAAGTATTCTCACTATCATTCTGTTGATGAACTTCCAGCGCCATGATCTGATCATTTTGATCAGTGAGCTCTTTAATATTATTTTCTTGATCGGAAATGAAATCATCTTGATAGATTCGATCTACACCCATTTGGGATTTTGACTGAGATATTATGCTTTTATTATTACTCTTTTCTTGAATTCTTTCAGAACTATTTTCTTGAATACTCATTGTATCTTTATCTTTCTTTTTGGGGATCCACATCTCATTCGAGTTGCACTGTTCCTTAGTGTGACCGAAGCACATACAGATGCTACACTTCGGTGGAACCCATTCATATTCAACCTTTTGTATAATGTTTTCACCATTATAAAGATTTAAACAAATCTCATCTGGAAGTTCATCCGTCGCAGAAACTTCCACAAGAATTCGAGCGTAATTCAATCTCGACTTCATGGTGGTTGCTGCGTCCATTTTAATGGGTTTTCCGATAATGCTAGCCATGATACTAAACGCCTCTCTGCCCCATAATTTGAGATTAACGATGGGTAATCTAACCCATATTGGCATGGTAGACAGAAGATCTCTGTCCATCTTCAAAGATTCAGTCCATCTTCTCATGATGATGAGCTTGCCGTTTTAGAAATATGGACCATTCTGAATTATGGAGTTGCGGTCTTGAGAATCATAAAATTTTATCAGAAAAAAACCATTTTCTCTGGAAAAGATTTCAAATTCACCTTTTGGCTTCCAAACTCTTTACGCTGCTCCATTCACACTGTGCACCCAACTTCCATCACCAGTGACAGACCACTAGTCCACCCTCATCAGTACCACAAACCTTCCTATACTTCACATTGTTCCATACTTCAACAGGGCCCCTCGTTGTCATACACAATTCCTCCCTCAAACCAAAAACTTCCACATCATAACCATATATGACCACAATTACCATACCTGAATATCGGTGAAACTTCAAAAAAAGCTGTGCATATCACTGAAACTTCCCATTGCCGCCTTCTTAAACCAACCTTGCCTCACAGGCATCATCAAATTACTCACAATCTTCACCACACAGGCTCCACCACACCGTCGAACAACCACTAACTACCCATATCAACCTTCACTGCCCTGTCCGCATCTGCAACTCCACTGATACAAAACTGCTTGCTTCCTCCTCCAAACTGTGCACATCACCTTCAAACTTCCCTGCACAATATCACCAGTAACGCATCCTTGTCACCTGACATCGCCACCATTGCCTACATAAACACACAGCTGCCTTCCTAAGAAACTGAACCATCTTCCTCGACATCATTCCTGCTTCTTCTACCACCTACTACCACCGAACTGCCTCGTCATTCCAATCACTATAAACCAAAGTCATCCATTCACTACTGCAAATAAAAATCAAACCACCTGAACATTCACCGACTTACCATCAAGATCTCTCCACTGCAAACTCCTCATACATCACCCAAACAAAACTGCACTTCACCTCCTAATACCTTCTGACATCAACATATATCAGATATCCACAGACTATGCCACCACTTCCCACTGTACTGTCGACCTGCTACATCATCATCACCAATCGCCTGCGACCATCCCCAACAATTCGAATTTGCCAAACAATCGCTGCATCGAAATCCCAACGTCCTATCACTTTATCTTGCCCAACGCCTCACTTCAACAAAATCGCCCTGAATCGATCAACACGACCAACTCGAACCCCTTTGCTCCTAAGCAACTGCCTTCAAATCCCCAAATCAGAAGCATCTGACTTCGACTTGCAATCCGCGACTTGAACCAACCTGCCGCGATATCTAAACTCAAATTCGAACCCCTCAAACTCCAAACCACGAATTCAAGGTAACAAGTCGAACGAAATTTGCTTTTATCTGATTTTTTTTAGAAGAGAAAGCTTTGTCATGTAAAATTTTGTTTACTGAGTTTTGTTAAGTTTACGGAGTTTTTGATTTACTTTTTTACTCAAAATTTACAGAGTTTTCTTAAGTCGAACAAGTTAACGATTTGGGGGCAGTGGGCCTGTTTCGGCCGGGTAAGTAGATTTGAATTTAATTTTTGTTTTAGCCGACTTCCGTTTTGTTTTATATTGTTGAGTTTTTATAAATAAAAGAGAGAGTCAATTTTAGTTTTGTTTGTTTTATTTCTTAATAATAGAAAAACAACTGGTTGTTTCGTTTTAAATTTGTTTTAGTCTCTCCTTAAAAAAAATAAAAAATAAGCAAGTTTTCTTTTGGGTACGTTTCATTTTTTTGCGTTAGTATCAATTCTATTTTGTTTTCATTTGCTTTAGTTTTTTCTTTATTTCTTTGATACAAACAAAAAAACTTGTATATATCTTGCTTTATTTCCAGGTTGCTAAAGCAGATTTGAGGAGTTGATTGTTTCGCTTTGCCTACTCAAAAATAAATCGCTTGCTTATAAAAAGACAAACGCCGCTAAAAAATAAAATTGCTAATAATCTGCTCTGGTATCGTGCCTTTTTCCTTTGTTTTTATTTAAATTGCATTGTTGCTTGCTTGCATTTATATATAAAAAAAATTCAAAATCCAGAAAAAACAAAAACAAAATTCATTTTAGTTGCATTGTAAGTTCACGTTTAATTTATGTTTTGCATTGATCTCATCTTGTTTTATTTTTTAAGGGCAATACCCCAATTCACATAAGGTGAGAGATTTCATCACCCTTTACTTAGCCCCAAAAGCATTTCATCATAGAATTTGACTAATGATAAAGGTTAGACATTCGACTTAAGGGTGTCGCGAGCTCATCTAGGGCTTAATTGTATCTTCACAATTGTTTTATTTGAACAATTTTATTTCTTGGTGTCTAGGCTACAGGAGAGGAATAACCATATATAAATCTTACGATTATTCGAAAATATTTTAGTGATTGTTCCTCTGAATGTACTTAAAACTTCAGCTGCATTGCTACGGTGATTCGTGGTGCACCGATAACCCCTGCCCGTTACATGGCTGAGAAATATTTTTGTTGATTTAAGACAAAGTGTGATTATACAATTTTGGGTTAGGAGCTGCCAAGGATAGAAAATTGTAATTAAGTCCTTTTCATTCATTTAGTTGCATAAGTTCACGCATATTTAAAAAAATTCAAAAAAAAATCCAAAATCTAAAAAAAATTGTAAATTTTACTTAACTTAGTTTTTAATCCCAAAAAAAATCCTTTTAAATCTTTTCCTTTGAAAATTTTCTCAAAAACAGAAAAAAATTGGAAATTCAAAAACAAAAATCAAATTTCCATTTTCTAAATAAAAAAATCCTTTTGGTAAATATTGAAAATTTGAAAATTAAAAAAACACAAAAACAAAAACATATAAAAAAAATTTGAAAAGCCAAAAGCAAAACAAAAATCAAACTTTTCTTTTGAAAATAAATCTCACTTGGTAAAAAATTATCTTCCTTAAGAAAACAAAAAACAAAAACATATTTTTCACTTCATTTTCCAAATCTTGTTTCTTTCTCTAAACTCATTTCTAACTTCTTTCCCTTCTCGAATTTCACTTGTGCATAAGTACTTGGACTCGTGACACAACAACAAATTGTTGGACTCGCGACTCAACAACTAACCGTTTAACTCGAACAGAGATCCTCCCGTAATGACAAACGAGAACGCTCCTCGAACTCTTATAGATAGAATCTTTCCCGATAGAGTTTCTATTCCATCTCGCATCACGTTACCTGCCCCTACGGGTAACCATTTCATAATTCACTCAAATCATAATGCCACGCTTCCAAAATTAGGCAATTTCGAGACGATGATCCTTACATTTTCTTGACTAAGTTCGAACAAGTTTGCGCAGCCATTAAACTCCAACAACTTTCCGATGACAGAATCAAACTTAGATTAATCTTATTTGCTCTTATGGATTATGTTGAAAAATGGTTGTACAGCTTACCATCGAACTCGATTAAAATGTGGAAAGAATTCGTAAAGCTATCTTAAAAAAGTTTCACCTCTTGGAAAAAACGAGTAGAATCCGAAACGAAATTGTAAATTTTCATCAATTCAAGGGAGGAACATTCAGAAAATATTTTGAAAGATTCAAAGAGCTTTTGATAAAATGTCCACACAATAACTTCAAAAAATGGACGATTTGCCAAATCTTATATGATGGACACGAAAACAGCTCACGAATTGTGCTTGAATCAATGTGCCAATGTAACTTTCTTGAAAACCTCGCTAAAAAGTCATCGCAATGGGAACGTTCGAACGAAAAACCAATTTACTCACGATCGAGTGCACACTCGATAGGATTTTCTTTTGCCTTGGAAGCTAAGATGAACGCAATGATTAAAAAAATTGATAACGTTTTCTCATCGAATCAAATGAACCAAGCTTCTCAAACGATGTGTTATAAATGCAATGATCCTAATCATATAACCGATCAGTGTCCCAATTCTATCGAACAAATCAATGCTTTCAATCAAGCTAAAAACGACCCATTTTCTTCAACGTACAATCTTGGTTAGAGAAATCATCCAAATTTCGCTTGGAACCAAAACAATCCCAATACGAATACGGTTCGTCCCAATTTTCAAGCACTTCGAAATAATGCTTTGAATCCTCCCTTTCAGCCCAACAATTTTCAACCAAATTTTGTAGGTCCATCTCATAATCAATCGTAACAGTCAAATTTTCAACAAATTTCTGCTCATACTCCCCAAGACGATAAATGTTTAAGTTCACTTGAGAAAAGTCTTGAAATGTTGGCTAAAGCAACTACTCAAAGCCTTCAATCAAACAGCAATTTGCAAAATTTATTGACCTTATATATACAAAACACAAACCAATCGATTGCAAAACCCGAAATGCAAACGAGTCATTTAACCACGTCTGTAAGTAAACGCGAACGATGAACAATCCTAAGCCAGCCCCTTTGAAATCCCAGAAATCAAAACGCAAACTCAAATCAAGTCCATGTTGTTCAAGATAGCAACATCACCCAATTGAATGCTATCACAACTTTACGTTCAGGGAAAAAAATCGATAATCAAGTCGTTAATCTAAATGATTTACCGAAAACCTCTCTCGATACTTCTAAAACAACAAACGAATCTGAACAAAACGTGGAGCCAAACGTTGAATTGAATGCCAATCAAAATTCTTCTTCTACTCGAGTAGACCCGCCTACCGAGTATCGTGTTCCATTTCCATATCGTCTTTGACCAAAGAAACACTCGGACCAAATGGAAAGGATGTTGGAAATTTTTAAACAAGTCAAAGTTAACATTCCGCTTCTTGACATCGTTCAGCAAGTCCCACGTACGCAAAATTTCTTAAGGTCTTGTGCACCGAAAAGCGACACATTCAAGTGCTCAAAAAAGTCTTCTTAGCAGCTAGTTTGAGTGAAGTCTTGTCCTAATCCATGCCCATAAAATATAAAGATCCTGGCTGCCCTACGATTTCGTGTACAATTGGAGATAAGACGATTAACAAATGTTTGATTGACTTAGGTGCGAGTGTCAACTTGATTCCCTACTCCGTGTATGAAAAATTAGGCTTAGATGAGCTCAAACCCACAAAAGTTATGCTTCAATTTGCCGATTGCTCGATTAAGAAGCTCATAGGAGAAATCGAGAACGTGCTCATTCGAGTAGCGCAATTCATATTCCCCGTTGATTTTATTGTTCTGAAACACAACCCGTGACAAACCCTGCGAGTCAAATCCCTTTGATTTTAGACCGACCATTCTTAGCCACCTCAAATGCCTTAATCAATTGTTGTAACGGTTCAATGAAAATCTCTTTTGGAAACATGACTTTGGATCTTAATATTTTCAATCTTGAAAGCCAATCGAATGAACCTCACGACCAAACGTTGGAAGTTAGTGTCATTCACGAAAACTTTGAAAACGAGACACTTGACCTTAACGACGAACGTGAAGCTGAGTACGAAAAATTATTTCATGAAATTCCCAACGAAACTGATTATAATCTTCCTTTTGAATCGCACCCGTTTATTCCGAATCTCAGCCTAATTCTTCGATCAAGAAACTCCCGAAGTTGGACCTAAAACCACTTCGCGATCACCTTAAGTATGCATACTTAGGTGGAAACGAAACTTGTCCTATCATAATTTCTAACGATCGTTCTCTTGACCAAGAAGCTTCTCTTCTCTCTATTCTTTCGAAAAACAGAGGAGCAATTGGATGGTCGATCTCCGATATAAAGGGAATTAGCCATGCTATTGTTCAACATCGCATCCATTTAATCAGCGATGCCAAGCCTGTTCATGACGCGCAACTTAGGCTTAATCTAAAAATGAAAGATGCGGTACAATATGAAATTCTTAAACTTCTTGATAACAGAATCATTTACCCAACCTCTAATAGTTCATGGGTTAGCCCAATTCACGTTGTACTGAAATATTTGGGCTAACCGTAGTTAAGAACGATTAAAACGAACTTATTTCAACTCATACTCAAACGGGTTGGCGTGTTTGCATTGACTATTGAAAACTAAATTCCACAACACGTAAAGATCACTTCCCTCTTCCTTTCATTGACCAAATGCTCGAATGTTTAGCCGGCCACGAATTCGACTACTTCCTTGATGTTTATTCCGGCTATAACCAAATTCCAAGCGCTCCCAAAGATCAAGAGAAAACGACTTTCAAGTGTCCATTCGGTACCTGTGCTTATTGACGTATGCCATTCAGACTTTGTAACTCTCATGCTACTTTCCAACGATGCATGGTTGGAATCTTTTCCAACATGATTGAACGTTTCTAGAAGTCTTTATGGACGATTTCTCTATCTTTGGCAATTCTTTTTCCCAATGTTTACATCATCTTGAGTTGGTTCTAAATCAATGTAAAGAAAAACATTTGACTTTGAATTGGAAAATATGTCACTTTATGGTCAAACAAGGCGTAGTCCTTATACACAACATCTCAAGTAAAGGCATTGAGGTAGATAAAGTGAAAATCGACGTAATTGCAAATCTACCCATTCCCAAATCTATTAAGGGCATTCGATCATTTGTAGAACACCCTGGCTTTTACTAACGCTTTGTGAAAGACTTTAGAAAAATCGCTCCACATTTGACGACTCTTCACGGAAAAAACGTTCCATTCGATTTCAACTCTGAGTGTATCTCTTCTTTTGAACTCTAAAAAACAGACTCACTTCTGCTCCAATCATTTGCACACCCAATTGGGATCTTTCTTTCGAAATAATGTGTGACGCTACTAACTTTTCGGTTGGTGTTGTATTAGGATAACGCATCAAAAAAATCCTTCATGTCATTTACTACTCGAGTATGACTTTGAATGACGCTCAACTCAACTGCACAACTACCGAAAACGAGCTTCTAGTTGTCATTTTTGCACTCGAAAAGTTTTGACCTTACTTGATAGGTTCACACATTACTGTGCACGCGGACCACTCTACACTTTGATATCTCTTCGCTAAAAGGGATGCTAAATCCCGTTTGATTCATTGGATCCTTTTACTTCAAGAATTTGACCTTACAATTAAAGACAAAAAGGATTCGATAATGTCATAGCCGATCACAGTCTCATCTTCCGAATGCACCATCTTCTTTGCCAATCAATGAAAACTTCCCCGATGAACAACTTCTTTCAATTTCTATTGATCCACAGTATGCTGATATAGTGAATTACTTACTTAGTCACGAAAGAAACTCCCTCATCTTGGTCCAAACAGGACAAATACGAATTCATGTCCTAAGTAAAATATTTCTATTGGGACGATCCATACTTGTTCAAATTATGTCCTGATCAAATCATCCGACGTTGCATTTCGGATAATGAGACCATGAGTGTTCTTTCTTTTTGCCACGATCAAACGTGCGGTGGACATTTTAGTCCTCTAAAAATTATGGAAAAGGTGCTTCGGTGTGGTTTCTATTGGCCTTCTCTTTTCAAAGACTCATTCGAATTATGTAAAACTGTCGATCGATGTCAAATGATTGGACTAATTTATCGACGAAATACGGTGCCTCTAAACCCCATTCTTACGATCGAAATCTTTGATGTTTGGGGTATCGACTTTATGGGACCTTTTCCCTTCTTTTGGAAACTTGTATATCCTTCTCACTGTCGATTACGTCTCGAAATGGTTCAAAGCCATTCCTTGCAAAACCAATGACCATAAAATTGTTGTTAAATTTCTTAAAGAAAACATCTTTTCAAGGTTCGCACACCTCGCACAATAATCAGCGATAACGGAACCCATTTTTGCAATCGATCTTTTGAAACATTAATGAAGAAATACTCAATATCCCACAAGTTATCCACTCCATATCATCCTCAAACTTATGGGCAAGTTGAAGTTTCGAATCGTCAAATAAAACAAATCTTGGAGAAAACTGTCTACAAAAATCGAAAAGATTGGCCTCAAAAATTGACCGACGCGCTTTCGGCTTACCGTACTACTGTTAAAACTAACCTTGGAATGTTCCTATTTCGTTTAGTTTGCGATAAAGCTTGCTACTTACCCGTCGAAATCGAACACAAAGCGTTGTGGGCAATAAAGACCTTAAACTTTGATCTTGATAAAGCTGGGGAAAACCGAAAACAATAACTCAAGGAGCTAGAAGAACATAGGAACGATGCATATGAAAACGAGAAAAATTACAAAGAAAAAACAAAAGTTTGTCATGACAAGTCAATTCTAAGAAAAATGTTTTTTCCTAACCATAAAGTTCTTTTATTCGACTCAAGACTTCATTTATTCCTTGGGAAACTTAAATCGAGATAGAATGGAACATGTGTGGTATGAACTGTTTTTCCACATGGTGCCGTAGAAATAGAAAACCCTAGGGATGGATCTATTTTCAAAGTCACCAGTCATCATTTGAAACCTTTCTTGGAATCGCCAAGTAACCAAGAGGAGGAGCTCTTGATCCTTCATGAGCCAAGCTACGTCTAGTAAGAATGTTAATCCTCTTTTGTAAATATGTATATAGTTTTCCCCGTTACATTCATTATAGCATGCATTGACTATGGGGACACAGTCAAAATTAAGTGTGGGGAGGGGTCTCATTTTCATTTTTTTAAAGTTTCATGGCATTTTTGAATTTTCATTTTCTTTTAATTTAAAAAAATCTTAAATTTCTAAATCTCAAAATTATTTTCTTTTTAGCATTTTGACTTATTTTTGAAAAAACATTATGGGATAAGTATAAGTTTTGGTCAATAAATTGAAATTTTTGAAAATTTATTTGTCATAAAAAAATAAAAATGAAGTTTGGTTATAAATAACAATGGTTTAACTAGTATATAGGAAGGTTGATATTTCTAATTGAAAGTCATTGTTTAAAAAAGTGGTAAATTTAAAGTATACGATATAACATTTTTATCTTCTAAGTTAAATGGTGCAAAGATGATTTTGCAAAACTCTCTCTTTCTAAAAAAATAGAAATAAAAACACAAAAAATATATAAGTAAAAAAAACATTTGTATATATGTACATATTTTTAACACCTAGAGTCATGTGTTCACATTCGTGTGTTCACTCGCCATGCTCTATATCCTTCTCACATAAGCCCAAAAGGTAGTGCACAATCGGTATATCTGGCCTCGGTTTATCTGAGTTAGGTGTATGTATATAAAAACTCTATTTAATAATTCCTACAGTCGATAAGTGTTCACACTTGTTTGTTCACTCGCTACACTCTGTATTCCCCTCACGTAAGCCCGAAAGGCAGTGCATGGGTAATATATCTGGCTTCAGTTTACCTGAGTTGGGCATATGTAAATATTGTTAATATCAATAAAATTTTCAAACAAGAGAGAGAAAGCAATTGAAATCCAAGCATCATTTTAACTTGTTGGATTTTACTTGTTATTGGAAAGAAATGAAAATACCACTTTGATAAACTTTGATAATCTATTAAGGAACTATTTCATAGTTACACTATATTATCGACCGAAACAACGAGTTAAACTATTGTCTAGTTGTTGTGATAACTTAATGTTTGTTGGAAATTTTGACGAGTAAATGACTTAAATTTTCAAGATAATGACCAAGACCTATATTTAACTTATGAATGTCGATATTAAGGTGAATCTTTCATTTGTAAATACTTTCAGAAACTTGCATTCATCCCATTGTAAATATTTTCACTTTGCATTTGGATTTTGTGGGTAGTATCCGTTGAAAACCCTCACACGACACACTCATCCTATTGGGATCACCCAGAGGTTTAACAGCTTGTTGTATACGCTCAATGCAATCGTGCTCCCTATGAAAATAAATTTATCTTAGTTTCCCTTTATTCGAGGACGAATAAAAAGATAAGTGTGGGGGTATTTGATGTGCACGTAAATGTGCATATATTTACATCCATATTTTATCTATTTTTATTTAAATAAATATCATATTTTGGCATTTTAACATGTTTAAAACAAAAATTCAATTATTTTTCAAATCATCATAAATTTATCTTCATTCATCGGTAAAATGGTCAATTTTGTGCATCTACCAATTTGAGAATTTTTACTTGGAAATTTTTATGATTTTTGTAGGAAATTTTGATGCATATGGAAGAAGGCTTCATGAACATATGTGTACGCACAAGGGAATACAAAGAAATGAAGAGGAAATAATTCAAGCTCATGATAATTGAGAACCCCACCTACCCACTTACCTTGATTTTCAATTAGAGAAATGCACATGCTAAAAGGCCATTAAAGCTTCATGCACATTTAAGTAGAGAATTAACATATGATAATGTTGACTTAGTAGCCAAACTACCTCAAGGGCAATTTGGACAATCCCCAAGAATATGAATAAGGATTTTATGCATGTATAAATAGCCCTCTTATGTATATGTAAATATCTTCTACTCTTTGAAATTAGTTAGGGAATTAAAATATAAGTTGTAAGCTCTATGTGTCATGAAATAAAAATGGCTTTCTAGCCTCTCTCTCTTCTCTTTTCTACTTGTTTTTATTTACTTTTATGCTCATTTTTATTCTTGTGCTCTCTTTTATTTCATGTTCATAGTTTAGATTTACATTTATGCACTAGTTTAATTAATTTCCTTCTAGTAGTTAATCTTCTTTTTCTTTGTTTATTCTCTACTTTTATTTCGTTTTCAATGTTGAAATCTCTACGTGTTGAAATGATAACCCAAATGAGAGGCTAAATCCCTACAATTTAGGGGTAATGGAGCTTTCTTTTATCATGTAGATTGAACATAATTTTCTATATATGTTCTCTTTTATGCTTTATGAGAAATAGATGTTTATGTTTGTTTGTTTTTTATGTTGAATTTGATAGCCTACTTTGTTCATAACAAATAGCTTATGCTTATCTCATTAATCACAAATTGCCTCTTCATCTAAAATATGATCATGGCAATGAAGTGCAGTTTTAATCAAAATTTGATGATCTATATTGCTAATTAATAGTAAATATCATGCTTAAACTAAATTTTGGTTTCATTTTCTATGCCTTGTTTCATGAGAATTGAAAAGTAGGACTGGAGTTGTATTATAGTTTGATGGTTTGATTTTAGTTAATCAATAATCCAAATAGGCAATGCTTATGATAAATACATCACTAATCCTACATGATTAAAAAGAGATCATCATTTGATTTTATGTTGATTTACATGAAAAATATAAGAAAGTGAATTTGCCTCTAGATTGAATTTTAATCATATAGTTTTTAATCTCAACATTTGCTTAGCTTTTTAGTTTCAAAACAATCTCCACTTTTGATTTAATTTGATTGATTAGAAAAAAAATCTAAAAATTCCCTGCGGATCGATCTGTACTCGCCACGTACTAACTTTTGTATGTCGTGTACTTGCGGTTAAAATTTAATTTGAATTTTTTCAATGGTTTTCTAATTCGATAGAAAATTTGCCGTTAAACAACTATCAAGTATCCACTTTCCTATTTTCTTGGTTGGTACCTGCAAAAAATATAGAGATGACATTGGTACCCACTTTTTATTTGGATCCTATGAATTAGATCTTAGGAAACCAAACTCAAGAGGGTTTAGAATTCCCTTTATAAGTAAAATTAATTTTTATGAACTGAATTTATAAAAGACTTAATATACATATTTCCAATCGAATTAGCATTAGTTTTTGGCACCCAAATCTTTATAGTATTTGCGTTGTAAATGTCCTTTTGAGTGAAAATCTTTGGCTTTGGTATTGGTTTTACAAAATTCTCATATACTTTGAGATTTTTATTCAGTGAAATGTTCCTCTTTGAACTAGATTTTTAGGAATTTGTATAACCTAGCCCTTTCATGTTAAAAGAAGTTCGAGAGCTACTAATAATCTTAGGAAGATTTTCTCTACCTTTATAAAAGTTAGAAACAATTTTAATAATATTTTCTAATTCGATTTTGAGACTGGTATTGATTAATTCAAGAATTTTGACATTTGATTCTAGATCATGATTTTCTATAGCTAATGTCATATTCTTTTCTTTTTGAACTTTAATCTCATTTGATAGCATAGAGAGTTGAGAAGATACATTAGACAAAGATTCTTGTGTTTTAACAAGTTCTTCTTATAAGATTTTCTTTTCATCGTTGAGCAAATCAATTTCTATTTCACTCCTGTTTAGTATTTCTAAAGCATCTTTATATTTTCTTTTAATATCTTTTTTTATCCAATATCTCCAAGTTTATATCAATTAAATCATCAAAGGCTAGATCACATACATCATCATATGAAGCCATAAAGCACAAATTTGTTTGTTCGGTGTCACCGTCGGTGTCATTGTCTGATGAAGAAGACAATTTTGAATCATCCCATGTAATAGAGAATACTTGCTTCTTCTTTTGTCCCTTTTATGCTTGAATCTGTCTTTCTTTCATTTTGGACAGTCCTTCTTTATGTGGCCCTTTTGTGACATTCATAACATTCGAGATTTGAATCTGGTGCTTTGTTGGTGTTTTCTCTCCTATTGTTTTCGAATTTCTTGTTCTTTCTAAATTTCATAAACTTTTGAATTTTTTTGCTATAAATGCCATGTCATCTTTATTCGAATCCAAATCTTCTTGTTCAGCTTGGAATGCTATATTCTTTCTGTCTTAGGCTTGATCTCGCCTTTCCTGCAAATTTACTTCATACGACATGAGATTTCCCATCAACACCTCTGGTTTTATGGGTGAAATGTCATTAGATTCTTTAATTGTTAAGACTTTGCATGCACATTCATCCGTCAAAGAGTTGAGGATTTTTGAAACGATATCAAAATCACTATATTTTTCTGCTAATGCCAATAGTGAGTGATATATGTCTTGAAATCTGAAATGCATTTCATTTATAGTCTCATCCTATTTCATTCTATAATTCTGGAACTGGTTCTTAAAGATAGAAATCTTGCTTTGTTTAACTTTTTTAGTATCTTCATGTATAACTATAAGAGTACGCCAAATTTTATATTCCGAATTACACATACTAACTTTGTTAAACTCATTTTTTTCTAATGAACAAAACAACATATTGATGGCTTTAGCATTAGCAGTAGCATCTAGTTTTTTGTGTTAGACCATTGTGCATATGGTGTAGTAGGTATAGTGTATTCATTCTAAGTGATATTCCAAGTATCGTATGCATTTGTTTACATATAAATTCTCATGCGACTTGACCAATAATTGTAATTCAAACCATTAGATAGTGGTTGTCATGCAGTATAATGACCTTCACTAAAACTTATGCTAGTGTTATTTTCCGTATTAACTAAATAACAAATAACTGTGTTATGGTTATATAATGACCTTGCTCTGATATCAAGTGAAAGTGACTAAGGATCATGCAATATGGAATATTAACTAAACTATCTACCAGGGAGGAATACAAATATAAAAGTAAATATTAAAGTAATTGGCACCAGAGATTTTTATACTGCTTCGACCTTCCCGTTCTATATACACTTCCAGATTCCTTCTTGAATTCAACTATCAACCCTCACTTAACCCGGAGGAATGGGTATTACACCACATGAGCAATCGAACACGACTTCAACCGCCTAAGCAACAGAACATGATTTCAACCGCCTAAGCAACCTAATAGGACTTCCAATATAAATAGTAAAATTGTTTCTGATCGAGTAAGCTCTTGAATAGCATTGATAAGTCAATAACGTACACCCTTCCTATATCTTCTCCTTTGTGGTATATTGTTACCTAGAGATTTTGACAAAGTAACTAGAGGTCTCTCGACATTAGTGCACCGTTCGATGTCTAGTACTGTTCGACATTCAGCCTCGCTCGGCATTCAGCCTCACACGACATTTAGCCTCGATCGGCATACAAGCCTCGCTTGGCATTCAGCATCGTTCGGCATATGCGACCTTAGTTGGCATTCAGTCTCGATCGGCATACAAGCCTCTCTCGACATTTAGCCTCGATCGGCATACAAGCCTCGACCGGCATTCAGCCTCGTTCGGCATAAAGCCTCGATCGGCATTCAGCCTCGTTCGGCACAACTGGGTCGCTCGGCATTCAGCCCTAGTTGGCATTCAGCCTCGCCCAGCATTCAGGTCTCGTCTGGCATTATGCCTCGTTCGGCATTCATGCCTCATTCGGCATTCTCCCCTCGATTGGCATCAGATCTCGCTCGGCCTACACGATTCACTCAACATACTACCTCGTTCGGTTTAGAGACATGGCTCGGCATTTGTCGCTCGACACACAGAAGTCATTCATATTGGGCCGAGGTATCTTGCTACTAGGCCCATCAGGGAAGTCCAATCCATCTTCGTCTATAAATAGAGAGGCAGGGGCAAAGTGGAAGGGACCTTTTTTCGAGAACACCGGGGAAACTCTGCCGCATTCAAGACTCATTCAAGACTTATCTTCTTTCCTTAACAATTGTAATCAAGTAGTTAGTGTACAGATTGTATCTATAATCGATTATTGAGAAAAGCAATAAAGATTAACCTCAAAGTGGACGTAGGAAGTTACGCCGAACCACTATAAATCTGCTGTTCTTGTTTTCTGCGTTTAGTTTAGCATTTTATTCTCTATTTAAATTTACTCTCTTTATTAATCTCTCTACACAATCTCTCCTAAGGGTGTTAGTGACAAATTCTGGTGCTAACATTTTGGTGCTTTCATTGAGAATTGAATTCTCAGGCCGATAGGATCTACTCTGCAGCTACTGGATTGAAAAATCACCCAAAGGAGAACCGACTTATTCACTGGACGCCCATTGAATCTATTCAGAGTTTCGACCGACGACTCTACTATGGGAAGACCACGTACCCGATCAGCCTCTCACAATGCGGATGTCCATGAGACTGCTTGTGTGCAACAAGTTGGGCCTAGCAACCAACAAGCAATTCAAGACGCAGAACCCCCCACCCAAAATCAAACTGAAGTCATTACCCGGACAGAGTTCAACGACTTGATCAGAGAACTCAAGGAAAGTAGAAGATAACTTGCTGAGCAGATTCAAGTCAACGCTAATCTCATGACTCAGCTTACTCAGCAGTAGCATCAGAATCCTGGAGGTGGCCCTGCTTCTTATTCTTCATCTGATAGCTCGACCTCAGCTGATGAACCTTCTAGGCGTAGACGCCGTAAGACTGAAGCTGCACAGGCAGGTGCCACTGATCGATCCACCAGGGATCAGGCACGTTAGTAGACCGGACGCCCGGCTCATTAAGGCCCTAATGAAGCTGGCCTTCAGGATACACATTTAGCCGATCATCGGTAGGCGGGACATCAACCCGCACGGCGCCGTGGAACGGAACCCAACCTCCTACCCTTCATAAAAACTCCAGACTTATCAGCCATGGTTAGGCAGTTAATGAGAGAGAACCAAGGCTTGACCAATGAAGATTGGGGCGTGTCCAGGAGTCATACTCCCTTCACTGATATTGTCCTACAAGCCGAGTATCCCAGGAAGTTTAGTATGCCGACTATCCCAACCTACGAAGGGAAGACTGACCCTAGGAAACATGTGATGAGGTACGAATAGATGGTGGATTCTACAAGAGCGAATGATACGACCAAGTGTAGGTGCTTCCCAGTCACTTTGTCCGGAATCGCCACCATATGATTTACTCTACTTTCTCCATGGTCTATATCCAGCTTCGATGAGTTGGCAATGAGATTTTTTAAACATTTCGGGATACATGCTACTCGTCCAAAGGACGTGATGTCCTTATCAAGCGTAATCCAAGCTCCGGGAGAGTCTTTGAAAGCGTACTTGCAGAGGTTTCATGTTGCCGCCACTTATGTTAGCAACCCTAACGACCACGCAATTTTGATGGCAGTAATGCGTGGCGTGGATCCGGACTTGGAGTTTGGAGATTGGTTGGCGGGAAATCCCCCAACTACATTGGAGCGTTTCTATTCCAAATCTCACCAGTTCATAAGGAGGGAGGAAGCTCGATGGACAAGACGAGATAAGGCACCAAGGCCTGTACAGGAGACTGTGAAAAGTAACATCACCGTGAAGCAATCCGGCGCCAACTTGGGAAAAGTTCAAGTCAATGTCCTGAACAAGCCTGGGCAATCTAAAGGATCTAGAGGCAAAAACCTTGGAAAGAAAAAAGAGACAGGGAAATGGAAGTCGAAGATTCTGACCTACAACGAATACACCCCCTTGAATACGTCTCTTGAAAATATTTACCTATCTACCTAGAATACCTTTCAATACAGAAAGCCACACCCAAAGGAGTCCACAGAGGAAAAGAAGCGGACGGGAAAGTACTGTCGCTTCCATGTGACCCACAGGCACAATTCTGAGGAGTGTAGACACCTCCATGATGCCATAGTAAAGGTTAATCAGGCAGAAAAAGCTGTAGGAGTTTGTTAAGAACCCACCAGAGGGTAGGCAAGAAACGTCAGACCCCAGACGCGGGCCGGCTCCACGCCACCCGGAGGAACCTGCCCGGATCGTGGGTAGGTTGGTCATAAACACTATAGCCGAAGGACCTCATCCTGTAGACAAGAATTGGCAGGAGATGGAATAATATGCTACCTCCTTGAGGCATGCGAATTATGAATGTTGTTCGAATGTGGAAGATGGAACCCCCACGAAACAACAGCGCATGATAACATACGATATAGTGTTTAGGAGTCGAGATGCAGACAAGGTGAAGGCTCCTACCATCGACCCGATGGTCATGTCCTCAACGATCGGGCTAGCTTACGTCAAAAAGATTTTGATTGATTATGGAAGCTCTGTCAACATCATATTCAAGAAAGCTTATGACGAAATGAAGATGGAGACAAAAGATTTAAAACCATGCAAAGCCCGTATCCACAGCTTTAATGGTGCCGCAACTGATGCAATGGTGTATATTGAGTTACCAGTTGAAATGGGTGAAGGTGAGCGTAGGAAAGTGCGAATCCTACCATTCATAGCAATGGATGTTAACTCTCCATACAATGTATTTCTAGGTTGTCCGGCCCTGGCAGAGTTTAGGGCGGCTTTGGCCCCATGGTGTTTGACATTAAAATTTCCAAAAAACAAAGGAGTCGGATTAGTACATGTCGATCGGGCGACCGGTCGCGCATGTTATGTGGCAGAGCTAAGAGAAGCTCAGCAGAGAGAGAAGGGGAAGGTTGCGGACAGCTCCGTCCACATCCAAAACACTGACAATTGACAAATAGTGCCCGAGCCCTGGCTCGGGCAACATACTCAGATCTACAGAGACATAGATCCAAGAGATGATGATGGGGGACCCAGGGAAGTGAATGCAGCACCGGCTGAGCTGACGATTGACATTCCAGTCAGTCAAAATGACCCATCACGAGTTCTTAAGATTGGATCGCAACTCGACCCGCCATTGGCCGAGGATCTTACTGTTTACGTCCGGGGGAATCTGGACATTTTCGCTTGAACACACTCTGATATGTGCGGGATTTCTCCCTTCATTGCAAATCATATGTTGAACATAGACCCGAAGTACGTCCCAATAAAATAGAAGCTGAGAGGCATGGACCCGGAGAGGTCCGCTGCTCTCAAAAAGGAGGTGGACAAACCCAAAGCCAATGGGTTCGTCTGCGACGCCCTCTACCATGAATGGGTATCTAACCCTTTGCTGGTAAGGAAAGCGAATGGGAAGTGGAGAACTTTCGTTAATTATTCAGATTTAATCAAAGCATGCCCGAAGGATAGTTTCCCCTTACCTAGGATCGACCACCTGGTCGATTCAACGGCAGGACACAAGCTACTATCATTTATGGATGCGTATTCGGGATACAATCAAATCACGACGCACATTCCAGACCAAGAAGACACCAGTTTCGTCACAGACGTTGGGTTGTATTGCTATGTAGTGACGCCCTTCGTATTAAAAAATGCTGGAGCGACTTATCAACGTTTGGTGAACCGAATGTTCAAAGATCAGATTGGTGGAACAATGGAAATCTATGTGGATGACATGCTCGTGAAGTCACAGCAGTCAAACGACCACATCGAGACTTAGCAGAGATGTCTGATATACACAGGCGTTATGGGATGAATATCAACCCTTTGAAGTGTTCTTTCGGCGTCGCATCAGGGAAGTTCCTGGGTTTCATTGTGAATGCATGTAGAATTGATGCAAACTCGGAAAAGATTCAGGAAATTCGGGACATACAAGTGCCTAGAACTATAAAGCAAGTACAAAGCCTGAACGAAAAGGTGGCCGCGCTGAACCGATTCATATCCAAAGCTACGGATAAGTGCATTACCTTCTTCGATGTGCTAAAGAAAGGAAAGAGGAATTTTGAGTGGACGTCTGACTGCGAGGAAGCATTTCGAGCTTTAGTTAGACATCTAGAAAGTCTCCCGGTGCTATAAAAACCAATTGACCATGAAATGCTGTATGTATACCTGGATGTATCCCAGCATGCTATTAGTACGGCTTTGGTTCGCGAGGAGGACCAAGTTCAACAACCAGTGTATTATGTCAATAAACGTTTGATGGGGGCAGAAAGAAATTATCCCAAGATTGAGAAACTAGCTTACTGCTTAGTGATTGCATCACGCAAGCTTCACACATACTTTCAAGCACACTCGATCAGTGTTTACACTGATCAATCCTTGCGATAGGTACTCCAACGACCGAAAACTTCTGCAAGGATGTTAAAATGGAATATCGAGTTAAATCGGTTCAATATTACCTACCTGCCATGAAGGGCCATACAGGGGCAAGCACTAGCAGATTTCATTGTTGAATTCACCGTGACAGACGAATCAAATGGACACAATGTCGTACCTCCCATTCGATGGAAGATGTACACCGATTGGGCATCTAACGACCATTGTTCGGGGGCTGGCATAGTTCTTGTGGCTCCTGAAAATCGATCAGTTTGCTACGCTTTGAAGCTCGAATTCACAGCAACGAATGACGAAGCCGAGTATGAAGCATTGATTGCTGGCTTGAGACTTATCAAAGAATTGGGAGTAAGATTTTATTGAAATCTTTTGTGACTCACAACTAGTGGTGTACCAAGTCCAGGGGGACTATCAAGCAAAGGGGTAGAGACTTGCCCCATATTTGGCCCGGGTTCAAGAGCTGCTAGCGAGTCTCAAGTATTATGATATTTCACATGTCCCGCGTGAGTAAAACAAAGCAGCCGACTCATTGGCAAAATTTGCAAGCACTGGTGATGCGTAGCAGATGGGATTGTTTCCCGTTGAAACCTTACATGTTTCGAGCATAAATATAATAGAAGTAGATTTCATGTTAGAAACAGAAATCGAGAAGGAATCATGGATGACCCCATTCAAACAGTACTTGTTACATGGGGTCATACCCGAAAGAAGGAGCGAAAGACGACAAGTCATTCGTAAGGCTTCGCGTTATGTAATGCAAGATGGGGTAATGTATCGGAGGGGATTCTTGACCCCCTTACCCCGGCGCATTGCCCATGATGAGATAAAACGAGTCCTGAAGGAAGTCCATGAAAGGGAATGTGGTGACCATACCGGAGAGCAGACATTAGCGAAGAAAATCCTCCGCTATGGATATTATTGGCCGACTGTAAATCGGGATGCCGCAGACTATGTGAGAAGATGTGACAAATGTTAGAAATATGTGAAAATCCTGAGAGCTCCGCCAACGGAACTCACGCAAATGGTTAGTCCCTGGCCGTTTGCAATGTGGGAGATCGACATAGTCGGTTCCTTACCCATGTCCAAAGGTGGTGTGAAATACACGATAGTTGCGGTCGATTACTTTACCAAGTGGACAGAAGCAGAGCCTTTGGCCACCATTACCACAAAAAAGGTCATTAATTTCGTTGTACGAAATATTATATGTCGTTTTGGCCTTCCACGAACCATCACTACAGACAACGAAACTCAATTCGAAAGCAAAGAGTTCAAGGAATTTTGCCAAAAATATGGTATTGAGGAAAATTTGCAGCAGTTGCTCATCCAAAGCCAATGTACAAGTGGAAGCCATGAACAAAATAATCAAATCCATATTGAAAAAGCGTTTGGAAAAGGCTAGAGGCAAGTGGGTGGATAAGCTTCCAACAGTGCTTTGGGCTTATAGAACCACCCACAAATCCGCGATTGGCCACACTCCATTCGCATTGGCATATGGCATGGAAGCTGTTATACCCGTAGAGCTTGAGGTTCCATCACATCGCGTAACTTATTATGACTTTGAGTCGAATTAAGATCTTTTGTTGGAACCATTGGACTTCATTGATGAAAAATACGAAGAAGCTAATTTAAGAGCGGCCGCATACGCTCGATATTATAATGAAAAAGTCTGACCGAGAATCTTTGGTGTGGGTGATCTCGTTTTGAAATGAATTTTTCTAGTTCCATCACATATGAGCCCCGCATGGGAAGGTCCATACGTCATTAAACAGAAGCTTGGAGAAGGAACTTTCAAGCTAGCGACCATTGATAGTGTGACACTTCTCCGAGCCTGGAACAGCGAGCATTTGCGGCATTATTATACTTAGTTCATTTCTTTCATATTTTAGTTGCAATTATTTCTAGAAAGTTTTATTCCTAGTTTACGGCATGTAATAAGACAATTTAGCTTATTTGCATTAATAAAGGCTTGAAGCCATTTTTTCCATGAATTGTCGATGTTTCTGCGTATGATAACCCTATGACGAATAACTAAGAGATACATTATTATGTCAGACGTACGAACGCGCACGAGCAATAAAAATCTCCAAGTCCCCTGAGTGCGGACTGGAGTACTCTAAGTCCCCAGAGTGCGGACTAGAGTATAAACGACTAAAAATCTTCAAGTCTCCGGAGTGCGGATTGGAGTACTCTAAGTCCCCAGAGTGCGGACTAGATAATAAACGACTCAAAATCTCCAAGTCTCCAGAGTGCAGACTGGTGTACTCTGAGTCCCCAGAGTGCGGACTAGAGTATAAACGACTAAAAATCTCCAAATCCCCGGAGTGCGGACTGGAGTACTCTGAGTCCCCAGAGTGTGGACTAGAGTATAAACGACTAAAAATCTCCAAGTCCCTAGAGTGCGGACTGGAGTACTCTGAGTCCTTAGAGTGCGAACTAGAGTATAAACGACTAAAAATCTCCAAGTCCCTGAAGTGCAGACTGGAGTACTCTGTGTCCCCGAAGTGCGGAATAGAGTATGAACGACTAAAAATCTCCAAGTCCCCGGAGTGCAAACTGGAGTACTCTGAGTCCCCAGAGTGCGGACTAAAGTATAAACGACTAAAAATCTCCCAGTCCCCGAAATGCGGACTGGAGTACTCTGAGTCCCTAGAGTGCGGATTGGAGTATAAATGACTAAAAATATCCAAGTCCCCGTAGGGAGAACTGGAGTACTCTGAGTCCCCAGAGTGTGGACTAGAGTATAAACGACTAAAAATCTCTAAGTCCCTATAGTGCGGACTGGTGTACACTGAGTCCCCAGAGTGCGGACTAGAGTATCAACGACTAAAAATCTCCTAATCCACGGAGTGCGGACTAGAGTACTCTGAGTCCCCAGAGTGCGGATTAGAGAATAAACGACTAAAAATATCCAAGTCTCCGGAGTGCGGACTAGAGTACTATGAGTCCCCAAAGTGCGGACTAGAGTATAAACAACTCAAAATCTCCAAGTTCCCAGAGTGCGGACTGAGTACTCTGAGTCCTCAGAGTGCAGACCGGAGTATAAATGGCTAAAAATCTCTAAGTCTCCGTAGTGCGGACCGGGACACAAATGACTTGAAGTCATCAAGTCCCCGACGTACGGACTAAAAAAGTACTCTAAGTATTTGAAGCATGGAACACAGGATGGGCAACTCCAAAGAATTTTGGAGTTACATAAAGATGAGTTGAGAAGTTCATGTAACTCACAATAGCTTGGGTTTCGACCACAATCATACAAAAAGCTGAAGGATAAAAGTCTTTCAAAAGACAAAAGAACCAGGCTTTATTTATTCAAAAAAGAGTTTCCACTACAACTCCTCCAAAATTCGGAGTCAAAAGTTTATTTACATGAACTACAAAAATAAATAAAATAAATTACGTAATCTAAACTAACTCTCGTTTAATGAGAGCTAGTTTACTTCTATGACTTCTTCCCAGACGGCTCCACTCCCATGCGTTTTCCCTTGGTAATTTTCTTTGATGGGGAGGGAACAACTGAAGAAGTACGAGGAACTTCCATTGGCCTGGACCCGCCAGGGAGGATGACCTTCAACGGCTTATTTAGAGGACCGTCAAGGTCCACAACTTAAGGCTCGACTTTGACCTCGACCGTCGTTTTCTTCTCCTTCTCAAGCTGCTCCTTCATGCTTAGTTTAGATGTATGTTCAGAGGCGCCTGTAATTTCGATTTCATAACTCCCATTAATAGGAGAGGAAGTCTCAGACTTATCCTCATCAAGCACACTTATTACCTGAGCATCAGGGCCGGGAGCTTCCCCTGCGTGAGTACCCTCACTTGTTTTTTCCTTCATCTCCTAGGCGACGTCGCTCCTCGGAGTGGGCTCGGGATCAGAACGGCCTGCACAAAATCATGAAAAACAAGCATTAGAATACAATAGCCCCTCGTGAAAAACGACGACTTTTGGAATGTTAAAGTGGAGGGTTATCTACCAGGTTCCGGCTGGCTCTCAACCGTCCGAGGGGTCTCACCCTCTAGAATAGGAGATAGAATGTGAACGCCGAGGTCGGGGTCCTCCGGTTCATAACTGATATGCTACTCAAATGGATCATGTATCGGCCGATCGGCCGGTTGAGTAGGCACATGAGCTTGAAACTCGATCCCGGATGGATCGGCAATAACATCTTTCCCTTTCGTTGAGGGAGAGCCTTCGCAGTAAAGAGCTTTTGCTGCAGACAGGTTTAAAGGCTCGTTTCCCTTAAGAAATTCTTTTATCAAAGCATCTTCATCAACCTCCTCGGTACCAAGTTCGACCTTCCTGATTTTTATTAAGGTCTCCCACGCCTCAGCTAAAGATTCAAGGTAGCCCTCACCCAGAAAATTTAAGTCTCGGTGCATGAGGACGCGGGCATTGAATTCTGCGATCAGTGGGTCGAACATGCTTTTGACCTCCACCCTGCCAGCTTCTTTGGCCGCCTCAAGGCGGGAGTCAACCTCCACAGATGCTATTTTCTTGCCCTATTCATGGGCTTCATCTTCTAGCACCCTGACTTTAGAAAGTTCATCATCAAGCTTCGCCTTTAGGAGTCGTGTAGCAACAATTTCGTCACAATATCATTGCAACTCTTTTTGGGCAGCATTTTTTCTTCTCTTTCTTTGCGAAGTTTTTCCTCCAGTTCTTTGACTTGGAGGCCAAATGCATCCCTCTCTTTCTGCACTGAGTCCTTCTCTAAAGCTAGGGCCCTACAGCGTTGGACCACCTCGTCGATTTCTTTTTTATGGGTTGACTCCAGACGAGTGACGGCCTCGGCAGTGTGTTTAGCGCTCTGCTGGGCGGCTTCAAGCTGAGACTTATAAGCAGCAAGCTCTTCGTCCTGAGCTTTAATAATGTCTTTATCATGGATAGCCTCAAGCTTCAGGCGATCTATCTCATGTTGACGCTCTATCGAAACTTCTGAAACTTTCTTGGCTAAGTGCACGAACGCATCGTGCTAAACGTAGACATCACTAATGCAGGCTATGGCACTTTGCTTAACATGCCCTGGAATCTGATGAATCGTCGGAAGAAACTTTAAGCCGTCGAAGCATATATTCGAGAATGAAGCTTTAAGATCAGCGAGTCACTCAGCGACCGATGTATCAGTTACAGGAGCGAGAGGAGTTTGCTTGGAGACTGTGGGTGTTATGCGGGGATCTCGAGATTTCCTGGTGCTTGATGAGCTGGAGTGTTGATCCCGATGGGCCTCAGGCTGAGACCCCTTATGTCCAGCTTTCACTTTGCTGTGCTCCAGTAGAGAAGGAGGATCGCGAGGATATGAGGGCTAGTTATAAGTTTTCCTTGGTGTGATGACTCTTGGCGGTGGTAGTCTCGATCGCCGGATTCATCTTTATCTCGACGCTTGCCGGGGCCCGAATCCCGGCCAGATTGGTAGAAAATCGATGACCCGCGAAGGCGGTCAAGTCCATGTGTGTGCCCCATGTCACCTACACAAAATTCAAATAACAATGAGTTAGCAAGGAGTAGGGTGACAACCGAAATTTAAGTGCAAGGTGAAGTGCATGTGTTTGTGTGTGTCCTAGTGTTTCCCCCCGACGGACCAGTTTCTTTACTAATAGGAGTATTTTCTCCCTGATTTTGGGCTTGAACGCTTATATCGCCTCTCGTGGGCGAGCTAAGCTAAAGGTCCTCTGGATCATCAAAGTCATAGTTGAGAAGATCTTTCGGTATGGTGAGGTTCGGCAGGCCCTTCAGAGAACTCTTTAAGTGCTAAGAGGAAGCTTCTTTCTCCGTTGGGATAAGGGTAACTCTAGAAGTTCCACCGATCGTTTTCTTCCTCAACTTATAGGTCAGTTTCTTCTTCCTCTTCGAAAAGGAAGGCAACGTTTCAATGTCATGAACTTCAACTATTGGGTCCCAAGATGGACTAACATTTTCGCCCTATGCTTCGGGCGTTTAGGTTTCTTTAATCTCCCCCTCCTCTGGCGTCTTAGGGGCATTGTGTGCTAAGGATTCGGCCTTCTTCTTTCCATTACCCGAAGCAAGTTTGGGTAGGGAAACACCTTGGGGGAGGTTATTCGGCGACCTTCCGCCAGCAACCCGAACTTTGAAAGTGACTCATTTGAAATGAGTGATCTGATGTCCCGATCTTCCGCGGGAAGGGCTCGAATAGCTTCGACTGCCTTAGAGTATCCGGAGCCTTCGTGACGTGGGTCAATACCTGAAAAAATGAATGAAGACTCAGAAACGATGTGAATCTCGAAAAATTCAAGTATCGATCCGGAAAAAGAACTTACTTCCTTCTACCCATCTTCTGGCAAAGCCAGAGGGGCAACGAACATTGAACCACTTTTGCTTATACTGAGAAAATTTACTCCATGCCCCAGTCAGGATTTGGCATTTGTTATGCGGCTCGAGAGACATGAAAGATGGGCTATCCGTCCATCTCTTGATGCGATATATGTACGTATATCGCTCGAAGTCGGAAGCCATAAGAGGACACTCATAAAGAGGATGCAAGTTCTGTATATGAATGTGTGGTTAGGATGCAGTTGCGATGGAGAAATCTCGATATACTACAACACGTCTCGAAGAAATGAGTTGAATGGTGGCACGCAGCCAACCCAGCACATGAATCTATTGCAAGTTGTGTATCCGACTGGGGCAAGTGTGGACGATCATGCCCCGATGGAACTAGCACATCGTCGAAGGGGATTCCATAGACAGAGCATATTCGACGAAGTGTACTTTCATTAATCTTTGAGGCCTGCGAGTCAATTGGGTCATCTAAGAAAATAGTTGCCTCCAAAGCGTCGGGAGCCAAGTCGACGGATGCAGTCGCAGGGTTCGGAAAGTCTTGAGCAGGGGTAGTTGATGGATTTGAAGTTCCTACAACTTCCTGGCGAGAGGATGGCCTAGGTCTATCGGAGATCGTAGCAGAGCTTGATTTCCTAGACATCTCTAGTGAAGATTGAATCTGACAAAGCACCTGTTTGGACTATACTTGAAAAACAATCGACGTTAGACTTAACAACATAAATATTCCCCCCCGTGTGGTGCGTGAACTAGTGCGATCATTCAAATGTAAGTGTCGGGCAGTGAAAAGACACTGGATAGATTAAATAAGTCTAAGCTTTGAATTGTTGTCTTTGAAGACCGTCATCGCTGACCGTCTACGAAAGCTTGTCGTAAGATGGTTTATGTTTTGAACTCGGCATCATCACTGCAGTTGAAAAGCTATTAATTATTAATCAAGCTAAAGTCTAAATTCTTAGTTGTTTAAACATGGGATTAGTCAGTCCGGATTGTCCGATGTGCTTTGTTGTTTAAGTTTGTCCTTGTTCACTATCATTTGTTCAGGCATAAGATATGTGTTGAGTCAATTATGCATTAGGTTCAACCGGTGTTGTTATTGTACACAACCCTCCTACCTAACCTCTTCCTCTTTCGACATTCAACTAGTCATGCCGAACCACAATCATGTCGAGCCACCTCGCTCGGCATTCTAACCTCAGCACCAGCACTCACCTACCACTCATTATCATCATTCGGCATGCGGCAAGACATGCCGAACCGCAAACATACCGAGCCAAGCGTTCGGCACACCACTCTCCCAATTTTCCTTTTCATCGTTCGACATAAGAGAGTCATGCCGAACCACACTTATGCCGAGCCATGTTATTCGGCATTTAATCAGGATCTTATTTGTCTCCTACTTTCCATCCTACCTCGTTTGGCATGAGAGAGTCGTGCCGAGCCACATCGCTCGGCACACCAAGCCTTAACTCCAATTCACTTTTGAACATTTGCTCCTTGCTCGGTATAAGGAAGCCCTACCGAACCACATCAGAGCTCCTTCCACCAACACCTTCCTTTAAACTCCTCTAACACCTCCTTCCTTCCATCACTCCGCCTATCCCTAAGATGTGTTTGACTTTGAATTCATTGTCCTCTATCCACACGTTTCCTACCATCCTCAGTCTTGCAGAAATTCACGAGTGCGAATCTCGTGCTATGTTCCTTATTCGGGATTAAGGTGTTAAAAAGGAGAACCTTTACCTAAGAAACGAACCGAAGCTTGGGATGTTCTGGGGTAGGAAGCACAACTCTATTCGACTCGTCGATTTGGGAAAGGGGGTGAAATAATGTATTGAGTTTGAGAAGAGAAGGAAAGGGTAGGTAATTCGCAGAGGTAAGAGGAACGTCCGTAGGTTCTACAGGGTGGAGGTAAAAGTAAAAAAGAGAAAAAGAAATAAAGTGCCGACCTTTATAAGGGAAAGAAAGGAAGTCGAAGGGACAATGACCGGTAGAACCGGTCAAAACACCTCCCTCGCTCGGCATTGATCTCGTTCAGTTTTCAACCCCTTTCGGCATTTGTATGTCGCTCGGCATTAGCATGTCGTTCGGCATTATATGTCGTTCGGCATTAGCTTGTCGTTTGGCATATGATGCCTCGTTCGGTATTCAGAAGAAGACACTATCGAAAAGACAAGGGCAAGGTTCGAAGAAAAGCACGAATGACTCATGATTCAAAGCGCATCATGTTCGTCCACATGATGCACTTTGGGGAGCAAGTGTTACTTAGAGATTTTGACCAAGTAACTAGTGGTCGCTCGGCATTAGTGCATTGTTTGGCGTCCAGTACCGTTCGGCATACAAGCCTCGCTTGGCATTCAGCCTCGATCGACATACAAGCCTCGTTCGGCATTCAGCCTCGATCAGCACACAAGCCTCGCTCCGCATTCAGCATCGTTCAACATACGTGACCTCGGTCGGCACTGAGCCTCGATCGGCATACAAGCCTCACTCGGCATTCAGCCTCGATCGGCATACAAGCCTCGCTCGCCATTCAGCCTCGATCGGCATACAAGCCTCGCTCGCCATTCAGCCTCGATCGGCATACAGGCCTCGACCGGCATTCAGCCTCGTTCGGCACAACTGGTTCGCTCGGCATTCAGCCTCGGTTGTCATTCAGCCTCGTTGGCATTCAGGTCTCGTCCGGCATTCATGCCTCGTTCGGCATTCATGCGTCGTTCGGCATTCTCCGCTCAATCGGCATCAGATCTCGTTCGGCCTACACGATTCACTCAACATACTGCCTCGTTCGGTTTAGAGACATGGCTTGGCATTTATTCGCTCGGTATTTGTGGCTCGGCACATAGAAGTCATTCATATTGGGCCGAGGTATCTTGCTACTAGGCCTATCAAGGAAGTCCAACCCATCTTCATCTATAAATAGAGAGGCAGGGGCATAGTGAAAGGGACCTTTTTTCGAGAACACCGGGGAGACTCTGCCGCGTTCAAGACTCATTCAAGACTTATCTTCTTTTCTTAACAATTGTAATCAAGTAGTTGGTGTACAGATTGTATCTGCAATCGATTATTGAGAAAAGCAATAAAGATTAACCTCAAAGTGGACGTAGGCAGTTACGCCGAACCACTATAAATCTGGTGTTCTTGTTTTCTACGTTTAATTTAGCATATTATTCTCTGTTTAAATTTACTCTCTTCATTAATCTCTCTACACAATCTCTCCTAAGGGTGTTAGTGACCAATTCTGGTGCTAACATATATCATGTAATTCAGGAAGATAGGAAGTTTATTAAATCACTAATGAAGTTTGCTTGAATGTACAAGTGATTAGAATGAAATATTGAATGCAAATGGCAAGATAGTTTAGACAATAAGAATGAGAATTAGAACCATAAATTGATGATTAAAACAAAGGATTTCATGGCTATATATAGTGATAAGAGTTGCAATTGTTCGTGAAAAAGTAGCCATGAAAGAATATGAAAGCAACTCTTGAATCAGTGTTGTTTCTATTCTCTGAAATGAAATGTCTTTTCAAAATACAGCCCTTATGAAGATTCGGCTGTCTGAATAGCATGAATCATCCAGCAGAATGGATTAAAATTTGATCCAGCAAGAAAACAATGTAAAAATGACCCAATTTAGCCGGCTGAATATGCAAGGTCAGCCATTTGAATATTCAAAGTAAACTATGTACATGCATAAAATTCACTCGGCTAAACCATGTTATTCAGCCTGTTGTTTTCAGGGTCTTGTGGCATATTAGGGAATGCTTTCAAAATTTTAGTATATGAACTATGTTTTGAAAAAAAATTGGCATATGAATAATGTTTTCATAATCTTTAAGCTGCATGTGCGTGCGTATACCACTTCGGAGAGGTTAGAATATTTCTCGAGTAAAACAATATCTTCTCCTGCAAATATGGTTAGTTTATATAATATTTAATTAAATAGTTGTCACAATCAAAAATTAAAATTCAAGGTTCTAACAGGTGGGAAGTAGGTGAGAAACTGATACTTGGGCCAGGAATAGTTAGAGAAACCTTAGAGATGATTAAGATCATTCAGCAATGGATGAAAGCTGCTCTGGATAGGTAGAAGAGCTACGCTAATAAGAGAGATAGAGATTTGGAGTTCTCTGCCAAAGATATGGTTTTCGTGAAGATTTTCCATTGAAGAATGCTATTCGGCTCAATGGTTAGGGGAAGTTGGCGTCAAGATTTGTAGGTCCTTTTCCAATAGTAAAGAGGATTGTGAACCTAACATATAGCGTCGACTTACCTTAGAAGATGGTAGGCATGCACAATGTCTTCCACATCTCGGTCGGTTCGTATTCCACCGGATTAACTAGATGACATCGAGATTGAACAAGAAGCTTTAAGACCTTGTTGGTCGGTTCATATTGTCGAACACAATACAGAACAGCTTAAGAAAAAGATGGTGGAGTTAGTGAAGGTTCAATAGGATGAAAGTGAAGGCAATTGCATGTTGAAAACCGAGGAGTGCATAAGGGTTGCATATCCAGAGCTCTTTGCATGGTAAGGCCTACTACTTATCGTATTCACTTTCGTTTTGATATTATATAGGATAGTTTAATATCTCATATGCTAGAAAAGGTTTATCTATATTGTTAGTTGAATGGCTTCTTGTTGATATGCTTAATGGTTGCATATGATTGTTAGGCATCCAGGGTAACTGAGGTTGACTACTTCTGACTTGTTGGGGGATTTCAGGGGTGAAATTCCTAAAGCGGGAGAGTAAAGACATATATTTTCATCCAATTGTACAACCAACTACTCAATCATCAACCATTCATCCATTGTTCTACAAAAAATTCTAATGCAATGTATGGTTCTTATGCAATTAGTGTAGTGTAAATGTTCCTAACTAATGCAAGAGATTAGGCAGTCCACTAATTCAGTTTACCTCCTTTTATGCAATCATATCCGTGCCATGTATCCAAATGAATGAGAAACTCCTAAATGTTAACTGATAGTTCTATATGCGTGCTACAGCCATCATCCAAATGCAACAATCATGTGATAAGCATCCATTTATGGAAACCATGGAAATAAAGTAAAAATGCATGTGCATCCATATGCATATGCTCTAGTGTCCTACTTAGGCCGATCCATAAAGAATAATAGTGCCTAGTGTACCTATATGCATCCATAGCATCCACTAGCAAACACTTGCAACCACTATCACATATCATTCATAACTGTTCTAATAACATGTTTACATCAAATCCTACCACCCATAGGTTAAATCCTAAATTTTACCCTCCCAAAGGATAATAAAGGAAGGGACCTATTCAAAACAAAAGATGGAAAAAGGAAATTCGAAAGCTTATTATCAAAGAGATATGGATATGAGATATGAATTTTCTCCAATTTAAACCAATCTTCTCCGAAGACTTTTTAACCCTATCGAAACCAAGCAACAATCTTTCCATAGACTCTAACTGACACGAAGGCGACTAGCACAGTCTTCCATAAAGAGCTTCGAAAGATGCCACTTCAAAGCTAGCTTGAGAACTACTATCACATGTGAATTCCACTTGAGAAAGATGCTTCTTCCAAGTTCCTCCAAAATAAAAAATATCCATTCTTAACCATGGGTGCCTTATTATCTTACTGGTCCCATTTTACTGCTCATGAATCAACATTCCTAGGTCCTCATAAGTGTCCTATGAACTTTACGGGAACATCCACTATTACTTAAGTAATTCATGTTGTCTCCTTCATAGCCTTACACTTTATTCTTAGGAAGTGATTCCTATCCACTTCACATTTAAGTGTTTGGTTTAGTATTTATCACTTTATTTTAAAAAATAAGGTTTCTAAATTTTTAGAACATAAAATCCTAAATTATTTGTCTTTAAAAGTATTATCTTTTTCAGTTTCTATTAATTTCAAAAATACTTGGCTACTTAATATTATTTCCCAAACCTAGAGGGAAAACTTCTAAATTTTTAAGTGTAAAACTTACACCTCTCTTTCTTTTAAAGACGTTGACAGTTTTCTATAAAAAAAAAATTCAAATTTTACTTTTAAGTCTTTCATTTCAAAAACTTATTTTCTTGTTCACCAAACCATTTTGTTTTAAAATATTTTAAAAATATCCTTTATATGTTTCAGAAACATCTTCTTGTCCTACTTAACAGCCTCATACCTTAATATATTGGAACTACTTTCTCTTATGAGAAGTTATTGACGCAAAAATCTTCTATGAACCTTTTAAAAGAGGACTTCATGCTTTTATGAAGTTACAAGGAATTTATTTTATATTTTTGAAAAGGGCTATACAAAATATGGTGCTTTCCATACCTTGTTCATCTCTTTCATGTATTCCCTTGTGACTTAAACAAAACATTTCATTGGTTTCATAGAAAATTATATCATTATTCTTTTTATTCCAATAGATTAAAGTGTGTTTAATTTATATTCTTCCATGATAAATATTTTCTAATATCTAACTTTCACATTTTCGTTTCAGAAAAAATCATCTTTAAAACTGTTTTAATGTATCTATAACCAGAAAACATTTTCTTATACTTATTTAAATGAAAAGTATATTCATATATCACTTTATTTCCATTCTTAGAAATTATCTTTAAATTTTTTTATTTTGGTTTAAAGAAAATGTTGTGTAAACACCGTTACTACAACCCAAAAGTACCAGTATATGAATTTAGTAAATACTAATAAATCTCATATACTATATAAAAACATTTCTGTTTGGAGCTACTTACTATAACAATAGGGTTATGGTCTATGCTCCTTTTATTTTTCACGAAAACATCTATTACAACAATAAATGTTGTAACCTATGTTCTCGATACTTAATAGATTCTATGTTTTTATATTTAAAATTTTTGTTTACTTACAAAAACTAGTGAGCTATATATACTCTATAATAATTTTTATCAAAAAGAATTTCTTTTTAACAAAATTTTCATCATATAAAAAAAAATTTAAATTTCTTACCATATTTCCAAAAACCCAATTTTTACTTTTAAAAATATTGACAATTCTTCTTTACAATTCTGATAATTTCATTTATTGGGTTAGACATAAAGTGGATTTCCTACCTACTACCCTAGGAGTACCTTTCCTAACCGAAGTCTTTTACTCCTATTCCTCTTTACTGCTTATACTTATTCTAAGGCATTACCATTAAATCCACTTATGTGAAGCAATTATAACCTCTGTAATTATCTGGCTTTCTTGTCTACCGAATTTTTATCGTACATCTCTAACCTTTGCCTACCTTACTTTGGATTTCCAAAATCCAAATCCTAAGTGTACAATATCATTCCTACAATGTGTAGACCTTCTCTATGCCTCGAGAAACGCACTTCCTTATGCCAAAAGAGATACTTCAAGAATTCTATCTTCAACTGTACCTAGTACTTTCTTAAGATGATAACATGCTCTTCCATACTTCTTGAAAAACACCGAAATGCCATCCATGAATACCGTCATGAACTTATATAGAACATTTCTAAAAACATGGCTCACCCAAATGGGTTGGGGCATTTGTTAGCCCAAAAAGGCATAACCATCCACTCATAGCATCCATCGGGTGTCCTAAATGCAGTCTTATCTATGCTATCATTAGCAACCCTTAGCTGATGGAATCTAGTGGCTAAATCAAGCTGGGAGAAAAACTAACTGGTCAAAAGATCATCAAAGGGAGTGGACATCGATTCTTCTTGGTGAGCTTATTTAATTTTCCATAATCGACGCAAAGTCGGATAGAACCATCCGCCTTAGTGGCAAAGACGACTGGCACTCCCCACTTCGATATGCTCCTTCCTATGAATCCCTTTTCCAAAAGCTCACAGATCTGCTTGCTCAATTCAATCCTCTTCCTAGGTTCCATGTGCCTCATAAGTAATGCTAAAGGCTTAGCATTCTTGGTCAAATAAATCCTGAAGTCAATCTCTCTCTTAGGGGGTAGTCCTCTAACCTCCTCAAAGACGTCGGGGAAATCTCTGACGACAGGAACTGAATCAAGCTCTGTTGAAGATGAATTGAGGGAATAGAGAAAACTTAACATGAATAACCCTTGTGGGTCGCAAGATACCTCCAGAGTCCTACCACTGCAAGTCTCAAGTCTAACGACTCTCCTCTCGCAGTCTAATATAGCTCCTTATGTGGATAGCCAACCCATCCCTAAGATCATCCCATACCCCGAGAATCCAAAAAAAAAAGGCATCACAGGCAAATTCTACCCCTAGGATAAAGATTTTCAAACCCCTATAAACCATAGATAAGTGTATCGATCCTCCTATGGGTTTTGGAACAATAATAGGGTCTACTGCTAATGATATATCCAAGTGCAAACAATCTACTAGAGAGCTAGAGATAAAAGAGTGTGATTCTCCAGAATCAAATAAACTCTGAATGGGAAAATCAGCTATCGAAATTAAACCTTGAACTGTGACTTTCCTACCTCTATCCTGAATGCTACTGGAAGGATTGTTCATCTAACGTTTGAATCTGCGTAACTAGTGCACTCGCTCCCTGACCAGCTCCATGGGGACAACTCCTACTCATATGACCGGGCTGCGTGCAAGTGTAGCACTTACCCTTCATCTTCTCCTTCCTGCTATCCTTGGCAATATGTCCAATATTCCCACAACTACGGCACTTTATTCCTTTCTTTACTTGCTTTTGAGGACCATCACCTTTCTTCTTCTTCTTATTATTGTCCCACTACTTCTTCTTTGAACTTCTGACTTAACTACCTCTTTACACTCTTATTCCTTGACTGCATCCGACATAAGCGCCATCTCGACCAAAGATTCATAAGTAGCTCCCATCGGTACATGAGTCAGCAATAATCCCTGAAGGGGTTGATTCAATCCCTTCGCAAACTTCATAGCTTTCTTATGTGGTGTGTTCACCAAATCCATGTCAAACCGCGATAGCTCATTGAATTGATTGATGTATTCCTTAACAAACAGACTCCATTGCTTTAAATCGATAAATCTCTCCAGCTGAACACTCTCTTTCGCCTGAGAAAGAAACTTCCTATCGAGTCACTTCTAGAATCCATCCCAAGTAATATTCCTTCCCTCTAACTCGATCACCTCCCACCAATAATATGCCTCCTACTTCATCTACTAAGAGGCTAACTAAACTCGCTGTTGATCATCCAGTCCCAAAAGACCAAAATCCTCTATATGTTCCTAAGCCAAGCTCTTGCCTCTACAAAAGTTTCCTTGCTCGAAAAAGTCTCCCGCCAAACTTGCAAAATCTTTACAATGGTTAGAGAAATTGATGGCGGTGGGGGGGGGGGGGGAGGGGGGGGGTTTATGGGATTCCCACCACTGTTGCAGGATTGGGCGCATGCCCATACACCTTTGGAGTCGTGGCTTGTAAGTACCTACGAAACCAGGCCGGGACAGGAATGCCCTCGGGAAGGTTCGAGGCATTAGCCATTCTACGAAAGGAATACGATAGTTTCGGAAAGGGTCAAAAGGAGATTGAACTGGACTTATAAGGGGATTTTTGTACAAACTCTTTTATACTTAAAATCATTTCTAAAAGTTCTTTTCTGAAAAATACTTTTAAAATAAGTTATTTTTGAAGAATAATTTACTGTTAAAAATAAAAATTTTGGAATTTTGTAAACTTAGGTTCTAATACCAAATGAAACACCCTACATCTCTTAATATATCTAAAAGGACACACTAAAAGGCATGGTGGGTTGTAGGTATAACTAAAGCTAACAGAGACTAAGATTCATAAGACAAAATAGGTAAAAACAACGGAAACTTAAAATAATAACTTGTTTAAAACAAAACCTCATTATTGCTTTATACATAAGTAAGTCAAATACCAAATACAACATCCATGTCTCAAATCCAATATGTCTTACGAAATAAAAACTCGTAGTCCCAAAATCAGAGTACATAATATCCCTCATAATAAGCTAGTACACAGAAAGAACAAAAGGTTGGAATAAAAGAAATACAAGGTAGAAATCTTCTTGAAGAAACCACCCAGCAAACACAAGTCTATTGTCCTCTCACTTGATTGCCTATGAGGGAGAAGGAGAAAATAGAGGAGTGGGTTAGACTAAAATTCTGGTGAATGATAGTAATTACTAGAGTCTTTAAGCAAGATAAAAGTAATAAATTCTACAACAGTTCTAGTATAAAAAAGGGAGACAAAGGAAATAGGAAAGAGATAAACTAGAAGTAAATACGATTAAACTGTTACTTAAATAAGATACGTTAACCTTGATTGTATGCATTTGATTTTTATAGTTGCTTTGACTAGGCTGAATTCCTAATCCTATAATTAGGCTGAATCCCTAATTCTACCATTCGATCGGCCTGCTACTCCATGGACCTTACCACGGACCAGAGACTAGGTAAATCCCTACACACTAGCCAATGGTATCTACGAAAGATGCACAAATCAACCACTGTGGATCCAGAAGATACATAGCTCCCTATGCAGAAGGCAATGGTGTCTACGAAAGACACACATACTAAGCGCTTGGAACTCATAGCGATTACTGAGCACCGGAACGGAAGTCACACGCGTAACTACTACCGTACCCATGCTACCTTTTGCTCCACCTATTTCGTCTTCTTATTACCTCAAACTGTAGCATAAGCGCGTCCCTCGTTTCACTTCAGGCTAATGTGAGACCTTCGTGTGTCCATAGAAAATAGGGGAAATGCAATTAGTACTGGCCTGTCATCCAAACAATATCTAGTTGCGCCCCTTATCCAAACCCCTCATGATTTGGACTTCTAATTGACCAATCATTACCATTTTTAGCGTAAGTGTGCCCTCGTCTCACTTCAGGCTAGTGTGAGGCCATTGTTTTGTCTAATACGGAATGCTATTCGGTACATGTCCTACTTTCATCTTTACTTATTAACTTAGATAAAATATTTAAATAACCCATTACACTTTTCTCTACTATCTGTGACTATTAATTTATTCTAAGTCTTAGAATAAGCCTTATTATGTCCTTTTTGTTATTATAACCTACGTTATAATCATGCTTATTACTTAACCCAAGGTCTAAGTGTGAAATAAGCCTCTTTCATCTTTTACTCATTTTAGTAATTCTAAGTTATAACTAGACCAATCTTTATAATTCAGTCCAATTAATGTCATAATTAGGCATATTTTCAGTCCAATTAGGAATAATTTCAGTCCAATTCCATTTAGATTACAGTCTTTGTAATTTACATCTTATATTCCATTATTTCAGTTTTCTTACAATTTAATCCATATTTTCGTTAATCCTATTCTAATCCATACACGAAGAAGGAGGATTACAAGAAAATTGAAAATAGAAGAAAATCCAAAGCTGGAAAGAAGATGTAAATAACGTATAAATAACAAAAAAAACCTGTAAATAAACGAAAAAGCTATAGTTAACAGGAATAAACTTAAATTACTGAAAATAATAGCTGAAAGGAAATAGATTAAAAATAATTCTAAAAACTGTAAATAAACAATAGAAAAGGCTATTCCAAAAATCATAGTAAAACTACAACTATTGGAAACCTATTATTTTAAATTACTTAAAGAAATCTACAATAATTAAAATCACTCACATCTAGTCCTAAGCCCTTGCTTTGGTCTTCCCGGATTCACTTGGAGTTGTAAAATTTAATTTATAACGATTTTCTCCTTGGAAAAATTATTCCGTCTAGGGTCCTTCCTAGAAAGGTGAACCCAATTGGAGAAAATCTAGAAAGATAAAAAGTGTTAGGTCTAGGGGTCTATTTATAAGGGAACAAGTGGATATCAAACCACTGGATTTTGAAGATTGAATGGGATGCAACCACGTTATAGGCTGAATACGAGCCATCGGATGCAAGAATGGAAGGACCAGATCGAGGTAAAGAATGCAAAACACGTCATTAAGTAGGCAAAATTCGCTCTGGAACGTATGAACGTTCATTCGTTCGTAATTTAGGGAGCAGGTTGACCGGGCGGTCGACCTCCTGGTGCCTAGGTCAACCGACCGGTCGACATGCCTTGTATATATATTTCTCTTTTTTGTTTATTTCAATCTTTTATATTAGCTCGGTTATTGACGTTCTATATATGGAAATTGTCTAGAAAATTACCACGGACACAAAGGTGCAATTCCTGTTGCTCAATTCTGATAATTTCACAAAGATATTTTATTATTTAATTTATTAACAAATTAATTATAATGGGCTAAATTTAGGATTGTTTCATTCTTTATGTCCATTAAAGTTTGACATCCTTTGTTTCTTGTGAAGCTCGAGAACACTTACCGCTTATGTCCCTTTACAATAGTCATATTAGCAAAGGCTCAAAATATGTTGCTTGTTTCATAGAGCCCCCATATACCCTCTTCGTGACTATGTATTAGATGTCTCTTAATGATGTGGCACCGCTCTTCATTCTTTATTCTATTAGAACTTTATGTTGTAGTGGTATAACAACTTCCTCTTATTGTCTTCATGTTCGATATCCTTTCTAGCATAGTATCAAGTTGATATTTGACACCACTTTGGGCCTGTTACATCTCAGTATCTTTAGAAATTGTTTCGACCACGATATCTCTTCCTCCTTATATGCTCGATAACTTCTATTATTGTTGAACCAAGATAACACCTCTTCCTTCATTCAAGCTCCACAACACTTGTAGCTCGACATCCATAGAGATTTAATATCTTAATGTGGTATATTTTCGATTGTTACTATTCGATATTTGTAACGACCCAAAAATTCTGTCAATTAAAAATTATATATTTAATTAATTTTAAATATTAATAAGTCAAATTTATAAGTCGAATAATTTATTTTTTGAATATCTGGATTTAATTGGGCAATTTAATTGATAATTTGATAATTGAAATTCCAGAAATAATTGAATGTTTGATTTAATATGATTAAAAATGATTTAAAAAGTTATATTAAATCATATTGGAGTTAGAACAATGTTTGTGAACTTTTAAAATCGAATTAAAAGTTAATTTGTGAAAATTGAATATTTTGATATTTAATTGACGAGTTAAAATAGCCATTTTTCAAACAGTCTCGAATTTCGACGAAACCAGTTTCGTCGGATCCTTAATGTTAAATTATTGTATGGTTTCAAATTTCGTGTCAATCGGATTTACCGTTTGTCCGGAGCAAGCCAAAACGCGTAGAAATTAGTTTAAATCGGTTTAATTTAAATTCTATCGTTTATTTCCATAACTCGCACAGATGATCGAATTGACTCCCGAAACCTATTCCATTGTGTCCGGAACACGGGGTAAACCCTAGAAACGCCGGTCAACGTGCGAGATTTGGAGTTTGGAAAAGTCGGATGAATAGTGGTTGGTGAAAATTTCTATAAAAGGACCATCTCCTTCTACCATTTGCAAAACCCTAATTTATTATCATCAGCCGCCGTACCTAACCACCAATGGTCGAAAATCACTCATCTTCTCCCTCAATTTTCTTCCAATCCACACTTCAATTCAAGAAACTTTCAACATGAAAGTTGTAGAGCACAATGCAATTTATAAATCCAAGGGTTAGGATCTGAAATGGCGAAGTGTGGAGGCCTCAATTTAGCCGCGTTCATCACCGGTTCGTGCTTGTTTTTCGATGCAAAGGGATAGCCGAGCTCGTCACCGTTGTGGCCGAAGATAGAATTCGACGTGAGCTTCAAAACCATGGCCTCCGATCAACTTCAAACGCGACGTAGGTGGTTGCGAAATTCAATGAGGTGGCGGCCGTGATGGGTTGTGTGCATGCGATTATCTGGAGATGGGAAGAAGGGTTTGCGCGCGGCCAGGATTTTCTTGGGGGGGGGGGGAACGAACGATGGTGATTGATTGTAAGGTTTAAATTTGAAAATAAAGTGTAAATTTATTTATAATTATAATCGTGTGATCTTTAAAATTTGATAACTTGTTCATACGAGGTCGAAAAATCATGAAACGAGTTGCATTGGCTTCGTTTTGTCGAGCACTACGCAATGGAGCTAGTTTGGAGTCATTCGGAGCTAGTGAAAATTTCGGGTAAAATTAAACGCACGTTTAATTTTATTCGAAATAAAACGCTACAACCGTTATCGGAAACTCAAGGTAAGAACTTCTCACTCAATCGAATTGTTTCGATTTAAATTTTAAATAGTTAGATTTAAAATTTCTTGATTGTGTGAGTGGATGATAATTTGTTATCTATTGTGTTAAATAGACATTATACGCCGTATATTAAGCGGAGGTTATTTATTAAAAACATATACCGCGATAATTCCAACTTGTATGGAATTGGTATTATATATGTACTTGGAGTTGATTTCTCGCATTATATAGCGGATGAGACCCTATTGCACCGCATAATAGCAGATAGTATTTTATAAATCCCATATACCGCGATATTTCGTCTTGAAGCGGAATTGGTATTATGCTAACATCTTTGGATGCAGGGAAACAGGTTGGAGGGATCCAACTGGATTCCTCAAATGATTGAATTGGTTTCAATGTTGTGTGTTGATCTATTTATCGATCTATTTATAATCTGCGTGATTATTTTTGTGATTGAAATCGTTAAAGGCTAAATTTTAGCCGAATATATTTTTGGTATCGTTTGATGCCGAAAATAAATAAAATTGGATTTTTGAAAATTTAGGTTAGAATTCATAATAAAATTTATTTTTGAAATTGATTCATTTTAAATAAATAAACGTTGTAATTTTTATGTTATAAAAATTATGATTTTTGAGAAATATAACCAAAATGTGATTTTTTAAATAAGTAGTTGATTAATTTATAAAATGGTTTAAATTGGGATTTTTGAAGTATTATAAATGATTTAAAATAAAAGATTTATAAAATTGATATTTATAAATTAAAATGTTGGAATTATAAAACAAGTTTTTATAAGTGTTAAAATGAAATGTAAATGGAATTCATAAGTGGATGAAATCTATAGATTTGTATTTGTGAAGTTATAAAATGAATAGATTTTATAAAATAAAAGATTTATATACGTGTAAATGGAATATGGATAGAATTTGTTAATAAAGTAATTTTATAAGTGAAGTTGTTATAAAATATAAATGGAATTTATAAACGTTTTTTTATAAATCCGAAATCGACTTATTTTGATAATTTTAATCATTATGGATTATTAAAGGAAGTATATTCACGATTTTGGAAAGTGAATAATCCTTTAAATAAAATATGTAGAAATTGAATTTGGTTAATGAAGTATATTCACGATTTTTTGAACGGTGAATAATATATTAAAGAAATATTTTGGGAAAATGATATTTTAAATAGAATTAAAATGATTTAAAAATGTTTTAAAATGTGTTAAGTATCGAAACCATAGATTTCAACATTCATTGTTGAAATAGACGTTTTCGAGAAATAGAAGGAAATGGTGGACTATAACAGTGTTGTTATAGTAAATGATTTCCGAAAAGAAATGTTTTATATTATATTGGGATTTATATATCTATTTTAAGTTCGAATCCCTATACTAGTGATTTTGGGTTGTCGTAACGATGTTTTACGCAACATTCGTTTTGACTCAAATAAATGTGTTTAAGAGAATGTTTTCCTTAAAGAATAAATTATAAGCTTAATTATGATTTAAGTATATTGAATATTTTCCAAGTGTTGAAAATAAATAGATTTGTGAATTACTTATTATTAAATAAGTATGGAAATGTTTTTCCAATATAAAGTGAATGTTTAGAGATTTTATCTTTTAAAGAAAAATTGAAAATGAATGTTAGAAATCGATTTGAAAATCGTATATTCATAGATATTTCGGAAATGTAAATTCAATATGGAATTTACAAAGGAAAGGGAAATTTGTTTAAAAATAAACATTGGTTTATTTTTGAAGTGTGGAAATAAATTTACGGATTTGGAACGTAAGTTTAATAAATCAGCAAGGATTTATTTAATTGGTTTAAATGAACCATTTTGAAATGGTAGTTGTAAGGGTGTAAATTGATTTGAAATTGGTTTTCAAATGGTTGAAGTGTGGGATATATATATCCTGTAAAGATATTTTTGGAAATAGATAATTTGGGAAATTATTTGAAATCGGGTGATGTTGTGAATATTGATTGATAGTTAAATAACTGACTATCAATATTGACCCTAGAATGGCTATTTGTTGTGAATTGGTTGAAATTGAATGCTACACTTATTTTTAAATTATTGTGCTCGTTATTCGGATTACCCATTCCGAATAGTGGTACGACGTAATGGATAGCATTGAAGACCGGTGGTGAAAACCGGGTATTTGTGAAAACGATAGGATGATCTATCGATTGTCTCTGCACCGTTAGCTACGGTATGGAGATTTCCTTTGTGATGGGAAATTTGATCGGGATTGTGAATACCCGGATTGCAAGGGCTTCTTTTGAAGTGCCTTCGGTTCTGTTCGAGCCCGGAACAGACTTGTATGGTTACATGTCTGACATTACATTTTGAGATATAAAGCATATTTCTTTCAAATACATTTCCGTTGGTAGCGGAGAATTTATTCTCTTAGCTTAACACTCTTAGAGGTTATGTAGTTGAAGGTTATCAGCGATATATTCTCAATTTGGTAATGTGGCATGCTGAGTGTTGCTGTGTGATGATTATTTATTGATCATTTGTTGATCAAAGCGTGGCTTTGTGAAAAAGCGTAGCTTTGTGGACGAGACTTCGTCAGACCTCACACCCCGAAAATGGTCAAAACAGGAATATGCGGCAAGGTTATGAGGGTCGCGCCCTTTAGGTTATGTCATTTCCTTCTGGAAAGGGTGGTATCCTGGTATGGAGCCCAGATACTTACTCATGTTGACGCACTATATTTATTACTGTGTGATGTTGGTTATCGAGCGCTCGGATAAAGGTCCAAAGGGACCGGGGAATGGCATATTCGTGTAGTAGTTACCTAGTTACAAAGGTAACCTGGCCTTGTGTTGGCAGAGATCTAACCATAACGTTAGTTTCTCGGGACGTCCCGCCAGAGGAGATCCCATTGACAGTAGGAAGTTCCTTAGTCTGACCATTTGTTGGAAATCCAAATAAAACAATACGCACCTTGTACGGTTTTAGTTGTAGAACCTGTCATTCACTTATGGTGGCGCCCCACTGTTTGGATGGTAGCTATAGTAGGCATAGTTCGAAATGTCTATGCTGGCTAAGATTTATATTCGATTTTCGAAATGTTTTCTACACTATGCACTAATAATAATAAAAATCAAATGATTTGTTTTGCGTAGTAAGCATCTTTGACTATCATAAGGAGAAATATCCTCCAATTTTGCGTTTGCATTGTGTGTGTGCGGGGAGGCCTTATGGTAGTTTCATTTTCCAAAAGCATTGCGGATATTTTTCACTTCCCTTATTATTGTTGTTGTTTTAAAGATAAATAACTGTTTAAGCTCTCACACCAGTCCCATGACTGACCTGGAGTTTATTGTTCTCTTCCTAAACTCTGGGTGCCCATAATTTTCCACACGGGCAGTCTAGAGTCAGGTTATCAGGTCATTCTAGATTCAGTAGTGCTTTGGAGCTCAAGTGGCGAGCTGGATGGCGAGGCGTATTACTTGTATATGATATTATCTTTCCGCTGTGTAAATTCACTTGTAAGGACACTTTTACATAACTGTTCATTGTCCAGTTGTGTTGTATATTGTTGCTGTATACTCTGATGATGATGTGATGTAATGTAGTAACAGATATAGTTCTTTGTTTTAAAGATTATTCAATTATCTATTATATGTTGTTCCGCTGCGATATGTGATATTCTGATATTGTTTCTGTTCTGTTTTCCTTGTTTCTTCTATCTTTTTCTTCTACCTCTTCTTTTTAACCCTCATGGTTCGATTTTTCAGCATTCGATTGTTCGGCAGTTGATACAGTGGACGTAATAATGCCGACCTTCGGATCCCGATAAAATCGTTATGTTACAACGTGGTATCAGAGCATTTGGTTAAGCGACAACCTTAGCTCTATTAGGTGTTACTCATTAGAGATAGAGTCAGTAGTACTCTAGAATGAGTTTGAGTGTAATAATAGCTATGAGCGCGTATTTGTTAGTGAAAATAAAATTGTTTTATGTTGTGATGATTGGTTTGTTGAGTGGTATATGGATTCTGGCCGGTATAGTCTGTACAACTTTATCGATAGGGATCTCTAAACACTTGTTCAGAACAATTCGGCACGATATTGTTTAAATTGGGTAAATGAAATAATTTTACCTCGATTATATTTTATATATATAAAGGAATAATTTTTCATAATTATCAAAGTGTATGTAAAATTGAATTGTCTGATTGTTGAAAATGTAAGAGAATATATAAGTGAATCAAAGTTGTTCGAATAATCTGAATAAAAACAACAATTGTGAAAGAATAAATTATACAAAAGCAACAATTGTATAAGTATAGAATTAAAATTAAAATGATTTACAATTATAAAATAATCTTATATATAAATAGTGAAATTATATGAGGAATTTTTTTTTTTATAAATGTGATTTATAAATAATGAAAAGGAAAATTTTGAAAGAATATTTAGCACTGATTTCACTATTGTACTTGGAAATAATAAGGATGATGACTACAGCATCATCAGTATCATTTTCGAGTTTCTATGTGATGGATTTGCTACCATAGTAAGTTGAAATTGAAGTTTTATTGTGATAAACAAATTTGAATTGGAAATCCAAGTTGAAATTGATAAATATAAGTAAAACGAGTTTCGAACTTATATTATGAGATAAAAATTTTAGCTTTGGTAAAGTTGAAGAATTTGAGTTGGCATAACAAAACATATGATTTGGAATTTAACTAAAGGGAGTTAAATAAATTAAATCAGATTTGGAAGTTTGAATAAGTAAGTTGTATAACTTATAAAGTGAGAAGATGCAAGTGAAACCAAATGATAAATGGTTAAATAATTTTGATAAGCAAAACGAGATATGAATTTGAATAAGTGATGAATTTGGCTTTGGTATGAAATGGAATATAGCTTAAGTAATATTGAATAAAGTTGATTCTGGTGTCAAAGTAAAATAATGAAGTGAATTAAATGGATGTGAACTTGAGTTATATAAAAGGAGATTCAACTTTATTTGTGAAATGAATTAGCAATTGAATTAATGAAGGGATTGAATGTTAATCAATCGAATGTAAATGAATTGATATGAAACAATGAACATAGGTGTTAATTCATTAAAGTTAATAAATTGAATAAATTGAATGTAAGCCAATTTAATATTAAACCAAATCGGGTTTAAAAGTGTTGAACCAAATTGAACATAAATTTAATAATTTGGTTATGTTGAACATACTTTAGTTGTTATTTGATTTTTAGTTGATTGTATATAAATTCATTAAGTGTTAATGAAATTAAATTAGTGAAATTTAAAGCTATGTGATTGAATTCAAATTGGAAGAAAATGAATTTGAATAGAACTGGATTTGATTTGGAAGTGAACTAAAATGAATGTAAATTAGTGAATGTATACTAATTGGAAACGAATATTTGTAAAGTCCAATGTTTACAAATCAAATGTGATTAAAATGAAAAAAAACCAATTCATTGAATATTAATGAGAAATGAAAGAATATTGATTTGGTTATTGATTTGTTGGATGTTAATTGGATGATAGTTGTTTGATGGTTGCATTTGTTGTTTTGTTGCATTTGCTATGTTTGCATATTTAGTTGTTATGTTGCTATATACATGTATTGTAGTTGTTTAAAAGAGTAAAATGTTAATAACTTCTTATATATGTCACTTACGTGTTTATATTGAGTAAGTACAGCTACCGGGGCTACCGTCAGTGGGATTTGGGTTGCGCAAAATGCTTAATAAATAACGGCTTTGCTTAAAAATGCTAAAAAGGTACGTCTACGTAATAAAAATAGGAAATATGAACTGTTTTTCCGTTTTTCCGACCGGGTGGGTCGATGTATATATATTTATATCTATTGTGATATTGTAAAAGCTCCTCCGTACAAAGGAGGTTATGGCGAAATTTTTTGAAAATTTAAGGTGTTAGAAAATTTTCGGGAAATTTTGGAATTTTTTTTGTGAAAACTAAGTTTTGATTTGAAGTTAAAGATTAAACGATATAGTTGATTTTGAAAAGATAACTATATATGGATTTGAAAACTTAGTAAATATTTTGTAAGAAGTTTAATTATTGATATTTTAGAAAAGTTAAACGCTTAAGAGATTTGTAAATCAAATTTGAACGGTTTGTTTTGAAAAGATAATGGATTTTGTGAATTTTTCTTAGGACGAAATTCTTTTAAGGGGGAATTTTGTAACGACCAAAATTTCTGTCGATTAAAAATTATATATTTAATTAATTTTAAATATTAATAAGTCAAATTTATAAGTCAAATAATTTATTTTTCGAATATCTGGATTTAATTGGGTAATTTAATTAATAATTTAATAATTGAAATTCCAGAAATAATTGAATGTTTGATTTAATGTGATTAAAAATGATTTAAAAAGTTATATTAAATCATATTGGACTTAGAACAATGTTTGTGAACTTTTAAAATCGAATTAAAAGTTAATTTGTGAAAATTGAATATTTTGATATTTAATTGACGAGTTAAAATAGCCGTTTTTCAAACAGTCTCGGATTTTTACGAAACAAGTTTCATCAGATCCGTAATGTTAAATTATTGTACGGTTTCAAATTTCGTGTCAATCGGATTTACCGTTTGTCCGGGGCAAACCAAAACGCGTAGAAATTAGTTTAAATCAGTTTAATTTAAATCCTATCGTTTATTTCCGTAACTCGTACAGATGATCGAATTGGCTCCCAAAACCTATTTCATTGTGTCCGGAACGCAGGGTAAACCCTAGAAACGCCGGTCACCGCGCGAGATTTGGAGTTCGGAAAAGTCGGATGAATAGTGGTTGGTGAAAATTTCTATAAAAGGACCATCTCCTTCAACCATTTGCAAAACCCTAATTTATTATCATCAGCCGCCGGCCCTAACCACCAATGGCCGAAAATCACTCATCTTCTCCCTCAATTTTCTTCCAATCCACACTTCATTTCAAGAAACTTTCAACATGAAAGTCTGAGGGCACAATGCAATCTATAAATCCAAGGGTTAGGATCTGAAATGGCGAAGTGTGGAGGCTTCAATTTAGCCACGTTCATCACCGGTTCGTGCTCGTTTTTCGATGCAAGGGGATAGCCGAGCTCGCCACCGTTGTGGCCGAAGATAGCATTCGACGTGAGCTTCAAAACCATGGCCTCCGATCAACTTCAAACGCGACGTAGGTGGTTGCGAAATTCAATGAGGTGGCGGCCGTGATGGGTTGTGTGCATGCGATTATCTGGAGATTGGGAAGAAGGGTTTGCGGGCGGCCATGATTTGCTTGGGCGGGAACGAACGATGGTAATTGATTGTAGGGTTTTAATTTGAAAATAAAGTGTAAATTTATTTATAATTATAATCGTGTGATCTTTAAAATTTGATAACTTGTTCATACGAGGTCGAAAAATCACGAAACGAGTTGCATTGGCTTCATTTTGTCGAGCACTACGCAATGGAGCTGGTTTGGAGTCGTTTGGAGCTAGTGAAAATTTTGGGTGAAATTAAACGCATGTTTAACTTTATTCGAAATAAAACGCTACAACTGTTATCGAAAACTCAAGGTGAGAACTTCTCACTCAATCGAATTGTTTCGATTTTAATTTTAAATAGTTAGATTTAAAATTTCTTGATTGTGTGATTGGATGATAATTTGTTATCTATTGTGTTAAATAGACATTATACGCCGTATATTAAGCGGAGGTTATTTATTAAAAACATATACCGCGATAATTCCAACTTGTATGGAATTGGTATTATATATGTATTTGGAGTTGATTTCCCGCATTATATAGCGGATGAGACCCTATTGCGCCGCATAATAGCGGATAGTATTTTATAAATCCCATATACCGCGATATTTCGTCTTGAAGCGGAATTGGTATTATGCTAACATCTTTGGATGCAGGGAAACAGGTTGGAAAGATCCAACTGGATTCCTCAAATGATTGAATTGGTTTCAATGTTGTGTGTTGATCTATTTATTGATCTATTTATAATCTGCGTGATTATCTTTGTGATTGAAATCGTTAAAAGCTAAATTTTAGCCGAATATATTTTTGGTATCGTTTGATGCCGAAAATAAATAAAATTGGATGTTTGAAAATTTAAGTTGAGAATTCGTAATAAAATTAATTTTTGAAATTGATTCATCTTAAATAAATAAACGTTGTAATTTTTATGTTATAAAAATTGTGATTTTTGAGAAATATAACCAAAATGTGATTTTTTTAAATAAGTAGTTGATTAATTTATAAAATGGTTTAAATTGGGATTTTTGAAGTATTACAAATGATTTAAAATAAAAGATTTATAAATTTTATATTTATAAATTGAAATGTTGGAATTATAAAACAAGTTTTTATAAGTGTTAAAATGAAATGTAAATGGATTTCATAAGTGGATGAAATCTATAGATTTATAATTTGTGAAGTTATAAAATGAATAGATTTTATAAAAGAAAAGATTTATAAGTAATTAACTTATAAATTGAATTTTTTGCGTGCAAATGGAATATGGATAGAATTTGTTAATAAAGTAATTTTATAAGTGAAGTTGTTCTAAAATATAAATGGAATTTATAAACGTGGTTTTATAAATCCGAAATCGACTTATTTTGATAAGTTTAATCATTATGGAATATTAAAGGAAGTATATTCACGATTTTGGAAAGTGAATAATCCTTTAAATAAAATATGTAGAAATTGAATTTGGTTAATGAAGTATATTCACGATTTTGGACGGTGAATAATATATTAAAGAAATATTTTGGGAAACTGATATTTTAAATAGAATTAAAACGATTTAAAAATGTTTTAAAATGTGTTAAGTATCGAAACTATAGATTTCAACATTCATTGTTGAAATAGACGTTTTCGAGAAATAGAAGGAAATGGTGGACTATAACAATGTTGTTATGGTAAATGATTTCCGAAAAGAAATGTTTTATATTGTATTGGGATTTATATATCTATTTTAAGTTCGAATCCCTATACTAGTGATTTTGGGTTGTCGTAACGATGTTTTACGCAACATTCGTTTTGACTCAAATAAATGTGTTTAAGAGAATGTTTTCCTTAAAGAATAAATTATATGCTTGATTATGATTTAAGTATATTGAATATTTTCCAATTGTTGGAAATAAATAGATTTGTGAATTACTTATTATTAAATAAGTATGGAAATGTTTTTCCAATATAAAGTGAATGTTTTGAGATTTTATCTTTTAAAGATAAATTGAAAATGAATATTAGAAATCGATTTGAGAATCTTATATTCATAGATATTTTGGAAATGTAAATTCAATATGGAATTTATAAAGGAAAGGGAAATTTGTTTAAAAATAAACAATGATTTATTTTTGAAGTGTGCAAATAAATTTACGAATTTGGAACGTAAATTTAATAAATCGGCAAGGATTTATTTAATTGGTTTAAATGAACCATTTTGTAATAGTAGTTGTAAGGGTGCAAATTGATTTGAAATTGGTTTACAAATGGTTGAAGTGTAGGATATATATATCTTGTAAAGATATTTTTGGAAATAGATAATTTGGGAAATTATTTGAAATCGGGTGATGTTGTGAATATTGATTGATAGTTAAATAACTGACTATCAATATTGACCCTAGAATGGCTATTTGTTGTGAATTGGTTGAAATTGAATGCTACACTTATTTTTAAATTATTGCGCTCGTTATTCGGATTACCCATTCCGAATAGTGATACGACGTAATGGATAGCATTGAAGACCGGTGGTGAAGACCGGGTATTTGTGAAAACGATAGGATGACCTATCGATTGTCTCTGCACCGTTAGCTACGGTATGGAGATTTCCTTTGTGATGGGAAATTCGATTGGGATTGTGAATACCCGGATTGCAAGGGCTTCTTTTGAAGTGCCTTCGGTTCTGTTCGAGCCCGGAACAGACTTGTATGGTTACATGTCTGACATTACATTTTGAGATATAAAGCAGATTTCTTTCAAATACATTTCCGTTGGTGGCGGAGAATTTATTCTTTTAGCTTAACAACCTTAGAGGTTATGTAGTTGAAGTTATCAGCGATATATTCTCAATTTGGTAATGTGGTATGCTGAGTGTTGCTGTGTGATGATTATTTTATTGATCGTTTGTTGATCAAAGCGTGGCTTTGTGAAAAAGCGTAGCTTTGTGGACGAGACTTCGTCAGACCTCACACCCCGAAAATGGTCAAAAAAAGAATTTGCGGCAAGGTTATGAGGGCGCGCCCTTTAGGGTATGTCATTTCCTTCTGGAAAGGGTGGTATCATGGTATGGAGCCTAGATACTTACTCATGTTGACACACTATATTTATTACTGTGTGATGTTGGTTATCGAGCGCTCGGATAAAGGTCCAAAGGGACCGGGGGATGACATATTCGTGTAGTAGTTACCTAGTTACAAAGGTAACCCGGCAAGGTAACCCGGCCTTGTGTTGGCAGAGATCTAACCGTAACGCTAGATTCTCGGGACGTCCCGCCAGAGGCGATCCCATTGACAGTAGGAAGTTCCTTAGCCTGATCATTTGTTGGAAATCCAAATAAAACAATACGCACCTTGTACGGTTTTAGTTGTAGAACCTGCCATTCACTTATGGTGGCGCTCCACTGTTTGGATGGTAGCTATAGTAGGCATAGTTCGAAATGTCTATGCTGGCTAAGATTTATATTCGATTTTCGAAATGTTTTCTGCACTATGCACTAATAATAATAAAAATCAAATGATTTGTTTTGCGTAGTAAGCATCTTTGACTATCATAAGGAGAAATCTCCTCCAATTCTGCGTTTGCATTGTGTGTGTGCGGGGAGGCCTTATGGTAGTTTCATTTTCCAAAAGCATTGCAGATATTTTTCACTTCCCTTATTGTTGTTGTTGTTTTAAAGATAAATAACTGTTTAAGCTCTCACACCATTCCTATGACTGACCTGGAGTTTATTGTTCTCTTCCTAAACTCTGGGTGCCCATAATTTTCCACACGGGCAGTCTAAAGTCAGGTTATCAGGTCATTCTAGATTCAATAGTGCTTTGGAGCTCAAGTGGCGAGCTGGATGGCGAGGCGTATTACTTGTATATGATATTATCTTTCCGCTGTGTAAATTCACTTGTAAGGACACGTTTACATAACTGTCCATTGTCCAGTTGTGTTGTATATTGTTGCTGTATACTCTGATGATGATGTGATGTGATGTCATGTAATAACTGATATAGTTATTTGTTTTAAAGATTATTCAATTATCTATTATATGTTGTTCCGCTGTGATATGTGATATTCTGATATTGTTTCCGTTCTGTTTTCCTTATTTCTTCTATCTTTTTCTTCTATCTCTTCTTTTTAACCCTCATGGCTCGATTTTTCAGCATTCGATTGTTCGGCAGTTGATACAGTGGACGTAAGAATGCCGACCTTCGGATCCCGATAAAATCGTTATGTTACAACGTGGTATCAGAGCATTTGGTTAAGCGACAACCTTAGCTCTATTAGGTGTTACTCATTAGAGATAGAGTCAGTAGTACTCTAGAATGAGTTTGAGTGTAAGAATAGCTATAAGCGCGTATTTGTTAGTGAAAATAAAATTGTTTTATGTTGTGATGATTGGTTTGTTGAGTGGTATATGGATTCTGGTCGGTATAGTCTATACAACTTTATCGATAGGGACTCTAAACACCTGTTCAGAACAATTCGGCACGATATTGTTTAAATTGGGTAAATGAAATAATTTTACCTCGATTATATTTTTTATATATAAAGGAATAATTTTTCATAATTATCAAAATGTATGTAAAATTGAATTGTCTGATTGTTGAAAATGTAAGAGAATATATAAGTGAATCAAAGTTGTTCGAATAATCTGAATAAAAAAAACAATTGTGAAAGAATAAATTATACAAAAGCAAAAATTGTATAAGTATAGAATTAAAATTAAATGATTTACAATTATAAAATAATCTTATATATAAATAGTGAAATTATATGAGGATTTTTTTTATAAATGTGATTTATAAATAATGAAAAGGAAAATTTTGAAAGAATATTTAGCACTGATTTCACTATTGTACTTGGAAATAATAAGGATGATGATTGTAGCATCATCAGTATCATTTTCGAGTTTCTATGTGATGGATTTACTACCATAGTAAGTTGAAATTGAAGTTTTATTGTGATAAACAAATTTGAATTGGAAATCCAAGTTGAAATTGATAAATATAAGTAAAACGAGTTTTGAACTTATATTATGAGATAAAAAATTTAGCTTTGGTAAAGTTGAAGAATTTGAGTTGGCATAACAAAACATATGATTTGGAATTTAACTAAAGGGAGTTAAATAAATTAAATCAGATTTGGAAGTTTGAATAAGTAAGTTGTATAACTTATAAAGTGAGAAGATGTAAGTGAAACCAAATGATAAATGGTTAAATAATTTTGATAAGCAAAACGAGATATGAATTTGAATAAGTGATGAATTTGGCTTTGGTAAAAGTTAAATAGAATTTACTTTGGAGTTGAAATTTTAACTGGATTAAATGGAAATTTAAGTTAAGTTAAACAAATGATGAATTGAAATGGAATATAGCTTAAGTAATATTGAATAAAGTTGATTCTGGTGTCAAAGTAAAATAATGAAGTGAATTAAATGGATGTGAACTTGAGTTATATAAAAGGAGATTCAACTTTATTTGTGAAATGAATTAGCAATTGAATTAATGAAGGGATTGAATGTTAATCAATCGAATGTAAATGAATTGATATGAAACAATGAATATAGGTGTTAATTCATTAAAGTTAATAAATTGAATAAATTGAATGTAAGCCAATTTAATATTAAACCAAATCGGGATTAAAAGGGTTGAACCAAATTGAACATAAATTTAATAATTTGGTTATGTTGAACATACTTTAGTTGTTATTTGATTTTTAGTTGATTGTATATAAATTCATTAAGTGTTAATGAAATTAAATTAGTGAAATTTAAAGCTATGTAATTGAATTCAAATTGGAAGAAAATGAATTTGAATAGAATTGGATTTGATTTGGAAGTGAACTAAAATGAATGTAAATTAGTGAATGTATACAAATTGGAAATGAATATTTGTAAAGTCCAATGTTGACAAATCAAATGTGATTTAAATGAAAAAAACCAATTCATTGAATATTAATGAGAAATGAAAGAATATTGATTTGGTTATTGATTTGTTGGATGTTAATTGGATGATAGTTGTTTGATGGTTGCATTTGTTGTTTTGTTGCATTTGCTATGTTGGCATATGTAGTTGTTATGTTGCTATATACATGTATTGTAGTTGTTTAAAAGAGTAAAATTTAATAACTTCATATATATGTCACTTACGTGTTTATATTGAGTAAGTACAGCTACCGGGGCTACCGTTAGCGGGATTTGGGTTGCGCAAAATGCTTAATAAATAACGGCTTTGCTTAAAAATGCTAAAAAGGTACGTCTACGCAATAAAAATAGGAAATATGAACTGTTTTTCTGTTTTTCCGACCGGGTGGGTCGATGTATATATATTTATATCTATAGTGATATTGTAAAAGCTCCTCTGTACAAAGGAGGTTATGGCGAAATTTTTTGAAAATTTAAGGCGTTAGAAAATTTTGGAATTTTTTTTTGTGAAAACTAAGTTTTGATTTGAAGTTAAAGATTAAACGATATAGTTGATTTTGAAAAGATAACTATATATGGATTTGAAAACTTAGTAAATATTTTGTAAGAAGTTTAACTATTGATATTTTAGAAAAGTTAAACGCTTAAGAGATTTGTAAATCAAAATTGAACGGTTTGTTTTAAAAAGATAATGGATTTTGTGAATTTTTCTTAGGACGAAATTCTTTTAAGGGGGGAAGTTTGTAACGACCAAAATTTCTGTCAATTAAAAATTATATGTTTAATTAATTTTAAATATTAATAAGTCAAATTTATAAGTCGAATAATTTATTTTTCGAATATCTGGATTTAATTGGGTAATTTATTTAATAATTTAATAATTGAAATTCCAGAAATAATTGAATGTTTGATTTAATGTGATTAAAAATGATTTAAAAAGTTATATTAAATCGTATTGGAGTTAGAACGATGTTTGTGAACTTTTAAAATCGAATTAAAAGTTAATTTGTGAAAATTGAATATTTTGATATTTAATTGACGAGTTAAAATAGCCGTTTTTCAAACAGTCTCGGATTTTGACGAAACAAGTTTCATCAGATCCATAATGTTAAATTATTGTATGGTTTCAAAGTTCGTGTCAATCGGATTTACCGTTTGTCCGGGGCAAGCCAAAACGCGTAGAAATTAGTTTAAATCGGTTTAATTTAAATCCTATCGTTTATTACCGTAACTCGTACAGATGATCAAATTGGCTCCCAAAACCTATTCCATTGTGTCCGGAACGCAGGGTAAACCCTAGAAACGCCGGTCACCGCGCGAGATTTGGAGTTCGGAAAAGTCGGATGAATAGTGGTTGGTGAAAATTTCTATAAAGGACCATCTCCTTCTACCATTTGCAAAACCCTAATTTATTATCATCAGCCGCTGGCCCTAACCACTAATGGCCGAAAATCACTCATCTTCTCCCTCAATTTTCTTCCAATCCACACTTCATTTCAAGAAACTTTCAACATGAAAGTTGTAGAGCACAATGCAATCTATAAATCCAAGGGTTAGGATCTGAAATGGCGAAGTGTGGAGGCTTCAATTTAGCCGCGTTCATCACCGGTTCGTGCTCGTTTTTCGATGCAAGGGGATAGCCGAGCTCGCCACCGTTGTGACCGAAGATAGCATTCGACGTGAGCTTCAAAACCATGGCCTCCGATCAACTTCAAACGCGACGTAGGTGGTTGCGAAATTCAATGAGGTGGCGGCCGTGATGGGTTGTGTGCGTGCGATTATCTGAAGATTGGGAAGAAATGTTTTATATTGTATTGGGATTTATATATCTATTTTAAGTTCGAATCCCTATACTAGTGATTTTGGGTTGTCGTGACGATGTTTTACGCAACATTCGTTTTGACTCAAATAAATGTGTTTAAGAGAATGTTTTCCTTAAAGAATAAATTATATGCTCAATTATGATTTAAGTATATTGAATATTTTCCAAGTGTTGAAAATAAATAGATTTTTGAATTACTTATTATTAAATAAGTATGGAAATGTTTTTCCAATATAAAGTGAATGTTTTGAGATTTTATCTTTTAAAGATAAATTGAAAATGAATATTTGAAATCGATTTGAAAATCGTATATTCATAGATATTTTGGAAATGTAAATTCAATATGGAATTTATAAAGGAAAGGGAAATTTGTTTAAAAATAAACATTGATTTATTTTTGAAGTGTGGAAATAAATATACGGATTTGGAACGTAAATTTAATAAATCGGCAAGGATTTATTTAATTGGTTTAAATGAACCATTTTGAAATAGTAGTTGTAAGGGTGAAAATTGATTTGAAATTGGTTTACAAATGGTTGAAGTGTGGGATATATATATATCTTGTAAAGATATTTTTGGAAATATATAATTTGGGAAATTATTTGAAATCGGGTGATGTTGTGAATATTGATTGATAGTTAAATAACCGACTATCAATATTGACCCTAGAATGGCTATTTGTTGTGAATTGGTTGAAATTGAATGCTACACTTATTTTTAAATTATTGCGCTCGTTATTCGGATTACCCATTCCGAATAGTGATACGACGTAATGGATAGCATTGAAGACCGGTGGTGTAGACCAGGTATTTGTGAAAACGATAGGATGATCTATCGATTGTCTCTGCACCGTTAGCTACGGTATGGAGATTTCCTTTGTGATGGGAAATTCGATCGGGATTGTGAATACCCGGATTGCAAGGGCTTCTTTTGAAGTGCCTTCGGTTCTGTTCGAGCCCGGAACAGACTTGTATGGTTACATGTCTGACATTACATTTTGAGATATAAAGCAGATTTCTTTCAAATACATTTCCGTTGGTGCGGAGAATTTATTCTCTTAGCTTAACACCCTTAGAGGTTATGTAGTTGAAGGTTATCAGCGATATATTCCCAATTTGGTAATGTGGCATGCTGAGTGTTGCTGTGTGATGATTATTTATTGATCATTTGTTGATCAAAGCGTGGCTTTGTGAAAAAGCGTAGCTTTGTGGACGAGACTTCGTCAGACCTCACACCCCGAAAATGGTCAAAACAGGAATATGCGGCAAGGTTATGAGGGTCGCGCCCTTTAGGGTATGTCATTTCCTTCTGGAAAGGGTGGTATCATGGTATGGAGCCCAGATACTTACTCATGTTGACACACTATATTTATTACTGTGTGATGTTGGTTATCGAGCGCTCGGATAAAGGTCCAAAGGGACCGGGGGATGGCATATTCGTGTAGTAGTTACCTAGTTACAAAGGTAACCCGGCCTTGTGTTGGCAGAGATCAAACCGTAACGTTAGATTCTCGGGACGTCCCGCCAGAGGCGATCCCATTGACAGTAGGAAGTTCCTTAGCCTGACCATTTGTTGGAAATCCAAATAAAACAATACGCACCTTGTACGGTTTTAGTTGTAGAACCTGCCATTCACTTATGGTGGCGCCCCTATGTTTGGATGGTAGCTATAGTAGGTATAGTTCGAAATGTCTATGCTGGCTAAGATTTATATTCGATTTTCGAAATGTTTTCTACACTATGCACTAATGATAATAAAAATCAAATGATTTGTTTTGCGTAGTAAGCATCTTTGACTATCATAAGGAGAAATCTACTCCAATTCTGCGTTTGCATTGTGTGCGTGCGGGGAGGCCTTATGGTAGTTTCATTTTCCAAAAGCATTGCGGATATTTTTCGCTTCCCTTATTGTTGTTGTTGTTTTAAAGATAAATTACTGTTTAAGCTCTTACACCAGTCCTATGACTGACCTGGAGTTTATTGTTCTCTTCTTAAACTCTGGGTGCCCAAAATTTTCCACACGGGCAGTCTAGAGTCAGGTTATCAAGTCATTCTGGATTCAGTAGTGCTTTGGAGCTCTAGTGGCGAGCTGGATGGCGAGGCGTATTACTTGTATATGATATTATCTTTCCTCCGTGTAAATTCACTTGTAAGGACACGTTTACATAACTGTTCATTGTCCAGTTGTGTTGTACATTGTTGCTGTATACTCTGACGATGATGTGATGTAAAATAATAACTGATATAGTTCTTTGTTTTAAAGATTATTCAATTATCTATTATATGTTGTTCCGCTGCGATATGTGAGATTCTGATATTGGTTCTGTTCTGTTTTCCTTATTTCTTCTATCTTTTTCTTCTTCCTCTTCTTTTTAACCCTCATGGTTCGGTTTTCCAGCATTCGATTGTTCAGTAGTTGATATAGTGGACGTAAGAATGCCGACTTTCGGATCTCGATAAAATCGTTATGTTACAACATTCGTATTGCTGTGCTCATGTTAGATACCTTCTAGGCTTGCCAATTGCTTGGAATTCGACAACTTCAGAGACTCGCCATCCCTTCTTAAGCATTCTTCACCTTTGATGACGGAGGTTCAACATCTCCTTGAAGTTGTTTATAGCCGATATCCCTTATCGCATGCTTGATTGCTTTTCCTTCTTCACACTCAACATATTGTGTTTCTATGTGTTCTTCTCTGGTATTCGACACCTTCATTTGTAGTAACAGTGTCAAAGCTCAATATTTCCCTTACTTTATGCGTTTAGCATCCTTTGTGGCCTAATGACTCCATGTTAGATGCTTTCTTTGTTATTGACTTGGAAGTTCAATATATGATCATAAGTTTATCTATTCGTCATGCATTTATACTCTTGACACACTTTCTCTAGATGCTTGATATACGTATTTGTAGGAGCACTGTCTTCCATTGTTTCCATAATAGTCAAAAAATATATGGATAATATTTGCTCCCTCCTTGTATGAAAGAGGATTTTTACACTTTAGTGTAAAACCAAGTATCTTCACCCTTTTCGTGCTCTTATAAGATTTCACCTTTAAACCTTGTCCTCTTGAGAAATGTAAAGTAAACGATGGTAAGTCTATTATTTCTTTCTCAAATTGACTATTTTTCTTTGCAAAGGCTGTAGAAATTTGTAAAGAGATTTCCCATTGATTTCGGACACTTTGAAAACTTGGTTTTGAAACTCATTTTCTTTTTAGAGTGAATAAATTTTTTGACAAATCCTTTCAAATTTGGTAAAAATATGAATCAATTTCCCTTTTTCCTTTCTGCAAAAGTAGCTTTACGCTTTTGTGTAGAGCTAAGTTTAACTAAGAAGGCGAGAAATCATAAATTCAATTGGTAAGAAAACCAAAAATCCTTCTGTTATGAGGACCGTAATTCTCATTTGAAGGCCAGAAATCCATTTGGTAATAGTACCACAATTTTATCCGAAAAGAAGACTTGAAATTCGTATAGTAATAATACCATAATTTTATATAAATAGAAGACCAGAAATCCATCCGGTAGTAATATTAATAATTTCGTCTAAATAAAAGATCAGAAATCCATCTTGTAATAATGTTTATAATTTCCTCTGAATAGAAAACCAGAAATCCACTTAGTAATATTGTTTATTATTTCATCTGAATAGAAGACCAAAAATCCATTCGGTAATAATATTTATAATTTCATCTGAATAGAAGATCAAAAATATATCTGGTAATTTTATATCTCAACTACGTAGGAGATGGGAAATTCGAGCGATTAAGGAGATTCCTGTTACTTACTTGAATAGCTTTGACCAAGAGATTCTTAACTTCTCAAATGTCCATATTTGGCGTTGAGTAATAGATAGTTCTTGTCCCCTCCGTTGATGGTTGTCTTATTTTAGCTTAGTGTTTGATTGGTTGTGCTTTGTTACACTTCTTTTTAGAAGATTGCTTTGATCTGTTCTCAGGACAAAGTCAGACTTGTTTGATTGATTTTCTTTACCCCTTACCACTCTTTAGGTGATGATTTAGGCTTTAATTGAGCCGTTTATTACCTTATACACCTTATCACCTTATTAGTGATGATTAGTCCTCTTATTACCTTATAGTTAATGATTTAGGCTGGTTGGTGTGTTTGGTTAGCCATCTTAGGCAAAACCAAAGACTTACCCATCCACACACTAGGAGGACCTTCGGTCAAGCCTTTTAGGCGGAACAGAAGGTTGGTCGGTGCTTTGACCAGGCCATATTAGGTAAGGACCAAAGGCTTACTCCACCCTCTCTCTAGGAGATGCTCTGGCCAGGCCAAGTAAGTGGAATCGAAGGCTTGTAGTGCTTTGGCCAGATTATCTTAAGCAGGACAAAGGCGTACTCTGACCTCCCTCTAGTAGGTTCTTTGACCAGGCCCTTATGGTAGGATCAAAGTCTTTTCTTGCACCACTTATTACCTTTTTAGGTAATGATACAGGCTTTTCCTTATAGTTCCTTCCTTTCATCTGATTATCAATTCCATTAATCTACTTGTCTCAATCTCTTCGATCCTCCATTGTAGGAAATTATTAACTTAAATGTTCGGCATTTCAAGTTCTTTCTATTATGTTTCCTTCTGGTTGGCACAACTGGTAGGTCCCAAATTGGACCACTTTATGGATAACGAGGGGTTCTTCCTAGTTTGGTCCAAGCGGCCAATCGGTTGGATTTTGGTGTTTACCATAATTTTTCGGAGTATCAGGTCTCATTTTTGGAACGATCTTTTCTTAACCTTGGTATTATAGTATTTTGATATACTCCGATGATGTTCGGCCATATTTGTGGTAGCTTCATCTCTTGGTTCACTAATCAGGTCCAAGGATTCTTTTCCTAGCTCTTGATTAAGATTAAAAGCATATGTAGTTCTTCGGTGAGATGTTATTTAGACTTAGATTAGAAGAATTGCCTCACATCCATATCTCAAAGAAAATGGAGTATGCCCCGTTATCATTTTAGTTGAAGTTCGATATACCCAAAACAAGAGTGGCATTTCTTCTACCCGATTTCCCTTTGTTTTATCCAATCATTTCTTAAGGATAGTTTTTATAGCTTTGTTCGCAGCTTCAATGGCTCATTATTGGCTTTTGGATGGGATATAGACAAAAAACTTTTGATTATTTCATCTAGTCACAGAATCTGATGAATTCCTCATTTTCAAACTGAGTTCCATTATCGGATATTATCTTATAAAGTATCCTTAACTGGGTGACTATGTTTTTAATCACAAATTTTAGCACTTTTCTTGATGTTATGTTTGGTAATGGTTCTGCTTCCGCCCATTTGATGAAGTAATCTATGGTTACTGCTACATATTTAGCTCTACCCTTGGATATATGCAACGATCTAATTATGTCGATCCCCCAGATGTCAAATGGCCATAGGCTTGAGATCGGGCTTAATTCATTTAGTGGCACATGCGGAATTGTTGAAATTCTTTGACCTTATAGCATCTCTTTACATAATATATCACATTGTTGGTCATATAGAGCCAATAAAAACCTTGTCTTATTACCTTTTTGGCCAATTTTATGCCATTTGAATGGTCTCCACAGATCCTTCATGGGCTTATCTCAATAATGTTGTGCCATTTTCTGAGCTAACACATCTCAAGTATAAGAGTGAATATCCTCTTTTGTAACCATTCCTTCCATCATAATAAAAGTTGGAGCTTGGTGTCTTATCTTTCTAGCTTCTCTCTTATCCTTTGGTAGTTTTCCTTCTACCGTTTACTTAACAATAGGCCTCATCCAATTATTCTTAGATTGGTTTCTAATTTCCATATGAATAATTCTTTCCTGAAGGGCATCATTTTCACCCTCTGTTTCATTTCCTTTTTCCAAGTGCGTAAGAGCTTGGGATCTAGTTAATACCACCTCCTTATATTTCGACTCAGGGGCTTTTTCCATAATGTTGGAATTTTGTAGGAAGTCTATTGGCATAATTCGAATTTCGGGTGCTACTCGTAAACAAGCTTGTTTAGCTAAAGAATTAGCTTGGTAATTTTTCCTATAAGCATTTGGTGTATTGAGAAATCTTCAAATTGAGTTAACATCTTCAGTATATTTTTGACATAAAGGATCAATTTGACGTCTTTCATTTGATATGTCAGATTTAGCTAATTTACCATCAATTGAGAATCACTAAAAAATTTGATGCTTGCGATTTTCAAATGAAGGGCTAAGGTAAGTCCCACCACCATTTATTTATACTTAGCTACATTATTGATAGCGGGAAAATACAAGCCCTTGTTCCTTTGAGCCCCCATTAACGAACAATTTCCATTTAGGTTCTAAATCAATCTCCTTTTGCAAATGGTATTTAATAAACATGTGCATTTGTTAAAAAAATCGGACAGGGCATGACCTTTAATCCCCACTTGGGGTTGGAACTCAATATCATATTGGTTAAGCTATATTCCCCATTTCATTAGTCTTTTTGATGCCTCTGGTTTACTAGAAACTTGTTTGAGTGGGAAATTAGTTAAGACCCTGATTAGATATGCTTGAAAGTAGGCCCTTAATTTTCGAGCGATGAAAATTAAACAATATGCCAACTTCTCTATAACTGTATATTTAACCTCTACATCTTTAAGCCTTTTACTAGTATAATATGCCAGAAGTTGAGTTTTAGTTTCCTCTCTTATTAAAACCAAACTTACTACCTTTTTAGAGGCTTCCATGTAGAGATATAAATTCTCCGTCTCTATAGGGCTAGACGGGACGGGGGAGGGCTTTCAAGATGATCTTTCAATTCTTTGAAGGCCATTTGGCAATCTTCTCCCCATTCAAAGATCCATTTTTCTTGATCACAGCAAAGAAATGATTGCACTTATCCATGACCTTGGATATAAATATATTCAAAGCCCATTCTCCTATTCAAGCTCATCACATCTTTGCTTGTCTTTGCAGTTGCCATGTCCTTAATTGCCTTGATTTTGTGAGGGTTGGCGTCAATTCCTCAGGCACCAATGATGTACCCCAAAAATGTTCCAAACTGTATCCTGAAGGAGCACTTTTGCGAATTTAGCTTCATTTTATACCTTTTTATTGTTTGAACCAAAAAAGGAACAAATGCCCAGAAGTTATAGAAGAGAATAAAATATGAAGAAATGAAAATGAGGAAAAAAGAGACACAATCGTTTATAGTGGTTCGGCAAAGTCGGCCTATGTCTACTTTAATATTTTATTGTTGATTTATGATTTGGGGGAAGATGTTCTTGGGACATGGTACAACTCCAAAACTTAGAATTTCAGAAATACAAGAAAATATGAAATACAAGAGCCAGAGCCAAAAAGATCCTAAAATTATGCCATACCTTCCTATTTCTAGAGGTAGGGAGCCAAAAATCTCATCTAAAATATCTCTAAGCCTTTATGCACGAATTTGAATAATTCTCCCAAAATAATAGGCGCCACCTCAACAATATTTGGGAGTCGGTACCGATCCCCAAGTAGGAGTCAGTACCGATCACCAAGTTCACCATTTTTGATGTCTTCGACTTCTTACTTCAGACCGTCTTGTAGTTAGCTTTATGATTCCACAGTTATTTACACCAATATTAGCTTGCTTTTGAGTCCAAATGATGGAGTTGATGGAGAACAAAGTTGTTGTTTGAAGCGTTCATGAAGACAGACAAAGAACTGCATTAATTTAATAAAACGACTTTGGAAATAAGACCTTGGCATCAAGATATACATGTGGGAAGAAGATGGGGTCCACCCAAGTAATATTTGGGAGTCAGTACCGAACCACGAGTAGGATTCGGTTCGACCCTTAACTTGGGGGATCCCATTGTCATGTTGCCTTAGGTTGTCTTGGCTCTGATTTTGTGACTTTGTCTGTATTTGTTTTCTGGACTTTTGGCTTATCTCTTTGGGCTTCCTGCCTTGATAACTCCTAGTTCGATCCATCCAGTCTGTCTGAATATTGCTTGGTTAAATGGCGGATAACACTTGCCCTTCAAAATACATTTCATTTCAAATGTGATGTGCTTTGATTCGAGGCAAAATTGGATTTGAGCAAAGGATTCCACTTTGTTTTGAATGGTCGTTATCATTTCGTGAATCGGTTCTATGAATTGTTATGTCCATATTGATTCGTTGTGACGTTTTGCCAACATCTAGGACTATAAATCAAGAATGTAATCTTGTGATTTGCTATTCCAATACTAATGATTATAGATTGATTCCGTCCATGCGTTCCCCAGGTAAAAATCTGGCTTTCCTTTAATTTTAGTCATCAAACATCGGATATTTACATGTACACATGCCTACATGCACGTTCTTGAGGAGTACGTGTACGTGGTCAGTCACATGTAAATGCATTAACACAACTCTGCATGCATACAAATATTTATATTTGCCAGTTTTTTTTTTAAATTTGGGATTCGATACCGATCCCTGATTTAGGAGTCGGTACTAACTTTGCACTTGGAATAATATCCAATTTTTTGCCTGATACAAGATTGAGAGGCTATATAACTCTTTCTCCTTTCTTTCCTTTACTCACTTTCTCTTTTTTTCCACTGAGCCAATTTCCTTCAGCTCCTGCCATTGACTCTTCCTCGCTCCCAGATCTACCCTGCCTCTATCTTTTCCTTCAACCGCCATCGTCTTTCTCTACCTAACATTGCCTCCACCATCATACTTCATCCGCCTCTCAGATTCTATTCGAACACCTCCACCGATCTCTAGTTCTCGAGAACACAACAACTCTGCTTTTACCTCTAACTTGCATGGCATCAGGTAGGCGAATGATTGAGTTGAACGCAGATATGGAGGCGTGAGTAACTGGACATCGATAAGGAAGGGTGTTGGTGGTTGTGATTCTGGAGTCATCGGGGGATGAAGGAGGAAAGGGAAGTAATCCTTTTAGCCGTGAGGGTAGGTAAGACTCCCATACTAGGCAATTTTTCTCTTTCTCCAAGTGTACAATCAAGTATTATCTTACAGATTCATCATGAACTCCTCTTTCATCTCAAACTACCTCCAGATCGTGGTCAATAACATAAAACTAGTTAGGACGGTTAGCGATGATGATCACATCGAGTGATGCCTGGGACTTGAAAATGAACTGCCATGATTAAAAGCTAAATAATAATCTGAACTACACAGGACTACACAACACAGCAGTAGAATCCACTTTTGCATGGGGGTACGTTTTCTAATTAGCCTTCTAATGTTGGTTATCTATCAATACAAATGGACTAAAGATGTTCCAAACGTCTGGCTACTAAGACTATAGGTGCTTTACCTTTATAATATATCGAATCCGAAGTATAGTAAAGTTCAGTGACAACTTCAAAGGCCCAGCAAACCCCTATCCAGCAAGTGCAGCAACTAAATTTTCCAAATGTTGATCAAAAAATCTAGAGAACTCCAAAGTAAATCTATAGATTTTGAAGAATCTGATTGAGCCGGTGGGTGGTCTAGATGTAGATCCTGCACGTGATACTCTCAAGGATGAAGTCCATTGATTCCATTGCATCAAAAATTAAAGAAGGCCCTCTTCGTAGAATGTGCCAAAAGCGTGGAATGTTGTTAGATGACGTTCTTGTTCCATCCCCAGATCAAATAGCACACAACCCTCCATATGGATATATTATCTTTAATAGTAACATGTGTTTGGAAGGCTTCATTCAACCATTCAACTAGTTCATCGATCGAGTTTTGAATTTCATCAGAATAGATCCTACAGAGCTACATCCAAATAGCTATGCTTTGATCCTTGGCACATATCTAGTTTTTTCTGAACATTTGAATCGAGTTCCTAGCGATGAAGATATCCGGTGTGTGTGTATATATATATATATATATATATATATATATATATATATATATATCTTCAAGAAGGAAAAAGAAAGACCGTCTTTGATTTATTTGGAACCTATAAGGAACTGCAAAGTAGTCTTTGGGACATGGAACAAGCTAAGTAACTTCAAAAGTGAACGGTTCCACATACGCTGCCCACTCAAATTCGCTCATAAATGGATAACTAGCTCTCATTTTTCTATGTGAATTTGTTTTATAATCCACATACTTAGTTTATTTTGCTCTGTTGTATAGATGTCCCTACATGACCAATCAATGATGCACTTTTGGGCGTCGTCGACATTCTTATGGCCATCCCAGTTGACGACAGGAATATAAGAATTCTTATGTCAGATGAGAACCTTCTGTCCTATGGTCTGTTTGAGGAGGGTCACAACACTGGCATAGTTTAGGTCGTTGAGAGTGATGATAACGGTGGTGATGATGATAATGATGATAACAACCCACCCGTAGGAAGCGAAGTCGATCCTGATTTGCCCCCAGTCCAAAGTCTTAGGGATGGAGCTGTAGAAAACATAGAACTAGAATATGAATACGCCAAGGAAGACGAGATTATTAGAGAGAGTGGTGAGGCCGACCAAGCTAACATTGAAGTGGGCCATGGGTCTCATACCGAATAACCCAGTGACGACCCATTGCCTGCACCTAAAAAGAGACTAATCGTGAAAATTTCCAAAGCCCAAACTTCTATCCAGCCTTCACCAGTCATAATTGCAGAGAAGACTCGATATATTCTTTCAACAGGCACGTTCATCGATTTAGGGTCTATCACTATGGAGCTCAGTTTTTTCAATATTGGTAACATCAGCTCGGTGACGTCGATTCCTCAATTTGCTTTGAGGACACCATTCCTGCCAATGTGAAGGAGGTTACTCCATCAGTAAAGCTTCAGTACATGGTCCATCAGGGGGACACTAGGTCACATAATAACATGCGCACTTCACGGCACTTGCACTTGTCCCATATCCTAGCGCGCTCAATCTAATTCTTTCCCATTTTCTTTGTAGGTTCTATGGATAGGAGAAAACGTTCATTCCAATCCCAGGAAGAGAAAGCATATCACATTAAATGGCCTTGGTCGAGCTCATACCATTAAAGTAGTGGCCGAGATTAAGACTCAATCCATCACTCCTACAGTGACAAGGACAACTGGGATAGAGGTAGTTATGATAGGGATCGTCATTCACATGATTCTACTTATAGGCATCTACTAAAATACATATCACTACTTCCAAGAGGTCTGGATATGCAACCAGATCGTCGCATGTAAATTCCACCGACCGGCACTTCTTGAGCTCCACCACCTACCTCAATCCATGTATGGCTGACAAAAATAACTCATTCTAGTAGGTCCTTTGAGCATGGACATCATTAGAGTGGCTATGATACTTTTCATCAGAGGCTTGGTAAAGGAAGAGCTGTTGTTTCGGCTATTACAAAGGAGCAGCAAGTTGACACTACAGGTCAGATGGTCAAGCATAAGAATGAATTGGCTAAAATTTGATTTGATGGAGATACATTTTTGCCAAACTTAAAGATGATTCCTGTTGAAGTCTAATAGAGGACCATCTACTACACAATTGATGTCCACAATCAATATAATGAATGGGCGAAGCTGGTCGAAAAGAATTCAAAAGTTTCAAGAGACAAACTATAGGAGATAGAAAACCAAAAATTCATTAAAGCTGAAAATAAAAGAATCATAGTTGCTCTCGACACTAAGATTGAGAACTCGAGAAAAACCTAAGCCGAAGCAGAGAAGAAGGTTGAGGAACTCAAAGCTGAGAGATCCAAGAAACTCAACGAAATCAAGCAATCACATCATCAGAACCACGAGCTTGTAATGGAAAGGGATGCTGCCAGGAGGAACATGGCTGAATTGAAAATCAAGCTTGAGCGCAAAACTAAGGAAAAAGATGAAGCGTAGAAAATTACTCAGGACACATGCAACGAGCTTGTCACCGTCAGAATAAAGAGTAATGAAGAGCATGTGAAAGCCAAGGACATGGATGCCTTTGCTAAAAGAGAGGTCAAAGCCGTGGTTAAAGGAGAAGTTGAAGCTGAAGAACAATGGGTAGAAGAGCAAATGATGTAGAGATTTGAGCTGCTGATTACTCAACACAATGCCAACGTGCTCAAGTTTTGAAATCTGGAGTGGTTTAGAGAGGATTTCCCTCTAATTCTCACCCATGCCTGGGAGTGGGTTGTTCAGGAAGAGAAAGAACATTTCCAAGTTGGTGAGGTGAACTTGGAGTTGGTGGAGAATGATGTTCTGACGGGTGATGACCTTAAAATCCTCCATGATAACCAGCATCTTATTGCTTCAGAACTTGATACCACTGCTAAAAAAGAATTAGGTGATGGCTTCGGATCTACGCATCATGATGCTATAGCTAGTGAAACTCCTGGGATTCAAGCTGCCCCTCCCCCGTCGATTCCACTGTTGACACTAGATATGATCTAGAGAAGCCCCAAAACTCAAAAACCACTATTCTTTCTCCCATTCTAGAAGGGATTTCCTGTGACACTTCGGCCCATGCGGAGCTTCGGACTAAAGGTAGTATCTCTTTGACTTCTCCAGTATTTCAGGAAGTCGACGTTTCACCGGTTAACGTAGCTAATCTTCTTTCCTTATTTCTCAAGCTTCGGGTCAACCTACCATTGCTCCACTTCACAATAAGGGCTTTAAGTTGGGATTACATGTGCCTGCAACAGAATCAGTGATTGTCGCATCTTCTACAACCATCCTAACTATCCCGGTTGAAGAAGAACCCTACCTTGATGCATAGATGATTGATGCTCTGCTAGAACAAGTATTTGGTGGGACTTTAGCGACCCATGTTGATCAAGAAGTTATAATCACTAGAGTTTCCATAGCTTTTCCAGGTCACATTCTGGGTGACATTGAGCGCTAGCGCCTATTGGTCGTAGTAGTTAAGCTAGAGAAGGAGGAGGTTTATCCCAGTCATCTATCTGTAGCCTCGCCAAGCCAGACCATATTATCACCTATACATATTCCTCTACCTAGAAGTGCTCAGAGCACGACGACGATGTCTTCATAATCCAACCACCACTCCCCTACCTAGGAGCATCCAAAGTGTGCATGCTGGATCTTCACAAAGCACCCTTCCAAAAGCCAAGGAGGAAGAGGAAGAGTGAAAAGGCAAGGAGAAAGCTCGAGCGAAGCTTCCCCCGGTTCCTAGAAGAAACAAAAGAGACACAAGTCGAAGAAGTAGTGATAGGATTATGTTTTGTATATAGACCCTCTCTTAGCTTGAAATAATAGTACTTTTTTGGGTTTCTTCGCCGGTTTTGTGCGGATTTGGCCTTCGCTTTTGCTTTTTAAGTTTAGCGTGAATCATTTGTAGGTAGTTTTCCTGGTTTAGTGTTAATAACAAAGACTTTTTTCTTTGTAAAATCTTTATTAAAATTTGTCTAAGTACTTAAGAAATATGCTTTCCATTTAATGTACATGCGATTTATTTCTTTTAGCGATCATTTTCGGAACACGTCCTTAGTCCATTTATAATTTTCTCACCTTGCACCACCGTTAGATGGTGAATTTTCTATCAGTTAGAAAATCGACAAAAGAATATAATAAAATAACCACAAGAAGATGGTGTACAATTGTAGTACGTATGCGAGTATCGGTCGATCGGCAAGGAAATGAATTAATTTTTGATTCTACTCAATCAAATTAACCAAAGCTTTAGATTGTTTTAACTAAAAGAATGTAAAAACTAACTAGCAAAAGTAAATAAAAATATGGGATTAAGAGGCAATTTAGAGGCAAATCCACTTTCATGCTTTCACATAAATCAACTCAAAATCAATCTATGATCTCTCATTTTAATCTAAGTACAATTAGTGATGTATTTATCATAAGAATGGCCAATTTGTGTTATTAATTAACACAATTTAAACGATCAAACTTAATACAACAACTAAAACCACTATTAAATATCATGAAAATGAATTTGAAACTAAAACAAATCTGTTTTAAGTATGATCTATTTACTATTTTTGATTAGTAACTTAGATCATCAAATTTTGATTCTATTTTTTTCCATGATCCAAATCACTTAGTTAGATGTTAATGCAAATTGTGTTTATGTTTAGTAAGAATAGCCTATTTGTCATGAACAATATAGGCTGTCAAATTCACTAATAAACTTACATCAACATCTAACTATCCATGAAGCATAAAAAAAAGATCATAAATTAGCACATATGTTTAATCTACATGATTTAAAGAGCTTCATTACCCCTAAATTAAAGTGGTTTAGCTTCTCGTTTTTTTATCATTTCAACTCATGTTGATTGCAACATTGAAAAGCAAGGAAAGTAAGAGCTAAAAAGAACCAACAACTTGCTTAATAATAAAACTAAACTAATTGCAATTAGTAGAAAGCTAATCTACTAACATGAAATAGAAGAAAGCACGTAAATAAAAAAGAGCATAAAATAAAATAAAAGCAAGAAAGAAAGAACAAAGAAGAAGAGGCTTAGGAAGCCATTTTATTTCACATTAGTTTTGTGGCTACAACTTGCATAATAAGGTAAGATAATGTAAAACGTCATTACATGAACATAAGAGGTTTATATCTACATGACTAAAACCCTAATCCATTTTTAGGGGACTACCCAAAATTCCCCATAGGAAGTGTGACCTCCAAGTTATAATTGGCATGAAATTAATCCTCCGTTAAATGTGCATGTGCTTTTAATCCCCACTAACATGTGCATTAGCTCTTAATTGTGGTTGATGGTTAGTGGGTAGGTGTGGTCCTTCATGATTTCATAAATTCTTTTATTTCTTCATTCGTTTGTCTTCCAACCTTTGTGCATGCATACATACATGAAAGCTTCTTCATATTTTCTCTCCATTTCCTACAATCGAAAATAAATATGTCCAAGTAAATTTTCTCAAATTAAATCATACCCAAAATCACCATTTTACCCCCCCCCCCCCAAAGGAAGATGAATAAATGATGATTTGAAAACAATTTAAATTTTGGTTTAAACATATAAAAACCCTAATATGCTCATTTATTTAAGTAAAAGTAGATTAAATATGAAAGTAAAAATATGCACTTTTACATGCACATCAATTACCCCACACTTATCTTTTTATTCATCCTCGAATAGACTATAACTATGATAAATCTGTTTTCGTAGGAAACACGATTGCATTGAGCATATTCAACAAGACGTTAAACCTCTAGGTGTCCCTAGTAGGACGAGTGTTGTCTCGTGAAGGTTTTCAATGAATACTACCCATAAAATCCAAATGCAATATACAAAGGTCCTAAATGCAACTACATGATTCAAGTTTCAAAAATATTTACAAATGATGAATTTTCTTTTAAATCGACATGAATTCGTTATATACAAGTTTTGATTATTATAATGAAAATTTCAGTCCTTCACTAATCAAAATGTCCAACAAAAGCTAAGTTATCATTACATTCAACTATACTTTGGCTAATTGTTTCGGGTAAAATAATAGTGCATTGTCACAGTTTGCAAAGTGGCATCTTTATTTCTTTCTATAACAAATCAAATCAGTAAAGTCAAGATAGTGCTTCAATTTCATTTGCTTGCTCTCTCTTATTATTTGAAAAAAATATTGATATTAACCTTTTTTACATACGCTAACTCAGAAAACTGAGGCTAGATATATGACCCATGCACTGCCTTTCGGGCTTACGTGAGGAGGGTACAGAGCGTGGCGAGTGAACACGCAATTGTGTACATCTATCGACTATAGGAATAATTAATGAAAGAATTTTTTTATACATACACCGAACTTAGATATACTGAGGCCAGATATACTGTTTATGCACTATCTTTGAGGCTTATGTGAGAAGTGTACAGAGCGCAGTGAGTGCACACACTTACGTGTGTACGCCTGATTCTAGGTGTTTATTATTTATATAAAAACTTGATTTCTTTTCAATTTTTTTATTTATTTATTTTTTTGAATAAAGAGAGTTTTGCAAAATAAACTTAGCACAACTTAACATCAGTGATTTACTATTTAACTTCTATACTTTAAAATCAACCACTCCTTAAAACAAAGAATAAATTTAGAATATACTTCATACCTATCACCTATGAATTGCCCTATATACTAGTTAAAATAAAGTTGCTTATAATTCAAACTTTTTTCTTATTTGTTAAGACAAGTAATTTCTAAAAATATCCACTTAATGACCAAAATCGTATGCTTATCCTATAGCGTTTCTTCAAAAATAAATCAAAATGCTAAAAAGAAAATTTGTTTGGAGAATTATTTTAAAATTTTGGAGAGAAAATGCGAAAATAAACCATGAAAAATAAAAAATTAACGTGAGACTCCTCCCACACTTAGTTTTGACTGTGCCCCCACATTCAACCCTAGTGAAAGGAGAAAAATAAAATAAAAATAAAAATATGACTTATATTTACATGAAAATGAAACGATTATTATTTACATGACATTAGAAAATAAACCGTTAAAGAGTAAATGAAACGGTCTTCCAAAGGCAAATTCATTTGTCTCGTCAAGTATGAGAGACATAGCTTAAGCACAGAAGACCAAACCATAAAAGATTTCAAAGTTGAATGTTTATTTGGGAAAACAAATATCATTTTATTAAAAATCATATGAGTTGTTTTATTTTTGATCTTTGGGGTAGATAGAACAATTGGTTGAAGTTCAAGTTCATTTTCACTAAATTTAAATTCAAACTCATTATCGAAAAATTCTTTAAATTATTGATTTTAAAATCAAAATCGTGATTTATATCTACCCCTCAAAATTCAACAACTCATCATCGAAAAGTCCAAAAAAATTGTGTTCACTAAGTTCATCTTACTTTTTTGAATTATTCACAAATTCAACGTTTTCAAGATGTAAAGTTATTGTTTGAAATTTGTTTTGGTCAGAAAAAGGAAGATCGAATTTGAAATCGAGTTTCTCACCCTCAAAAGAATTGAGATCCAAATCAATTACCGTACTTTCAACAACTTCATCAAGATCGTTGTTTTCAATTTCAAAATTTTTAATTTGAAAATCATCATTTTTGGTAAAAGATAGAATATCACTTGACTCGTCGCAAGTTGGGATTTGATTTTTTTTCTCGCGTTGTTTCATATATGTTTCAATGCTCAACAAAATCAAATTTATAAATATTAATTTAACAATTTCAATTTGAAATTGTTTGGAGTATAAAAATTCACAATGACTGAGACTATTTCCATTGCCAAAATCATTTAAATAGTTGTTCCATTTTTGTTTTGATACTGAACTTCATTTTGGAGTTCGAAATTGAATTGGCATGGGTTATAATCAAAATTATTTGAAGTTTGAAGTGAATTCATATTTTGGTTATCTTGAAACCTTTGACTTGAGTTATTGCATGGCTATAAATTACGCAAATTATTTATCATTTGATTTCATTGTTCAAGCAAAGACAAAATAGTTTCAATATTATTTTCAAAAGTTGACGGTTTGTCATCATGTTGAAAACTTGTGGTTCAAATTTGAATTGTTTGTACCATAGTTGTTATTAAAATATCCATAAGAGTTTGAACTGAAACTACATGGATTATACCGATTTCCATAACTATTGTAAAATGCTTGTGAGTAGGGAAACTCTGACATTTTCAAAAATGATTTTTCTTATTTTGGATTTTTTTGGAATTTTTTTCTTTATTTATTTTTGTTTATAAGAAAAATGGAAAGAAAACTATTTTACAAACGGAAAAAGATTTTTTTTTTTTTTTGAATTTTTGAATATGTTTAGTTTTTTTGAATTTTTTTGTTTTTATATAAAACTAATTTAAGTAGAAAAATTAAAAAAAATGCTTGTTTTTTATTTTGTTTGAATTTTTTTTCTCTTTTTTTTCAAAGGAAAAGATTTAAAACAATTTTTTAAAATGAACTAAGTTAAGCAAAATGCAAACAAAAATTTTAGTTTTTGATTTTGACTTTTTTCAAATATGCATGAACTAATGCAACTAAATGAATTCAATGACTTAATTACAAATTTTATGTCCTTAGTAGCTCCTAACCCAAAATTGTATAATCGCACTTTGTCTTAATTCAACAAAATAGTTCTTAGCCAGGTAATGGATATGAGTTATCTGTGCACCACGAATCACGGTAACAATGCAGCCGAAGGTTGAAGTATCGTTAGAGACACAATCACTATAATATCTATGAATCACCGTAATATTTATATATGATTATTACTTTGCTGTAAACTAGACACCAAGAAATAAATTGTCGAAAGATGATAACTTGTCAATATGCAATCAAGCCTTAGGTGAGCTCATGACTCCCTTAAGTTCGAAGACTAACGGTTACTATTAGCAAATTCTATGATGAAATGCAATTTGTGGGCCAAGAAATGGGTGATGAAATCCCCCACTTATGTGGATTTGGGTGTTGCCCTTTCCCTACCGACACAAGGCCGGGTTACCACTTCCCGGTAGTAACCCTCAAGATATGACATCCCCGGTCGTAACCAACGTTTATCCGAGCTCTCAGCACCAACAACCACAAAACAATAAGTATGCAGCAACCACATAGGTAAATATTTGGACTCCATACCATGATACCACATTTTATCTAGAAGAGATGGACAAACCCTAGGGACGTGACCCATGCAACCTTGCCGCAAAAAAACGAAAATAAGATGGGATGAATGCAAAACATAAATTAAACGTGACTTAACAATGTAACTATAAATGACATTTGTTTTTGTTTTTGAAATTCTTTCAACCAACAATGCAAAGAAAATAAACACAAGAGATGAAAGCTAAGCAGCAATTATTTTATAAGAAAGCTAAGCAGAGTAGTCAAAAGCAACAATTCCATTTTATTTCCTGCAAATTACAACCTACAAAATTGTTTAACACGAATATTTATAAGACTAAAACAAAAGCAACTTTTTTATCAAGGAAGAAACCAAAAGCAAAAACAACTTGTTTTTTTATATATATTATTTGTTTATTTTTTTAAGAAGAGATAAAACAAAAACAAAGATAAACGAAAGAAAATTTGTGTTGTTTTTTTTTTTTAAAGAAGAGATGAAAACTTAAAAATAAATAAATAAAAAGGCAAAATTAAAATAAAAATACGAAAACAAATACCCAAAAATTTCAACCCGGCCCAATATGTAAACCACCACCCACTTTTATTTTACGTGATTAAGACTTCACTTCACTTCGTAAATTCCCCGAATCAATTCCCAAAATCAATTCTCAAAATCGAAATCAATTCCCAAATTCGCAACCACTAGTTTCGATTTTGGGCTCGTGTTTCTGGTTTAACTATTGAGGAGGTTGTTCGAAGGTGATGAGGTTGGTGATTTGGAGTCGCGGTATTAAGTTGTTGAGCAAAAGAAGATGGTTTCTGTTGGTAAGAAGGATCAGTGAACTAGAGTTGGTAGTTGCGAAGTAGGCATATGGGGTTTTTGAGTGATGAATGGTGAATGGTGAAGTGTGGTTTTGGCTGGATATAGGGTGTTGACAGTATATAGCTATTGTTCAGGTGATGCTGTGGCTGTGGCAGTTGTTTAGAAGATGGTGTGCACAGATGTATGTATGGCTGGACAGTTTTGATGCAGTTATGTCAGTGAGGTGGAAGTGGTGACTGTTATAGGTGATGATGCAGATGGTTCAGGGGTGATAAAGAGGTTTATGTGCATTGAAGTTGATGTAGGCAGTGATTGATGTTTGGCAGTGATGTATGCAGAAAGGAGGTGGTATATAAGATGGTTGTGATAAGTTTGTGATGTGAAGGTATGGAGCAAATCAATGATATGGTGGCAGTGGTTTGGTTTATGGAGATGGCTTGTTGTATGGCTGATTGTGGCAGTGGTTGTAGAAGTATGGCAGATGGTGGTTTTGCAGCAGTTTGTGCTAAGGAGCACTGGTGGCAAGGCAGGGCGTGTGGGTATTTGATGGTAGGGATGATGGCAAGGCAGTTTGTTATGGCAGTATGGATCAGTGGGTGATATATAAACGTTGACAGTGAAGTGGAAGTGGAGACTAGTTTTATATGAATGAAGTAGTTGGCAATTGGTTGGGTTGTAGAGAAACGAGATGATGAAGTTGTTTTGAAATGTATGGAATATTGTTTTGTATGCAGTGGTTATGGTATAGAGATGAGTGTGCAGGGGTGTAAGAAGAAGGCAGATATGGAGGAGGATTTTGATGATGACAGAGGGAGTTTTAGTGGCAGTGTGATGTAGTTTCTGTGCAGGGTAGAGGCAGTTGTAACAGGCAGAGGCAATGTAGACTGTAACAGAGATGTTGAAACTGGTTAATGTTTTAGGTTGTGTGTGGTGGTGGTAGAAGTGGACAAAGAGAATACTTGTGATAAGGCAGTGAGGAGGTGTTGTAAAGGATAAGTTGATATGTGGTTATGGTGGTTGGATGTGCACAGAAAATGCACAGTGCACATACAATTGAATACAGAAGTGTACAGTAGTGGGTGAAGTAATTTGTTGAGTGATGCATACACAGAAATTATTAGAGGTTAGATCAAAGCAATGATTGGTTTAATAAACAGGAGCACGTGTGATGGAAGTTTTGATGGTGAAGGTTGTTTGACAGGGATGGCAGCATGGAGGTTTAGATACGTGATATGGAAGTTTGATGGTTACGATAGTTATGGTCGGGTGATGGTTACGTGCAGTTCAGGTGATGGTTGTGCGGTTGTATTTGGCTAAGGATGAAGGTTGATGGTTGTATGGACAGAGGCTTGTAGGGGTGAGCGTTCGGTTGGTTCGGTTGGTTTTAAGGTAAAAAATGTCAAACCGAACTAAAACTGAAAAAATTCAGAACCGAACCGAACCGAACCAAATTAATTTCGGTTAATTCGGTCGGTAACCGATTTAACCGAACTAGAAAGGTAAGTAAAATAAATTACCATAGATTATTATTCAAATGATCGGTTTACTTAAAGGAAAACATAAATTTATGTTTAGAGAAACTATTTCGAGTACTTTTTTAAGTTTATAAGAAAAATTAACATATTTTCAATAGATAAAATTTGGTTTTTATTACTAAACAAATTATTAATAGTATTACAATGCTATGAATTTGGATAATATAATAAAAGTTCGGTTAATTCGGTTAAACCGATAACCAAAGTAAAATTATTTTACAAACCGAATTAAAACCGATACGATTTCATAACCGAACCGAACCGACCGAAATGAACCGGTTTGGTCGGTTAATTCGGTTTGAACCGAAGATTGCTCACCCCTAGAGGCTTGTACGTAGGCTTGTTTTGTGATCAATGGCACAGTGATTGAATGCAGTGGTCTCTGACAGGTTGAAGTATGTGTAAGGAAGTTGACAATGAGTTGAAGTATGTTGAAATGGTAGAAGTATGCAGTGTGAGGTTGTGTGGGTTGTAGAGGAGTGAATGTGTATTTGCGCAGTTATGCAGGTAGGTGTTTGACAACGGATTTTCTACCGGTTTAAAAAGTCGTCTATAAATTTCAAATTAAAATAATCGCTAGCGCACGGCTTACAAAAGTTAGTACGTGGTGAGTACGGGTCGATCCACAGAGAATTGTTAGATTTTAAAAATCAATTCAATCAAATTATACCAAATGGAGAGGAAAATGTTAACTACAAGCAGACTGAAGCTAAAACTAGAATTAAAATGAGATTAAATACTATGAGATTAGAGAATAATTTAGAGGCAAATCCGCTAACATATTTTTTTAAATCAACAATCAAATAATTTATGATCTCTAGTTTTGATATTAAGTGAAATAATTGTTGTATTTATCATAAGTATGGTTTATTTATGTTATTAATTAACATAACTTAAACCATCAAACTATAATACAACAAATAAACCACTTATAAATTCTCGTGAAAATGAAGCCAAAGCTGTTTTAAGTATAATCTATTTACTATTGTAATTAGTAATATAGATCATCAAATTTTGTTTTTACTTCCATTTCAAAATAAAAAATGAATTAGCAAATGATGATGTAAATTGTGTTTATGTTGAATAAAAATAGCCCATTTTCAAATGCAACATAAGCTATCAAACCCACTTGTATAAACTTATATCAAAATTACTCTCATGAAGCACAAATAGAAGAGATCATAAATCATAAAATATTGAAATTACATAAAATTAGAGAGCTTCATTACCCCTAAATTGAAGGGGTTTTGCTACTATTTGTCTTATCAAATCAACACTTGTAAATTTAAACCTAAAAAGCAAAGAAATGAAACTAAGCAAATGAGGAAAAAGAGATTAACTACTAACTACTTGCATAAAAATTAAAGCTACACTACTTGCATGAATGTAAATCTAAACTATAAATATGAAATGGGAGAAAGCATAAAAATAAACATCAACATAAAGTAATGAAAATCAAGTAGAAAAGAGAAGAGAAAGAGGCTAGAAAGCCATTTTTATTTCATGAAATATTTTATTTACAATTTGCTTGCTAATTTTCTCAAGTAAAATAAGAGAGTAGAAGATCATTTACATGTACATAAGAGGGCTATTTATATATGCACAAAAATCTAATTCAATTTTTAGGTAGCTTTCCAAAATGCCCTTTAGGAAGTGTGGCCACCAAGTAACGATTAGCCACTAATTAATCCATCATTAAATATGCATGAAACTTTAACCTCCACTTAGTTGTCCATTAGCTTCTAATTGTAGATTTAAATAAGTGGGTGATGTCCTCCATGATCATGAGGTCGAATTATTTCTCTCTTCATTCCTTTGTAATCATTCGTGCATGCATGTATCTTCATAAACGCCTTTTTCATATGCATCCGAATTCATATAAAAATCATAAAAAAATATCCAAGTAAAAATTCTCAAATTGATACATGCACAAAAATGACAATTTTGCCCCTTTATGTAGATGAATATATGATAATTTGAAAATAATTGAATTTTGGTTTTGAACATGTTAAAATACCCAAAAATGGCATTTACTAAAATAAAAATAGATAAAATATGCATGTAAATATATGTACATTTACGTGCACATCAGCAGTTTGATATGTTGTTTGGTAGGAGTGTGCAGGTGAATGGTACGTGGTAGTAGTAGGAATGGGGATGTGCACAGAAGTGAGGTGCACAGAGGGGATGTATGTAACTGGTTGGTGTATTTGTGAAGTAATTTTGTTGTATGTGCTAGTAGTTTTTTTGAGTATAGTGGCGTTTTTGTATGCTAGCACGGGGATGCACAGAAGTATGTTGTATTGTTGCACAGTGAAAATATTGAGTATGTGCACAATTTGCAAGCAAGTTGTATGGCAGAAGTATAGGATAAGTTGTATGGCAGAGTTTGCAAGCAAGTTGGTGGTGGTTTTCTGGTTGATGTTTGTAGTAGTGGCGATGTGTATGCAGTTTTGGGGTAGGCAGGGGTAATGGTGGTGAATGAAGTGGTATGCAGCAGTTTGTGGTCTGAGTGAAGTTTTGTATGGACAGAGAAGTGGTGTAAGTGGGATGCTGCTATGGTATGTGTGCAGAGGAGATGAAGGCTATTGTAATAGAGAACTGTAATTGTAATAAAAAATTGAATTGAAAATTTTAAAATAGAGAATGAAATGTAATTTGTAATGTAAATGAAATAAAATATTTTTGTTTTGTTTTGAAATGCATTTTTGTATATTTTTTTATAAATGCAAATGCAAATAGAAAAACAAAAGGCACACGAATCAAATGAAAGCACAAATCACACAACAAACACACAACACGAAATTATCCTTTTTTAAATGCAAATCAATGCACAAAATGAACATACAATAAAATCAAATAAAAAAATAATTCGAAGAATAAAACTAAAATCAAATCTATTTCTCCGGCAATGAAGCTAAAAACTTGTTAGACGATGAATTTTTTATCGGTTAGAAAATCGTCGAAGAAATGTAATAAAAATAACCGCAAGTGCACGACATACTATTGTAGTATGTATGTGAGTATGGATCGATCCGTAGGGAAATAAATTAGTTTTTAATTCTACTCAATTAAATTAAACCAAAGCGTGAGATTGTTTTAACTAAAAGAATGTAAAAACTAACTAGCAAAAGTGAATAAAAATATGAGATTAAAAGACAATTTAGAGACAAATCGACTCTCATACTCCCATTATATCCACACAAAATCAATTTATGATCTCTCGATTTAATCTAAGTAGAATTACTGATGTATTTATCATAAGTATAGTCTATTTGTGTTATTAACTAGCACAACTTAAACCATCAAACTTTAAAACAACAACTAAAACCACAATTAAATATCATGAAAATGAATATGAAACTAAAATAAAATATATTTTATGCATGATCTATTTACTATTTTTGATTAGTAACATAGATCATCAAATTTTGATTCTATTTTAATTCTATGATCAAAATCACTTAGTTAGATGTTAATGTAAATTGTATTTATGTTTGAGTAAGAATAGCCTATTTGTCATAAAAAACATAGGCTACCAAATTCATCGATAAACTTACATCAACATCTAACTATCCATGAAGCATAAAAAGAGGTTATAAATTAGCAAATATGTTGTATCCGCATAATATAGAGAGCTTCATTACCCCTAAACTGAGGGGGTTTAGCTTCTCATTTTTGTTATCGTTTCAAAACATGTAGATTGCAACATTAAAAAGCAAGGAAAGTAAGAGCTAATAAAAAGAACTAATTACTTGTATAATAATAAAACTAAACTAATTGCAATGAAAAGAAAGCTCATCTACTAACATGAAATAGAAGAAAGCATGTAAATAAAAAAGAGCATAAAATAAAATAAATCAAGAAGGAACAAAGAAGAAGAAAAGGCTTAGGAAGCCATTTTATTTCTCGTTAGTTTTTTGGCTACAACTTGCATAATAAAGTGAGATTATGTAAAATTTCATTACATGAACATAAGATGGTTATTTATACACGACTAAAGCCCTAATCCATTTTTAGGGGACTACCCAAAAAAAACCCTTAGGAAGTGTGCCCTCCAAGTTATCATTAGCATGAAATTAATCCTCCATTAAATATGCATTACTTTTAATCCCCACTAACATGTGCATTAGTTCTTAATTGCAGTTCATGGTTAGTGGGTAGGCGAGGTCCTCCACATGAATTCTTTTATTCCCTGATTCATATGTCTTTCAACCTTTGTGCATGCATATATACACGAAAGATTCTTCATATTTGATCTCCATTTCCTGCAATTAAAAATAAAAATGTGCAACTAAATTTTCTCAAATTAAATCTAGAAAATTAACATTTTACCCCCCAAATGAATGTGGATAAATAATGATTTGAAAACAATTTAAATTTTGGTTTAAACATGTAAAATACCCCAATATGTTCATTTATTTAAACAAAAGTAGATTAAATATGAAAGTAAAAATATGCAATTTTACGTGCACATCAACCGCTCCAGTGAATATAAAGAAATCATTAAGATTATCCACTTAAAGTAGCGATTTGATTACCTATTTTCAGGATAAATAGTCCCAATTACACCAAACTCCAGACGCAAACTTAAACCGACTACTTAGAATCGTAGTACATCCTAACCTGGGATGTTCATGCTTCAATCACGCCTAACTTCGAGCGTCGAATAAGAGGTTTTTGGTCAGTGACGAGTGGTCCAGTGGTTTGCAACAAGTGGTTTTTGGTGGGCAAAAATAGTCGATATTTGAAGAAAGTTGAAGGATGAGCTCCGAAGCATTGGGGAAGCTTATGTTTCACATCGCATTAAAATACTGTCGGCAGAAGCTCTAGCAACAAGCTGGATGGAGCTTCTTGTTTTGAATATATTGTTATGCTTATTCTGCAGTGCAACACTATGAAGTCTTGGCATTGTTTGCCACTATTATGAGATAGTTATTCGAGTTTATTTCCATTTTGTATAAACTCTGTTACATTGTTGCATAACTCTATGGATTTGTACTCTGATATTTGAATCACTTAGTTATTAATGTCTCTCATAATTTATATATGTGATGTATATTATATTTTATTCCATGTGACGTGAGATATGTGACGGTTTCTGTGATGTTTTATTTCTTTTAACCCTTAATAATCATCCTATATCAGTCAGGCGTGACGGCAGTGCACTTTAAAGTCATACTGTGTGCCGGTGGTGCAGGGTGATCGTCTCAACTCTTGCACCTGAACTACATTCATTTGAAGCTACATCTACAAACTACTTCCAATGAGGAGTGTTGTTGTATCATCCTCCTCCTCACCATCTCGAGTGGTTTACTCAATGATGAAATCCGCCAATTCCTACACATTTATCGCACTCCTGAGATGGTAAGTGATATCATATTGGTTCAACTCTATGTTCCGCTTTAGCAACCTTCCCAAGGTTTTAGGTCGGTACAACACCATCTTTGAGAGTTGGTCTAAGCACTTTAATTGGATGAGCATGGAAATATGGCTGCGGATTTCTTGATGGAATCAGCAAAAAATATGCTAGTTTTTCCAACTTTAGGTAGCTCTTTTTAGCTCTTGTAAACCACTTGTCGTTGTCGTAGGCCGACCTTTTAATCCTTATCTCCTCACATACAAGCGCTACACCCAATGCCTAAAAAGACACTGCCAATTAGACGAATAGGTTCTCCTTGTCTAGTGGCTTAAATAAGATTGGTGGTGTCTCCATATGCCTCAACAACTACTCGAAGGCATTTTTAGAACCTAGATTCCATTTAATGTTTTTCTTAGCCTTATTAAGGGAATCGAAGATACGTATGCATTTATCCATTGCCTTGAGATGAATCGACTCAAAGCAGCAATATTCCCTTTCAAGATCTGTAGTTTTTTCTTCATAGACACGGTGGTTACATTCCTCCTAGCGTCAGTCGGTTCCCGATTAGCCTCCATGCCCCTGCATTGGCAATAAATCCTAGAAATTTTCCCAATGCTACCCCGAAGGAACATTTCAACAAATTTAACTTCATTCCATACTTTTTTAAAACTTTGATCTTCTTGGAAAGGTCGTCGAAAAGGTTTCACAATACTCATGACTTCATAAGCATGTCATCCACGTACACCTCCTTTGTCCGTCCGATTTGATTCTTAAACATAGAATTTACCAATCTTTGGTAAGTAGCCTCGATGTTTTTCACACCGAACGGCATTACTCGATGGCCAAATCCATTATGAAGCTGGTATTCTCTTGATCTGATATATGTATCGAAATTTGGTTATAACCCGAGTAGGCACACATAAATGAGAGTGACTCTGTCCTATGGTCCCATCCACCAATTGGTCAATTCTGGAGAGTGGAAAGCTATCCTTCGGGCATGCCTTATTCAGATCCAAATAGTAGATACAAGTCTGTCATTTCCCATTTGATTTATTGACCAAGTTGGAATTGGATACCCATCAACAGTATTAAGCATCATGGATAAAGCCATTTTCCATCGGCTTGTCCACATCTTCTTTCAATGCAGTGGATAGCTTTGGACACAGACTGCAACTTTTCTGTTTCATTGGTGTAAACTTTGGATCAACATTAGGGCATGGCACACTATCTTCGACGATATCCCACACATATCTGAATGTATCCAAGCAAATGGGTCCAAATAACCTCAATGAAAATTAACCAATTCCCTCCTCACATTGGTTCTAAGCTAAGATCCAATCTTTAGAACTCGAGTTGGATCATCCATATCTGTCAAAACGTTCAATGTCAGCTCCAACGTTGCCGCCCGCGGTTTCCCTGACTTCTTCCTGGGATCCATACACCTATTGAACCAGTTATGGTGCCCGAGCCAGGGACAGTGTTTTAGTTTCAATGCTTGCAAATAATCGATGCAGAGAGTCTTCTCCACATCCTTGCCTTTATACAGTCACTTTGCTTCCCTTAACTCTATGACATAGTACTCCCTTCTCGCTCTCTAGTCACCTCTTTTTGATCCGACCCCATTCTCTATGGGGAACTTCATCATTAACCACCGAGGAGCCTATGCTATTCTAAAATCTGCAAGGGCCGATCGGCCCAAAAAGGCATTATATTCCATTGATTCATCCACTATAACGAATTTCTAAATCTAGATTATCCTATGATCTCCTTCACCTAACCCAACAGCCAGATCGATCGTCCCGATTATTTCGCTTCGCTTGTAAACCCTTGGATCTTGGTTTTGCAAGCCGTAACCTCCTTCATGTTAATCTTTATTTGATCGAATGTTCTCCTAAATAGTATGTTTATAGAACTTCCTATATCCACCAAGACTAGACATACTATTATCGGACCTATACCTACCTTTATTACCATGGTGTCAAAACTTGGCACTTCGACTTGATCAACATCTCTATTCTTGAACACATCATCCTTCATCAGTCTTTGTTGATAAGTTGGAGCTCCATCTTCTACGGCAAAGCAATCCTCCTATGGTATGCACTTCAGTGAGCTCATGTACCATGCTATTTTGCTCTACCTTTTTACCACTGGATGAAGTCCTCCAGTTATGGTATTGATGACCAATCTTGCATCATTTTTCCTAGGTCCTTCTCTGCTTAGCCAAGGCTGATTCACTTAGTCAGGCAACCCTTTGGGGCTTACCGTTTGACCACCTTCCTATGGCTCTTTAATGTACTACAAGAGTTTACTCTCCTTTTAGTTCATCAGTGAGATCCTTCAAATATTGGCACTCATTCACGTTATCTCTATGGGTTTCATGGAAACGACAGTACTTTCCAGAGCGCCTTTCCTTCTTTGTTGCTTCCCTCCTAAGTGGTTTTTTATATTGTTACATTTCTTGAGTAGTAAGGTATATTTTTTCAATGTATTATTTTGTGATGTATATTCTTCTACTTTCATATTTCTCAAGCATTTCTTGTTTTAGCTGCGCCTACCACCAGGGCCTTGACTCCTTCTCTACTGGTTACAAAAGTTTCCAACATTGACCACAATGTTATTAAAGTTATCTCCAACTTTTTTGATTTCCATAGTGCTCTAGATAACTTCTTTTAACAGTCGATCATCAACTTTCCCCGAAGCTACACTTGCCATTTCCACTCGCAGAAACTGACTAACCTTCTGATCAAACTCCTCCATAATCATAGGTTGCTTCATTTTAGCTATCTACCGAAGTGTATACCTCAGACCAAGGCTATAAATATCATATCCTCATTTGAATTACACATTTCTGTAACAATAATATCAAACTAATTCAAGAACCCTTACAACAACTCCTTAGGTTCTTGAGACAGACTCGATAAGGACATCTCATCCTTAAGTCATGTAGCATGGTGCCAAAACTGCTCCAAGAATTTCCTAGCCAACCCATCAAAAGTCGATGGATCTCAGTGCGATCCTAGTGAACCACGTAATGCAACTCCTTTTAAGAAGTAGGAAAGCACCTACATCGAATAGATTCGATTGCCTTGGGAACAATCCATTTTCCATTATATGATGGCATTGTCGGCATCGTACACTTCTTGGGATACTCTTCCCTTGGAATGTTTTCTTGATGGGTGTTCTACTAGGTGCAGAACCCCAATCCTTGTTCTTTCTACCTTGCTTTCATCGATCAACCACAACCATATCCGTTATTTATTCCTCATTAGCATGGTATTCCAAAGGTTGACTATCATGGGCTATACTAAGTGTTTGGCTCTGCAAAAGTCTTGGTTTTTCCATTGAAGTCTACGCTCTCTAGTTTCTAGGAGATCCACTTCTTTGGTTCCGTTGATATTTGGTTAGTTCTGTACCAGCTATTTGAACCCCGGATCCATTAACTTCGACATCTAGCTCGTAATGATTAACATCATGAGGCAGGTCACCCTTTGAGTTTGACAAGCCCATGGCTTTAGCTGCACACCCCGTATGTCCTTCAACATACCTCTCGATACCGACTAGATTATGGTCGGCACCAAGTGGTCCCCTTTTGGGAGGATCACTCTTACTTCTACCAACAACTCCCTCTAGTGCTCCAACAACTACTTTCTTCTATTTTTGCCTTCTATTTCGCCTATTCTAGCAAGAAACGGATGAATTTTTTTCTTTGGATCCCAAAGGAGAAACTTCCCTCCTAGTCCTCCTAATCTTGTGTGGTTGTTGGGTTAACAGTGTTATGCTGGCATCTATCTTCTCCATTAGAGCCTACTGACTATCTACCAACTTCTGATTAAGTTAACACATCTTCTTCTCAAATCTAACCTAGTGTTTAACTAAAAATTGGTTTAATACCCAAGACATTGCATATGATAGTATTATTCGAAATGGTGCTAATAATACATATGGGCTTTAATATAGCCATCAAATATTCAAATGTTAACGTCATATGTCAAGGGTGGAATATGCAAGTTACACAATTGTGCAATAGTCCATAATTTTTTTTATGAACCAAATCGGCAATTTACGTATACTACAATCCTTTGTTCATATGTTAATGAGCATAATAATCATTACCCAAAGTAATCTTTATTTTGATCAAGCGCTTAAATGGCCTTATTTAAATAGTTAATGCGCGAATCCAAATCCAAGTCCAATTCCAAAGATAAGTTATATGCACGTTTATTCTAATAATAGTCAAAGATAGATATGTCGAAGGCGTAATGCAACGCAAAGTTTATTATCCAAGTCCTTATCTGCAAAAGGTTAAAATTGTGTCAATAAATCCTTAAACCAAATTAGGGTTTATAACTTTGTAATTTAAGAAGCCGAGAAAGAAATGATTTGCTCCTCACATGTAGAAATTGGGTCCATATTTATAAGGGTGGCATCAGTCAGTATGGCTGTCATGTGTCCTTCAATATGTTGTGTGTATTGCTGATATTCGATATCCCTTTGTATTGCTAATATTCGACATCCTTTGTTGTACAGATGACATTTATCATCCTTCTTTATATTTATGACATTCAGCATCCCTGTTTATGTTGATGATATTTGGAATCCTTCTTTGTACAGATTATATGCGGCATCCTTCATAACTATAGACATTCGATATTCTTTATGTTCCTTGAAGTTTGACACTCTTTTCTGCTTGTAAATCTCAAGACCACTTGCCGCTTATGTAGCTTCACAACAATTATAGTTGTAAAGGCTTAATATCTATTGCTTGTTTCATAGATTCCCAATATACCCTCTTCCAGACTACATATTCGATATCTCCTAATGATGCTACACCCCCTTTATTAATTATTCTATTAGAACTTTATTTTGTAGTGGTTCGGCAACTTCCTCTGATTGTCTTCAGGTTCGATATCCTTTGTACCATATTATCTTGATACCTATTGATATTAGACACCACTTTGGGCATGTTATATGCTTAGTACCTTTAGAAATTTTTTGGAGGCACGACACCTCTTCCTCATTACATGCTCGACAACTTCTATAGTTGTTTAAGCTCGATACCTCCTCTTCCTTTATTCAAGCTCTATAACATTTGTAGCTTGACATCCTTAGAGATTCAATATCATAATGTGATATCTTTTCGATTGTTACGATAACCTTCTTGTTGCGCTCATGTTCAATACCTTCTAGGCTGGCCAACTGCTTGGAATTCAATACCTTCAAAGACTCACCATCCCTTCTTAAGCATTCATCATCTTTGATTATAGAGATTTGACATCTCCCTGAAGTTGTTTGGAGTTCAAGAACCCTTATTGAATGCTTGATTGCTTTTCCTTCTTCACACTTGACATGTTGAATTTCGATGTGTTCTTCTTTTGTTCGACACCTTTATTTGTAATAACAATGTCGAAGCTCGATATTTCCCTTGCTTTATGTGTTCAGCGTATCCTACAGCTTGATGACTCCATGTTAGACGCGTGCATTGTTATTTACTTGGAAGTTCAACATATGATCATAAATTTATCTACCCATCGTGCATTTATAGTCATAATATACTTTCTCCAGATGCTTGATATAGGTATTTATAGTAATATTGTCTTCCATTGTTTCCATAATAGTCAGAAAATATATGGATAACACCTGCCCCCCTCCTTGTACGAAACAGACTTTTTACACTTTTGGTTAAAGCCAAGTCTCTTCTCACTTTTCCTAATTTGTATTTCAATAAGATTTAAAATTTAAACCTTGTCCTCTTGAAAGGCAATAAAGTAAATGATGGTAACTTCCATTATTTATTTCTCAAATTGATTATTTTTCTTTGCAAATTACACAGAAATATGTGAAAAGATTTCTTATTGATTTCTCGAAACTTAGTTTTGAAATTCATTTCCTTTTGGAATTAATAGATTTTTAGACGAGCCTTTCAAATTTGGTAAAGACATGAATCAATTTTACCTTTTCCTTTGTGTAAGAGCATCTTTTTATAATTTTGTATAGAGCCAAGTTCAAAAGAAGACCAGCACACCATAAATTCAGCTAGTAAGAGAACCAAGAATCCATTTGTTATAAAGACCGTAATTATCATTTGAAAGCTAGAAATCCATTTGGTAATAATACCACAACTTTATTTGAATAAAAGACAAGAAATCCATTTGGTAATAATACCATAAAATTTAACTAATAGAAGACCTGAAATCCATCTGGTAATAATGTTTATAATTTCGTTTAAATAGAAAACCAGAAATCCATCAGGTAATAATATTTATAATTTCCTCTAAATAAAAGACCATAAATCCATCCGGTAATAATGTTTATTACTTCATCTGAATAGAAGACCAAAAATCCATTTCGTAAAAATGTTTATAATTTCATCTGAATAGAAGAACCAAAATCCATTTGGTAACTTTACATCTCAACTAGATAGGAGACTGGAAATTCAAGCGATAACGGAGATTCCCATTATTTACTTGAATATCTTTGACCAAGAGATTCTTAACTTCTCAAATGTCCATATTTTACACTGAGTAATAGATAGTTCTTGTTCCTTCCTTTGATAGTTGTCTTATTCTTTGCTTACTGTTAGATTGTCGTGCTTCATTACACTTCGTTTTAGGAGATTTCTTTGATCGGTTGTTAGGATGAAGTCGAACTTGTTTGATTGATTTTCTTTACCCCTTATCACTTTTTGGGTGATGATTTAGGCTTTGATTGAGCCCCTTATTAACTTATACGTAATATTAGTCTTTTATTGAGCTTTTTTTACCCCTCAACACCTAATTGGTGATGATTAAGCCCTTTATCACCTTATAGACAATGATTCAGGCTCACTGGTGTGTTTGGTTAGCCATCATAGGCAAAACCAAAGACTTACCCATCCTTACGCTAAGAGGTGTTCCTATCAGGCCTTATTGACGGAACCGAAGGCTGGTCGGTGCATTGACCAGGCCATCTTAAGCAGAACCAAAAGCTTACTCCATCCTCCCTCTAGGAGATGCTCCAAGCAGGCCACGTAGGTGGGACTGAACGCTTGTAGTGCTTTAGGCAAGCCATCTTAGGTGGGACCAAAGGGGTACTCTGACCTCCCTCTAGGAGGTGTTTTAACCAGGCCCTTGTGGCAGGATCAAAGGCTTTTCATTCATCCCTTATTACCTTTTAGGTAATGATTTATGCTTTTCATCATAGTTCCTTTCTTGCATTCGATTACCGACTCAATTGATGTACTTATCTCAATCTCTTTGTTTGAACCGAAAGTTGGCCAAATACCCAAAGATTATATAGAGAAAAAAATTGAAGAAATATAACAGAAATATAAATGAAAACGAGGAAAGAGAAGAGACGCAATTGTTTATAGTGATTCAGCAAAGAAAGGTCTACGTCCACTTTAAGATTTTATTGCTGATTTATAACTTGAGGGCAGAAGATCTTAGGATTGGGCACAACTCTGGCACTTAGCATTTCAAAGTTACTAGAATATAAAAATATTGGAGCTAGAGCCAAAAGATCCTGAAAAATAAGCCCTACCTTCCTATTGTAGGCAGCCTAAAATCTTACATCAAATATCTCCTAGCCGTTAGCCATGATTCAGATCGGTTCTCCATAAAATAATAAATGCCATCTCGGCTAGAGCGGGGAGTCGGTACCAATCCCGAAGTGGGAATCGATACCAATCCCGAAGTGGGAATCGACACCAATCCCCAAATTCGTCATTCTTGGTATCTTCAACCACTCACCTCAAATCGCCTTGTTGATAGCTTCGTGATTCCATAGATGATTGCACCAATATAAGCTCGCTTATGAGTCCAAATAACGAAGTTGAAGGAGAACAAAGTTGTAGTTTCTTGCATCCACTAAGATCAATGGAGAATTGCATTGAATTAACAAATCGACTTTGGAAATAGGCTATTGGCATCAGGATAGGCATGAGGCAGAAGATAGGGTCCACCCAAGCCATATTTGGGAATCGATACCGACCTCTGGGTGGAAGTTGGTACCAATCCCCAACTTGGGGATCCCATTGTTGTTTGTTTTGATTTGTGTTGTTCTAGATTTGGTTTGACTTGCTTGGAGTCCGATCAGGGAAATTTGAGTGTTCGCTTGGGGTGATACCCTAGTTTTTTTATATCTGACCCAAGTCCTAACATGAATTGCTTGTTTGGAGTCAAACCCAAGTATTCCATGTGTTTGACTCGAGTTTTTGGGACTAAGTACCGATACCTAGAGTGGGGGTCGGTACTGACTCATGACTTAGAGCTTTTGCATTGGCTGCCCTGGGACGCGCTTGGAGTTTATTCAAGATTGTCCTACTTTGAGTCAAAACTAAGGATTTTGTGGGTTTGTTTCGAGTCGACCCTTTCAAAAACTTGAATTTCTAAATTTGCAACTAGTTTTGCTCATTTTTTGATTTTTTGTTGCTTTTTGTGATATTTCCAAAGTCCTTAGGTCATTTCTCTGTCATTCACTTGTCAAAGTAGATTGTTAAGTTCTTTCAAATACTACCTAGTAAAAAGGCTTGATAACATTTGCCCCTTAAAGTATATCTTATTGCAAACATGATTTGCTTTGAATCGAGACAAGTTAGGATTGCAGGAATGTGTCTCATTCAGTACCTTGAATTTTCGTTATGCTTCTGTCATGTGGATTTCATGAAGAGTCATATCTCCAACTGTTCGCCGTGATGATTGGTCGATATTTGACATGTAAAAATGGAATGTATTCCCTCTATAATTGTCTGTGATTGATTCCACTGAGCTAGTTGATTGAAATTGTTGATCTCAGTTTTCTAAACTGGTTTATTTTCTGAAAGTCTCAAGTAAGAATTCGATTTCCATTGATTACAGAAATTGCATATTGGGTAAGTCGTTGGCTCCTAAGCATGTTTGCATGCCTATGGGTTGTTGCCGAGTTCTGCTAGATTGTAGCCACAAGTTTTTCTTCGGCAAATCTGATGAAGGGCAGTCATCAAAAAGACTAACACTAGTTGCTGACCGAAGCAATTCCAGCTTGAGTTATCAGTTTGACATCCTATTCTGGGATGTTTGGTTCTAATCTTGCCCCATGTCGTTAGTCAAGAAGTCGAGGAGGCTAAGGATGATGATGAGTTAGATGAAATGGTAAGTGTTGATGATGAGGCTAGCCCTAATTTCATAGATTCAAGTCATAGGTCAATGATCAAATGACTATGATCTTTCCATTCCGTGACATCCTTTCAATTGTAGCCTTAAGTTGTATTGAACACTAGGCATGAGCCATAGTGTTAAGTGGTTGTTGTAACAAACCTAGATTTTGACTATATATTTAAATTTGACTTTATTTCATTTTGAAATTATTTTAATTTTTTTTATTTATTTGTGTGATATCATTTCTAAACATTTTTAAAATGATAATATAATTTTTCCAAAATTTACTGTATTTATTTCCTATTTTTAAAGGCTGTTTTCTAATTTTCTGCCATTTTCTTCATTTTTAAATTTCTTTATTTTATTTTAAATTTGTTTTATTTGTGAAAATTCATCTCTAAATATTTTTACAATAATAATAGAATTTTTCCAAAAATTACTGTGTTGATTTCCTATTTTAAGGGCTGTTTTCCCATTTTCTGCATTAAAATTTTATATTTAAATTAAATTTTAAATATTTATTTTGCGAATATATTTGTATTTTATGTTATTATTTATGTTTAAAAATACTATACAAGCTTATATGAATTTTCTAAAAATTATTTCATTTAACTTCAAATTTTGCTAGTCTAGTTCACTGTTTTAACTATTTTCCTTAATTTTACTTTACATAATTGATAAATATTATATATATTTGTATATTGGTTGAAAATTTCGAAATATTATCTGATATTATTATTATTTCAGCTACACAAATCTATATAAATAATAAAAGGTAAATTGAAAGGGTTTGTGACCTTTTGTTTCCTATGGCTTTTGATTTTCCCACCTTTTCACATTTTAACGTTTCGTTTCACTCAAATGGCCATATCTCTTCATTCTTTCAGCTGCCACCCTCATTTCTCATTCACGTACTTTATTTTTTCTCTCATTTCCTCAAAACTTTCGGCCATAGCTTTTGAAGAAAGTTTGGTAAACTTTATTTCCTTTTTCCATTTGTTTATGCTTGAATTCATGGTTTTTGCACTTGTTCTTCTTCATCATAGGTTCGGCCTTGCTCCTCCACCACCATAGCCGCCTCCACCATCACCACATCAGGTCACCATCTCCTCCAATCCACTGACCAAGCCATGCCATGGTCATCTATGACTAGATCCACCAAAGTTTATGCAAACACTCCACTTGTTCAGCCTAGCCGAACCATTTATGCACATACCCTTCATTTTTCACCTAAACCACCTCCTTGGCCGCCACCACCAGTCCCTCCACCACCTTTGGCCGACACTCCAGACCCCACCTGACCTTCACCTTGTAGGGGCCGAGCCCAATGGTCCTTTGGTTGAGACATGGTTGCACAAAAGCCACTTATTTGCCTTAAACCCTTTGTATTCACACCTTGTAACTTCCACCACTTCACCACGCCCTTAGCCGCCCTTTGCACCACCTTCTCCAGCTCATACCTGAACCAAAACCACTGCCACACCATCTCCTAGCCTCCAGCAGGTCTGGCCATGCCATTTGTACCCTTGCCCGATGCTTGAAATTGCACAAAAATCCACTTGTTTGCCTTGTACTTGTATTTTCATACATAGCAACTTCCATACCTTCACTACCCTTGCTAGGCCGACCATATATGACCCATACCTGACCAAATACACCCCATGGCATTACCTTATCACCCTATAGGCTGAGCATAGTGATGGTGGAAGCAAGTGCAAGTGTTTGATTAATTGTTGTTCCTTAATTTCTAGCATCGTTTATCGTATTTTTGGTCTGAAACCTTATAATTGTTATATTGTTTGTTTGATTTGTATTCAAGGGAATTCATCCTTGGCTCCTCCATTTCGTATCTGTATCGTGCTTTTGTGCTTGTGTAGATCCCGTTGTGCAATTCGTCGTTGTGTCATCAGCTCAAAACAGTGAGTAAATTTCACCAGACTAATATGTACTTATATAGGGATAAACTGACATCACCTGAATCTGTAAATGCATATCATCCTGTTATAACTGCTATATTACATTCATATGAAGTTCACACCTATATTTACACATGTTATACCATATGTTACTGTTATATTATGTTGTTCTGTTATTTTTATCAGTTTATCACACTGCAAGTTCCCTTTAGATTAGAATCACTATGGGTTGAAATGATACATACCCGAACGGACTTTAGAATAGGAGAAAATCGTTATGGGCTGAAATGATAGGCCTGAATGATTTTCAATTATTTTCATTTACTTGGGATTGCGGGTTTGAAATGATCAAACCCGGGTTTTCTTTGTAAATTACGGGTTGAAATGATATATTACCCGTATTCACTTTACCTAAGCTAGAAAATGAAATACAGACCCGTTGTTAAAATATGTTTTTCTAAAAATTTTAAATTATTTTAGAAATGTAAATATTATAATATTTTGATTTAAATTTGATTAAAAATGATTTTTTTAAAGCATTATTGATTTTCTGAAAATTTATAAGTGAAATAAATAAATGGTAAAGTTAGAAAATCTGAAATGTAAGTTATTTTGGAAATTATAATTTGGTGATAAATGGAATTTAAATTAAATATGAAAATATGATAAATTTATGATATTTTGAATTAAATGAATTTAAAATGATTTTATAATATATTAATGATTCTTGAATAAAGTTAAAATGTGAAATGAATGAATATTTATGTTGAAAATTTGAAATATAACTAAAATTGCAAATTTGTGAATTTGGCATAAAAGTGAATTTTAAGTTAAGTAAATAAAAATGAAATTAAGTTATATTTGAAAATTTAAAAATTAAGTGTTATGTTAAATTTAATTTAATGAATTTGAAATTTTATGTTGGACTTTAATAAGTGAATTATTATTAAATTTTGATTTTTGAATGGAGATTTAACTTTATAACATCATGAATATAAGGGTATTTGAATGATTGTTTTAAAAGTGAAATTATATGATTTTATAAGTTAAAAATGATTTAAATAAAAATATAATTTTTTTGTGAAATTATACTGAATATTTGAAGTTAATTAACTGTATTTCTGAAATGCTATTAATTCTAATGTAAATGATAATACAACATTTGTAAATGTTGTAGTTGATAATAATGAACCAAATGGCTAAGTTTAATTAAAGGTTATTATAGCATTTTTGTAAATGCTATAATTATTGAATTTAACTAAGTTTTATTTGAAACTAATGTAACCCTATTACAACCTTTTTAAATGCTATCTTTTATTAAATTGAACTGTTTTGAATGTAACTTTCCGTAGCAATTTCTAAATGCTGCGAAAGTTGAATTTTCATCTGTTTTAATAAATTAAGTGGATAAATGAATTTTGAAAGACTAAAATTTTGTAAATTTAATAATTTAATTATTAAATATAATAACTTCATTTTATGATTTAAAATGAAGTAATTTGTTTCAAAATATAAACTATTTTGAAATGTGTTTTGTAATGATATTTAAATTAAATAAAAATGAATGTGGTTTGGAAGATATTATATTTTGATATTATGAAATGGATTTTGAATGATATTGAATTTTGAAATGATATTTTATTTTGAAGTCAAAAATACCATTTTGAAAGTTTAACCACGGGATGTATTTAATTCATAGTTTAACTGATTCTTAAAGGATGGGCGATCCCAAGCATCCTTTAAGTTATTGTGCATTTCTACTACAGTTCACTTGAGTTAGTTTACATTATACAAGTATATATTGTCCTGACTCGAGTGTTTTGTGTTTTACTTTACGCTCGGGTCAGCCTGAGTATTTACAGCTTAGCTTTGGGTTGCTTTTTGGAGCTAGGAATTGCTGGAGATTCTGCTTGTCTAGTTATCTATCCCTTCAGTTTCAGTTGTTCTATTTCAGCTTTGGTATTGATAAACTGCTATGTAATTGAGATTTCTTTTGTATATTTTTTTCAGACTGATATTATGTATTATGTTTTGAGAGTTTGTTATAGTAGCTTCATGAACTACTATGGTATTTTAATTTCCGCTGCGAGTTATTCTGATATTCTGTGTCTGTGATTCTGTGATTGTATTTCATTTGCTCCAAATTTATTTACAACGCGGTATTTTGAGCAATTCAAGTCCGACATGTGTGGATGCGAATGGCTGAAAATATTGGGTTGTTACAGTTGGTATCAGAGCTTTGGTTTTTAGGCAAACCTTAGCCTGTGGAGCAAAAACTCATTAGAGATAGGGTAAAAATATCCTAGAATGGGTGAAATCAATCTCAGAATCATTTCCTTGTGAGAGAACGTATTTTCGAAGTATAAAATGATTTCTAAATGATTTTTAAAAAAGATTTTTAAAAGATTTTTCAAAGATTATTTTGGTATAAAAATGTTCTTATTTCGAAATCAAGATTTTCTAAACTTCATCTCTTCGGTATCCACCTTGTTAGAAATCTCTTGGTTAAGATTCTTATCGATTAGGATTTCTTGAACTTTGGAACGCTCCTACTTGTTCTGGAATCCAGTCTTGTTTTCCCCATTTTTCCTTTTAATTTTGGAGCATTCATAACTCTACTTCGGAATGACCTCTCTAAGAGCGATGATTCCGTAAATCTTTGAATGATTTGTAAATGGGTGAAACTCCTTTACAGTTGGCATTGATTCACTGAAGATTTTTGTATCCTCGGATGTCGATGCTATCTACCTCCTGCTCTACCCGGATTCTATTCTCTGGCGATCGAAGGTCGATTTGCCTTAGATTTCCGTATTGAATATATTCCTAAAGTCTCGGGTGACCGGTTAAGTTCGCCCGCGATTTATATAGGCTTATCTATCCTTTATTTGGTAATTAAATTATCTCATCTTCGTTTGAGTTTATCTTCAAACTAGAATTCTATTTGATTAGAGTCCCTCTAATTTTGGATCTTTGTTTGTTTGAAATCCTTCCCTGAATCATCCTTTGGAAATTTGTGTTTGGTTGTATTTTGATATTGTGCATACATCGAAATTATTAAGGATGGCCATATTTTTATATATAAAAGTGAAATGTTTTCGATAAGGATTATATACCTTTCAAAAATGAAAATTTGAAATTTCAAAAGAATTTGAAATTTTGAAAATTTTATAAGAACTTGATTTAAACAAAAATGATTTATAACTGAAGGGTTTTGAATTTGAATTTCGAGGAATCGAACTCCGGTGTTTTGAAATCGGTTTTAAGATTTTGGAAAATATATAATAATAATATGATCTAAAGATATTTTTTTCAAATAAGAAATGTTTCAAATGTATTCGAATGAATTTCAAAGATGTTTTTCAAAGTTAATTGAAGTCCAGAACTCACTTATGTCGCTGGAAAATAATTTCGGTGATGAATGCATGCATCATCGACATTGATTTTCGAGTTTCTGAGTGAGGGAGAGGCCATTCTAGTAGCTTTGCTCTGCGAGTGATTTTGTGAAACCAATTTTGATTTCAGATTTCGAAGTATGGTTTGATATTCGAAAGATAGATCCGTATATATATATATATTTGAAAAGATTTAAAGTAAGCCCGTGTTCAGTTCTCGAGTTTCAGATTTTGAAACCTAACTTTTGAAATTGATTTACTGATTTAGTGTTGATTTTCAACTCTTGGATTGAAAATATGACTTCTTCGACTACTTTAAGATTCGAGCACTTCCAAATCAAGGTTAGTTTTTCAAAGCTAATTTTTTTTGAAAGGTATAAGGTATTTGATAAAGAATATAAGTTTAGTTTGTATGTTTCAAGTATGAAATAATATGGTTTTTTTATAAGTTGAAATTGTTTTGTTAAGTAAATAAATAAGACTATTTTGAATTATACTAATATGAAATTTAGTTTTGAAATGTTTTGGATAAAAATTAGTCTTCAAATGTTTGAGAAAATTTTGGTTTTAAATGTTTTAACTTAGTAACATCTTTATAAAACTATTTATTTAACAAGTTGGAATAGATACATAAGTTGTACGTACGTTGTTTTATTCGCATAATTAATTTGATCCAAGTTTGAGTACACAAGTTCGAGGTGAATTACACCATTTCGTGTTAGGATTTTTCATTTGATTCTTGATGGCGAACACTTGATATGGATTTTGGGCTTGATTCTAGAATTCTCTATCATAGTATATGGCTATGCAAGGAGACTGATGGCTTCTAGTCAAGAAACCATATCGAAGTCCGCATTAGGGAAGTCGAATGGACAATACTAGTTCGAAAGCGAACTTGTGTGATCAAGCGAGCGATCGAATGTAATGTTGCGAAATAATGACATATGTAAGTAATAATGAAGTAAAATTTGAGATATATGAAATTATGAAATTTAGTTTTGAAATATGGTATATTTAAGCCTTGAAACATATTTAAGATTTAATAGTTTATTTTGTAAATCAAATCTATATTTGAAATTGATAATATTTGAAATGGTTTCGTTGGAAAAATAAATTGAATTGAAACTGATGGTTTGAATGTAATTAAAATTTGGAAATTTTAGATTTAAGTTTAATTGAATAAATTTGTGAAATGTAAAGAATCAAGGGAATGCATGATTTCTAAATGTTATGATTTTCAAAGTGTAATGATTTCAAGTATTTTAGTTTCGAAAGATTCATAACTTTGAAAGTATTATGACTTTTGAAGTGAATACATGTTTGAAACGGAAATGGATTTATTTGACCAAAATTTTGTTGATTTGGAAATTTGGATTATTTTCTAAACCTATTGTTTTAAGAAATTTTGAAACTGAATATGTATAACTTGAAAGAAATGATTTGGTGACATCATATATGATTTTAAAATTTATTTAATATCGAAATGGTTTAAAATTTAGAACCTGTTTTATTTAATACTTGATTTGGGAGCTATCGAACTTATATAAAAATGATTTGTATAAGTAAACTGTTGAATTGGAACTGTTGATTTGAAAGGGTACCCAAATTTTGAAAAGTGAAATCTTATATAATCGAAATTTATATAAGTGTGATTTGATATACTATTGTTTTGAAAAGTATTTGATTTGAAATGAAATCTTATACATAATGGACTTTATATAAGTATGATATTTGAAAGTGATTTTGAAAGGTACTATATGATACATATTTTCGAAGTAAAGATATGGAAAGTGCCTTCTGCTGTATATCCGCTTTGTGGCCACACTGTGGATTCATTCTATCGATATTATTCTCTCTCTTTGATTTGTGTTTTCCGGATATGATACTCGAGTGTCCATCGAATTCCATGGCGATCTCCATGGTCTTATGATCGCGACTACATAGCGCAACTGCCTGGCTGAGTCTTGCCTAGGGGTACGGATTGTTTCCTGAGGGATCCAGGCATAACCATTGTGTATCCTGCAATCTGTGTAGGTCGCGAAGAGTAGCGCAAGTGCCTGGCTGAGTCTTGCCTAGGGGTACGGATTGTTTCCTGGGGGATCCAGGCGTAACCATTGTGTATCCTGCATTCTACTCGTCATCATGGCGTAACTCGCAGGGCTGAGAAAGCTTACGGATACGGATTGTTTCCTGGGGGATCCAGGCGTAACCATTGTGTATCTGCGATCCATGGTTAGACAACTGTTTCGGTTTGGTTGATTTGTTTGGATTGTACTTTCCATATCTGTTTTTAAAAGTGTTTTCATTATTTTCACTGGGTGTTGAAACAAGTATACTAAGTACTTGGAGAATTCTAGCTTTGCGCCTGATCAACGCATAGCCAGAGTCTGCAGGAACGAAAGTAAACTTGTTAAGACATCGAGTTATAAAAGTATTTTGATAAAGTACTATATAAAGAATATTTTGATCAGTTATTTTCCCTTCTAAAAATTTAAAATGTTTTAAATATTGTTTACTTTGAACCATCAGATTTGAATCAAATGACTATTCATCATACACAAAAAAAAAAATTGAAATGTATAATGGTTCAGATAATGGTTCATCCTTGTCTTTCAACCTGCTTTACCTCCTAGCTATTTTTTTTCCCTACCTTCTTTCGGGGATGCATTCCAACCTATTGCTCTTTCTTGTTGTTTCTCCGCTTCCTTCCTTTTCGAGGACGAAAAGATTTGAGTGGGGGAGAGTGTAACAACCCTAGATTTTGATTATATATTTAAATTTGACTTTATTTCATTTTGAAATTATTTTAATTTTTTTTATTTATTTTTGTGATATCATTTCTAAACATTTTAAAAATGATAATATAATTTTTCCAAAATTTACTGTATTTATTTCCTATTTTTAAAGGCTGTTTTCTAATTTTCTGCCATTTTCTTCATTTTTAAATTTCTTTATTTTATTTTAAATTTTTTTTATTTGTGAAAATTCATCTCTAAATATTTTTACAATAATAATAGAATTTTTCCAAAAATTACTGTGTTGATTTCCTATTTTTAAGGGTTGTTTTCCCATTTTCTGCTATTTTCTGCATTAAAATTTTATATTTAAATTAAATTTTAAATATTTATTTTGTGAATATATTTGTATTTTATGTTATTATTTATGTTTAAAAATACTTTACAAGCTTATATGAATTTTCTAAAAATTATTTCATTTAACTTCAAATTTTGCTAGTCTAGTTCACTGTTTTAACTATTTTCCTTAATTTTACTTTACATAATTGATAAATATTATATATATTTGTATATTGGTTGAAAATTTCGAAATATTATCTGATATTATTATTATTTCAGCTACATAAATCTATATAAATAATAAAAGGTAAATTGAAAGGGTTTGTGACCTTTTGTTTCCTATGGCTTTTGATTTTCCCACCTTTTCACATTTTAACGTTTCTTTTAACTCAAATGGCCATATCTCTTCATTCTTTCAGCTCCCACCCTCATTTCTCATTCACGTACTTTATTTTTTCTCTCATTTCCTCAAAAAATTTCGGCCATAGCTTTTGAAGAAAGTTTGGTAAACTTTATTTCCTTTTTCCATTTGTTTATGCTTGAATTCATGGTTTTTGCACTTGTTCTTCTTCATCATAGGTTCGGCCTTGCTCCTCCACCACCATAGCCGCCTCCACCATCACCACATCAGGTCACCATCTCCTCCAGCCCACTGACCAAGCCATTCCATGGTCATCTATGACTAGATCCACCAAAGTTTATGCAAACACTCCACTTGTTCAGCCTAGCCGAACCATTTATGCACATACCCTTCATTTTTCACCTAAATCACCTCCTTGGCCGCCGCCACCAGTCCCTCCACCACCTTTGGCCGACACTCCAGACCCCACCCGACCTTCACCTTGTAGGGGCCGAGCCCAATGGTCCTTTGGTTGAGCCATGGTTGCACAAAAGCCACTTATTTGCCTTAAACCCTTTGTATTCACACCTTGTAACTTCCACCACTTCACCACACCCTTAGCTGCCCTTTGCACCACCTTCTCCAGCTCATACCTAAACCAAAACCACTGCCACACCATCTCCTAGCCTCCAGCAGGTCTGGCCATGCCATTTGTACCCTTGCCCGATGCTTGAAATTGCACAAAAATCCACTTGTTTGCCTTGTACTTGTATTTTCATACATAGCAACTTCCATACCTTCACTACCCTTGCTAGGCCGACCATATATGACCCATACCTGACCAAATACACCCCATGGCAGTACCTTATCACCCTATAGGCTGAGCATAGTGATGGTGGAAGCAAGTGCAAGTGTTTGATTAATTGTTGTTCCTTAATTTCTAGCATCGTTTATCGTATTTTTGGTCTGAAACCTTATAATTGTTATATTGTTTGTTTGATTTGTATTCAAGGGAATTAATCCTTGGCTCCTCCATTTCGTATCTGTATCGTGCTTTTGTGCTTGTGTAGATCCCGTTGTGCAATTCGTCGTTGTGTCATCAGCTCAAAACAGTGAGTAAATCTCACCAGACTAATATGTACTTATATAGGGATAAACTAACATCACCTGAATCTGTAAATGCATATCATCCTGTTATAGCTTCTATATTACATTCATATGAAGTTCACACCTATATTTACACATGTTATACCATATGTTACTGTTATATTATGTTGTTCTGTTATTTTTATCAGTTTATCACACTGCAAGTTCCCTTTAGATTAGAATCACTATGGGTTGAAATGATACATACCCGAACGGACTTTAGAATAGGAGAAAATCGTTATGGGCTGAAATGATAGGCTTGAATGATTTTCAATTATTTTCATTTACTTGGAATTGCGGGTTTGAAATGATCAAACCCGGTTTTTCTTTGTAAATTACGGGTTGAAATGATATATTACCCGTATTCACTTTACCTAAGCTAGAAAATGAAATACAGACCCGTTGTTAAAATATATTTTTCTAAAAATTTTAAATTATTTTAGAAATGTAAATATTATAATATTTTGATTTAAATTTGATTAAAAATGATTTTTTTTAAAGCATTATTGATTTTCTGAAAATTTATAAGTGAAATAAATAAATGGTAAAGTTAGAAAATCTGAAATGTAAGTTATTTTGGAAATTATAATTTGGTGATAAATGGAATTTAAATTAAATATGAAAATATGATAAATTTATGATATTTTGAATTAAATGAATTTAAAATGATTTAATAATATATTAATGATTCTTGAATAAAGTTAAAATGTGAAATGAATGAATATTTATGTTGAAAATTTGAAATATAACTAAAATTGCAAATTTGTGAATTTGGCATAAAAGTGAATTTTAAGTTAAGTAAATAAAAATGAAATTAAGTTATATTTGAAAATTTAAAAATTAAGTGTTATGTTAAATTTAATTTAATGAATTTGAAATTTTATGTTGGACTTTAATAAGTGAATTATTATTAAATTTTGATTTTTGAATGGAGATTTAACTTTATAACATCATGAATATAAGGGTATTTGAATGATTGTTTTAAAAGTGAAATTATATGATTTTATAGGTTAAAAATGATTTAAATAAAAATATAATTTTTTTGTGAAATTATACTGAATATTTGAAGTTAATTAACTGTATTTTTGAAATGCTATTAATTCTAATGTAAATGATAATACAACATTTGTAAATGTTGTAGTTGATAATAATGAACCAAATGGCTAAGTTTAATTAAAGGTTATTATAGCATTTTTGTAAATGCTATAATTATTGAATTTAACTAAGTTTTATTTGAAACTAATGTAACCCTATTACAACCTTTTTAAATGCTATCTTTTATTAAATTGAACTGTTTTGAATGTAACTTTCCGTAGCAATTTCTAAATGCTGCGAAAGTTGAATTTTCATCTGTTTTAATAAATTAAGTGGATAAATGAATTTTGAAAGACTAAAATTTTGTAAATTTAATAATTTAATTATTAAATATAATAACTTCATTTTATGATTTAAAATGAAGTAATTTGTTGCAAAATATAAACTATTTTGAAATGTGTTTTGTAATGATATTTAAATTAAATAAAAATGAATGTGGTTTGGAAGATATTATATTTTGATATTATGAAATGGATTTTGAATGATATTGAATTTTGAAATGATATTTTATTTTGAAGTCAAAAATACCATTTTGAAAGTTTAACCACGGGATGTATTTAATTCATAGTTTAACTGATTCTTAAAGGATGGGCGATCCCAAGCATCCTTTAAGTTATTGTGCATTTCTACTACAGTTCACTTGAGTTAGTTTACATTATACAAGTATATATTGTCCTGACTCGAGTGTTTTGTGTTTTACTTTACGCTCGGGTCAGCCTGAGTATTTACAGCTTAGCTTTGGGTTGCTTTTTGGAGCTAGGAATTGCTGGAGATTCTGCTTGTCTAGTTATCTATCCCTTCAGTTTCAGTTGTTCTATTTCAGCTTTGGTATTGATAAACTGCTATGTAATTGAGATTTCTATTGTATATGTTTTTCAGACTGATATTATGTATTATGTTTTGAGAGTTTGTTATAGTAGCTTCATGAACTACTATGGTATTTTAATTTCCGCTGCGAGTTATTCTGATATTCTGTGTCTGTGATTCTGTGATTGTATTTCATTTGCTCCAAATTTATTTACAACGCGGTATTTTGAGCAATTCAAGTCCTACATGTGCGGATGCGAATGGCTGAAAATATCGGGTTGTTACAGTTGTGTTCAGCTATAAGATGATGATGTTCCTCTACCCCCAATTTAAGGTCAACGGGATTAGTGCATGAACGGTAAAGTCTCGTTCTTATGTAGTGATACTCTTCCACATCGTGTCTAGGGACCAAGTCGATGAATGTGCAGTCGGGTCACAAAGATCCAGAGTTTGTGCTCCCTTTGTTGGATCAAAGGTAAGAGTAGGTGAATGAATGGTCAAGTCACATTCATTTCATGTTTGTTTTTAGGTGAAGCCATGAAAAATAGAGTTGATGTATGAATGGTTGGATCACGTTCGTCCTAGTTAGACGGTCATGTCACATACATTTTGGATATGAACTTTCCCTTGTTGGTCAAGGGTTGGAGCTAGGAGATGGACGGTCGGATCACATCCGCTCCAAGGTTAATGATGGACGGTTGGGTCATGCCCATCTTAAGTGTGGTACTGCTCCTATTGGGTCAAGTGAAAGAGTTAAGTTGATGGATGGTCAGTCATATCCATTTTGGTTTGAACTCTTCCTATCGATTCAAAGGAAAGATTTTAGAGATGGATGGTCAGTCACATCCGCTCATTGTTGGTTATGCTTCCACTTTTAGGTTAAGGGAAAGAGTTAGGAGATGGATGGTCAGTCACATCCATCTCGGATTATGTTTCGTGCCCCCTCCACCCATCGCGTCAAAGGAAATAACTAAGTTGACGGATGGTCGGTCACATCCAATCCGGTTTGAACTCTCCATGTTGGTTCAAGGGAAAGATTTTAGAGATGGATGGTCAGTCACGTTCGCTCATTTTTTGGTTATGCTCCCCTGCCGGATCAAGGGAAAGAGTTAGGAGATAGACTATCAGTAACAACCATCTCGGATTATGTTTCGTTCCCCATATCAAATCGAGGGAAAGATCGATGAGATGGTTGGTTAGTCACATCCATCTCGGATTATGTTTTGGGCGCCTCTGTCGGGTCAAAGGAAAAAGTTAGGAGATGGACGGTCAGTCACATTGATCTCGGATTATGTTTCGGGCCTTATATGGAAGGAAAGGGGTTATGCATGGATGGCCTTGTCACGTCCATGTTGGATTGGATTTCAAGCCCGCTAAGCTTCAGGCAGGGCATAGGTGTTTTGGAATAAATTTTGAGCATGAATTTAAGAGTGGATGGTCAAGTCAAATCCACTTTGAATCACGGTCTTGCCCTCGAGTCGGTGGCAAGAGTTGGCTAAGGAGCGGTTGAATCACACTTCTCATCTTGATAGAGCTATAAAGGTAGGACCATGGAGATTTGGTGGGCACCTATCTCTGGGTACCTGCATTGTTCATATGAAGTTTCATTTGAGTTATTCGCGTTCCATGACTCTTATGGCATGCAAAGACAAAATCACATGATTGGAAAGAAAATTCATTGGAAAAAGAAAATAACAGAGTTTGTCTTATGAAACAGTTCACATCAAATAAAAAAAAGATTGTTGTAGGATGAAATGAAATCGTCATGCTTGCCATTCAGTTTTGCTCTAGATCTTCTCAGTTGGATGATCACCATTTACGGTCTAGTCTATAACCAATCTTCCCTCAGGCCGTCGAGATCCGTTAGCACTAGGAGTAGTATGTACTCACTGGGGTTTGAACGTCCTCTGCCTGCTATCCTGTAGGGCTTTCATAAATTATTGACGCCTTTTATTCAGGATCAGCTCTTTGATTATATATCGGAAGTGTCTGCATTCATTTATGTTGTGACTATGGGTCATATGAAATCTATAGAATTTTCCAGATCTCCTCTAGCTTTCAATCGATTCTCTAAGGCCAGGTTTCCCATATTGCTCCAAGTCGTGAGTGGTTAAGTATATGTTTCCAGTCAAATCATTTAAGGGGTGTCAGTGTCAAATCTAGGGACTCTTGGTCGTCTCCTAGAATCTGGATCTCATCTGTGGCCCCTTTATGGCCCTTGTTCTGATCATTGCTCTTGCTCTTAACATTCACAACCATGCTCTCGAAAATCGCTTCAAAATGTCTAACGGCAATGTTGCTTTGAATTCCTTCGGCCTGATAGCCTATTCTATCTCCTTGTTTAGTCCATAAAGCTTTCTCCTTGTGCAAGTACTGGGCCATCTTGTTGTAAAAGCAATCCAAAGTAGAGGGAGGCTTCCTTGATAACCGTTCTTTGAAATTCGTATCAAGGTCGATCCCCCTGATCAAATCCATCAATATGACATGCTCCTGAGATTTGTTCACCTTAGTAACTGCGGTATTGAATCTCTATAGAAAATCCTTAAGTGCCTTGCCCGGTCCTTGGAATAAGTTAAATAAAGATATGACATCCTTGGGGCAAGTCGTATGCATCCTGAATTGCTCAATAATTTCCTTTCCAGTCTGTCAAATGATGAAATAGACTATGGTGGTAGTCGAGTGAACCACGTGGTCACCATCCTTCTAGGGAAATAGTAAAGCATTTACATTTGACGGCATCTGTGGCCCTAGTATAATCCATGTTCCATTTGTATTTCATGATGTGTTGTTTAGGATCTACCGTTCCTATGTATAAGGGTGTTGTCGGCATGTTGAATCTCTGTAGGTATTCTTCATGTAAAATAGCATCTGTGAAAGGATTCCAGGTAGGGGAAGTGCCCTGGTTATCGTCAGTTTAATCCTGGCTTTCTCACACAAGCCTACGTACCATCTTAGGCAAGTTTAGCTCCTAAGAACCCGCTGGGTTGCATTAGTCGTAATCTATTCCTTATGCTTGGTTCTTGCCACATTGTCTCGGCTCTTATAGCTCTGAAGGAATCTTCCTAGCAACTCAATGCTCATTCCTTGGAGGAAATTCAGCAGCAAAATATCGACTTCCGATGCCCCGGTCAATCGTAGTATGCTTTGCTGCATGTTGTCTCTAAGTCGACGACCTGAACCCTGGTGAACTAGTTCCACACTGACCCCACAAGTGGGATCGATACCGACACCCAACATGGGATCAATACTAGGTCCCACGCCTTGGTTGGCGTCGGTTATCAGCTCTTGCTATGAAGTCCTAGATTTATGTGCATCCGTCTGTTGCATTCTGGTTCTTTGGAGATTGCTAGACGATGAGGAACTTTTTGATTTCGAGTATGGAGGTGTTGGCTCTCTCCTAGTCCTTCTGCGTCCAATGTTCAGCTGGTTTATCAAGCTCCTATTCTCCTGGATTTAATGGTTCAACTCTGCATTGTTGTCTTGTAGTACTTTCATAATCCTTTCAAAGTCAATCCTGATGATGAGGTTTGAGGGATTCTGGGTATCCATGGGATCCCGCTATAAAGCTTCATCTAGATTTTGATGGTCAACTTTCTCTGTTCGATTGGTAGCTTTTGAAGAGGCAACCACTTTGTCTTTCATGGGGGCCATTGAAGATAGCTTCCTATATGCTTTATCCAACTCTGAGTGGTAGGAAAACTAGTTAAGGAGGAATTAGATCTCCTCCTTGGATTTTAGGCAATACAATAGTAGACACAGATCCAATTTGCCTGAGAGTCGGTTTCTCAGCGAAAACACCAAAATATTTGAAACAAAAGTTGGCCAAATACCCAAAGATGATATAGAACAAAAGTGAAGAAATACAGAAATATAAATGAAAAGGAGGAAAAAAAGAGACAATGTCGTTTATAGTGGTTCGGCAAAGCAAGGCATACATCCATATTAAAATTTTATTGTTGATTTACAACTTAGGGGCAGAAATTCTTGGAACGCGGTACAACTCCAGCACCTAGAATTTCAGAGTTACAGGAATCTAATAGATAATGGAACTAAAGCCAAAGATCCTGTAAAATGAGCCCTGCCTTCCTATTTATAGAGGTAGGGAGCCTAAATTCTCACACCAAATATCTCCTGCCGTTAGCAATGATTTATACCAGTTTTCCTTAAAATAATAGATGCCACTTCCACAAGTGCTGGGAGTCAGTATGGATCACCAAGCTGAAGTCGGTACCGATCCCCAAATTCATCATTCTTTTTGTCTTCAACCCCTTACCTCAGATCGCCTTGTAGTTTGCTTCATGATTTCATAGTTGTTTGCACTAATATAAGCTTGCTTTTGAGTCCAAATGATGGAGTTGAAGGAGAACAAAGTTATAGTTTCAATCATCCATGAAGATCGATGGAGAATTGCATTAAATCAACAAATCGACTTTGGAAATAGGTTATTGATATCAAGATAAGCATGTAGGATGAAGATGGGGTCTACCTAAGCCATATTCTAGAGTCAGTACCGATCCCCAAGTGGGAGTCGGTGCCGATCCCTAGGTGGGAGTCCGTACCGATCCCCGACTTGGGGAACCTATTGTTGTGTTTTCTTGATTTGTGTTGTTTTGGATTTGGTTGTACTTGCTTGGAATCCGACCTGATAAATTTTAGCGTTTGCTTGAGGCCACAGCCTAGTTTTTTGTGTGTCTAACCTGAGTCCTATCATGAGTACGCTTGCTTAAAGCTGGACCTGAGTTTTCCATGTGTCTGACCCGAGTCCTAGCATGAGTTCGCTTGCATGGGTTGCTCTGGGCCGTGCTTGGAGTTTATTCAAGATCGTATCGCTTTGAGTCAGACCTGAGGAACTTGTGGTTTTGCTTTGGGTCAACCCTTCCAAAAAACATGAATTTCCAAATTTTCTACTTTTTTCGCCCATTTTTCGATATTTCTTTTATCTTGGAATTTTTATGATATTCCCATAGTCCTTGGGTATATTCTTCGTATTCGCTCATCCAAGTCAATTGTTTAAATCTGTTCATACACTACTTGGTTAAAAGGCTAGATAACACTATTTGTTCCTTCAATATAGGAAAACATGGTCTTAAATGTTCAGCATTCCAGGTTCTTGCTATTGCATTGCCATCATGTCGGCAAAGCCAGTAGGTCCCCAGTTGGATCATTTTATGGATAACAAATAGTCCTTCCTAGTTTGGCCTAAGTGGCTCATCCATTGGATTTTTGGTATTTTCCATAACTTTTCAGAGTACCAGGTCTCCTTTTTGGAACTATCTTTCCTTAACCTTGGTGTTATGGTATTTTGATATCCTCCGCAAATATTCGGCCATCTGTATGGTGGATTCATCTCTTAATTTATTAATCAGGTTCAAGGATTCTTTTCTTAGCTCTTGATTAATGTTAAAAGCATATGCAATTCTTTGGTGAGACGGTATCTTGACTGTGATTAAAGCATGCCAACATCAATATCTCAAAGAGAATGAAGTATGTCCCGTCGCTGTTTTTGCAGACGTTCGGTATGCCCAAAACCCGAGTGGCAATTCTTATCCCTAATTTTCCTTTGCTTTATCCAGACGTTTCTTAAGGATAGTTTTAATAGTTTTGTTGGTAGTTTCAAGGGCTCCATTGGCCTTTAGATGGGCTACAGATGAAAAACTTTTGATTATTCCATTCTTCCTATAGAATCTAGTGAGTTCTCACTTTCAAACTTAGTTTCATTATCTGATATTACCTTACGTAGTATCCCAAACTGGATGACTGTTTTTAATCACAAATTTTAGCACTTTTCCTGATGTTATATTTGGTAATGGTTCTCCTTCCACCTATTTGATAAATTAATCTATGGTTACTATTGCATACTTAGCTCCATCCCTGGATGTAGGTAATGATTCAATTAAGTCGATCCCCCAGATGTCACATGGCCATAGGCTTGAGATCGAGGTTAATTCATTTGGTAGCATATGCGGAATCGTTCAAACTCTTTGACATATCTAACATCTTTTTACATAATATATCGCATTGCTGGTCATATAGGGCCAATAAAATCCTTGTCTTGTGACATTTTAAGCCAATTTTATGCCATTTGAATTGTCTCTATAGAATCCTTCATGGGCTTGTCTTAAAAATTTTGTGCCATTTTCTGAGCTAACGCATCTCAAGTATAGGAGCGAATATCCTCTTTTGTAAAGCATTCCTTCGATTGTAATAAAAGTTAGTGCTTGGTTTCTTATCTTTCTAGCTTCTCTTTTATCCTCTGGTAGTTTTTCTTCTACATGTACTGAACGATAGGCATCATCCATTTATTCTTATATTGGTTGCTTATCTCCATATGAATAACTCTTTCCTAAAGGGCATCATTTCCACCCCATGTTTTTTTTTCCTTTTTCCAAGTGCGTAAGAGCTAGGGATGTAGTTAATACCATCGCCTGATTTTTCGGCTTGGGGTTTTTTTCCTCGGTGCTGAGATTTTGTTGGAAGCCCATTGGCATAATTCAAGTTTCTGGTGCTCCTGGTAAATTAGATAGCTTGGCTAAAGAGTTAACTTGAGAATTTTCCCTATAGGCACTTGGTGTATTGAGAAACCATCAAGTTTAGTTAACATCTTTGGTATCTTTTTGAAGTAAAGGATCAATTTGGCATCTTTCGTATGATATGTTTGATTTAGCTGCTTTATCATCAATTGAGAATTACTAAAAATTACGATCCTTAGGATTTTCATTTGAAGGGCTAAGGTAAGTCCCACCACATTGATTCATACTCAACTACATTATTGGTAGTGGAAAAATTCAATTTCATTGCGTAATGCAATCAGTATCCATCAGGGTTAACGATCACGTATCTTACGCCGGCCCCTTGTTCATTTGAGGCCCCATCAACAAATAATTTCCATTTAGGTTTTAAATCCTTCTCCCTTTCCAAATGTTCTTTAATGAAATATATGTGTCATTTGTTAACAAAATCGGCCAGGGCTTGACCTTTAATCCTCACTTAGGGTTGGAACTTAATGTCATATTGGTTAAGCTTTATTCCCCATTCCATTAGACTTTCCGATGCCTCTAGTTTACTGAAAATTGATTTGAGTGGAAAACTAGTTAAGACCTTGATTGGGTGAACCTGAAAGTAGGCCTTAATTTTCGAGCGATGAATATTAAACAATATGTCAACTTCTCTATAACTAGATATTTAATCTCTGCATCTTTAAGCCTTTTACTAGTATAATATACTCGAATTGAGTTTTATTTTCCTCTCTTATTAAAATTATTGCATGTTTGGAGACCACCATGTAGAGATATAAATTCTCCGTCTCCATAGGGCTAGATAGGATTGGGGGTTTTGAAGATGATCTTTAAAACATTTGAAGGCCTTTTGGCAATCTGCTCCCGATTTAAAGTTCCTCTTATTCTTGATCACATCAAAGAAGGGGATGCTCTTATCAGTGGCCTTGGATATAAATATATTCAAAGCTATTATTCTCCCATTCTAGCTATCACATCTTTGCTTGTCTTTGGCTTTGCCATATCCCTAATTGCCTTGATTTGGTGAGGGTTGGCTTCAATTCTTCGAGCAATGACAATGTATCCTAGAAGCTTTACAAATTGTATCCTGAAGGGGCACTTTTGTGGTTTTAGTTTCATTTTGCATTTTCTTAGTGTTCGAGCCAAAAATGAAATAAACGCCCAGAAGTTATAAAAGAGAACAAAATATGAAGATATATAAATGAAAATGAGAAAAAAGAGACATAATCATTTATAGTGGTCTGGCGAAGCTTGGTCTACTTCAACTTTAATATTTTATTGATGATTTATGACTTAAAGGAAGAAGTTCTTGAGGCTCGGTACAACTCCAACACTTAGAATTTCAAAAGTACAAGAACATATGAAATACAAGAGCTAGAGCCGAAAAGATCCTGAAAATGAGCCATACCTTCCTATTTATAGAGGTAGGGAGTCTAAAATCTCATCAAAAATAACTCCAAGCCATTGTACACGAATTTGACCAATTTTTCCAAAATAATAGGTGCTACCTCAATAATATCTAGGGATGGTACTGTTCCCCATGTTCACCATTTTGGTGTCTTCGACTTCTTGCTTCAGATCGTCTTTTAGTTAGCTTTGTGATTCCGTAGTAGTTTGCATTAATATTAATTTGCTTTTGAGTCCAGATGATGGAGTTGAAGGAGAACAAAGTTGTAGTTTCAAGTGTGCATAAAGACCGATGAAGAATTGCATTGATTAATAAAACGACTTCGAAAATTGGGCTTGGCATCAAGATATACGTGTGGGAAGAAGATGGTGCCCACCTAACCCATATTTGGGAGTCGGTAGTGATCCCCGAGTAGAAGCCGGTTCCGACCGCTAACTTAGAGATCCCATTGTCATGTTGCCCTAAGTTGTCATGTCTTTGATTTTGTGACTCTGTCTGTGTTTGACTTCTAGACTTCTAGGCTATCTCTTTGGGCTTGCTACCTTAATGACTCCTAGTTCGATCCATCCAGTCTAACCAAATACTGCCCGGTCAAAAGGCTGGATAACACATGCCCTCCAAATTATCGTTAGTAACTTACGTCTTTTTTTGATGATAACAACTATAGATATTATATAAAATATAAATACTAATGTTTTACCAAGTTATATATAGTATATAGTGTAAGATATTAGATAGATGTTGATTAAGAAGACTGTACAGTATCAAGAGTAGATTCAAAAGTTGTAGAGTGAAGACTCATGAGTTTTGAAGAGTTCAAGGTTTTAAGATATTCCACATAAGTTATAAAGTCGTAAAGTTTATGTTAAAGATAGAACTTTCCTAGTCTCTCTCCCTTTCTCAAATTTTGTTTTAAATTGCTTTTCAAATAGACTGGTTTCAAAATAATCTTTCCAAAATATTTCTCAAAATAATTTTTAATCTCTTATACTTATAAAGTTATTGTTTTAGTGTTTTTAAGTTTATATCGAAGTTTTTTTATACTTTATTAAGTTATAGTTATATTGATTATATATTGTTTACATTATATTAAAATTTTCAAAATTATTATATAAAATTTTATGATAATTAAAATATGTATAAATTATGATTAAATGATTTTATAAAGTATCAAACTATTTCGCAAAACAATGAGTTTTCAAAATAATGTTTTGAAGTATTTTTAAATTTTAAAAAGATTATGTCATCATACTCTATGTATGTATGTCAACAGTGGTTGATTTTTTAAAAAATTTAAATTTCAAAAGAAGTGTCTTTTCATCGTAACTCTTCATGAATGGATATGATCATCGTTCCTCTATATATACCAGACTTCCAAACGTATTTTCAATTATAATTTTCATATTTGTTTCTCCTCCTTTCACTCTCTCATTTTATAGATCAAAATATACCCAAACTCTAGCGACATTCAAGCAGAATCGAATTCAATCATCACTAGTCTAATTCTCCTTCATCCACTCTTTGATTTCTCTCATCTCTCACTCAAACCAAGATCAAAGTGCTATTCAAGAGTTATAAGATCAATAGTAATCAAGATCGATAATCTGAATCTATAAAACTCTATCGAATCATACCGCTACCACACTTGTGGGTGTGATTGTAGCCCTTAAAATCAGTTGGGTGTGCTTAATAGCCCGTAAATCTAGCGGGTCTGCTTTTAGCCCGGAAATCAAGTGACTCTACATAGAGGTTTGGATTCTAGAGGGCCCGTAGCCTTGAAATCAATAATGTATTTGCACTTACTACTTTAAAAGAAATCCATACAAGGAATTGTGCGAGACTGGACGTAGGGTAACTCCGAACCAGTATAAAATTCTGGTGTATTCTTTCCATTTTACTTTTATTGCATTTAGTTCTATCTGCATCTTATTTCTGTGATTTTTAATTACATCATTGTAAATAGAATCTTAAAGAATTTGAAAATATCCATATAATTCGTTAAACACTATCCACCCGCCTTTAGTGTTTATTTTGCCTTAAAATCCCTATTACACTGACTCGCATTTGGTATCAGAGCATTGGTTTTCAAAGTATTCATAATCTAATTTTTGAAAAAGTTTCAAGGGAAATATTTCATAATAATTTTAGCACCGATTTCAAAAAATAATATGCAAATCATCGTAATTTTGTTACATAAATTTGCATTTATTCATTATAAAAAATCACATGATCTTTTGAAAAGTTATGAATTGCAGGAATAGATGTGTTACATCGCTTTTGATGAACATACACCTAATGATTAAACTCTACAGATCAAAAAGGACAAATGAATATTGGATAGTGGGTGTTGAAGACGCATGAATAGAAGTCCAGAGATTTTGAAAGATATAGTTTACAAAGATGGTGATCGGTAAATTTTGGAGACAACTCTAAAGGATATGTGATTGGCGTCGGCAATGTCAGTAATTATAAAACTCCTACTATTTCTATTGTTTTGTTATTCAGGAATTTAAAGCATAATCCGTTGAGTATTACTCAATTGTGTTGAGGGGTTCAAAGTTAAATTCATAAAAGATAAATGTCACATTGAAGATAATGACTCCAACAATATTTTTAAAGGTATTAGGAAACGAAGCATCTATATATTAACTATGAAAATCTCAAATGATAAATTGTGTCTTTTGGCTGAATCAGGTGATCCTTAGATTTGGCATAAAAGATTTGGTCATTTGAATATCAAACATCTTTTACAAAGTTAAGAAGTAAGTTAGGAATTTGTTTTCTATCAGAAATATAAAAATAATGAAGTAAAATTACAAAATATAAAGAAAAAAATAATAATCAAAATTGTAACATATATGATGACATATCCTATTCCCAAATGTCGACATATAATGGTAATTTCTTCTTCTAAATTTCCCTCTAAAATTCAAATTGGTAGTTATATAATAACCAAATTTCGACTTTCTTCTTCATTTCTCATTATTCTCTCTGTTTTAAACTTTTGAAAAAAATAAACCATCGCCTCCTCTAACCTCAAACATTCTAGATAAGAGAATTCATTGTTTTCCTTCCCTTCTCCTACCCAATACCGATTTCAAACCACTACTATGGTCAATGTTATTAAATTGAAAGGGGAAATGAAAAATGTTTTGTAGATGTTGACTGAAATACAAGCTGTATAACTTTGTATGTCCAAAGAACAAGAGAAATAAAATAGAATTCTTCGCAATTTGCAAAAAATATCTATTGGATAATCCTACAAAACCAATAGTTATTGAAGTTGATTCTGCAAATTTGGTAATTCATAACCCTATTCAGGGAAGTGACAACGAGGAAGAAGAGGAAGAAGTGGAAGAAGAAGAAGCGAAGAACACATGGAGGAAGATGATGAAGTCTGATACACCAAAGAAGTATGTTTCGATTGAGATGGAAATCTTGTAGAATAGAAGGGAAACTTTTGCCTTCATTATCCCCATTATCCAATTCACAAATTCTCGATCATTAGGAAATCGCCTTAGGATGGTACTTGTCTTCGTTAATTGATTATGTGGTGTGTGTGTACTTAATTTAAATTAACATTTGCTTTGCTTACTTATATGTACATTTTAAAATGTGATTGGATTATGGTGTGGTATGAATGAATATATAGATTGGTTTGGTTACTATAATGATTTGTGTTATCACTTATCATTTCTTATATATCATTCTTATCATTATTTCCATTTCATGATTATCTTATTTTAAAATCATTTATTATTCTTGTATAAATCATTCTCATCATCATTACATGTCAATAACCTATAATATTTTATTTAGGTGGATATAGAGTTAGAGCTAGAGTTAGCCTTATAGTTTTAGTTGGTTATTTTTGTTGGTGACGAAAGGGAGAAATATATAAAATCTAGGCATAGATTAAAGGGGGTTTTGTAAACTGGGGGTGGGGGTGGAGGTTTATAGTATATTTTATATACAGAGTTGTCATCATCAAAAAGTGGGAGATTGTTAATAAGTTTGGTATTGGTTTTGATGATAACAACTATAGAAATTATATAAAATATAAATACTAATGTTTTATCAAGTTATATATAATATATAGCGTAGGGTATTAGACATGTGTTGATTAAGAAGACAATATAGTATCAGGAGTAGATTCAAGATGCTGATATGTGTTTCAAGAGTTGGAGAATAAAGACTCATGAATATTGAAAAGTTTAAGATTTCAAGATAAGCGATAGAGTCGTAGAATTTATGTTAAAACCTTGATAGCACTTTCCTGATCTCTCTCCTTCTCTAATTTTGCTTTATTTGTTTTTCAAATATCCTAGTTTTAAAATAATATTTTCAAAATATTTCTCAAAAAACTTTTCAATCTTTGTACATATAAAGATACTATTTTAGTGTTTTTAAGTTTGTACATATATTGAATTTTAATTAATACTTTAATAAATTATAATTAAATTGATATATATATTATATACATTATATTAAAATTTTAAATATTATTATATAGAGTTTGATTACGATTGAAATATGCTTAAATGATTTTACAAAGTATCAAACTATTTTACAAAACAATGAGTTTTCAAATAATGTTTTAAAGTAATTTTAAATTTTAAAAAGAGTATGTCAACATACTCTATGTATGTATGTCAACATAGTGGCTAATTTTTTTGAAATTTAATTTTCAAATGAAGTGCATTTTCGTTGTATCTTTTTATGAATGGATATGACCATTGTTCCTCTATAAATACAAGAATTCCAAATGAATTTTTAATTATTATTTTCTTATTCATATCTCCTCATTCCAGTCTCTCTTATTTTCTAAATCAAAATAAACTAAAACTCCGCCAAGATTCAACCAGAATCAAATTCAATCACCACTAGTTTGATTCTCCTTCATCTACTCTCTGGTTTCTCTCATCTCCCTCACTCAAACCGAAATCAAAGTTCTATTCAAGAGTTATAGGATAAATTCTAATCAAGATGTAAAATCCCTATAAAACTCTATCAAATCATACCGCTATACTTATGGGTGTGGTTGTAGCCTGTAAAATCAGTTGGGTGTGCTTAGTAGCCCATAAATCTAGTCAGTTTACTTGTTGCCTGGAAATCAAGTGACTCTATCCAGAGGTTGGGATTTCGGAAGGTATGTTTCTTAGCCTTGAAATCGAGATTCTATTTGCATTTACTAGTTGAAAACAAATCCGTACAAGAAATTGGGCGAGACTAGATGTAGGGTAACTCCAAACTAGTATAAAATCCTTGTGTGTTCTTTCCTTTTCACATTTACTGCATTTACTTTTTCTGCACTTTGATTCTATGATTGTTTCTGCGATTGTTAATTACATAATTCTAAGTAGAATCTTAAAGAATTTGAAAAATATTCATATAATTCATTAAACACTATTTAACCCCCTCTAATGTTAATTTAGCTTAAGATCCCTACTCCATTGACTCTCAAGTACATTTCATTTCGAACATGATGTGCTTTGAATCGAGATAAACTTGGATTTTCACGAAGGATTTTACTGTGTTTAGAATGGTCGTTATCCTTTCACAAATCGGTTCTATGAATTATTATGTCCATAGTTATTCATCGTGACATTTTACCAACATCTAGGACTATAAATCAGGGATGTGATCTCGTGGTCTGCTATTTCAAGCCTGATGATGTTAGACTGATTCCATCCATGAGTTCCCCCAAGTACAAATCTGAATTTCCTTTAATTTTAGTCATCAAGCATTAGATATATACATGTACACATGCACACATGCACAGTCTTAAGTTATGGGAGTACACGTGCATGGTTAGTTACATGTACATGCAATAACACAAACCCGCATATATACGAACATGTATGTTGGCAAGTTTTTTGTAACATTTGGGAGTCGGTACTGATCCTTGATTTGGGAGTCGGTACCAACTCCACACTTGGAATAATCTCCAAGTTTTGGCCTGATACGGCTTGAGAGGCTATATAAGTCCATCTCCTTTCTTTCTTTTTCTCATTTTCGTATTTTTACACCGACCCAAATTCCTTTAGCTCCTGCCATTGATGCTTCCTTGCTCCCAAATCACACTGTAACAGCCGGGATTTTCAACCTTCAAAAATCGACAGTAATACAGCCTCGGTATTCACGTACTACAAATCCAAGTGCTAGAAATCCCGATTGTTAAAGGAAAAAGAAAATAAAGATAAAATGGAATCTAACACGAATGTAATAACATATATTATCAACAATAATCTTTACGGTGAAGAAATTTGAATACAATAGTAGAGACCTAGATTCAGCCTGGACAACTATAAATCCTCCATCCTTACAAATGCTGAAAAATAAAAACAATTGCAATAAATGCAGTAGATAATAGAATACATCCATACATATTTGAAGATCTCCATCCCTCTTCTAAAAACTCCAAGCATCTTCAACTAAATCTGAAACCACTAGGATCTGAACCGAGTATTAAAAATACCCGGATCGGATTTAATAAAACGGTGTAGGATACTCGATTTATAAATTTATGCCAGTTTAAAACATTTGGAAAGAAGGGTATCTCAAAAAACCATGCCCACACATAAGTACGGATGGGTTTTTACCCTATGATAACCAAACACTTTTATACCAAAATAATTTGATATTATTTCTAATGACATTCCATTAAAAACACTTTTCAAATAATATATCAATGATAGCCGAAATTGTTACATTGATTAAATTTGATGGCTTACTAGATACTTTTTTAAAAGTATGTTCTATAATCAAAACCATGAAGGCAACGTATTGGAATTGGATTTCCAACATGATAGGGAACTAGTAACCATTCAGACCCGAAAATCCACATATAACACATAGTTTCTGCATGGCTTTACATGGTCTCCGTAATCCCCTGAACTACACTGTTATACTACTATGGAATAGAGTATTTCTTGGCTAGGCTTTACACGACCTCCATTAGCCTCCAATATATGTCCATTCATACAATTTGGCAACAATTGCATATAGGGACATCTTTCCTCAATAATAGCCCGAAAATATGTCCTTCAGACCACATTGTATCCCATAACATTCCTAGGATGTGAGGCTTGTGAGGCTACACTCCACAAAACCATGCTTTGCTTTTCGTAAAGCCGCGCTTTGATCATCATAGGTTCTACTTTGAATGCTACATTGCCATTCCTTCAATCACTATTTACTTTAATGAACATACAACCTCTCAGCTCGAACGTCTCAGAGAAAGGAATTAAGCTAAGAGAAGTTGCCTTCTCCGCTACCAAACTGATGTATATTTGTAAAAGTCAACGTTGTGATCTAAGAAATGCAATGTAAGACAATTATCCATACAAGTTCGTTCTCGGACTGAACGAAACCGAAGGCACTCCTCCAACCACATCCCGTCGGGAATTATCCCTAAGATTAGTAGCGAATAGTCCTTGTAATCAAAGATTTTCATAACAGCGCACTATTGCTACCATAAATATATGATATGATAAATTTCAGCCCGTGGTACTAGTGGCAAGCAACCCTTCATCATGGAGATCTTCGTCTTCAAAAATCATCGTCATCATTCTTCACTTCCGAATGTATACATTGGTTTGGAGTGGTTTTCGGATAGGAGTTACCCAAATATGATCTCGGTTCCTTTGAACCAATCATCGATTAGATATATGTTAAGTTCATATGTGATTATCAATCATCATTCAATTCATCATTTTATTCATTCATAAATATTTTAGAGAGACATATTATTTCAAATTATTCCATTTATCTTCTTAATGGTACATGGAATCATTAAACCTTACTTATCAAATCCTTTTTAGTTAATTAAACCTTTTTGAATCTTGGAATAACTCTAAATCATTTCATTCTTCAAGAAAAATTCCAAATCATTTCATTTAGATATTAACGAAAATTTCTTAATTCAAAACTTGGAATTTTGATTGAGTTAAAACCATGTTATCTAGTATTTTAATCCAAAACTAATAAATATTAATTGAGCAGAGTCTACAGAAATTTTCTAATTCTGCTTAATATCAATTCCCGTATTCAAAATGTACTATGAATGGAATAAGAAATCACCTTTTAAATTCCACGAATAGTATGAGTTCCCTCTTCGGGATTTAACACCAAGTATAAGAAGGTTATCTCCATAAAATCCAAGTTGTTTAAATTGGGAAAATTATACCCATTATACTTTAGAAACTTTTGATTCAAGTAATCAAATTTACTATCCCCTTCATCGGGCCAGTCTAGACAGCTTGGGAGACCAGGAACCTAACTAAATCCTAGACACTATTTCTCCATCACCGATAAGACGTCAAGTTATTTGATCGACTCTAAATCATTTAACATATTCTACTAATGTTTAGTCATTTATTTAACCATTCCATAGGTCCTTCAAATCATCTTTGAAATACTTTATTAATCACTTAAGAACTTTACAAAATATTTGATAAAGAATGGTTGCGTTAAAAACTATATTTCAAAAGTTATAGAAAAGTGCTGCGAAAAAGTGCCGCAGAAAGTGCTTTTTAAGCTATATTAATCAAAACGACTTTTCTGTCATTTGGATATTCATTTTTATAACTCAAATCACTTTTAAAACATTTTAAAAGATTTATAGAATTTATTTCACATTTTTAAAAATTTTAAAACATCATTTTTAAAGAAATCCTATTATGGATTGCGAATTGTAATACCGCGATTTTTCCAAAAACTTGTTTTACTCTTACTTCAAAATTTACTTATTCTTTATTTTTTTCAAAACTATCGATACAATAGTTCATAAAATTCTTATTGCAAAGAAATCCGACTCCAATTCCATCTTATAGAAGGATTTAACTTTTACGGCTCGAAATCGCGAACTACCATTACGCGACGCGCCTATTTTTGACTTCAAATTCATTATTTATCAAAACCTTCTCCAAATTGAATTTTAATATTTATAAAACATTTATTAACCATTTTCAAACATTTAAACCAATATTTTTCGTATTGAATCTCTTTTTTTACTTTTAAATCATTTCATAATATTATTATCATAGTATTCATTTTCAACCTTCTTATACTTTAAAACCATTAAGAGGCTCAGTAAACTCAATACACATATTATATGGATTCATTTTCTATTAATTAACCATTTTTATTATGATTTCTCATAATTATCACAACTAAGTTAACAACCATATCAACATCCATATAATCAACCAAGTTATCAAACATTCATACAAACCATTTAGAGATTAAATGGTCATATTTTCATACTTAAAAATAGTTATAGAGATTATTTATTATTTAATAAACATTGAGTACTCACTATTTTAATCCACTCCACCAAACTTTTTCGTAGCTTCCCGAATCAATTTCGGTAGCACTTTCTCCTTTTCCCTTGCTCCGGAGCTCCTCGACTTGCTTCCTTATCTTTTCATGCTCTCAGCCTTGACCTTGGATGAGTGGTGCTCGGCCTTAGCTTGGAATATAGGGGTGGCATGAATAGTAGAGGGAATATGGAGGTGTTTGCACTTGGTTTTGAGGTTGAATAAAACGTATATATGTGTGTATATATTTTTATTTTCTCTTTGATATTATTTCTTCATAATTTTTATAAGATGGAAGAAATTAAAAAGATAAAGAAAGAAGGATATGAAGAAATGAGTGAATGAAGCTGTGAATGGATGCTTGTATTTATAGGCAAAAGGAAGTGAAAAAATATCTAAAACATCATCATTATCTTTCATCATCACTGTGTGTACCCACCTCCTCCATAATCATTATGTTCCCTATGTTACCCCTCCTTCCTATGTGCCTCCATCACTTCATTCAATTCCAAACCATTCATTCATGTCCTTGGTTAACATAAGGTTGCTTAATGGTTAAGTATTTATGAAATATCTTAGGTTTTTTCTTATATATGTTTATATATAAATATATTTGCACATGTATATGTTCATGTATGCATATGTATGTTATATATGTGTACATGACATTTAAATAAGGTTGCATAAACTTTCGAACAACTTCTGTTTTTTAAACCTTTGAAAATCGAGAAATCGATTGTAACATCCCACTTTTGGGAGGCCCAAAACTAACAGCAACTGATACTGCAGTCATCCATAGTTGATATTTTTTGGCGATCGAATGCGGCATATTTATTATTGATACACAGGAGCATAAGAATATGAAAATGTTAAACTTCCAATAAACAAAAATTTCATTTCAAGAAAATTACAAATTAGGATTTAATTACATAATCACAGACGTTAAACATGTTCACATCACATATACATGTACAAAATACGATAATAACGACATATGAAGATGTCGCTCGTATCTTCCTAGTTAATATCGGCACCTTCCATCAAAGAGCTAGATATAGGTTCATTCTTGGGAGAAGCATCTTCAATGGGCTCTTTCAAAGGAGGTGAGGGATCATGTCCAGGGTTCAACCCCGAGGCCTTGTCGTCCAAGTTAACATCACCCTCGTTAGTGTCCCAAACTATTTCTTCCTCTTTTAGAGGTTGCTCCTTAATGATCTCTCCCTCCTCCTACCCTTCAATCAACGAAGCCTTGCTCTTCAATTGAATAAACTCTTCTTATTTTGCTTCTAGGATTGGTGGCATTTTGAGCAAACTGTCGACCTCGACTTAAATTTGGACCTCCTTAGGGGTCTTCTGACCCATCGGAAGGGTCACTTTCTTCTTCCTCGCCATTATCATTATCTTCACCAGAGTCATGGAAAGAGGAAGTAGAATAGGTATGGGCTCTATAGAGGGAAGGAGCGCTGACGAATCCAATGGACCTCCTAGGGTGTAAAAGCCCATATCGGCGAAGATTTTCATCTGTGAACATGAACCTGCTTGTGCGCTCCTAAACATCGACTGCTTTCAAAGAGCTAAGAACAGTGTTGAGTGCCAGATCCTTGTTAACCTTTGGAAGAACTATAAGGAATATATGATTGTTCATAAGACTTGTTGCAATTAAAGGAAATTCCAAGCATGATGAAAGAGACTTAACCCCCACGGTCCATAAACGAGTGAATCCCTCTGGACATCTAGTGAAATAGAACCGATTCTTGAATAAAGGAACTTTGTCAGGAAGATCCAGTATAAGTTTTTGGCTACATTGCGCCTCAATATAAACAAAAGATAGGTTAGCCTCCCTCTTTTTGAATAATAGAAGATACTGCAACTCAGCGAAAGTCGGGGCACGATTGATCGTTCGCATGAACAGAACATATAAGAAATTCAGCATAGCATATCCATCTGGAAGAATCTGGAATGGGTGCAACATGCCCTATCTAGAGGCCCAAAGCTAAGTGCTACAGATGCTGCGTTCATCCATAGTATTATCTTCTGGTGACCAAGTATGGTAATGTTAATGGTATTCATAATATCAGCATCACATGAATATGAAACAAAATCACAGATTTCAAAAACCATCTTCTCACATTACATTTTCAAAACATGATCCATATTCATGTTACATAATTCCATCGCTTTCCTAGGTACGAAAAAGGTAATTATTACATAAATATGCCAAGAGCGACATAAGAAGATGCCCCCCTTAGTTGATCACAGTCACTAAATAGTCATATCTGACTTAATAAAACACAGTGGAAATACATCAAAATAAAAAACTACAACTCCTAATTAGCTATCATCAGCCACCTGCTTGTCTCCGAAAGATTTATTCATCATCCTACTAAAACCTATAAACCTTAATCTTCAGCCTACTCAAATCAATTTTGAGCATCCAAGAGTTTAAGGGGAAAAACATAAACCTCGAGTCAGACATAAAGCATGGTGTGAACAATACTTACATCTTGGTATTTGATATTAAGTGAGACCATGCCGCTTAGCGGAACAGGTTTCCCTACGCTAATATCCTTTTAAAACACATCTTTTGCAAATCCATTTCGTGCAACCAAAACTAGTTAAAACTGTAAAGCACTATTATGTAAACATACATATTAGATAAGAAATGGACTATCTGTCTGCACTCTACAGTTTTGTTCAGCTAACTACTAATCCTTTGACTGAATCGGGCATACCAGACAATATAAACAAAATAATCTAACACCTGTTAGATACTCCTCTTCTGTATGCTCTACCTTAACTATCTATTAAATACTTCTCTTCTGGATGGTCTATTTTTAACTTAACATCTTCCAGGGTCACCTATTCCTAATGGTTTTGCAGGCTCAATAATAACTTATTCTATACAAACATATATTCCCTTCTGTGTGTAATCATAGTTTTAGTTTTACCTATGATAAAGCCCCGCACACTGGAATTTGGACTAAATTAGCTGGGGCTAATAGTCTAATGTATCTAATGTATAGGGCGCGACCCTATATCAGTCACATCTGGTATTCTAATATCCGAGTCATTTTACTTAGGGATACCTTCCCAAAATTTTCCTTGAAAACCTTTTCATCTAAAATTAATTTAAAACCTTTTAAACCAAACTTAAATAAGGAAAAAACATATTCTTTATGCTTTACTCAAAATCACCGTGCAATGTTATACATATACTTCACCCAAATCTTTGTTGATGAAAACCTTTAAACATTTGAAAGTACCCCTTTCGATCCTATTGAAAGTATCACTCTCATAACCAAATAAACCCTTTCTTTCATCTAGGCCGAAAGGGTAAAACCTTCCTTTCGAAACCATTTACATAAACCTTTTGAAACCATTGAAATACCTTTTCCTTCGAAAGTTAAAAACCTTAGACATCCTATCTTTAAAACCTTTAAACATAGCTTTCAAAACCATTGGAAAAACCTTTCCTTTAAACCTTTCGAAACCATTGGAAAACCTTTCCTTTAATCCTTTCGAAACCACTGGTTAAAACTTCGAAACCAGTGGGGAACCACCCCTTTAGAAATCTTCCTTAAAATCTTGCGAAAGCGTCAAAAGCTTAAACCTTTCGAAAGCATTTGGGTTCCATTTTAAAACATGTGGAAACATCTTCCGAAACCATTCAAAACCTTATCTTTCAAAACCTTTGGGTTAATCTTTTAAAATCTCTATGGTCACAAACAACAGGGTCGAGAGCAACACTTTCGAAAGCTAAAAACAAAGCAAAGAAGTGATAGTGTCGAAACCATCCTTCCGGAAGCATTAGAGAAGTGGTAGGGTCTTTATAAAACAAAGTATACCCTTTCGAGGAGCATTACTTCGAAAGGTAAGAAGCGGAAGCTAAGGCTTTGACCCAGTCGAAAGCTATACTTAAAAACAAAGGCGCAACCTCGTTAAAACCATTCTTTTTAAACCCATTGACCTAGTCGAAAGCCACACAAGCCGAAAGCTATTTGCTCAAAACAAAGGCACAGCTATTTCTTTAAAAAAATTAACTATTTAGAAAGCTATACAATTGAAAGTAAAGCAGGCGCAATTTTTCGTTTGAAACAAAGTAACGCTTCCACCCCTTTGGAACCTCTGGTTTCGACCTCATACCTTCCGCCTTCTTTCCAATTTGTTGCACACCAAGTCTTTGATGCCATGTGCATTGGTATCATTAGTGATGGAGGCTGAGGAACTAAGTCGAAAGCCATCTAAGTCGAAAGTAGGGTGTCGAAAGTGGCAAAATAGGTATTTGGCATGAAAAATCAGTTTCTAACTTTTTTTTACGTAATCTTTTAAACTAACCTGCCTTTTTCATCAAAATTTTGTTAGTTGCATATTTTCTTTTCTAAAATCACTACCAAAATTTCAGAAATTAACACTTTAATTTATTTACAAAATAACCCTTCTCCACTTATAAATATATAAAACATCTAAGTTTCATATCTTGAATTTTTTATATATTCATCAAAGAACTTTGAAAAATTTTATGAAAATTCCAGAAAATCCTTTTTAATATGTTTTCTAACATATAAAAATTCCAAACCCAAATTATTTATAATTTAACCACAAATTATTTATAGCCCAATAAATCATTTTCTTCACTAGAAATTGATATAAAATCCACATTAATTCAGAAAATTATGAAAATTGAAACCCATCTCTAAAATATCATTTCTGATCTATATCTAAAATCACAAGACATTTGGATGTCACTAAGTAGGGTCTTCAAATCAAAACATATCATAAAATCTATATGTATAAGCATAAATCATCAACAAGTATATATAAACATTTCGTCCTTCAAACTCATGGCTAAACTATGCAAGATAAATCGGATTTAACCTTGAAACCGAATTTTTTTAGAAAATAAGAGATGTAGTCATTGTTCACCTTAGCTTTGTGATTAAGGATGTGAGATTTGTCTTGATTAATTGATTTGATTCTTCCTCTTGAACCTTAGCTTTATCTTCTTCCTCTTGCTTGCTAATGGTGGCCGGCTTTAGATCACATTTTTTCTTGTGAAAATATGAAATGAACGTATGGTGTGTTTCTTAAGAGTTTAAGGTATTAGATTACTTATTTTCCTATTTTCCCTCTCTTATTTATTAACAATTTAGTTCTTTACTTCATTGTTTACTAATTAACATGGCACAACTACCCCTTAATTAAATCAAAAATCACAACCCGTTGATCAACCCACATTATTTAATTTAATTTAACTAATTAAATTTTCTAAAAATGTTACTAAAAATATGAGGTGTTACAATCTCCCTTCCTCAAAGAATTTCGTACTCGAATTACTATAAGGTACACCTCAAAACAATCAAAGGTAAAACATACCATCAAACAAATCAAGATAAATGTCTGTGATCATGCTCTCAGTCTCTCAAGTACAGTCTCTATCATCGTCACTTCATTGGACTTTCACTAATATGATTGTCTTGTTTCTAAACTTCTTCTTATCTCTCGCAACTATTCGGATAGGCTGCCTAACTATAGTCAAGTCTGGTTCCACAAATAAATTCTCTAGCATAGTCGGTGCTACAATAGTATATGGATCCTTAATACACTTCCTCATATGAGCTACATGGAAAACATCGGGGACTCCTACCAAACTACTCGGTAACTTTACATTGTACGCAAGTTTCCCTATCCTCTCTAAAATAGGAAATGGTCCTATGAATCTCGGTGCTAACTTCCCTGTCTTCCCGAACATGATAACACCTTTCATTTGTGATACTTTGACGAAAACACGATCTCCAACAGAGAACTCTAAATCTTTTAGTTTTCTATCTTCATAGCTCTTCCGCCTTGACCGAGCTTCCTTCATTCTCGCCTTATCAGCTCAATCTTCTCCGGAGCTTCTCTTACCGAATCGGGACCAAGGACTAATCAATCTCCGGCCTCTAACCAACATGTAGGAGATTTGCATGGTTTTCTATACAAAGCTTCAAACGGTGCCATCCCTATACCAATTTGATAACTATTGTTATATGAAAACTCGAATAGATGTAGATGGTCTTTCCATGATCCTCCTAAGTCTAATACACAAGTTTTAACAAGTCTTCCAAGACCTTGTTAACAATTTCTATTTGCCCATCTGTCTGCGGATGGTAGGCGGTACTCATCTTGAGCTCGGTTCCTAAACACTCTTGTAGAATTTTCTAGAATTCGCTATTGAATATGGAATCTTTATCACTGGCAATACTACTATGAATTCCATGCAGTCTAACCACATTCTTCATAAATAACTTAGCCAATACAAGTGCCATCCTATTTGACTTAACAAGAATGAAATGGGCACTCTTGGCCAATCAGTCCACTATGACCCATATACTTTCATTTCCACTATTAGATCTCGATAACACGTTTATGAAATCCATAGAGATAAAATCGACTTCCATATAGGGATATCCAATGGACGAAGCAACCCACTTGCTTCTGATGCTTGGCTTTCACCTATTGACAGTTCAAACACTATTTCACCCATAAGCCTACATCCCTCTTCATTCCTTCCCAGAAGAAACTTCACTTCATTTCCTAATACATCTTCGTGCCTCCTGAATGAATAGTGAACTTCGAACGAAGGCATTACTCCAAAACTATCTATCTTTCTTTCTCAACCACCCACTTTGGTCAAGACTGAAATCCTTCAAGTCACCGCACTCTGTTCCATCCCTTAACTTCCTAATCCTTTCAGCTAACACTGGGTCCTCTTCCTGTTTAGAAGCAATCTTCTCAATCAATACTGATCGGACTTTTAAACAAGTCAACATAGCAGATTCTCCACTAGTCCCAGCCTTGGATCTCCACAGCACTCTACAAGTCGACAATGCTTCCAAGTCTTTCCATTCTACTTTCATAACCAACACTACCTTCTTATCCTTTCTACTAAGCGCATTTGCAACCTTTTGCCTTTCCCTAGTGGTACTCGATTCCAAAGTCATAAGAAGCAATAAATTCTAACCATCTCTACTGTCTCATGTTCAACTCCATCTGAGAGAACAAGTACTTCAATGACATGATCCGTATAAAGATCAAACATCTCGCCCAAAATGTAATATCTCCACACCTTCAAAGAAAAAATAACTACTGCTAACTCCAACTCATGAGTCGGGTATCTACCTCATGCGGTTTAAGCTGTCTAGAAGCATATGCAATCACTTCACCTTTCTGCATTAACACTGCTCCTAATCCAGTTCCACATACATCTGTATAAACTACCAAATCTTGGTTCCACTACGGAGCAACTAGCATAGGTGCATGGGCAATAAGTGTTTCAAGCTTTGGAATGCTTCCTCACACTTACCAGTCCAAATAAACTTCAAATCTTTTCGCATTAGCTTGGTCATCGGCGCTGCTATCCACGAAAAATCCTTTATAAACCTCTTATATTATCCAGTCAATCCAAGAAAACTTCTTATCTCGGTCACTGTTTCTAGTCTCTTCCAACAATTCATTGCTTCGATCTTAGTTGGATCTACTACCAATCCTCTTTCTGAAACTACATGGCTAAGAAACTTCACTTCCTTCTTTCAGAAATGACACTTCGAAAACTTCTCCTTCAGTTGGTGTTCTCTCAAAGTCTTAAGAACTACCCTAAGATGAACTTCATGCTCTCTCTCATCCTTAGAGTATATCAAAATATCATCTACAAATACCAACACGAACCTGTTCAAATGCTCTCGAAAAATTAGGTTCATTAAATCTACAAAGAAAGCTGGTGCATTGGTTAATCCTAATTGCATAACTAACCATTCGTACGATCCATATCCGATCCTAAACGCCGTCAAAGGTACACTATCTTCTGCTACTCTCAACTGATGGAAACCTATAGCCAAATCCAACTGAGAAAATATTTTGGATCCACTCAACTGATCGAACAAATTGTCAATTCTATGCAATGGATATAAATTATTTATTGTCTTCTCATTCAACTTACGATAATCAATACGTAACCTTAATGATTCGTCCAGCTCCTTGACAAACACTATAGTGCTCCCCAAGGTGAACTACTCATTCTAATAAAACACTTACCTTCCAAAACCACCAACTGTACCTTCAACTCCTTCATCTATGTAGGTGTCATCCGGCTCAGTGGTCTACTTATCGGTACAGCATGAGACACTAAATCTATCTGAAACTCAATGGCTTGTTTAGGTGGAAATCCTACTACAGGCTCTAAGACATTCTCGAATTCGCTAATCATGAAAACTCGATTCAACTCATCTTTTAACTCCATAACACCCAACAAGGTACCCATCTCACAACTAGGGTTTTCTATAGTATAAACCATCCGATCACTACAGTTAGGGTGCTTAAGTGATATTTTCCTATGATGGAAAAATGTCCTAGCATCGTATTTACTTAACCAAAACATCACCAGAATAATTCCAAAGCCTACAAAGCCAAAATATGCAAACTGCAAACAAAGGTGTAACCTAGCTAGTTAAACTCTAAGTGGCCACACTTTATCCCAAGTGTCGCATACCCTCCTATCAGATTTGCAACCCTTAAGGAGGTAACTAAATATGAGGGTTCTTGGTTAATCTTAACTACCAAACATCGAGATATAAAAGAATTCGATGCACCATATCAAACAGAAAGCTAACAGACATACCATGAATCTGAAGCATACCTCCCAAAACTTCCTTTCCTTTCTCTTGCACTATGGGCCTCAAGGTAGTTGGCTCCAACACAAATGCTTGGCCTTTATCTCCTTTAGCTATCTCTTTGCACTGGTTCTTGTAGTGCCCAACTTGATCACAGTTGAAACATCTAACTCCTTTCTTCTCAGCGGAATTCTTTCCTTTACCCGTCCGGCACTCATGAGCATAATGGCCCTTCTTATCACACTTATAACAGACCACTTCAAACTCCCCTTCTTTGCTGCTCCATCTTTCTGAGCACCCTTCTTATGAAAGAACTTTCTCTTCTAGTTTTGCCCAACCTAGACCTCCTTCGCCTTACTCTTTTAGAGACAAGCAAGCATCTCCTCCTATCTTAAAGCCATCTCTACAACCACATCACAAGGATCTCTAATATGAGGTAATGTAGCCCATGCCAACTTAGGCTTCAACACCCCTAATAAACTTCTCATTTCTCTTCAGCACAGTACCAATAGTGGCATATCCATATCTGGCCAACTCCTCGTACCTTTTGGCAGACTCCAACATAGTCATATCTCATTGCTCTAACTCAGCGAACTTTCGAAGCAAAGCAGACTGCGCCATCATAGACATGAACCTCTCCTGAAACCTTCTCCTAAACTCAGCCCAAGTCATCTCCTCTTCATTAACGCCATCTGTCACACTATTCCACCAAATTAAAGTTGCTCCATGAAGCTGTCTCGAAGCAATCTTCCTCTTCTGCACATCATTGAGCCTCATGCTTGTAAAGATCCTCTCACAATGCAACAACCAGTTCTCCACTTCTATAGCATCCTCAGTTCCAAAAAATGGATTCCTCTAAGCCTAGCATAATCTCTACTCAACATAACATAATGGTTTACCACTGGAGCTTCCTGAACTCCTCTTACTCCAACATTTCCTCCAACCACACCAGCAGCAATTTCAGCTTGCATCATATTCATAAAAAACTGATACATAGCAACATATCCACTTGTGGGACTCCTGCACCAACATTTTCAACTTATGCCTGACCTTGGTTCCTTCTAGTATTCGGTCTGGAATTTCCATTTATGGTGGTGCTTCCTCTAAGATTCACTCTTCTCGAATCTATATCTGTATTCAAACCTAGCAGAATAGCCTAAAAGAGATAGGAAACTAGAGATATAACGTATGCTTATATATAGCAAATACAAGTGCGTTACTATAGCATTATACCATACCCCAATCTTAACTCTAATTCTTAAGGATTATGTCTTTCAAAAATCACTTTTCGTTAAAGTTTTTCACCAAATGTGCTCTGATACCAAGTTGTAATACCCCTATCTGGAGGCCCAAAGCCAAGCGCTAAAGATGCTATAGTCATCTATAGTATTAACTTCCGGTAACCAAATACGGTCATGTTAATGGTAACCATAATACCAGCATCACATGAATATGAAACAAAATCACAGATTTCAAAAACCATCTTTTCACATTACATTTTCAATACATGTTCCATATTCAAATTATATAATCCCATTACTTTCCCAGGTTTAGATAAAATAATTATTACATAAATATGCTAAGTGCGACATATGAAGATGCCCACTTGGTTGATCAGAGTCACAAAATAGTCATATCTGACTTAATACAAACATAGCGGAAATACATCAAAATAAAACCGCAACTCCTAATTAGCTATCCATTGGCCATTGTTCGTCTCCTGAAGATTTATTTGTCATCATACTAAAACTTGTAAGCCTTAACCCTCAGCCTACGCAAATCAATTTTGAGCACCTGAGAGTTTAAGGGGAAAAACATAAACTTTGAGTTGGACAAAAAGCCTGGTGTGAATAATACCATACATCTCAGTATTTGATATTAAGTGAGATCACGCCTGTAACATCCCCTATCTAGAGCCCAAAACTAAGTGCAATAGATGTAGCAATCATCTATAGTATTAGCTTTCGACAACTAAATACGGCTATGTTAATGATATCTATAATATCAGAAGCACTTGAATATGAAACAAAAAATAGATTTCAAACCAATTATTTCTTCATCAAATTTCAAAACAGATGTTCCATATTCTCAATATATAATCCCAATACATTCCCAAGCAAAAATCAAATATACTTATTACAAAATATGCCAAGAGAGGTGTATGAAGATACCCCCTTGGATGACCAAGAATCGGTTAATCATAACTGACTTAGTACAAACACAGCAGAAATACAACAAAACATAAAACTGCAACTCCTAAATAGCTATCAGTTTGCCTCACGCATACCTCTGGTAGCCTTACTCATTATCCTACTAAAACCTGAAAAAGACCTTAACTCCTTGCCAACTCAAATCAATTTTTAGCATCCGATAGTTTAAGGGGAAAACACAAACTTCGAGTCAGACGTAAAGTCTGGTGTGGATAATACTATGCATCCTAGGTAGTATATTAAGTGAGAACACATCGCTTAGCGGAACGGGTTTCTCTAACTAACATCCTTTTAAAACATATCTTTACCAAATCTTTCCTACAACCAAAACTGGTTAAAAATTGTAAAGCATCATTATGTAAACATGCGTAAATACCAGGTAATAAACGAACTATCTGTTCAACACATAAGTTTTGTTTGGCTAAGTTTTAACCTTTGGCTAACATGAGCCAACCACACAATATAAACAAAATTTATCTAACATCTATTAGATACTCCTTTTCTAGACAGTCTGTCCTTAACTATCTATTAAATACTTCTCCTCTGTACGGTCTGTCCCTAACTTAATCGCCTCCAAGGTCGTCTTGATCCTAATAGTTTTTAGGGCTCACCAATAACCTATATGTATACAAACATATATTCCTTTAGGCGTGTAATCATAATTTTTGTCTACCTGTGACCAAGCCCTACACACTAGAATTTTGGACAATAATTAGCTGGGGTCAATAGCTAGTGTATAGGGCGCGACCCTTTACCAGTCCCATTTGGTATTCTAATATTTGAGTAATTTTCACTTTGGGATTTCTTCCCATAATTTTCCTTGAAAAACTTTTCATAATGATTTAAAACCTTTAAATCAAACTTACATGAGGAAAATATACAATCTTTATGCTTTACCCAAAATTACCTTGCCATGTTATATATATGAGTTTTACTCAACTTTAGTTAATGAAAAAATTTAAGCATTTGAAAGTACCCCTTTCAATTTCATTGAAAGTATTCATTTCTAAACATTGGAAAGCATATCTTTCAAAAGCAATAAAACATCAGACATCTTATTTTAAAACACTTTAAAACATTACCTTAGAAAACCTTGGAAAAACCTTCCATTTCTACCCTTTCGAAACCATCAAAAATAGGACCTTTCGACCCCTTCGTAAGCTACCTGTCGACCCCTTCGAAAGCTATCTTTCGACCCCTTCGGAAGCTACTTTCGACTCCATCGAAAGCTTTGCTTTCGACCCTCGAAACCATATAGAAAATAGTGCCTTTCGAAAGCATTAAACCTTTAAACATAAACCTTCCAAAAGCTCTTTGGGTTTGGTTTAAAACATGTGGAAAAACCACTTTTAAAACCTTTTGACTCCTTCGGAAGCTTAGCTTTCGACCCCTTCGAAAGCTTGGCTTCCAATCCCTTCGAAACATTGATTTTGACCCCTTCAAAAGCTTTGCTTTCGACTCCTTCGAAAACTTAATGCATATCTTTTAAAACAATAGGCTCCAGCCTTTTTAATACATTAAAACACCTCGTTCGAAACCCTGGGATATACTTCAATTATAATAAAAGGGTAAACCATCTATGTCGAAAGATCCCCTTCAAAACCTTTTCCTAAACTAGATGCAATGTTGTTGAAACCATCGAAAACATGGGAGAAGCAGTTGATTTTTTAAAAGACAAGTTTACTTTTGACCTTTTCGAAATCCAATGACTTCGAAAGGTAGAATGGCGGCAATTAGGGGTTTTGACCCGTTCTAAAGCTTTAAACCATTATTTTAAATATTTCACCTGGTCGAAAGCAACCAAGTCGAAAGCTTCCTTTCGTAAGAAAAGCAGGCATTACTTTTGGCTTATAAAACAAACATACCCCAAACTCTTTGGAACCTAAGGTTTCGACCAAGTGCCCCTTGACCTTGACCAATACGTCACTTACCAAGCTTCTTGATACCATATGCATTAGCCTTGAAAGTAATGATGTCAAAAGGTCTGGGTCGGAACCCTTAACGCCGAAAGTACCTAAACATGCTAAAAGAAAGATTTTCTTGTTTTTAACTTAAGAGAGAAAACTTTGCAACAAACCTGCCTTTATTTGTCAAACTCTTATTGGTTACTAAATACTTTTCAAAAAGCGCTTCCCATAATTTCAGAAATAATAGTGATTTTATTTTATAAAATTCCCCTTCTCCTTAATTAAATATATAAAACATTTAAGTCCCATACCTTAAATAATTTTATATACTCATCAAAACACTTAGGAAAAATACAGAAAAATTCAAGAAAAATCTATTTTAATATCTTTTATTTTAATATGTTTTCTAACATATAAAAGTTTCATACCTAAGTATTATCTATTTAGCCGTAAATAATTTATAACCCAATAAATCATTTTCTTCACTAGAAAATTAATGTAAAATCCACATTAATTTAGAAAAATTATGAAAATTGAATTCCATCTCTAAAATTTCATTTCTAACCTACATTTAGATTTTCAAGGCATTTGGATGTCATTTAATAGGATTTTCGTATCAAACATATCATAAAAACTACTATGAACATGTGTAATTCATCAAAAAGCATATATATAACTTTAATCATCCAAAACATGGCAAAAACTTGCAAAACATTTCAGATTTAACTTAAAACCAAAAATCATAAGAAAATGGGATGTAGGAAACATTCACCTTAGCTTTGAGATTAAAAGATGTCAGATTGGATGTTGAATAAGTTGATTAACTTCTTTTTCTTGAAATCCTAGCCTTATCTTCCCTTTAGAATGAAAATGGTGACCAACCTTCATTTATTTTAGTTTGATAGAATGAAAGTGAACGTGTGTTTCATTTCCTAAAAGCTTAAGGCATAAGTCTCTCTTATTTCCCATTTTGCCCTTACCTATTTCTTAACACATTAATTCATGTTATTCCATTTTGATTTTCTGGTAACATGGAAGGACTACCCTTAGATAAATCAATTCTCAATTTATTAATCCTCACATTATTTTATTTTATTTAACTAATTAAATACCCTAAGTAATGTTATAAAAATATAGGGTGTTACAGACTCCCCTACTTCAAAAATTTCGTCCTCGAAATTGCGATAAGGTACACAACAAAACAATTAAAGGTAAAACATACCATCAAAAAAATCAGGATAAGAGTCTCTAACCTGCTCTTAGTCTCCCAAGCACAGTCTCTAGCACCGTCATTCCACTAGACCTTTACTAATCTGACTGTCTTGTTCCTCAACTTCTTCTCATCTCTCTCAATAATCCGAGTAGGATTCGAAATAATGGTCAAACTCGACTCTACTACTAAATCTTCTAACACTGTAGTTACTATAGTAGTCTTCGGGTCTCTAACACACTTTCTAAGATGAGAAATATGGAAAACATCATGGACTCCTTCCAAACTATTCGATAACTCTACTCTATACGAGAGTTTCCTGATCCTCTCAATAATGCGAAAAGGCCCAACGAATCTACGTGCTAACTTTCCTGATTTTCTGAATCTAATCCACCTTTCATTAGTGAAACCTTAATAAACACATAGTCTGCAACAGAGAATTCCAAATCTTTCCTCCTTCTATCTGCATAACTTCTCTGCCTAGACTGAGCTTCCTTCATCCTAACTTGGATCAACTCAATCTTCTCTACGGCTTCTTTCACCAAACACGGACGAAGAACTAATCTATCCCCGATCTCTAACCAACATACGAGATATTTGCATAGTCTTCCATACAAAGCTTCAAACGGTTCCGTCCCAATAATAGTCAAATAACTATTGTTATACGAGAACTCGACTAAATGGAGATGGTCTTCCCATGATCCCCCGAAATCCAATACACAAGCTCTTAACAAATCCTCCAAGACTTTGGTAACTCTTTCTATTTGCCCATCAGTCTGTGGATCGTAAGCGGTACTCATGCTGAGCTTGGTTCCCAAAGCTTCCTGTAGACTCTTCCAGAACTCACTAGTAAACAAAGAATCTCTATCATTGATAATACAATTAGGAATCCCATGTAGTCTAACCACATTCTTCATAAATAACTTTGCCAAAACAGGTGACGCCATAATTGACTTTACGAGAATGAAATAGGCACTCTTTATTAGTCTATCTACTATTATCCATATGCTTTCATTTCCTCTACTGGACCACCCATCAATAAAATTCACAGAGATAGAAACCTACTTCCACATCGGAACATCCAACGGTGAAGCAATCCACTTGGCAATTGGTATTCAGCCTTTGCCTGCTGGCAATTCAAGCACTAATTAATACATAAACCAATGTCCCATTTCATACCTTTCCAGAAGAAACTTCTTTTCATATCTTGATTCATATTCGTTCCTTCGAGATGGATAGCGAACTTCGAACGATGTCACTCATCCAAAACCTCTTTCCTCATGTCCCCTACATTCAAAACACACAAGCTTCCCTTCTTTCTCAACCACCTATTCCATTCAAGACTAAAATCCTTTAAGTCATCGCTCTCTGTTCCTTCTCTTAGCCTTCTGATCCGTTTAGCCAAAACTGAATCCTCCTTCTGTTTAGAGGTTATCTTCTCAATCATTACCTATCGAAATTCTAAACAATACAACACTTCCTGCACTGGAACCTATCTTGGATCTATACTGCACTCTACAGACTGACAATACTTCCAAATCATTCCACTCGGCAATCATAGCCAATGCTGCATTCTGATGTTTTCTGTTAAGCGCATCTGCTACCTTGTTTCCTATTTCGGGTGTACTCAATTCCAAAATCTTAAGTAGCAATAAACTCCATCCATCTCTGCTGTCTCATGATCAGCTCCTTCTGAGAGAACAAATACTTCAATGACTTATGATACATATAAAGCAAGAATCTCTCTCCCAAAAGATAATGCCTCTACACATTCAAAGAAAATATAATGGCAGCTAATTCCAAATCATGCATTGGATATCTAACTTCATGCGATCTGAGTTGTTTAGAAGCGTAAGCAATCACTTTACCTTTATGCATCAACATAGCTCTTAATCCAGTTCCACACGCGTCGGTATAAACAACTAAATCCTGATTCCCCTCAGGAACCCCAACATCGGAGCATGGGTCAATAAGTGCTTCAAGCTCTGGGATGCTACCTCACACTCATCAGTCCATACAAACGTCATATTTTTCACGTAAGCTTAGTCATTAGTACAGCTATCCATGAGAATTCTTTTATAAACCTTCGGCAATATCCAACTAGTCCAAGAAAACTCTTTATCTCAGTCACCGTCTCGGGTCTCTTCCAATTATTCACTGCTTTAATCTTAGTCAGATCTATAGATAACCATTTCTCTGATACTACATGACCAAGGAACTTCACTTCCTTTATCAAAAAATGGCATTTAGTAAACTTAACCTTCAACCGATGCTCCCTTCGCGCACAACTATAAGATGAACTTCATGCCCCTTCTCATCCTTAGAGTACATCAGAATATCATCAATGAAGACCAACACAAACCTATCCAAGTGCTCTCGAAAAATTTGATTCATCAAATCCACGAGGAATGCAGGCGCATTAGTTAGTCTGAACGGCATAACTAACCATTTGTGTGATTTATCCGTCGCCCTAAGCACGGTCAAAGGAATACTATCCTCTTCCACTCTAAGTTGATGAAATCCCATCGCCAAATCCAGCTGAGAGAATATCTTGGCTCCACTTAACTAATCGAACAAATCGCTAATTCTCGGCAATGGATATCGATTCTTTATCGTCTTCTCATTTAACTTACGATAACCGATAAATAGCCTCGATGATCCGTCCTGCTTCTTAGCAAACACTATCGCTGCATCTCAAGGTGTAATACTCCGTCGAATAAAACTCTTGCCTTCTAAATCCACTAACTGCACATTTAGCTCCTTCATCTCTGTAGGTGTCATTCTGCTTGGCGGCCTACTCACCGGTTCTGCTCCAGGCACTAAATCAATTCGAAACTCAATGGCTGGTTTCGATGACAGCCTAAGTACTAGCTCACATGCATCAGAAAACTCTCTAACCAAAAAGACTCGATGCAACTCATCCTCCATCTCCATGATACCCAATAAAGCATTCATTTCACAACTAGGGTTTTCTACGGTATAGACTATCCGATTACTACAATCTGGGTATCTAAGTGATATTTTCCTATCATTGCAAAATATCATAGCATCATATTTACTTAACCAATTCTTCCCAAGGATGATTCCAAACCCCACAAAATCAAATACATGCATACAACAATCAAAAGTATGACCTAGAAAATCAAACTCGAAATGGTCACACCTCATCCCAAGTGTTGCATACCCTCATATTGGATTTTCAACTCCTAAGGAAGTAACTAAATATGAGGGCTCTAGGTTAAGCTTAACTACCAAACATCGAGAATTAAAAGAATGTGATGCACTAGTATCAAATAGACGCTAACAGACAAACGTGCATCTGTAGCGAGCCTCTTAGAACAGCCTTCCCTTTCTCCTACACAACCGGCCATGATGTTGCGGGCTCCAATGCATTCATCCATACCTTTCCTTCTCTAGCAGGCTCTTTGCATTGGCTCTTATAATGGCCGATCTGATCATGATTAAATCATCAGATATTATTCTTTCCAACTGCCTCTTTCCCTTTTCCTTTTTTGGTACTACACTCATGAGCACAGTGTCCCTTCTTGTCACATTTATAACAGACCACTTCAGGTTTTCCCCTCTTCTGTGCTCCTCCCTTCCAAGTATTCTTCTTATGGAAAAACATTTTTTCTGGCCTTGCCCACTATGAACCTCGTTCTCATTCTTCTTCTCTAAACAAGCTAATGCCTCTTCCTGCCTTAGCGCCATTTCTACCACTATATCACTTGGATATCTTATGTGCGGTAAGGTAGCCCTTGCCGACTCTGGCTTCAGACCCCTTATAAAATTCTCGCTTCTCTTTATCACCGTATCAACCATGGCATACCCATACCGGCCTAACTCTTCAAATCTTCTAGCATACTCTAGGACTGACATTTCTCCTTGTACTAGTTCAGCAAACTTCCTAACCAACATGACTTGCCATCACCGACATGAACATTTCTTGAAACCTTCTCTTAAACTCCGCCTAAGTCATGGTTTCCTTATCAACATCAGCTACAATAGTATTCCACCAGAATAGAGCAGCTCGCTAAAACTATTTTGAAGATAATCTCCTTTTCTGCTCGTCATTCAATCCTAAGTTAGCAAAGATTCTCGCACAATGCAATAGCCAGTTTTCCACCTCAATCGCATCTCCGGTACCAAAGAACGCCTTCCCTCCAAGCCTAATATAATTTGTGCTCAAGTTATCATAGTGGTTAACTATCGGAGCTTCCTAAACTCCTCCTCCCACAGCATCACTGCGATAACTCAAGCTGCAGTTCCAACTTGCATCACGTTTATGAAAAACTAATACATGGCTCCCAAATCCACTTGGCGAACCCTAGAACCAGCATTTTCAGCTTGAGCCCGACTTGTGCCTCTCCTAGTATTTGGTTGGGCATTTCCATTAGCGATGGTGCTCTCTCCTCCAAGATTAACTCTGCCTCTTCTTCGTTCAATATTTACATTCAAGTTTCGTGAGATACAGATGAATAGCCTAACTAAGAAAGGAGTCTAGAGATATAGCATATAATTATATATAACTAATTCAAGTATGTTGCTATATCGTTGTCCCATACCCCAATATTAACTCTAATTACTAAGGATTACATTTTCAAAAACCATTTTTAGTTAAAGTATTTAATAAACCATGCTTTAATACAAAGCTATAATATCCCCTATCTAGAGGCCCAAAACTAAGCGCTACAGATGTTGCAGTCATCTATAGTATTAGCTTCCAATGACTAAATACGGCTATGTTAATGGTATCTATAATATCATAAGAATCTGAATATGAAACAAAACACAAATTTCAAAAAAATTATTACTTATTAAATTTCAAAACAGATGTTCCATATTCTCAATACATAACCCCAATACATTCCTAGGCATAGATAAAATATACTTATTACAAATGCACCAATAGTGGTATATGAAGATACCCCCTTCAATGATCAAAGTCATTTAGTCTTAACTAACTTAATACAAACATAGCAGAAATACAACAAAACGTAAAACCGCAACTCCTAAATAACTATCCATTTGCTTCCTGCATGCCTCCGGTAGACTTATTATAACGACCCAGAATTTTGGAAGTTAGATTTTGAACGTTTAATTCATTTTAAATGTTGAATGTAGAATGTTAGTTGATTTTAAAATAAGAAGATTTTGATTAAATCAATAAAATTAGTTAAAATTTCAAATATGGCAATTCAATTGAACTTGAATAATATTAATTATTATTTGAAATTGGGATAATTAGTAAATCTAGGAATAACTGGTTATGGAAACAATTTCTAAATTGATTTAAAGTCTAGTTGAATTTGAATTATAATGTTGGACTTTTGGATGGAATCAAAAGTCGATAAGTTTAAAATTTGGGATTTTATATTAATTTAAAAATAGAATTTAATATAATAATGCAAATAATCAGATTTTGATTTAAAATGAACTATAATGATTTCTAATGTCACCATAAATTCCATACGATTTATAATGAAGATAGTAAAGTTTTAAAAGTGAAATTTTAAGTGATTTCGATGATTTTGAAAATCGCTCGAATTTATCGACGAGTTAAAATAGCCTTCCAGGGCACATTTCGAAATTCGATGAAACCAGTTCCATTGGATCTGTGATAATGTGTTATTATCGGATTTCAAATTTCGTAGCGTTTGGATTTACCGTTTTCTTGTCCGGGTGAGAAACGCGTTGAAATTAAAATCGATAATTTAATATTTAACTCGATTCAGAAAGCTATCTTCTACATATAATCAAATTAGCCTTCGAAACACGTTCCGTTGTGTTAGGAATGTGGGTAAAACCTTATAAATGCATGGCGGCACATGAGATTTGAGTTCGTTTGTAAAAGTTTGTTAAAATTAAGAATATTAATAAAATAATTTGATTACACGTATATATATACGTATAAGGTCGAAACCCTAGTATCATTTTCGAGCCGTCGTTCTTGTTATTTCAATGGCCGAAAATTCGTGAATTTCTTTCTCAAATATCTCGAATTCCTTACACAATTAAGCCTCGATTTCTAAACGAAGATTGTAGAGGACTTCGAGATCTACGCATCCTACGGTGGATCGGGGGTATCATCGTCGATTGGAGGTGTTATGAGGTTGCGTTCGCCGGCCGTTCGCGCTCGTTTTTCGAGCTGATGGAACGACCGAGTTTGGCCAGGCGCCAGGGGATGGATGAGCTCGTGTAGCCCGTTCGTATAGTGGTTACTGATCGTGGCCTAGGCGACCGAGGAGGCGACGGTTCCAAACCCTAGTGGATGGCTATGGGTTTTGTGAGATGCTGGAACGCGATCGTGTGATGAAGGAAGAAGTATAGGGACTACCGGAGGTATAACATTAATAAAAGAGAGGAAATTTGTTTTAAATCTTTATTCAAACTATAAAATTCATATCTTGTGCATACGTTATCAGATTTTGACGAAACAAGAAGCACCGGAATCGCAGCAATGAGCGGCCCGCTGTGGTGCAGATCTAGAGTCGTTCCGAGAAATTGAAAATTTTGCATCAAATTAAACGTGCTCGACGTAATGTAAAATTTGAACGCTCTGTGTTTCGAAATTTAAGGTGAGTTAATCTCACTCACATCTGGATGCCATTTAATTTAAATAGCTAATACTTAAATGATTGATTAGTTGATTAGCTGAATATAATAATTATTACCAGATTGGATTGATATTTATTGGTTGTGCTAACATCTGTGGATGTAGGGAAACAGGTTGGAGGGATCCAACTGGATTCCTCACAATATAGAAATTATTTCCATAATTGATGGTGTGTTTTATTTATATACTGTGGTAGATTAATTTGGAAACTAAGCTGTGTTGTGTTATGATTGAATAAGTGTAATCTAGTATTTTAAAAATATAAATGAAAATAAAATAAATTGGGATTGAAAGGGAATTGAATAGTAATTTTTAAGTAATGAATTTAAGGAAATTAAATTCAGGAAATTGGTTTGGAATTTGAAGTATTTTTGAAATTATGATTTAAAAGGAAATGAGGAATGGAAATTTATAAACTGGGTTTATAAATGAAATGGAATATTTATCGAGGGATCAATTTGGAAGCACAGATTTCCGGTGGGAACTTCTATAATAGGTGCAAATTGTTTTAAAGGTAATAGTGGGATTATTTTTAAAAGATGAAAAATGTATTTTCCTAGAAAAGTAAGTATGTTTTCAAAGAAAAGCTTTCGAAGTATAAAGTAGAAGTTTAAAATGTGTTTTAGAATGTTTTAGAAGAAATGAAAGTAAATATTTAATTAACTAATTATGGTATTTAATTATTTTAAAGGTAAAATAGTATTATGTTTTCTAAAGTAAATTTTATTATAAGTATCTGATATAATAACTTTATATTAAAAGGAAATTTTTGATTTAAGTTACCCAAGAAACTTTTATTGATTTTCAAAAGTATATTTTGAATAAAGAATTTAGCAACTTATTTTAAATAAGTTAAGTATATTTTGAAAGTGATTTCCAGGAAATGGGAAATGTGTTTAAAAAAAAGGTGTTTATTTTTTTAGAGTGTGGGAAGGAATTTGCAGGCTTGAACGTAAATTCAAATTGAGATAAATCAAGTAAGATTTATAAAAGGAATTCTTGGATTATTATGGAATGGAAGCATATTTACCTGGTTAGCCAAGTGCGTTTTCAAATTAAATTTTTAAGTATAAGTCAAAGGTTTTAAAGTTGTTCTAAAAGCATGTTTTATAAAATTTATTATTTTTAAAACGTTTAAATTTTAAAGTAAGTATTGTTTTCAAATTTATTTTAGTAGTAATTATTTAAACGTGACTTTGTATTATTTTAAAATTTAAATGTTAAAGTATATTTTATAATAAAGTGTTTTAAATTATTTTAAAATCTGAAGTATCTGTATTTGGTGATTTCTATGGAAATAAATTTTTGGGAATTTATTCCATGAGAAGAGTGCGGTTTTGAAAATTGTTCTCAAAAAAGGGCTAAAAGGAAATTATATCTTGCGAAGATATTTTGAGGTTAATAAATAATTTTGGGAAATTATTTATTGTTTGATGGATGTTTGTGAATGTTAATTGATAGTTAAATCACCGACTATCAATACTGGCCAATGCGTTGATCGTTTCGAAGAGATCGGCATCAGGATTAAATTCTCGAAAACACTTTAATCCGGTTTGTACGTTTTCATGGGAAAAACGAGTTTGGAGTCGAAGATGGAGCGGTGAAGTGCAAGGGCTAGTCGCTACTAATCCTGAGGATGATTCCAAAATGGATGTAATAGGAGTAGTGCCTTCTGTTTCCTTCAGACCCGGGACGGATTGTATGGATGAATGCTTTCGGAACATCGTCGGGTGGACGATTGGCATTCTAAGTGAAACGTTCTAAAAAGGTAACGCTTAACGTCAAGCCTCATCAACCGGGAATGACTGAAAATCAAGGGTCATGTAGCAAGGCTAAGTGGGTAGCACCCATTAGGGTGTGGTCATCCCTGTTTAGATGTCCCTTTTTATTCGTCTTAGTGGTGCGGTTGCTGATCCCAACCGTGGGGTGATCTTGTAGTCCCGGCCTTGTGTTGTAGGGGATTTTGGGTGGATCCTCGGTACACTGATCTAGACCAGGTACTGTGATAGATGGTACCCCAGTGCCTAGTCATTAGATGGAAATCCATTCTCCCTACGTGCCTTTACGGTTTTGTTTGTATACCTATTAGCTGGAATTTAATAAATGTAACAATTTTGGCTATTTATAAGTATTTGTATATAGACCCTACTATAATATCAGAGAATTTTGATAAAAATGTTTTAGCTATCGTAAGATAAAAACCCAACATGTTTATTTGTGGCGTGGTCTTACGAGATGCTTTTGATTTCGAAGGATTTTCAGATTTTAATAATCAATTTGGATGTATTTCTCTCACGCTGGTATTCCAGACTGACTCGGGAGTTATTTTATTATAATGCTTGGGTCAGACCGAGTATTATATGTTCAGGATAGGATGCAATGGAGATCAGGAGAGGAGCTAGAGACCGAGACGTATCATCCGTACTTGTTTATATCTGTTGTTGTGACTTGTTTGAAAATCATCAGGCTGGTAATCGTTTATTTCCGCTGCGATTGTGAGATTCTGTTATTGTTTAGTTCCCTCTTTCTTCTATCTTCCTTCTTTTCCCTCAATATCTGTCTTTTCCGACACTCGAGCGTCGTCATATTATTCTGTGGTGCATTTTGTGTCGATTTTCAGGGGTTGAGTAGGGCGCGTCGTCACACGTGGTATCAGAGCTTAGGTTAGCGATAACCTAGGCTTTGGTGGGGAAAATTACTCATTAGAAATAGAGTCAGAAGTACTCTATAATGAGCTAAGTGTATTAATAGCTATGAGCGCGTACTTGTTAGTGAATATAAAAGTTGTTTTTTATACCGTGTTGACTTATCGGTTGAGTGTTTATGAATTCTGGTCGGTACGGGAAGTGCAACCTTATTGATAGGGGTTTCTAAACTCTTAAACAAGATAAACCGACATAGTATTGTTTTTAAAGTGGGTAAATGAAATAATTTTACTCAAAATTATATTTTGATATAAAGAAATAATTTTTTGAAATTATATATATATATATATATATATATATATATATATATATATATATATATGGATGTTTGGTTGTTAATATTATAATCAAATATAAGAATCTAAAATTTGAAATGGTTATAACCAAATAGGATTCTATAAGTATGATTATCCAAAAGAAGAATAACTAAAATTTGATTTAGAGAAGAATTTAAATCCCGGAAATTTTGAAAAGCGTTTTAAGTGTGTTTAAACAAAGGTTTGGAAATCTTGGGACTGGTGGAAATGTTTTCCACAAATTTGAAGGAAATAATGGAGTATTGTTTTGGGAAATATTTTCGAATGGAAATGGTTTCGAAAGGAATTTGTGGAAGTAAGGAAGCACTGAACTCACTTCAGTCGCTGGAAAATATTACTGATGATGGTGGCCACTTTATCAGAATTCATTTTCGAGTTTCCAAAGTGATGGATTGCTACCGTGGTGATTGGTTATGATATTTGTTTGGACTTGTTGGGTACATATTTAGAAATTAAAAATGGAAATTGCTTTGGCAAAAATAGGTTGTTTTGGAATTCCGGAAGTTTGATTTGATATTGCAGGTGTATATGAGTTATTTATAATTTCAAATTGGTTTTGAAATAAAACTGGGTAATTGAATTATGGAAACACTATTTAAATAATGTGAAAAGTTAAGATAAAGCAACTATTGAACTTATTAAGTGAAGTGATTTGAATAAGAAAGGGAGAAATGAAGATTTTAATCTTGAAATTAAAATTTAACTTTAGTAAATGGAAGTGAATAAAATATATTTGTATCTAACTCAGGATAAATTAAATATAAAATAAAATTGAATTTCATTGAATATAAAATTGAAATGTACAATGATTATAATTGTGTAATGAAATTTTATGCCCTAAGCTATTAAGTGACGTATATAAATATAAAATTTGGAATTGTGATTATAAGGTGAAAATGACTCAAATGAGAAATATAAGCTTTTAAATAAATAAGTGGCGAACTTAAGAATAGGAAATGAAAGTTGTAAAAGCAAAATAAAATGGTTAGTATTTTATGGGAAATTCAAAACTTGATCCTAAATAAAATATAAATTAGAATAAGGTGAAGAAAAATAAAATGTGAATGGACCTAGCTTAGTAAATAAGTTTGAACTTATATATAGAGAAATAGGATTTAGTTGAATTTGAATTGAATTAAAATCAAAACTCAGTTGTGTTATAAATAATCTGAAATGGAATTAAATTCTTATTTAAAAAAGTAAAGGAAATGGCATGAATTTAAGTTGGCTAAATAAAATTTAGTTGAACTTGAATCAAATTGGTAAAGGATTAAATGAAAAGAAAATTTAATTTAGTTGAAATGATATTGAATGAAGTAAATTCTCACTCAACTAAATCCAAATGAATCATTGAGGATGAATTTAGTGTAAGCTAAATTAAATGAATTTGTATTAGAATGAATAAAATTTTGGTAGCTTGTAAAATTTGAAAAGTAAAATAAAACCCAGTTCTGGTTTAGAATAATTGAGATGATCATGTTATTAATAAATGCAGAAATGAATTGAGGAGGTGAACTAAAATTAGAATGGATTGAGTAAATAAACGAATTGAATTAAACTCTATAAATAGATTGGAATTTGATTGGGTAAGAATCAAATTAGAATGAAATTAAAACTGATGTAAGAAGAATGGAGTTATTTTGGAGTTGAAATAACTTAAGAAATTGTGTAAGGGTTGTTGTCGAGTTTTAGGAGATGGTTTTGAATAAACCTATATAGATTATGAATTGGAAGTGTAAGAATAGGAATTTAATTTGATAATGGAATAAAAATGAGGATGTTTGGGTTATGAATAATTTCGAATGAAATAAAATTGATATAGATTGAGATGGAATTAATTTTAAATGGTTATAATCTTAAATGATGGTTACTTGCATGGATAACTTAAAAATTTGCATGGAAATTGGTTGTTTGTTGTAAATGGAATTAAATTGATTTAAAGAAGCAAATTACGCTAGTTTTTGAATCAATTGAATTAAGTGAAATTTAATTAAGTAGTTTTATATATAAATGCAAGTGAATCATAAGAGGAATGCAAGTATATAAAATTTAAAATATTGATTGTGAATCGATGTGGAATTGAAGTAAATTAATGTAAGTAAATCATAGGTTAATCATATTGAAGAGAAAATGAATTGGTTGTAGTAAATATGAATTGTAAAAAGTAAACCTGATTGTAAATCATTCGAGTGGAATAAAATGAAGTTTAGATTTGTTAGGAGAATTAAATGGTGCCGAAAACTTGTGATTGCTATAAAGATGGTACTTGTAGGATTATGAAATTTGTTGTTGGGCTATGTAACTGTTGTGTTTAGCTAAGATAAATGTATGGAAGGTTGTTAAAAATCTTATATTGTTGAATACTGATATGTACGTTTGAGTAAGTACAAGCAGGGAAGGCAATCGATAGAGCTGGAGCGCGTAAATGCAATATAAATTAGCCGCTTGTTTTTAAAATGCTAATCAAAGGTATGCCTACGCAATAAAATTTGAAAAATGAAATATATATTGTGGTATATTTTGTTTTCCGACTGTGTGGGTCGATATATATATATATATATATATATATATATATATATATATATTCATCTATTGTGATATTGTGAAACGCTCTCCGTACAAAGGAGACACTGTCAAAATTTTCTAAAATTTTGGGAGATAATTTTTTTTAAGGATTTTGAAAATTTTGAGTTAACAAGAAAAGGTTGATTTTTGAAATGATGTTGAAACATAAGCTCTTGAGTTAAAAATGAAGCAAATGGTTTTGGAATTGAGCAAAAAGGTTTTGAGAAGTGAATGTGAGTTTTAATTGAATGAATTTTGGGGTAAGTAAATGAGTTTAGTAGCATTTTTCATACCTTAGCAAATTTCGAGGACGAAATTTTTATAAGGGGGAAGGAATGTAACGACCCCGAATTTTTGTCGCTAGATTTTGAACATTTAATTCATTTTACATGTCGAATGTAGATTGTTAATTGATTTTAAAATAAGAAGATTTTGATTAAATCAATAAAATTAGTTAAAATTTCAAATATGGCAATTCAATTGAATTTGAATAGTATTAATTATTATTTGAAATTAGGATAATTAGTAAATCTAGGAATAAATGGTTATGGAAACAATTTCTAAATTGATTTAAAGTCTAGTTGAATTTGAATTATAATGTTGGACTTTTGGAAGGAATCAAAAGTCGATAAGTTTAAAATTTGGGATATTATATTAATTTAAAAATGGAATTTGATATAATAATGCAAATTATCAGATTTTGATTTAAAATGAATTAGAATGATTTCTAATGTGACTATAAATTCCATATGATTTATAATGAAGATAGTAAAGTTTTAAAAGTGAAATTTTAAGTGATTTCGACGATTCTGAAAATCTCTCGAATTTATCGACGAGTTAAAATAGCCTTTCGGGGCACAGTTTCAGAATTCGACGAAACCAATTTCATTGGATCCGTAATAATATATTATTATCGGATTTCAAATTTCGTAGAGCTTGGATTTACCGTTTGCTCGTACGGGTGAGAAACGCATTGAAATTAAAATCAATAATTTAATATTTAACTTGATTCAAAAAGGTATCTTCCACATAAAATCAAATTAGCCTCCGAAACTCGTTCCACTGTATTTATAATGCTGGTAAAACCTTACAAACGCCTGGCGCCACGTGAGATTTGAGTTTGTTTGTAAAAGTTTGTTAAAATTGAGAATATTAATAAAATAATTTGATTACATGTATAGATATACGTATAAGGTCGAAACCCTAATATCATTTTCGAGCCGCCGTTCTATGTTATTTCAATGGCCGAAAATTCATGAATTTCTTTCTCAAATATCTCGAAATCCTTATACAATTAAGCCTTGATTTCTAAACGAAGATTGTAGAGGGCTTCAAGATCTATGCATCCTACGGTGGATCGGGGGTATCATCGTCAATTGGAGGCGTTATGAGGTTGCGTTCGCCGGCCGTTCACGCTCGTATTTCGAGCTGATGGAGCGACCGAGTTTGGCTAGGCGCCAGGCGATGGATGAGCTCGTGTAGACCGTTCGTATGGTGGTGGTTACTGATCGTGGCCTAGGCGATCGAGGAGGCGACGGTTCCAAACCCTAGTGGACGGCTATGGGTTTTGTGAGATGTTGGAACGCGATCGTGTGATGAAGGAAGAAGTATAGGGACGGCCGGTGGTATAATATTAAAAAAAAATAGAGGATTTTTTTTAAACCTTCATTCAAACTATAAAATTCATATCTTGTGCATATGTTATCAGATTTTTACGAAACAAAAAGCACCGAAATCGCAGCAACGAGCAGCCCGCTGTGGTGCAGATCTGGAGTCATTCTGAGCAAGTGAAAATTTTGCATTAAATCAAACATAATTGACTTATTATAAATTTGAACGCTCGGTGTTTCGAAATTTAAGGTGAGTTAATCTCACTCACATCTGGATGCCATTTAATTTAAATAGCTAAAACTTAAATGATTGATTGGTTGATTAGATGAATATAATAATTATTATCAGATTGGATTGATATTTATTGGTTGTGCTAACATCTGTGGATGTAGGAAAACAGGTTGGAGGGATCCAACTGGATTCCTCACAATATAGAAATTATTTCCATAATTGATGGTGTGTTTTATTTATATACTGTGGTAGATTAATTTGGAAACTAAGCTGTGTTGTGTTATGATTGAATAAGTGAAATCTAGTATTTTAAAAATATAAATGAAAATAAAATAAATTGGGATTGAAAGGGAATTGAATAGTAATTTTTAAGTAATGAATTTAAGGAAATTAAATTCAGGAAATTGGTTTGGAATTTGAAGTATTTTTGAAATTATGATTTAAAAGGAAATGTGGAATGGAAATTTATAAACTGGGTTTATAAATGAAATGGAATATTTATCGAGGGATCAATTTGGAAGCATAGATTTCCGGTGGGAACTTCTATAAGTAGGTGCAAATTGTTTTAAAGGTAATAGTGGGATTATTTTTAAAAGATGGAAAGTGTATTTTCCTAGAAAAGTAAGTATGTTTTCAAAGAAAAGCTTTCGAAGTATAAATTAGAAGTTTAAAATGTGTTTTAGAGTGTTTTAGAATGTTTTAGAAGAAATGAAAGTAAATTTTAATTAACTAATTATAGTATTTAATTATTTTAAAGGTAAATTAGTATTATGTTTTCTAAATGAAATTTTGTTATAAGTATTTGATATAATAACTTTATATTAAAAGGAAATTTTTGATTTAAGTTACCCAAGAAACTTATATAGATTTTCAAAAGTATATTTTGAATAAAGAATTTAGCAACTTATTTTAAATAAGTTAAGTATATTTTGGAAGTGATTTCCAGGAAATGGGAAATGTATTTAAAAAAAAGGTGTTTATTTTTTTTAGAGTGCGGGAATGAATTTACAGGCTTGAATGTAAATTTGAATTAAGATAAATCAAGTAAGATTTATAAAAGGAATTCTTGGATTATTATGGAATGGAAGTGTATTTACCTGGTTAGCCAAGTGCGTTTTCAAATTAATTTTTTAAGTATAAGTCAAAGGTTTTAAAGTTGTTCTAAAAGCATATTTTAGAAAATTTATAATTTTTTAAAACGTTTAAATTTTAAAGTAAGTATTGTTTTCAAATTTATTTTAGTAGTAATTATTTAAAGGTGACTTGGTATTATTTTAAAAATTTAAATGTTAAAGTATATTTTATAATAAAGTGTTTAAATTATTTTAAAATCTAAAGTATCTATACTTGGTGATTTCTGTGGAAATAAATATTTAGGAATTTATTCCATGAGAGGAGTGCGGTTTTGAAAACTGTTTTCAAAAAAGGGATGAAAGGAAATTATATCTTGCGAAGATATTTTGAGGTTAATAAATAATTTTGGGAAATTATTTATTGTTTGATGGATGTTTGTGAATGTTAATTGATAGTTAAATCACTGACTATCAATACTGGCCAATGCGTTGATCGTTTCGAAGAGACCGGGATCAGGATTAAATTCTTGAAAATCACTTCGATCTGGTTTGTACGTTTGCGTGGGAAAAACGAGTTCGGAGTCAAAGATGGAGCAGTTAAGTGCAAGGGCTAGTCGCTACTAATCCTGAGGATGATTCCAAAATGGATGTAGTAGGAGTAGTGCCTACGGTTCCGTTCGGACCCGGGACGGACTTGTATGGATGAATGCTTTCGGAACATCGTTAGGTGGACGATGGGCATTCTAAGTGAAACGTTTTAAAAAGGTAACGCTTAGCCTCAAGCCTCATCAACCAGAAGTGATTGAAAATTAGGTGATATGCAGCAAGGCTAAGTGGGTAGCACCCATTAGGGTGAGGTCAGCCCTGTCTAGATGTCCCTTTTTATTCGTCTTAGTGGTGCGGTTGCGGATCCCAACCATGGGGTGATTTTACTCGGGATCATCCAGTAAGGGATAGTCCCGGCCTTGTGTTGCAGGGGATTTAGGGTGGATTCTCAGTACGCTGATCTAGACAAGGTACTGTGATAGGTGGTACCCCAGTATTAGTCATTAGATGGAAATCCATTTTCCCTACGTGCCTTTATTGTTTTGTTTGTATACATATTAGCTGGAATTTAATAAATGTAACAATTTTGGCTATTTGAATAAGTATTTGCATATAGACCCTATTATAATATCAGAGGATTTTGATAAAAAATGTTTTGGCTATCATAAGGTAAAAACCCGACATGTTTATTTGTGGCGTGGCCTTACGAGATGCTTTTGATTTCAAAGGATTTTGAGACTTTAATAATCAATTTGGGTGTATTTATCTCACGCTGGTATTCCAGACTGACTTGAGTGTTGTTTTATTATAATGCTCGGGCCAGACCAAGTATTATATATTCATGATAGGATGCTATGGAGCTCAGAAGAGGAGCTGGAGACCGAGACGTATCATCCGTACTTGTTTATATCCGCTGTTGTGACTTGTTTGAAAATCGTCAAGCTGGTAATCATTGTTGGTTTGAGATATACTCTGATGATATATTATATAAATAGATATAGTTTCATTTTGTGTAAAGATATGATATTATGTATTATATTTTGTTCCGCTGCGATTGTGAGATTCTATTACTGTTTAGTTCCCTCTTTCTTCTATCTTCTTTCTTTTCCCTCAACAGTCTGTCTTTTTCGGCACTCGAGCGTCGGCATATTATTCTATGGTGCATTTTGTGTCAATTTTCGAGGGTCAAGAAGGGCGGGTCGTCACACTTATTCGTCCTCCTACTAAAACTTGAAAAAAACCTTACCCTCTCGACCTACTCAAATTGATTTTGAGCACCCGAGAGTTTAAGGGGAAAACATAAACTTCGAGTCAGACATAAAGCCTGGTGTAGATAATGCTATAAATCCCAGTTTAATACGTTAAGTGAGACCGCGCTGCTTAGCAGAACGGGTTTCCCCTCGCTAACTTCCTTTTAAAACATATCTTTGCCAAACCTTTTCCTACAACCAAAACTCATTAAATATTTAAAGCATCGTTATGTAAACATACGTAAATACACGGTAATGAATGAACTATTTGTTCAACACATATGTTTTGTTTGGCTAACTTTGAACCTTTGACTGACTCGGGCCTACCACCAATTGGGTTCATTGCCTGAGGCTGAACCCTAAACAGAAAAAAATTTCTAGAGAGGAAATCATATTAATAAAAATAATTTACACCCTAGAAGTAGATGTAGGAAGGTCTAAGATTAGAGCAAAGAACCACTAGTGAGTGTTTTGTAATTATTTTAAATTTGTAAGTAATTTGATATAATTGGATTCTCGATAGTTTTAGTTTTTCTATAATTTTGTTATTGCTTTTATGTAAGTTTATTTACAGTTGGTTTTTAAGTAAATTTTAGAAGTTTTTCCAATCTATTTTTATTCAGCTATTTTATTCAGTTATTTATAGTTATTTACAGTTATTTACATCGGTTTTAAGTTGGAATTTAGTCTGTAAATGTTAGCTTCATTTTGTAGAGATTTAGTTCTTTTTTGCGCTAATAAAATTTAAAAAGATAAGAATTCATAAATATGGATTAAAATAGAAAAACACTAAATTTACAGAAATCAGATGTAAAATGAGAAAAACTGAAATAAAACGGAGATGCATTGAAATAGGCAAATTTGAGATATTTACAAGCATGATTATAACCAGTGGTTATAACAAAAAAGAGAAAATAGAAGAGTAACAGTTGCAAGAACAATTATAACACGTAGGTTATAATTAGAAAGAAAGAAATAATAGAAGGGGTGCAAAGTCAGAGATTTGTATGTTGGGACTAGTACCGACATCATTCCCTTTTAGGTATAGGACAGATGGTCTCACACGTGGATGATGTTGGTCATGCTTATGCTAACTAGGGCAAATAATTGACCAATAGATAGAGGCTCAAATTTGAGGATTTGGGCAAGGGACGCAAAGTTAGAAGATTTGTTTATTAGGACAATTAACAGCAACATTCCCTTTTAGGTCGAGGACTGATGGCCTTACACGTGGGTGAGGCTAGGCATGCTTATGCTGATTTGGGTAAATAAAGGGTCAAATAGGGGCCGCCAGTTAGTATGTACCGAAGATGACTGAGCGTGCGACAACGGTTAGGATAAATAATTCGCTACTGCATCCTAAGCGCTAAGAGGTGTCTTTTACTATGGAACTAACTGGATTGTTTCACTGTGGCACAACAGAGATAGGAAAGGCCGATCAATGGGTAGGATTAGGATTTAAGCCTAATCAACTTAGCCATTGAGATAGGATTAGGGTTTCATCCTAATCACAACAATTTAACAAGTGTAAGCAATCAAAGTAAACAGTCAAACAAAATCAAAAACAGTATTTTATGCAAGTTTTATCTTTTCTGTATCTTCCTTTCAAGCTAGAACTATTGCTTAGTCTACTATCTTTATCTTGGTTAGAAATGCTAGTAATTACTTTCACTCACCAGACTTATTGTCTGACTCACTCCTCTATTTTCCATTTTCCCCAATAGTCCAACAGAGTTTAGGATAGTTGATTTAGGTTGCTTGGAGATTCCTTTTCGGAGTTTTCTCATTTCAGATGTATTCTTCTGCTTTTCATCCTTTTCATTTGGCTTATGATGAATTGGCACTTGTGAGAGGGATTATTATCATTTTTGTACTCTGATCATGTGAGACTGAGATGTATTTTCACGAGACATGAGAGATTTTGAGTTTTTGAGACATGTTATGTTTTTATGACTTATTTTGAGATGAAGTTTAATTCTGGATGATAATTTATGTGTTTTTTGCTACTTTACCTGTTTGTCTTGTGAATCTTAATCTCTGTGATGCTTTAGTTATACCTATAACGCCACATCCTTTGGTGTGCCCATTTTTGGAACACCAAGAGATGTGTGGTGGTTTATTTGGTATCAGAGCCTAAGGTTATAGGATTCTTAAAAACTTGTTTTAAAAGTAAAGTATTTTTCAAAGGTAATATATCTTCAAACTAAAAGTATTTTTCCAAAAAAACTCTTATTATAGAAATAGTTTTCGAGTAAAAGAAAGTTTTTTTTTTAAATCCCCTCAAAGTCCAGTTCAACCTTCTTTCGATTCTTTCAAGCCTAAATTTTCTTTTCTTTGCATAGAATGCCGGATGCCCCTAATCTTCCATAGGGTGTCCAAATCCCTAGCTGGTTCCATAGATACCTCCAATGCAGCATTGACGGGTGGAGGTCCCGTTAATCCACCTACAACAGCCACTTTTTCTATGCTATGCAAGGACTTCGCTAATCTAGGAGGCAAGACGATTTCGTAGAGGCATGAACTTGGTTGAGGAATACAGAGCGGATATTTGGGCTATTAGGATTAGAGGACCGACAGAGAGTTTAGCTTGCATCTTGGCAGCTGAAAGGAGAGGCTTATTGTTGGTGGGAGATTGTAGAGACGGAGGATAGAGACATTGGTTGGGTTAGATTTCAGGAAAGGTTTGAGAGAAAGCTCTTGTCGCAAGCCGAGGAATGCATGCAATTGGAGAAGTTCATTAGTCTGAAGCAGAGGAGTCTTTTGGTGAAAGAGTATATAAATAATTTAATGAGTTATCGAGGTTCGGGATGGAGCCTGTTGATACACTACATAAGAAGGCCATCAAGTTGCTAAGGGTTTGAATTAGCCCCTCTAAGGGTTGGCATTAACACATGTAACTATGGGAGCGACGTATGAGTCACTTGTGGAATGGCTCTCATACTATATATTGCTAAGGTAGAAGAGCTTAGAGGGTTCCTAAATCAGAAGACTCTAAGAAGCAGTGGTGGAAGAATAAGAGGGATAAGGACAAGAAGAAAGGAGGAGGATCTTAAAAGGGACACATCAAGAAGGGCGAGAAATGTTATAATTGTGGATTAGTTGGGCATTACTCAAAGGACTGTAAGAAGGACATGATGAAGGGGAGGTGTTACAGCTGTGGGCAGCCTAAACACCTTAGTAGAGCTTGTCCTCAAAGGACAGGGTAGAAAGCAGGCGCACCTACGGTGTAAGTACAGGCTTTGGATGCAACATCTTCTGGTAATGGACAGGACCGAGGTAGGAAAGTCTTTATAGAAGGTCTGATCTCGATTTTGGATTTTCCTATTCGGACTCTTTTTAACTCCGAGGCATTGCATTCTTTCATTTCTAGTTCTTTGGTTGATTGTTTGCACTTAGATATTTCTCTAGTTATAGACCTTAAAGTTGTTTCAAACTCCATAGAAGGATCGACACATTTATCCATGATTTATAGGGGTTCGAAAATTTTTATACTAGGCATAGAGTTTGATTGTGATACCTTTGTACTGTGATTTTATGGATATGGGATGATTTTGGGGATGGACTAGTTATCCACTCATGGTGCGATATTGGACCGCGAGAGGAGATTCATCAGGCTAGGGACATGTAGCCGACGGACTCTCGAGGTTTCTTGTGACCTACATAGGTCAATCATGTTAAGCTTCCTTTATTCCCTTGATCATCTCTTGGAGAACTAGATTCAATTCCGGCTGTTAAAGATTTTCCAGACGTTTTTGAGGAGGTTAGGGGCTACCCCCTAAGAGAGAGATCGACTTTAGGATCTATTTGAATGACAACGTTATGCCAATGGCATTTCCCGTGAGACATATGGCTCTTAGGGAGAGGAAGGAGTTAAGTAAGCATATTGGTGAACTATTAGAGAAAGGCTTCATCGGACGGAGCATATCTGAGTAGAGGCGTCAGTCGTCTTTGTTATAAAGGCAGATGGTTTCCTTCGTCTTTATGTAGACTATAGTGAGTTGAATAAGCTCACGAAGAAGAACCGTATTTCAATCGGTTGGTTGGCTCTTCAATATTTTCTCATCTTGACTTAGCTATTGGATTTCATCAGCATAGGGTCACTAACAATAGCATTGATAAGACAACATTTCATCAGCATCTGATGAGCCGTGTTTTTCAAGATGTCCTAAATATGTCTGTTGTAGTGTCTTTGGACGGCATTCTGGTGTTTTCCAAGATTATGGAAGAGCATGCTATTCATCTTGAGGAGGTTCTTCGTACGCTTCATGTTCATTAGTTAAAAACAAATTTCTCAAAGTATCACTTTGGCATTAGGAGGTGCGTTTCTTGGGGCGTGTAGTCTCAAGAGAGGGTCTAGCTGTGAATCCCGCTAAGGTAGTAGCGGTCCAGGATTGGATGGCCACCAAGAACGCTACTGAATATAGAAGCGTCCTAGGTTTAGCTAGTTATTATAGGAAGTTTATCAAAGATTTCGCTAAGATTTCAGCATCGCTTACTCGCCTCACTACGAAGAAAGCTGCATTCGTGTGAGATGTGGTTGTGAGGATTCCTTCATGATGCTAAATATGGCCCTTAATTGTGCACTGGTGTTAGTTTTACTCGACGAAGCTAAGCCTTTTACAGTATACACCGATGCATGTGGGACTGACCTTGCGGTAGTTTTGATGCAGGAGGGGTGGGTAGTATGCTATGGGAGTAAAAAGTTGAGAACTCATGAGAAAAACTATCTCGCCCATGATTTGGAGCTCGCTGCTATTGTTTTGGCACTCAAGTCTTGGAGACATTACTTGCTAGGAGAGAGGTTTGAGCTTTTCACTGATTGTAAATCATTAAAGTACATATTCGCACAAAAGGATTTAAACTTGAGACAGCAATGTTGGATGGAGTTTCTAGCATCATATGACATTGAGATAGCTTACACCCCTGGCAAGGGGAACGTGGTTGCGGATGCTTTAAGTAGGAAGAGAACAAACCTTAGCCCAATGTTCATGGTGTGGAAAAGCCTAGAGTTTATTTCCACCTTTTATTTTAATCCCTTTACGGACATTACTCCTGGATTATTGACAGCATTTGAGGTTAAGCCTTCCCTCATAGGTCGGATTTTCTTAAGGTAGCAAGAGGATTCAGAACTTGTGGATATTTTGGATAGGATTAGCAGAAGAGAGGTCTCTAGACATCTCCAACGCTATTCCATCGATAGTAAAGGGTGGCTAAGGAGAGATGGAAGACTTTGTGTCCCTCACACTGGTGATCTGATGAGTGAAATTCAAGCAGAAGCACGCCATTCTCGGATGACTATGCATCCGGGTGGTGATAAGATGTATAGGGACTTAAAGAGAGTATTTTATTGGAGTGGCATGAAGAGTATGTAGTAGAGTTGTGGCTAAGTGTCTTATGTGCCAAAGGGTTAAGGCAAAGAAACAAAGATCTAACAGATTGCTTCAACCATTGGATGTACTCGAATGGAAGTGGGATAGTGTTTCGAAGGACTTCATAGATGGTTACCTCGATTTAGGAATGGGAATACCAGTATTTGGGTGATTATAGATCGTTTGACTAAGAGCGCCCACTTCATTTCGGTCAAGAGCAAGAAGACAACACCTTATTTGGCATCCAAACACGTTCGTGAAATAGGCCAACTTCATGGAGTTCCCTCTAGCATAGTGAGAAACAAAGACCCTATCTTTACTGACGAGTTTCGGAGGAGCTTGCATGAGGCTTTAGGGATACAACTTAGATTGAGTATAGACTATCACCCTCAAATGGAGAGAGTTAATTGAGTTCTTAAAGATTTGCTGAAGATGTGCATTATTGATTTTGGAGGGACTTGAAGGAGCACCTTCCTTTAGTGGAATTCGCTTATAACAATAGTTTTTATGCTAGCATTGGGATGACTCCTTTTGAAGCTCTTTATAGAAGACCTTGCAAGTCGCCTTCGAGTTGGTTGGAGTTTACAGAAAGATTGCTACTTGGTCCCGACTTGGTTAGAGAGACTTCGAGAAAGATTGATTTGATTAGAAGAAGAATGAAGACGGCCCAAGATAGATAGAAAGCCTATGCAAATAAGCAGAGAAGGGATATTGAGTTTGAGGTAGGAGATTTGGTTTTCATTAAGGTGTGTCTACTAAGAAAGGTAGTGAGGTTTGGATGAAGTTGGAAACTTGCTTCCAGATTCGTAGGACTGTTCCCATTGTGTAAAGGGTAGGGAAGATAGCATATCAGATAAAGCTACTAGAGAGGCTCGCGGGAGTTCATGATGTTTTCCATGTTTTTCACTTGAGAAAGTGCTTACATGCTTCAGTAGAGGTAGTGGAACCTAGCCAACTTGAGGAAGTTGGAGTGGAGAGAGAAGCATCGGTTCTTCACATTCCTACCAAGATCTTTGGACATGATATTAAGAAGCTTAGGAATAAGGAAGTCCCTTTGGTTAAGGTGTAGTGAGGAGATAGTATTGAGGACACTACATGGGAGGTTGAGGAGAAAATACGTATCTCTTATCTGCACCTTTTTGATGGTACATCTTAAATTTCCAATTTCCATCTTTAGTTTTGAATAGGTTCTTTCCTTTAGTATCCTTTGGCAGGGTAGATCTTAGGATTTAACCTATGGATGGTAGGATTGAATGTAAACATGTTGCTAGAACAACATGTTATGTATGCTAGACGCAAGTGGTTGCAAGTGTTTTCTAGGGGATGCTAATGGATGCATATACACACACTAGGCATTATTATCACTTAGAGATCGGTCTAACTAGGTCACTAAAGCATATGCATATGGATGTGTATGCACTTGTATTTTTATTTCATGATTGTTATGGATGGGTGATTATCACATGATTGTTGAATTTGGATGATAGCATGCATATAGAACTATCGTTTTCATTAGGAATTTGCATTCATTTGGAAACATGGCACGGACATGAGCGCATAAAAAGGAGGTCAACTGAATCAGTAGACTGCCCAATCTTTTGCATTAGTTAGGGACCTTGACTACACTATTGCACATGTCATAAATTGCATTAAAAATCTTAAGGATAATGGATGTAATGGATGATGGTTGAATATGTGGTTGTGGAATTTGGATGAAAATATTTATTTCATTCTTCTGTCCTTGGAGATTTCAGGGGCGAAATCCTTTAAGGAGGGGAGAATGTTACAACCAAAAAAATTTGAGTAATGATGATTAATTAACGAATTAATCGAATAATAAAATTGGGTTGGGGAATAGTCAAAATTGAGCCACGGGAGTTGCACCATTGAATCCATGATAATTTTTTAAGTCATTTTCGTATATAACTTGTTGAAATCCAAGTTAGTGTGGATAAGTTACGAGAGAAACAAGATATCAGAATAAAATATATATATATATATATATATATATATATATATATATATATATATATATATTTAAATGAAAAAAAATAAGATCCTACGGATCGACCCTTTCCAGGGTTCTGCAAAACCCCGAGGTCGACATGTATTTCCCTTCTGGATGTAAAAACATCCAAGAGCGAGCCGATCAAGTTGATTTTCATGTGATCTGAAGCATTATTTTTGGATCCAACGATTTGCGGCGAGCCAGTGATGTGGTTGCACCAGATTCATTCCTAAAATCCGATGGCTGGAGATTCCCAAACTCCACTATAAATAGAACCCTAGGCCTAGCTATTTTCTCATAATCAGATTTTCTCCTAATTGGGTTCATTACCTGAGGCTGAACCCTAAATAGAAAAAAATTCTAAGAATGAAATCTTTTTAATAAAAATATTTTACACCCTAGAAGTAGATCCAGGAAGGCCCAAGATTAGAGCTAAGGACCATTGATGAGTGTTTTGTAATTATTTTAGATTTGTAAGCAATTTAAAATAATAGGGTGCTCAACAGTTGTAGTTTTTCTACAATATTGAGACAATTTTTATGTAAATTTATTTACAGTTAGTTTTTAAGTAAATTTCAAAAGTTCCTTTCAGTCTATTTTTATTCAATTATTTTATTCAGTTATTTGCAGTTTTTACAGTTATCTACAGTTATTTACATCTGTTTTAAGTCAGAATTTAGCCTGTAAATGTTAGTTTCTTTTTATATAGATTTAATCCTTTTTTATGTGAATAAAATATTAAAAAGAGAAGAATTCGCAAAATGGATTAAAATTGAAAAATACAAAATTTACAGAAATCAGATGTAAAATGAGAAAAACTAAAAAAAATGGAGACGAACTATAATAGTCAAATTTGAGATATTTACAAGCATGATTATAACAAGTGGTTGTAACTAAAAAGAGAAAATAGAAGAGTAACAGTTGCAAGAACAATTGTAACATGTAGATTATAATTCAAAAGAAAGAAATAACAGAAGGGGCGCAAAGTTAGAAGATTTGTTTACTAGGACCAATACTGGCAGCATTCCCTTTCAGGGATAGGACTGATGGTCTCACATATGGGTGAGGCGAAGCATGCTTATGCTGATTAGGTAAATAAGTGGTCAATGGATAGAGGCTCAAATTTGGGGATTTGGGCATGCGGAGCAAAGTTAGAAGATTTGTTTGTTAGGACCAGTACTAGTAGTATTTCCTTTCAGGTAGAAGACTGATGATCTCAGGGCCCGTTTATGTTGATTAGGGTAAATAAATGGTCAAATAGAGGGCGAAAATCAGTGTGTACCGGCGATGACCGAACGTGTGACATCGATTAGGATAAATAATTCGCTATTGTGTCCTAAGTGCTAAGAGGTGTCTTTTGTTGTGGGACCAACAGGATTGGTTCACAGTGGCACAACAGAGATAGGAAAGGCTGATCAATAGGTAGGATTAGGATTTCTGCCTAATCAAGTTAGTAGTTGAGATAGGATTAGGGTTTCAGCCTAATCACGGTAGTTTTGTACAAATGCAAAAAATCAAAGCAAACAATCAAAGCAAACAGTCAAACAGAATCAGAAACAGTATTTTATGCAAGTTTTATCTTTTCTGTATCTTCCTTTCAAGCTAGAAATATTGCTTAGTCTATTATCTTTATCTTGCTTAGAAATGCTAGTAATTACTTTCACTCTCCATACTTATTATCTGACCCACTCCTCTATCTTTCCTTTTTCCCTAATTGGCCAGTGGAGTCGAGGATAGTTGATTCAGGTTACTTGGAGATTCCTTTCCAGAGTGTTCTCATTTCAGATGTATTCTGCTACTTTTCATCTTTTTCATTCAGCTTATGATGAATTGGCACTTGTGAAAGGGATTATTGTTGTTATTTTTGAACTCTGATTATGTGAGACTGAGATGTATTTACATGAGAGATGATAGATTTTGAGTTTTTGATACATGTTATGTTTTTATGACTAATTTTAAGATGAAGTTTAATTCTAGATGATAAGTTATGTGTTTTTCGCTACTTTTACTTATTTGTCTTGTGAATCTTAGTCTCTATGATACTTTAGTTATACCTATAATGCACTACATCCTTTGGTGTGCCATTTTTGGGAATACTAAGGGGTGTGGGATGTTTCATCTTCCTAATCCTAATGGTTTTTCGGGCTCACCAATCACCTATCTGTATATAAACATATATTCCTTTCCGTGTGTAATCATAATTTTTTTTTACCTATGACCAATCCCTACACACTGGAATTTTGGACAACAATTAGGTGGGGCCAAAAGCTAATGTATAAGGCACGATCCTATGCCAGTCCTATCTAGTATTCTAATATCTGAGTCATTTTCACTTAGGGATTTCTTCCCATAATATTCCTTGAAAGCCTTTTCAAAATGATTTAAAACCTTTAAATCAAACTTACACAAGGAAAATATACAATGTTTACGCTTTACTCAAAATTACCTTGCCATGTTATATATATAAAAAAATTACTCAACTTTAGTTAATGAAAACATTTGAGCATTTGAAAGTATCCCTTTCGATTTCATTGAAAGCGCCCCTTTCTAAACCTTTGAAAGCATCTCTTTCGAAAGCAATAAACCATTAGACATCTTATTTTAAAACACTTTAAAACATTGCCTTAGAAAATCTTGGAAAAACCTTTCATTTCAACCCTTTCGAAATGATCAAAATAAGGACCTTTCGACCCCTTCGAAAGCTACACCTTCGACTCCTTTGAAATCTTCCTTTCGACCCCATCGAAAGCCTCGCTTTTGACCCCTTCGAAACCATTCAAAAAATAGTACCTTTTGAAAGCATTAAACGTCTAAAACAAAAACCTTTTGAAAGCTCTTTGGGTTCAGTTTAAAACATATGGAAAACCCTCTTTTAAAACCTTTCGACTCCTTCAGAAGCTTTGTTTCCGACCCCTTTGAAAGTAATACTTTCGACCCCTTCAAAAGCTTTGCTTTCGACTCCTTCAAAAGCTTAAAGCATATATTTAAAACAATAGGCACCAACTTTTTTAATACTTCAAAGCATCTCTTTCGAAACCTCGGGTTATACTTCAATTATATAAATGGGTAAACCATCTACGTTGAAAGCACTCCTTCGAAACCTTTTCCTAAACAAGAAGCAATGGTGTCGAAACCGTCCCTTCGAAAGCATGGGAGAAGCGGCTGATTTTTTTTAAAAGTCAAATTTACCTTTCAAACTTGTCGAAAGCCAATGACTTCGAAAGGTAGAATGGTGGCAGCTAGGGGTTTTGACCCCTTCGAAAGCTTTAAACCTTGTTTTTAAATATTCAAAGTAGGCGTTATTTTTGGCTTATAAAACAAACATACCTCCACCTCTTCGGAACCTAAGGTTTCGATCAAGTGCCCCTTCGACCTTGTCCAATACATTACGTACCATGCTTCTTGATACCATATGCATTGGCTTCGAAAGCAATGATATTGAAATGTCTGGGTTGGAAGCCTTAATGCTGAAAGTGGCTGAATGTGATAAAAGAATGATTTTCTTGTTTTTAACTTAAGAGATAAAACTTTGCAACTAACCTGCCTTTATTTGTCAAACTCTTATTGGTTACTAAATACTTTTTAGAAAGTGATGCCCATAATTTTAGAAATAAATAATGGTTTTATTTTATAAAATGCCCTTTCTCCTTAATTAAATATGTCAAATATTTAAGTCTCATACCTTAAATAATTTTATATATTCATCAAAACACTTAGAAAAAATCCAAAAAAATTCCAGAAAATCCAATTTAATATGTTTTCTAACATTTAAAAATTCAAAGCCAAATAATTATTTATTTAGCCGTAAATAATTATAACCCAATAAATTATTTTCTTCACTAAAAAATTAATATAAATTCCACATTGTTCAGAAAATTATGAAAACTGAAACCCATCACTAAAATATCATTTCTAACCTACATTTAAATTTTCAAGGCATTTGGATGTCATTTAATAGGGTTTTCATATCAGACATATCATAGAAACTACTACGAACATGTGTAATTCATCAACAAGCACATATATAACTTTAATCATCCAAAACATGGCATAAACTTGCAAAAACATTTCGGATTTAACTTAAAACCAAAAATCATAAGAAAATGGGATGTACTAATCATTCACCTTAGCTTTGAGATTAAAAGATGTGAGACTTGATGTTGAATAAGTTGATTAACTTCTTTCTCTTGAAATCCTAGTGGTATCTTCCCTTGAGAATGAAAATGGTGGCCGTCTTTGATGTATTCTAGTTTAATAGCATAAAAGTGAATGTGTGCTTCGTTGCCAAAGGTTTTAGGGTATAAGTCTCTCATATTTTCCATTTTACCGTAACGTATTTCCTAACACATTAATTCATGTTATTCCATTTTGATTTTCATTTAACATGACACGGCTACACTTAGATAAATCAAATCTCAATCTGTTAATCCTTACATTATTTTATTTAATTTAACTAATTAAATATCCTAAATAACGTTATAAAAATATTAGGTGTTACAACGCCACTTTGTAGAACGGGTTTCCCCACACTAATATCCTTTTAAAACATATCTTTTGCAAATCCTTTTCCTACAACCAAAACTAGTTTAAACTGTAAAGCACTATTATGGAAACATACATATGAGATAAGAAATTGACTATTTGTCACTATAATTTTGTTTGGCTGACTACTAACCTTCGGCTGACTCAGGCCTACCAGACAATATAACTAAAATAATCTAACATTTATTAGATACTCCTATTCTGGACGGTCTGTCCTTAACTATCTGTTAAATATTTCTCTTCTGGATGGTCTGTCCTTAACTTAACATCTTCCTGGGTCACCTGATCCTAATGGTTTTGCGGGCTCACCAATAACTTATCTGTATACAAACTTATATTCCCTTCTGTGTGTAACCATAATTTTAGTCTTATCTAGGACAAAGCTCTACACACTAGAATTTTGGACTAAATTAGTTGGGGATTATAGCTAATGTATAGGGCATGACCTTATACCAGTCCCATCTGGTATTCTAATATCCGAGTCATTTTACTTAGGGATACCTTCCCAAAATTTTCCTTGAAAAGCTCTTCATCTGAAATTGATTTAAAAGCTTTTAAACCAAACTTTAACAAGGAAAACACATATACTCTATACTTTACTCAAAATCACCTTGCCATGTTATATATATACTTTACCCAAATCTTTGTTGATGAAAACCTTTAAACATTTGAAAGTACCCCTTTCGATCCTATTGAAAGTATACCTTTCATAATCAAATAAACCCTTTCTTTTATCTAAGGCGAATGGCTAAAACCTTCCTTTCGAAACCATTTACATAAACCTTTCGAAACCATTGAAAAACCTTTTCCTTCGAAATTTAAAAACCTTAGACATCGTATTTTAAAAACCTTTAAACATAGCCTTTCGAAACTATTAGAAAACTTTCCTTTAAACCTTTCGAAACCACTGGTTCCTTTCAAAACTGTTGGGGACCACCCCTTTAGAAATCTTCCTTAAAACCTTTCGAAAGCATCAAAAGCTTAAACCTTTCAAAAGCATTTGAGAACAATTTTAAAACATTTGTAAACACCTTTCGAAACCATTCAAAACCTTATCTTTCGAAACCTTTGGGTTAATCTCTAAAAATCTCTAAGGGTCACAACCAATAGGGTCAAAAGCAACTCTTTCGAAAGCCAAAAACAAAGCAATGAAGTGATGGTGTAAAAACCATCCTTCTGAAATCATTGGAGAAGCGGTAGGTCTTTTATAAAACAATGTATACCCTTTCGAAGGCATTGCTTCGCAAGGTAAGAAGCGGCAGCTAAGGCTTCGACTCAGTCGAAAGCCTATATTTAAAATCAAAGGTGCAACCTCTTTAAAACTATTCTTTTTAAACCATTGACCTACTCAAAAGCCAACTAAGTTGAAAGCAGTTTGCTCAATACAAAGGTGCAACCATATCTTTAAAACCTTTTAACCATGTTGAAAGATATAAAGTCGATAACAAAGCAGGCAAAAATTTCGTTTAAAACAAAGTAGGGCTTCGGCCCATTTGGAACCCCTAGTTCCAACCTCATACATTTCGCCTTCTTTCCAATTCCGATGCACCAAGTTTTGATGCCATGCATATTGGTTTTGTTAGTGATAGAGGCGGTGGAACTAAGTCAAAGGCCATCTAAGTCGGAAGCAAGGTGCCGAAAGTGGCAAAACATGCACTTGGCATGAAAAACTGATTTTTAAGTGATCTTTTTAAGTAACCTACCTTGTTTGTCAAATCTTATTGGTTGCAAATTTTCTTTTCGAAAAGCACTGCCAAAATTTCAGAAATAAGCACTTTAATTTATTTACAAAATACCCCTTCTACTTTTATGAATATATAAAATATTTAAGTCTCATACCTTAAATAATTTTATATATTCATCGAAACGCTTTGGAAAATTCTACAAAAATTCTAGAAAATCCCTTTTAATATGTTTTCTAACATATATAAATATCAAACCCAAATTATTTATAATTTAACCGTAAATTGTTTATGACCCAATAAATCATTTTCTTCACTAGAAAATTAATATAAAATCCACATTAGTTCATAAAATTATGAAAATTGAAACCCATCTCTATTATATCACTTTTGATCTATATCTAAAATTACAAGGCTTTTGGATGTCATTAAATAGGGTTTCACATCAAAACATATCATAAAATCTATATGAATAAGCATAAATCATCAAGAAGTATATATAAACATTTTGTCCTTCAAAATCATGGCTAAACTATGAAAAATAAATCATATTTAACATTAAAACCGAAAACATGTAGAAAACAAGAGATATAGTCATTATTCACCATAGCTTTGTGATTAAGGATGTGATATTTGATCTTGGTTAATTGATTTGATTCTTCCTCTTGAATCTTGGCTTTATCTTCTTCCTCTAGCTTGCTAGTGGTGGCTAGCCTTAGATTATATTTTTCCTTGTGAAAATATGAAAATGAACGTATGGTCTTAAGGGTTAAAGGTATTAGAATACTCAATTTCCTGTTTTACTCTCTCTTATTTCCTAATACTTTAGTTCTTTGGTTCATTGTTTACTCATTAACATGGCATAGCTACACCTTAATTAAATTCCAAATCTCTGTCCATTAATCAACCCACATTATTTAATTTAATTTAACTAATTAACTTTCCTAAATAATGTTAATAAAAATATAGGGTGTTACATGGGGCCAACCCTACGTTTTGAAATGTTGTCATTAAGAAGTGATTGAACGAGGGAACTACACCTTACGTACACATATACCAGTGGCAAGCTACGTATCCAAAAGGTGGTCTATAAGCAAATTCTCCTCTCGATGGTAGAAGCACGTCGTCCTTTAGGATATCGTATGGAGAGCAAATGCTTCGCAACATCTCGTGTGTAAGGATTGAAGGAGCTTTCCCCGGAGGATCAAGCAAGACTCTGAAGTTAGGAGGAGTGCAATCAATGATGGGGCGGACTGGAATTAGGCGACCATATTAACTTGAAGCTGTGGAAGCAGTAGATCCAGCTGGGATAGATGATGACTCCACTTTATAAAGAGGTGAGTTCCCTTCAACTGATCTGCGCTGAGAAGATTTGTGCATCATCCTATATAAGAAAGCTTGTGTTCAAAACAGTCAGATAGGTCTATTCTCTAAATTATATACTCTAGCATAATTGATAATTGAAATCTGGAAGATAATTGACGTGTACCAACCACCAATCAAATTCCAAGTATTAATCGGTGGTGTTTGTGATGTGTGATCTAAGTGAGAATGCGTTTGGTATCCTGAACGCTGTAAACAAACCATTCTGTATAGAAGACTCACTCACCCCGGAAGGAGCAATCCATATCACCTATTAATTTATTTCCTTCTATACTTACCCGTTATCGATTGACGATCGATAACGGATCTGCTGTTCGAAGCGGCATAGAAAGTCCTTCCTATTCTAGGTGCACCAACTGTGCAACGATAGGACTAATTTAAAGCGAGCAATTATAGATCAATGGGTCCGAATAAAGTAGATAATTCTCGGCATAAATCGATTTTATTTCTCCAAAAAGTGATAGCGACATGGGCTGCATAAAAGACGCCACCCTAAGCAATTATCACCACCCAGAAAAACCGAAATCAACCCGTAAGACCTTGTTCCGGGATCGACTATGTAACTTGGTGCAAGTTAATTCGGACTCTATGGATGAAGATAGCAAAACATGTCGAGCACCGGGACAAAACCCTTACTTCGCTCCATGAAAAATACAAAAACTCGATTTTCTATCTTCTGCCACAAAATCACAATCGGCTCGAATCTTCCACCATATCCATCAATAACACAACGTCATCATCGATTGCTAATGTAGTAATACATCAAAATCCACATCACCAACCTTCAAAATTGAGAAAAGTGATTTGATCTTAGATTCAAGACAACCCAAACTAGGATATTGGATGGATCGGATTGGCAACGCCTCAAAACGAAAGAGATCACGAAAATGGGAACCACTGAAAATGGAGGCGGTGGCTCCAGGAAGTGGTAGCAGCGGCGCTGGTGGAGGAGATTGTCGGTGGTGGCTCCTAAATGGATAGAGGGCTTGGATCAGTAGGCTAAGGCTTTAAGAGATTGGAACAGCTGGAGGAAAAAGGCTTGGATCAAATGGAAATGAAGTGAAGTGGGGGTCGACTTGTATAAAAAAAGGAAAAAAGTGAAGAACATTGTGAAGTACTTGGGTCGATAATGATCCGATCCAATTGGATCGGCACCAACCCAAATTCACTCCTCCGAATGGTCTTAAATTTTTCTTATTCGACCTACTCGATGTTCGTATTCATTTAGGAAATTATCATGTCGATATCACTTCGTAACTACGAATAATGGAGATTCACACTAAGGACTGGACGGTTAACTGGTAAGTCTTAGATAGCTTATTAAGATGGCCAGATACGACCAATGAAACTCCTTAAAACAGAAACCCAAAATAAAAAAATTCTACAGTGCACTTTATTTTTAATGAAAATAAACTCTGGGGGGCAAATGTTAACCGTGCTTTTAAAATTAGCCGAATTCAACAGGAGTTAGAGCATTCAGATTAAAACAGAACGATTCAAAACATGATCAAATGGCCCAAAAATACAAGATAAAGAAGGGCTCTAGAAAGTTTGATTCAAAAATATGCTAGTTTTCGGATTGGCACCGATTCGATCCAATTAAATCGGTACTGATCCAGATTGGTAGCTCATGGTGGCCCCAATCCTTTTTCATTGTAACTCTATGCTCAACCAAGCTTACTCAACACGTTTGGTAACAGTCCAAGCACAAGAAGTGAAGTTCATCTGATTCAAAATACAGTTCAATCTAACCCACACGGGAATCATCATCAAAAAAGTCAATAAGCTATGAAATTATATGGGGTGCATAACTACGAAGTAAGAAGCTTGACCAAACATATCGAAGCCAAAATTGGCTAAGAATGTGGATCGGTACCGATCCAATTAGATCGGTACCGATCCAATTAGATCGGTACCGATCCAATTAGATCGGATCAGTACCGATCCAAAATGATGGCCAATTTTGGCTCCAAAATTTTTGAGGTCTCCTTGCATGATGAATATAGGCTTTGCACAAAGCAATTCGCGGTCCATGAGCTTCCAACCCCAATAAATACCATCTCATCTGTAGTAGAAAATGGATCTACTCTAATCTCTTCTGAAACTCTGCCATTGTTTCTTCACTCCTCTTCTCCCTTACAATAGTCATTAAAGGGCAAGTGAGATCCTTCCGGTTGTCTCTAACAATGGTGGTTTGATCTAACTTTGGAAAGAAGAACCATATTACAGTCCAAACGCCTTTGTAATAGCAGTTGATCAACAAAAGCCATAAAGTGAACGTATGATTCGTTAATAGCCGAACCACTATAATAATCTCTTATCTCTTTACATTTTTATGGTTTACTATTACTTTTTTCTATTTTATTTGCCATGGTTAATAGGGTTGGTGCTTTCACACTTAATCAAGGGTGTTCATCCATTTTTTGGGTTAATAGTCTACAACAAATACAAGCGTATATAAAAGATTCAAATAGTACATCACAATATACAACAACATCACGTTAGACATCTTAAGCTAGCCTGCATCTAAGGCTACTGAGTCACTGTACCTGTCAAGTCTCGGTCTTACCCGAGTATTAAAATAACACCTGGGTCAGACTATCTCTAATTATCATAAAAGGTGAGATACAAGTGATAATAACTTGCACAAATGACAAGGACAAATGTCCATATGCTGTACTCCACTAACAAAACTTTACTTACTTTAATTATTCATGGATTTTAACTAAGTCTATACTTATTTGCAATGTTAATCAAAGTCAAAGCATGCATAACAATAAAAGCATAAATAATCACATCCATATATGCAAGCAATAGACTTGTACTTCACAAATCAACATAAGACATATGCACTTTGCATGCTAATACAAAAGGTTGTACTTCGCAAATTATAACTCGCTAGAAAATGAGTATCACTAGATGGGGCTAAAAATCCATTTAATCCGCCTAAACAAATTACTCAAGATCGAGTCTGAAAACTCGACAAATAGATAAGTGTTATCCACTTTCATTTAGTAATCATAAGAATGTGGACTAATGTCCCATAACCACTTGATGACCCTCAAATGATTACAAAAAGCTAGCAAATTCCACTCATGTAAATAAATATTCAGTTGAACATGCCCAATAATTAATCGATGGAAAAACACAAGTGTTTCATCCTACTTGTTTTACTAGACCATTAAATTAAATTTTCTATCCAAATGAGATATTATGTTTTATAATAAAATGGTTTTGCTTGAAAGATAGTTTAAAAATATTGATTTAAAAAGATTTATAATACATATAGTAGAAAACACGATTTAGTTCATTTCTATCTATATTTATAGAAAAACTTGCTTTGAAATCACTTCTAAATTTAAAGAACTTATAAATATATGTATTCTTCGAAATCCTTCTTATTTGAATTACATATATTATCCACATATATATATAAACAGAAATTAATTCATATTCAAATGGTGTTTCCATCATAAATAACTTTGCAAACTGGTGCAATTTAATTGTGTGTTTAGCAACAAATCATTAGAGCAAAACTTCCATACCAACAAGAACTTCAAAGTTGAATTCAAGCATTCAAAAATGCATAAATAGTTTATCACCAAGAAGCTTCAAAATGATGTAAAAGCATCGTAAAGCATCAAAGCAAACAAGCAATAATAATCTAAGGATTGAACAGGCGAAAGAACGGGCAAACTGGGGCACTTAAGCGCTCAGCCCAGATCACGACCGGTCCACCTGTCGCAGCGCCTGGGTTGTTCCCCAAGCTATGCTGGTGGCCTTTGATTACTCCGTACAACCTCGTTTTTCCCTTGTTGATGCAAATCATGATCATAAGAGGTGGGTTTTAGTAAACTTAAAACAGGGTTTCAACCATTAGAGGCGATAACAATAAGATATGTAATTTATCGCATCCAAACTGAGACTAGCTCAACCACAATCCCCCCAATAACTAAATTCAGTAAATAAATTCAAAATAGAGATAGTTGTGAGTCCTAATCACACCTTTTTCACCAATTCAACTTGCCAAACACTTTTATTTCAACTTTGCAAATCATATTCAGCAAACCCTAGCATTGCATCAACCAAAAGAAGAATGATAACAATCAAAACCAATTATAAACTGAAAATCAATTTGACCAAAAAGTGAATTAGAAATAGGAGAACTTAATTTGATTTTAACACAATTTTCTTGAATTTTTTTGAGTTAAAAACTTGATTTTTAAGAGAGCTAGGGTTAATAAACAAGGAGGAGGAGATGGTTTTTTGTTTACTGTAAATGGAACAAACATATAGTTCATTTGCCAAGTACAGAAGAGAGGAAATTTATTCTCATATGCACTATTGGGCTGAAAATGCAATTTAAGCCCAAACCCTATCAAATAAAAGAATTAAGCATTTTCTCACTTTCTACCATTTCAAAACACTAATATCTCGTTGATTTCTACATAGAAAAATTATTGGTAATACACTAAAATTAAATTCATCTCCTAATCTTCATAATTAATTAAAGAAACAAAAAAATTAGTAATTTTTAAACGCTTATTTTTATTATTGAAAACAATATATTTTGCATTTTTTAAAATAAGACAACATAACACATAAATCAATTTAGCTCCAATAATTCCCATTTTTCCTTAGAATAAAATTACACATTATTCAGAAAAGACTAACACGTTATTTAACAAGTTTTAAAATAATAATTTTACATCACATAATTCCATATATTGTTTTTTCCACTAATATATACATTTTAAAATTCACATTTCAAACTCGAATTTCAATTATTATTCAATAAAAACACTTAAAATCTAATTTCTCCAATTTAAATCTTTATTTATTCTATTTAAACATCGAAAAATAAGGGTTGTTAAATGCACAAACATAATATATGTACTATGTATCACTTAGAGCAAATTTAGAATTAATTGCACCTAATCATCTTATTAGTCATGTTCTCATTCACTAGACTTTTGTTTGACTCACCCCCGTCTCTTCCTTTTCCCCCACCATCGGATGACAGTTTAGTGGTGATTTATTATAGCGCAGAGAACAAAGAACTCAATGATGGAGTTCTAATATTTTCTGTTGTTTCTTATAGATACTTATTATATTAGAACTTTGTAGCTCATATTGTAGTTTGAAAACAATGTATTTTGTAAATCAAGTATTTTAGAGAAAGTTTTCATGAAAGGTCTATTTTTCTGTATTTATATTTTAATTCCTTCCACTGTGAGATCTAAAAGCGTAGAATGTCTTAGAACTCTATCTATGTAATTATGCTCTATAATGTTTTAAAACCCAACAACTCGTATTTTTTGACATGGTTCGTGTTGGAAAATGCGGATTATCATAGTACAATAATGAGTGTGCATTTAAAATAAAAGAAGGGAAAAGTAATTATGCGCACAAATGTGAAAATGCTTCAAAGGGAAAACATTAATTATCGTCGTACTTAATAGGTTGAATATACTAAAGAAAGAATATCAATATACTTAAAAATGTATAGTTTTGTCGATGAACATCAATAAATAAGAGAAAGATATTTAACACAATGAGAGAGAGTATTGGTTACCATTTTATGGAATTTATCGTTGTAATTAATATATGTTACGAGTGTTAAAAATATAATATAACAAAATAGATTACAAAAAAGTGAATATATCTAATTTTATATGTTTGAAAAGTGAGAATAACATTATATGCACAAAAGTAAAGGGTTATTTTAAAAGAAAGATAGCATAAAAAAATATGTATAAAAAGAAGGCATTAAATAAAAATTATATATTTTGAAAAGAAAAGGATGTGTCTAAAATTGTATGGTTAATATATATATATATATATATACATATATATATATATAAGTGAAAGATTATTTTAAGGGAAATTTATAGCTAAAGACATTAATTAATAATGGGATATGTACTAAACATAGGTAGCTTAGATAAGAAGAGAAAGATAATAATATATTTAAGGAAAATAAGGATGCGTGTCATGTTGAAGAAATAGAGGAAATAAAATATGAAAATGAATCGTTATTTGAAAAGAAAAAATATGTGACAACCCTGTTAATAATTATCTAATTAATAATCGATTATCAACTTTTAATTATGAATTTAAAAATTGAATTGAGAAGTTAAATTTAAAACTGAATAATCAATTAGAGTTTATTAATTTCAAAAGGAGAAGTTTATTTAAAATTTTCAAATGAGAATTTGAACTTCCATTCAGTATCAAATTTTTTTAAAGACTACATTAAGTGCAATTAGGTAAAATGAAAAAAATAAACTCGATTTTATTTTGTTTGGGCCTAAATGCCTTTAGCCCATTAGCCTAACCTAAAATCCTAACTCCTTGGCCTAAATAAATAACTTGTACATTTCTAAACCTAATCCCTATGTAAAAATCCTAAACCAACTAGTTTACATCATTATTTCCATCATTTTTATTTTTAGGAAAACAAAGCTTCAATGTGGAAAATCATTTGGCCATAGAAATTATTATAGGAAATCAAAGAAAATTCTACAAATTCTAAGGATATATGGTATGAACTCCTGGATCTTTATTCTACCTTCTCATTTAATCAATTTAGGGTAATGAATAGCTGGTTAATCTCTAAAATTATAAAATAAAGGGGTTGTTTATATTTTTGGAGTAATTAAAGAAGGAGATTGAGTAAGATTTTTAGAGAAAGACATAGTTGTTTCAGCTTCATCAAATACATCTTACTTCTTCATATTGATCTAAGGCGAGTTATTATACTTACGTAATTTATATCTATACGTTGTTATGTCTCTGAATTGAATTAAAACCTTAAGTTGATTGCTGAATAAATGAAGTTGAACGTATAAACCAATTTTCAGAAAACAGTGAATCCACTTATTTTGGTTTTAAGCAAAACACACACACATATTGCACATAAATAGGAAATTCTTGAATTCAGGGTGTTATTAGGACTTAATAAGGTTTCCACTACGTTTTGTAGCTTGCCGGAATCGATCAAGATTGATCATCATTCAGGAATCGATGATTTTGACTTTGACCTTGAGCAAATGCTCTAGATATGTTCCCAGGAGTCGACTGGTAAGCTCCACCAGTCGACTAGCAGCAGTTGACTGGTAGAAAACCAATCGATTGTTATGTGTTTTTCTGGAATGATTTTTGTCCCATGTTGTGGATTATTTGATCTTATCTTTGGTTAATTGATTTTGATGGATTTTAATAAGCTTATGGGAATAGTTTTAACGCTGTAAATTGCTTTTTTAATTTCTTGTGTTTTAAGATTTATGAAATGTGAATGCCTCATAAGTATGATATTTTGTAAATCAAAAAAGAGAATTGGTTTTTATGTGTAATTGTATTTGGAATGGGAATGATATAATTTTATATTTCGATACATATATATCTCAGGAATTTGTTTGAAAAGAAATAACATTTCTTAAATAAAAAATAAAAAATAATCTTTCTTATAATATTGGATTATGATTTTTATTATAAATAATAAAAGATGGATTTTATAATAATTCAAGAACTTTAAAAAGATTAATAGTGAAACATATGTATTTATGGAGGAAATTTTCTTACTATTTCAAAGTTTATAAACCAAAGCGAATTTTTATAAAATTCATCTTTTTTGTTTAAATTTTGCTTAGTAATTCTATTTGAATTTTTATTGGACAATTGGATGATTTCCATTTTATTGGAATTCGTGCTTTTCTTTGAAACAAATAATTTTAATAAACGGTTGAATTGTCGGATTGGTATGGGATATTTCATACAATTCTTTCACTTATTATTATAATTTATTAAATAAAGTTTTCGTGAAAATTATTAGTTTTAGTAAATATCTAAATTTACTATCCGTAAATACCTGAATTTGCTATCCGGTATGGGACAGTTAGCTAAATTCTTGTGATTACTTGAGTGACGGTCAAATAACATTTAGAGTTGTACTATCTTAAGGTGTTCGGATTTCAGGCTAATAGATCCACGAGAGAAGTTGACTCAATTTACATTGACCTAAGAGTCGATGGTCGATAACATTGTAGATTTGGGTAGGCAGACCTATTTTGGGAATGTTAGGTTATACGGCTACCCTTTTATTTCAGGGAGAGGTGTTACATGCATGATTAGTCTATAGACTATATCACTAATAGCTATCTGTTTATTTTGGAGTATAGAGTTTGACGGTGTTTACCTATTTTTATACGTTGGTAAATTTACATAGTAGTCTATTTTGATATGTTAGACTTATATACTATGTGGTGGGGTCTACTTTGATACGTTAGACTCAGTGTCGCTGTATTAAACTAATAGTTAACTACCATTATAATTTCATTTGTGATTATTTTTTCTTCAGGCATTTTAGGATGGATATTTTGTATCTTTTGGCTCTGAAGAATTTTGAATTGTTATCACCATATTTTTAGATGATAGGCCATTATGACTTGATATGGATTTATGAAATGGTATTTTTGATTAATATGCCTTGTTATTTTTCTTATTTTATTGGTTTAGTCGTATATTTATGATATCAATATCTCGTCTCTTTATTATATATGGTCTATTCCGTTTATTTTCAAAAACTCGGGTAAGGCCGAGACTCTATAGGTACAGGGACTCGCTAACTTTTAGATTTTGTGTTAGCTATGGAGTAGATGATTTTGTCTGTTTTGTTTTGCTTCATTATTGTATTATGTTGACATTTAGGATGATATGTCATGTATAATATTTAGTATCCATTTTGTACCTGATACAACATTGTGGATGTAATGTACATTTCATATGGGCCATATTTTGTAGACTAGCATCTTTGTGTTGCGTTATGTGACTCTGATTCTTATTTGTCTATATTATATGTTGTACTTAATATTTTTAATAGATGTGTTTGTTACTTTATATTAATAATGTATATGGCAAATTTTCAGTTTAGATCTTCAAAAGGTAAGAAAGACTTGTTAGTGTTAGTACAAGATATATTCACATTTGATCACCCTTAACCAGCCATATTTTCTGTTTTATTAAACGACTTTACTTGTAATGTTCTTTAATAACATGTGTATAGCAATGGGGTCATTACAAGATATGCTATTTCTTTATTCGTAAAAGGATAAGGCCTTAAATTATTACACATATTTCCACATTTGAATAGAAATCTAGGGTTCCCTACAAAGGTTAATAATGTGTGTGTATAGAATATCAATTAAGGATATTAATTGGGATTATAATGTTTCACTAACTGACTTTAATTATAATTAGTATCACTAATCAAAGTAATGTGATCGTTACATTGACAAGGGAAAAGAGAAAGGGTTTATATATAAAGGTAAGAGAACATGAATGAAGGAGTGGTTTTTATATAAATAAACTTCACCGAATTTCCATATATATAAATAAAAGGAATACAAATATTCATATATACACATACAGGTGTACTTTTGAAAACAAATACATGATTTTATGTATTCAATAATAATAGAAGTGAAAAATATGATGAATAGTATTGACTAATTGGAATGAACGGCTATTAATGACACTAATATGGGAGTGTAAAGATGTTACCTTCTTTAAATAAAAAGAAAAGGAAATAAATTTTTCTTAAGCAAAGGTAAATAATCTAGATATTTGGATATACCTTTTGATGGATGCTTGGATATGTGTCGTATTTATTTGAATGTAGTTGAAGGGTTCATAATTTTTTGCTAACGGTTAGGATTAAAAATGAAGCCTATAAACAAACCCTTGACCTAACCCTAAATTCTCCACAAAGCTTGCAATACCAAAACTCTTTCACTTTCTTCTCTCCTCCAACATAATTTCTTCAATATAAATTAAAATAAAAGTAGGGAGATAAATTGAAATTAAAAGAGGGGATTTGGTCAGATTAATAAAGGTGAAGTCTACCCGTGTAGAAAAAGATGATACCAAGCAATTAAAAGGAGAGGTAGCTTTTAAAAATGTGAGTGGGAATAATTTTGGTCAAATGATTATTTGCAGTTAAATTTATCCTATTCTAGGGTATTATTTAATAAAGCCAGAATCTATAAACTAATTTTCTCTTATTGAATTGTAACCCTAAAAATTAGTTAGTTGTTAGAAATCAAAATTTGAAACTTTAGAATGCTAAATTAAAGTCTGTAATCTGGGGTATGATTGAAATCACTTTAAATTGTTAAACTGGATTTGATGTTAGTATATCTCTTTTAGGATTAAATTACAAAACCCAAAAATCAATAAACCCTATTGTTATCCCATTTTTGGTCAAAACTGGAATATCAATGTTGTGTGCATTTCCACCACGACCGAACCAAGAAGAAGCAGCCAGCAAGCGTATATAAGTCTGGGATTTCACTCATGATTCAAGTATAAAAGTCCATTCGGTATCAAAGGTTTAAAGTTTCATTCGGCAATGTAGAGCGAAATCTCATTCGGCATTCAAGATGCCTTGGTTCATCCGGCATTCCCAATATAGGAGTTCATTCGGCACTCCAACACACCACCGACCCAGGAGGAGGAGACCACCGATCCAATCCATCTTCACCCCTGCCGAACCAACTCAACACCAAGGCACCACCAGTCCAAAAACATGCTCCTACCACCGAACCAGAATTCCACCGGTCCATCCATGCTACCACCGGTCCGGCTCCATCTCCATGCTACTGCCGAATCAGCCTCCACCGGACCATACCATTACCGAACCAACACCAATCAAGCCCACACCGAACCAACTCCATCTCCATACCGGACCTAGGTCTCATCTCCCACCAACAACCACCGGACCATGTGCTACCGGACCAACCTCCTCCAAACCAATTCCTACCGAATCAATCTTCTCCAAGCCCTCGCCGAATCAGAACACTTTCAGGCCAGATTGCTTCAGCCCAGACCCGCCAGCTGCTATATACATCCAGGACCCCTTCCCCCAGCCTCACTCTATAAATAGAGGGACAGGGGTACAACAATGGGAGACAAGTTTGAGAGCTCAAGCACGGAAGGAACTTTCAAACAACTTTCAGTTACTTGTAATCAAATCTTTGTACTTGTAATCTGAAGGGAAAAGGAGAATAACATATAAAGTGGACGTAGGCACGTTCTGCCCGAACCACTATAAATCTGTGTGTCTTTTACAGTTTAGTCCCTGCTTTTTATATATTTGCATAAATCACCCAAATCACTAAAAACAACTTAAAATCAACGAAATCATACGACTTTGAGGTGTTTGCCCATTTTTTGCGCAAACATTTTGATGCTTTCACTGAGAACTGAATTCAAGGACCTACCGCTTGGAAGTTGAATTTGAGAGTTTAGAGATTCAGATTGGAAGAGTCATGGCGAGACAATCAAGCAGAAGGCCAAGGCCAGAGCAGAGTCAACAGGAAGGGAGTCAAGAGGCTTCCTTAGGAGCAAACCAAGCTTCAGCCTTCATCACCAGGGATGATATGGAGGCTATGATGAGAAGACAAGCAGAGATGATCCAGAACTTGCTTCAGCAAATTGGGCAACTTGGAGCACAAAACCAAGGAGCAACTGGAGTTCAGAACAGAGCAGGACCATCTGGCGTAGCACCAGAGCTAGGGCGCACACACGCAGAGCATGTTAATCCGATCTAGGGAAGGGAGACGGGGGCATCCGAACAACTTGGTGGCAATAGAGGAGTGAACGCTCAGTCAAGGGGGCAGATCCCAGAGTTCCCTCGTGAACTCGGGGGGCAGGTCGAAGGCAGTGAACGAGGACTACAGCTTGGAGACAATGACAGATTAGCAGAGATGGTTAGAAGAGCTATGAGAGGCGGTTTAGTAAACAGAGACTTGGAAGATGTAAACAAGAGTCCTTTTTCATCTGCGATTAGGATGGCTAGAAACCCACCAGAATTCAAGCTACCATCAGTAGAGATGTACGATGGGAGGACAGACCCCGCGGTCCATCTTACTAAGTATATGAGGCACATGGAAGTGCTGGAGGCATCACAGGAGGTCATGGCCAGGTGCTTTCCACTGTATTTGACGGACATTGCAGCGTTATGGTTTAGGCAACTGGAGAGCGGCTCCATAGGAACGTGGGCAGATTTAACTGAGAGATTCATGAGGCAATTCAGGGTTCATATTGCGAGACCCAAGAATGTGATGACTTTAGCAACCTTGAAGCAGAAAACTGGAGAGACTTTGAGGAGCTTTCTAACGCGATTTAATGCGGCGGCAGCATCTGTGGATCGACCAGATCCATCTATGGTCATGATGGCGGCTGTATCTGGAATAGCTTATAGCACAGAGTTCAAGAATTCATTAACCAAGGACCCGCCTATGAATCTGGGAGAGTTCTATCATGAGGCTGAAAAGTTTCTGCGTTTGGAAGATGCTAGTGCAGAAAGAGAGGAAGAAGATGACATTTACGCAATCAAGAGCGGAAACCGACCTGGAAAGGTTGCGGAGACTAGCAAAGGAAAGAGAAAGGCTGAGGATAATGATGACAGGACAAAGCGGCAACGGAGGGAGCCGCGATTCACCACTCACACTGAGCTGAATGAGAGTCTGGAACGAATTTATCAGGATACCAAGGAGCATGTTCCGTATCGTAGGCCAATACGAAGGGATCCAACCACTGACGAAAGAAAATCAAATAAGTTTTGTGTATTCCATGAATTAAACGGTCATAACACTAATGATTGTAGGCATTTGAAGGACGAGGTGGAAGGGCATATCAGGAACGGTATGCTCCTTCAGTACGTGAGGAGGCAAACTCCAGCAGTGGAGCCAGAGCGACCACCGTCTACATCGGCTAGAGGTGACCATGGATCGGGGAACCGTTTGATTATCCATTGATTGCTTGATTAAAATAACGATGAACAAGTTGTAAACCTCTCGCTAACATGGTTAAATCATTTACACATGTGAGCGATCGCGCACGATCCATAGGCATGCTCTGAATGACTACCAGCCGCGTTATAGTAAGAGTTTATGCTTTGACATCTCCATTCTGCTTTTTGCTTTGATTTTGGTTTGAACATTTAAATTCTTCCTGTTTGGACATTTCTGCTGTAAGATTCATATGATTCTATGGAAAAATTACTTGTATGCCCATGGATCGTGAACGGTCCACGAGCACCTCTTGCATGGTAGCGAACTGCCGAAGTCTTTGATTCGGAAACTCCCCCAAACAATAACTCCGCCACTGATATTATTAAGCCCCCCCCGGGCACACTCATTCGCCTCGAACGGCACCCGACTTCGAACAGTCATAATTCGCCTCGAACGGCACCCGACTTCGAACAGTCACAATTCGCCTCGAACGGCACCCGATCGCGAACGATCACAACTCGCCTCGAACGGCACCCGACCTCGAACGGTCACAATTCGCCTCGAATGGCACCCGACTTCGAACAGTCACAAACTCGTCTCGAACGGCATAACTCATCTCGCCACAAATTGCTCGATCGCGAAAGGTCGCCATTTGAGGTCCACCCCCTGACCGCCAACAGTCGCACCTTACCACGAATGGCTCGATCTCGAACGATCGTCGTCCGAGTAAGGCGCTTGACCACGAATGGTCCCATTTCATCTTTTGCCGCGAACGGCACCGGCCGTGAACGGTCACATTTCACCCCAAGTGGCTTGATCGCGAACGGTCGCCATTTGAGGTCCGCCCTCTGACCGGGCTCGGTCGCACTTTACCTCGAATGGGTCGATCCCGAACGGTCGTCATTTGAAGTAAAGCGCTTGACCGTGAACGATCACTTTCCACCGCAAATGACTCGATCTCGAACGATCGTCGCATGGATTTAGACGCTTGACCGCGAACGGTCGCACTTCACCTCAAATGACTCGATCGCGAACGGTCGTCATTTGAAGTTAGGCGCTTGACCATGAACGGCCGCGCTTCATCCCAAATAGCTCGATCCCGAACGGTCGTCATTTGGGGCCATATAAAATATCAGGCTCTTTGCAGGTTGTCAACAGGATATGAACATCCAGCTCATAGCATTACAAAACATGCCTTCCTACCGCAAGGCATGTTTTGGGGGGCGAAGTGTTATCCCATTTTGGGTCAAAACTGGAATATCAATGTTGTGTGCATTTCCACCACGACCGAACCAAGAAAAAGCATCCAGCAAGCGTATATAAGTCTGGGATTTCACTCATGATTCAAGTATAAAAGTCCATTCGGTATCAAAGGTTTAAAGTTTTATTCGGCAATGTAGAGCGAAATCTCATTCGGCATTCAAGATGCCTTGGTTCATCCGGCATTCCCAATATAGGAGTTCATTCGGCACTCCAACACACCACCGACCCAGGAGGAGGAGACCACCGATCCAATCCATCTTCACCCCTGCTGAACCAACTCAACACCAAGGCACCACCTGTCCAAAAACATGCTCCTACCACCGAACCAGAATTCCACCGGTCCATCCATGCTACCTCCGGTCCGGCTCCATCTCCATGCTACTGCCAAACCAGCCTCCACCGGACCATACCATTACCGAACCAACACCAATCAAGCCCACACCGAACCAACTCCATCTCCATACCGGACCAAGGTCTCATCTCCCACCAACAACCATCGGACCATGTGCTACCGGACCAACCTCCTCCAAACCAATTCCTACCGAATCAATCTTCTCCAAGCCCTCGCCGAATCAGAACACTTTCAGGCCAGATTGCTTCAGCCCAGGCCCGCCAGCTGCTATATACATTCAGGACCCCTGCCCCCAGCCTCACTCTATAAATAGAGGGGCAGGGGTACAACAATGGGAGACAAGTTTGAGAGCTCAAGCACGGAAGGAACTTTCAAACAACTTTCAGTTACTTGTAATCAAAGCTTTGTGCTTGTAATCTGAAGGGAAATGGAGAATAACATATAAAGTGGACGTAGGCACGTTCTGGCCGAACCACTATAAATCTGTGTGTCTTTTACAGTTTAGTCCCTGCTTTTTATATATTTGCATAAATCGCCCAAATCACTAAAAACAACTTAAAATCAACGGAATCATACGACTTTGAGGTGTTTGCCCATTTTTTGCGCAAACACCTATATTTAACAAATTGGTATTGGAATTGAAAACATGGACTGGTTAACTAGTAATTAGGGTTCAATAGAAATACTGGAGATAGCGATCAACGTCATCGAAATTAATAATCAACAATCGATAATTAAAAATGCATAAAACCCTAATTTGAGTACGCGACCAATCAACCTTCGAATCCTAGCAGTCGACCGGTAGAGGTCGACTGGCTAGGTCCAACAGTCAACCGTTCACGATGTAAATTGCAAGTTTGAACCTCTGCCTAAGGCCCAAGTCAAAGAATATAAATTATGTAATTTCATAAAGACTTATGTAAATGGAAAATTGATGGTTTGGGCCTATTTTGGGCTAGTACAAACTAGAGATAGTTCGGAAGTTGGTTCCCTATCAAGGTACAATAGGTCATCGTGGTTTAGGCAATAGTTAACTACTCAAATAAGGGTTAAGAGTTGGCTAGGGCGATGTATTTCGCAAACACTCAGACGACGTTCCGTAGTGGATGCTCGGCATTGATGGAGACACCAGGTGAGTGAGACTAGTGCAAACGGTGAGTTCTAAAGGGCAATCAGGCTCGACGCAGCACGATAAGTGACTATAGAGTAGAATGGAGCCAAGTGCTAACGAAAGTCCTTGCACGCACAGTTCTGACACGATGTTGTACGGGTGACGCCGATGTAGTACGATAATAGGAATTTAGGCACTATGATCGGGAGATGAACGCGGGTGCATATGATGAGTCACACCGTGAGTTTGCATTTCAAGGTTCTCCCTCTCAAGGTGTAGTGATGGTATAGGTATTGGAAAACAGTACCCACATGGGTGGTATTTCCGTGTTGGATAGTTCTGGAAGGGTTTATCGATCATTAATGTGAGGTTCAACTTGTAGTTCGACCCTTTGTGTTAGATAAGAACCCCTATGTATTGGGAATTAGGAATTCGCTGACGCTTAAAGTAGTACTAAGTTAACCGCACATGATCATCACATATTAAACTTGTATTCATTCACCAGACTTTTGTATGACCCACCCCCTTCTTCTCATTTTCCCCTATACAGGATGATAGGTTAGTAGTGGACTGGGCATAGTACGTGAAGAAAGGAGCTTAACATTGGATTTCACAATCATTAATTATTCGTCATGTAGTTACCTATTGTGTTAATGTTGTCAAGCTTATATCATACTTCATAATCAGTGTATATGTAAATCAAGTGTTTTGAAGACTATTTTTCTAAAATGACTATTTTTGTATCTATATTTTAATTCCTTCTGTTGTGAGATCTGAAAATGTGGAATATCTTAGAATTAACCCTTATAACTATGCCCTGTAATGTTTTAAAAACCAAACTACTTGATTTCTTAACATCACGCAAGTCCCAAAGTCACCTAGACTTTGGACCGGTGTGCTGGGAGGTGCGGGTTGTCATAGGTTGTGGGGTTAACCACTCTAAAGATGGTCAAAGCAGATGATGGCCTTTGAATATTTGTAAAGGTGCTGGCTAGGTGGCGATGGAAGCCATGTATTCTCGCGCTGGGCGGTCGAGATGGGAGACTCATACTCTAGATGAGGTCCTCAACTCTCAGCTATTAGATTCTTACTTTGTAAATGTTTCTACACTTGGTAAACAAACTCTTCTCCTTTCACTGCGTATACTTTGAACTGCTCCTTATGTCAATCGCAATGCAATCATATCACATTCACTTGGGTTTGGCAGATTTAGCAAAACGGGTAAAGGAGGAAAGGACCACATGTCAGCAGTCAGAGTAAGAGAGAGAGGAACTATGAAAGAGGGATCAAGACATTTAGAAATTGGAAGTGGCTTCCAAGAGAAAGAATTTAATAGCAGAGAAAGCTTAAAACATGGATGAGCGGGCTAAGGAGGTTGCTATCAACGATCTTATTGTGGAGAGTTGGAGGTTTGAGGAGGAGCTCCAACAGGTAATGGACCTTAAGGCACGATTTAATGAAGCATCTAGCCTAAGGAATAAGCTTCAGCAACACCTAAGCTACACCACTCAGGAGGAGGTCACTGCCTTAAATGTCTAATGGGAGGGTAGGATGAATAGGATATTAAAGCTGATTATTTCTACCATCTCCCATTTTTGTTTCTTTTACTCCCTTGGAAGCCTACAAGGCGGTCCATGCAAAGGCTGTGGGGGATGTGGTGGCATCTTGGATATTTCTCCCAATGGTTCTTACTCCAGATTGCTTCCTTGGTGCATGGACTAAGCAGGCCCACTGGTTTTGACTCTCCATCGATGGATAATGAGCTAATATTTGATTATTACGGCAATATTACACAACCTTTCCTCCTACATAAGCAGCAGGAAAGGTTTTCTTTTTTTTATTTTTGGATGCTGCCTCGGTCAGCTTGAGACTGTGCTTTTTAAACATTGAACATTGCTTATGTTTTGTGTTGAAGGTTGCCATTGTTGATCAGTTTCATCTGTTCGAATTACCCATGCTTGTCTTGCCTTTCTTTCGTTAATCATTGCACACTTAGGTATGTATATACTCGCATGCCACTAAGCTTACTTTTAATGATTTAGGGTTGGGTAGCTCTGATTCCCTCGGTATTTGTAACTAAACCAGTAGGCAATCCATGCATAAGAGAACAAAAGAAAATATGATAAAAGAAAATATAATAGGAAAAATAAGACTTAGGTGTATTTGCATTACAGGTGCAAGACGTTGCTGGGTAGTTTGGTTGGTGTAACAACTTAGGTGACCATGCTGCTTAGGCATCAACATACCGCCCCACTAGGAGAATTAGGCAACATTGTAGGCGAATGAATCCGGACCACTGCGTGAGTGGTCTTGCCATCGTTCGTCAATGCCCAGTGATGAAAGAAGTGTTGAGTGGCTTTCACATACTCAAGGAGCTATAGTACGGATGTCTGGCTTAGAGTTACACATAGGCAAGGTTGTAAAAATCACTAGGCGGATGCTAGCTAGTAAACATAAACTAGGGATTAATCGCTGGGTAGGGATTAATCGAGGATTAATCAAAAATAGACTTTTTGACAAACTCGTGCATTTTGGATGAAATTTTAGTATTTTGTTTAGCATTAATTGTTCCACAATATGATATCATGGATTTGGATGGGTTTGAAAGAAAGTATAGAGAAATAATCGCTTGAAACAAACATTTTGATGCTTATAAAAGTATCAAGCCTAAATTGGTGCATATATGGTGCCTATAAACCTGGTTATATGCTTCGGTAATGTAGTAGGTCTCATCTAGGCAAACTAGGTCTAGGTGGTAAGGCTAGCCTAACGCCTAAGAGGGGCCTTGGCAGGAGCATAGAAGAAATTTTAGAACATTGAGCAAAGTTAACTATGTCGTTAGGGCCCCAGTGCCTTATCCCATCAGAGAGATAGGCAACACCATGAGCGAACAAATTGGGACCACTGCTTTAATGGTCTTGCTATCGGTTCTCGATGCCTCAATGAGGAGGGAAGCATTAAATGGGTTGCACATCCCCATAGAGCAGCATTGCGGAAGCCTGGTTTTGATTTATAACATGGGTAACTAGGCTACCAAGGCAATGGTGCTCCGTCCCACTAAAAAGATGGGCAGCATCACGGGCGAACGTCGAGAATACTTATGGTGTGGTCTTGTTGTCGGTTTGTCGATGCCACGATAAGGAAGGATGTATTGATGGCTTGCGTATCCTTATAAAGCAGCACTGTGGATGCCTGGTTTAGAGTTACAGCAAGGGAAATCGCATTGCCAAGGCACCATTGCCTTGTCTCACTGGGGAAATAGGTAGCATCACAGGTAGACGAATCGAGACCATTACGTGGGTGGTCTCATCATCCATTCGTCGATAGCTCGATAAGGAAGGATGCACTGAGTGGCTTGAGTATCCCCATGGAGAAGTTTCTTGGGCATTACTCGGTGGCTGAGTGGCCTAACCCCTTTGAATAGCCAATGTTGTGGGGTGCCCCAACAATGGTAGGGGTTTTTATTAGGTTGGTTCCAGTTGATTATTATGTTGACAAAGTTCGAAGGATGTTCCATTTAGATTCCACAAATAGATGTGATGCCCAAAGGCGCTCACATTGCCATATAATTGTGACAATACTTCACGGCCTTATAATAGTGATAATCTTCAAACATAATACACCCTAAGGCACTCGGGGTTTCATGCACGAGATACGTCGGATCCATCAGGATTGGAGATGTGGTACACCCCATTGGCGTAAGCAGAAATGAATACATATAGGTCATCCTAATTCGGCCCAAGGAGCTTTTCAGTTGGATCCTTGGCATTGGATAAAATACAGCGCAAAACTAGGTCCCCAACTTTGAACTCATGGAGTTTTACTCTTGCATTATAGTGTCCGGCTATCTTCCTTTGATATGTTTCCATGCGCAGTTCACCTTCCGCTCTCTTTACTTCCCCTCTGTCATGTACGAGCTTGAGAAGCTCTCTGTTTTATCTAAGTGAGTAAGATGCCACGAAGATGGTATATCGACCTTGATTGGTGGTATAGCTTTACACCCATAGGACAGAGAGAAAAGAGAGTGCCTGATTGATGTACGGCTACTAATACGGTAGTTTCCCTTTTCCATTGTTAGGCACTTATTTAATGTTTCCTTAGTGGTTTTATTCATGCCTTCAACGTGCTCATTGGCCTGAGTATGGGCAACGGAGGAGATGTGCTTTCCTTTTCCATTACTGTCATAGAACCCTTGAAGCAGCCCACTTTCAAACTAGGTTCCATTGTTGGTTTTGATCATCTTTAAGTGTCTAAATCAACAGACGATGTTCTTGATCACAAAGTTAAAAACATTGGGTGTGGTGATCCCTATGAGAGGCTCTATCTCGATCCATTTCATGAAGTAGGCAACAACGACGATAGCATGGTTGAATCCTCCCTTGGCATATTCAATAGCTTGCCAATCAAGTCTATCCCCTAGGTATTAAATGACTAGTGGCACGTCACGGACATCTAGAGATTTAGGAAGGCTCTTGGGATCTTTGCAAACCTTTGGCAGCGGTTGCACTTCTTAACATACTCCATTGCATCTTCGATCATTTTTGTCCAGTAGTACCCTTGATAGGAAACTTTCTTGCAAGGCTTTCCACTAGAGTGATCGCCACAAAAACCTTTATGCAATTCCTTCATTATGTACCAAGCGTCTTCATTGGTAACACATCTTTGAAGGGGAGTTGAGTACACCCATTGGTATAGCTTCATATCCATAATAGTGCTGGTGGGGTGCCTGGTACAAAATCCTTCGGGCTTCTTTTCTTTGAGTTGGCAGATCGCATCACATGAGGTACTTCTTCAGTGGGTTTATCCAAAAGTCGGAGTGGGCTTTATTGATTTCCATGGCGATTACCCTGGGATTAGATCAGGGGGTTAGCCACTCCCTAGTTTGGACCCAAGGAATATTTTCTAAAAGATTGCTATCCTCCTTGGCCAACTAATTAGGTTTGATATTGCTTTCCTGGGGAATCTTTTCTATATTAAAACTTACGAAGGTGCACATGGGCTTCTTGACCTCTACCACATAGAGGGCCAATGTATTTCCCTTGACTTGGAAGTGTTCTTCTGTCTAATTAACGACCAAAAACGATTTGTTGAATGCATGCAATAGATTCACTTGTAACTCTTAATCCATACTAAGACCGGTCATAATGGTTTCATATTCAGCTTCATTGTTTATGACTATGAAGCTCAGAAAGACAATAAAGCAAAGGTCCTTTCCATCGAGCATGACCAACACTACTCCAACCCTCATGCCTTTCTCCTTACAAGTGTTGTTGGTGCATAGTTTCCAGGGGGATAAAAAGCTCTTCGCCACCTAGCTGTAGTTTTCTAGAGTGGAGCACTCGGCTATGAAATCGACCATAGCATGGCACTTGATTGAGAAGCAAGGGTGGATGGCTGTGTGATGTTTTCCAAGTTCCACGGACCATTTCAACAGCCGACCAACTGCATCGGGCCGGGTTAGTACTTATCTTAGGGGCTAATAGGTGAGGACTTTTATGGGATGAATTTGAAAACATAACTGTAGGCACCGCACGTCTATGAATAGGCAGTAGGCTATCTTTTCCAATTTGGAGTATCTTGTTTTGGGACCATCAACCTTTTGTAGATATAGTAGAGGAGACGCTAGACTTTTTCTTTGTCACAGATCAAGGCAGTGCTGATCACATGGTAAGTCATCACAAGATACAATTATTGGTCCTTCTAGTTATTGGCTTTGACAAAATGGGAGATGTGGCTTGGGTCTTTTCAATTCTTCAAAGGCCATGGAGTAATCTTCACCAAACACAAATGACTTCCCTTTCTTGATGAGGTCAAAGAAGGGTACATAATGGTCCCTAGGTTTGACATAAAGCGGTTGAGTGCTGCAATTATTTGGATTTAGATTCTATGCTTGCTTGACTTCAGCGGTACTTGCATCCCTTGAGTTGCCTGAATCTTACTAGGATAGGTCTCGATGCTCCTAAAGCTCACTACAAAGCCAAAAAACTTTCCAGATCGTACCATAAAGAACATTTCATAGGGTTGAACTTCACGATGTATCTATGGAGGATGTCAATCTTTTTAGCTAAACTCTTTACATGCCCTCTAGCCCTCTCAGACTTAACCAGCATGTCATCCACATAGACCACCATTGAGGGACTAATTTGCTGAGTGAACATTAAGTCAACAAGCTGTTGATATGTAACATTAGCATTACGAAGGCCAAAAGGCATGACCCGATAGCAGTAGACCCTAGCATTAGCGATGAACGAGGTATGCTCCTGGTCATGGCTATGCATAGTAATCTGGTTATAGCCGGAGTAGGCATCCATATAGGTGAGTAGCTAATGTCAGTTAGTTGCATCCATTAGCTGGTTAATTTGGGGTAAAGGAAAAAATATCTTTAGGGCGTGCCTTATCCAGGTCTAAGAAGTCGACGCAAGTTCTCCAAGCCTTATTAGATCTACGAACAAGCACTAGGTTGGCTACCTAAATCGGTTATGCCACTTAGTAGAGGAAATCGTTTGTAACAACTCATAATCTACATATCGAAGGATTATAGAATATTAATCTTATTTTCATATGAGGTTGTATGGTTCTATAGCTTTGGGGAATGACTACTAGGGTCATTTCCTTTCCTTAAAATTTTCATTGAATTTTTCTGTGACCATGTTAAACTTATAAATCTTATATGGACTATAACTTTTGATAAGAGCCGAGCGGGCCTAAAACTACTTCCATTAGATCCAGGCGATAGTTTCCCTTTTCGCAGAGTAGTCATAGTAGAAAAATGGACTTACCATTTGAGAGTTATGGCTGTTTGAAGTTTTATCAGTAGTTAGGGTCACAATTTTGAGGCTCATAACTCATTTTGGGATTAGGGTGAGTGAGGCTGATGGGATTTCATCCCCATCATTTCATAATTCCCAAAATAGTTAGAAACCTCCTTTAACCTTCATTGACCAAAAAGCAACCCATGAACCTAATTTAATTTCCCAAATCACATCACTAAGAGGAGATTAACTTGATTAGCACTTGGGATTAGGGCTTTATTGTTGAAAGCGCCTTAGATTTCGTGCCTTCTATTGTTCATTTGGGATTTGTGGTTTTCTTTGGATTAAGGTGAGTGATTAGAAATCTTATTTGCTAGTTAGGTTATCATACACCCTAAACGATGTTTTAAAAATTATATAGAAGTTTGTAAAATTGTTTTAGACTATAATTAACCATATATGTGAAATTTAGACAATTTGGACTTGAATTATAAGAACGTGTTCTTACGGATCCTTAAGTTCTCGTGCATCCTTAACCTTATGAGGCCTTCACTTAACCATATTGGTTCTTGTGTTGTTAATGATCCAAGAATTCAAATTAATCAAATCAATATGCGATCGATATGAGTTAACAAAGAAGGCCTCATAAGGGTGAAACCAAAATTTTAGGTCAATTGGAGTTAGGATGTTCAACATATAAGCATTTAAAGTATTGATCGGTAGTGAGTTCAAGTGTTGGATCCACGATGCTCAATAAATGAAAATTGCTCAGATCTGGGTTTGATCAATGAGAGGTAACAAGGTTGGTCTTCAGAGATTGTCCACTAAGTTTCAAGTCATTTGGAGTTGGTACGCTCGAGTTGTGGGGATCCAAAGCATGGATCGGAAGAGAATCAATGCACGGATCTATAGAGTAGCTGGAGTATGGAATCGGGATGCAAGCAATGGGTCATAGCATGGGAACATGGAGGCAAGGAAGTGAAACTGATATCACATGATTTTGGCTAAGTGTAGATTCGTACCAATGGATCGATATCAGTCCATAAGGGTTTGCCCATTTGACTCGCAAATCGTTTTGGAGCATGGAGAAATATGCTGGAACTTGTAGGTGACGTGTAGGATCGTTGGTGATGGTTCGGATGAATCGATGATGATCCATGAGTTTTGTCACAAAGTTGACGATATTGATAAAGGATGAAAAAGAAGGCCCAACAAGCCTACATTCTAAGTTTCAAGTCGATTGGAGTTCATACACTCATGTTGTGGTCGTTTGAAGATATAAAGTGTTGGTTCGGTGATGAATCCATGAATCGACGGTGATCCATTACTGTTTTTCCAAACTTTGTGAAACTGATATGGGGTGATAAGAAAGGCCACATAAATTAAGCTATGTTTCAAGTTTCATGTCGATTGGAGTCAGTATGCTCGAGTTATGTCGCATGAAGATGGATCAGTAGCGATTATCAACGATGATGACACATGATTCGACGATGATGATGAGGGGAAGTGATGGCTTCAATGATGGATAGCTATATTTAGAGGTGTAGAGTAGCAAATGATGAGTCGTATTGAGGGGGACTATCGAAGGAAGGGTATGGGACACAAGATGATACTATAAAGGATGACTTAAGTAGTTTTCGACAGCATTGACTTCATGATGGGAGTCGTAGATATAGTTCTAGGACGGGTTATGCTATTGATGACATGTGTAAAGGGATAAATGGTATTAGATGGTTCAAATAGTACTCGCAAAGAAGGGATATTATATGGTACCTATATGAGCCACGACGGGCTCTAATCTCCATGACGGGTGATCTGATCTCCACAACGGGCAATCTAATCTCTATGACAGGCGATCTTTTACCCTGGATTAGCCATAGAGTGGCATAGATTTGAGTACTGAGGAATCAAGACATTGAATAGTCTTTGACCATAACAGTTCCTTCCAATTATCACGTATCCAACTCACTGAGTGTATGATATGAGGATGGATGATGGATGCAATGGTTGCTTTGATTGTTTATCACCATAGGAATGTCACCTAATGCCGAAATTATCGACATATATATCTAAACACCCTTAGTATATTGATGTATCGTACATCCATGATGACTATCATCGGTAGGATATATCTTTTTATGTGCTAACTCTGTTCATGTAGGGATAGGTCAGGTATGATTTCCCCTGCCATTTGTCCAACTACATTGACTTATAGTATTTGAGATTTCTATTTCTCACACAAGACTATTGTTTGAACTAGGGTTTTATGCTTTGCTTCCTATAACTCTGGGTACTATTAAATGAGTATATTAGGGATATTTGGTTTGGTGAGCATGTGGAGTTGGACAGGTGGCAAGCAAGAGGTTATTCTCTCATATTATTATATTTAATCATTTTCTATTCCGCTGCACAACTCTATGGAGCTTGTTGGTGCCTGTTCGTCGACGGAAATTCTATCGGTTTAGAAAACCGCCGAACGAATTTAAATTAAAATTAACCGCAAGCGCACGGTGTACGAATGTAGCACGCGGCGAATACGGGTCGATCCACAGGGAATTGATGATTTTAAAATTCTATTCAATCAAATTATACCGAAGTCGAGAGTGAATAGCTAGAAATGTAAAAACTAACAAAAACTAGCAAAAGAAAATGATAAAAATATGAGAGTTAAAAGAACAATTTAGAGATAAATCCACTCTTTAGATCATATAAATCAGCAAAATGAAGTTATGATCTCTCTTTTCTTGTCATTAGTGAATTAGTTGATGTGCTTATCATAAGTATGGTATATTTGTGCTATTAATTAGCTCAATATAAACCATCAAACTATAACACAACCACTAATACACATTTGACTCTCATGAAATATGACAACAAAGTTGAAATAAAAATCTATTTTAAGCATAGCCTATTAATTATTGTTTAGAAATATAGGCTATCAAATTTCAATTTCAACATTCAATTCTTTGCCATAATCATATTTAGATGAAGAGGCAATTTGTGTTATGTTTGTTTAAGCATAGCTCATTTGTTATGAACAACATAGACTATCAAATTCAAAGCTAAACAACATCATTAAACCACTTCAAGTGTTTCCATTAAAGCACAAAAAGAGAGCATAAACATCAAAATGTTGCATCTACATATTAGAGAGCTTCATTACCCCTAAATTGTAGGGATTAAGCTCTCATATTTGTTATCAAATCAACAAATGTAGAAAGCAACATGAAATCAAAAAGAAAGGAAAATGAAAGCTAATGGAAAAGACAACTATTCTAATTGCATAAAGGAAAATCTACACTACTTTCATAAAAGGAAATGAACAAGTAATTAAAAAGAAACAATAATTAATATTGCATATGAAAAAAAGAATTACATAAGAGAAGAAATGGCTAAGTAGCCATGGAAAGAAAGAGAGATTTGATTTATTTTCTAAACTAAAACTAACTAACTAAGAGGAAGATGGCTACATGAAACATAAGGGGTATTTATACAAGTTAGAAACCCTAATGCATATTTTTGGGGAGTACCCAAAATGCCCTTGGAGAAAGTGTGGAGGCCAAGCAATCATTAACATGTCTTAATACCCCATTAAGTGTACATGAAACCATTAACTCCAAAAGCATGTGCTTTAGCCTTTAATTTGTACATTAAGGTAGGTGGGTAGGTGGGGTCCTACATGATCTTCACTTCGAATTATTTCCATCTTCATTCTTTTGTATTCATTTTGTGCATGCATATTCCTTCATGAACCCACTTGTAATTGAGTGTAATTTTCTACAAAATAATATAAAAATTTCCAATTAAATGTTCTCAAATTAATATATGCACAAAAATGACCATTTTGCCCCTGGATGAATATGAATATGTGATAATTTCAAATAATATGAATTTTGGTTTAAACAAGTTAAAATACCCAATATGATCATTTATTTAATTTAAAAAGAATAAATATGGTGGTAAAAATATGCACATTTACGTGCACATCAGTGCCTTATTATTTTGAGACAGATTATAAGTTATTATTATTTAATGTACAACTCTATTATTTATGCTATTTACTATATGGATCTACATACTCTGATGTTGTGATTCATTCAGTTATTCACAGTCTTGCCAATTATATATCTAAGAAGTGGACTATCATATTTTATTCAATGCATTGTGAGATATATGATAGGTTCTATGACGTGTTGTTTATTCACTTTACTGATGATCATCCTGCGTCGACCGGGAATCACTATAGCACACTATACCAATATATAGGGTGTCGGTGGTGTAGGGCGGTCGTCACTCCATTCATTCAAAATTTCTCTACTTCTTCCTTAAGTGCCTTATACCGCTCAGGGTTAAGCGATCATCTCTTATGTCAGACTGGATGAGATATTGAGTTGATGTTGAGGGCATCACATATAATTAAAGGATCGATACCTGTTATGTCGACATGCCCCCAAAAAAACACAACCTTGCTCTTTGTTAGGAAGGAAATCAACTCATCTCTTACTTCCAAGCTAAACTCTGAGCCTATATGGATGACCTTGCTAGGGTCATCACTGCTAATCAAAACTGGCTTGTGCAACGTTATCGACTCTCCCTCGGGACTGGAATAACCTATACGAGGATTAAATGTGTGATATCCCAGAAATTTGGCAATATAAATTTAATAATCTGTGTTTAAAAATTTATTTGATTTGATAATTCTTGATAATAAAATTTTGAATTGATATAATAATCATCTTATAATAAATATTTAAATTGGTAGATTCTACTTTTTTTAAAGCTAATAAACTGTTTTCTGTTTATAATATATATAATTGTATATATTGTAAGTTGATAAACTTTGATTTTGAATTTAGTAAATGAATCAATTTTCTAATTTTAATTTAATATGATAAATTGGAAATTTGACTTAAGAATTGGCTTTTCAAAGTAATGTAATTAATAATGTTATAGTTTATACTATGATAAATCTTATTTGTTTTAAAATTTTATTTAGCTTAAAAATATGAATTTAAAATTAGATAAATATAAAAGCTAAGTTTTATTTTATATTACTTGGAATTTATATATATATGAGAATTTAAAATAAAATTTACATATGATCTTAATTTATTAAGTAATAGAAGTAATTTATGATCTCTTTTATAAATCATTTTAAATATTGTTTAATTTGTTATTTTTAAATGATATTGAGAATACTTAGTTTTTATAAACATAAATAGACTTTGTAAGAAATAGGATTTGTTCTTTTAAAATTTAATAAGAGATATATATGCATATGTATAACTTGATTTTTAAATTGGAATTTTATAATTTAAATTTGATTTTGAATTGAATGTTTTGAAATTTAAAAGAATAAGTATTTAAAAATATTTGAATAAGCTTGTATTTATATTTGTTTTGTTTCATTTCTTTAATAAATTTAAAAAGGGAAGAAATTCATTTATATATACATAAGAATAGTAAATTTAGATTTAAAAGCTTTTGTAAACAATTTAAGTTAAAATTAAAATACACTTAGTACATGTGTTAGTCTCTTAACATACTTAAATGACATGTGTAAGCCATTAATTAAACAAAATGACAAATTTTAAACTTAAACCAAGTGTCTCATTTTTCTTTTTCTTGTAATTTTAATAAAATAAAAATATACTTACACAAATACATCTCCTCTAAAATCATTCTTCCTTTCTATTCTTCTTTTTCAAAACTTAAGATCTTTAACCATGACAAATATGCATCTTTCTTCAAAACAGAAACCTTTTGATCAAAGCAAAATTTCCTGCAAAATCTGTAACTTCCTGCAAACTCCTCATAGACCAAATCAAAAATTGTTTGAATCTTCTTCAAAACCAAAACCATCTTCAAAACTGTAATGCAAAATATCCTCAAACCTGAAATGCAAATCATAGCCTCTTCAAAACATTAAATGACTAAATCCAAATTTGCAATTCAATTCTGTAAATTCACAAACCTACAGTCTTCCCTCTTTTCTGTTTTGAAGCATTATCAAGATATGCATGCAACAGCAGATCACTCTAGGCTTGCATTCTCTTATCTGGAAGCATTTAGTGAATCAGGCAAAGCATTGTAGGGAAAAAGCAAAAAAAAAATATTTTAATGAAATCAGGAAGCCAAGCATTGTGCAAAATCAAGATCTAAAGTTTACAAAAATCAAAGTAAACTGAAGTTTTAAGATCTTATGCAAACTACAACAACTTCAAGTTTTGAAATCAAAGCAACCCAGTTTCAAGAATTTTCTGAAATAGTTTGCTCTTCTCATAATTTCAGGTGAGTAACATTTTTATATTTAATAAACTTAAGTACAAATTTAGTCGCTTATTCTACTTTGAAATAAGTATGTGTGTATGTTTTTTTTAAGTTTAATTACTGAATGTTAATGTAGATGTGCATGTTACTGTGAATTCAATTTTATGTGTTTAAGTTCCTGATATAAGAAGTGCTTAAGAATATCCATTTCTTTTGATTTAATATGTGTGTTAAGATTAAGGATTAAATCAAAATATGGTATGTAATATAAGTTTAAATTTTATTTAATATATAAACTCAAATTTGTTTGAAGAAAAATATATCTGTAATTTACTCTGTAAGTCAAAATATAACAGAACAACTTTTTGTAAATAGAAATTTGATCATCCAGTTTTATTAATTCAAGAGTATAAATCAGTTACTTAAACTAATACTTGAATTTTAAAACTGAAATTAGAAATTTTAGTTTGAAATTGGAAGAGCATTTCTGGTTTAACCAGAAATCATATTTAAGGGTGATTCTGTCGATCTAGAGAGTTTGGGTGGCCATGGTTTTTCCTGGTGATGGAGTGATGATCTAGGTTGTAGGGAAAAATATTGGATTAGGAATTAAAGCTTTGGGGCAGTGATAATTTTGAATCAAATTTTTAAACCCTAGTTTGTTCATCTGGAAAAGATTATGCACCGCGACTCCTATGATTGACCGAGCTGTTCCAGATTTAAGGGGTTGATGGTGGTTTGCTTGTCGAAGGTGATGGTGGAAGAACAGAATCTATGGTGGCCGGAATCTTGAGATTGAGGTGTTTGCAGATTCGACATTGTTCAAATTTTTGAGCTCGAATGCTTGTTTTTGATTTGGGGGTTTTTCAGTGTCTCTGATGGTTGGATTTTGGTTGAGGGATGGTCATCGACATGTGTGGGTGGTCGCAAGGGGTAGGTGGTGGTTGTTGCGGCGGTACAAGTGCATGAAATTCATGGTGTGTATGCTGTGTTTTTTTGAGAAGAAGGTACTCGATTTACTCGAGTTTGGTTTCGGGTTGCATTGTGATATGCTCGAAGAAATGGGGTTTGGGACTCGAAGGAGCTGTGGTGTGAGCTCGGGTGTGTTAGATGTTACAGGTTTATGTGAAAACCTGTCAATACCCCCAGATTTGAATAAATGCAAATGAAATGTTACTCGAGTAATTTAGCGAGTTACTCGAGTTATGTTAATGATTTATTAGAGCTAGATTAGGATTGGCTCGAATAATTAATTGTTGCTTGAGTTAGAATTTGTTCAGGTTAGAAAACATGTTATGTTTTCTAATTTTAAACTGAATTTAAAATATTAAGTAAAGATTTAAATTATGTTTTAAATCTAATTTTAAACTATAGATTCAAGTCTAATTTGAATATTAAGATGCAAAGAACTAAGTTTTTAAAAATTCAAATTTTTGTTTAAATACTTTAAAGGGGTTTATTGTTTAAAATGTTTTTAAAGAAATTTGAATTTAAATTGGAAATTGAATGTAAAGAAATGTTTAAACAAAGTTTAAAATAATTTAAATCTGATTTGAATCTTTGTTTCAAAATAGATTTAAGTTTTTATAAAGTGTTTGAACAATTTTAAAGGATAATGTAAAATTTAAATGGTTTTAATTTAAAAAGAAATTTGTTTTAACTTTTGTAAAATTTCTTTTAAAATAAAATATTATTTATCATTTAAAAGATTTAGATTGATTTTAAAACTTGTTAAAGTTAAATAATAATTTAATGATTTGTATTTCAATTAATTATTAGGGTAATTAAATGAATAATTAATTTATTTAATAAATTAATTAAATGGTAATTAAGGGTTTAATCTTAAGGGTTTAAGATTAATTATTCTTAGAATAATTAACTTGTAATTTAAGAATAATTAATTAAATAAGATTAGTTTTTAATTAATGATTAATAATTAATTATTCAAGTAATAATGGATTAATTAAGTTTTAATTGACACTTAATTATTTAATTAATTAAGGGTTAATTAGTGAGTTATTAATGATAATTAAATTTGAAATTAATAATGATTTAAAATAAGTTAATTATTTTAGAGCAAAAAATAATTAATGAGTTGTTTAATAGTTAATGAGGTCATTAACTAAGGATTATTTAATAATTAATTAATGCGATTAATTTTAATAATTAATTGGATTAATTAATTTAAAGATAATCATTTGTGTAAATTGTTAAGTATAATTACTTATAAAATTAATTAAGGAATTAATTACTTATTGTAATTAATTAAGTTTAATTTGATTTGATTAAGTTAATTAATTCAGTTAATTAATTTAGAATAATCAATAAATGATTGTGGAGTATAATTACTTAATGTAATTTATTGAAGAGTAATTACTTAGAGAAGTAATTAATGGGTAATTACTATATGTAATTAATTGAAGGTGATTTGATAATTGAAGTAATTTAAGTATAATTACTTTGTGAATTTATCAAGGGATTAATTTGAGATAATTAATTAAGGAGTAATTAATTTATTTAGTAAAGTAATTAAGTGTAGATAATTACTGAATGGAGTTAATCAAGGGTGATTAAAAATTATGATTTAAATTAAGATTAATTTCTTAATGTAATTAATTTAAATAAAGTACTTAATTAAATTGTAATTAGAAATCATTAATTACTATAATTAATGATGTAATTAAGATTAATTAATTAAGATTAATTAATCAATAATAAGTGATTAAAGTTAATTAATTAATGTAATTAATTAAGGATTAATGTAATTAATTATAGTTAATTAATTTATAAAGTAATTAAAGATTAATTACTGAATTTGGTCTAGTATAATTAATTTGTGAAATTAATTAAAGGATAATTACATAAATGTAATTAAGGAATAATTAGTCAAAGGTGATTAATTAAGGTGATTAATTGGAAGATGATTAATTAATTAATTTGTAATTAATTAAAGGTTATGTAAGCAAGATTTTTATTGATGAAGCAATTAATTTAATTCACTTTAAATTAATTAGAGAATGATGTAGTTAATTTAATTCACTTTAAATTAATTATAAATGGTGATTATAGATCATTGCTTATATGGATGGATGATGTTGTTTGCCATGAATGGTTTGAATCCCAGATATGAGATAAGTAATGTGAAGTGATATGGATGCATTGGTTGCATTGTGATGATGATTTGGATTATCTTTTAATAATGATAATATAGATTATCTGTTGTGATGATAATGTTGATTACCTATTGTGAATCTATGATTTATCTATCTATGTACATAGATAATTGAATTGTTTTAAACCTTTAAAACAACTTGGCCTTAAAAGACACGCTTTGGATTTCGATGACACCGGGATCGGGTTTCCAAATTTGGATATCCGAAAACCACAACGATCCAAATTAACGATAGGTCGTGAATCTCTTGTGAAGAGTGAAGACTCGAGGTATAAGGACTATACGTCAGTATATCTCTGTGGGTGATTCCGTAATGAGTTTGACGGAATAGTACTTATAGGTTCGAGATGGTGATTTAGAGTGCAAGGGCTATGGTCGTTGACTCTGAGGGTGATTCCAATATGAGTGCAACGAGATAGTGCCTTCGGTTTCGTTCGAACCCGGAACGAACTTGTATGGATTGAATGCTTTCAAAACATTGTCAGGTGGACGATGAGCATTCTAAGAGATGTGTCCTCTAAAGGTAATCGTAGCCTCAAGCCTCATCAACCGAGAATGGCTAAAACAGGGGAGGTGCAGCAAGGCTTCGTGGGTAGCTCCCACTAGAGAGCAAGATTTTCCCCTGTCTAGAGGTCCCTTTTATATCGGCTGTGTGGGCGGTTGGAACGTACGCCAACTGCGGAGTTGTCATGTTCGGGACTGTCCAGTAAGGGATGGTTCCGGTCTTGTGTTGCAGGGGAGCGGGCGTACCCCTCCGTACGTTGATCTAGGCCACGTACTGTGACGGGCGGTACCCCAGTAGCCCAGCCATTGATGGAATCCAAAATCCCATAAGTGCCAACGGTTTTGATTGTATTACCCACTTTTGTGGCTAGTAGCTGGAATTTAATCATGTAACAATTTCGGCTATTTCTTATTTACTTGAAAACCCTAGACCTATTATAATATCACTGGATTTCCTATCAAATGTTTTGGTTAGCGTAAGGTAAAAACTTTTCCATGTTTATGTGTGGGAAGTCTTACGTGATACCTTTCTTTTCAAAAGGTTTTTGAAAGTTAAGCAACTTTAACCTGTTACTCACACCAGACCCATGTCCGACCCAGAGTTTATCTTCTGTTTCTTAAACTCTTGGGTACTCAAATTTTTACGAGTAGCCAAGGGATTCAGGTTAGCTTTAACGAATATTGGAGGAGCAAATGGAGCAAGAGGCTTCTGCGTTGTAGATAATAGTTCCGTTGTGTGTTCTCTGTGTTAGTATTGTTCTATTGAGTTGTATAACTAGACAAGTGTTTATAACTGTCTAGTATGTGATGTAAATTCTGAGTAACCCTGATTAGTGCTGTATACTATGTAATATTTATGTTATTAATATAATTTATTCGTTCCGCTATTGAGATTCTGATGTGTTGTTTCTTTCTTCTTCTCTTCTTTCTTTTCCATTTTCTATCCCTTTCTTTCTTATTAATGATACGTCATTCTGTGGAGTCGGATGGCGGGTCATTTCAGTGGTATCAGAGCATTAGGTTGAGTGAATACCTAGGCTCTGGAGTGGTGTCTATCTTGAGAGAGCGTATTTGTAATTTTTATGTATATAAATATATTTACTTCTACATATCTGTTGGGTTAACCGTGCAGGTTTTCCAATCTAGGTTATAAAGGTAGATAAGGTAGTGGGGTGTGTAACACGACTACTACCATTGGTTGGTGTTTGAATGTTTGAAGTTGGAAGTGTATCTGTCAAGACTGCAGACCTAATACCGTCTCGAGTGGGCTTTGTAATGATGAAGGATTTCATTTACCTCTGAAGGTGGCCTGTAAAGGTTCGAAGATCATCTCTGAGTTGGATGAGTAGGGTTTGGATCTGTTAATTGGCAGAAGAGAATAATGGTATCTTGATACCTTAGGAATTGGTAGCTGTGTGATGAGACATAGTGACTATAGATGTTTCCGAAGATTTTTCTTTGGAACAAGTTTTAGAAGTATGTTTGCTTCGGTGTTGTGGCTGGGTTCAGCAGGATGTTTCTGTTTGGTTTGAGGCCCGGGTTTCTCGAAGAGGTTTGGATTAGGAAGTCTTTGGCGTCAGTGTCAACAGTGCAGCTCGAAGTGTTCTATGCTGACAAGAAGGATTTCTGGTTAGCAGTTTTTCTGAAGGAGTTCAGAAGCAGCCGGGTAAATTCATTTCTTTGATGGATTGGCTAGTTAAGCGTAGACTGTTCTGATTGGTAAGGAGAGAAAACAGTTTTCTTTGGATATTGGACTTGATCGCAAAAGTGACTTGCGATGGTTCGAGTGTTCTCTTGAGCTATGAGAATTTTGTCCGTACCTGGAGGCTGAGTTTTCTTATCGACTAGATTCTAAGAGTGCTACTGGTGGTTCAGTTTAGTAGAAGGATAAGATGGGATATCTGAGTTTTCTTTTATGGATCCACTGGACCATACTTCTGAGATATGTTGTCCAGTTTGTGCTCGAGTTTTTTTTCTGCTTCAGATCAGAGTTGTGCAGCGAAAGCAGTTGGAAGTGCTTTTGTTTTATCTTTTTCGGATAGGAGAAGTAAGTTAGTCTTCTGATATTTGTGGAGTAGAGTTGGTGTTCTTGGTTTGGAATTGATCTTGAGGAGATCATTCTGTTGAGTTGTTTTGGTCCAGTTTATTTCCAAAGATATCAGCGAAGGTTGAGCTGATCGAGAAAGGTGAAGGCAGCCCAGGATTGTCAGAAGTGTTTTGTGGATAAGAGATGAAGGAATTTGGATTCCGAAGTCAGAGATTTAATTTGGGGAAGTTTTCTCTGATCTAAGGAGCTTTAAGATTGAGTAAGACCGGGTAATTCAGCTCCGAAGTGTTTTGGATCTTTTCTGTGTTCTTGTGAGGATTGGTGTTTGATTTTCAAGATTGAATTGCCAGTTTGGATAACTGGGATTCGATGTGTTTCACGTATCTCTGAGGGAGTACGTGTATAATTTATCTCTGGTTAGGGAACCAGCAGTTCTGGAGGATGTGATTGTTGAGTCAGACTTGTTTGTAGTCTGATATCCTGTTTAGTTTTGTAGATCTAGTTGGATAGGAGCTCTATAGCTTAGTAGTATTGATTGTTTGGACTTTGTAGAGCGAGTATCCCGATATTTATACCGGGGAAACTCGTGAAAATTCAATCCAAATTTTTTTCTAGATAATTAGGTTTGTTTTGATTGGATGAATTGGTTGTTATGGTTGTTAGCATATGACTGATATATGCTTGTGTTTTAAAATTAAATCTTAAGATAGATTATTAAATTACCTTTGCTTTTAAATTTCTGGGACGAAATTCTTTTAAGGGGGGAGGAATGTGATATCCCGGAAATTTGGCAATATAAATTTAATAATCTGTGTTTAAAAATTTATTTGATTTGATAATTCTTGATAATAAAATTTTGAATTGATATAATAATCATCTTATAATAAATATTTAAATTGGTAGATTCTACTTTTTTAAAGCTAATAAACTGTTTTCTGTTTATAATATATATAATTGTATATATTGTAAGTTATAAACTTTGATTTTGAATTTAGTAAATGAATCAATTTTCTAATTTTAATTTAATTTGATAAATTGGAAATTTGATTTAAGAATTGGCTTTTCAAAGCAATGTAATAAATAATGTTATAGTTTATACTATGATAAATCTTATTTGTTTTAAAATTTTATTTAGCTTAAAAATATGAATTTAAAATTAGATAAATATAAAAGCTAAGTTTTATTTTATATTACTTGGAATTTATATATATATGAGAATTTAAAATAAAATTTACATATAATCTTAATTTATTAAGTAATAGAAGTAATTTATGATCTCTTTAATAAATCATTTTAAATATTGTTTAATTTGTTATTTTCAAATGATATTGAGAATACTTAGTTTTTATAAACATAAATAGACTTTGTAAGAAATAGGATTTGTTCTTTTAAAATTTAATAAGAGATATATATGCAAATGTATAACTTGATTTTTAAATTGGAATTTTATAATTTAAATTTGATTTTGAATCGAATGTTTTGTAATTTAAAAGAATAAGTATTTAAAAATATTTGAATAAGCTTGTATTTATATTTGTTTTGTTTCATTTCTTTAATAAATTTAAAAAGGGAAGAAATTCATTTATATATACATAAGAATAGTAAATTTAGATTTAAAAGCTTTTGTAAACAATTTAAGTTAAAATTAAAATACACTTAGTACATGTGTTAGTCTCTTAACATACTTAAATGACATGTGTAAGCCATTAATTAAACAAAATGACAAATGTTAAACTTAAACCAAGTGTCTTATTTTTTTTCTTGTAATTCTAATAAAATCAAAATATACTTACACAAATACATCTCCTCTAAAATCATTCTTCCTTTCTATTCTTCTTTTTCAAAACTTAAGATCTTCAGCCATGACAAATATGCATCTTTCTTCAAAACAGAAACCTTTTGATCAAAGCAAAATTTCCTGCAAAATCTGTAACTTCCTGCAAACTCCTCATAGACCAAATCAAAAATTGTTTGAATCTTCTTCAAAACCAAAACCATCTTCAAAACTGTAATGCAAAATCTCCTCAAACCTGAAATGCAAATCATAGCCTCTTCAAAACATTAAATGACTAAATCCAAATTTGCAATTCAATTCTGCAAATTCACAAACCTACAGTCTTCCCTCTTTTCTGTTTTGAAGCATTATCAAGATCTGCATGCAACAGCAGATCACTCCAGGCTTGCATTCTCTTATCTGGAAGCATTTAGTGAATCAGGCAAAGCATTGTAGGGAAAAAGCAAAAAAAACATTTTAATGAAATCAGGAAGGCAAGCATTGTGCAAAATCAAGATCTAAAGTTTACAAAAATCAAAGTAAACTGCAGTTTTAAGATCTTATGCAAACTACAACAACTTCAAGTTTTGAAATCAAAGCAACCCAGTTTCAAGCATTTTCTGAAATAGTTTGATTTGCTCATAATTTCAGGTGAGTAACATTTTTATATTTAATAAACTTAAGTACAAATTTAGTTGCTTATTCTACTTTGAAATAAGTATGTGTGTATGTTTTTTTTTAAGTTTAATTACTGAATGTTAATGTAGATGTGCATGTTACTATGAATTCAATTTTCTGTGTTTAAGTTCCCGATATAAGAAGTGCTTAAGAATATCCATTTCTTTTGATTTAATATGTGTGTTAAGATTAAGGATTAAATCAAAATATGGTATGTAATATAAGTTTAAATTTTATTTAATATATAAACTCAAATTTGTTTGAAGAAAAATATATCTGTAATTTACTCTGTAAGTCAAAATATAACAGAACAACTTTTTGTAAATAGAAATTTGATCATCCAGTTTTATTAATTAAAGAGTATAAATCAATTACTTAAACTAATACTTGAATTTAAAAACTGAAATTAGAAATTTTAGTTTGAAATTGGAAGAGCATTTCTGGTTTAACCAGAAATCATATTTAGGGGTGATTCTGTCGATCTACAGAGTTTGGGTGGCCATGGTTTTTCCTGGTGATGGAGTGATGATCTAGGTTGTAGGGAAAAATATTGGATTAGGAATTAAAGCTTTGGGGCAGTGATAATTTTGAATCAAAATTTTAAACCCTGGTTTGTTCATCTGGAAAAGATTATGCACCGCGACTCCTATGATTGACCAAGCTGTTCCAGATTTAAGGGGTTGATGGTGGGTTGCTTGTCGAAGGTGATGGTGGAAGAACAGAATCTATGGTGGCCGGAATCTTGAGATTGAGGTGTTTGTAGATTCGACACTATTCAAATTTTTGAGCTCGAATGCTTGTTTTTTATTTGGGGGTTTTTCAGTTTCTCTGGTGATTGGATTTTGGTTGAGGGATGGTCATCGACATGTGTGGGTGGTCGCGAGGGGTAGGTGGTGGTTGTTGCGGCGGTGCAGGTGCACGAAACTCATGGTATGTATGCTGTGTTTTTTTGAGAAGAAGGTACTCGATTTACTCGAGTTTGGTTTCGGGTTGCATCGTGATATGCTCGAAGAAATGGGGTTTGGGACTCGAAGGATATGTGGTGTGAGCTCGGGTGTGTTAGATGTTACAGGTTTATGTGAAAACCTGTTAGTACCCCCAGATTTGAATAAATGCAAATGAAATGTTACTCGAGTTATTTAGCGAGTTACTCGAGTTATGTTAATGATTTGTTCGAGCTAGATTAGGATTGGCTCGAATAATTAATTGTTGCTTGAGTTAGAATTTGTTCAGGTTAGAAAACATGTTATGTTTTCTAATTTTAAACTGAATTTAAAATATTAAGTAAAGATTTAAATTATGTTTTAAATCTAATTTTAAACTATAGATTCAAGTCTAATTTGAATATTAAGATGCAAAAAATTAAGTTTTTAAAAATTCAAATTTTTGTTTAAATACTTTAAAGGGGTTTATTGTTTAAAATGTTTTTAAAGAAATTTGAATTTAAATTGGAAATTGAATGTAAAGAAATGTTTAAACAAAGTTTAAACTAATTCAAATCTTATTTGAATCTTTGTTTCAAAATAGATTTAAGTTTTTATAAAGTGTTTGAAAAAATTTAAATGATAATGTAAAATTTAAATGGTTTTAATTTAAAAAGAACTTTGTTTTAACTTTTGTCAAATTTCTTTTAAACTAAAAGTATTATTTATCATTTAAAAGATTTAGATTGATTTTAAAACTTGTTAAAGTTAAATAATAATTTAGTGATTTTTATTTCAATTAATTATTAGGTAATTAAATGAATAATTAATTTATTTAATAAATTAATTAAATGGTAATTAAGGGTTTAATCTTAAGGGTTTAAGATTAATTATTCTTAGAATAATTAACTTGTAATTTAAGAATAGTTAATTAAATAAGATTAGTTTTTAATTAATGATTAATAATTAATTAATCAACTAATAATGGATTAATTAAGTTTTAATTACACTTAATTATTTAATTAATTAAGGGTTAATTAGTGAGTTATTAATGATAATTAATTTGAAATTAATAATGATTTAAAATAAGATAATTATTTTATAGAAAATAATAATTAATGAGTTGTTTAATAGTTAATGAGGTCATTAACTAAGGATTATTTAATAATTAATTAATGTGATTAATTTTAATAATTAATTGGATTAATTAATTTAAAGAGAATCATTTGTGTAAATTGTTAAGTATAATTACTTATAAAAGTAATTAAGGAATTAATTACTTATTGTAATTAATTGAGTTTAATTTGATTTGATTAAGTTAATTAATTCAGTTAATTAATTTAGAATAATCAATAAATGATTGTGGAGTATAATTACTTAATGTAATTTATTGAAGAGTAATTACTAAGAGAAGTAATTAATGGGTAATTACTATATGTAATTAATTGAAGGTGATTTGATAATTGAAGTAATTTAAGTATAATTACTTTGTGAATTTATCAAGGGATTAATTTGAGATAATTAATTAAGGAGTAATTAATTTATTTAGTAAAGTAATTAAGGGTAGATAATTACTGAATGGAGTTAATCAAGGGTGATTAACAATTATGATTTAAATTAAGATTAATTTCTTAATGTAATTAATTTAAATAAAGTACTTAATTAAATTGTAATTAGAAATCATTAATTACTATAATTAATGATGTAATTAAGATTAATTAATTAATTAAGATTAATTAATCAATAATAAGTGATTAAAGGTAATTAATTAATGTAATTAATTAAGGATTAATGTAATTAATTATAGTTAATTAATTTATGAAGTAATTAAAGATTAATTACTGAAATTGATTTAGTATAATTAATTTGTGAAATTAATTAAAGGATAATTACATAAATGTAATTAAGGAATAATTAGTCAAAGGTGATTAATTAAGGTGATTAATTGGAAGATGATTAATTAATTAATTTGTAATTAATTAAAGGTTATGTAAGCAAGATTTTTATTGATGAAGTAATTAATTTAATTCACTTTAAATTAGTTAGAGAATGATGTAGTTAATTTAATTCACTTTAAATTAATTATAAATGGTGATTATAGATCATTGCTTATATGGATGGATGATGTTGTTTGCCATGAATGGTTTGAATCTCAGATATGAGATAAGTAATGTGAAGTGATATGGATGCATTGGTTGCATTGTGATGATGATTTGGATTATCTTTTGACAATGATAATATAGATTATCTGTTGTGATGATAATGTTGATTACCTATTGTGAATCTATGATTTATCTATCTATGTACATAGATAATTGAATTGTTTTAAACCTTTAAAACAACTTGGCCTTAAAAGACACGCTTTGGATTTCGATGAGACCGGGATCGGGTTTCCATATTTGGATATCCGAAAACCACATCGATCCAAATTAACGATAGGTCGTGAATCTCTTGTGAAGAGTGAAGACTCGAGGTATAAGGACTATACGTCAGTATAACTCTGTGGGTGATTCCGTAATGAGTTTGACGGAATAGTACTTATAGGTTCGTGATGGTGATTTAGAGTGCAAGGGCTATGGTCGTTGACTCTGAGGGTGATTCCAATATGAGTGCAACGAGATAGTGCCTTCAGTTTCGTTCGAACCCGGAACGAACTTTTATGGATTGAATGCTTTCAAAACATCGTCAGGTGGACGATGAGCATTCTAGGAGATGTGTCCTCTAAAGGTAATCGTAGCCTCAAGCCTCATCAACCGGGAATGGCTAAAACAGGGGAGGTGCACCAAGGCTTCGTGAGTAGCTCCCACTGGAGAGCAAGATTTTCTCCTGTCTAGAGGTCCCTTTTATATCGGCTGTGTGGGCGGTTGGAACGTACGCCAACTGCGGGGTTGTCTTGTTCGGGACTGTCCAGTAAGGGATGGTTCTAGTCTTGTGTTGCAGGGGAGCGGGCGTGCTCCACGGTACGTTGATCTAGGCCACGTACTGTGACGGGCGGTACCCCAGTAGCCCAGCCATTGATGGAATCCAAAATCCCATAAGTGCCAACGGTTTTGATTGTATTACCCACTTTTCTAGCTAGTAGCTGGAATTTAATCATGTAACAATTTCAGCTATTTCTTATTTACTTGAAAACCCTAGACCTATTATAATATCACTGGATTTCCTATCAAATGTTTTGGTTAGCGTAAGGTAAAAACTTTCCATATTTATGTGTGGGAAGTCTTACGTGATACCTTTCTTTTCAAAAGGTTTTTGAAAGTTAAGCAACTTTAACATGTTACTCACACCAGACCCATGTCTGACCCGGAGTTTATCTTCTGTTTCTTAAACTCTTGGGTACTCAAATTTTTACGAGTAGCCAAGGAATTCAGGTTAGCTTTGACGAATATTGGAGGAGCAAATGGAGCAGGAGGCTTCTGCGTTGTAGATAATAGTTCCGCTGTGTGTTCTCTGTGTTAGTATTGTTCTATTGAGTTGTATGACTAGACAGGTGTTTATAACTATCTAGTATGTGATGTAAATTTTGAGTAACTCTGATTAATGTTGTATACTATGTAATATTTATGTTATTAATATAATTTATTCGTTCCGCTGTTGAGATTTTGATGTGTTGTTTCTTTCTTCTTCTCTTCTTTCTTTTCCCTTTTCTATTCCTTTCTTTCTTATTAATGATACGTCATTCTGTGGAGTCGGATGGCGGGTCGTTACAAAATGGTTCGGCGTTATCATTTTCAACGTTCTCTTCTAAGTCACATTGGTCCAATGTGTATATTATGCACTTAATAACATCCTTGGTTAGCACTGATGTTTGTGTTCGAGATAAAAGTCTGATGCCACCACCAGCTCCCACAAATGAGTTTCCATAGCCAAAGGAAAAAATTATTAGTGTCTTTTTTCCCCACATGCTAGTGGTGCTAAGCATGTTCGTACCATATGGCGATGGATTCTCGGGTCTTACTCGGACTGGCCATGGAAATACTATCTCCTTCGGCTTTACCATTTTGGCTTCTTGGGACAATCAATACATTCAGTCTGCTTTCAATAACTAGGGTATTCCCGATTTGAGTGTGAGCAATAAGTTGCTCGGATGTCTTCTCGATCATGTCACCATGGATTGTAGACATTTCCCGATGTATATAAGCACTCCCTTCTTTTCTTTTTGTGAGGAGATGATGTAACACTCTTTGGAAGCTTGCTAGTTGCTTTAAACACATCATACTCCTCCCTCGATCAAGTATTTCATTATGTTGAGTTAGTAAGCTATTATCACATCCATATCTGCCAAGGTTGACCTATCAATTGAAATAATGTACATAGATAGATAGTCTACCATAATGAATTGAACTTGAATTTTCGCTACCAGTAGCTCCTCATAGAAAGTGACCACATAAGTAGAAACCCACAAAAGTACCATGCTAACTCCCCCGACCCCATAAATGGGTAATGCAGCAGGAGGAGACGGGAGATAGGAAGCTTAATCCTAAAACAAATGACTTTGAACATCACATTGACAAAGATGCCCCTATCAATGAAGACCCGGTGGACCTTTGTACTGGCCATATTGGCTGAGATGACCATGAGGCTATGGTGTAGGAATCCAACTCCTCTCTTGCCTTCTAAGGTGAATGCAATATCATTCAAGTCATCATCGACTCAAGAGACCTTTGGAGCCTAGGGTTACTAAATAAACGTTTTCCGAGAGCTCTCTTCTATAGAGGACCTAAGTCCCTCGACTGTTGTTAACTACTTGTGGACCACGACATATTGATAGAATCTTGGTACTAGTCATAGTTATAATGTTTTTATTTTCTTACTGAGGTGGGGTAAATAGGTTTTGCCCATCATTACACTGTTCCACCTACTGCTTGACATACTGAACCAACACTCCTTCGCCGATTAGCTGCTTTTTTTCATCTTGAGGTGTCGACACTCATTGCTTAAGTAGTAATTGAACCTGTAACATTCAGAGAAATTACCGTTCCCTTTGGTTTCCTCCCTTCCCCTGAATGGGGGGAGCTGGCTGTAGAAATGTGAAGCAGTCACATGTAGCAAGATCGATAGTTTCCATGTCATAGTTTAAGGTGGCATAACTAGTATATCTAGACTTGAAGTGTGCTATGTCATCGTAATGGTTTTTTACTATTTCTAACTGATTAATCTTTTGGTGATTATTCTCTCTCTGGCTATTCTAGGTCCTTTAAATGCTTTCATCTTCATTATTTATGATGTATTCCTCCGCCATCCTCATGATGTCGTTCGCCCTTTGGAGGAAGTCAGTAAGGGAGGAAGTGAGGTACTTTTGCAATTCCTTAGATCGATACTTCACTCCCAAACAAGGGGCTCCTATCAAGCTATTCTTATCAACTCCTCTCACCCTAGTTGATTCTTATTAAAGCATTGACATTTGAGCGATTCCTTATATTTCCTAGCTTGCTAGCCATCATTATTCTTATTTTTGACGTGAAGAATCGGGTCTTGAAATCGAAACACAGTTGGACCCATGAATGGATACCTCCATCCTATAAAAGAAGGAATTAACAGGACACTTCCCAGTAAGAGTGGGGGGATACATGAGACATTTTGCTTGGAAGGAGATCCAACCAACTTAGTTTAATTAGTTGAAGGCGGTGACATGATCGAATGGGTCGGTGCTTCCATCATATTTAAACATAGGAGGCAGGACATACCTAAGGTAAATTTAAGTGCCTATGGTATCTTTGGAGAATGGGTCTCCTTTCTTCTCAACCGACCCCCTTTTTCACTGAGCTTTCTTGTCTGAATCCTATCATTAGTTCAAATAGGGTAGCCATTTCTTCTTAAAGGTCGGGTTCTTCATGTCGTGGATGATAAATGATCACTTATCGGGAAGAGGCTTCTTGATCACTTATTAGGTGTCGGGGATCCATGGCGATAATATGGCAATGGATAATGATGGCACCTGATTAGAGTAGGAGGCGTGCTCTTGATAACCAATGGGGATCTAGGTTGATAAGTTCGTCATCCTGGGATTTAGGTCGGGGTGCCTCCCGTTGTGGCCTTGAATGAATAGACATTTCTCTAAGTCTTGGGGCCCTACATTTCCCACCACCACTGTGGCATTCAGAATGAAAATCAAGGTTCCAATTTGTCATTCATAAGTTATGGAAAGTGGACTACTTCTCAGGTTAAGGAGATAGACAGTGCAGTAGATACAGGGACATCAGAGGTATCCTTTTGCATTGAATGGCGTGAGCATTACTATGGTGGACATAGTCCCCCTCCCTTGAGTGTAGTTTCTAGAAGTACTCTTTCCAATCTTCGACAGTGCACATAAGGTTGTATGTGATCCAGAGGACTGGTTGAGGAGTCTATTCGGCCAATGGGGGGATAGGGGAGGCAAAGATGACCATCGTTTAGTAATCTAACATTGACCTTCAACTCTCCATTTCGTAGGTCAAATTACCTACATTCATCAATTGTTGCAATATGGTGTGCCACATGTCCATACTGAACCCAAGGATAGAGCAAGTAGCACTAACAATAGTGTTTCCATTAGTTCATGTTAGTTGGAGTTGTTACCCTCAGGCTCTAGAGCTGGTTCCATGGTAACGGGATGGAAAAGGTGTTTAAGGAAATGGTGAAGGGAAAACGAGAGCTTTAGGGGTGGTCCTTCTTTTAACACCAAAATGTTGACTAGATTTTTAGTCAACCTCAAAAATATGTTTATGTGGGTATAATAGAAGGATTTGCAGCTAATGTCTTGATGAGAAAGAGAGAATTGAAGTGATATTAATATATAGGAAAGTAACGCACGGTTTAGATAGTTTGACCAAAGGTGGTCTACGTAAACTATGAGGAAACTTTTATTATACTACTTTGATTACAATAGCCTAAGTTACAAGGTGGAGCTGCTAAAAGTACAAAGGTATTTCCATTTTTGGCTAATTTTTTTCAACACTTATGAATTCGTACCGCATAATGCACTTAGAGTGGCTAAAAGTAAAAAGGTATTGATCCAGATTTCTCAAGCATAGCATGAATAATCCTGAAGAGATTATTGTAAGATGGGAAATTCTACCTCTGAGACCAGACAGCAACATTACCTCAACCCCGAACCCTAAATCCCCAAACACAGTAACATCCTCAAGGTACATGATTGATAGAGAAGATGATGAAGCTGAGAGTTCTAGAGCGTCTAGATGCACTGATAGTTTTAATGCGAATGTTGCAGGAGAAGCAAGTTTGACAGGAAGAGTTCACGAGCCGCCATGATTAGATATGGCAGCTAGGTATTCGCAATGTGTTTAGGGCATTGCTTGCGGTCATGTTTTGATTAGTAACCCGTTTATTTGTGCCATGTATATAATTTATGTATTGATTTTTCAATATCAATAAAGTGTTTGACATTTCTTCAAAAAAAAAAAAGAGTGGCTAAACGTGATTCTTGAACGGCTGAGATTGGTTTGAACAAGCCTAGAAATGCTTTGGGCCACTAAAGGTGATATACGGTTGGTGATTGTGCTAGTTGAGACACCAGGTAGTTTGTAGGGCATGGATGTAGATAGTTGGCATGCTACATTGTGGAAAAGTTACCAAAACACGGAAGACGACGTGGCAGCAGGAGGTGTTTGTAGCAGGGTTACTAGGGTGTCAGCTAAGTACATAAAGGGGTTGAAGCACAACAACGCCTTTGTCAGATGAGCCACGCTAATGGATGCCAGCTTTTCGGAGAAACGGCATAGGCTGATCATCTCCTAAGTCAGTAATGGCTTGATGCTTGCAGATAAAGTTGAGGGAAGCTAGAAGTTCTAGCAGTGGTCATAGGCTAGCACACAAAGGAGAGCAAATGAGGAGACTATTTTGATAGCTTGCTGGTCAGCCAAGCTCACCACCAAGGGACCCCAAATTTCCAGAATAATCTTCCTTGATCTTGTCACCCACTAGCCGAAAACCGGGGACATCGATCATCGATCTCGTCGAAGTAGATTGGGTATATTTCAAATGGGCTTGGCCAGGTTGGTAGGTGGGATACGAAATGGATGGGCTAGGTCCTAAACGAAGATGAAAAATGGGCTCTGGTTGCTACTATGTTGGTTGGATCAGTCGATGACGGGCCTTACGATATGTGGGCCAAGGGGAATGGAGAAGTTTAAGTGGGTCAGCTTACTTCATTATTTGCGAGAAATGCAAGCAACAACATTGACCATTGTTTAGTAAAGAAGAGATAATTACTAACCTAGTATCTCATCCACACAACTCCATTGGGATTATATTCCATCCTCATGTAAGTTTTTTAGCTCGCACCTCAGGACTGTTGATCACATGACTCGGGGTTGGGTAGTCATGATGAGCTATAATAACTTTAATTAATAGGATGTCATGACTATGTCACATCCTACAAGCACCATTATTCCATTAGCCATTTCATTTAGCATGCATCCACTATAATCTCAAGACCCCTAGGATCCGATAGGGATAAAGAAAGGACACACATCACAGTCATCACAATATGCAACCTAGCAAATAACTAAATCTCCAAACTCCAAGCACGTTGTGATCCACACCCTTTGGACTATGTAAGCTTAAGTCACTTGTGAACTTCACCTTAGATCATACGTAGCTTTAACTAACATCCCAATCTCCGTAGTCATAAACCTAATAGCTCAGAAACTCGATCTAATTAATTGCTTCCATATAAAATCACTCTTCTTCATATTTGCAAGCCTAAACTACTTCACTCCATGATTGTTACACACCGCCCAACCTTCTACATTGATACTTTGCTTTAAAATTTGATAGTTGTCGTTCTCAACCCACTCTCTTTTTCTCCCTACGGTCCTTGCACATATGACCACATGTGGTCGATTAGTGGACCTATGCACATTACTCAATAATCAATGTTCTCCACATGGTCGTGATATTGACACTCCGTTACCGTGATCATTCCTCCCTTAACTCTAGTGATCCGTGTTACATCAATGACCAACCCTATATTTTATGACTATGCAATCGACCAAATGCTCCAGTAATCAATCTATGGTTCACTTTAATAATCGATTCCTTCTTCTACTTCTTGTCAAGATGCAACTTTCCACCATAATCTAGAACCTATTACAACAAACATTTTCACCACTATGGATCACCAAAATGTGCCCGAAACCATTATGTCATAATCCAAGTTACATGAAAATTAAACAATACAAATAATGACATATTACATACATCCCAGCAATAATCAAACACCCAAAATCCTTAAATTCCTATAAATCTTGAATTTATCATAGTCGTCCTAAATAATCAATCTAATCCCTAAAAAGCATTTTTCCACACACGTTTATGTATGCGTGTAACCATATAAAATCATATAATAGCATGGATCCTTAAAAAACAACATATATTATAAAGATTTTAATCAATTATGTAGAATATATTAAGTTTGGGTAGATGATTCAAATCGACTCATTTATATGCCAAGATTTTAGGATTTGAATCTACAACTCCATGAATCATTAAATTTAAGCCTCTTTATGCTGATTTATAACCTTTCCAAAGTATATGAGGATGCTTGCTTGCTTTTAATTAATGAATCTATTTGATTTTTATTGAATTAAGGATTTTTGATTTTAAGGTAGTAAACATTAAAAGAGGGAGAAAAGACTATAATGGAATATGAAACTAGTCATCAGTGGAGACCTAATTACAATTTAGTAATTCTTAAAGGGTATGGGTTTGTGGGCATACATTAATTACTTATTCATTTAGCTAATTTTATGTTATTTACTTAACATCAATTTGTTCAAATTAGTAACGTTCAACCTCATAACATTCAAATAAAAACCTACTAACATTCAACATCATCAACTTCATAAGGTAGTATGTCGTGCTGGTCCGAACAAAAGATACTAACTCCAAAAATACAAACTCCACCATCAACTTACTAAATTTCAATATCTTACCTCATAAGGTAGTAAGTGTTAATCTAAAAAAAGACAAATACCAACTCCAACCAAAATAATTCAAAATCCAAAAAAAATCAAATCTAACAAACTACTAATTCAAACAACAAAAATACAAACTTTATGCAAAGAAACTCCAAACTTCGTTAATAACATACTATCGTTCAATATCGTCCACCTCAAATGGTAGTAAGTCATAATAGTTAAAACAAAATAAAAAACAAATGCCATCTCCAATCCAAACAAACTAAATGTCAATCTAAACATCAAACAAACTACGAACTACATATCCATTCAACAAATTTCAAACATAATATTGAAACAGTAAGCACAAAATCTAAACAAACTCTAATTAATAGAAAAACCATAGATATCTCCACCTATCACAAGATAATCCAATACAAATAATCAACTCCACCATCTTTCTAATTATACAACACCAATCAACACAATTTCCCCAAACAATCAAACAACCATTTCCACTCCAACTTTGCTAATAATACAAAACAAATTCATGTCAATATTGAACTTCGTCAATATTTAGACATAAAACTTTAAATCTACGAAGACCAATTTTTTTTCACCAATATCTAAATATCACATTATATAACGTTAAAATATCAAATCAAGCTTTGATACCATGTTAGAATTATCAAATAAAGCAGAATAAATTGTGAAGGAGTGGAGAGAGAAAGAAGAAACAAATAGCTGATAAAACAACATTTTTACTAACTAGCTAAAATATATTAAATATAGTACATGACCCTTATTTATAGATGAAGATCAATAAAAGTTTAATCTACCCTAATATAATAAAAATCCTAAACAATAAGAAATATAACAAAATAATGAAAAATATTCTCCAACAATTCAACTCCTACTTTTAATGGAATGGCTCTCATATGATTCACTCTAAGGGTATACAACAATTGAAATAACTACAGCAAAACCACAAAACAACTAAGGTAGTATTACAATGCAAGCCACCCAGCAGATAAACATGTCACACATGACAAACAATAATTATAAATAGTCTCTCTAAAACATCCTTGTATTTCATAATCTAGCACAATCTTTCACTGTTTAGCTACAACCATTTCATCTTCGCTCCACTAATCCTTGGAAACTTCATAACATTACTCCTAAGTTTCAAGTCATTTGAAGTGCACATGCCGAGTTATGAGCAGAGCAAGATGTACCAGTGTTGACGGATTGATGATAATTTACTTGGAGTCTGACCCGAGAAAATATGCCATTTGCTTGGAGTCAGCAGGTAGTTTGCTTGGAGTCGCAGAATTTAGAGTGATGGGTCAGTGGAGAACAGTGCTTGGAGTCATACTTGCGTTTTCTTAGGGAAAATTTTGGTTTTACCCGAGTTTGGATTTAGGCCAAAGTTTCTTGGGTTTGCTTCGAGCTAGATGGGTGATTACTTCGGATCAACCCTGAAGTGATATTTTCAATGACCATAGCCGTCAGTTAAGTCGTTGGAAGCTGAACAATCGTCGCAATCCACCCTGGAAGTTTGATCTAGTAATCGATCCTAGTTTTTATCATATCAACTTGGCTATTCTACCTTTGGGAGTTCCATTTGGAAGCTGAACAATCATCGCAATCCATCATAAAAGTTAGAGCATTTTTCTTAAAATTTGGATCCTACTCGAAAAGGTTTTTTTGAAAGACTCTTGGTGTAATGAAAATGATAGGTTGAATTGAGAACGATCGGCTGGAATGCCAAAGCAGTGGAACGATCAGTTGTAGTAACGATCGGTTAGATTACCAAGGCAGTTCAAATGATCGGTAGAAATGGTAACCTAGAACGATCGGTGGTAACGATCGTGTCGAAACGATTGGTGGCAACGATGTTGGAATAATGGATGGAGACGATCTATTTTAACGATCGTTGGAAATGATGATGGGTGAAAATAATGATCGGCTAGGAAAATGATCGTACAAATCATGTTTATGGGAACAATTGTATAGAAATGATCGGCTTGAAAACAATCGTATGGAAATGATCGGTGTAAATCTATAGAGTATGGAAACGATCGGCGTATGGATCATAGTGGAGAACAATCAGTTGTTGTAATTTCTGGAAGGTGAAGTGTTGTAGGTCTATCGGTTGAAGGAACGATCATCTTTGAATGATCGATAGCGTGGAGCTCCACAGGAAGCTCATGCATCCATTGATCCCTACTGTGCTCAACCTTCGAAAAGATCGGTCTCAATGTTATCTACTACTTCAACAGCAGTTTGCGAGGATGCAGTAATAACCTTCTCCTTCATAGGAGGCATTGTAGTTAGTTTCCTTGTATATCTCTTTCGAATCTGAGAAGAATTAGAAACTTGTTGGTATAAAGCTGGATCTATCTAACGAACATGAAAATCCACAAGTAGAAGATGAGATCCAATCAAGTTGAGAATTCATTTCCCAACGGAAGCAACAAAATGTTGACGCCAAAAATGGACATCAACACCCAATAGAATCCCGTAGAGATTAAATGATGGATGGAATTAAAACATAGTAGAAAAAGTAAATGAACACACGGATTTCTATAGTGGCTAGGAAATCTTGGCCAACGTCCACTTCATATTATTATTGATCTTCCATTTGATTTTGATTACAAGAATGTTCGGATCCATTAATACAAGGATGAAGAAATAATAGTGGCAGAGCCTAGGTAGCAGTAAAACGATCCTCTTTATGGAGAATGGTCGTTGTATTTATAGGGGAAGATGTGCATGGATCGGGTTGAAAATTCGCTAAAAGAATATTTTGATCCATAGGGGCCAACCATAACGATCTGTGACCCTAACTTTATATCTTCGAACGACGTCCTAAGTTTCACCGATCCTTATTTTTGCCTCCAATTTATCCGCGATCGCTTTTGGTGGGAGCCACTTGCCTCTTGAAATTATCTTTGAAATATGAAGTCAATCTAATTTGTAGATTACGAGATATGGATCAACATTTGCTGCACTTGGAATGTCTACCAATCGTCACGAAGGATTGGCACATAACGATCGGCTAGAATCGATCGACCATCTTCATATCTTAAGATCTTGATGTGCAATCGTTTTTATGGGCACCACTCTTAAATATACCGATGCTCTGAAAGTTTTAGGTGAATTGATCATGTGGATTTTGAGATATCATTTGATCTCTGCTGATTTGAGCTATCCTATGGATCGTTCCCAATCAATCCATATAAATCCTTGCTTCGTCTGTAACCCGAGCGTACGAACTCCGATCGACTCCAAATTTGAAATGTAACTTGACGTGGCTATGCCAGTCACTTCATGCTGATTGCACCTCGATTGGGAACCGGTCCAAATCTTCTCGACCATTGTTCGTAGTCTTGTATATCATTTATTCTCAAGGTTGGTAACTACCCATTTTAGCCAAATCTGCGGTATCACGACCTTGCCAAAAGGCGGTATAATATTTTGTTTCTCTAAGATTGTACAAATGGGTTGACTTGGTTCTTTTAACTATACTGGCCCAAAGAGCATACTTGATTTTTACCCACGTTTTTATAAATTCAAGATATGGAACACATTATACACACATGCATTTTATTTGACAACTTTATTTGATCGGCTAAATTGCCGACCCTTTCAACCATTTGTAAAGCCTATACTATCATATCCACTTTTATCATCATCATCAACCATCTCTTGCATTGCCAATAACTACCACCATGAATCATTTTCACTACACCATCAACAAACTCCATCATTGCTAGTATTATTTTATGAGATAGCATTACCAGTCATCATTGTAAATATGTAACAAAAAAATTGATCTTTCCAGTATTAGAGGCAAATGTTTGGCATTAAGGTTAAAAATAAAACATATTGTATCTTTGTTAATGATCACCAATAAGTTGTGTTGTTAGGGATCATAGATTTGATCTCCATGTGAAAAGAGAAGGAAAAGATATAATGTATATGGTTGTGTTTATTTTGAGAGAAAAAGTGTCGAATCATTAATTGAGTAAATGACTAATAGATTTTTCTTTGGATTATTTTTCAGCCCATCTTATGTACATATCCCAAACTCATCCTAGTTCACTGGAAGCCTTTACCATCTACAAATACAGTCGCTACTAAAATTGCATGAGCAATGAATTCTAATTTTTCATACAAGCGTTATGGCACATGCTCCGCATTTGAGCTGTTTTCTACAAATTGTATATGTTTACACATTCAGGAGAAAATGATCTGCATAAACATGTAGCCATATTTTTGCGTTGAAGTCGTGTTTAGTTAGAGTAAATTTTTAGGTCTTAGTTGCAACATCTAATTTTTTGTTATTTTGAACTTTTATTTCTATTCTTATTTAAGAAAGTGCGAATTTGTAATGAAACTTTATTTGTTAGACCCTATTTTGATTTAATAATACCTATAGGGGGTTTCTGGTATTCCATGCTGATATATAAAAAGTGTGGCACAAGGAAGATGCAAACAGAATTTTCATTTTCCTTCCTTGTTTAACTTACAAAAAACTAACACCATAGACTACTCCTTATTCATCAGGTTTTTAACCAAGCAGAAGCCGATGGAAGTTAGAACGTCAAGCCAAAACGAAATGACCTGAAAACTTGGAAGTACACCTAGAAGAGGTAGAGAAACAACTCATAAAAGTTTCACCCATAATGGAGCAAAAGAACAAACTTGATCCAAGTCATTTGGCTCGGTACAGACTCATTTTCCTTCCCTCAATCACCTTCCAATTTTGAAACATCTCATGCCTTACTCCATCTAATCATGATCAAGTAGTTTTCCCTAAGTTTGGACGAGCAATTCCAAGATTGATAAGAAGAAAATCAAGAAAGCAGGATAACTCAAGTATAGATGGAATATCACCGGAATCGACCAAAAGTCAAAGGAATAGAGCATGGAACCTATTAACTTAAAGATATAAGAGCGGTGCAAAATTGTCGGATCAATTTCCACTAACAGAAATAACTTGGCACCAAGTCAAATAACTTGATATCGAGTTATTATTTTAACTCGGTGGATACTGAGTTTACCTATGCAACATTGGGTTGACTTTTGGACTTTTTACAAGCACACTTCTGATTGGCACATTTGTTTCTCTATAACTACAAACCTACGTGCAACCAAAAAAGGATCTTCTTCCTGCTCTTTCTTCCTCCCTCCGGATCTTGGATTCCATTGATCTTTACCATCTTCCTCCTTACAATAGTCACCAAGGAATTTACTCTTGGTAGTTTTAGGCCTTAGAACTTGTCCACCTCATGTACTTGTGAATCAATTCTCTGTAATCTCATATAAACTCTCTCGAATCCATAATCAATGAAGCTATAAAGTGGATGTAAGCTAGAGATTTCCATACCGCTATAAAAATCTTGTATCTCCCTAATATTTTCATTTACATATAACGTTACCTGCTAGATCTAGGTCTCACATGTTCCCTATAAATTATTCTTGGGTGTTAATCCATTTTTGGCATCAACATTTTGGTGCTTTCATTGAGAAAACTGAATCCATGAGAAGATCTAGTTTACAACTAGAAAACCAGCTTTAAGAAGTTTAGAACTTGATGTGGAAGATCAATGGCGCCTAGAAAAGGAAGATCTATTTTTGGAAGATCCACAGGAGTGGTGGCTAATGGTGATGAAGGAAACACTCATCAAATGGAAGTGTAACATCCCTTATCTAGAGTCCCAACACTAAGCGCTACAGATGTTGCACTCATCTACAGTATTAGCTTCCGCGGACTAAATACGGCTATGCTAATGATCTCTATAATATCAGAAGCACTTGAATATGAAACAAAACACAAATTTCAAAACACTTTTACTTTATACATTTAAAACTGATGTTCTATTTTGCAAGCACAGATAAAATATTCTTATTAAAAAATACGCCAAGAGTGGTATATAAAGATACCCCCTTCGATTATCAAATTCATATAGTCATAATAGACTTAATACAAACATAGCGGAAATTCAACAAAACATAAAACAAGAACTGCAACTCCTAAATAGCTATCTGTTTTCTTCCTGCATGCCTTTGGTAGCCTTATTCGTCATTCTACTAAACCTGAAAAAACCTTAACCCCTCAGTACACAAAATAATTTTGAGCACCCGAGAGTTTAAGGGGAAGACATAAACTTCGGACATAAAGCCTGGTGTGAATAATACTATATCCCGGTTTAATATGTTAAGTGAGACTATGGCGCTTGGCGGAACAAGTTTCCCATTAATAACATCCTTTTAAAACATATCTTTGCAAATCCTTTTCGTGCAACCAATAGTGTTTAAATATTGTAAAGCAATTCATTATGTAAACATACATAAATATTAGGCAATAATGAATTATTTGTTCAAACACATAAGTTTTGTTTGGATAACTTTTAACCTTTGGCTGACTCGGGCCTACCGGAAAATATAATCAAAGTTAATCTAAAACCTGTTAGCCATTCTTCTTCTGGACTCTCTATCCTTAACTATCTGTTAAATACTTCACTTCTGGACGGTATGTCCCTAACTTAATCATCACCCATGTCTTCCTGATCCTAATGATTTTTCGGGCTCACCAATAACCTATCTGCATACAACATATATTCCTTTCGATGTGTAATCATAATTTTAGTCTAGGTATGACCAAGCCCTACACACTGGAATTTTGGACAACAAGTAGCTGGCGTTAGTAGCTAATGTATAGGGCGCGATCCTATACTAGGCCCCTCTGGTATTCTAATACTGAGTCATTTTCACTTAAGGATCCCCTCCCATAATTTTCCTTGAAAACAATTTCAAAATGATATAAAATTTTTAAATCAAACTTACACAAGGAAATTAAATATTCTTTATGCTATACTCAAAATCATATTGCCATGTTATATATATACATACATATACATACATACATACATACATACATACATACATATATATATATATATATATATCTTCTCTACTCCAACTTTAGTTAATGAAACATTTAACCATTTGGAAGTACCTATTTCTAATCTTTTAAAAGCATATCTTTCGAAAAAAGTAACACCCTTTAATAGTCTAGGCCAAGTGGCCAAAACCTTACCTTTCGAAACCTTTCGAAACCATACTTTAAACCTTTCAAAACCATTAAACTAAAACCTTTCGAAACTATTGAACTCAAACCTTAAGAAACCATTGAACTCAAATCATTCGAAACCGTTGAACTCAAATCTTTCGAAACCATTGAACTCAAATCTTTCGAAAACAAAGAAACTTTAGACATCGTACTTTAAAAACACTTTAAAACATTGCCTTAGAAAACCTTTGGAAAACCTTCCATTTTAAAACCTTCCGAAACCATTCAGAAATAAAACCTTTCGACCTTGTCGGAAGCTACCTTTGGACGCTTTCAAAAGCTACCTTTCGACTCCACTGAAACCATTCATCAATTAAAAACCTTCGAAAGCATTTAACTCTTAAAACATAAACCTTTTGAAAACTTACTGGGTTCGGTTTAAATCATGTGGAAAATCTTCTTTTAAAACCTTTTGACTTCATTGGAAGCAACCTTTCCACTTTGTCGATAGCTTTGCTTCGAAAGCTTTAAAACATATCACTTAAACAATAGGATTCTACCTTTAAAACAACTCCTTCGAATGCTTAGGTTATACTTCCATTAGAAAACAAGGTAAAACATGTAAGTTGAAAGCTTTCTTTCGAAAGCATAGAGAAGCCGCTGGTTTTAAAAACAAGTAAACCTTTCGTCTTTGTCGAAAGCAACAACTTTGAAAGGTTGTAAAGCGGCAGTAACATTTCGACTTTGTCAAAAGGTTCAAAACCTTTATTTCAAAAAATTGACCTGGTTGAAATCAACCATGTTGAAAGCTGTTATTCGAAAGCAAAGCAGGCGGTTCTTTTGGTTCATAAAACAAACATACTCCAACCTCTGGCAACTAACCTTTCGACTAAGTACCCTTCGACATTGTTCAATTCATTATGTACCAAATAACTTGATACCATATGCATTGAACATTGACCTTGTCGATAGCTATAAACTTTCGACTTTGTCGGAAGGTCTGGGATGGAAGATTTGACACCAAATGCCTTAAACATGCTAAAAGCATGATTTTCTTGTTTTTAACATAAAAAGGATAACTTTTTTTTACTAACCTGCCTTTGTTTTTCAAAATATTAATGGTTAACGAATTTTTTCAAAAAAGTGCTGCCACTAATTTCAGAAATAAATAATAATTTTATTTTATAAAATGCCCTTCTCCTTAATTAAATATATAGAACACTTAAGTTTCATGCCTTAAATAATTTTGCATATTCATCAAAACACTTAGGAAAAATTCAGAAAAATTCCAAAAAATCTATTTTAATATTTTTCCAACATATAAAAATTTCAAACCAAAATAATTATTATTTTATCCATAAATAATTTATAAACCAATAAATCATTTTCTTCACTAGAATTTTTTATAAAATCGGCGTTAATTCAGAAAATTATGATAATTCGAACCCATCTCTAAAATATCATTTCTGACCTATATATAAATGTTCAAGGTATTTAATGTTGTTTAATAGGGTTTTCATGTCAAACATATCATAAAAACTAACATGAACATATATAATTCACCAACAAGCATATATAACTTTAATCATCAAAAACATGGGATAAACTTGCAAAATCATTATGGATCTAATCTTAAAACCTAAAACCATACGAAAATGGGATGAAGTAATTATTCACCTTAGCTTTGAGATTAAAAATGTGAGATTTGATGTTGATTATCTTCCTTCACTTGAATCCTAGCTTTATTCTTTCCTTGAGAACAATAATGGTGGTTGGCTTTAAGAGTTTTTAGTTTGGTAAAGAATGAACGTGAGTTTCAATTCCTAAGGATTTAGGGTATAAGCCTTTCCTATTTCCCATAATGCCCTTACTCATTTCCCAACACATTAGTTTATTTTTTCTCATTTTAATTTACACATTACCATGGCACGACTACCCTTAATTTAATCAAATCTCAACCTATTAATCTTCACATTATTTTGTTAAATTTAACCAATTTAATATCCTAGATAATGTTGTAAAAAAAGGATGTTACAGACTCCCCACCTTAAAGAATTTCATCCTTAAAATTACGATAAGGTACACACAAAACAATCAAAGGTAAAACATACCATCAAACGACTCTGGATAAGCATCTCTGATACTGCTCCCAGTCTCCTAAGTACAGTCTCTAGCATCGTCACTCCATTGAACTTTTACTAACCTGACTGTCTTGTTCTTCAACTTCTTCTCATCTCTAGCCACAATCTAAATCGGCTTTATAACTATAGTCAAGTCCGACTCTACTACTAAGCCCTCTGACACTGTAGTTGTTGTAGTAGTCTCTGGGTCTCTAACACACTTTCTAAGATGATAAATGTGGAATACATCGTGGACTCCTGCCAAACTATTCGGTAATTCCACTTTATAAGCGAGCTTCTCGATCCTCTCAACAATACGGAAGGGTCCAACGAATCTAGGTGCTAACTTTCTTGACTTCCTGAATCTAATCACACCCTTCATCGGTGAAACCTTAATAAACACATGGTCTCCAAAATAGAATTCCAAATCTTTCCTTCTTCTGTCAGCATAACTTTTCTCCCTAGACTCAGCTTCCTTCATCCTAGCTCGGATCATCTCAATCTTCTCTGTAGCTTCTTTCACCAAATTCGGACCAAGTACCAATCTCCCCGGTCTCAAACCAACATACAGGAGATTTGCATGGCCTTCCATACAAGGCTTCAAATGGTGCCATCCCAATAATAGCCTGATAAATACAGTTATACGAGAACTCAACTAAATGGAGGTGGTCTTCCCATGATCCCCCGAAATCCAATACACAAGCTCTTAATAAATCCTCTAAGACTTTGTTCACTCTTTCCGTTTGCCCATCAGTCTGTCGATGGTAAGCGGTACTTCTGTTGAGCTTGGTTCCTAATGCTTCTTGTGGACCCTTCAAGAACTCACTAGTAAACAAAGAATCTCTATCACTTACAATGCTACTAGGAATCTCGTACTGTCTAACCACATACTTCAAATACAATTTCGCCAAAATAGGTGCCGTCCTAGTTGACTTTACCGAAATGAAATGGGCACCATTAGTCAATCTATCCACTATAACCCATATACTTTCATTTCCTCTACTAAATCTTTGCAACCCATCAACTAAATCCATTGAGATAGAATCCCACTTCCACGTTGGAACATCTAAAGGTTGAAGCAATGCACTTGGCTTCTGGTGTTCAGCCTTTGCCTGTTGGCAATTCAAGCACTGCTTAACACACAAACCAATGTACCGTTTCATACCTTCCTAGAAGAAACTTCTCTTCATATCATGATACTTCATTCCTTCTAGATGGATAGTGAACTTCAAATGATGGCACTCATCCAAAACTTCTTTCCTCATGTCTCCTACATTCGGAACACACAACCTTCCATTCTTTCTCAACCACCATTTCCGGTCAAGACTGAATTCCTTTAAGTCATCATTCTCCGTTCCTTCCCTTAAATTTCCAATCTGTTCAGCTAAAACTGGATTCTCCTCCTGTTTAGAAGCTATCTTCTCAATCATTACTGGTCGAACTTCTAAATAAGACAATACAACACTCCTGCACTAGAACCTGCCTCGAATCAATACTGCACTCTACAAGCTGACAATGCTTCCAAATCTTTCCACTTAGCAATCATAGCCAATATTACATTTTAATGTTTCCGGCTGAGTGTATCTGCTACCTTATTTCCTTTCCCGGATGTATACTCAATTCCAAAATCATAAGCAGTAATAAACTCCAACTTTCATGTCTCATGTTTAGATCCTTCTGAGAGAACAAGTACTTCAAAGACTTACGATCTGTATAAAGCTCAAATCACTCTCCCAAAAGGTAATGCCTCCATAACTTCAAAGCAAATATAATGACAGCTGACTCCAAATCATGCATAAGATAGCTAACTTCATGTGGTCTGAGCTGTCTAGAAGCATAAGCAATCACTTTACCACTTTGCATCAATATAGCTCCCAATGTAGTTCCACACGCATCGGTATAAACAACCAAATCTTAATTCCCCTCCAGAACCACTAACAGCGGTGCATGGGTCAATAAGTGTTTCAAGCCCTGGAATACTTCCTCACACTTATCATTCCATATAAACTTCACATCTTTTCATGTAAGCTTAGTCATCGATGTAGCTATCCGCAAAAAATCCTTTATAAACCTTCAATAATATCCAGCCAATCCAAGAAAACTCTTTATCCCGGTCACCGTCTCGGGTCTCCTCTAATTATTCACCGCCTAAATCATAGTCGAATCTACAGACAACCCCTTCTTTAAGACTACATGACCTAGGTACTTCACTTCCTTCTTCCAAAAATGACACTTTAAAAGCTTAGCCTTCAACTTATGCTCCCACAACGTCTCAAGCACAAATCTAAGATGAACTTCATGCTCATTATCATCCTTAGAGTATATCAAACTATTATCTATGAAGACCAACACAAATCTGTCTAAGTTCTCTTAGAAAATTTGATTCATTAGATCCATAAAGAATGCCTACACATTAGTTAGTCCGAACGGCATAACCAACCATTCGTACAATCCATACCTTGTCCTAAATGCCGTCAAAGGAATAATATCCTTTGCCACTCTAAGCAGATGAAATCCAGTCGTAAAATTCAGTTGAGAGAATACCTTGGCACCACTTAGCTGATCCAACAAATCGTCAATTATCGGCAATGGATATCGGTACTTTATCGTCTTCTCATTCAACTTACGATAATCGATAAATAGCCTTAACGATCCATCTGGCTTCTTAGCAAATACTGCGGTAGCTCCCCATGGAGAACTACTCAGTCGAATAAAATTTTGGCCTTCCATATCCACCAACTGCACCTTCAACTCTCTCGTGTCAGTGGGTGTCATCCTGCTTGGCAGCCTACTCACCGGTTCTACTCGAGGCACCAAATCAATCTGAAACTCAATGACTCGTTTCAGTAGCAGTCCAACTACCGACTCAAACACATTTGCAAACTGTCTAACTACAAAGACTCGATGCAACTCATCCTCCAACTCCATAATACCCAATGAAGAATTCGCTTCACAACTAGGGTTCTCTACGGTATAAACTATCTGATCACTATGATCCAGTTGACTAAGTGATATTTTCCTATCATAGTAAAATATACTAGCATCATATTTACTTAACCTATCCATCCTAAGGATAATCCCAAATCCTAAAAAAATCAAACACATGCAAACCGCAATCAAAAGTATGATCTAGCAAATCAAACTCTAAATGGTCACACCTCATCCCACGTGTCGTAACCCTCCTATCGGATTTGCAACTCTAATGGAAGTAAGTAAATATGAGGGTTCTAGGTTAAGCTTATCTACTAAACATCGAGAAATAAAAGAATGTGATGCACTAGTATCAAACAGAATGCTAACAGACATACCATAAATCTGCAGCGAGCCTCCCGGAGCAGCCTTCCTTTTCTCCTACACAAGCGGCCTTGAAGTTGCGGGCCCCAATGCATAAACTTGCCCCCTTCCTTCCTTAGCAGGCTCCTTGCATTGGTTCTTATAATGGACGATCTGATCACAATAAAAGCATCGAATGTTCTTCTTCCCAATCACCTCCTTTCCTTTCTCTTTTCCTTTTCCAGTACGATACTCATTAGCATAGTGTCCGTTCTAATCACATTTATAACAAACCACCCAGCTTTTCCCTTCTTCTGTGCTCCTTCCTTCCAAGCATTCTTCTTGTGGAAAAACTTTCTTTTCTGGCCTTGTCCACTCTGAACCTCTTTCAATTTCTTCTTCTCCAAACAAGCTAATGCATCTTCCTACCTTAGCGCCATTTCTACCACTACATCACTTGAATCTCTTAAGTGCGGCAAGTTAGCACTTATCAACTCCGGCTTCAAGCCTCTTATAAACTTCTCATTCCTCTTGATCGCTGTATCAACCAAGGCATACCCGTTCCGAGTCAACTCTTTAAATTTTCTTGCATATTCTAGAACAGACATCTCCCCTTATTCTAGTCCAGCAAACTTCTTAATCCATACCGACTACGCCATTACTGACATAAACCTTTCTTGAAACCTTCCCTAAAGTCCGCCCAAGTCATGGTTTACTCACCAACACCACCTACAACAGTATTCCACAAAAATAGAGCAGCGCCCTGATATTGTCTTGAAGTTAATCTCCTCTTCTGCTCATTATTCAATCCGAACTCAACAAAAATCCACCCACAATGTAGCAGCCAATTTTCAACCTCAATTGCATCTTCAGTTCCAATGATCGACTTCCCTTCAAGCCTGATATAGTCCCTGCTCAAGTTAGAATACTGGTTGACCAACGGAGCTTCCTGAACTCCTCCTCCAATAGCATTTCCTCCGACAACTCCAGCTACAATTCCAGCTCGCATCATGTTTACAAAGAACCGATACATGGCTTCCATGTCCACTTGGGGAACCCCAGCACCAACATTTTCAGCTTAAGCCTGACCTGGACCTCTCCTAGCATTTGGTCGGGCATTTCCATTAGTGGTAATTCTCTCTCCTCCAAGAGTAACTCTACTTCAGTCTCCTTTTATATCTGTATTCAAGCTTCGTGAGATACAGATGAATAGCCTAACTAATATAGGAATCTAGAGATATAGGGTATACTTATATACAGCAAATACAATTACGTTACTATAGCATTATCCCATGCCCCAATCTTAACTCTGATTACTAAGGACTATGTTTTCAAAAACCATTTTTAGTTAAAGTATTTCATAAACCATGCTTTGATACCAAGCTATAACATCCCATATCTAGAGGTACAAAGAAAAGTGCTACAGATGTTGCAGTCATCTATAGTATTAGCTTTCGGCGAATAAATACGGCTATGTTAATGGTATCTATAATATCAGAAGCACTTGAATATGAAACAAAACATAGATTTCAAAACTTTTACTTCATTACATTTAAAACAGTTGTTCCATATTCAACTTACATAATCCCAATACGTTCCTAGGCATAGATAAAATATACTTATTACAAAATATGCCAAGAGCGGTATATGAAGATACCCCCTGGGATGATCTGAGTCATATAGTCATAATAGACTTAATACAAACATAGTGAAAATTCAACAACATAAAACAAGAACTACAACTCCTAAATTGCTAGTTGTTTGGCTCCTTCATGCCTCTGATAGCTTTATTTGTCATCCTACTAAACCTTAAAAGACCTTAACCCCTCAGCCTACAAAAATCAATTTTAAGCATCCGAGAGTTAAAGGGGAAAGCATAAATTTCGAGTTAGACATAAAGCCTGATGTGAATAATACTATACATCCCGGTTTAATATGTTAAGTGAGACTACGCCACTTATAGAATGAGTTTCCCCTCACTAACATCCTTTTAAAATATATCTTGCAAAACCTTTTCCCGCAACCAAAACTGGTTAAATACTGTAAAGCAATTCATTATGTAAACATACATAAATATAATGTAATAATGAACTATCTGTTCAAACATATAAGTTTGGTTTGGATAATTTTTAACCTATGGCTGACTCGGGCCTACCAGACAATGTAATCAAAATTAATCTAATATCTATTAGGTATTCTTCTTCTGGACTATTTATCCTTAACTATTTGTTAAATATTTCACTTATGGATGATCTTCCCCTAAATTAATCATCTCTCAGGTCTTCCCGATCCTAATTGCTTTTTTGGGCTCACCAATGACCTATTTGTATAAAAAAAATATTCCTTTCGGTGTGTAATCATAATTTTATTCGACCTGTGACCAAGCCCTACACACTAGAATTTCGAACAATAATTAACCGGGGCTAATAGCTAATGTATAGGGCGCGACCCCATGCTAGTCTCGTCTAGTATTCTAATATCTAAGTCATTTTCACTTAAGGATCCCCTCCCATAATTTTTCTTGAAAAAAATTTCAAAATGATTTAAAACCTTTAAATCAAATTTACATCAGGAAATTATATATTCTTTATGCTTTACTCAAAATCACGTTGCCATGTTATATATATATATTTATATATATATATTTATTTATATATATATATATATTTATATATATGTATATATATCTTTACTCAAACTTTAATTGATGAAACATTTAGCCACTTGAAAGTACCTCTTCCTAATCTTTTGAAAGCATCTCTTTCGAAAACAAGTAAAACCCTTTAATTTTCTAGGCCAAGAGGCCAAAACCTTACCTTTCAAAATCTTCTGAAACCATATTTCAAACCTTTCGGAACCATTGAACTAAAACCTTTCAAAACCATTGAACTAATACCTTTCGAAATCATTAAACTCAAACCTTTCGAAAGCAAAGAAACTTTAGACATCCTACTTTAAAAACACTATAAAACATTGCCTTAGAAAACCTTTGTAAAACCTTTTATTTTAAAACCTTCTGAAACCGTTCAAAAATAAAGGTCAAAAGCTACCTTTCGACCCTTTCGAAAGCTACCTTTCAACTCCATTAAAACCATTCAGCAATTAAGACCTTTCAAAAGCATTCAACTCTTAAAAAATAAACCTTTCGAAAACTTATTGGGTTCATTTTAAAACATGTGGAAAATCTTCTTTTAAAACCTTTCGACTCTATTGGAAGAAACCTTTCGACTTTGTCTAAAGCTCTGCTTCAAAAGTTTTAAAACGTGTCATTTAAAATAATATGCCTCTGCCTTTAAAAAAACTCCTTTGAAAGCTAGGGTTATACTTCCATTAGAAAACAAGGTAAAACATCTAAGTTGAAAGCTTTCTTTCGAAAGCATGGAGAAGCGGGTGGTTTTAAAAACAAGTAAACCTTTCGTCTCTGTCGAAAGCAACAACTTCAAAAGATTGTAAAGCGGCAATAACCTTATGAATTTGTTGGAAGGTTCAAAACCATTATTTTAGATAATTGACCTGGTCGAAAGCAACCAAATTGAATGCTCTTATTCGGAAGCAAAGCAAGAGGCCTTTTTGTTTATAAAACAAATATACTCTAACCGTTGGCAGCTAACCTTTCGACTAAGTACCCTTCGACCTTGTTCAATTCATTATGTACCAAGTAAATTGATACCATATGTACTAAACTTTGACCTTGTCGAAAGTAACCTTTCGACTCTGTCGGAAGGTCTGGGTTGGAAGGTTTGATACCAAATGGCTGAAACATGCTGAAAGCATGATTTTCTTGTTTTTAACATAAAAAGGATAACTCTTCAACTAACCTGCCTTTGTTTGTCAAAATCTTATTGGTTAACGAATGCTTTTGAAAAAAGTGCTTTCACTAATGTTAGAAATAAATAATAATTTTATTTTATAAAATGCCCCTTCTCCTTAATTAAATATATAATACATTTGAGTCGCATACCTTAAAAATTTTACCATATTCAGAAAAACACTTAGGAAAAATCCAAAAAAATTCCAAAAAATCTATTTTAATATGTTTTCCAATGTATAAAAATTTCAAACCCTAATAATTAATATTTTATTCGTAAATAATTTATAACCCAATAAATCATTTTTTTCACTAGAAATTATTTATAAAATCAATATTAATTCAGAAAATTATGAAAATTGGAATCCATCTCTAAAATATCATTTCTGACCTATATGTAAATTTTGAAGGCATTTGGATGTAATTTAGTAGGGTTTTCATGTCGAACATATCATAAAAACTAACATGAACATATATAATTCATCAACAAGCATATATATAACTTTAATCATCAAAAACATGGAATAAACTTGCAAAATCATTTCGGATCTAATATTAAAACAAAAAACCATAAGAAAATGGGATGAAGTCATTATTCCCCTTAGCTTTGAGATTAAAAGATCTGAGAATTGACATTGAATTAGTTGATTATCTTCCTTCTCTTGAATTCTAGCTTTCATCTTTCCTTGAGAACAGTAATGGTGGCCGACCTTAAGGGTTTTTAGTTTGCAAAAATGTGAATGAACGTGAGTTTCAATTCCTAAGGGTTTAGGGTATAAGCCTTTCCTATTTCCCATAATGCCCTTACTCATTTCCTAACACATTAGTTTATGTTTGCTCATTTTAATTTACACATTAACATGGCACGACTACCCTTAATTTAATCAAATCTCAACCTATTATTCTTCACTTTATTTTATTAAATGTAGCCAATTGAATATCCTAAGTAATGTTATCAATATGGGGTGTTACAAAAAGTTAATAATGGAAATGCAATACCAGAATCCTTTAATCAATAAGAAGTTGTTACTAGAGGAGAGCTTAACAAGATAATTCATGAACTTAACCATAAGATGGTGGGTAGCCATTAAGCTCCCATGGATAAGATCGATGCATTTCTAATCTTCCAACCACTAGGGAAAAAAGAGTTAGAAGAGAAACTTCTCCTACAATAGAACAAGAGAACTGCAGGAGTCGTTGTAGGAGTAAGGGGAGAGCTCCTCCCACAAGATGACAAATTAGCACCGATATGAATGCCCATGTAGAGGATGTTTCGGAACGTAATGCAATGGATGCATCTGATAAGGAAGAGGACTTACAGCTTGGTGGTGATGATTTAGAGTTAGACACTAGTGCTGATAGACAAAATGTTGGATTTGGAGTCCAAACTGCCATGGCCAGAGCAACCAGGCACCAATGGAACTCTATAGGAGTGGTTCTCCCGAAGAACCTAAACATCAATCGAAAAGTTGATACCATTTGCGGTGTTAAACACTCGTGCGTCCCCTGACAATCGAGCTACAAATTACCTGCCAATGAGAAGTACATCGCTGACATGGCCAAACATTTGGTGGAGGCGAGTAGTGGCAGGAAAGATAAAGACTACAGTTTGTAGCATGCTAAACTCTATTTATTGAAAAATTTCTATGAGAAGAATATCCCTGAAAGTTCACCAAGCTGACAATGCCATACCACAATGGAACTACTGATCCCAAACAACACTTACTCAAATACGAATGACATATGGATGGTTTTAGAGCTACAAATGTTGTTCATTGTAGGTGTTTCCCTGTCTTCTTGGAAGAAGTCGCTTTGATATGTTTTACCAGGCTTACGCCTAAATCCATATTGATGTTTGATAAATTGGAAAAAATGTTACTGGAGCAGTTTAGGATCCACGCTGCATAATCAAAGGACCTGATATCTCTATCTGGCTTTTCTCAAGGGCCCAAGGATTCCCTAAAAGCTTTCTTGAACCGATTTAAGATCACTGTCATGGAGGTTAGCAATCTGAGGGAGGTTCTTGTTTCATGGCAGTAGTCTAGGTCATTCACCCAAACATGAATATTGGTAGATGGAGAAAAACGAAGCAACTAACTACCATGGAGGAATTCCACCGAAAGACAAATCAGTTTCGGAGGCTAGAAGAAGCAAATATGGTTGACGACAAGCCTATCGATGAGCAATCGAAAGAGGTGATATAGAGTACGTTGGGGTGAAATAAGATGGAAATGGCTCTTGAACTGCCATAGGAAATGAGAGAAAAATTGCAAATCAGAAGAATAGAAATCAAAATGCTAGCAGACATGATAAGGACAGGAAGCATCCAAGGAATCCAAGACCTGAGGACTATATGTTGTTGAGTGACGGTTTGGAGAACGTCTATCTTACAACTCAAGGAACTGAGCAATATAACAAACCACCCAAGTGGGAAGCGACCAAGCAACAGAAAAGGTTGGGGAAGTATTGCCTCTTACACGAAACTTGAAGGCATAATACAAATAAATGTCGACATTTGAAGGACTTAATTAAAGAATTTATAAGAAACAACATGCCTCGATGGTATGTTAAGAAACTGCAAAATACTAATTAACCTGCCGGACCATAAGGGTCAGATGCTTAAGGAAATTTGCCTGGACCTGGTGGAGAAGGGCTAGGGAAAACAGAATAAAGATTGGTTATAAACACCATTATTAGAGGACCTTAACCAGTGTAGAAGAGTGGAGGCGAGAAGGAATGATATGCTAGTTATTTGAAACATGCACCATAGGAGAGCTTCTACGTCATCGAAGACGGAGCTTTGGCCAAGCAATAAAGGATAATTACATATGACATTGTGTTGGAACGGTACACTAAAGGCATAGAAGCACCAACTCTTGATCCTATGGTGATAACGGTCGACATCAAACTGGCTATTGTACTTTGGGTACTGGTTGACAATGAAGGTTCGGTCAATATCCTATTTCGAAAAACATTCGACCAAATGAATATTAGCATGAAGGATGTGACTAATAGAAAAATGAAGATTCAGGGATTTACAAGTGAACCTAAACAACCGATTAGGGCGATCGACCTACCTGTAGAACTCAAAGAAGGAGAATGAAAGGTGGTTTTTATCCAAACCTTCATGATTGTTGATGAGTATTTTGCTTATAATGCTTTCTTTGGCTGACTGGCCCTTGTCGACTTTAGAATCGCTTTGGCACCATAGCGTCTCATGATGAAATTCCCAACAGAGAATGGGATAGGAGTAGTAAGAAGAGACTAAAGTGCTATAAGGGAATGCTATGTTGCTGAATTATATGAAGCTAAACGCTGTGAAAAGGGGAAGAATGTGGAGAAAACTCTCTGAATTTAGGAACTGCAATCATAGCAATTACAGAAGTGCACCGGGCTCGAGGACCATAGTTGCTTCGATAAGGCTATGGACCCTAGGAAGAAGAGTTTAGGGGAAAAAAGGGCAGCACTGACGAAGATATGGTGGATGTCCCTATTGACAGGGACGAACCAACTTGGGTCTTGAAAATAGGTTTATAGCTTGAAATCGAGGTGCAAAAGGAATTGATAAGCCTTCTTTGTGCCAATATGGATGTGTTCTCTTAGACACGTTTCAACGTATGCGGGATATCACTAGAGATAGCATGTCATGCACTTAACATTAATCCTAAGTTCGCGCCAGTAAGGCAGAAGAGACGTGGTCAGAGGCAAAGTGATCCACTGCACTGAAGGAAGAAGTCGAGATTTTGTTGGCCAATGGCTTCATCCATGATGCAACATACTCGTAGTGGGTGTCAAACTCCATATTGGTCTGAAAATCAAACAGGAAGTAATGGACTTGTATTGACTACTCATATTTGAATAAAGCCTACCCAAAGGATAGCTTTGCATTACCCAAGATCAACCAGTTTATTGATGAAACCATAGGGCATGAACAGCTCTCATTTATGGATGCCTAGTCAGGTACAATCAGATTATGATGCACGAACCAGATCAGGAGGACACAGGCTTCATTATAGACTTGGGATTACATTGCTATTGTGTAATGTCGTTCGGTCTGAAGAATACTGGAGCTACATATAAGAGACTGGTGATTACAATGTTCAAGGACCTGATCGGACAAACAATGGAAGTTTATGCAGACAAAATTCTAATGAAGTTGCAAGTGTTTTTAAACTATTTGGATGATCTCTTGGAGATGTTTGAGAGTTTTCAGAAGTACGAAATGAAATTAAACCCACTCAAATGTTCTTTTGGAGTTTATTCGGGAAATTTCTTGGTCTTATTATGAACGCAAAGGGAACTGAGGCTAATCTTGAGCAGATTGATTTCTTATGAAATGTTAGAGCCCCGACAACGAAGAAGGAATTACAAAGCTTAAATGAAAAGATTGCGGCATTGAGCCAATTCATCTCTAGAGTGACAGATAAGTGTATATTGTTCTTTGATGCATTAAAGAAGTATAAGAAGAACTTTGAATGGAATCAGGACAGTCAGACTACTTTCGTAGAATTAATGCGGTATATGGATACACCACCGGTTCTGTCTGAACTGGTGGACGATGATGACTTATTCATTTACCTAGCGTTGTATGCTCATGCATTAAGCATAGCACTTGTGCATGAGGAAGCCAGGTTTCAATGACTCGTCTATTACATTATCAAGCGATTCATCGAAGCTGAACAGAACTATCTGAAACTGGAAAAACTAGTGTATTGCTTGTTAACAGCATCTAGGAAACTGGGACCATATTTCAAGGCTCACCCAATCAAGGCGCTGATCGATCAACCCTTGAAATAGTTATTGTATCATTATGAGACTTCAGGATGGCTTCTAAAGTGGAACATTGATTTGAGCAAGTACTATATGACACATCATTTCTAAAGAGCGATTGACGGGTAAACGCTAGCTGGCTTCATCGCTGAGTACAGTATTTATGATAATGAGGAGGAGGACATAAGGACTACAGCATGCCACTGGAAATTATTCATTGATGGTGCGTTAAACGAATTCTTCTCGGGAGCAGGAACCATCCTTGAAACTCCCGAAGGACGAGTACTTTGCTATGCACTGAAGCTGGAGTTTCTTGCCACTAACAATGAAGTAGAATATGAGGCATTGATATAGGATTGAATATTGCAATGGAGCTGGGAATAATGACTCTGCATCTATCTATAGCGACTCCCAACAATTCGTATGTCAGGTTAGAAGGGAAAATCAGGCTAAAGGCCCAAAAAATTTCCCTTACTTGTTGAAAGCTTAGGAGTTACTCAAGAAATTGAATACTACGTAATATTTTACATTCCCAGAAGGAGAATATGAAAGCCGATTCGTTTGCAAAGCTCGCCAGCTCCGGAGAAGTGCATCTGATGGGATTGGTTCCAGTAAAAATATTGATTACTCCTAGTATAGACCAAATGGAAGTTGATTAGGTTTTAGAGAATATGGAAAAGGCAGAGGCGTGAATGATGCCAACAAAGGACTACTTGCTTAAGGATGTACTCCTAGAGATAGGAATGAATGAAAGAAGCTTCTTTGAAAGGCACCACGATTCATAATACCGGACGGAGTGCTATATAGTAGAGGATTCTCCTCCCCCTTGCTCAGGTGTGTAACCAAGGATGAAGCTAGGAAGATCCTTATAGAAATTCACAATGGCAGCTGCGATGATCACACCGGGGAACAGACATTGGCAAAGAAGATACTCCGCTATGGATATTTCTAGCCAATAATAAATCGAGATGCAACAGACTACAGCAGATGGTGCAATTGATTCCAGGATTCATAAAAATTTCAAGAGCCCCATCTTTAGAACTTATGCAGATGGTCGGTCCTTGGTCAGTTGCGATTTTGGGGATCGATATAGTCGGTGTACTACCTATAACAAAAGGAGAATCAAAATATGCTATCATTACAGTTGATTACTTAACGAAATGGGCTGATGCAAAACCACTTGCTATAATTACTACTAAAAAGGTAATCAATTTTGCAATGAAAAAAATTATTTTAGGGTTTGGAGTACTGTAGAAAATTATCATAGACAACCGGACTTGGTTTGAGAGCGTTGACTTTAAGGACTTTTGCAGGCGTAATTGGATCGAGAATAGATTTTCTGCTGTGGCGTACCTATAAGAAAATAGAAAGTGGAAACAGTGAACGAAATCATCAAGTCCACTATAAGGAAGAGGCTGATTAGAGCTAAGGGCAATTGGGTTGATAAGCTTCCACTGGCACAATGGGCTTAGAGGATAACACAGAAATCAGCGGCATGGCACTCATCTTTCACTTTGGAATATGGTTTAGAAGCTATGATCCCAATGGGACTGGAAGTCCCTTCTCATCATAGAAGACATTTCAATCAGAGAGAGAATGAATAGATTCTGCTCTAGTCCCTCGACAAAATCGATGAGAAGCGAGAAGACCCTAAACCGAGGGTTGCTGCACACTAGAAGAGAGTGGCATGCGACTTCAACGCCAAGGTTCACAACTGTACTTTTGAAGTAGGGATCTCATCCCGAAATAAATGTTATCGGGTATAGGAGTGCTTGGCCTGAATTAAGAGGGACCTTACATGATTGACCGGAAGCTTGGAGATAGAACGTTCAAGCTAGCCATAATAAATGGAACTCCAATCCCATGTGCCTTGAAAAGCAACACACATGGCACTACTATGTATTATTTTCCTTATTTTTGCAATAACCCATCCAGGGACATCGAGGGAACTGTATATAGGCAGCAATTGCCATCTCTTCTATTTATCAATAAAGTTAGATTCTTAAACCAATGGAATTGTGTTCTCATAAGCAAACCATCAGATCGACGGTGAAAATTAACCCCAACCTTTTGAGAATCGGCGTTGCTCTGAAAGCGTCGGAAAGGTCAAAACCACCGATTTGAAGGGGAATATCAACACAGACTGTTAGATCAAAGAGGAAAATCGATCTCTACCTTCTTAGAAACAACATTGCTTCGGCAACATCAGAAAGCCCCAAAACTGCTAAGTCGACGAGGAAAATCTGCTTAAACCGCTGAGTCAACGGTGAAAATTGACCCCAAACTTCTGAGAATTGGTATTTCTCCAGCAATGTTGGGAAGGTTAAAATCATCGAGTCGACGGGGAAAATCGACTTAGTCCACCAGATCGATGGGGAAAATTGATCCTTGTCTTCTGAGAACCAACATTGCTCCAGCAACGTAGGGAAGGCCGAAAACTATCGATTCGACGGAGAAAATCAACCAACCCGTCGGGTCAACAGTGAGAATCAACCCTAAACTTTTGGGAATTGACGTTGCTCCAGAAATGTCAAGAAAGACAAAAATGCTGAATCGATGGGGTAAATCGACTCAAACCGCTAAATTGACGGGGAAAATTGATCCCTGCCTTTTGAGCACCAACGTTGCCCCGGTGATGTCGGGAAGGCCCAAAACCACCAGGTCAATGGTCAAATTGACTCCTACATTTAAGAATAGGCATTGCTCCCACAATGTCAGCCATTCTGAACTGCCAAATCAATAGGAAAATTGACTCATACCTCTCGAAACTTGACGTCGCCCTAAAATAGGCAGTCACAAAAATGAATTACCTAAAGCCCGAAGATAGGAAATGTCGAGGAAAAATCCACGTGGTTGAGCCATTCGTGTATATGTTTTTGGACATAGAAACTGGTGCACGACTGGGATCTCAATAGTGAATTCGAAAGAAATTGTTATGACGGAAGATGATGATGACACATATTTTCGATATATACATCCAGAATGATATTAGTGATGATGTCAACTTGGAAAAGTTCAAATGCACCTAAGGAATTGGCAGCATCAAAATCATATTGCTTGGAATCAAGTAACAAAAGTCGCTAGTTCCCGAAGATAGGAACCACCATGCAAACTAGACTTGAACCAATCAAATGGATAACTCTGGCATCTAGTCTTTTGTTGATGCCTGGATATTAACATTTAGCCCTGTAGATAAGGGCATATCCATCGACACTTAGTGGAAAAAAACTCGACCAAGCTCGAACAGAAATAGCCGCTGGTTGAAAACACAGTTCTGTTGCGCTAAACTGAGTATTTACATAGACAAAAAAACCTGAGTAATATACTAAAGCAATTGCAGGATTATTATTTATGTGTATAGAGTTGCGTTAAATAGACACATTGTATGGAGACAAAAGCATGTAATATAGGAAATTGCAGTAGAAGCAATCAAATTATACACATATAAAAAGGCACTGTAAATAAAATGCAGAAAAGTACATAGAGAGAGATTACAAAAGAAAAGATAATATCTCATTACTACTAATCCTTTTTTGTATAGACAAATAACGGGGGTCGTACTAGCACAATCTCGGCCTATTTAAAGCAAGAAACAAAAAGTACATACTCGACCACCATAACCACAAAAGGCCAAATGTTCAGCTGGCATGCACACTGATAAGTCTTCCCTTTCTTGCCACTCTAGTTGCCTTTACCAGTATTACCTAGATAGGTCTTGAGCTTTTCCATCTTTTTCTTCCTACTAGGAGGGGTTTCACCTTCATGTGAGTAGATTCCTCGCCGATAACAGTATGCAACTCTACAGACTAAGCTTCTGAAGTTTCAGAGGGCTTAGCCTTTAGAGGTCAGAGCCAATGTCGAAACTTTCTGTTGGGGGCTTATTAGTTTTGAAGATGCAGGTTTAATGGTGGCAGGCTCCTTCTTCACATTCTTGTGCTTTATAGCTTCAGCCTTAAGTCTCTTCGCCATGGTAACTGGGTCAATAAGGTTTGAAATATCGGTAAGTTGTACATCTTCTTATTAGGGCATGAACATTTCCTCTAGCCCTTCCAAAGCGCCAATATTCTAAGCTTCAGATCAAGGCTCGGTACTGAAAAGAAAGATCGGATTATTAAGTCCTTTCGAGACAAAAATGGATATAGTGAAGATGGCAGCAGTACCTGACCTCTGCATAGCTGCATGCGGAGGGGGCAAATGTGGTTGACCTACAAGTTGACATGCAAATTTAGTGATGGTCTCTCACAATAACTGAAGCCTTTTAAAGACTAGAGAAATGAGAGATATACCTGTAGCAGAGTCCTGGTGAGACACGACAAATTCGTGATCTTCGGTTCCAAACTCCCCATATTGGACCACAATGGGAGGAATGTATGGATCGTGGAGGGTACCCATTAACAAAGCTGGAAGAATGCAAGTAGTTGTGGAGCTAACTCCTAAGGATGTAGGAATAATCACTGCCAGCTCTAGAGATGTTGAATCGAATGTTTCACCCTGACCCAGAGAGCTTAGTCTAGCATGTGCTTTGCTAGCATCAACCGCAACAGCATCGACAACATCTTTAGTTAGGATAGCCTTTCCAATGGAAAGATACTTGATATCTTTAGCATCAAGATAAGCAGCCACCGGTTCTTCTTCGAAGTGTCCAGCTTGTGCAGTCCAACGAAGCACTTCGTCCCAAGCATGACTGAGTACCTCAGGATAGGCATTTCCTAGGCATCTTAGATTCTTAAACATGACTAAGTTAGTGTAGAAATACAACATGTTGGCATTAAGGTGGGCCAAGATCTTGGAATTCTCCTCTTGAAAGCTCATGCTAAGAAATTGCTTGTTCCAGACCAGTGGCATCTTTATATGTAGATAGTTGCTCTTTCTTTTTGGACAATTCTTGAACCTCCTCACACAGTCTAGCTAGTTCGATTGCTTGTTTTGAAATAGTCTGGTCATGTGCTCAGATACTCTTACTTTTGGCTAAATGCCTATGACAACCCACCTCTATACCCATACTATTCAAGAGTATTAACAAGTAATATTATCAAATAATACAAAAAAGAAGGGTATATGGGGCACACACATGAATATTTCCTCAGGCTAACACTGGTATGTATTAATACATCAAATAAATAACTCATCTAAACATACATAGTTTCGGTAAAAAGCAATAAATGTGTATGCCTCTATGAAATATAATACAAGATATACGGTGAACAATAGAGAACATGGAGTCAATTACAGGAACAACATATATAATATACAATGTATTACTACCGTTATTGACTCTAAAGGCATGAAGGCATGACGACAAAAAGAATGTCCGAGTCAATGGATTTCGTAGACAAACAAAGTGTACAATTAAAGAAAAGTAGGTCATCAAAGCCAATGGAGAAGGTCTACAATATGCACGATACCGTTGATGCCGCTTATCATCAATAAAGCACTACACTTCATGGAGGTTATGATATCGGAAATATCATAAGACAGCATATCGGAACCCATCAATGTGATGAAGGCATCTCATATTATCGACGACGCATCCCATTGAAGCCGCATGTCGTCAACAACAATTTATAAAGGCAAAAAGATCGAAGCTTGTCACAAATCATCAATATGATTGGAGACATAAAATATCTTTGATGTTGCAACTCATCCATATCATATATTGCCAGTAAATGATGCCGCATGAAGCTGATGTCATTACTTATCAATACCGCCTCCACTCAATGCCGCATCTGTATAATGCCGCTTATCATCCATGCTGCACTCAATTAATGCCGCACTTAATCAATGTTGACTTCCTTCCATTCCGCATTCCATCAATATAAAAAACGAAGGTCACTACATGTTTATAAAAGAGCATATTGCATGTCACCAATACTATAAAGGATGCCGAATGCCTTTATTTCTATGGATGATGTCAAAGGCTATCAAGCTGCATGCAATCAAGATGATGATACCATATCCTTAGGTAGACCAAAGGATGTCGTGAATCATCAACTCAAAGCAATATCCCAAGCACCATCGAGATGGACCTTGATGTTGAAGATCAAGCATGCTGCATTAACATGTGGCATCCATGCCATACCTTTCTACCCCTATAAATACGAACCTTAGGACCATGAGGAGGACACAGTCAATTCTTTTCTCATTTCTTACCTTTTAAACATTGTAACCCTAAATCAATCTAGGGATTTTAGTGCCAATTATAATCTTACGACTCTTATTTCAAATAAGGGCTTGTACTTTTACAATCGCATTGCATACGAATAAAGAGACATGAATTATGACTTGTTATTCTTATGATTTTGACATTATCTTAACTTTTCCATTGAAAGTGCATATGACCAATAAATTGACATAACATTGTTTGAATTGTGACTTGTTTTCTTGAATTCTCAAGCACTTGTGATTTCAATCATAACTTGTTTTGAATTCCTAAAACACTCATGACTTCAAGACTAGGATGGATTCAACATTGAGCATGTTCCTTCCAAGTGAACTAGCTTAGGGTTACTAAAGACTCTGCTTAACCAATTCTCACTTTAATCACACTTTTTGGAGTTAACAAAGAAATTCGTTAACATTTTGGCACTAGAAAGAGGGCCCGAACCTCCGTCTCTAATTAACCCACAAGTGGAACTACCCTTAACCTACATCTATAAGGCTTAAAAGATTTTTCCCTACTAATCTTATCCCATTAAGGAGTTATTCCAAATCTTGTATAGCCTCATTTGGATAATGACCATCTTCAAAGAAGAATCTTCTTAGCCTCGGCGAACCTACCAAATCATTAGTGATCCTCAATTTCATGAAAAGTAAGTACTATGGATGTTAGCACTATAAATCATGGAAGATAAGAGAAGACAAGCAACTCCTTATGATCTAATAAATGGAGTTTAAACCTATTTCACATAGGGCCTACACTTACATTGGGAAAGAAAGATAAGAAAGATAACATCTTCATAGAAATGAGAAAGAGAATTCAATTTCAAGCAAGGGAAACAGTCTTTGAAAGGGAAACTACAAAAGACTTTGATCAACTCACCAAAAAGTGGAAGAATGTGCTTCATCGTTTCCATAAATTAAATGAGTCTGGAAGCTCTTTAAAGAGAAAATTTGCTATGGAGAATAGATAGCCCATCACATACAAAAGAACAAAGCGGAAACCAAGTGAATCATCCCCTAAAAGTCCACGGCCTTCTAAGAACTATTCTCTTACCGCTTCTTATGATGATATTTACCACCTAACCAAGGAAAGAATAAACTATCGGCTTTCTCAAAAGAAAAGACTGAAGAATGAACGAAATCTTAGAGGACAATTTTGTAATTATCATTGCTCAAATGACTAAGACACTAATTAATGTCGAAGCTTGGAAGTGATGATCAGTAATTTACTAGGACAAGGAAAGCTTAAAGAATTTGTAAAGAGATGTTGAACAAGTTGACAATAAAGAAAGATTCTCGAAATGAAACAAGTATATCTACCGGATCAATCATAGAAAGGAATAAGAATCCCCTAAAATAAAGTAAAAGCCTAAATGATTACCTATAAGGATTAAGGGGCGAATAAAGCCTTTGATCCGACCATAAGGGCCTGGTCAAAGCACCTTCTAGAGGGAGGTCAGAGTAAGCCTTTTGTCCCGCCACAAATGGCATGGCTAAAGCTCTACAAACCTTCGGCGCCTATGTGGCTTGGCTAGAGTGCCTCCTAGAGGGAGGATGGAGTAAACCTTTGGTCCCACCTAAGATGGCTTGGCTAAAGCAATGAACCAGCCTTCAATACCTCCTATAAGGCCTGATTTAAGTGCTTCTAAAAGGGAGGTCGGTTAAGTCTTTAGTTCTGCTTAAGATAGCTAACCAAACGCACTGAATGAAAGACATAAATCATAACCTAAGATGGTGATGAGGTGTGCGATCTAAGTTGAGATCATTACTTAAAGATGGTAATAATGAAATCAATCAATGCTCGAAGAGTAGCAAGAGGCAGTCTTCAAGGGGAAGATCAAATACAAAAGCAAATCAAACCCAATCCTAAAGAAGGATTGAGGAGGTTTTCTAGAGGAAAATCAAACACAAAAGAAAATCAAATTCATTCCTAAAGAAGGATTGAGGAAGTCTTCTAGAGGAAGATCAAGTACAGAAGCATGTCAACTCAATCCTAAAGAAGGATTGAGGCAGTCTTCTAGAGGAATATCAAGATACAAAAGCAAATCAAGCTCAATCTTAAAAAAGGATTGAGGTAATCTTCTAGAGGAAGATTAATTGAAAATGAGTCATTCATTCTCTAAAGAAAAATAAATCTCCTAGAGGAAGATCAAATAAAAAAGAAAATCAAATTCATCCCTAAAGAAGGATTGAGGAAGTCTTCTAGAGGAAGATCAAGTACAGAAGCATGTCAAACTCAATCCTAAAAAAGGATTAAGGCAGACTTCTAGAGGAAGATCAAAATACAAAAACAAATCAAGCTCAATCCTAAAAAAGGATTGAGGTAGTTTTCTAGAGGAAGATCAATTGAAAATGAGTCATTCGTGCTTTAAAGCAAAAGCAATCTCCTAGAGGAAGATCAAATAAATAATGAGTCATTTATGCTGCAAAGACGAAATCAAGCAATCTTCTAAGAGGAAGATCTATTAAATACGAGCTATCATGATTCAAAGAAAGTGGGAATTCTCCATTAACACAAAAGAAAATATTATTGGTAGATAATTTTCTGGTCTTGTATTTAGATTATTATTACCATATAATTTTCTACTTATATTATTATTACCAAGATGGTTTTTGGACTACTACTAAGGTTATTATTGCCGAATAATTTTCTAGTCTTCTATTCAGATTAATATTCCAGATAATTTTTTGGTCATCTATTCAGAATATTATTTCCAGAATAGATTTTTGGTATACTCTTTAGGTTATCATTACTAGATAATTTTCTCATCTTTTATTCAGATTATAATTATTGCTAAATAACTTTCTGTTTCAATTCAAGTGCTATTGTTTCCAAATGATTTTTTGGTCTTTTATTCAAATTATTGTGCCAGATGGTTCTTTGATCTTCCATTCAAGATTCAAACAAAACTATTACCTATTATGGTAATCAAATTGAGTTCAATGCCTATTGTGATCATGACTCAACTTTCTTATTAAAAGAACAGGAATCCCCATTACTAAGCAAACTATTGGATGTCTAGTAATGAAGAAGTAAACTCTTACATCAAGATCAAATTTATGGTATTCATACCAAGTGAGATTCTGAATGCTCGATTAGCAAGAATTTTAATTCACTTAACTAGTAGATTAGTAGCCTATATGTTAAAGGCTCAAAATGTAGAAAGGAAAATTATGCTCAAAACAACTACTACAAAACATCAGACTAAAACTGAGAAGCTATTTGCAAATATCAGTCAAAGACAAAGAATAGAATTCAAAATATCAATCATTCAAGTATAAGTTTATTTACCATTTAACACATGATGTACAGGAATGATGGGAATAAAAGATTGGATAACAAGTAAGTCCAATTAAAAAGTTTACAAATGATTCTTTATAAGAGCTAAATTTTTGAGCCAGTTACCTTAAATCTTTAACAATCAAAGATGGATCGATTATATAATGAATTTCTGCAATCAAAATTTGTTTAAGATCATTCTCTTTCTTGTGAATAGTATTTGCATTGTCAATTGAATCGATTTAAATTTTCAGTGCACGACCGAGCGCCTTGTTGGCTCCTTTGAGAAGCTGAATCTTGTTCTTTAATTTCTCAATGTCCAACACAAAAGTGTGCTTTTCACGCTCGAGTCTGTCAACTCTATCCTTGTAAGTATTAAGATGAGTAGAAACCTTATCACCCCACTGCTTTTTCAAAATATGAACGCGTTCTAATCTAACTCTTTGGCACCATCTAGCAATTTTGCATCATCCAAGTTTGAAGGAGGGTTTAAAAAAGCAAAAAACTTTTCTTGGCAAATCAAAGAGGTAAGAGTAGTAAGACTGGATTCGCCTCTACTTGTGATAAGTTCTAAAAATTGGCAATACGCTTGACTTTTTAATAACTCCACCTCGAGATCCATCTCCTTTTGGTGTAATCGTGCAATTTCCACATCAGCTTCAACTCTTTGGACAAAAGGTCTAGATTGGAAAATTGGTATATCTTCCTTTTTTGCTCTTGGATTCTCACATTCCTCTCTTTAATTTGCATCTCTAAATCAGAAGTCGTCTTTTTGAAACTACTAAACATAGATCTTAATTTGTTATAGTTGTCTTGTCATTCTTGCATATTCGGATTATCCAGAAATTGTAAAGCAAGAGTACCTTGAGAAGAGAGTTTCTTCTTGCATTCTACTCTAAGCATATATTTAATAAAATCAAGTTGGGCAAGGATATCCGAGCTGCTAGACATGAACTATTTTTTCTAGCAAGAAAAGAAATTAATATAAAGAAAGTATTTTCTTTATCAAACGACAAAGGTTTGCAGCTTAAACAAATTCAAAATTACATCAATGTTGTATATAATTAACTCTTAATGTTTTAAAATAGCAGTTTTGCCTTTTTAAATGACCCAATAGATGAGGTAAAAGTAGGATCAAAAGAAATTTTAATCATTTCTAGGGTAATAAATGGAGGGAATTATGGTAGTCCTATTTCCCAATTGGAGGGATAGTCCACATAGCAATTTAGCATGATAACTTCAAATTGTACTAAGTTGTTTATCCTTCTCATCACCTAATAAATAAAAATGAAAGTGAAAGAATCATGTATAAACTTCCTGTAGATCTCTAAGAAAGCGATGTTTTGCTAACTGTGATGTTTTGAGAGTTAAGGACTTTTTTTAAAAAATCCCTCTTTAACTTGATAAATTTACTCAAGAGTTTCATGGGAAAATTACTGCTTCAGGATTCCTTTGTCTGTATAACATATGAAAAATAAACTAAGAACAAAGAAACAAAGTGATAAAGTTTCTAAACTACTTAAATTGAGGTTCGTACAATATTGTTCCCTTTAAAAATTCAGAAATGAATCTCTCTTTTCTATACTTGATTTTCTAGAGTGGAAGAGTATTTGGAGAGAGGGGAACGCTAACAACCATAGGAAGGTTTCCAACAAGCCCAGGATGAGGGTCGCTTCTATGATCATCTAAATATCCTTTATGAAGATGCCTAATCAAGCCCCTACTTTTTTACCCTAGGAAAGAAAAGTCGGATAGAACATTCCTAGAATAATTTTTATAAACGAACTCTATTATGGCCTCTCAATCATCAATAAGTATCCAGAATAGAGTCATTAACTCAGCATTCTCTCTCATTATTCTGCCCTAGTGAAGAAAAGCTCTTTTTAAAAGAGAGGTAGCTTGCTTTTCCATAAAGAACTTTAACAACGCAGCACTAACAGAAAGGCACTTATATTTTTCAAAAAGTTTGTTATGTTCATCGACTAATCTATTAAATTCTATATGCAATTGACACACCTCCCTTTAACTCTTTTAATATAAAGTCTCATAACAATATTTTGTCTTTCTCCTTAACTGAGATAATAAGTTTAGTAACTAAAGACCACTTAGCAACTTTAAACATTCAAATAGTGAATTCTATACCTGAGAGATGGGAACTTGGGATGTAGAAACTTGAGTTTTTCCTCTGGTCTAATGACATGGGGGAGCATTTTCTTTTTAAGTGGTATCCTTCCTTATATCACCTTGAGGTTCAAGAAATTGAACAAAGCCCGCATCATGTGTGGATAAACCTAAGTTGGGATCCTCTAATCCATTTCCCCCCCATCTTTTGGTCTTGAAGGACCCTTCCCATCACCATCACCACCATCATCGTCATCATGGACATCACCATCATTATTATCATTGTTATTGTCTTCTTCCTCCTCATAGTCTATCTCCTCTTCAAGCAGTCATCAAAAGATAATAACATTTTAGCATCGACCTTCCCTTCGGTTGGAAACTCTTCTTGAAGTGACCATTGCCTCAATATGAGGCTAAACTTTCTTTTGAATCTTTCATTCCAATCTGGGAGGGAAGGAAAGTATAAATCTGGACTCTTTTGGATGTTATTGCCATATACCACGAACAAAGCATTTTCATAGCACTTCTCGGTAATCTTGCTAAGAGCGTTATTTAGGAAAAAATAGACTTCCTCCTTGGCATCCCTAATAATATTGTTTGAAAATGTCAGGATATCGCTCTTCCTTTTCAACCTATCCTTTAAAGATTTATTCCTACCATCTAGCTCAGCCTTCTCTTTGGTGGCCTTACCAAGATCTGCCTTCAGTGCTTTCACTTCTTCCTCTAGTAACTGTTTACCTTTATTTTCTTCATCAAGGGAGGAAGCGAGTTTGTCTTCTTTAGAAATAGCCTCGTTCCGTGCTGCAGTGGTATCAGTTATACCATTATTAAGCAAGGAGATTTTTCCCTTAAGCTTGGCACTTCATTAGAGGGCTATTGAGAAGCGCCTTGGAGGAAGAATATATGCTTGGCCGTGTGTAATAGATAACAAGCCTAAGTCAGAAAAAATACCAAGCTAAAATCCTATATTAACTGAACAAAAAGAAAATGTATGCCGATAAGGGCTATTTAATAATGATCAAAAGATGATCCTTAGAAAAGATCGAAGGCTGCGGTGGCCTGAGAGAAACCAATAAAGGAGATTGGGCAGCCAATCGAAGAAGATCATCAAAACTTGTCACAGGAGTTTGAGCCTTCGAAGGAAGAGAATCATTTGTAGAAGGAAAAAGCCCGAGCTCATTACATATATGGCAAAGGGACGTTGGAGAATCAGGAAGACAAATATTGAAAAGAGGATCCAAAGAGTGAGCCACCTCAGTTGATTTTTGAACTATATGCTCAGGAGAATCCAGATTTGCAACATCAGGGCTTGAATCAATATTCACATTTTCCTCCTCATCCATAACAACAGGGGTGTAACCACTCATGAGCTTAGGTCTTTTATTCGGGTGTAATGAACCGTTTTTTCATACCCTTTGAATCGACAATAAACCACACATATCCAACTCAAATTGCACAAACAAGCGGATCATTAAGGGTAGAAAGAAAATAAAAGATAGAATGAAACAAAAAATAAAATCTCACACGAATGGAATAACATATATTCTTTCAACAATATCCTTTATAGTAGAAAATTTTAAATACAATATCAGAGTCTAACCTGAATTCAATCTGGACAGTTGTAAACCCCTGTCCTTACAAATGGTGACAACCAAACAAAACAAATGTAGTAGATGTAGCGGATAATAGAATATGTCCATACGATGATGAAGATCTCCAGCTCTCCTATGGAAACTCTAAGCGTCTTCAGGTAACCCTGAAACTACACGGATCTGACCCGAGTATTAAAATACCCGGATTACGCTTGATAAAGCAGCATGAGATACTCAAAATTTTAAATGACGATGTTATCAAAACCTTTGAAAAGAAGGGTATCTCATAAGACCACACCCACACATAAATACGGATGGGTTTTTACCTTATGATAACCAAAACCCTTCTATTTCCAAAATAATACGATGTTATCTTTAATGACATTATTTTGGAAAACATCTTTCAAATAAGGTATCAATACCCGGACTAAGACTATGGTAATATATCCAGACTAGGTCAACGGAATATACCTGGACGAAATATATGATACAAAGAGGTAGCTGAAATGTTTGAAAAGCATTACAGTTATTTTGGGAATACGATCAAAATCGTAAAGCTTGTATTGGAATTGGATTTCCAACATGATAGGGAACCTCGATAACCACGCATAGCAACCAAAATCCGGTGGTTTTTCATGCAAGGACTCACATACCATTATTCCTCATATTGCCACACTTCTTGATATCCGGTGGCTTCTCATGCAAGGACTCACATGCCACAATACCATATAATAAGGGTCATGCCTGGACACCTTGGTGACCTAGATCATACGCTGCCAGTCACCTTAAGGGATCATAAGCCACCCTCGTCATACTAAATGTGAAATATGTAACATAGTTCCCGTATCATTTTTGAGATATAAGGCTTGGGAGTGAGGTTACGCTCAACTTAGAAAAAGCCACGCTTTTTATACAAAACTACGCTTTGATCATAACAAGTTCCACTTTGAATGCCACATTGCCATTCCATAATCACACGACTGATTTCTACCAACGTATAACTCCTGAGCTTGTAAGTCTCAGAAAAGGGTGTTAAGCAAAGAGAAGTTGCCTTTTCCACCACCAAGTAGATAATACGTTGATATGGATCTATTTATGTAATCAGAAATGCACTGTCGGACACTCATCCATACAAGTTCATTTTGTAATTAAGCAAAACTAAAGACACTTCTCCTAATACCATTAGTAGCGAGTAGTCCTTGCAATCCGAAGATTTCAAAATATGATAGGACCACTGCTATAATAAACATCGCTATATTGGGAGCTACCCAAAGAATGTCAACAAGCAGTCCTTCCGTTAATGAATATCTCCAGTCTTCAATAATCACCATCTCCAGCGCATCTTCACTTTTGAACGTATACATTGGTTCGAAGTGATTTTCGGATAGGATTCTCCCAAATCCGACCCCAGTTCCTTCACACGAATCATCGATTAAAAAGATGTTAAGTTTATATGGATATCACTCATCAATCAATTAATTCATCTTTTATTTAAATTAAATATCTTTCTAAGATATATTCTTTTCAATTTATTCCATTTTATTTTCAAGAGTATATGTCATTAAGCCTCATTTATCAAATTATTTTATTTATTTAATCCTTCCTTAAATCTTGGAATAATTTCAAATTATTTTCTCTTCCACTTAGGAAAACATTTCAACATTTTTACTTTAAATCTTTCATTTAAAACTACTCTTTAATCTTGAGAAATATCAAGTCATCTTATTTAAAATCATGTTTAAACCTTTAATAAAGATTTTATATTTCCAAATCCTCATTTAAATGGGTTAAAAATGATGTTATGTAAAACATCATTACAACAAACTCAAAACCACTTTATTCAAATCCTTGTTTAACTCTTGAAAAATTCTTCACTTTTTACTTTGGGAAAATCATTTTAGAGCATCCGGGCTATTCTTTCGATTTGTTCCACCCATCATCTAAAAGATAAAACAAAGCCAAGTATGTTCAGAGCATTGGTTGCTCCGTTACTAACCTTAGTTACACACCTTATTTTATCGTTTAGATCTCACAAGTGGGACAAATGTACTAGTCGTGTCTACATACTCAGTTTGTTACTACATTTAAGGAAATGATTTCTATTATATTGTTTAAGTGTTATAATAACCATTTTTTAAACTCTTTCTAAAAGAATTATAAACTTCCAATTTATCTTTAAAACACACAATTATTCATTTACAAACATTTATAAATGATTCTAGGAAGAATCGTTAAGTTTAAATCTTTATTTCAAAAGTTATAGAAACTACAGCAAAAAAGTTCTTAAAATAGCTTATTTGATTTTAACAATTTTTTTGATGTTTGCAAATTCTTATTTTCCAATACAAATATCTTTCAAACCAATTTAGTAGATTTATCAAACTTATTTCATATTTTTAATCATTTAAAAATATCATTTATAAAGAAATTCTTTCTTAAATTCCAAACTTCAAAACAATGATGTTTTCAGAAAATTGTTTTGGACATATTCCAAAATCTACATAATGAAATCTTGATTTTCTTTCTTTGTTGGAAAATTATGGATATAATAGTTTGGAAAATTCTTAACTCGAATAATTCCAAGCTATATTCCACTTCGTATACTCCTTTAACTTTTATGACGTGAAATCGCGAACTACCGTTACGCGGCGCGCCCACTTTTGACTTGTTTCTCAATTTCTTTTCAAACTTCATAGAAATACTGTTTAATGTTTATAAAAAATTCTAAATCATTTTAAAATCGTTTTAAATAATATTTTTCATTTTTCAAATCCACTTTCTATTTCGTTTCATAGTATAACATTATATTATTATAATATCATTTCCAACCTTAAAACCATTAAGAGGCTAAATAATTTTCATACACATATTATATGGATTTAACTATGGTTAATTTATAACCATTTCCCTTATCATTTATCAAACGAAGTAATCATCCATATTAACAATCATATAAACAACCAACTTTGCATCTAAGTTATCAAACATATTAATCATCTAAGATATTTAACTTTCATATTAGTAAACTTGGAATTATTATTTAATTAAAAAACATGTACTCACCTTTAACCAAATTGACTAACTTCCTATCAACATTCTTATACAACCACATTTCACTAAACTAACATATACTTCACTAATACATCCATAAACAACTCCACCACCTTGCGCATGCTCACGACCATCCTTCTTCCTCCACATTTCTGTCGGCCCAAACCTTCCACCTCCATAGCTCATGGCCATAGCTTCCCCATCCCAATACTCATGGCCTAAGGCCATTTAAAGAAGAGAAGAAGAAGAAGTGGTGAAGTAAGAAAAGGTTAGAGAGTAATTAGTGGATTGACGCTTCAGCATTCCACTATTTTTAACTCTCCTACCTCTCTTAAATAAAAGAAGCCATTAATGGGAAAAAGAAAGCTCAAAAATGAAGAAGAAGAAGAAGAATGAGAAGTGTGAAGAAAATGAGAAGAATGGATGGGTATTTATAGAAAAAATAAGGAGTGGTGAATTACAAACCTAACCCTTTATAAAATTACCAAAATATCCTTACTTTATCATACTTTTTCAGTACTTACCATCACTTTGTCATATCACTACTTTATGTCTCAATCACTTAATGCATTAGGAAAATAAAGTAAAGATTTTATTTGATTTGATTTGACATGATTTTGTCCTTTTATGTTTACTTTTTCTGAATGATTTTCTAGAAATTTCTAACCATAATTTGCAAAAACTTGATTAGTTAATTGTTAATACTTAACATATTTAAAAATAGTATACATGTATATGTACATAAAGGTGCAACAACGTTGCGGAAACTTCTACTCGACAAAACATTGATTTTCGATAAAATGTTTTACAGACACATTTTGACGTTTTTGTTAAACTATTTATTCATTTAAACCAAACTTAAAAAAATTCCTTATCATCTTTAATTAATTAAAATGAATGTATTTTACTTATAAAATAACATAAAACAATATCAAAATTCACTTGCAAATATACGATATTGATTTTGTCAATGTGTGACAAAATTTGTCAATCACCTATAACATAATTATATATACAGTTATCAAACTTTTATCGACAAAATATATTATGATTTTAAAAGCAATTATTTATCCTTTAAAACAATTATTGGACTGTATATTCAATTTGATCGAAAACCGGCTTTTGTGAATTTTGTTAATGTTACAGTAAAAGTCCAAAATCTTTATTCAATTCTAAAAATAAATTCACCATTCTTATTTATTATATAAAACATGATTATTTAGGTTTGAAAATTATATACTTTAATATTTAAATAAATTAAATATTTTATTTTCAAAGTGGTAAAATTACGAGTCATTATAGACTTTTCTCCTTAAAAGAATTTCGTCCCCGAAATTACCCCAAAACAAACCCCAAAGGTATTTACCAAAAATATTTATCTTTAATATTAATTCCTTAGGATGTACATAAACCATCCGTTTGCAACATATGATTGATCTCTTTTTCGAATTCACAACTTTTCTTTTGAACTAGTATCGATCCACTAATCCTCTTATGTGGACTCTAATCAGGCTTCTAGATCATAAACCTTTGCTTCCCTTGCATAGCACTCAACTATAATAGAAAACTCAAGTACCTAACAACAAACCCTCATCGATATTCGTTGTCAAGCATCGAGTGATAAATTCACTTTCGTATTGGTATAAACACCTCAAAATTCCGTACTTGAATCTTAGATCAAATTCATGTAATGAAATGATCTACATATAGCATATGTATGTATTAACTTCCAAAACCTTTTCACAAAATTATCTTAAGTTCAAACATTTTATAAAGATGCTTCTTTATATAATCCCTTTAATTATTTATTTCCAGATATTTTTATTAAAGAAAAATATTCCAAAGGAACCATTTTTCACTCAATAGAAAATTTATCTTTATTACAAAAAAATTGTTTTTTTGTTTTTTTAATTCACAATCATTTTTACTTGGTATATTTCCTTTTATACTAATATTATTTATGAATCATTCGTAAAACTATTATCTAAGTTTATTATATTTTACAACTGATGTAAATCAATCATTTTTAAGTCCAAATTCTTAATTTATGCAAGAAAACATTTTCCATGTTATAATTATCTTTTTAAAGAGCCATTATTTTACTTATATGTATAGATAGTTCATGACTTAAATCAATATTTGTATGATATACCTTTACACCCTAAGAGTATATACAAATCCCAAATTTCAAATTGATTTTACTTAAATCCGTTTGTTTAAAAAATTTAAACTTCGTTGTAATTTACTATTATCCTCAGTTCATAAATTATACAACTTATTTCTTATTTAATAATATTATATTTTTTAAGCTTTGAAAAACAAATTTTAAAACTACCCGTATTTAAATCACCAAGTTCTCAGCTTTTAAATCCTTTTTATCTATAAATCATATTTCTAAATTTACTTATCTATTTTCATTTACTCAACATATTTCCTAATCTTTTATCAAAACATTTCATTAATTTCTTAGCTCTGAGTTAGGTATGAGACGGAAATTTTTGACTATCCAAAATTATCGAAAATTCCTCTATATCTTATCAGTTAGTGACCAATTTATCTTTGGTTTAAACACTTTTATTAAGATTACTAATCAATTTATCGATTAACGATTCACATTATCTATTTAACTTAGGAAAATTATATAGATCGAGTAACTCCAAAACCATACTAAGGAACTAGGTACTACTAATAGTATCACATATCCCTTTAACAAGAAGAGAAATACTTAAGAAAATTGATTACCATCCGAACACATCTTTTGCCCATTTTTAGTTTATTTTCGAGTCGCTCAAACTAGTTATCGTAAAATACTTCTTTTTATTTGAAATAATACGATTATTGTTTTCAAAATCCTTTAGAAATTACTTTTTTTATAAAATCTATTTTATAAATTCATCTTATATTAACTTACTTTCTTTTAATCAACTTTAAATTTTCATATCTTCCATATCTACGTTTTATAAAATTATCTTATCTTTGTAAAATACCTCCTTTTTTTATAAGACATGCTCATTGATTATCTCATATTAATTCATTTATCTTAACTCAGTATTATTATCAAACATCTTATAGTCAAATCATGAACCTTAATTCATAAGGTGTTTGTTAAATTAACGGATGATAATACTTAAAGGTTATCATTCCCTTAATTACAAGTTAACACACTATTAATAATTATACCATTTTTGAAAGTTATTTCTTTATAAATAATATTAAAGCTTGGGTAAAAATATTTCATTTACCCAAATTTTTCAAAATCAATGTGGTGGTTCTCTTTGTTTAAACGTTTAGGAACTCTCATCGATAACAGTGATCAGGCGCATCGATCAGGATCCATAAATGACTCAACAGATAAATCAACACAAAACATTTTATTAGTTACTAACAAATACACGCTCATATATATTATTCTTAAACTCATTCTAAGGGGTTACTAACCCTATAGATAAAGAGTTATTCGTCTTAGGGTATTACTAACCCTATCTCTGACGAGTCTTACCCCTAACAAAGCCTAGGTGTTCGCTCAACCTAAGCTCTAATAACAAATGTAAAGACCCATTTTTTGTACCTTTTGAATCGACAATAAACCACACATGTCCAACTCAAATTGCACTAACAAGTGGATCGATACGGGTAGAAAGAAAAATAAAGATAGAATAGAACAAAAAAAACAAAACCTCACACGAATGGAATAACATATATTCTTTCAACAATAATCTTTATAGCAGAAAAATTTGAATACAATATCATTGTCTTACCAGAATTCAGCCTGGACAGTTATAAACCCTTGTTCTTACAGATGCTGACAACCAAACAAAACAAATGTAGTAGATGCAGCGGATAATAGAATATGTCCATACAATGATGAAGATCTCCAGCTCTCCTCTGGAAACTTCAAGCGTCTTCAGCTAATCCTGAAATTACTCGAATCTAACCTGAGTATTAAAAATACCCAGATCAGGCTTGATAAACCAGCATAAGATACTTTAAATTTTAAATGACGATGTTATCAAAACCTTTGAAAAAAAGGGTATCTCTTAAGACCACGCCTACAGATAAATACGGACAAGTTTTTACCTTATGATAACCAAAACATTACTATTTCCAAAATAATTTAATATTATCTTTAATGACATTCTTTTGGAAAACATCTTTCAAATATACTTATTCAAATAAGGCATCAATACCCAAACTAAGTCTATGGTAATATATCCGGACTAGGTCGATGGAATATATCTGAATGGAATATATGATACAAAAGGGTTAGCTAAAATGTTTGCAAAGCATTACAGCTATTTTGTGAATACAATCAAAACCGTAAAGCTCATATTGAAATTGGATTTTCAACATGATAGGAAACCTCGATAATCATGCATAACAACCATAACCGATGGTATTCCGCGCAAGGACTCAAACACCATTATTCCTTATATTGCCACAATTCTTGTTATCCCGTGGCTTCTCATGCAAGGACTCACATGCCACTATACCATACAATAAGGGTCCTGTCTGGAAACTTAGGTGACTTAGATCAAACGCCGCTAGTCACCTTGAGGGATCATATGCCGCTCTTGTCATACTAAGCCTGAAATATGTAACATAGTTCCCATATCATTTCCGAGATGTGAGGCTTAGGAGTCAGGTTATGCTTAACTTAGACAAAGCCATGATTTTCATACAAAACCACGCTTTGTTCATAACATGTTCCACTTTGAATGCCACATTGTCATTCCTTAATCGCACAATTGATTTCTACCAACATATAACTCCTGAGCTCGAACGTTTCAGAAAAGGGTGTTAAGCTAAGAGAAGTTGCCTTTTCTGCCACCAAGCAGATAATACATTGATAGAGATCAATTTATGTGATCAGAAATGCACTGTTAGACACTCATCCATACAGGTTTGTCCTAGGATTGAACGAAACAAAAGGCACTTCTCCTACTACCATTAGTAGCGAGTAGTACTTGCAATCTGAAGATTTCAAAATACGATAGGATCACTAATATAATAAATATCTCTATATTGGGAGCTACCTAGAGAATGTCAACAAGCAGTCATTCCGCTAATGAAGATCTCTAGTCATCAATAATCATCATCTTCAACACATCTTCACTTTCGAACATATACATTGGTTTGAAGTGGTTTTTGGATAAGAAGCGCCCAAATCCAACCTTGGTTTCTTCGCACCAATTATCGATTAAAAAGATGTTAAGTTATATATGGATATCACTCATCAATCAATTACTTCATCTTTTATTTAAATCAAATATCTTTCTTAGATATATTCTTTTCAATTTATTCCATTTTCTTTTCAAGAGTATATGAAATCATTAAGCCTAATTTATCGAATTATTTGATCTATTTAATCCTTTCTTAAATCTTGGAATAATTCCAAATTATTTTCTCTTCCACTTAGGAAAAGGTTTCAACATTATTTCTTTAAATCTTTCATTTAAAACTCCTCTTTGATCTTGGGAAATACCAAATCATCTTATTTAAATTCACGTTTAAACCTTTAATAAAGATTTTCTGTTTTCAAATCCTCATTTAAATGGGTTAAAAATGATGTTATGTAAAACATCGCTACAACAAACCTAAAACCATTATATTCAAATCCTTGTTTAATTCTTGGAAAACTCTTCACTTTTTACTTTGGGAAAACCTTTATAGAACATCCGGGCTTTCCTTTCGATTTGTTCCAGCCCCCATCTAAAAGATAAAACGAAGGCCAGGTAAATTTAGGGCATTGGTTGCTCTATTCCTAACCTTAATTACACACACCTTGTTTTATCATTTAAATCTCACAATCGGGACAAATATACTAGTCGTTTTCGCATACTCAGTTCGTTATTACATTCAAGGAAATGATTTCTATTATATTATTTAAGTGTTATAATAACCATTCATTTAAAATCTTTCTAAAAGAATTATAAAACTTCCAATTTATATTTAAAATACTTAATGATTCATTTAAAAACAATTATAAATGATTCTAGAAAAAATCGTTAAGTTTAAATCCTTATTTCAAAAGTTATAGAAACTGCAGCAGAAAAGTGTTGCAAAAAGTGCTAAGAACAGCTTATTTAATTTTAACCTTTTTTTAATGTTTGGAAATTCTTATTTTCCGATTAAAATCTCTTTCAAACCATTTTAATAGATTCATAAAATTTATTTCATATTTTTAATCACTTTAAATATCATCTATAAACAAATTTCCTCTTGGATTCCGAACTGCAAAACCGCGATGTTTTTTGAAAATTGTTTTGGACATATTTCAAAATATACTTAATACAATCTTGATTTTCTTTCTTTATTGGAAAGATATAGATATAATAGTTCGGAAAATTCTTATTTCGAAGAATTCCAAGCTATACCACTTCGTATACTCATTTAACTTTTATGGCACGAAATCGCGAATTACCGATATGCGACGCGCCTACTTTTGGCTTGTTATTCAATTCCTTTTCAAAACTTCATTGAAACACTTTAAAATGTTTATAAAATATTTCTAAATCATTTTAAACTCATTTTAAATAATATTTTTCATATTTCAAATCCATTTTCCACTTCATTTCATATTATAATATTATATTACTATATTATTATTTCCAACCTTATTAGATATTTTAAAATCATTAAGAGACTAAATAATTTCCATACACATATTTATATGGATTTAAATTCTCATTTAATTAACTATGGTTAATGTCTAACCATTTCTCTTATCATTTATCAAACCAAGTAATCATCCATATTAACAATTATGTAAACAACAACTTTCCATCCAAGTTATCAAACATGTTAATCATCTAGGATATTTGACGTCCATATTATTAAACTTGGAATTATTAGTTAATTCAAAAATGAGTACTCACCTTTAACCAAATTGATTAAATTCCTAACAACATTCTTATCCAACCACACTTTACAAAACTAACATGTACTTCACTAATACATCCACAAAATAATCCACCACCTTGCCCATGCTCACGACCATCCTTCCTCCTCCACTTTTCTCTCAACCTAAACCTTACTCTCACCTCCATAGCTCATGGCCATAGCTTCCCCATCCCAATACTCATGGCCTAAGGCCATTTAAAGAAGAGAGGAAGAAGACGTGAATTAAGAAGAGGTTAGAGAGTAATTAGTGGATTGGTGCTTAAGAACTCCACTATTTTTAATCCTCCTACCTATCTAAGAAGAGAAGTCATTAATGAGCAAAAAAAGCTCAAAAATGAAGAAGAAGAAGAAGAAGAAGAATGAGAAGTGTGAAGAAAATGATAAGAATAGATGGATATTTATAAGAAAAGTAAGGAGTGGTGAATTACAAAATTACCAAAATATCCTTACTTTTTCAATACTTACCATCACTTTGTCATATCACTACTTTATGTTTTAATCACTTAATGTATAAGGAAAATAAAGTAAGATTTTATTTGATTTGATTTGACATGATTTTGTCCTTTTACGTTTACTTTTTCTTAATGATTTTCTAGAAATAAATCAAACTTTTTGTTAGACTATTTATTCATGTAAACCAAACTTAAAAATAAATTTCTTATCATCTTTAAATAATTGAAACGAGTGCATTTGACTTATAAAATAATAACAAATTTCATTTGCAAATACAGGCATTGATTTTATCAATGTGCAATGAAATTTGTCAATCACTATAGCATAATTATATATATATATATTTATCAAATTTTTATCAACCAATTATATAATGATTTTAAAATCAATTATTTATCCTTTAAAACAATTATTGGATTGTATATTCAATTTTATCGAAAAGCGGCTTTGTCAATTTTGTCAATGTTACGGCAAAAGTCCAAAATCTTTATTCAATTCTAGAAAAAAGTGCATCATTATTATTTATTATATAAGCATGATTATTTATGTTTGAAAATTCTATATTTTAATATTTAAATATATAAAATATTTCATTTTCAAACTGGTAAAATGACGGGTCGTTACATTGGGGGAGGAGGTGAAGTATTAGCAAGAGCGCCAATGCTTGCTTTTCTTTTAAGCACTTCAATTGCCTTAGCGATGGAATCTTCAATAGTGGTAGATTTTATCAATCTAGTTAGGGCAGGAGCATCATCCTTGATCTTCTTTTTCTTAGAAGCATTACCGAGTGTAGAAAACCTTAAATCAAGAAACAAAGCTTATAAGATAATAACATAACAGGTTCCATGAAAGTAGTAATGAAAACTTACGAAAATGATTCGAGTTGAACTAGAGAAGAAGCAGAGAAAGTATTCCGATTACTAATGACCAAGGATCGCTTCCATAAGGCATTCCACTTCAACATTGGAGGTTTTCCAAGTATTATGTGGTTATCCAAAATCAGGGAGTATTTACGGAGATTTACTTCCATCAAAAGAGTAAGCATGTCGCCCACGCTCTTGGAAGATTGAGTCAGAGATTGGATAGTGTCGTCAGCAGAAGAATTTGGTTGTTTAGGAGTAGGACCTGAAGGAAAACGTTTATTATAAGAGAATGACCAATATAACATAAATGATAGAAGATGGAAGCTTATTGAAAACAAAGAAAGTTCCCCTCATCTTAGTGGAATAGCATCTAACATAGAAGAATTGGTTCTTCCATTCCTTTATCTTGTTAGTAATATTGATAATTAAGCTCTTCCAAACTAATCGAATATGAAACAATTGGTTATCCAGCTACTTATTTAATCTCATAGGGCTAGCTAAGATATGGACAATTTCGGCACTCAAAGAAGGAAGTTTTGCTTCCTGGATAAGAACTTCCAAGCAGCTCAAATAGGTGTATGAGTTGGGAGTTAACTGAATCGGAGTAATATTTAGGTGCTCCAAGAAGCGCAAAAGAAAATTGAGAAAAGACAAGTACCTTGAGGGCCACATATGGATTTGTGTGAAGGCAAAGATCCCTTCTAGAGGCTTGTCAATTTTGTTAGAAGGACCGTTGGAAATAGCTTCTATGTTTATAATCCCAAATTCCTTGAGTATAGTATCCGCCTCTTCTTGATTGGCAATATATGATTGGTTGAGATGATAATCCCCTTTCTTGATAGAAGGAGAAGGTTTAGAGCTCTTACTGGCTTTCTTACCGTCTATTTTCCTTCTAAGTGATATTATACCAAATCAAGAAAGTGTTAAATGTTTTGTGAAATTTGGAATGCTTATGATATAAAATAGGCAATTATATGCTAACACAAAAGGTTGGCAAGTTAATCGGAAATTAGCCAAGCACTAATAGTGAAGCTTTGAAGTACAAGTTAACTATTACACTTACAACAGGATTTTGACAGTTAAACAATCCTTGCCGAACTTATGAAGTGCGTAAGTTTTTAGTCAATTAAAAATATGCTAGATCCATGGTGCAAAGCTAAATTTATAGTTATACAAAAGAAGTTTGATTGAATGTCAAAATCATTATGTCGTAGTAATGATGTTGTAATAATGACAAGTAACCGAAATCAATGAATGTTGCTGGAATGGTCTAAAAATATTTAGTATATAAGCATTTCATGAATTTGTCGTACGTTAACTATAATACAAATTAGTGATATCGCATAAAATTTAAACCACAACATTGTAAATACTTGTCAGAAAAGAATAATAACACACAATGTAAGGTTATCGGCTTCATAAGATAACCCCTTAATTGATGTGGCATTCATGAATGAATGTCGCACCTTTGTTTAGTTACTAACGTTAAAAGGATCTCGAATTATAAAATTTTCTAATTTTCGATTGGTTTTCGAAATGTAATAAAAAAGGGAAAACCATTTTAATGTCAAAACATCATTTTGATGCTGTAAGGCAACAATTTCAGAACCAATCAAGTTATTAATATCAGGTTTTGGGCTTAATGAAGCTATTCACTTCATAAATAAACTAGAATCTCCTAGAATTGATGTCGCCTAACTCTAATTAACCCGGTAAATCCTCCACCGATATAAAAAATTAAAATTAATCCCATTCGTAAGCATTATAGATCATTATTCCAATTAATAATATGAAAATTATCATCTAAACCGAAATGTTGATTTGAACCCAAGAATACAAAAGTAAAACCCTTATAATGGTTCCGATATAAAATTTCTTAATTTAGGTTATCGATGTAATTAAAAATGAAAATTATACTTTGGTATTAGTTTAGATGCCTGAGATTAAAAGTTTTGAATGATTTTGAGACTTTTAAATTTTTACTTTTATCCTGATTTCGGAATCGCGGGTAAAAAAGGAAATGAAGAAGAAGCTCTGTTATTTATAGGGCGGAAAACAGTCACCATTGGATTATATTTAAATGAGCGGTCAGATCTGAAGGAGAAGACCAATGGTTGGAAAGTCATTATCAAGATATTGACTTGAAAAGTCAATACTTCCTTCATTCAATAGGGGCAAATGTTACTACCATTATTGCTCCCGAAGGCATAAAGGCATGACGACAACAAGAATGTCAGAATCGAAGGTTTTCATAGACAAAAGAATTGTTAAATTAAAGAAAAGAAGATCATCAAAGCCAATGGCGAAGGCCTACAATGATGCCGCATATCGTTGATGCCGCTTATCATCAATAAAGCACTATACTTCATCAAGGTCACGATATCGAAAGACAGCATATCGTATATAATGAAGGGATCACATATTATTGATGATGCATCCCATCAATGCCACATGTCATCAATAGCAATTTCCAAGTGCAAAAAGATCGAAGCTTGTCGTAAGTCATCAACATGATTTGAGATGTCAAATATCTTTGATGTCGCGACTCATCCACATCGCATATCACCAGTAAATGATGTCGTATGAAGCTGATGCCATTACTTATCGATACCCCCTATACTCAATGTTTCATCTCTTCAATGTCGCTTATCATCCATGTTGTACATAATCAATGCCATACTTAATCAACGCCGCATTAACTCCATGCCGCATTCCATCAATATAAAAACAAAGGAAATTCATCGCATGTCAACAATATACAAGAACATATCGCATGTCATTAGTACGATAAAGGATGCCGAATGCCTTTATTTCTAGGGATGGTGTCAGAAGCAATCAAGCCGCATTCAATTAGGATGATGATGACGTAATCCTTCAACACACCAAAAGGTGCCATGAATCATCAAATCAAAGCAATATCCCTAGAGCCATCAAGATGGACCTTGATGTCGAAGATCAAGCATGCCGCATTGACACGTGGCATATATGGCGTACCTTTCTACCCTATAAATACGGACCTAGGGGCATAGAGGAGGAGGTGATCAATTCTTTTCTCATTTCTTACTTCTTAAACTTTGTAACACTAAATCAATTTGGGGATTTTAGTGCCAATTTTAATCTTGTGACCCTTATTGGAAATAAGGGTTTGTACTTTTACAATCGCATTGCATATGAATAAAGAGACATGAATTATGACTTGTTATTCTTATGATTTTGATACGATCTTAACTTCGCCATTGAAATGCATGCAATCAACAAGTTGACATAAGACTCCTTGGATCGTGACTTTTTTTTGAATTCTCAAGCACTTGTGATTTCAATTATAACTTGTTTTGAATTCCCAAAACACTCATGACTTCAAGACTAAAATGGATTCAACATGTAGCATGTTCCTTCCTAGCGAACTAGACTAAGATTACTAAAGACTCTACTCAACCAATTCTCACTTTCCTCACACTTTTTGGGTTAATGAAGAAATTCATTAACATATGTATATACAGTAAGGGTACAACTCAACACAAATATCAACGATCTCATTCTAAAGCAATAAATGATCAATATACAACTCAATGTCAAAATATACAGATGTCAACTCAATGTAAATATCATTTAACCATCCCAATATATGTTTTCTATAAGTCCGATAAAGCAAATGCTTGTCATGTCGTCCATGTACCTGAAAATTTTCGGACTGATCCAAGTATTGTATAAATAACACACAGGTTGGACTATGTCTAAATCATAGGGTAAATAAAAGTGAAACATTATGTACTAAGGATATCAATGTGATATCATAGCATATCAACTCATGTTAATGATTACAATGTATTATGGTATAAATATATAAAGAGGAAGATGCATGGTTTATAATTACAACAACTTAAAAGATCACCAAAATATCTCATAACATAAATATCACCAAAACCATGCATAAAATGACATCGCCCATATAAAACAAATTAAGAGAAATCAAGAATGCAATATCCAATGGGTGAATCACCCATACAATACAACGTCATCGTATAAAATGAAATCATCAAATGAATCAGACTAACACACAATAATGATCTAATATAATATCATAAATCATATAATAAATAGATAATGTGAGATAGCCCATCAAATTATCTGAATAATATCCAATATCATACAAATTACAAAGTTAATCTATCACAACCCAAACCATAATCAATAAACAAATGCTATCTCTAGAATATCAAATAACAAGAGCATGGATATAATGGGACTGACTACACTTTAAACTCATCCAGTCTCTAGTATAGCCAACTCACCATAGGAATAAGACATATATGTCAATCGCCTACACACACATACCCTGAACTAGACGCTAGATTGTTGGTTGCCTACCGCACGCCTGCTCCAGGTATCTAGTTCTACTCGCCAATTACGGAGTAACCGTCTAATCCTACAGTCTTTGATTATCTCGATGGACATCATGACCCCATCCATCAATGGCTCGTCTATGCATAGCCTCAGTCATGACCTTGCTTTGCCCTAATTGATAATAAACTACTGGCCTATGCGATATAAGGGGCTACCAACTACCAATCCTATGATGTGCATCGACAACAGTGTCGCGGGCCTAGGGCATGACCCCACGATCAAACTACCAAGGTGGATACTGGTCAATCTGGTTCACTTCCAAAAAATGAAGGAAGCTGGGAACAATGTGGATGGCCATATAGTACTCATACCCTACATCTAAACATATCTCTAATAGTAGGACGACACATAACTCACACTAGTCAACACCTGACTATATGATACTCCATATCGAGTATCATATATATGTGTGTGTGTGTGTGTGTTATATATGTGGTTAAGGCCAACACACATCTCATGTAAGCCAACAACGGTTATACGATACTCCTCACCGAGTATCAATATACACATGAGTGTAATCCCCGTTTGATTATCATTTACTTGCAACAAATAATCATACAAATGACATAACAGCATCCGTATCATGATATGTTATTCAGGTAATTATTTAAGGCTCATAAACTACACTCGAACCATACTAAATATCTCTAAATGAAAAGTCTAATGAATAACCAAAAAAGTGTTACCGAAAGTCTCATACCAGATGATATCACTAAACCATTTATTCATATTTCTTGTCATATAGAAATGATTAAATCAACATAAAATATCACAAATCTATTAGAAGGATTTCATTACCATATCATATCAAATCACCAATCAAATCAAATATCAACGGTGAATCCTTTATGACACCGAAATGAATATATATATATATATATAGGAAAATGAGAAATCAAAAAAATATAAAAATCATACATGATATGTAAATTTAATTCAGAATTGAAGTAATAATAATAAAATTCAACAAAAAAATTTATTAAAGAATTAAATCATATATATATGACATTCAAAATCACTTTATAAATCAAATTCCTTTATAAAAGTCTTTCCATAATTTTTTATAATTAGTTATTATTTTTAAATAAATATATATAAACTTCAAAGTAAATTATATTTATTTCAAATCATTGAATACAATTCAATATCTTCCCTTTATACTTTAATTAAAAAAACAGAACATTTTCCTTTAAATTATATCATGTTCTAAAATTCTCATATTATGGAAAGAGGTTACTATTTATTTAAAAGTTTCCAAACATTGTAAGTATACCATAAAAATAACATTCTATATTTTCAAGGTATGGAACTCCTCAAAAATAATTAAATAGCCATTTCAAGAAAAATCCATTAAATAAATTTTTAACACTTTTCAATAGGGGTGAGCAAATGGTTGGTTCGATTTGAAATTGGTCAATAATGTCCAAACCAAAATAACTATTCAAGAAACAAAAACTGGACCAAACCAAACCGATAAGTTTTTAAATCGAAACCAACCAAACTGATAATATTTGGTTTGATTTATTTGGTTTATCTTAAATGAATAGGTTCTTTTAGTTGTTGATAATAAGATTAAAACAATTAATTGAGTCTATATGATATCAAAATTTTGAAAAACAAACTCCTCTTCTAAAAATATTAGTACGAATTGAAAGAAAAATAATATTACTATTAAATATAATAAATAATAGCGTAGCTAGTAGAAATTTTGATGTTTTAACATAACTTAATTTTTAAATTTAATTTAATTTGTTGCTTCACTTTTCAAATATTGAAAACCAAATCCGGCCAATAAACCAAAAAATATAAAAACAGAAAGCAAAACCAACAAAGTAACTAACAAAAGCGAACCAAACTGACCAAACTTAATTGGTTTGGTTGGATTAATCAGTTTTAACCAATTGGTGCTCAGCTCTACTTTCCAAAGCATTTTTATTCAAAATAAGAAAATAAATGTAGCACTCCAGATTTTTGGTGACATTATTTAGGATATTTACTTAGCTAAATAAAATAAAATAATATGTTGATTAGGGGATTGAGATTTGATTTTAATTGAGAGGTAGCCGTGCCATTTAATAATGAACTAAAAGAAGAGTTTAATATGAAATAAGAGAGGGGTAAAATAGAAAAGATGTCATTCCTATATCTTTCCCTTAAATTGTGTATTCCAATACATATTCATTTCATTTACAAAATAATAACTCAAGAGACCAGCCACCATTAACAAGGAAAAGAAGAAGAAAAGCTAGGAAGAAGCTTAAGCAAAATCAAATCTATTCATATCTCGATCTCTTTAATCACAAAGGCTAAGGTGAATAATGTTTACATCTCATTTTTGATTGTGTTTTCGGTTTTAATATGAATTTCGAATATTCTGCAATCATTTGCCATGTTTTTGAATGATAGAATGAATACATATACTTGTTGATGATTTATGAATGTTCATATAGATTTTATGACATGTTTTGAGATGAAACCCCTATGAAATGACATTCAATTGCCATGCGAATTTTTATGAAGATCTAAAAAGATATTTTAGAGATGGGATTCAATTTTTAGAATTTTTTTGAATTTTCGTTGAATTAATAGAATTTTCTAGTAAAGAAAATAGTATTTTGGATTATAAATTATTTACGGGAAAATAGTTAATTATTTAGATCTGAAATTTTTATATGTTAGAGAACATATATAAAGTGATTTTTTGAAATTTTTACAGATTTTTCTAAGGGTTTTAATGGTTATATAGAATTATCTAAGGTATGAGATTTAAATGTTTTATATAATTATAGAGGAGAATGGGCTTTTTATAAAAATGTTTAAATTGTTAAATATGAAAAGGTGGCAGCACTTTTTAAAAGAAAAATCTGGCTACCATTTAGATTTAGACAAACAAGGCAGGTTAGGTACAAAAGCATAGTTTTAATGTACAAATAAACGGCCTTTTTACTATTTCATCTCCTTCGGCAGCTAGGTTCCGCCTCTATCCCTCCCCTTCCGACACAGTCGAAACCAATGCACATGGTATCAGGTAACTCATACATAGTGAATTGGAAGAGGGCAAAAGGTATAGGGTCGAAACCATGAGGTTCTAAAAGAGGTGAAGCACTATTTTGGTTTTAAAAAAAATATGTCTGCTTGCTTTCGACTAAGTTGCTTTCGACAAGTTAGCTTTCAATTAAGTCAAATAGTTTAAAAGGTATGGTTTCAATTAGGTTGCTCTTTCACTTTAAATGATTGCTTTCGAGATGATCGAAACATATAGCTTCCACTTCCTACCTTTCGATCCAGATGGTTTCGAAGGGGTTCTTTTTTTTTTCAAAAAATATGGCCATCTCCCCAATGTTTCAAAGGGAAGGTTTCAACACCATCACTTCATTACTTTGGAATTGGTTTTGAAGCAGTAACTCTCGACTTAAATGTTTTAAAGGACCCTTTTTCCTATAAGTAAAGTAAAACCCAAATGGTTTCGAAAGATATAGTTTTCAATGGTTTTGAAACATATGCTTTCGACTATAGTGGGCTTTTGATCCTTTTGCTTTACTTGAAGGCAGAATCCAAATGTTTTTGATCGAAAATTTTTAAAATAGGGTTTCGAAGTAGTTAACTTTGAATGGTTTCGAAAGGTATCCACGTGTTTTTACTTGAACCCAAAGTGCTTACGGAAGCATTGTTTTGACTGTTTCAAAAGGTTTTATTGAATGGTTTTGAAAGGGGTGGTTCCGTAGGGCTTCGAAAGGACTGAAGGAAAAGGTTTTTCCCTATGTTTTCAAAAGGCAATACTTAAAGGTTTTAAAGAAGGATATCTAAATGTTTTGAAGCTTTCTAATTAAGGACTTTTATTGGTTTCGAAAGAGGTGGTTTTCAATGATTTCGAAAGGTAAGGTTTGGCCTTTTGGCCTAGATTAAGTAAAAGGTTTTACTTGGTTTTGAAGGGGTTACCTTCAAGGGTTTCGAATGGGGAGTTTAAAGAATTAAACAAAGGTTTCGAATATATTGTATAGGCAAATTAGCCAAAATATTTACAAGTTAAAAAGGATTTTAGCTTATTTTAAATAGCAATGCTTATTAAAATTCATCAACATTATTTTGAGTAAAGTGTATGTATCATGGAAAAATAGCTTAGAGTAAAGCTAAAGATTTATTTTCCTTGTATATATATATGATTTGAAGGACTAAATCATTTTGAAAAGGTTTTCAAGGACAACTTAAAGGGTAGTTAACCCTAAGAAAGAAATTCAGACGATTGTCCATTTTGCAGACAGTCGGCCTAGATTTTGGACAGTAGTCCAGTTTGCAGGCAATCGGCATAGTTTTATGAACAGATAGTTCATTTGTAGCATAACAGACCTTAATGTTATATGTAGGTAGATAGCTTACATATTACCTGTTTATACGGACAGATAGTTCGCTTATTTAGCATAACGGATATTACTATTTTGAGAAAATAAGTTTGATAGACAGGTAGTCTATTTCTTAAAACGGATATTGCTATTTTGATAAATTAGTTTGATTAACCAGCTTGGTTGCTGGAAAGTATTGCAAAATATATATGTTTTGGAAAGGATATTAGTGAGAGGAGACCCATTCCGTTAAGCGGCATGGTCTCACTTAATTACAGTAAACCGAGATGTAACAGAATTATTCACATCAAGCTTTATGTCTAACTCGAAGTTTTTGTTTCCACTTAAACTCTCGGGTACTCAAAATTGATTGAGTAGGCTGAGGGTTGAGGTTTTCAGGTTTTAGTCTTTTGGCGAATAAAGCATCTGAAGACGAGCAGGTGGCTGATCTGATGGGTAGCTTTTTAGGATTTTTATTTTGATTCCTTTATGTATATTAAGTCAGTTATGACTATATTGCTTTGATCAACCAATAGGGCATCCTCATACGTCACTCTTGGAGTATTTTGTAAATGATATATTTAACCATTGCTTGGGAAACAATATGGGATTATGTAACGTGGATATGAATTATTGTTTAGAAATGTAATTAGCAAAAGGTTGTTTTTAAAATCTGTGATGTTGTTCATATTCATGTGATTCTGATACTATGGATACTGTTATCAACGCCATATTTTCTTACCAGAAGTTAATACTATGGATGACTGCAGCATCTATAGCGCTTAGCTTTTGGCCTCCGGATACGGGATGTTACAACTTGGCATCAGAGCATGGTTTATGAAAAACTTTAAACTAAAAATGATTTTTAAACATAATCCTAAGGCATTAGAGTAAGATTGGGGTATGAGATAATGCTATAGTAACGTGCTTGTTTTTGCTATACATAAGTATATGATTTATCTCTAGTCTCCTATCCTTGATAGGTTATTTTTCTGTATCTCATGAGGTTAGAATACAGATATAGAAGGTTAAAGAAGCTGAGTTAACCGAGGAGGGGAGGGCACTGAAGGGAATGTCAGGCCTAATGTGAGAAGAGGTCAATGTCAGGCTCAAGCTGAGAATGTTGGTGCTGAGGTCCCACAGGTTGGAAAGAAAGCTATGTATCAGTTGTTCGTGAATATAGTGCAGACAAGTGTTGCTACTGGAATAGTAGGAGGAGTATGGAAGTTCCAGTAGCTAGCCATTATGCTAAGCTAAGTGGAGATTACACCAAGCTTGAAGGGAAGCTGTTTGTTGGGACAGAAGATTCCATTGAGGTAGAGAATTGGCTGTTGCACTGCGAAAAGATTTTTGCAGATTTGGGGCTCAACGATGAGCAGAAGAGGAGGTTGTCATCTAAACAGCTTCGGGGAGCAGCGCTGTTCTAGTGGAATAATGTGATTGTGATGGTGGATGAGGAAACCGTGACTTGGGAAGATTTTAAGGAAAGGTTCCAAGAGAGGTTTATGTCAAATATGGCACAGTCTGCTTTGATCAGGAAGTTTGCTGAGTTAGAGCAAGGAGAGATGTCAGTATTGGAGTATGCTATAAAGTTTAAGGAGCTTGCCAGATATAGGTATGCTTCAGTAGATACGGTGATGAAGAGGAATGAGAAGTTCATCAAGGGGTTGAAGCCTGAGTTAGCTAGGGCCACATTACCTCATATTAGGGATCCTTCTGACTTTGTTATGGAGATGGCCTTGAGGCATAAGGAATTGCTTGATTCTCTAGAGAAGAATAAGGCAAAGGAAGTCCAGGTTGGGCAAAATCAGAAGAGGAAGTTCTTTTCTAAGAAAGGTGCTCAAAAGGGAGGAACAGCTAAGAAGGGAAAATTTGAGATTATCCATTACAGGTGCGACAAAAAGGGGCACTATGCTAATGAGTGTCATGCTGGAAGGCAAAGGAGGTAGCTAGAAAGAAGGGTATCAGGTGCTACAACTATGACTAGATTGGCCATTACAAGAGCCAGTGCAAGAAGCCCGCAAAGGATGGAAAGGGCAAGGTGTATGCATTGAAGCCTGTTGTTTCTAAGCCGACGGCTCAAGAAAAAAGGAAAGGCAGCCTTGGGAGGTACGCTTTAGATTCATGGTACGTCTGTTAGGGTTCTATTTGATACTGGTCCATCGCATTCTTTTATATCTAGATGTTTGATATATAAGCTTAACCTAGAACCCACATATTTAGTTACTTTCTTATGGGTTGCAAATCAAATAGGAGGGTATGCAACTTTAGGGTTGAGATGTGACTAGTTAGAGTTTGACCTGTTAGGTCATACTCTCGTTTGCAGTTTGCATGTGCTTGATTTTGTGGGGTTTGGGATTATTCTTGGGATGGATTGGTTAAGTAAGTACCATGCTAGGATATCTTTCTAGGATAGGAAGAAATCTCTTAGACACCCTGATATAGCGACAGGTTTGTTTACACCGTAAAAGGTTCTAGCGGTGGGATGTATGCTTTGTTGGGTGCTATGGAATTGGATGATTACTTGAGTCGAGTTTCCATGGTTAGAGAATTCGTAGATGTTTTTAGGCCTGTAGTTGGATTGCCACCGAAATGAGCCATTGAGTTTTGAATAAATTTGGTTCCGGGAGCAGAACCAGTGATTAGGTCATCGAGCAGAATGACTCCGGCAGAAATGAGGGAGTTAAAAGTGAAGTTGGTGGATTTAAAAGGCAAGAGTTTGATCAGGCCAAGTAGTTTTCCTTGGGGTGCAGTAGCAGTGTTTGCTAAGAAGCCGGATGGATCATTAAGACTATGTATCGATTATTGTAAGTTGAATGAGAGGATGATAACGAATCAATATCCATTGCCGAGGATTGATGATTTGTTCGACTAGTTAAGTGGAGCCAAGGTATCTTGCAATTGGATTTAGTGACGGGTTTCCATTAGCTCAAGATAACAGAGGATAGTATACCTTTGACGGGGTTTAGGACTAGGTATGGGTCGTATGAATGGCTAGTTATGCCGTTCGGACTGACTAATGCGCCAACTTTCTTTGTGGATATGATGAACCAGGTTTTCTAAGAGCACTTGGATAGGTTCATATTGGTTTTTATAGATTATATTTTTATATACGGGTGAAAGAGAACATGAAGTTTATCTTAGAGTAGTGCTTGAGATACTGAAGCAACATCAGTTGAAAGCAAAGTTTTCGAAGTGTCATTTCTAAAAGAAGGAATTGAAGTTTCTTGGTCATGTAGTTTCAAAGGAAGGTTTATCATTAGATCGGACTAAGATTGAAGTAGTGAATAGTTGGAAGAGACCCGAGACAGTAACTGAGATAAAAAGTTTCCTTGGGTTGGCTAGTTATTATCGGAGGTTTACTAAGGGTTTTTCATGGATAGCGGCACCGATGACCAAGCTAACAAGAAAGGATGTGAAGTTTGTGTGGATTGATAAGTGTGATGAAGCATTCCATAGTTTGGAACACTTATTGACCCATGCACCTGTGTTGGTTTTTCAAGAAGGGAATCAGGATTTAGTGGCCTATATATATGCATGTGGAACAGAATTAGGGGTTTTGCTAATGTAGAGAGGTAAAGTCTTGCCTATGCTTCAAGACAGCTTAGACCGCATGTGGTCAAGTATTTGATGCATGATTTAGAATTGGCTGCAGTTATTTTTGCTTTAAAGGTATGGAGACATTACCTTTTAGGAGTTGAGTTATATACAGATCATAAATCGCAGAAGTATTTGTTTCTCTCAAAATGAGCTGAACATGAGACAACAGAGGTGGTTAGAGTTTATTGCCACTTATGATTTTGGAATTGAGTACACACCAGGAAAAGGCAACAAAGTTATAGATGCACTTAGAAAGAGACATCAAAATGTAGTGTTAGCAATGATTGCTGAGTGGAAAGATTTAGAAGCATTAGCAGATTGCAGAGTGCAGTGGAGATCCAAGGCTGGGTCTAGTGGAGGTACAGTTGTATTATCTTATTTGGAAGTTAGACTAGTGTTGACCGAAAGGATTGCTTCTAAACAAATAGAGGATCTACTGTTACCTGAACGGATTAGGAAGTTGAGAGATGGAACGAGTGCGATGACTTAAAAGGTTTCAGTCTTGACCAGAATGGGAAGTTGAGAGAGAAAGGAAGATTACGTGTTTCGAGTATAGGAAACATATGGAAAGAAGTCTTGGAGGAATGCCATCATTTGAAGTTCTCGATTCATCAAGGAGGTACTAAGATGTATCAGGATTGAAGAGGAGTTTCTTTTGGGTAGGTATGAAGGGGGATATTGGTTGTGTGTAAAGCAGTGCTTAATTTTCCAACATGCAAAGGCCGAACACCAGAAGCTAAGTGGGTTGCTATAACCATTAAATATTCCAGTATGTAAGTGGGACTCTATTTCTATGGATTTCGACGAGTTGCCAAGGTCGAATGGAGGAAATGATAGTATATGGGTCATAGTGGACATGTTGACTATGAGTGCCCATTTCATTCCAGTTAGGACAGCCAGAACGACACCTGTTTTGGCAAGGATATTTATGAAGAATGTGGTTAGACTGCATGGAATTCCTAGTAGCATAGTTAGTGATGGAGATCCTTTGTTCACTAGCGAATTCTGGAAAAGTCTGCAGGAAGTTTTGGAAACCAAGCTCAAGATGAGTACCACTTACCATCCGCAGACAGATGCGCAAACAGAAAGAGTTAACAAAATTTTGGAAGATTTGTTGAGGGCTTGTGTTTTAGATTCCGGGGGATCATGGGAAGACCATCTGTATTTAGTTGGGTTTTCGTATAACAATGGTTATCAGACTAGTATTGAGATGGCACCATTTGAAGCTTTGTATGGAAGGCCATGCAAATCTCCCGTTTGTTGATTGGAGACCGGGGAAAGATTGGTTCTTGGTTCGGATTTGATTAGAGATGCTGTAGAAAATATTGAGGTCATTCAAGCTAGGATGGAGGAGGCTCAGTCTAGGCAGAAAAGTTATGCAGATAAGAGACGGAAAGATTTAGAGTTCTTAGTTGGGGACCAGGTTTTCTTCAAAGTATCACCGATGAAGGGTGTGATTAGATTTGGAAAGTCAGGAAAGTTAGCATCTAGATTTGTTGGATCTTCTCCTATTATTGAGAGGATCGGGAAACTCGCATACAGAGTTGAGTTACCGAGCAAATTGACGGGTGTCTATGATATTTTTCATGTTTCCCATCTCAGGAAGTGTGTTAGAGGCCGGGAGACAGCTATTGCACCGACTGTGCTAGATGATTTAGTGGTAGAACCGAATTTGACTATTGTGAGGAAGCCAGTTCGCATTGTTACGAGAGATGAGAAGAGGCATAGAAACAAGACAGTCAGGTTAGTCAAAGTCCAATGGAGCGACGATGACAGGGACTGTATTTGGTAGATAGAGAGAAGAATTAGAGATACTTATCCTGACTTGTTTGATGGTATGTTTACCTTCTTATTTGATTTGTTGTGTACCTTATCGTAATTTCGAGGATGAAATTCTTTAAGGAGAGGAGTCTGTAACACCCTAGATTTTTGGTAATATTATCTAGGATATTTATAATGTGTTGATTAGGGGATTTAGATTTGATTTTAATTAAGGGGTTGTCGTGATATTTAATAATGAAATAAAAGAAGAGTTTAATATGAAATAGGAGAGGAGTAAAATAGGAAAGAGGTCATTCCTATATCCTTTCCCTTAGGTCGTGAATTCTCATACACGTTAATTTCATTTGAAAAAATTTATAACTCAAGAGGCCGGCCACCATTAGCAGTGAAAAGAAGAAGAAAAGCTAGGAAGAAGCTTAAGCAAAATCAAATCTATTCATATCTCAATCTCTTTAATCACAAAAGCTAAGGTGAATAATGTTTACATCTCATTTTTTATTGTATTTTCGGCTTTAATATGAATTCCGAATATTTTGCAATGATTTTCCATGTTTTAATGATAAAATGAATACATATAGTTGCTGATAATTTATTAATGTTCACATAGATTTTATGACATGTTTCGAGACAAAAATCCTATTAAATGACATCCAATTGTCTTGTGAATTTTTATGAAGATCTAAAAAGATATTTTTGAGATAGGTTTAAATTTTTAGATTTTTCTAAATATTCATGGAATTAATATGAATTTTCTAGTAAAGAAAATGGTATTTTCGATTATAAATTATTTATGGAAAAATAATTAATTATTTGGATCTAAAATTTTTATATGTTAGAGAACATAGATAAAGTGATTTTCTGGAATATTTCCAGATTTTTCCTAGGTGTTTCAATGGTTAGATAAAATTATTTAAGGTATGAGACTTAAATGTTTTATATAATTATAGAAGAGAAGGGGCTTTTTATAAAAATGTTTAAATTGTTAAATATGGAAAGGTGGCAGCACTTTTGAAAAGAAAAATCTGGCAACCAATCAGATTTAGACAAACAAGGCAGGTTAGGTACAAAAACATAGTTTTAAAGTACAAATAAACAACTTTTTTAATGTTTCGTCTCCTTCAGCACCTAGGTTCCGCCTCTACGCCTCCCCTTCTGACACCGTCGAAACCAATGCACATGGTATCAGGTAACTAATATGTAGTGAATTGGAAGAAGGCGAAAGGTATAGGGTCGAAACCATGAAGTCCCGAAAGAGTGTGAGCACTGTTTTGGTTTTTTTTTTAAAATACACATGCTTGCTTTTGACTAAGTTGCTTTTGACTAGTTAGCTTTCGACTAAGTCAAATGGTTTAAAAGGTATGGTTTTGATTAGTTTGCTCTTTTTTTCTAAATGATTACTTCCGACATGGTCGAAACCTATAACTTCCACTTCCTACCATTCGATTCAGATGGTTTCGAAGGGGTTTTTTTTCTTTTCTAAAATTATGGTCACCTCTCCAATGCTTTCGAAGGGATGGTTTCGACACCATCACTTCATTACTTAGGAATTGGTTTCAAAGCAGTAGCTCTTGACTTAAATGTTTTAAAGGACACTTTTTCTATAAGTAAAGTAAAACCCAAATGGTATCGAAAGAGATAGTTTTAAATGGTTTCGAAATAGATGCTTTCGACTATAATGGGTTTCTGATCCTTTTGCTCTACTTGAAGGCAGAATCCAAATGTTTTTTACCGAAACGCTTAAAAAGGGGTTTCGAAGTAGTTAACTTCGAATGGTTTTGAAAGGTATCCACATGTTTTTAATTGAACCCAAGGTGCTTTCGAAAGGATTGTTTTGACTGTTTTAAAAGGTTTTATTGAATGGTTTCGAAAAGGGTGGTTCTCCAAGGTTTCGAAAGTGCTGAGGGAAAAGGTTTTTCCCTACATTTTTGAAAGGCAATACTTAAAGGTTATAAAGAAGGATGTCTAAATGTTTTCAAGCTTTCAAAGGAAGGACTTTTATTGGTTTCGAAAGGGTGGTTTTCAATGATTTCGAAATGTACAGTTTGGCCTTTCGGCCTAGATTAAGTAAAAGGTTTTACTTGGTTTTGAAGGGGTTACCTTTAAGGGTTTCGAATGGGTTATTTGAAGATTTAAACAAAGGTTTCAAATATATTGTATAGGCAGATTAGCCTAAGTATTTACAAGTAAAAAAGGATTTTAACTTATTTGAATGGGTAGTGAATCCTTATTCAAATTCATCAACATTATTTTGAGTAAAGTGTATATATCATGGCAAAATAGCCTAGAGTAAAGCTAAAGATTTATTTTCCATGTATATATATATGATTTAAACGACTAAATCATTTTGAAAAAGCTTTAAAGGAAAATTTAAAGGGTAGTTAACCTTAAGAAAGAAATTCGGACAGTTGTCCTTTTTGCAAGAAGCCATCTTAGATTTCGGACAATAGTCCAGTCTGAGGGTAGTCAGCCCAGTTTTATCAACAGATAGTTCATTTGTAGCATAATGGACCTTGCTATTACGTGTAGCAGATAGCTTACGTATTACCTGTTTTTACAGACAGATGGTCCACTTATTTAGCATAACAGATATTGCAATTTTTGAGAAAATAAGTTTGATAGACAGATAGTCTATTTATTTGGCATAACGGATATTGCTATTTTGATAAATCAGTTTGATTAACAGTTTGGTTGCATTAAAAGGATTGCAAAATATATATGTTTTGAAAAGGATATTAGTGAGGGGAAACCCGTTCCACTAAGCGGCGTGGTCTTACTTAATATCAGTAAAGTGAGATGTAACAAAATTATTCACACCAGGCTTTATGTCTAACTTTAATTTTTTGTTTCCTTTTAAACTCTTGGGTACTCAAAATTGATTGAGTAGGCTAAGAGTTGAGGTTTTCATGTTTTAGTCTTTTGGCGAATAAAGCATCCGAAGATGAGCAGGTGACTGACGGATGGCTATTTAGGAGTTTCATTTTGATTCCACTGTGTATATTAAGTCAATTATGATTATATTGCTTTGTTCAACCAAGGGGGCATCGTCATACGTCACTCTTGGAGTATTTTGTAAATGATATATTTATTCATTTCCTGGGAAATGATATGGGATTATGTAACATAGATATGAATTGTTGTTTTGAAATGCAATCAGAAAAATGTTGTTTTTAAAATCTATGATTTTGTTCATATTCATGTGCTTCTGATATTATGGATACCATTATTATCGCAGTATTTTGTCACCAGATTTTGATACTATGGATGACTGCAGCATCCATAGTGCTTAGCTTTTGGCCTACAGATACGGGATGCTACAATTAATAAATATCTAAAATATAAATTATATAGTAAAATTATTCCAAGAGTGTTTACTAACCAATCAATAGCTCGAAGATATCGTGCAAACCGAGTCAGGTTCTATCAAACTCCAGTCATCTATAAAATACTCAAATTGACATAGAAAAAATATTTAGGTCAATTTGCAGAAAGAGAGAGAGTTCCTTTTGCTAATAGACACATCCAACCAAATATCTCATTATCTAATTCCAAATCAATACACCAAGCAATAAACTTCAACCAACAATCCATTAATAATGAATATTCCAAATCAACAATAGAAATAAAAAGAAATAAATGAATATACAGTTTATAGTTATGAGTTAAGAAATAACTTACCAAATTGACACGTTCCTACTAAGCACAATCATCGTCGTTGATCATTGCAAAGCCACCACCACTACTGCCAGCAATCAAAACACTACAGTTAGCTACAATAAGCCAACACCACTACCACAAATTCCAAGAGCAGAACTTTGATTTCATGCTCAAGTCGTGAGCATAATCCCTAAAAAAATTCTTCTTATCATGTCACCATCTTCCTTCAGTTGAAATGCCCTACCCAAAACCAAAAAACGCCTCCATCGTCACTAACAAAAATCACACAACTCTTTCCCTATCGCCTTTGCCTCGCATTAGTGTGCATGCCCAAACATTGCCAGCTCTTCATCAATGACACATCACCACCCAAACATTTGCCTCTCCATTATCGCCTGCTACCTTCCGTGCCTCCAACCTCTGTCAAGCACCGTTCGCTCCTCCTCTTTCATCACCTCCAAGCAATGAATGCACGCTCCCTATGCCGAAGTCAAGCCTCTTCAAGCTTCGCTCTATCGTGCGATTATTATTTTTTTCCTTTCCTATTATGTGTATTTTCTGGAGAAAAGGATATAGGGCAAACATGGGTTTGGGTATTGAAGCATATGGGTTTTGATTTGGCAAATAAAAGGAGATTGGGTTTGATATGGGCTTGGGACTATATATTTAGGCTAGTTTCAAATAACTATTTTTTTATTTCTTTTTATTTTAAACTATTCTTTAAATTATTTTATAAATTTATTTCAGTCCAATTCAAATTAATTTACACCTCATTTCACCGATATGTTTTTATGCTTGTACAATTTCTTACAATTCGATATTTATTTATTTTTATTTAAATTTTCATTAAAACATTTTATTCGAAAAGGATTTATTAATTTAATTAAATTGATTAAATCAAAATCTTATATTAAATAGAATTTAATTAAGTAAAAATTTATTTCTAGAAATAATAATTACTGAAAATCTAATTCAAACATTTTATTTTAATTAAATTTATTTATTATAATTACGATGTAGAAAGCATGATTGTTACAACGCATATGCCTTCTCCTCAACTTGTTTCTGAAACTCTGACTCTCAGCAGGAGCAAGTTTCAACTTGTTCTTCATCACAATTTAGGCGCGAGTGTGGGCAAGCTTTAACTCATCCATCAGCTTAACTATGCTCTCCTTCTACTTCATAGAGAGATCCCACTCTCTGGTAACTTTAATTAAATCATCCTCCCTCTCTTTCATCATCCACTCGAAGGCATCTCTCTTAGATTCGAAGGATTGAATATTAATGTAGTTGTTCTTGTTTACTTTGGAAAGAGTGGTGCAAAGTCTATTCCACTTATACCCTTCATCGACGCCTTGCCCCATGTTCTTTGGACTTTGCATCACCACGAGTATTGGCATATCTGAGATGTATTGGTCGAACTTTACACTGTGTAAAAAGAGAAGTGGGAATGTGCCTTGCATGCATGGAGGACTGAGAGGAAGAGTGAATAAATGAGTAGAGACTCCTTTGGAATTAAACAGGACTGTTGCAATCATAGCTTAGGAAGTTGGAATTTGTTGAGTGAAAGAGGTCTAAGCCTGTGTATGAGGCAGAACATTAACAGAAATAAGCTATGGTGCTCCGTGGAATCTCTTGGGCACTTAGTAGGGTCGTGAGATAGCTCAATATCAGCTACACTTTTTCATATGTCCTTCTCCCTCTCCATATCCGTCTCCTTATCGACCTTGCGAGCATCATCGTACTTGTGGTCTCACCTCCTTTGCCTCTCTCCCTTAGACTTATAGCGGTGAAGGGGATGAGGATCGAGAATTTATCCATTTCGTGCACTAGCTTGGTCGGAGAACTTCTCATAATAACCATGACTCATGGAACCTAAAACAAGGAAGAGAACTGTAACGTCCCGCTTTTTCGCACACTTTAAATCGACACACGTGCCAATTCAAACCATACGGAAGGGCGGATTGTTATAGGGTAAATAAGAAAAAAAAAAAAAAAACTAAACAGAATCTCACGGCGGAAGGATAAAATATAATAATCAAATATACAGTTTATAAATCTATTTACAAAACCATTTATATAATACATATCAGAGTTACACATACCAATAACAATGCAGCGGAACAGTGTGTAGTGCACTAGTATAAATAATAATAATATAAATCTTCGTCTTCGTCCTCCAGAGCTAAATCTTGCAATCCTGAAACGCTCGGACTGACCCGAGCGAATTTGAAAAGACAAAAACACTCAAGTCAGAACTAAAAGATCTTATGTGAGTTAAATTAACAGAAATAAATATGAGTGCAGTAACTCAAGAGATGCTCGGGATTTACATCTCCTAAGGATCCGTTAAACTATTTACTATGTAGTATATTGCGCTATTATAATAGTGTCTATTTGTAAAATAAACTTACTTTTTAATAGCGTTAAGGGGTTACCCATATAGCCCTTAACACAGAATATATTCCTATAGTCTATACAGTACCGTAATCTCCCCCGTACTGGGCGTCGTCAGAGGGCACTCCATAGGTATGGTACAAAACCAAAATCGTATAAGGCGCGCTAGGGTAGGTGACACGGCACAACTAGGCAATGCCAGGGTAGATTTACCAATTGCTATCCGGGCTGGTGGTAACGCGTAGCCGCAGCTACCGCCCACCTCGAACTAACACCCCCAAATCAAAGAAATCAATAGTGGCCACCGAATCAATCCAAAGTCAGAGTATAGTATCGAAGGAGTGCGTTCGATCAGAGGAATGACCTCATTGGCCCGAGAATCGCTCCTGTTTTAGCCACCTTATGCCAACTCACGGGAGTTGGGTCCACGTATTTACCTTACAGGAAACGTCGTCACCAACCTACTTCATTCTGGAATCTCCACCACGTACACGGTTAGTCAAAGTGGTTTCCGGTATCGACAGAGAGTATGTCCATATCCGATCCCGGTCTCTTTGCCAACCCATCGTTATTATAACACCGCGGTCATTTAAAAATAGTTTATACTTTAAAACCAGAATAAAATTTTCCATTTCAAAACTATGAATACGATATCAATTTAAACCCAAAACAATATGATATCATTTTATCTCAAATATAATTCTTTTCCAAAATCATGCTGGTTTACAATTTAAAATATCTGGAAACCAAATATTTGAAATATACTTTCAAAGCATAATATTTCGAAATTCAAAATTTTAAAACCATAACTTCTAAAACTTGAATGGTTTGGATATTCAACAAATGTAAAATAAATGGTTTAACTTTAAAGTTACTTTGTAAAGAAAAATAATTTCCATGGCTTTTCAAATATATTTCTTTATTTAAAGTTTAAACCATAATTTAAATATCACTTCAAGTTCCAAAAACCCCTTCAATTTCTATATATATATATATATATATATATCCATTTGGAGTATTAATATTTGAAAACTAAAGTTGGATTTTCTTCTTTCAACAATTAATATTCTATTATTTAGTCTTGAATATTCATATAAATTCCATAAATAAAACTCCAATTTCTAGCAATTAAATATTTTCTCAAATTTACTTTATACTAGAATTTTCATTTTTAATTCATCTTGGAAAATTCAGTTATAAATATCATACCTTAAAATTTCCAAACTTAAACATATAAGATAAATTTCCAAATTCCATTTTCTCAATTTTTCATTTTTTATTCAACAGGTTTATACACAACTTAATTTTCAAATTTTTAACTTCATATGTATATATATCGAAGAATAATATTTTATAAAATATCAAAATCAAATTTTTATAAACCGTATCCCATCAAACCATAGAAATCACTTTGAAATAATTTATATATAGACCACGGTGCCTGTATATAATTTTTTATCCTATGGTCAAGTGATACGGATATTTATCATTTCAATCCGCAATTTAAAAATAAAATTTTGCGGTTGTATATCATTTCAAACCACAATCCCGAATGAAAGGAAAAATGCATGATAACTTGCAGTTTAATGATATAAAATAAAACATCCATTCATCAACATCATCCATCATCCAAATCACAATCATCATCCAATAATAATTCAATATCAATATATATCTGATAATATATATCAGGTAATAACTGGCGGTTATATTCAAAAATAAATTAAATCAACTATTAAACTAACAGTTTATATTTAGTAATAAATTTTATAACTGTTTACTAGCAGTTCCTATGCAAATAAATAAATTCTAACTGTCAATTATTATGCAATAAATTAACAGTTAAATTAAATAACGCGATTTAGCAAATATGATGAACAAAACATGCCAAACAGTTATAAATAAATTTCTACTCATATCTAAAATAAATTTAACAAACATAAAAACTTTTAGAAGTTGTGAGTGGGTTAAAACACTCACCTTTTTGAATTTAAATTGAATTCAAATCCAATTTAAACCCAAAAATTGGACGGTCTCCAAATTCATCCAAACTAGTGCCAAAACGTCAGAAATTCCGATACGATCCCATCAAAACAAACCGCGCGCGAATCCGAGCTCGTATGCAAAAGTTATGAAAATTTGAAAAATGGAAAATTCTGGTCCTGGGTCGACTTCGGTGCGCCGCCTCAATTCCCCGGTGCTTGCTTGGAGTTTTCGCCAAAACGACCCGGAGCGACCCGAGTCATTTTCTTCCTGACCCTAAGTTGCTCTAGGGTTTTCTCCCCTGAAACCCGAAGCGCGACCAGAAGCTGCTGCAGATCAGCAATTTTTTTTTTTTTTTTGGAATTTGGGAATTAGGTTTTTTTCTGCCATTAGAATGAGGAGTTGAGAAGGAGATGTACGTATAGAAAAATAAAGATAAGTAGTGGCTAGGGTTTATAACAGGTTATATATAGACAAGGCTGAAAAATAATAGATGGATCGGATTGGATCTAAACATAAGTTTAAATTTAGGCATAAACATATATGTAATAAACTAGCATTAAATTTTGAAACGTGAATTGATTTAATTGGAAATAAATTACCCAATCCAAATTTATTTTAATCAGTTTCCAATTAAACTGATTAGATTCAATTCCAACCCTTTAATTGAGCCTATCATTACTTTGTAACGCAGTTAACACTTGTCTCACATTTCATTCCATATATATTCAAATTTCCAGCTTCCCTTTGTATAAATTATTATTTCCAAATATATCGAAGTTGTTATTCCAAATTATTATTCCAACCCTATACATGTGCTAAAATTAGAAATTATCAATTAAGTTTCCCAAAAATTTCATTGAATTAGATCTTCATTCTTATTATTCAATCCATTATAGCCAAATGGATGAAATTAACATACATAAATATTTTTCAAATTTCAACTAAATTTTCAATTAACGTAAAATAAATGTTTAATTTTTACTTAATTGCAAAAACTCAATTACCTTAATTCTTTATATTCATATAAATAAACAAATCTTGATTTACAATCTTTTCATTCACCCATAGTCATATTATAAATAAAATTTATATTATCTTCAATTATTTCGATTAAATCTATTATCATACATTACTTTAATATACTGACAAGATTACCTTTGCACCCTTTCATTTACCCAACTGTCATTTTATAAATAAACTTAACAATAGATTCATACTCTATTACATAAATGCATACCCTTTTATCTAAATTAAAATCTTCGTAACTTCAAACACTTAATCAATTTAATTCCAATTACTCCTTTCATTAAATTTTGGATTCAAATCAATTTATAAAGCTTTACCTCCATTCTTTATATACACTAACCATCATTTAATGAAGAATTTATTTACGTTATTCCCTATTTATTACCTTAATTTATTTATCGTAACATTTAATTTATAATTATTGCAATGATTTCCGATTTAATTGAAGGAACTAAGTATATAACTCATAATAGTTGTGGTAAAACTCTTAATCCTACATTTATAAGTATATCCTTATCCGTTATATCTATTAATTAAATAAATTCCATTTTTATGTCCTTTAAATTTATTACTAAATATCCATTTACCTTTCCCATAAAATTTGAATTCCATCAAATTTCCATTCACACTTTATTATAAACCTAAAATTTGCAATTCGTTATCTTGTAGTAATGTCATCCCATTTCTACTTATTGTTATAACTTTACAATCTATACACATTCAATTACTATTCAATGCATATTTATTCATCAATCAATTCGATATTTACTTTTCTTTCCTCCTATTTGATAAATAACCTAGAATGCATTTACATTCATTCATTTCATTCAATTAATTAATGATTCCCTCAGTTAGCAATAACGTAACATTTTCTTTATTTGTATTGCAAATAATTCAAAATTCAATTCCTAATTCTTAATATCCTCTAAATTACAACTTCCAAACATGGTATTAATCATCATTTACGTATCTCTAATTATTTTAATTTACATTAACATAATAAATAAATTACCTTTAATGAAATCTATCCCCCAATTTATTATATGCAATAAATTTTGACCTTACAACAGTTTCAGCTAATTATTTATATTTATTGCGATTGAATACCAAAATTTATTTAACACATCAAATAAATGAACAATCTATATTCATTGTCACCTATTTTCTTTTAAATTCAGTAATAAGTTTGTTACTTACCAACCAGGCTATAATAACGCAAATTTTTTTATTCCACTGCTATATATGATATATTTGCATCACATACTTGAATTTTTCAATTTCATCTTAATTCCAATTCACGGTAGTATAATTTCTTACTATAAACCCATTTATAATTTTCATACCAATTAATTAGTTTCAACTAAATAGATTGATTCAATTCAACTCTTTTATTAAGTCTATATAAATCAATATACTATTTCATTAGTAAATGTTTATTTCAATTATTCCTTTATTCCTTACAAATCTTATTTCATTCATGAAGCCATCATATATCAATTATTATATAATTTCATTAATTTACATTCAGTTACAACTAAATTAATACACTGATTTCATTTGCACATTAAATGCTTACAATTTATAAGCTTTCATTTCAAACAATATTTCAATTTGTACCCGACATTGATTTAATTCAATTTACTATTTAATATTATTAATTCATTAACTAAATTCACTACTTACCTTTGTTCTCTTATATGCAACTCTTAGCCTAATATAACAATTTACATCACTTCAATTTATTCGTCATTTTTGTTTCAACTGTAAATACTTAGCCTTATATTCCCATGGTTTCATTTCCTTCTCAACATTTGCTTCGTTATTAATTATAAAATCTTTATTTCTTCTAAATTAAATTTGCGTAAATCTTATTAAAATGACAAATTTAATTAACGAAAATGACGGGTCGTTACACTCTCCCCCACTCAAATTCGTCCCCGAAAAGGAAAAAGAAGGGAAAAGAAGAATTAAGAAATCAATATCATATCAAATATTAAATTTATAAACAAATAAATTTACAAAATTAATTTAGATAAAATATACTAATTTATAATCATTTTTTTTTATTTTTTTATTTTTATACTCAAACTAATAAACTTTGGAAAACATTTTCAAGATATTTTCTAAGTCCAAAATTTACGGAAAATTTTGGCAGAGTCTCCTTTGTACGGGGAGGCTCGGGAGAAAATATAATATCAAATATATCAAAATATCTCATATAATATCCAAAATATAATATCCCAACACGGGAAAATATATAAAATAGCGCTATAAACCGTAATCCGAAACGTACATATTTATCGGGCAATTTACGCTTAATTTATGGAACCAAAAGCAGTAGCAGTTGCTCCATAACCTGCATTTCACTTATAAAATCCAAAGGGTTAACAATTTATATAAAATAAAATATTTAAGTGGTTTCCATCACTAATACAAAACAATCCAACAACCATCAATTTTAACAGCAGCATACACAACAAATTCAAAGCAACCATTCAACCAAACAAATAAATAGTCGTTCGGGTTCAAAACCTTTAAATCGTACGGAATGAAGAATAAACCATCAAGTGTATCATTTACTCAGCAGTCTAAGATAAGCTAAATAGATTATTCATTCACTCCAAATTAGATTTTCAAAGTATTTTACCCAAACAACCATAACCAAACAACAACAATTCAAACAACAATCAACTTAACCTTTTATTAATTTCATACCTTTGTTGTTTAATTTCTCTTTTTATTCATACCACATAAATTTTCCTTTTATAATTTATATTTATTTCTAACAAACTTTAAATTTTATTTTCTCATTCAGTGGTGGTTTCCTTTATTTCTACTTATTACTTACAATTATTCATTTTCATTTATTCGGGTCATGTAAGTTTCTTTTATTTGTATTATATTTAATGCACTTCTCAATTTCAATCATTTATTTAATGCTTACATTTCTATTATAATTAATTATAGTAACCCTTTTTTAATTACACTTAAATTCTTAACCTTATAATATCCATTCCCATAAGTAAAGGATTTTATTAATTCATTCACTAACGTTTTGCAGTCATTTATTTTTCTTTTTACTTAAAATTTCTCAATTCCATTAAATAAGGTCATGCCAGTTTCCCCCCTTTTCACTATAATTATTCATTTATTTATTATCGCATGATCTCATTTAGTTACCCTTTAATTACTTAAGTTTAAATCATCTATTTGTCATACTTACCTTTAATTATATTTACTTGGTAAAATTTCAATTAATACTTAAGTTTAAACATTAAATTCTTATTTATAATAGCAAATTCATTGAGTACTTCATTTCCTACTTTTACTTGTACAATTTTCATTACATTTTCTATTTAACATTTCAACTTTTTATATTGGTAAGTTATATATGTTAAAGAAAATGCAAATGTACTTATACAAGTTTTATCTCATCCTTTAATTAAATTTAATGTTCAACAATATTACTCTTTGTTTCATATGTTACAAATTTCAAATTTTCTTTAAATCCATTAATAACTTAGCATTAAATCTCTTACCTAAATTAGAGGTTTCAATTATTAATTACTTACCTTTTATTTTACTACAATAATTGAAACAATTAATTAATGGAAATTTAAGAATTAAATACCAGGTTAAATTTCAAATTATTTTAAAATAATAGATAAATATATTCTTACAACTTATATATCTCTAATTATATTTAAAACAATTCAAAACTTATATATTTTCGAAAATGAATCTGCAGTAAAACTACTACAGTGGCCTTTTCCCTTCAAAACTCGAAAATGAAAGTCGATGATGTGGCCGCCATCACCGAAATTATTTTCCAGCGACAAAGAGGAAAGTACAAAACTTATTTTCTCCAAAAATCTTCTTTAAAACAATTCTTCCGAATTATATTAAAATATTTATATCAAAAAGTACTTATACACAATATTGTTATATTCCAAAAAAAATTTCGAAAGAAATTTCAAAACCCCGGAACTTAAGCCCTAAATTTCCAGATTTCATTTATTTTACTTTCAACTTAGTTTCAACTATTATTTATATTTTCATTACCTAACACCCAATCTATAGCAACCAAATATATGTCATTATAAAATATTTTTATATATAGAAAATATAATAGGCAAAGTTATTTCATTCACCTATATTAAAATCAAATATTATTTCGGTCTGTCCTATTAAGTGTTTAGAAATCCCTATTGATGTCACAGCGTCCCATGCACCAACTAGAATTTATAAATACAAAACGGAATAGATTAACACAATATTAAAATCTTTTTATAACACTAACAAATACGCTCTCTCATATATATACACTCAGCGACTCCCATAGGGTATCACTACCCTATTAGTAAAGAGTCAAACCCCACAGAGCTATGATAATAGATTTAATCGAAATAATTGAAGATAGTATAAATTCTATTTATAATATGACTATGGGTGAATGAAAAGATTGTAAATCAAGATTTGTTTATCTATATGAATATAAAGAATTAAGGTAATTGAGTTTTTGCAATTAAGTAAAAATTAAACATTTATTTTACGTTAATTGAAAATTTAGTTGAAATTTGAAAACTATTTATGTATGTTAATTTCATCCATTTGGCTATAATGGATTGACTAATAAGAATGAAGATCTAATTCAATGAAATTTTTGGGAAACTTAATTGATAATTTCTAATTTTAGCACATGTATATAGTTGGGTTGGAATAATAATTTGGAATAACAACTTCGATATATTTGGAAATAATAATTTATACAAAGGGAAGCTGGAAATTTGAATATATATGGAATGAAATGTGAGACAAGTGTTAACTGCGTTACAAAGTAATGATAGGCTCAATTAAAGGGTTGGAATTGAATCTAATCAGTTTAATTGGAAACTGATTAAAATAAATTTGGATTGGGTAATTTATTTCCAATTAAATCAATTCACGTTTCAAAATTTAATGCTAGTTTATTACATATATGTTTATGCCTAAATTTAAACTTATGTTTAGATCCAATCCGATCCATCTATTATTTTTCAGCCTTGTCTATATATAACCTGTTATAAACCCTAGCCACTCCTTATCTTCATTTTTCTATACGTACATCTCCTTCTCAACTCCTCATTCTAATGGCAGAAAAAAAACCTAATTCCCAAATTCCAAAAAAAAAAAATCAATTTCAAAAAAATAAAAAATAAAAAAATTGCTGATCTACAGCAGCTTCTGGTCGCGCTTCGGGTTTCAGGGGAGAAAACCCTAGAGCAACTTCGGGTCAGGAAGAAAATGACTCGGGTCGCTCCGGGTCATTTTGGCGAAAACTCCAAGCAAGCACCGGGGAATTGAGGCGGCGCATCGAAGTCGACCCAGGACCAGAATTTTCCATTTTTCAAATTTTCATAACTTTTGCATACGAGCTCGGATTCGCGCGCGGTTTGTTTTGATGGGATCGTATCGGAATTTGTGACGTTTTGGCACTAGTTTGGATGAATTTGGAGACTGTCCAATTTTTGGGTTTAAATTGGATTTGAATTCAATTTAAATTCAAAAAGGTGAGTGTTTTAACCCACTCACAACTTCTAAAAGTTTTTATGTTTGTTAAATTTATTTTAGATATGAGTAGAAATTTATTTTTAACTGTTTGGCATGTTTTGTTCATCATATTTGCTAAATCACGTTATTTAATTTAACTGTTAATTTATTTTATTTATTGCATAATAATTGACAGTTAGAATTTATTTATTTGCATAGGAACTGCTAGTAAACAGTTATAAAATTCATTACTAAATATAAACTGTTAGTTTAATAGTTGATTTAATTTATTTTTAAATACAACCGCCAGTTATTACCTAATATATATTATCAGATATATATTGATATTGAATTATTATTGGATGATGATTGTGATTTGGATGATGGATGATGTTGATGAATGGATGTTTTATTTTATATCATTAAACTGCAAGTTATCATGCATTTTTCGTTTCATTCGGGATTGTGGTTTGAAATGATATACAACCGCAAAATTTTATTTTTAAATTGCGGATTGAAATGATAAATATCCGTATCACTTGACCATAGGATAGAAAATTATATACAGGCACCGTGGTCTATATATAAATTATTTCAAAGTGATTTCTATGGTTTGGATGGGATACGGTTTATAAAAATTTGATTTTGATATTTTATAAAATATTATTCTTCGATATATATACATATGAAGTTAAAAATTTGAAAATTAAGTTGTGTATAAACCTGTTGAATAAAAAATGAAAAATTGAGAAAATGGAATTTGGAAATTTATCTTATATGTTTAAGTTTGGAAATTTCAAGGTATGATATTTATAACTGAATTTTCCAAGATGAATTAAAAATGAAAATTCTAGTATAAAGTAAATTTGAGAAAATATTTAATTGCTAGAAATTGGAGTTTTATTTATGAAATTTATATGAATATTCAAGACTAAATAATAGAATATTAATTGTTGAAAGAAGAAAATCCAACTTTAGTTTTGAAATATTAATTCTCCAAATGGATATATATATATATATATATATATATAGAAATTGAAGGGGTTTTTGGAACTTGAAGTGATATTTAAATTATGGTTTAAACTTTAAATAAAGAAATATATTTGAAAAGCCATGGAAATTATTTTTCTTTACAAAGTAACTTTAAAGTTAAACCATTTATTTTACATTTGTTGAATATCCAAACCATTCATGTTTTAGAAGTTATGGTTTTAAAATTTTGAATTTCGAAATATTATGCTTTGAAAGTATATTTCAAATATTTGGTTTCCAGATATTTTAAATTGCAAACCAGCATGATTTTGGAAAAGAATTATATTTGAGATAAAATGATATCATATTGTTTTGGGTTTAAATTGATATCGTATTCATAGTTTTGAAATGGAAAATTTTATTCTGGTTTTAAAGTATAAACTATTTTTAAATGACCGCGGTGTTTTAATAACGATGGGTTGGCAAAGAGACCGGGATCGGATATGGACATACTCTCTGTCGATACCGGAAACCACTTTGACTAACCGTGTACGCGGTGGAGATTCCAGAATGAAGTAGGTTGGTGGCGACGTTTCCTGTAAGGTAAATACGTGGACCCAACTCCCGTGAGTTGGCATAAGGTGGCTAAAACAGGAGCGATTCTCGGGCCAATGAGGTCATTCCTCTGATCGAACGCACTCCTTCGATACTATACTCTGACTTTGGATTGATTCGGTGGTCACTATTGATTTCTTTGATTTGGGGGTGTTAGTTCGAGGTGGGCGGTAGCTGCGGCTACGCGTTACCACCAGCCCGGATAGCAATTGGTAAATCTACCCTGGCATTGCCTAGTTGTGCCGTGTCACCTACCCTAGCGCGCCTTATACGATTTTGGTTTTGTACCATACCTATGGAGTGCCCTCTGACGACGCCCAGTACGGGGGAGATTACGGTACTGTATAGACTATGGGAATATATTCTGTGTTAAGGGCTATATGGGTAACCCCTTAACGCTATTAAAAAGTAAGTTTATTTTGCAAATAGACACTATTATAATAGCGCAATATACTACATAGTAAATAGTTTAACGGATCCTTAGGAGATGTAAATCCCGAGCATCTCTTGAGTTACTGCACTCATATTTATTTCTGTTAATTTAACTCACATAAGATCTTTTAGTTCTGACTCGAGTGTTTTTGTCTTTTCAAATTCGCTCGGGTCAGTCCGAGCGTTTCAGGATTGCAAGATTTAGCTCTGGAGGACGAAGACGAAGATTTATATTATTATTATTTATACTAGTGCACTACACACTGTTCCGCTGCATTGTTATTGGTATGTGTAACTCTGATATGTATTATATAAATGGTTTTGTAAACAGATTTATAAACTGTATATTTGATTATTATATTTTATCCTTCCGCCGTGAGATTCTGTTTAGTTTTTTTTCTTCTCTGTTTTTTTCTTATTTACCCCATAACAATCCGCCCTTCCGTATGGTTTGAATTGGCACGTGTGTCGATTTAAAGTGTGCGAAAAAGCGGGACGTTACAAGAACAATATTCATGTTGGAACTACAAAGTAAGATTCAACACAAGAATGAATGTCTATGATCCTAGTGAAGTGTGTTATGCCGGTGACCCCATAAGTACACTGCCAACCATATTGGCAAGGAATTAAAGTGGGGGTCTCTCCACCTTCGTTTACAAAGCCACTTGGCGAAAGAGTGAAGTCTGAACCGGCATCCTCCAGAATGTCGCTAACATTGAAGTTGATCTCACTGATGTCACTTAAACAGACAAATGATGTCGCCAAAGGGGCGGGACTGAGATGAAATCTCTATTGAGGGCAATCCAAATTGATCTCCATTCATTTTGGAAGTTCCTATAGCGTTGTATTCCTAACAAGGTGAGCTAGAGAGATCAGGACTCTTCCTGGGTGATTCACCGAATGATTCATTCCCTCCTTCACTAGCATGATAGTCGCTATCACCAATACCCTCTTCTTCCTCAACCACTTTTTTTTATCATCTCCTTATGAATCACTCTCTTTTTTTCTAGGATCAGAGACATCCTCACGCCTTCATCCATGTCACTTAGAATGTCGGCTTCGACATGCCCTACAAGTTCTCTCATTAAGGACCCATAATATCCCCTTGAACATTCTCATCGGAGCTACTAGTATAGGCAGAAGAACGAGTATAAGCCCTGGAGCCACTTTGCGCTGGAGACTCGGCAACGAAAAATCTTATGGAAGAGCAGACCACATCGATATAGATTTTAATTTATCAAGTGGAATGTGACGGTGCTTTAATTGAATCTAACTGCCTTTTATGCATTGAGAGTTTCCTCGTGCTCCACGCTATTGTGATGGCTACCTATGAGGAAACACATATTAAGTTAGAAACTTAGAAATTTTGTCACGGGAGGAGTATGGGAAAAGAGATGTACATCCAGAATGCCAAAGACAATTAAAACAATGTGGGCATCGTAATAAGGAATATTTGTTCTTGAAGGTAGAATGCTTGTTGCGGGGCTTTTCAACCACTTTACATCCCTTATAGGTCTCTATTATTAGATAGGATGGGAATCTTACTTTTCTTAAATTGTAGAAGGTGAGTCGGCTCATTGAATCTCAGAGGCCGATTGAATCTATTCATGATGAGAAAGTACAACAAACTTAGAAAAGAATAGTCGTTTGGGTAGACTTGGAACAGAGCTAGTCGAAGTTTTTATAGCACCATCATTAGAAAAGGATTGAATAGAGGGACGACACCATGCAAGCTCAAATACCAATTGCATGTTGTGAAATCCGGCGAGGGATTTTGAGCAAGTTCAGACATTGTCAACAAACGGGCATCATCCTTAGGGATGTCGTGTTAGAGATATATGATTTGGAGTGAAGTGGCATATAGGATCGAAGGCACTTGCTTTGGCGAATTGTTCAAGATTATTAATCCTTGAGGTAATTGATCTACTATCGGCACGACTGAAAATATTTAACCTTAGGACCAGGGATATTAGGTATAGCTTGGCCCTGTAGGGATGGATAATGAAGCCTAAGCTGTAGAAGACCCTGCTTCAGGAGGAGTGGACGTTACTTTGCTAGACTTAATATGGGGTGATCGTCGAATCATTCTAAACAGGAAAACTTGGCGTTCAACATAGTTAAGTACATTTTATTTTGAATAATATTCCTGTATGACCAACACCCGGAATCTAAGGGAAGTCGACATGTGTTGACTAGTCGAATTCCGAGCATTGACCGAGGCAAGCATAGAATGTTAACCTATGTAATGTGAGTTTAGTTTCCCATACAACACGAACAGACCATCATGTTTAGATAGCTCTCTCATGCTAGAAAAACGAGTCTCGTCGTATTTTGTAATAATATTCATGGGACTTACCCATTATCGATGATTAATAGATAACAGAGCCACTGTCCGGCGAGACAAGGAAAGCTCTTCTTTTTAGGATCATTGGAAGTGCATAAAAGCGAAAAGGGATCTGATGGGATCATCCAATATGAATGATCATGGAGTAGATTATTGCATTAGAATTCAATCAATGATTGGAACTTAGCCGAATTTCAAGGAGAGACGATTGAATCCGAAGAGTAGGACTTGTCTCCGAAACTGCGTGCATTCGAGCAGTGCAGAACTTATTTCACCACTGACTGAACACAACCCAAAATTCACCATCTCCCCTCAATTGCATCAACCAAACCCCATTGCCATCATCATCATCACAAAACCAACTGTCGCCAACCTCAAATCTAAAATCAATTCGGAGCTAGGGTTTTGAAGTGGATCAGATCCGAGCTACTTAGATGGCGGATGAGTAGCGGCGAAAGCTTCTGGGTGGCGACGGCAAGTCGACAATAGGTGGCGACATTATGGCAGGTCGACAGATCAAATCGAAGGCGAAGATAGTTCGGTGGCAGGGTTAAGTCGGAGGGAGGTTAGATCGGATCGTGGAAGTTGAAGAGCTCAGGCGGAAGTTCAGAAACTCGGTGTAAGAGGAAAGTGAAAATGTAAGCTAAATTTAAATTTTTAAGTGTTGAATATATAAGCTCGGGGGAAAAGCAATTTAACTCGGTACCGAGTTAAACAATTCGGTATGGGTTGTTTGTCTCCCCTTGTTTCTTCCCGAAAGCATTATAGAGAATGACTATGCTAACCCAAAGTGTAAAGTGATCTCCGAAGTGCAGGTCACATCTCCAATGTAGAGGAATGGAATTTCAATTATAATTAAGCCGAATAGTTAAAGGAAAATCTTCCAAGTGAAAGCAACATCTCGAGACGGCACAAGAACGATCAAATGGAATTCATAGGATAACAGTCCAAAACTTATCTTGATCCATAGTACGCTTTGTTACGAAAGAATATTCTTGGGGCAAGTGTCAACTGGGGTTTTAACCGAGCAGAAATCGACGGAAGTTGGAACATTAAACCGAAGGTGAAATGACCTAAGAACTTGAAAGCATACTTAGAAGAGGATGAGAAACAACTCGGAAAATTTTCATCTAAAATGGAGCTAAGGAAATAATTCAATGCCAAGTCATTTTGCTTGGTGCCGAGTCATTTGGCTAGGTGCCGAGTCATTTTCCTTCCTCGAATCACCTTCTAATTTTCATGCATCTCATGCCATACTCCGTCTAATCACGATTAAGTGGTTTTCCCTAAGGTTGGGCAACAATTCCAATGATTGATAAGAAGAAGGTTAAGAAAGTATGATAACTCAAGTACAAATGAAAGATCACCGGAACCAACCAAAGTTGGAAAAGAGCATGTAATCCATCAACTTGAAGATAGAAAAGTAGTGCAAAAGAGTTGGAGCAATTTCTCTTCTCACAATAGTCACCAAGGCAGCTATTTTTAGCAATTCTGGACCTTAGAACTTGTCAACTTCTTGTACTTATGACTCTAATTCCCTGTAATCTCATATAAACTCTCTCGGATCTATAATCAACAAAACTATAAAGTGGACGTAGGCCAAATACTGCCGAACCACTATAAAAACCTTGTATCTCCGTGTTATTTTTCTTTTATTTCTACTACTATATGCTAGATCTAGGTCTCGCGAGTTGCTTACAACTTATTCTTGGGTGTTGATCCATTTTTGATGTCAACACTACTTCTACTGAATATCAAAAAACTTTGTGCATCAAAATTTTCTTTAACGTATGAAATCACGGACCCTAGAGTGCAAATGAAACTTGAACTTTATAATTGATCCTGTAAACGTATATTTCTCTTAGGTTTGGGATTAATTTCTCACTACTAACATCAAACTGGTATTGGGATCATAGAAACTCAATAATAGTACAAACCCTCAAAAAAATACAAAAACGAAAAAAGAACACTTAATTGCATCGTAATGCATCTTAAAATATCGGCGATGACATGTAATTATCTAACACGTTTATTCGATTAATAGTGGTGGTCGATAATTTGGTGTGTGTGTGTGTAAAATGATCATGAGTAATCAAACACTGCACCATATTCAATTAGCTGATTCTTTCGTGGGAGAATGCATAAAAATAAGCACCCTATTAACTTTTTGCTATGAAATTTTAATGGTTCAATATAACAGTAGACTATTGCAATTAATATTGATGAACCATCCTAAGATGAGTTTGTTAGCAAAACTAAGTATACTATGCACTACTATATTCTCTGCGAAACACGCATCTATATAGTGCAGCTAATGACAAGCATAAATAGAAAAACCAAATAAGACATGTTTTCCATTTTACGTTTATCCAGCTTTTCACAATAAAAGCTAAAAACAGAGGACTTGGTTTGGAAAGCGGGTAAGTAACTCATATCGAACTAATTTGCTACTATTATTAGACTACACAGCTAGTACAGACAAACGAATCTTGTACTAGCTAGTGCTGCACTCAGGACAAACAAAGTACATATGATGACGGCTGGTGAATTGAACAAAAAATAGCGTCTACAGTCAAGCCCTAGCTCTAAGTGCAATAGTGATTGGTGGACTGGAATTAATTAACATCCCGTTGAACATACATAAATGCATCATTTGACCAAACATAAAGTAGCATTATGACTATGATATCTTTTAGAAGCAGAAAATATGTAGGTAGTACTAGTTAGTTCATAAAAGCTGAGGAAACAGCTCACATCCATCTCTTTCCTTGCCAGTGTTTTGCAAAACCTATGTACACACCACACAGCACCATGAAAGAAACTATTAATACGTGGTCCTTGCCCTAACCCTAGCTCCAGGCTCCAGCTCTGCCTGTTTCTATTAAGTGGCTCTATATATACATCCATCTCCACCTCTTTCAAATTTCAATAATATCACTACAACAAACTACAGAATCGTCTGCTATTTTTATATAAACTCACAAGCTGCTGTGTGCTAATTAATGCAGTTACCGAACTGGAATGTTTAATGAATGGTTGGCAAACTGGTTGATTAAAACGGAAATATAGGCCAGCTGATGGTTCAAATTTGATAACAAAATGCAACTTTCTTACTGATCGATTGGACCACTATATCTGCAAGCATATAAACTGACATTTACTTTGGTCCATCATAATGTAAAACGCTGGTGATAGCCGATGGGTCAAACAACAATGGATAAAAGGTATGAATTAAGCCTCACCATATGACCCAAACCATATTGTTTATCACTGGCAATTGCCAACACCATATCAACGTCACGTCAGTGCTGCATCCATAAATTAAAAACTTTCGCAGAGGCATCGCCGGGGCATAGGGAATTCTCCGTGCTTTTCCTATGCCACACGCTACATTGTATAGTTAACATCAACTTCCGAAGGAAAATACTGCAAACGGTTCATAAGGAAGGCATCACAAATTCTTGATTCCTTTCCTACTCCACTTAATATGCTACCAACGATTTTAAGGCAACAACGTAGCAAAGGCATCAACAATTTGATTTTTGTTTGAATTTTATTTATTTTATTCACTGTTGTTTTATTATTATATATTTTTCTCTTATATCATCCTTTTTTGTTACTTTATTAAATTATTACCAAATATTAATTTCATTGTTTAGTAGTTTATATAATTTTTTAAATAATATATGTCATTAATTTTTTTATAAATTTTGATGTTTATATAAGAGTTATAACAAAAAAATTATGATTATAATGTACTTTAGATCGACGATCAAATTGAATACAAATGACATGATATCATATATTTAAGCTTCTCAATATTGAAGAATTTATACAGTTAAATTTTGAAAATTCATGATTCAAATATTATATTAGTTCAAATTGGTTGTCATATAAAGTTGTTGCAAAACTAATTATCAAAACCGGACTGTTTGAAGTAACAATTCTATTTACATTTGGAATCTTCGAAATTAAATCATACAAAATCCTTACTATTGTCTGAAATGCATGTGAATATAATATTATTTCATAATCGATTTGAACGTCGACCTTATTGATTTTTCAATAATTTATAACTATTCCCAATCAATAATTTGCTTTAATAAAATTGAGTCAAATGACATGATATCATATATTTAGTGTTAATTATTATACAAGACATTAAAATTATTTAAGTGACTGAAAGGTAATATTTAAAAAAGTGTTTAAATAATATTCAATGAATTACATACTATCTTAAAATTGAAATAATATTCAATATCATTATTTAATAGTAATTATCTAACTAGGCATACAAACTATTAGAATAACTAAATAAAATATTTAAAATGGAATGGTATAAAACATCTAATATTACATAAAATTATAATAAATTGTATACAGTTTTGAATTGATAATAATACTAATACAAAATCAATTTATAATAATATTTAAAATGTATATTTGAATAATGACGTCTTACCAATGCATATGCTTTCCAAGCAAAACCTATATTTGGTACTGGAAAGCATGGAAAGTATCTACCCCTTCCCTACTTGTTACACCATCATCATGTCCCCTATATCTACAAAATTAATAAAAAAAACAAAATAGAAGCCCTGGCCTCCTCCATTGCCATCGATGCTCCTCATGCCTCCTCCTAGGCCATCCCAGCTCAACTCCTCCAAAACCACCACCAGCTGGAGCTCCTCCAAGGTCGCTGCTCCTCTTTAAGGTCGAGTTCCTCCAAACCAACCACACCAACGTTCGTGCAATGCAAAACCATAGTGGCTACTGCTATTGGTAAGCATTTTATTTAATTTTATTATTGTTGAAATTGGAGTAATATATTAGGATTTATTTGATTTAAGACATATTAAACTACATGAAAAAAATTCAGATATGTTGGTAAACTTTTAACCATTTTTTATTTTTGAGAAGTTAAACTACATGAGTAAAATTTAAAATACATTTCATTTTGTAGTTTAGGGCTTGTGACTCTAAATACATTTATTCGTAAAGGTTGTTCTTTATGAATTTTTAAGATTTCATTGTCATTGAACTTCTAGTTAATTGTCATCAACATAATTATACAATGGAACCGAATTTTGTAGATTTGAGTTAAAAATAGAGCTATAGTGAGATAGTCCCAATAATAATCGAACAATTTTTCACTTATATAAGTATCCATTTTCATTGAATTATTTTAAGTTTAGTTAATTTATGTGTTGACGAAGTATTTGGACAACAAAATTATGATAGTATAAGTGAATCAAAAATATTTATGAAATCTCTTACCATTGCAAGTGTTTTGCGAAAGAAAATAATAATATAATAAACAATAATTAGTTATGAAATAGCTTAGATTGATTGGCGCTGTCTAACGGGTATTATATATAACCATTATATAAGTATTGAATTGTGAAATAGACATCAATGTTCATTGATATAATACTTTCCACGTTTAACCCAATATTGGACAAGTTACAAACCCAATGATATTTTTCTACTTCATAAATCATTTATCTCAAATGGATCATAAAATTTTAACAATACTTCCTTTCTGCTTCTCATGCTTGTCTATTGGCATAAAATTTGAAAAACTAGGGGAAGAGCTACTAAAATTTAGTCGGTCATTTGAAGTAAAATTATTTGTGAAATGTAGAAATGTTGTTGTGTTTATAATGAAAAGTAGGTCAAGGACCACTAGCTCAAGTGGCAAGTGGTATGATGCTTTGAACCGAGGTTTTAAAATTCATGAATTCGAATTCCTAAGATATCAAATTGAGCACATTAATTGAATAAAATATCACTCTTATTCTAAAAGAAAATCATACAACTTAAATCAAAGTTTTCATAATATCAATATCAAAAAGGAAATATTAATAACAAATAAAAAATCATAACTTCTTATGTTATGATTTTTCCAGATTATGTTCTATAGATCTTCGGTTGATCCTCTAGGACACCAAAATGAATGCTCTGCTTAAAATTAAGTATGACTCTTATTACCAAAAAATGACCAATATAAAATGGCAAATTATTTTTTTTTTCAAATAAATAATTAAAAGTGAGTTAAGATAACCGTACAAATTCATTTAAGCAGTTAACTAAAAAGTTAATGAATATTACAATTCATGTAACATAATTTAAGACATAACGATTTATATTTATATAACATAATAATATTTATATAAAGGCTGAATAAACTTAATTGAAAATAATATAACATAATTATATTTATATAATCGCATTTAAATGCAAAAATAACTATAACTTCATATAGGAGAAAACATAAATATTTTGAAAGATTGCTAGGTTGCTTGAGAATTCTATTTAATGAATGTTATAATTAGATAAATTTAACCAAAGTAATTAATAGAAAATTTTCATAAATGAAAGTCATGAACACTATTTGTATGTTAACAAATTTATTTACAATAATATATAATATAATTCATGTTAAGTATGAAGTAAAATATGGAACCTTCGACATAATTGGATCTACAAAAATGTATGGCAGAAAGGGCCGATACCATTATTCTTTCTAATAGTTTTAAATGAATTCATGCAAAATTCTTCATATTACAGACAAAAATGGTAGAAGTTCGGCGTACCTACTATTGGAATTGGGTCAGCATGTAGCGGGTTAAACGGGTGAATTTCAATTTCTTTTAACCATTTTGGATCTTATTTGGACTACAAAGTCTAAATTGATTTAAATCTAAATAATTTTAAATAAAATCATTATCTTATTTCATTTATTAATAAAATGATTTTGTTTGATATATGTGTGTTTGTATGAGAGAGTGTGTGTGTGTGTATCTGTACATGAATATCATATACACATGTATGTTTATGTGTAGGTGCAACATATAATATGTACATGGTTTAATATGCACATATATAAATATTGAAATGTATACCACGATGGATATGCTAGCCCGTGTGTGTATATATATATATATATATATATATATATATATATATTTGTTGTCATATGTATACACACACACATATATATACACATTCATACATATATATATATATACATATATATAATATTATATTATATTTATACTCGACTAAATTTATATATATGACACACACACATAGTAATTTAAAAATAATCATATGTATACACACACACACCTATTGACATACAGTAATATTTATAAATATAAATAATCTAAAAATTCAAATTCAAATTTCAAGTTTCAAAATTTAAAACTAGATATAAATAAGAAAATATCTTTTAAGGTAAAATTTTGCGAATGAATTATGTTTATTAGATATATACAAAAAAAAAATCATAAACGAATATAAATAAATATTTTAAAATCATTTATAACATAAAATGATATTGCATAATTAAGTGTATGTGCATGTACATACATACATATATAATTTCATTTCGGCCAAATATAGTTTTTGACAAATTCAAATTTTTTAAATTAATAAATCCAAAAGGATTCATTTTATTTTATCCTTTTGATTTAAAAAGTTGAAAATTCGAACGGAAACAATTTTTTTAATAAAATATTTTGTAATGTTTACAAATATAAATATATTAAATGTACATGTATATACTTAGAAATTATTTAAATCTACATATATTGTGTTGCAAAACTATGTATATTCGGTCAACAAGGTTAGCTCAGTTGGTTGGTAGTTTAGACCACGATATTAAAGGTCCCGAGTTTGATCCTCGAGATCAACACTTATTGACATTAGTGAACACTGTTAAAAAAACTATATACACACACACATATTTTGAGTTTATTAATGTATATTTATATAGTTGTGTATACAAACATAAGAAAAAAAAATATTTTCGAAAATTATATGTATGAAATTCAATAAAATAATTTACAAATGTTTGATATATATTTATATAACTTAAAAATTCAATTTCTTATTAAAACACTTTTAAATTTAATTTTTAGTTCGATTTTTATTATTAATTAGGCCAGGAATAAAAATACACACACATACATACATTTTTTTTGAAAATAGGTTAAAATTTTATTGCCTCAAACAAAAATATGAACGGGCTCAAAGCCCATAGTAACAAAACAATCTTATAAACCCTTTAACTACATACATAACTCAAAACAATTCCTTTTTTTCATCGCATAATCTCTTACCTTCCACTTCATGGCAGCTCCCAAGCATCTCTTAGAATTCCTGAGAAATCTATCTTCAACTTCAACCTTTTCAGCAGTTGTATTTCTAGTATCGTTAGGGTGGTGAGCTTCTCTTTGCTAATCAGATTGATTATCAACTTCACATCTCTATCAATTTGGGAATTTACTGATTGGGTTTCCTTTCTCTTGTTGTTGAAAGCCCTATGGTTCCTTTCTCTCCAGATGTGCCATATGGAAGTTGTGAGGCTAATTTTGAGTATTTCTTACAACAGGTGCAACTATTTCTCCTATCGTTCAGGTAAAAGATTTCTTCTTTCAACGTTTTAGCTTCGTTTGAGCAGATGCATTTCATTTTATATAGACATATAGTTTGGTATAAGTACATTCGAAAAACAAATCGTCATGACTCTCAGTTTTTTCACTACATAGATTGCAAGTTGTTTCCTTAATTATCTCATATTTCTACAGTCAGTCTTTAGTTGGAAGTCTATAAGTAGTATGAGTCATCTTAGAATTAGCTGATTTTCTCTAGAAAATATGATACCAGTCAACCTTCTGATGTCTATTCCTAGTCTCTTCCCAAACTTTGTGAAACAAGAACTGCCTTTTATTTGAATTTATCATGTACCATACATCATCGGTTCTGTCACTATATATTGGTTCCCTATGTATCTCTTTTGCAAAATTTCTTGATATAAGCTGATTTACACATGTCCACGTGCCTCCTTCTATAATGTTTGATACAGCACAATGAGGATTACCATAGTCTGAGAAACCTTCCCATCCCACTCTTTCAATCAAGTTTTTATTGCTAAACCACAGGTCTTTCCAAAGATTTGTTTTAAAACCATTTGCCATTTTTCTTTCAATAAAAGGTTTAAGTTGTTCTTTGAATTTCAATATGTTTTCCTATATTATTGATGCATTACTGTCTGTGAAGTCTGACCAAAAATTATTTTTGATATACTTTTCTCTCATCCACTTGGGCCATAACTTATCAGAAGATAATATATTCTAGGCCATCTTGATACCATAAACCTTTTTAAGTTAAAAGAGGTCTTTTAATCCCACTCCCCCTTCTTTCTTTGCTTTGTACAATTCTTTGTAAATTATTTTGTGTAATTTCCCCTCCATATAAAATTTGCACAAACTGAGTTAATTTTGCCCAAAGAACAATTTGGAATCTGAAAATTTTGAAGCCAAAATCTGACTTTAGATGTGATGACTGTGTGAACCAACTCTACGCTTCTAGCAAATGATAATAACTTAAACCTCCATCCTTGTAATATCTCTCTTACATTAACTATGAGTTTAGCACATTCTCTATTTGTAATAGTATTTGTGGACATTGGAATCCGCAGATATTTGACTGTAGCTCGCCTTCTGAGACTCCTATTCTACTAAGTAAGCTTTTTCTGTCTTTACAATACTTGTTAAAGTAAAATTTTGTTTTTCTTTCATTAATTTTCAGACCTTCATACAACTCTAGACAATAAAAAATTTATTTGAAAGTATCAATTGCATGTGTGGAAGCTTTTATGACTATGATAAGATCATCAGCATATACCATATGAGTTACTTTTAGTGTTATTTTATGCACTGGGACTAAGTTATTTTGGTGACATGCTAACTCCATTTGGAGGGAAATCCACTCCATTGCAACTGCAAACAGATAAAGGGATAGAGGATCACCCTGTCTTATTCCCCTGTTGCTTGATATGTATCCTTTAGGGACATCATTGATAAGAATTGAAAAAGTTGGGGTGGAAATACAATAATCTATCAGCTTTAAGAGTTTTTCCGGAACCCCCATAGATTTAAGCATACGCATAACAAATTTTCTATTCACTTTATCATATACCTTATGTAAATCTAGTTTAAGAAACATTTTATCTGCACTTGGTTTATTAAAATCTCTGATAAGCTCATGTGCTAGGAGTGAATTTTCTAATATGTATCTTCCTTTTATAAAGGCATTTTAATTTTGGGAGATTAAGTCTGGTAGCACTTTATTCAATCTCGAGCAAATGAGTTTGCTAAGAATCTTATAAGAAACATCGCAACAAGATATAGGTCTATAATCCTCCATCCTCTCTAGATTTTTGACTTTAGGGATTAGAGGTATAAAAAGTGTGATTTATTTCTCATAAAAACTCACCATTGTCTAAAGCTTCCTCATATGCTTGTAACATGGGACTTTTCAGGTGTATCCAGTGTTGAATATGCGCTTATATGATTTTTGTTTGATTATAATAAACATATATATATATATTCATTAAATGTATTTGTTAATGTACTATTTTATTTTTCATAGATTAAATAAATATTTGTTGAATAAAATAAATTACACAGGATTTGAATTCAAACAGAAATTTTTTCAAACAAATATTTATTACAATTTTAAATAGTACAAATTCAAGCTCTCACTATACATATACAATTTTGATTCTAATTACATCACAATTCAATTTACATAAATTCCTCACTACATATCACTCACACTCGTAGTTTATCTTCAACTTCATTCCAGTTAGAATCCAGCATCTGAGCAATCTGCAAAAATATTCACTAACACAGTAAAATTGAAAAAGAAATATTTTTGCAATATAAAATAAAATATGGATTTTGAAAATATTATTTGCCTCAGTTATTTGGGTTGTTCGTCATCATTTACATTTGAATTCATCATACACGAACAATGTGACATGCACAGTGTATCACTGTACATGCCACAAGGCCGTGCACATCGATATACGCTTGATAATGTTACAGGGACAGGTGAGCACAAGGTCAAACCTAAAATAAAAGGACGGGTTCAACTCAGGTGCAATATAAATAAAATCTCGACATGAGCACAAGGTCAAACCCAAGCACTTAAACTGGATTCAACTCAATGTACAAATCATAATAAAACAGCGCAACCCGTAGTCAATATAAATGTGCAATAATAATATGGTTGCAGTGAAGACAGCGACTCGAGGCTATAAAGCAATCAAACCAGACAAGAAGCTCCAGACAAGTTCGATCAACAAAATAGATGTTATCAAGCAACTCGAGCAACTTCAGCTACTATATGAAGTCATAGCAAACAAAATATGCAGTACATGCTCGAGTGCATCAGATCAGAAGTGAAGCCAGAAGCACAAGTCAGTGCACAGACTTTAACTCATGCACTAGTTAACGGCAACAACCTAATGCATATATACAAGCAGCTGATATATGCAAACAAATGTTTGCAACAGAAAGTGGTGTAAATACAACTCGAAGCAATGCACCAAGTTCATATGTACAGCAAGCTACAATCTCAATGAATTAGATGAACAAGACTCAAGTATGTATACAGAGAGTATACAACATGACAATGCATGCACAAATATGCAAACAAACCAATGAATGACCAAGTGCATCAGGAATATGCAATCGTCACAAGATCATAATACCACAGAAAGCATATGCAAGGGTCAAACAAATGGATGCAACAGTGGATGGTGAAATCCAAGAACTCAACAATGTCTGGACAACATAAATGCTCAGTGCAAGCTACACAAACCTCAAAGACCAGTGATGCAAACATGAACCACAATAATATGCAAACTCAAGCTTATAGAGAACAGATCAAATGAAGCATGTACACATAGTATGAAGAACACTAAGGTTCAAGTGCAAAAGAAAGAAAGTGCCAAAGAAGTCAATGCCGTGTAAATCAATGCTACAGGAATGAACGAAATTCAACAGTGCAGAGATGACCAAGTCAAAAATCAAGTACGTATCTTTGAAAAAGTCAAAAATCAAAAGAGGAAAGTTTTTGCCGTACCATTCAAGGAAAATCAAACGTTTCAAAATCAAGACCGTGTGCATCAAGTAAGTCACAGATATCAGGAAAGCAAGATTTAGGAAAGTGATGAAGTCAAGTAAATGAATACGAACAAATTCAAGGGTCTCGGAATTCATATAAATACCACACCCAAAATCATCATAGGCGGTGTGCAAAAAGAACAATCGAATTCAAGCAATCAATCCAGAAAGCGGAAGAAACAAATAACATACCAGAAGAAAAGTCGAATTCGATCATCTCGAAGCAACCAAGCCCTAATTTCACAAAACAATCAAGAGGAGCAGCTGCGAACGAGCGCAAGTGAAGCAAGCAGCTGATCATCAGAGAAGCAGCGAGCAACACACTCGGTCGAGCAAAGCAACACACTCGGTCGAGCAAGGCAACACACAAACCAGAGAATCGAATTTGAGAAAGCCTTAATTTTCGCAAAGAAACGAAGCCCTAATTCAGATCGAACGAAGATACAACAGAGCCGCCATTATCACAAAGGAACGGGCTAGAGAATAATAACAATTGGGCCGGCCTTGTTTTTATAAAAAGGCTTTAGTTTCTATTTCAATTAGGGTTTTAGTTTTAAAATTGTTCTTAAGTTTTTTTTAAATTTAAATTCTCTTTTAAGGTTGTACCTTTTGAATCAAATCTTGGTAAATCACCACCTAGGATTTAGGTTGTGTCAGATTGTCTACTTAGGATTAGTTCAGTGAGCAGGGTTTGCGAGTTTGCGAAACTCTATTGGAGGTAGCAGGGGTTGCGAGTCTGTTAGAGTGTTTGTAAGCGGGAGACTGTTTAATTCTAATAGAAATCTGGAAATGCAGCAGTAGGCAGGGTTTGTCGAAGCTGGGTAAATTTTGTGTGTGATTTACTGTTCAACATATTTACTTTTCTGCAGTTTGTTTTTGTGTTTAATTCGACAAAATTTTCTATAACCCTATTCACCCCCCCCTCTAGGGTTAATCTAGATCCTACAAGTGGTATCAGAGCGAGGTATTTTTCTCTAACTCTAGAGTCATGAGTCCACCAAATAATGCTTTTTCTGAGGGGCAATCTATTGCTAGGCCACCCATGTTTAATGGGAATGATTATGCTTATTGGAAAGTTAGGATGGGCATTTATCTTAGTTCTGTTTATTATGATGTTTGGGACATTATTGAAACTGGCTATAAATCTCCCACTATAACTGTTGGTGATACTGAGATTCCTAAACCTAAGGATAGGTGGGATGCTAACGATAAGAAATTAAAAACTACAAATGCGAAAGCCATGAATGCTTTGATCTGTGCTCTTGATAAGACTGAATTTAATAGAATTTCTCATTGTAAAACTGCACAGGAAATTTGGCATACCTTGGAGGTGACACATGAAGGAACTTCTCAAGTCAAGGAGTCTCGTCTAGCCCTATTCAGTAATGAATACGAGAACTTTGTGATGGACAAAGGCAAGATCATAAAGGACATGTTTGGACGCTTTTCAACTTTGGTGTACAATGCTAGAGCGCTTGGGAAGGTATTCACTGAGGTAGGGCTTGTGAGGAAGGTGCTACGAGTCTTACCGATGAGCTTTGACGCAAAAGTCACGGCAATACAAGAATCGAAAGATCTGAGTAAACTAAGCATGGAGGAGTTGATCGGCAACTTGATGACATATGAGCTTGAGCTAAAAGCAAAGGAGGAACGCAACAACTCCGAATCAAAGAAGAAGACGATTGCCTTAAAGAGCAAAGAAGAGAGCGATGAAGAAGAAGAAGAAGATCCAATTGAAGAGCTTGCAAAGGCTGTCAATAATCTTAGAAAATTGTCAAGATTCAGGCCATGCAAGAAGAAAACAAGTGGTAATAGGTCAAACGATTCTGACAATTCCGATAATGAATTAACGTGCTTTAACTGCAAGAAGCCTGGCCATTTCAAACAAAAATGCCCACTTCTAAAAAACAACAAAGGAAAGAAAAAGAAGGTCTTTGCAGCGACTTGGGATGATGAAGAAGAAGAGGAAGTTTCGAATAATAGCTCAGAGGAGGCTAACTTGTGTCTTATGGAAAAATCAGATTCAGAAGCAAGCTCAGAGGAATCTAGTGAGGTAGGTGACTATTCTTATAAAGAACTTGCTTTGATGTGTTTTGATCTTACTAAAACAATTGATACTCTTGAATCTAAAATTGAAAAACTGAAATCTGATAGGAGAGAACTTGTTCATGAAAATTTTAGGTTAGAAACTGAACTTGAAAATATTCAAAACCTAGACTGTAAAAAAGGTAAAATTTTAGATTCAGAATTATCAAGACATAAGAATAGCTTTGAGAATCTTGAAAAAGAAAACTTGAGTCTTAAGGAAACCATTGACACTAGGAAAAAGGATTTTATAAATAGATGCACCTCACTTGTAACTGAAAACACAACACTAAAAACCAAAGTCCAAAATCTTGAGAAGTCTCTGAATAACTTTTCAAGAGAAGAAAAATCATTCAACATGTTATTGGGAAATCAAATTGTTGCTAACAACAGAAAAGGACTAGGCTTTGGGAAAACACAAGTTGATGATAACGCAAAAGGTAAGAGTCTCTTTGCTCGATGTGAAATAATTGGACATCGTGTTGAAAATTGTAGTCATAGGAACAAGAACACAAAATTTATACAAGTTTGGGCTCCTAAGAATTCTACAAACAAATTTCATGTCTATTGGAACAAGAATAAAAGGACTAAACAAGTTTGGGTTCCAAAGGGATTGTTTATTCACAATGCTTCAGCCACTAACAATCATGGACCTATAAAAACAAATAGGTCACAAAAATCTTTCATCGTGTAGGTATGGTGGCAGGCTAAGGAACAACAACAGTGTTCTCTGGATTTTGGCTGTTCCAGAAACACAACGGGCAACAAAGCAAAGTTCTTTAGCCTAGTACAAAGGTGACAGAATCACAATGGGCAACCACGAAAAATTATCGTAAAGGTAAAACAGGTGAAGGTATAATTATTTGATCGATATATTAAATGTGATAATCTGCACCGTATTCTGAATGAAATCAGCCAATATTGAGATGTTGTAAAGATGATGATTTTGATTCTGACTTGTTCAACATAGTTGGCCAATTATATTCTCTAGATTCTTGGATTTACTTCATATATATTAGTTTGGATTAAAAATAATGTTTTGTTGGATGATAATATTTTGGTTATAATACGGCTAACTCTATATTCACGGTTTTCTGATTATTTACACGGCTTCAATCCAAATTCAAGAGAATGCCATTTAAAATGCTGTTTGAGTTTTTATGCACACTTCATGGTCTGGTCTATCAAATTTAATTAGTGATGTTTTGAAGTGAAAGAGAAATTCAGATGCAGATCATACTGGTAATCTAGTTGACAGAAAACTTACTAGTTGAACGTGATTTATGGTGAGACATTTAGTAACTGCATCGCTTTTCAAAGAAAATATCTGCATATTTTTCATTACAAATAATTTTCAAATAGCAGAAATTTTTTCTCATATAACCCCTTCGAGAAAATCATTTTTTGACTCTATTTTCAGATTAGTCATTTTGAAAAAAAAAATTGATTTTAAATGACAAATTTTGACTAATCCGACTCCCTACTAATTATCAAAAAGATAAATAGTGATTGAAAATGTGATAAGTGTTGATATTTAACATACATTACTCAAGACAGTATATTTGAAAAAATTCTTTAGGAATTCAAACAAGAGTTATAAAAACTTTTTTTTGGGTAAAGATTCCATGACCATTTCTATTTCTATCATATTTCTATCGACCATTGTTTACCAAAAATTCAATATAGTTTGTCGATATGTGGTACTTTAAACAGGAATCATTCGTTTTTCATTTTATAAAACAAAATAAAATCCAACGTATTCACTCTCATTTAAAAGTCCTCACGGTTATGCATGAGTGAATTACTTGGAATTTGTTATGTGCTTCCATGCTCATTTAAAAGTCCTTACGGTTATGCATGTATGGAACGCATATCAAAATTGATTTATTAAATAAACAAGTTGATTCTAATCCCATTTAAAAGTCCTCACCGTTATGCGTGATTAGAAGATACTTGAATTCATTTTTAAAATTAAATTGGAATACTACTAATCTCATTTAAAAGTCCTAACGGTTATGCATGATTAGTAGATATTCAAATTCCTGATATAAGTGTACCACAAACAGATACAACTGTATGGTTTTATATGATGACATCATTTCCATTACTTCTAAAAGTGGAATATGCGCCTAACGAGGGTAGTTATGATTTTTGTTTGATTTTCTTATTGAAATTTAATATGTATATTCAATTGAGTTTTAATGTTGGATTAATATCGATCACTTTAGCTCTATTTTCTCTAACACTATTATTCTTTTGCTGATAACAAAAGGGTGAGAGAAAAGTTAAAATTTTGTCAAATAAAATCAAAAAAAGGTCAAATAATTTTCCATTTGCATCTAGGCTCATTTGTATATTTCTATTTGTATGCATATATGTAGGGGGAGCATCGTGTAAAGAGGAAGCATTTAAATAGGGGGAGCAATTAGAGTATATCATTGACCAAATACATTTAACACAGTCAAAATCTTAAATATATGTTTGTTATCATCAAAAGGGGGAGATTGTTGAATATGCGCTTATACGATTTTTGTTTGATGATAATAAACATATATATATATATATATATATATATATATTCATTTAAATGTATTTGTTAATGTACTATTTTATTTTTCATAGATTAAATAAATATTTGTTGAATAAAATAAATTACACAGAATTTGAATTCAAACAGAAATTTTATTCAAACAAATATTTATTACAATTTTGAATAGTACAAGTTCAAGCTCTCACTATACATATACAATTTTGATTCTAATTACATCACAATTCAATTTACATAAATTCCTCACTACATATCACTCACACTCATAGTTTATTTTCAACTTCATTCCAGTTAGAATCCAGCATTTGAGCAATCTGCAAAAATATTCACTAACACAGTAAAATTGAAAAAGAAATATTTTTGCAATATAAAATAAAAGATGGATTTTGAAAATATTATTTGCCTCGGTTATTTGGGTTGTTCGTCATCATTTACATTAGAATTCATCATACACGAACAATGTGACATGCACAGTGTATCACTGTACATGCCACAAGGCCGTGCACATCGATATACACTTGATAATGTTACAGGGACAGGTGAGCACAAGGTCAAACCCAAAATAAAAGGACGGGTTCAACTCAGGTGCAATATAAATAAAATATCGACATGAGCACAAGGTCAAACCCGAGCGCTTAAACTGGATTCAACTCAATGTACAAATCATAATAAAACAGCGCAACCCGTAGTCAATATAAATGTGCAATAATAATATGGTTGCAGTGAAGACAGCGACTCGAGGCTATAAAGCAATCAAACCAGACAAGAAGCTCCAGACAAGTTCGATCAACAAAATAGATGTTATCAAGCAACTCGAGCAACTTCAGCTACTATATGAAGTCATAGCAAACAAAATATGCAGTACATGCTCGAGTGCATCAGATCAGAAGTGAAGCCAGAAGCACAAGTCAGTGCACAGACTTCAACTCATGCACTAGTTAACGGCAACAACCTAATGCATATATACAAGCAGCTGATATATGCAAACAAATGTTTGCAACAGAAAGTGGTGTAAATACAACTCGAAGCAATGCACCAAGTTCATATGTACAGCAAGCTACAATCTCAATGAATTAGATGAACAAGACTCAAGTATGTATACAGAGAGTATACAACATGACAATGCATGCACAAATATGCAAACAAACCAATGAATGACCAAGTGCATCAGGAATATGCAATCGTCACAAGATCATAATACCACAGAAAGCATATGCAAGGGTCAAACAAATGGATGCAACAGTGGATGGTGAAATCCAAGAACTCAACAATGTCTGGACAACATAAATGCTCAGTGCAAGCTACACAAACCTCAAAGACCAGTGATGCAAACATGAACCACAATAATATGCAAACTCAAGCTTATAGAGAACAGATCAAATAAAGCATGTACACATAGTATGAAGAACACTAAGGTTCAAGTGCAAAAGAAAGAAAGTGCCAAAGAAGTCAATGCCGTGTAAATCAATGCTACAGGGATGAACGAAATTCAACAGTGCAGAGATGACCAAGTCAAAAATCAAGTACGTATCTTTGAAAAAGTCAAAAATCAAAAGAGGAAAGTTTTTGCCGTACCATTCAAGGAAAATCAAACGTTTCAAAATCAAGACCGTGTGCATCAAGTAAGTCACAGATATCAGGAAAGCAAGATTTAGGAAAGTGATGAAGTCAAGTAAATGAATACGAACAAATTCAAGGGTCTCGGAATTCATATAAATACCACACCCAAAATCATCATAGGCGGTGTGCAAAAAGAACAATCGAATTCAAGCAATCAATCCAGAAAGCGAAAGAAACAAATAACATACCAGAAGTAAATTCGAATTCGATCGTCTCGAAGCAACCAAGCCCTAATTTCACAAAACAATCAAGAGGAGCAGCTGCGAACGAGCGCAAGTGAAGCAAGCAGCTGATCATCAGAGAAGCAGCGAGCAACACACTCGGTCGAGCAAAGCAACACACTCGGTCGAGCAAGGCAACACACAAACAAGAGAATCGAATTTGAGAAAGCCCTAATTTTCTCAAAGAAACGAAGCCCTAATTCAGATCGAACGAAGATACAACAGAGCCACCATTATCACAAAGGAACGGGCTAGAGAATAATAACAATTGGGCCGGCCTTGTTTTTATAAAAAGGCTTTAGTTTCTATTTCAACTAGGGTTTTAGTTTTAAAATTGTTTTTAAGTTTTTTTTAAATTTAAATTCTCTTTTAAGGTTGTACCTTTTGAATCAAATCTTGGTAAATCACCACCTAGGATTTAGGTTGTGTCAGATTGTCTAGTTAGGATTAGTTCAGTGAGCAGGGTTTGCGAGTTTGCAAAACTCTATAGGCGGTAGCAGGGGTTGCGAGTCTGTTAGAGTGTTTGTAAGCGGGAGACTGTTTAATTCTAATAGAAATCTGGAAATGCAGCAGTAGGCAGGGGTTGTGGAAGCTGGGTAAATTTTGTGTGTGATTTACTGTTCAACATATTTACTTTTCTGCAGTTTGTTTTTGTGTTTAATTCGAGAAAATTTTCTATAACCCTATTCACACACCCCCCCCCCCTCTAGGGTTAATCTAGATCCTACAAGTGGCATCAGAGCGAGGTATTTTTCTCTAACTCTAGAGTCATGAATCCACCAAATAATGCTTTTTCTGAGGGGCAATCTATTGCTAGGCCACCCATGTTTAATGGGAATGATTATGCTTATTAGAAAGTTAGGATGGGCATTTATCTTAGTTCTGTTTATTATGATGTTTGGGACATTATTGAAACTGGCTATAAATCTCCCACTATAACTGTTGGTGATACTGAGATTCCTAAACCTAAGGATAGGTGGGATGCTAACGATAAGAAATTAAAAACTACGAATGTGAAAGCCATGAATGCTTTGATCTGTGCTCTTGATAAGACTGAATTTAATAGAATTTCTCATTGTAAAACTGCACAGGAAATTTGGCATACCTTGGAGATGACACATGAAGGAACTTCTCAAGTCAAGGAGTCTCGTCTAGCCCTATTCAGCAATGAATACGAGAACTTTGTGATGGACAAAGGTAAGATCATAAAGGACATGTTTGGACGCTTTTCAACTTTTGTGTACAATGCTAGAGCGCTTGGGAAGGTATTCACTGAGGTAGGGCTTGTGAGGAAGGTGCTACGAGTCTTACCGATGAGCTTTGAGGCAAAAGTCACGGCAATACAAGAATCGAAAGATCTGAGTAAACTAAGCATGGAGAAGTTGATCGACAACTTGATGACATATGAGCTTGAGCTAAAAGCAAAGGAGGAACGCAACAACTCCGAATCAAAGAAGAAGACGATTGCCTTAAAAAGCAAAGAAGAGAGCGATGAAGAAGAAGAATATCCAATTGAAGAGCTTGCAAAGGCTGTCAATAATCTTAGAAAATTGTCAAGATTCAGGCCATGCAAGAAGAAAACAAGTGGTAATAGGTCAAACGATTCTGACAATTCCGATAATGAATTAACGTGCTTTAACTGCAAGAAGCCTGGCCATTTCAAACAAAAATGCCCACTTCTCAAAAACAACAAAGGAAAGAAAAAGAAGGTCTTTGCAGCGACTTGGGATGATGAAGAAGAAGAGGAAGTTTCGAATAATAGCTCAGAGGAGGCTAACTTGTGTCTTATGGCAAAATCAGATTCAGAAGCAAGCTCAGAGGAATCTAGTGAGGTAGGTGACTATTCTTATAAAGAACTTGCTTTGATGTGTTTTGATCTTACTAAAACAATTGATACTCTTGAATCTAAAATTGAAAAACTGAAATCTGATTGGAGAGAACTTGTTCATGAAAATTTTAGGTTAGAAAATGAACTTGAAAATATTCAAAACCTAGACTGTAAAAAAGGTAAAATTTTAGATTCAGAATTATCAAGACTAAGAATAGCTTTGAGAATCTTGAAAAAGAAAACTTGAGTCTTAAGGAAACCATTGACACTAGGAAAAAGGATTTTATAAATAGATGCACCTCACTTGTAACTGAAAACACAACACTAAAAACCAAAGTCCAAAATCTTGAGAAGTCTCTGAATAACTTTTCAAGAGGAGAAAAATCATTCAACATGTTATTGGGAAATCAAATTGTTGCTAACAACAGAAAAGGACTAGGCTTTGGGAAAACACAAGTTGATGATAATGCAAAAGGTAAGAGTCTCTTTGCTCGATGTGAAATAATTGGACATCGTGTTGAAAATTGTAGTCATAGGAACAAGAACACAAAATTTATACAAGTTTGGGCTCCTAAGAATTCTACAAACAAATTTCATGTCTATTGGAACAAGAATAAAAGGACTAAACAAGTTTGGGTTCCAAAGGGATTGTTTATTCACAATGCTTCAGCCACTAACAATCATGGACCTATAAAAACAAATAGGTCACAAAAATCTTTCATCGTGTAGGTATGGTGGCAGGCTAAGGAACAACAACAGTGTTCTCTGGATTTTGGCTGTTCCAGAAACACAACGGGCAACAAAGCAAAGTTCCTTAGCCTAGTACAAAGGTGACAGAATCACAATGGGCAACCACGAAAAATTATCGTAAAGGTAAAACAGGTGAAGGTATAATTATTTGATCGATATATTAAATGTGATAATCTGCACCGTATTCTGAATGAAATCAGCCAATATTGAGATGTTGTAAAGATGATGATTTTGATTCTGACTTGTTCAACATAGTTGGCCAATTATATTCTCTAGATTCTTGGATTTACTTCATATATATTAGTTTGAATTAAAAATAGTGTTTTGTTGGATGATAATATTTTGGTTATAATACGGCTAACTCTATATTCACGGTTTTCTGATTATTTACACGACTTCAATCCAAATTTAAGAGAATGCCATTTAAAATGCTGTTTGAGTTTTTATGCACACTTCATGGTCTGGTCTATCAAATTTAATTAGTGATGTTTTGAAGTGAAAGAGAAATTCAGATGCAGATCATACTGGTAATCTAGTTGACAGAAAACTTACTAGTTGAACGTGATTTATGGTAAGACATTTAGTAACTGCATCGTTTTTCAAAGAAAATATCTGCATATTTTTCATTACAAATAATTTTCAAATAGCAGAAATTTTTTCTCATATAACCCCTTCGAGAAAATCATTTTTTGACTCTATTTTCAGATTAGTCATTTTGAAAAAAAAAAATTGATTTTAAATGACAAATTTTGACTAATCCGACTCCCTACTAATTATCAAAAAGATAAATAGTGATTGAAAATGTGATAAGTGTTGATATTTAACATACATTACTCAAGACAGTATATTTGAAAAAATTCTTTAGGAATTCAAACAAGAGTTATAAAAACTTTTTTTTGGGTAAAGATTCCATGACCATTTCTATTTCTATCATATTTCTATCGACCATTGTTTATCAAAAATTCAATATAGTTTGTCGATATGTGGTACTTTAAACAGGAATCATTCGTTTTTCATTTTATAAAACAAAATAAAATCCAACGTATTCACTCTCAATTAAAAGTCCTCACGGTTATGCATGAGTGAATTACTTGGAATTTGTTATGTGCTTCCATGCTCATTTAAAAGTCCTTACGGTTATGCATGTACGGAACGCATATCACAATTGATCTATTAAATAAACAAGTTGATTCTAATCCCATTTAAAAGTCCTCACGGTTATGCGTGATTAGAAGATACTTGAATTCATTTTTAAAATTAAATTGGAATACTACTAATCTCATTTAAAAGTCCTAACGATTATGCATGATTAGTAGATATTCAAATTCCTGATATAAGTGTACCACAAACAGATACAACTGTATGGTTTTATATGATGACATCATTTCCATTACTTCTAAAAGTGGAATATGCGCCTAACGAGGGTAGTTATGATTTTTGTTTGATTTTCTTATTGTAATTTAATATGTATATTCAATTGAGTTTTAATGTTGGATTAATATCGATCACTTTAGCTCTATTTTCTCTAACACTATTATTCTTTTGCTGATAACAAAAGGGTGAGCGAAAAGTTAAGATTTTGTCAAATAAAATCAAGAAAAGGTCAAATAATTTTCCATTTGCATCTAGGCTCATTTGTATATTTCTATTTGTATGCATATATGTAGCGGGAGCATCGTGTAAAGAGGAAGCATTTAAATAGGGGGAGCAATTAGAGTATATCATTGACCAAATACATTTAACACAGTCAAAATCTTAAATATATGTTTGTTATCATCAAAAGGGGGAGATTGTTGAATATGCGCTTATATGATTTTTGTTTGATGATAATAAACATATATATATATTCATTTAAATGTATTTGTTAATGTACTATTTTATTTTTCATAGATTAAATAAATATTTGTTGAATAAAATAAATTACACAGAAATTTTATTCAAACAAATATTTATTACAATTTTGAATAGTACAAGTTCAAGCTCTCACTATATATATACAATTTTGATTCTAATTACATCACAATTCAATTTACATAAATTCCTCACTACATATCACTCACACTCGTAGTTTATTTTCAACTTCATTCCAGTTAGAATCCAGCATCTGAGCAATCTGCAAAAATATTCACTAACACGGTAAAATTGAAAAAGAAATATTTTTGCAATATAAAATAAAAGATGGATTTTGAAAATATTATTTGCCTCGGTTATTTGGGTTGTTCGTCATCATTTACATTAGAATTCATCATACACGAACAATGTGACATGCACAGTGTATCACTGTACATGTCACAAGGCCGTGCACACCGATATACACTTGATAATGTTACAGGGACAGGTGAGCACAAGGTCAAACCCAAAATAAAAGGACGGGTTCAACTTAGGTGCAATATAAATAAAATCTCGACATGAGCACAAGGTCAAACCCGAGCGCTTAAACTGGATTCAACTCAATGTACAAATCATAATAAAACAGCGCAACCCGTAGTCAATATAAATGTGCAATAATAATATGGTTGCAGTGAAGACAGCGACTCGAGGCTATAAAGCAATCAAACCAGACAAGAAGCTCCAGACAAGTTCGATCAACAAAATAGATGTTATCAAGCAACTCGAGCAATTTCAGCTACTATATGAAGTCATAGCAAACAAAATATGCAGTACATGCTCGAGTGCATCAGATCAGAAGTGAAGCCAGAAGCACAAGTCACTGCACAGACTTCAACTCATGCACTAGTCAACGGCAACAACCTAATGCATATATACAAGCAGCTGATATATGCAAACAAATGTTTGCAACAGAAAGTGGTGTAAATACAACTCGAAGCAATGCACCAAGTTCATATGTACAGCAAGCTACAATCTCAATGAATTAGATGAACACGACTCAAGTATGTATACAGGGAGTATACAACATGACAATGCATGCACAAATATGCAAACAAACCAATGAATGACCAAGTGCATTAGGAATATGCAATCGTCTCAAGATCATAATACCACAGAAAGCATATGCAAGGGTCAAACAAATGGATGCAACAGCGGTATGGTGAAATCCAAGAACTCAACAATGTCTGGACAACATAAATGCTCAGTGCAAGCTACACAAACCTCAAAGACCAGTGATGCAAACTCGAACCACAATAATATGCAAACTCAAGCTTACAGAGAACAGATCAAATGAAGCATGTACGCATAGTATGAAGAACACTAAGGTTCAAGTGCAAAAGAAAGAAAGTGCCAAAGAAGTCAATGTCGTGTAAATCAATGCTACAGGGATGAACGAAATTCAATAGTGCAGAGATGACCAAGTCAAAAATCAAATACGTATCTTTGAAAAAGTCAAAAATCAAAAGAGGAAAGTTTTTGCCGTATCATTCAAGGAAAATCGAACGTTTCAAAATCAAGACCGTGTGCATCAAGTAAGTCACAGATATCAGGAAAGCAAGAATTGGGAAAGCGATGAAGTCAAGTAAATGAATACGAACAAATTCAAGGGTCTCGGAATTCATATAAATACCACACCCAAAATCATCATAGGCGGTGTGCAAAAAGAACAATCGAATTCAAGCAATCAATCCAGAAAGTGAAAGAAACAAATAACATACCAGAAGAAAATTCGAATTCGATCATCTCGAAGAAATCAAGCCCTAATTTCACAAAACAATCAAGAGGAGCAGCTGCGAACGAGCGCAAGTGAAGCAAGCAGCCGATCATTAGAGAAGCAGCGGGCAACACACTCGGTCGAGCAAAGCAACACACTCGGTCGAGCAAGGCAACACACAAACCAGATAATCGAATTTGAGATAGCCCTAATTTTCGCAAAGGAACGAAGCCCTAATTCAGATCGAACGAAGAAACAACAGAGCCGCCATTATCACAAAGGAACGGGCTAGAGAATAATAACAATTGGGTCGGCCTTGTTTTTATAAAAAGGCTTTAGTTTCTATTTCAATTAGGGTTTTAGTTTTAAAATTGTTTTTAAGTTTTTTTTTAAATTTAAATCCTCTTTTAAGGTTGTACCTTTTGAATCAAATCTTGGTAAATCACCACCTAGGATTTAGGTTGTGTCAGATTGTCTAGTTAGGATTAGTTCAGTGAGCAGGGTTTGCGAGTTTGCAAAACTCTATAGGCGGTAGCATGGGTTGCGAGTCTGTTAGAGTGTTTGTAAGCGGGAGACTGTTTAATTCTAATAGAAATCTGGAAATGCAGCAGTAGGCAGGGGTTGCCGAAGCTGGGTAAATTTTGTGTGTGATTTACTGTTCAACATATTTACTTTTCTGCAGTTTGTTTTTGTATTTAATTCGAGAAAATTTTCTATAACCCTATTCACCCCCCCCCCTCTAGTGTTAATCTAGATCCTACATCCAGTGCACTTTAAAGACAGCTGCCCCCATTCCTTCTGGACCAGGACTGGAGTCAACATGAATGGATTGAATAGCTCTCCACGATTCCCTTTCAGTAATCCAAGCTATGAGCAGGAGCAGCCTTCTTGAGAGATCTTCCTTCTACATTGGACAATATGTAATTCTTGTGTTTGATTTCCATTATATAAGTCCATAAAGTAGGATAAAGCATTATCTTCTATCTCATTTAAATTTCTCATAACTTTCCCTTCCCCATTCAAGCAATTCAAAAGATTATTGTAATGAGTTCATTGAGACATTTTAGTGTAAAAGAATTTAGTACATTTATCTCTTTGGGTTAACCAATTTTCTTTTGCTTTTTATTTGATCTCTAAAGCTTGTTTGTGGAGTTCTTCCTTTGATTTTCCCTATACTTGGTAAAATAAGATGTTGAGATTCTCATTCAATGGATCCTTATCAAGTAATTCTTGGATACTCCCTAGTTGATTCTGAATATTAAGAATTATGTCTTTATTTTTGGGTCTCTTCCTTCTCCACTCCTTTAATCTATTCTTCATGGTTTTAAGCATCATAAGGAATTTATACATGTAGTTCCCGGGGGGAAGAAGAATGTTCTCCATGTTTAAGGATTCATTATATCCTTCTAATTGATTACAGTGATTAGTATAGCTAAATGGCTTTCCTTTGTGACTACTGCTTTCTTTATTGAATTGAATAAGTAAGGGATAATGATCATTGGTTGAACTGGGTAGGACTGTTGTTTGCAAGGTAGGGATTTTATTAATTAGATCTGAGTTGCACAAAGCTCTGTCTATTCTAGAAGTTGTTTTCTTTGCCTCACCACTTTTCCATGTGAAATGCAGGCCAGTATGGAATGTTTCAAGTACTTCACTTGCAAGCACACAGTCATTGAACTCTGCAACTTGGGATACCTTTAGGGTAACTCCTCCTCTCTTTTTTCCTTGTTTTCAGTACTGTGTTAAAATCACCTAGAACTAGCAATGGCATTTTAATTTGTTCAGAATGACCAATTATTTGTTGCCATAATTCAGTTCTTTCCGAAGCCAAGTTTTTAGCATAGACGAAAGTAATGTAGATTTCTAATCCTCCTATGTTTTAAAAAAAAGAGTCATTTGCTGTTCTTTCGTGTCTATTAGAGTGCCACTCCAAACATTATTGTCCCATAAAACAAGAATTCTGCCTTTTAATTGTTGAGTGATGTTGTGTTTAGAGTTCCATTGATTTCCTATTTGTTTTTTTAAATATTTCAAAGCTTTCTTCAGTAAATTTATTTTCCAATAATGCTATTATAGATGGCCTATAAAAGGCTCTTAAGTTGTGGAGGTCTAATTGACGAGGGTCATTGTTTAGACCTCTCACATTCCAACAAAGTATTGTCATTTAAATTTGTTGGATTTGCTCCTTGTGACAGGAGCATGCCCAACAGTTGCTTTCTTTGAAGACCTATTATCTCCTATTTTGTTAAACAGATTTTCTTACAGCTTATTAGCTTCTGTGTATTTACTAAGATCTTCTTCATCGTCTACACTACCTTCATCAGATGACTCCATCTGTATGTTCATCTTTTGGATTTCCTCTAGAGAATCAGACAATTTTTCATTCCCAATACAGCAAAACTACCGTACAGGGGACTCTGGATGAATGAATATGCTTCAAACTGGAGTTCAGCCACTTGATCATGGAAGAATTGCTTGCTCTGATCCAGAGCCCTCGGCATTAAAAGTAGCTTGACTAATAGGAAGTAGCTTGACTAATAGGACTAATTGCAGCTTTTTGTATGTAATTTTTTGTAGCTGCTGTATTTTTTGGGCCGTTGGTAGGGGAAATATTTTGTATAGGGTTTGATATGTGAATTTTGTTCTTCTCCACCCAGACTTGTTCTGGTTTCTCCTTTATGTTATTGCATTGTAAACTAGAATGACCAAAACACTTGCATGCACTACACCTAGGAGGCACGAATTCATGTTCAATTTCATATGGGTATATATGCCCCTGTTTGTTTATAGCCTTAACTGTTTTTAGAAGGACACTATCAGCCTTTATTTCAACTAAGACTCTATCATAGTTAATCCTTTTAACCTTTCTTGTATCGATGTCCAGTGGTCTCCCAATCATACTAGCTAATTTACTGATACATCTTGTATTCCAGAGTGCCAAATTGAGATTGTGCATTTTGATCCACACTTGATAAGATGAAAGCATTTCCTATTTAAAATTGAATTCTGCTTCCCATTTTTTCAACATGATTAGTTTGTTGTCCATGAACCAGGACCACCTTTTGAAACTTTTTCAAAGTCTTCTTCTTATTCAAACTTCATAAGAAAGAAACCGTTATCTCTGGGGAAAACATCCCACATTCCTTTTGGATTCCAAACTCGTTTTATATAGGCATTCAGATGAACAACATACGACCGTTTGCCTGCTATATAGATATAGATAGAGTTTTTCCATATTTTTTGAGCTTCAGTGTAATCATCTTCATTTAGTATCTGATAGATTTCTTCTCCTTCAATTATTCGGTCGACATAGTTAATCAATCCTTTGATTTCGACCTGATTGTCGATTACCTCAATCCTTGATTTAGGGTTTTGAATAGCCTTCTGGGGTTTCTGTAGAATCTATGCAAAAGACAAACTTCTTCCCTTTGGACCTATCTCCTCCCCTTACGTTTCACTTCCCCCCATCCGTCTTCATCGTCATCGGGATCTGGGGCAGAAGATTTTTAAAATTTTATTTCAACTACTTTATGAAATGTTAAACTTTTTAATTTCAAAATATTTTATATTTTGATAGTTAAGTTTAAAGATGATTTTATATTCATTTAAATTTAACTTTTTAAAAGTAAATAGTTTAAAACAAATTGGAAATGTTTTAAATGTGTAATAATTTTAAGTAATTAATGAAATTGTTTTGTTTTGAAAATTAATTAAGTTTTAGGATTAAAGTTTACTTTAATTAATAAAGTAAGTAAGGTTAAATTAATTAATAATTTTAGATTAATTAATTTGTATGGTTTAATTAATTAATTATGGATTAATAAATGGATAATTAAGAATTAAATTAAATTATAATTAATAGATAATTAATTAAATAATTAAAGAGTAATTAATTAATTAATTAATTAATTAAGTGATTAGTAATTAATTAAGTGATTAGTAACTAATTAATTAAGTGATTAGTAATTAATTAATTAAGTGATTAGTAATTAATTAATTAAGTAATTATTAATTAATTAAATTAGTAATTAAGAATTAATTAATTGATTGATTAAGGTTAATTAATAAAGTAATTAAATATTAATTAATTTATAATTAATAGTTAATTAATTAGTGGTTAAGGCTTAATTAATTAAATGATTAAGGTTAATTAATTTATAATTAATTAAGTAATTAAGATAAATTAATTTAAAATTTGTAATTAATTAAGTAATTAATTAAGATAAATTGATTGTAAATTAAGGGTTATTTAGTAATCAATTAAGGAATGATTAATTTTTTATCAAGTTTAATAATGGATAATTAGAGTAATTATTTAATTAATAATTAAAGGATTATTAATTAATTAAAGATTAATTAATTGATAATGAGTATAATTAAGAAGTGATTAATCAATTAAATGATTGTGATTAATTTATTAATGATTGGTAAAGCAAGGTAAAGTGATTAATTCTTATGTAATTAATTTAATTTGAATTAATTAAATTAATTATAATATGAATTAGATATATGCTTGCTTATGGATGATTGCTTAAATTGAATATCTGGATTTGGTTGATATCTGTTGGATGATAGTCTGAGATATTCTGTGATGAGATATTGTATATATCTGTGATAGATATTAGTCTTTATCTGTGGATAATACTGTGTGGATGTTATGTTTAAATTGAATTGAATTGTTTAAATATTTAAACAACTTGACCTTTAAGATGGCGTTTGGATTTCGATGAGACCGGGATCAGGAATCAAATTTGATTTTTCGAAAACCACATCGATCCAAGTTAAACGTTAGGTCGTGACATCTCAAAGTGAAGATCGAGATGGATTTTTTAGAGTGCAAGGGTTATTGTCGTTAAGTCTAAGGGTGATTCCAAAATGAGTGTAACGAGATAATGCCTTCGGCTTCGTTCGAACCCGGAACGAACTTGTATGGATTGAATGCTTTCAGAACATCGTCAGTGGACGATGAGCATTCTAAGAGATGTGTTCTCTAAAGGTAATCGTAGCCTCAAACCTCATCAAGCGGGAATGGCTAAAACAGGGGAGGTGCAGCAAGGCTAAGTGGGTCATGCCCAAGTAGGACGAGATTTTCCCCTATCTAGAAGTCCCTTATTATTTCGACTATGCGGACGGTTGTTGGGCACAACTGCGGGGTTGTCTTGTTCAGGACTGTTCAGTAAGGGATGGTTCCGGCCTTGTGTTGCAGGGCATCGGGAGTGGTCCTCGGTACGGTGATCTAGGCCCCATACTGTGACGGACGGTACCCCAGTAGCCCTGCCATTGTATGTAATCCAAACTCCAATAAGTGCCTGTACGGTTTTGATTATGTCCAACTATGTTGGAACGTGAGATGTAAGCATTCCAGCTATTTCTGTATTTTATTTTGAAAACCCTAGACCCTATTATAATATCATTGGATTTCCTATCAAATGCTTTGGTTAGCGTAAGGTAAAAACTTACCCATGTTTATGTGTGGGGAGTCTTACGTGATACCTTTTGTTTTCAAAATGATTTTAAAGTTAAACAACTTTAACTTGTTTACTCACACCAGACTCATGTCTGGCCTGGAGTTTATTTTGTTTTCATAAACTCTTGGGTATTCAAATTTTATGAGTAGCCAAGTGATTAGGTTAGGATTGGCGAATGTTTTGGAAGCTGGAGCTGGAGTCCAGACGTACTTATCTATCTCTATCCGCTGTAGTGACTTTTGATGTTATATTTTGGGTTGTATGGATTGGCAGACTCTTATAAATGTTAGATGTAATGAAGTCGTATTATTTTGTGTACTCTGATATGTAAAACTATGTAATGGATATGTGTAATATTATATTTTGTTTCGTTTCCGCTGTGAGATTCTGATGATTGTTGTTCTTTTCTTTCTATCTTTTCTATTTCTATCTCTTTCTTTTCTTATTGATGATACAGTTCTGGGTATTGGAAGACGGGTCGTCACAAGAATCGGGATTCGTAAGGTTTGTAGGGTTTGGAGTCGCCATTATACGATACATACGTACGTACGTGTATATATATATATATATATATATATATGTTAACAAATTTCTTCGTTAACCCCAAAAAGTTCAAGAAAAGAGAACCTTCGTTAATGGAAGTTTTTGGAAAGCCTTGGTTAACCTCAACGAGTGCAAGCAAAAGCGACACTTGGTCAAGTTAAGGCTTAAGAGGAGTGAGTAAGCGGGCTTAGGTCCATGATGAAGCCATATGCACAATCATGTTGAGGTTATATGTTCTTGAATTCAATATATATATATATATATATATTGTATGCAAAAATGGAAATAAAAAATATGAGTACTTTTGGAATTCAATGCAAGCTATAATTAAAAGAAATCATAAGTGCTTAGCAATTCGAAAGTAAGCCATAATTCAAGACATCTTAATCGTATTACATATAATAGTTGAATGTAAAAGGTCCTATGTGCAATAGTTCATTTGACACTAAAATTCCCAAATTGATTTAGTCTTAAAAAATTAAAAATGTAAGAGATGAGGAAAGAATGATCCATCCTTTTCTTCATGCCACTTGGTCCGTATTTATAGGGGTTGAGGGATGCGGCACGGTTGTCACGTGTCCATGCGACATGCTTGACATCCGGCATTATCTATGTTAATGGCGCATGACGCCATGCTTTAGCATCCACTTTCTCAATGGTGAATTTGGGCTCTTAGCATCCATCCCGCCTTGATAATCTTCATTGATGACGTTTGATATCAAAATTGTATTGAAGATAACCTGCCTCCTTTGAAGACTGATAAGTGCAGCACTATTATAGCATGGCATCAATAAGCGGCGAAATTGATAAGTGGAGATATTGGCAATGGTCGGCTTTGATAACAAGCGACATTGATAGCAGGTGGCATCGGTAGCAGACGCTATTAACAACAAGCAGCATTGATAATAGACGACATTGATAATAAAACGCATTGATAACAAACGGCGCTGATAATGCGCGGCACTGATGATAAGCGACATTAATAAGAGACAACATTGGTGATGAGCAGTACTGATAGGAGACGACATTACTTTAAATGGTGATATTAGAATAAGGCGACACTAGAGAGATGCGGTATTAATTTGGAGCGATTTTCATTCTTCTAGCTATATGGAAGAAGTGCTCCATTGATAGAATACGACATTAACATGATGTGGCATCAATGCTATATCATGCTATTATTAACATTGATGGTTTCTGGCATAAAGCTTTCCGATGTCATCATTCACTTACTAACATACGTCATTGTTTCCAATTTATTTGGCACAATATCATTCATTCAACCTTATAGGCGGTATGCAGCATTGATGGCATCCGGTATTGCTAGCTTCATTGATGACCCACGACATTACCTATTATTCTTTATTGATGAGGGGTGGCATCGTAGGACTTCGTCGTTGGCAGTTACCATTCTTTCGGCATTGATTATTGATGTGGTATCACAGCTATGTCGCATGCCGGATGTCTTCGGAAACAATAGTTGTAGTAACATTTACCCCTGGTATAATGAAAGTGTTGACCTTTCAGGTCAACAAACTCATCAATAACGCTTGCAACCTTTTGGTATCTCAAGTGAGTTTAACCATTCATTTGAATTTAATCGGCGGTAACTGTATGTCTCCCATTTTCGCTGTAAGTAAATGAGTTTCCTCTTCATTCCTCTCCTACCTGTACTTAAAAATTCGAGCGAACGAAATTAAAATTCAAAAAATTGTTTACAAGTCCTAGCTTTGCGGGAGCAAATTTAAAATCAAGGTATGTCATCCTTCTATTGATCAGATTAATAGCAAAAATCAGGTTATTAGGATTCAAAATCGTTGTTAGGGTTTAATTAAGGTTGTTGATTTCGAATTGTTATTTAGGTTTGATTATATAACTTTGATGTTCATACTAATGATTAGATTCACAATCGTTTACACTTGTAGTTTACTTTATGTTAAATTTCTATGTTACTTGAAGTTTGTTAATTTATAATTAAGTGACATTGATAATGAAAACCTGGATGTTCTTAGTTTAATCATGAAGGGGATAGTTTATTAGACCCGATTTCAATACCGCTTTGTTCTGTATCAACATTGAACTTTTATGACGTCACTATAATATTCGACATTGACTTATTTTCTTATGTTTTATGCCGAAATTGATGTTTCACGATATTGATATGATGCTCGACGCAAAACCTTTCATATCTTTAATGACTAAAGAGATGTGCTCCAACATATTTTAGGGACATAGGAGCCATTGTTATAGGACGTCTTATATTGCTTAGATGTGACATTAATAAGTTTGGTATAAACTATGAATGTTGTCGCTTATATTCGATGTTGACTTAAGGGGTTATGGTTTGATACCAATAGCTTGACTATTTGTTATTATCTTTCGGTAGCCACTTTTAATATTATATATTAAGCTTTATTCGACACCATAATATTAAGTATAACATTCTCATATGTTTACTGAATAAATGAATATATACATAAATATTTTGATTATATATACCTCTCAAAGGCTAGATCCATCCATATTATACTGGTCATTGTAGAAATGCTTCAATTGTAGAAGTGCGAGTATATGTTCCATACAACTGAAAACGAACTATTTTCTCCAAATTACACAATACCTTCATTACATCTTTTTCTAGTTTCTTCAAATGAATTTCATTAAGAACTGAGCATATATCTTTGCAAAATAAATTAAGCTCGGCTATAGATATCCAAACTTTTAAGGTAATGGTTCCATAAAATTTATTGGGTATAGAGTCTCGAGAAATATATGATAGTTGTGACTCTTCTGTTGGAACTTCGTATTCACAATACTTCGTAATTACGATATTTTGACTATGACAACTATATAAGTTACTATGTATACTAACATATTTATTGCAGGAATCAATCAAAGGACAGATTCAAAAGAGCTCCAACACTTAAAGTATGTATTGAGTCTGTGTCTAGTAATAATAGTATGTTAAAATCTCTCCTATATGATATTGCATGATCATCTTTTCAAAAATAAGAAATTCAATTTTCATGTTACATTCAGACGTCTGAATAGCTCATTTCAGACGTCTGAATCTGTAATATAGAATATTGTATATTACAATATTCAGACGTCTGAAATGAGATATTCAGACGTCTGAAAATGACCAAAAATGGCCTATTTGCTTTCTGTTTCAAATATCGTTTAAATTCAGAAGTCTGAAATTTAAATTTCAGACGTCTGAATATTTACAACGGCTATTTTTTTGAAAAGGCATTTCCATTCATGAAGAGTTGCGACCTTTAATTCAACAGCTTTTGATGATAACTCTTCATGAACAATTACAACCATTTATTACCTATATAAACACATTAGAATCAAGTTTTAAAATACACCAATTTCTATTTATTATTATTCTATTATTGAAATTCTTGATTCTAACTCATTTGTGCTAAAAATATCATTCAAATTCAAATTCTACTTTCTTAATCTTCACGCATTCATACATATATCATAAAGGAGAAAGATTATAGAAAGGTTGTACTATCAAGAGACAAATCCGTGTTATCAAGAACACACTGCGTCAAATACTCTCTGTATAAGTTGAAGTCATGTTCTGTTGTTAAGGCAAGTGAAGTCCTCTTCGGCTGTTGAGGCGAAATCCTGTTCTGTTGCTCAGGTACCTTGTTCGGCTGTTCAAGGGTTGTTGTAAACCTGTTCCTCCGGGTTAAGTGAGGATTGTTGTTAGTGAAATTCCAGAAGGAGTCTGGGACTGGACGTAGAACGGGAAGTTCGAACCAGTATAAAAATTCCTGGTGTGCTTGTTTCATTTTTACTTATTCACATTGCTTTAGTATTTTAGTTTATTTCCGCACTAGTATAGTATAATTCCATATAGCACGATCCGCACCACATCAACTTTCATTTGGTATCAGAGCCTTGTTTCTAATAACCGTTACACAGTTATTTGATATTCTGCTAAAATGGAAAACAACACCAACACTAGTTTCATTGAAGGACAATCCACTGCTCGACCTCCACTATTCAATGGTATGAATTACAATTATTGGGCAACTCGAATGCGTATTTATATGCAAGCTAATGGTTTTGACTCATGGAATATTACTCAAACTGAATATAATATTCCTACAACAGAATATTCTACATGGTCAAACACACAAAGACTAGATGCTACCGCTAATGCCAAAGCTATGAATATGCTATTTTGTGCTTTAGATAGAAATGAGTTTAACCGTGTTAGTATGTGTAAAATTGCTTATGAAATATGGAGAACACTTAAGATTACTCACGAAGGAACTAACAAAGTTAAACAAAGCAAAATTTCCGTGCTCAAAAATCAATTTCAAAATTTTAAAATGAAGCAAGATGAAACTATAAATGATATGTATTCTAGATTCCAAGATATATATCACTCTTTACTAGGACTTGGAGAAAAGTATTCCGATTTTGATATTGTTTCAAAAATCCTTAACTCTTTAACGGATGAATGGGAAAGAAAAGTTTTAGCTATTGCAGAAGCTAATGACCTTTCTACTATGAAACCAGAAGAGTTGATAGGAAATCTAATGTCATATGAAGTAAATTTGTAGGCTAAAAGAGTACAAGCACAAGACAAAAAGAATATAGCATTCCATGCTGAAAAAGAAGAATCAGATTCTGATGAAGAAAACTTAGCATTCATTGCTAAAAACTTTAAAAAGTTTTTAAAATTCAAAAAAGGAAATCGAAACAACGGCAAAAGGAACTACAACAGCAATCCAAATAAGCCATCTTCATCCATATTAGAATGCTTTAACTGTCACAAGAAAGGACATATGCAAAAGGATTGTCCAGAACAGAAGAAAACATATCACAATAAGAATCGAAAGGACAAATCAAAAAGAAAAGCATTTTCAGTAACATGGGATGACTCAGATTCCTCATCTTCTTCAGAAAGCAGCAGTGATAGTGAGAAAGAACAGGCGAATGTTTGTTTTATGGCTTCAGAAAATGAGGACCCACTTTTAAAAAGAGGAAAATGGATACTCGACAGCGGTTGCTCAAAACACATGACTGGAGACAAAAATATGTTATCAAACATCACTTACTCAAATGGAGGCTCTGTCACTTTTGGAGACAATTCCAAAGGATATATCATTAGAAAAGGCGACGTCAGCAATGTCGGTACATCTGATTTACCTCTTATTTCAAATGTTTTATTAGTGAAAAATTTAAAACACAATCTTTTAAGTATCAGCCAATTATGTGACAAAGGTTTCAAAATCTCTTTTTCTGAAGATAAGTGTAGCATTCGTGATAAAAATCAAAATCTTATTTTTGAAGGATATAGAGATAAAAATATATATGTTTTGAACATGAAAATCAATCATAATTCAGATATGTGTTTAATAGCTAATGAAAATGATCCTTGGCTATGGCACAAAAGATTCTGTCATATAAACTTCAAAACTATAAGTAAACTTTCCAAAAATAATTTAGTCAGAGGATTACCGAAAATAAACTTCAAAATTAATCATATTTGTGATGCATGTCAATTAGGAAAATTAAAAAAATCATCCTTTAAATCAAAAAAAGTTATCTCTACTTTACAACCACTTGAACTACTACATATGGATCTATTTGGACCAATCCAAGTTCAATCCATTAACCATAATAAATATGTGTTTGTAATAGTAGATGATTTCTCTAGATATACTTGGACTATATTTATGAAAAACAAAAATGATACGTTTGAGCAGTTTAAAATTTTTGCTAAACGTATTCAGAATTTAAAAGGCCTAAAAATAAAAAATATAAGAAGTGATCATGGAGGAGAATTTGAAAACGAATCTTTTGATCATTTTTGTAAAAAGAAAGGAATTTTTCATAATTTTTCGTTTCCTAGAACTCCACAACAAAACGGAGTTGTAGAACGTAAAAATAGAACTTTACAAGAATGTGCACGAACTTTGTTAAATGGAAGCACTCTTCCAAAACATTTCTGGGCAGAAGCTGTTGCAACTGCATGTTATGTTTTAAATCGTGTTTCTATTCGACCTCTAACAAAAAATACTCCTTATGAACTTTTTACTGGAAGAAAACCAAAAATTTCTTATTTTAAAGTATTTGGTTCAAAATGCTTTATATTAAATACAAAAGATCAGCTTAGAAAATTCGATGCGAAATCTGACGAAGGAATCTTTCTAGGATATTCGGATCGCAGCAAAGCTTATCGTGTATTTAATAAAAAATCAAATATTGTTGAAAAACATTAAATGTTTCTTTCGATGAAAATTTTCTACAAAAACCAAGTATTCAAAAAGATGATGATTTTCCAGATAACATTACAAATACAGATACTATAAATTTTGAAAATAATGAAAACAATGTTGACAATAATATTGAATTAAGGAATTCACCAAAAATATTAAGGGATCATCCTATACAAAATATTATTGGGGAAATTAATTCAAATATTCGAACTAGAAGTCAACTAAATCAAATGGGCCACGTAGCATTCCTTTCTAATATCGAGCCAAAAAATCCCAAAGAAGCTTCCACAGATGACTACTGGATATTAGCAATGCAAGAAGAGCTAAACCAGTTTGAACGCAATGAAGTTTGGGAATTAGTTCCTAGACCAAGTGATCAGGCTGTTATTGGAACAAAATGGGTTTACAAAAATAAAGCAGATGAACACGGAAATATCACTAGAAATAAAGCAAGATTAGTTGCACAAGGTTACAATCAAGAGGAAGGAATTGACTATGAAGAAACGTTTGCTCCGGTTGCAAGACTAGAAGCAATTCGAATATTAATGGCCTATGCATGTTTTCATAATTTCAAACTTTATCAAATGGATGTTAAAAGTGCCTTTTTAAATGGTTACATAAAAGAAAAAGTGTATGTTGAACAACCTCCTCTATTTATTCACGAAAAATTCCCTGATCACGTTTATAAACTTAAAAAGGCACTTTACGGTTTGAAACAAGCACCACGTGCTTGGTACGACCGTCTAAAGACTTATCTAATTTCTTCGGGTTTCCTAATTGGGAAAGTTGATCAAACACTTTTTATAAAACATTCTAAAAAGGATATTTTAATAGTTCAAATTTATGTTGATGATACCATTTTTGGTTCTACGAATGACAAATTATGCCAGGAATTTTCAGAAATAATGACCAAAGAATTTGAAATGTCTCATATGGGTGAATTAACATATTTTCTTGGATTACAAATAAAACAACTTCAAAATGGCATTTTTATTAATCAAGAAAAATATTGTATTAATCTAATCAAATGTTTCGGAATGGAAAATACTTCTGCCAAACCAACTCCAATGAGTACAACTACACATCTTGAAAAAGATGACAATGGCAAAAGTGTTGACCAGAAACTATACCGAAGTATGATTGGATCATTACTATATTTAACTGCAAGTCGTCCTGATATAATGATGAGTGTTTGTTTGTGTGCTAGATTTCAAGCTAATCCAAAAGAATCACATTTCAAAGCAGTAAAACGGATATTACGTTATCTTACAAACACAAAGGATTTTGGTCTGTTTTATCCAAAAGGATGTCCATTCGAATTAGTCTCATATAGTGATGCTGACTTTGGTGGTTCTCGAACAGATCGAAAAAGTACGAGTGGTACGTGCCATTTCATTGGGAAATCTCTCGTATCCTGGTTTAGTAAGAAACAAAATTGTGTTTCTCTTTCTACATGCGAAGTAGAATACATTTCTGCTGCTGTAGCATGTACTCAAGTAATTTATATGCAACAAACACTCAAAGATTTCAATATTAATTTATCAAACTCTACAATATACTGTGACAACTCGAGTGCTATTAACTTGTCTAAAAATCCTATCAATCATTCACGAACAAAACATATTGACATTCGTCATCACTTTCTTCGTGACAATGTTGAAAAAGGAACAATAAATTTAGATTTTGTATCTTCTGAAAATCAGTTAGCTGATATTTTTACAAAACCTCTTTTAGAAAACATTTTTATTAGGCTAAGACGAGAACTTGGTATTGTTTCTGTTAAAAATTTATAATTCTGTAACAATTTTTTTTATAGTTATACATCTTCTATCTATATTATATTTTCTCCCAACATATGTGTTTATTCTCTAAAAATCTCATAACTAACAAATTAGTAACAAATATTTCTAACCTTCCATTTGTTATGTATATTTCTAACCTTCCATTTTTTTTTAAATTTCTTTATCCATTAGTTAGTATCTAAACAAAACTAACTATATGTAACCATTAATATAAAACTAATTTCTTTAAATAGTTTTTCCTTTTTGTTATTTATATATTCAAATTAATTATTTCTTTCATCTCATTTTAAAACACCAAAATAAAATTCTCCGTCAATGAAATTCAACCTAGTTATTTTACTTCTCTCTATGCCTTCTAATTCTGACAATTCTCCATCAGCTTATTCAACGTCTTCTTTCGAGATTTTAGCAACTCCAACTCCACGTGAACAAGCTCGTCCTGAACGTGAACACTCTGGTTATACGCCAGATAAGAAGAAATCTCGACGATTTCTTTTCTTTGGTTCTCCATCAACCAAAGAAAAAATATCTGAGATTCATCATTATCAAAAAGAGCAATTGGATTTGCAACGTGAGATGTATTATGAACAAAAAATAAATGCTAAACGACTTAGCTTCATTGAAAAAGTGGCATTTAAATTTTGTGGTACATCTCCAGAAAAAGACATAGTCGAACCATCAACTTCTCATCAAATAAAAACATCAGGTTGGAATCCATGGGAACCAAGTCCACAACGTCCTCCGGTTTCTCCAAACTCGTGGGAACGTACGTCATACTGGTCTCCTTTACGACCATTCACAGAAATTACAAAAATCGGACCAGAAGAATGCAAATCTCCAAATGCTTCGGAAAATTAACTTCTAATTTTATTTTCTTGTAATTCTGTTCTATTTGTTGTTTTTATCATTTATTAAATATTTGAAAATCTTCTCATTCTGTTCAATATTAATATATTATTTCTATCATTTATTTTTAATTTCTCATGCAAATGTCTGAATTTTTAAGTTTCAGACATCTGAAACTATTGGTTCAGACGTCTGAATATTGTAGAAAAAATTTTTTTTTTTTCCTACAGTTTCAGACGTCTGAAACAATAGATTCAGACGTCTGAAACAAGTCGAAAATAAACTAAATCTTTTCTGTTTAAAATTTTTAAATTTCAGACGTCTGAAATTATACTTCCAGACGTCTGAATTCAAATGGTGATTCGAAATTCAAGGGCTTTTTAGAAATTTTCCACCCACCAACCACCTTTATTACTTCCATCTTCTTCTTCCTTTCCCCCAAATAACCGAACCAGCACCATTATCACCCTTCAAAACTCCATTTTTTCATCTCCAATCTTCAAATTTTTCACCAAAAAAACTCCAAATGGCTCCAAAAGCAAAGCGACCGAGAGCTTCAACTTCATCTTCTACACCCAATATAGACCAATGGTTGTGGAATGATGAAGCCAAGAAAAGGTTTGCTCAGATGGACAGATCTGGCTTCTTTCCTGGAGCTTTTGTGAAGTATGATGAATTCCAACCCTATAGGATTCAACAAATTGCCAATTCAAGCGGGTTAGAATCTTTATTGTCATTTTCTGCGAATAATGTCAAAATAAATCATCTACTGGTTAAGTTATTCTATGCAAACATGAATTTGGATCATCATCATCCACATAATCGCGAAAATTGTATTTGGACTTGGGTATGTGGAGTAAAAATATATCTCCCATTAGTTCGTCTTGGAGATATCTTGCAATGCCCTTCATCCGGGACTGATTTAGATGACATTGATGCTTCACTCTCCCTAGAAAATAGAGATGAAGTCTCTCATAGATTTCTACCTGATGATATCACTAGGTTAACTTCTGTCAACCTAAGGCCTCAAGCCCGTATTCTTCATCGTGCTTTAATTCGTTCCGTTTTACCACGAACCGGAAGTTATTAAATCATAAACAAACGGAACTTCCAAGCTTTATATGCCATTTATTCCGAACAACCTATTAATTGGGGGCAAGTTATTCTTGAAGAATTTATGGATGTTAATCGCCGTCGCCGATATAAAACATTTCATTATGGAGCATATATTATGAAAATTCTTAGAAACTATGGGGTAACTTTTCCCGAATCCGAATATTCACCCATAAAAGAACTTGGCTCCAAAACATTAGGGTTGATGAATTTGCCCAAACGTCCTCAGAATCTTAATTTTATTTCTTTTCAAGAATGGATCTCAAATAGGGATCAGAATATACCCCAACCTCAACAACCTCACCAACATCATCAACCTCAACAACAAATGGCTCCACAAGCTACCGAGCATGATGATGATGATATCGAAGTGGTTTCTCTTGAGTCAACACCGAAACATGCCTTAGTTACACTCTCTCAGAATCAATCTAAACTCAATACCAAGATTGAAAGATTGGAAAAGCAAACAAATAAGAAACTTAATTCTATTCGAGGCTTCCTAAATAAAATTTGGGAACGTATTGGTTGCTCTTCTTCCACATCTACCGAGGTGTTTAATACCGCACCGTTTCAATGGTCTTCTAGCTCGGGCAATGGCAATAATGATGATGATGATGATGATGATGATGATAATGATGATGATGATGAAGGCACAGATCAACCCAGTTCTTCCTTCTGATTGCATGAATATTTCTGTTGCATCTTATCATATTCTACTTTTTTTTTAACTAGTTGTTTGTTTCTATTATTTTGTATAACTTTTCTGACTACCTGCAACTTGATTTCCTTATAATGGTATGTATCATTCAAACATTTGCTCCTATTGTTTTGTATCCAGTAATGACTATGTTGATTCTCTGGCTTGGTTTTTCAATTTTTGTCGATGTCAAAGGGGGAGAATTATAGTAAGGGGGAGCTTATAGTAAGGGGGAGAATTCCTTTATATATATGATCGTTTACTCATATAGTTGCCATCGTCAAAAAGGGGGAGATTGTTGGAACTTCGTATTCACAATACTTCGTAATTACGATATTTTGACTATGACAACTATTTAAGTTACTATGTATACTAACATATTTATTGCAGGAATCAATCATAGGACAGATTCAAAAGAGCTCCAACACTTAAAGTATGTATTGAGTCTGTGTCTAGTAATAATAGTATGTTAAAATCTCTCCTATATGATATTGCATGATCATCTTTTCAAAAATAAGAAATTCAATTTTCATGTTACATTCAGACGTCTGAATAGCTCATTTCAGACGTCTGAATCTGTAATATAGAATATTGTATATTACAATATTCAGACGTCTGAAATGAGATATTCAGACGTCTGAAAATGACCAAAAATGGCCTATTTGCTTTCTGTTTCAAATATCGTTTAAATTCAGAAGTCTGAAATTTAAATTTCAGACGTCTGAATATTTACAACGGCTATTTTTTGAAAAGGCATTTCCATTCATGAAGAGTTGCGACCTTTAATTCAACAGCTTTTGATGATAACTCTTCATGAACAATTACAACCATTTATTACCTATATAAACACATTAGAATCAAGTTTTAAAATACACCAATTTCTATTTATTATTATTCTATTATTGAAATTCGTGATTCTAACTCATTTGTGCTAAAAATATCATTCAAATTCTACTTTCTTAATCTTCACGCATTCATACATATATCATAAAGGAGAAAGATTATAGGAAGGTTGTACTATCAAGAGACAAATCCGTGTTATCAAGAACACACTGTGTCAAATACTCTCTGTACAAGTTGAAGTCATGTTCTGTCGTTCAAGCAAGTGAAGTCCTCTTCGGCTGTTGAGGCGAAATCATGTTATGTTGCTCAGGTCCCTTGTTCGGCTGTTCAAGGGTTGTTGTAAACCTGTTCCTCCGGATTAAGTGAGGATTGTTGTTAGTGATATTCCAGAAGGAGTCTGGGACTGGACGTAGAACGGGAAGTTCGAACCAGTATAAAAATTCCTGGTGTGCTTGTTTCATTTTTACTTATTCACATTGCTCTAGTATTTTAGTTTATTTCCGCACTAGTATAGTATAATTCCATATAGCACGATTCGCACCACAGCAACTTTCATCTTCCAACCTGACAGTTGAAGATCCTTAATATCCACACATTGTTTCACTTTGTAAGCGATTCATCTTGAACGTTCAAAGTTCCTATCCACTCCAATAGTTTTCGACGGTTATTATTTAGCAACTCATAACAAGCAAGACATTTGAAGTTTGGTCTACCGCTATCAATTCTATGTTCAGTATGACTACAATAGAATGAGATATCTTTCATTGACTTCAAATCATCTTTTGTTTCTTTTCACATTCATTATCATGTTGAAGTGATTCTCAAACATATTTTCTTCACATTGCATGAAGCTGATATTGTGTTGAAGTTTCATATTCCTCTAATACGATAATTCTCAAAATATACTTCATTTGCACCAATTGTGATGTTGTCCTTTACCATGGATTTTTTGTTCTTTTTGTACCTCATGTATCAGGATAATCTAGCATGAGCTCGCGTACTTGCTCACCACTAATAGTGTTAGATGGCTCCAAACTAATAGTTGTATTTCATTTTTTTATCAGATCTAAAACGATCATTTACATGCAGAAAAAGACGATGTCCATTCCACTAAACGCTATTTTCCATCATGATTCTGTCAAATTCATGCAAATAGGACAAGCGAATTTTCTATCGGTACTCCATCCAAAAAGAATACTATACACGGGAAAATTCGCTTATTGTCCACCAAAAAGAAGAAATATTCTGAAAAAATCTTTGATTATTGTACATAACATGACCTTCTACCCATTACCTTTTCAACTCATCAACTAAAGGCAATAATTACACGTATATCCCAGTTTTGGAATTTTTAGGTCTAGGAAAAATTACAGTTAAAACATGTTCGAATTCTCCATACGCATCCATAGAGAAAAATTGCAAGATGTTAAAGTAACTGGTACATTGATTAAGGTTTACCGAATGAAGGAAATGGTGCAAAACCATCCATACACAAGCCAAGTCTTAAATTACATGATTCTTTAGAAAAATCAGGATATATGTTCTCAGAAATTTTCCAAGCTTCTTCATGTAAAAGATGATATAACACACCTTCATCTCATTGTCGTGCACTATGTCATCGCATATGTTTCGTGGTAAGAGCAGATGCATATAACATTTGCAATCTAGGTGTGACGAGAAAATAATGCATTCAAGTAAAAGGTACACCTTTACCACTACATTTTGTTGATTTATATCTCAGTTCTTTACAAAATTTACACAACGTCAAACACTTTCTTCCTTCTAATAAATCATGTGTCTACCTAGATACACGTCAATTTTTTCACATGGCATATCGAAGGCAGAGATTTTTTTTTAGTAAGCACCAGTTTTCTGCCAACACATTGTTAGGAGGAAGCATTTCTTTACATAGACTAAGAATTGTGTTTATTTGGTTTTTTTTGATGCGTTGTATTTTTATTTTATAGCGACTAACCTAGACGTTGCTGACAAGTGTGTCATTGTATAGTCTTTATAAAGTGGTTGTTTTGATGCTTTTAATAAGTCAAAAAATATTCTCTTTTGAGTCAAGTTCATCCTCAAAATCGTGTTCATTTGTCCACATACTCGAACAAGCAGCATCATGAAGCATTTCATTCATTACATTTTTTTCAATAGGTTCATCCAATCTATATCTATCTTTACGATCTCGTCTTTTACAACGTTCATCTCCTCTTCTCGATGATATCTCCACATATAGTTTGGTGTAAAACCAAATTTATGCAAATGTAACATTACAGTATTATACACTAAAACTTTCCAGCAACGAAATTTTAAACACGGAATTCGAACTTCTTTCACAAAAAGCTTATCACGAGATGTCACTTTCATGAGTGCTTCCAACCCACTTCTAAGGTGCAATAGTATCATTCCCTTTTTTCACCTACATGGTCGTATATCCAACTTCAACTTTCAAGTAATCCATCTTTTATGTGCAAATAAAAAAAGTTATATTATTTTTTACAAAAAAAGTGTTTTTATCCTTTTTTCTAATAAAAACATACATCATTAATAATATTGTATATATCTATCATCTAATTGATAAAAGCATATATTATTAACTTTTATTACTACTATAATATATTATTAATAATTACTAATAATAATAGCTATTTGCTATTCTACATTAATAATAGCCTTATTAATCTTTATTAATAATACCATATATTGTTGTTGTTGTTATCAATAATGTAATATATTATTATATTTTGTTATTAACACTGTACATTATTAATTTTGATTATAATATCATTCACTGTTATTTCTTATCAATACCGTTTTTATTTTTTAATAATAACATTCATTATTATTATTATTTTATCAATAATATGAGATATAATTATTATTTTATCAAACTGATACCATTCATTATTTTTTAATTAGATGTAGCATATCTTGTATTTCATAATGAATAATTCGATAACAATGAATTTCACAAACAACTCATAACAATGGATTTTTCAAATAATTTCAAAGTCATACGTAAGGATTCTACAACTTTTTTAAATGGCCGACCATCCTACTTTCCATTACGAATGCAATAATATTTACATTTCATAACTCATTTCAACCTAAATATTTCAACAAAATTCCTATAGAATTTCCACACATTCACCGTATCGTATAAAAGAAAGTGTTCATTGGGAAAAAAAGAAGCATTATCAAAAATTTATTAATCATGCAATTTGAAATAATCTACGAAACATTTTTTGCGCGTATAACTTGTTCAACACTAGAAAAATCTGATAAATACCATATCAAATGAATATCGACTTCTATTTTGATTAAAAATGAATATCCATGTAACGATCATATATGGTACTTGTCAGACGAAACCAAATTAAACATTCAAAGGGTATCATAAATAATTTAAAAAAAATGGAAATCACAAATAATCTAAAGTATATCCATCAAACCAATGTCAATATCATTTAATGTTATACGAATATAAAATATAATATTTAGTTAGAACATCAATTTTAAAATGTTAAATATACCAATGTTATTTTCAAGAATGTCAAAACATATTAATGTCAATTTTGCGAGTTTAGATATATCGATATCAAAACTCAGCCTGTGTGGTGTTCTATGCAGCATGTCCGAAGCCAAAATAAAGAAGAAGGATTGTGCTAGGCTTGGCGGCCAACGTAAAATTATAGCCTCTCTTATGGAAATGGAACCTAATTATATTTCGTTAGGCGTAACCCTCTTAGAGACGCACCATATCGAGGCTCGGGTATGGTGAAAAGTAAGCTAGGGCTGGGTTGCCACTCCATTAGTGGCACGCCATATCGAGGCTCGGGTATGGTGATAAATATGCAAGGGCTGGGTCGTAACTCCCTTAGTGGCGCGCTGCATCGACGCCTCGATGTAGTGATAAATGAGGAAGGGTCTTCGCACTTTACTCGGTGGATGCGAGAGGCAAGAAAGCTAATCGATGAAAGTAGGATTCGGTTAGATAGTTGGAATGTATGCTCATTGATAGAAAAGCTAAGAGAGATAGTTGATACTATGACTAGAAGATATGTAAATATCTTATGCGCTTAGAAGACCAAATGGACGGGCCAAAACACAAAGGAGGTGAAGAACATAGGCATCGAGTTACAGTACACGGGAAAAGAATGTAACAAGAACGAGGTAGGCATCTTAATTGACAAGAACCTTAGAAGCGGAGTAGTTGACTTTAGAGATAAGATGACAGGATCATCCTAGTCAAGCTGGTAGTGAGCGATATGATTTGGACATCATTAGTGCCTACGCCCTATAAGTAGGCCTAAGTGAAGCCGTCAAGAGGAATGTTTGGGAAGAGCTAGATGTCATGGTTAGAGATGTGCCTAGTAGTGAAAAACTTTTCATATGAGGAAATTTCAGTGGCCACATTGGTAAACCTAGTGGAGAGTTTGAGAGAGCGCATGGTGGTTATGGATATGGCGATAGGAACCAAGAAGGAGAAGAAATATTGAATTTCGCTATTTCTTATGACCTCATGATAGCTGATACCTTCTTTAAAAAGAGATAATCACAATTAGTTACTTTTAGTAGTGATCAACACTTTAGCCAGATTGACTTTTCCTTACTAGAAGAGATGACAGATGAGCTTTTGTAGATTGCAAAGTCTTACTTGGAGAATGTTTTGTCTCACAACATCAGCTTTTGATATCCGAAATTCATCTTCGAATACGTGTTTGATAGGATAAAGGAGCCAAGATTAGTCGAATGAAATTGTGGAAGCTCAAAGGAGATGCCTCACGGGTGTTGAAGGATAGAGTGATAGGAGAAGGGGCATGGAATATGGAAGGAGAAGCTAATCACATGTATGATGAGATGGCAAAGTGCATTCGAAAGTGCGTACTGAGGTGTTTGGGACAACGAAAGGAAATAAACGCGAACATAAAAATTCATGGTGGTGGAACAGTGATGTGCAAAAGTCTATCAAAGAGAAGAAGGAATGCTACAAGTGCTTACATCATCACAAGAGCGAGGACAACATGCAAAAGAAGAACACAAAGAGAGTGGTAAGTGAAGCACGAGGTTGGGCATATGAAGACATATATTAAAAGCTAAGTACGAAGGAGGGTGAAAAAAACGTCTATAGGGTAGCTAAGCTCCGTGAGAGGAAGACAAGAGATTTCAACCAAATTAAATGCATCAAATATGACAATAATTGACTTTTGGTGAAAGACGATGAGATAAAAAAAGATGAAGAGATTACTTCGACAATCTATTTATAAAGAAGCTGATAGCATTACGAACGAGATAAACGACTCTTTTGATGACACCAGTAGACATTTTTTTTGAAGAATTCAAGAATCTAAGGTAAATGATGCGCTAAAACAGTTGAAAGCAGACAAGGCATTGGGGCCTTATGACATCCACATTGAGGTATGGAGATGCCTTGGAGATACAGGGATATCCTGGATAACTAAGTTATTCAATAATATTTTCAAATCAAACAAGATGCCAGATGAGTAGAGAAGAAGCATATTAGTTCCAATTTTTAGAATCAAGGAGATATTCAAAGTTGCACAAACTACAAAGGAATTAAGCTTATGAGTCATACAATGAAGCTTTACGAAAGAGTCATTGAACATCGATTAAGAAGAATGACAAGCGTTTCAAAAAACCAATTTGGTTTCATGCTTGGAAGGTCGATTATAGAGGCGATTTTCTTGATAAGACAACTTATGGCGAGGTTTAGAGAGAAAAAAATAGATCTATTTATCGATTTGGGGAAAGCTTATGAGAAAGTACCATGAAAGGTTATGTGGTGGGCTTTGGAAAAGAAGAGAGTCCTAACAAAGTACATTACCATTATCAAGGATATGTACGATAATGTTGTGACTGGTGTCAGAGCATGCGGTGGCAAAACCAGTGACTTTTCTATTAACATAGGATTACATCAAGGGTCGGCTTTGAGCCCCTATATTTTTGCCCTAGTAATGGATGAGGTTAAGAAGGGTATACAAGATGAGATTCCTTGGTGTATGCTCTTTGCTAATAATGTTGTGTTAATTGATGAAAGTAGGATTTGGTTGATAGACAACTAAGGCTGTGAAGACAGACTTTAAAATCAAAGGGATTTAGAAGTAGAGAACTGAAACAGAGTACATGAAGTGTGAGCTCAGCAGTGTCAGGTCAGAGATGAAGATGTCACTCTGCCCGGACAAATAGTTCTCAAGAAGGAATCCTTTCCATATTTAGGATCAATGTCGCAGTATGATGGTGCGATTGATGAAGATGTTAGTTTTAGAATTCGAGCGGGAGAGTGAAATGGCGACAAGCATCTAGCATTCTCTGTGACAGGAAAGTCCCACAGAAGCTTAAAGAAAAGTTCCACAGAACGATAATCAGGCCTGCAATGTTGTATGATGTAGAATGTTGGCATATTAAAAGCCAACACGTCCAGAAGATAAGTGTAGCAGAAATGTGTATGCTATGATGGAGCTGCGGTCATACAAGAAGAGACCGAATTAGGAATGATGATACACGTGATACACTTGGAGTGACACCAATTGAGTAAAAGCTAATCCAACACCGCTTAAAATGGTTTGGACATCTCCAAAAGAGACCGTCCGAGGCACCTGTGTGCATTGGAATCATAGGCCGCGGCGAATGATCAAGGAGAGGTAGAGGTGAGCAAGGTTGATATGGAAGAAAGTAGTAAAAAGGGACTTGAAGGATTCGAATATATCCGAAGAGCTAATGACGGGCAGGAGCATGTGGAAGTTAGCGATCCACATATCAGAACCATGAGCTATGAATTTGATAAGTTTTAGATTATAGGACTAGGAAACAGGAGTCTAAGACGTAGTGTTTGGTCTTCGACCAATATTACTATTAGTATCATTATTACTATTAGTATTGATTTTTTTCCCTTTGCATACGCGCACACACACACATATATGTATGTATATTATATATATATACATGCATTATGAATATGTGTGTGTGTGTGTGTGTGTGTGTGTGTGTGTGTGTGTATGTATGTATGTATATTAGTTATTATTATTACTAAATTTACTTATTCGACTTTATTTTATTATTATTGTTATCGTTATTGTTATTATTATGATTTTTAAATTAACTTTGTCACTTAGTTTTGGATTTCATCTTTATAGCCGAGCCGAACTTGTTTGAGAATAATGGCTTTGTTGTTGTTATTAGATATATCGATATCAATTTACATATGTTAAAATGCCAATTTAAAACATATCAGTTTCAGTTTCAATTTCAGTTTGATATAATAGTTTAAATATACAGATTACACTAATTTAAATATACTAATTTTATGAATTTCAATTTTAAATTGATATTACCAATTTCAATATCATACAAATTTAAATATTTCAATTTTCAATTTGGTATAACAGTTTCAATGCATATGTATTTTAAAATATACCAATACCAATGCGATGAGTTGTGGTTGTAAAGGGCTATGGTGCTGTTGATGGCCACGCAAGCTTTGGGGACGGCAACGTGGCAGGCAAGTGGTGATGGAGAAGGGCTCGGTTTTGACGTGGGAATTTTTTTTTTTTCCTTACTGTATGACGTCAGAAAAGTGTCAGAAAACTCCAACCCCTTTCCAACGCTAAATAGACGTCTTATATATATCTGCCAACATAACGACGTTACTCCAAAACAACCCGTTTTAAGATGTCAGAATTGGCATCCGTAGAATGACACCACCGATCTCAATTCCGAAAATCAATGTTTTTTCTATTAGCGTTATACGAGTCGTCCCATTTTGGTGATTTTGTATCAACCAGCTATCGTGGAAATTCTGTTCTCAACATACTTCGTTATAAGTTATAGCCATGCAGATGCAGACTGGATTTTCTCGTTTGCCCATACTTCCGTCTTACATGAGCACCGATGGGAGGCTGCTATTAGTTTTTATTTTGGTTTGGTTGCTCGTAGGGCAGTACGATTATTTATGGAATAACAGGCTTCTTAACCAGATAACGACATCATCTGCCTAGTGCTAATAGGAATCCAGGACAATCCTTCACATAAAACAATAGAAGAGTGGAGTAGCCATTCGTATCAGTTGAGGTACAACTAAAAAGCCATTCAATTCATATGGATAAGAGATAGGTTACTAGATATTTAGTATATTTGAATGTTTGAGCCAACTCTTATGAGGAAAGAAAAGGAAAAAGCAAGCTTTTTGATGCGGAAGTTGTACAAGCTTTTGGTTACTCTAACTCTCTCTTAGTAGGTAACTGCATCCTCTCTTTGAACTGCTCGGGCATTCTGCTTGTACCAAGGAATGAAGGAAGAGAGGATCATGATCCGTCATTGTGATAGCTAGAAGAATAAGAACCGGAAGAAAATGGCCCAAAGTTCAACCAAAACAAATAGAAAGAGAAGGCCATTTTAAGGATTGGTCCAAAACAAACAATTCCAACAACAGCCAATCCATGGGCATGGGTAGGCCCGAACGTTCAGCGCAACAAACAAGCCCAAAGTGCTACGAAATCATCAATTCCAGAAACCAAAGACACACAATACAAGTTAACTACCAGTATTCAGAACACCAATTATTGTTTAGCCCCGACTACTGCACAGTTAGCCTTCTACTTCAGGAAAACCATGGTAAAAGAGCACTTCTAATCAGTACATATTCTTCCACTTGTTAGACGCAGAAAAACAAAATGAAAATTAACATTAAAAAAGACTTGCCATTTGTCCATTAAAATACATATATTAAACTTATCTCAAAATTAGTCAATTTGCAAGTATATCATGTTTCCACACATGAACCACAAAATTAAACAATCAGATGCACAATACAGCAATTGTCTACTTTTGTAAAAGTAAGAGATACATATAAAATTACATTGAATGTCTAATAAAAAAACCCCCCTATAAAAACTATACTCTGTTGTAAGCCACAGACTTGTTAAAAAGTCGTCTAATGTAAACTACCTGAAGTGCACTAGCAGATACTAGTACAATGTACTCCAATATTGTGTACAAGATAAGACGTCTTCTTGTGCTCTCGTTGGCTGTCATAAACAAGGAATGACGAGTTCAGCCTTTGGAAAAAGTTGTATATAAGATGAAAGTTATATATCAGATGATATGGTGAACATGGAATCTTGGCTCTTCCATCATCCAGAGTATGGAACAAACAGGAATTCAAAGTATTAAGAGAGCGGAATACAAAGTCATGTAAAATCTTGATCAAGCATATATTCTGCTTGTAACATACTTGCAAACGTTTTTTGCTTTCAAAATGATTGCTTGATTCTGTAATTTGACCAAATAAATTTACATCTACTTTAGGCGAACCTTTTCTTTAACACTAATTAATTGTCGACATCACTAGTTAAATATACAGATTCGTTTTCAATTTACATGTTGCTACAAAATATATAAAGTTGTTAATTATGGGCAATTAGAACCACGGTTTCAAATCTCATTTATGGATCTCGTTTGAGATCTCATTTTCGAACTTAGGCGAAACGGGATTTAGCGCAACAAGATATCAAATTTTGTGTATATATCTTATTCGACACTCATCTCGTTCAAGATATTAAGATCTCAATCTAAGGACTTGTACAATGTTTTATTTATATTCACACATTTCTTTTACTTTTTATATGGATCCAAAAGAAATTGCATTATAATAACTTTTCACTAACCCTCTAATTCTTTTTTTTCAAAACGAGAAAGCAAAAATAAAAAAATTTCTTATATTTTTTTGTTTTTAATATTCAGATGTGTATTAAAAATACAAATAATTTTTTTTTAAATATTCATATGAGTCCCTAGTCAAGCTGGTAGTGAGCGGTATGATTCTGAACATCATTAGTGCATATGCCCCACAAGTAGGTTTAAGTGAAGCCGTCAAGAGGAATTTCTGGAAATAGCTAGATATTATGATTAGAGATGTGTCTAATAGCAAAAACTTTTCATAGGAGGAGATTTCAACGGACATTTTGGTACAGCTAGTGGTGGGTTTGAGAGAGTGCATGGTGGCTTTGTATATGGCGATAGGAACCAAAAAGGAGAAGAAATATTGAATTTCGCTATTGTTTACGACCTCATGATAGCTAATTCCTTCTTTATAAAGAGACACTGACACTTAGTTACTTTTAGTAGTGGTCAACACTTTAGCCAAATTGACTTTATCCTTACTAGACAAGATGACAAACGAACCTGTGTAGATTGCAAAGTCATATCTGGAGAACGCGTCGTCTCACAACATTAGATTCTAATATCCAAGTTTCATCTTCGGATACGTGTTCGACGAGATAAAGGAGTCAAGATTAGTGAGACGAAATGGTGGAAGCTCAACGAATATGCTTCATGGGTGTTTAAGGATAGGGTGATGGGAGAAGGGACATGGAATTTGGAATGATAAGCAAATCAGCGCATTCGGAAAGTGGCTACTGAGGTGTTTGGGGGTAACGAAAGAAAATAAACGTGAACCTAAAGATTCGTGGTGGTGGAACAGTGATGTGCAAAAGGCTATCAAAGAGAAGAAAGAATGCTATAAGTGTTTGCATCATCACAGAAGCGAGGATAACATACAAAAATACAAAGTAGTAAAAAAGAACGCAAAGAGAACGGTGAGTGAAGCAAGAGATCAGACGTATGAAAACTTGTATCATAGGCTAGATACGAAGGAGGGTGAAAAAGACGTCTATAGGATAGCTAAGCTACGTGAGAGAAAAACAAGAGACTTCAACCAAGTTAAATGCATCAAAGATGACAATAATAGATTTTTAGTAAAGGACGATAAGATAAAAAATAGATGGAGATATCACTTCGACAAGTTATTTAATGAAGAAGGTGATAGCACTATGATCGAGATAGACGACTCTTTGATGACACAGTATGCATTTTGTTCGGAGAATTCAAGAATCCGAGGTAAAGGAGGCGCTAAAACGAACGAAAGCCAGCAACGCATTGAGGCCTGACAACATCCCCATTGAGATGTGGAGATGCCTTGGAGATGCAGCGATGGTCTGGCTAACTAAGTTGTTCGATAATATTTTCAAATCAAACAAGATGTCAGATGAGTGGAATAGAAGCATAATTCCAATATTTAAGAATAAATGAGATATTCAAAGTTGCACAAACTACAGAGAAATTAAGATTATGATTCATACGATGAAGCTTTTGGAGAGAGTCATTGAACATCGATTAAGAAGAATGACAACCGTTTCAAAAAACCAATTTAGCTTCATGTATGGAAGGTCGACCACAGACGCGATTTTCTTGATAAGACAACTTATGGAGAGGTTTAAGGACCAAAAGAAGGATCTACATATGATATTTATCGATTTGGAGAAAGTTTATGACAAAGTACCGCGAAAAATGATGTGGTGAGCTTTGCAAAAGAAGAAAGTCCCAACAAAGTATATTACCCTTATCAAGGATATGTACGATGATGTTGTGACCAGTGTCAGATCATGCGATGGTTTAACCAATGACTTTTCCATTAACATAGAATTACATCAAGGGTCAGTTTTGAGTCCCTATATTTTTGCCCTAGTGATGGATGAGGTTACGAAGAGTATACAAGAGGAGATTTATTGATATATGCTATTTGCTGATGATATTGTGCTAATTGATGAAAGTAGGATTGAGGTTGATAGACAACTTGAGCTGTGGAGACAGACTTTAAAATCAAAGGGATTTAGCCTTAACAGAACTAAAACAGAGTATATGAAGTGCGAGTTCAGCGGTGTCAGGTCAGAGAATGGAGATGTCACTCTGGCCGGACAAATAGTTCCTAAAAATGAATCTTTTCGATATTTAGGATCAAAGTTACAGTGTAATGGAGAGATTGATGAATATGTTAATTTTAGAATTCGAACGGGATGGGTGAAATGACGACAAGTATCTGACATTCTTTGTGGAAAAAAAGTCCACCAGAAGCTTAAAGGAAAGTGTACAAAACAACAATCAGGTCTGCGATGTTGTATGGTGCAGAATGTTGGCCTACAAAAAACCAACACGTCCAGAAGATAAGCGTATCAGAGATGCGTATGCTGCGATGGAGTTGCGGTCATACAAAAAAAGACCGAATTAGAAATGATGATATACGTGAAAAACTTGGAGTAGCACTAATTAAGGATAAGTTAATTCAACATCGCTTAAAATGCTTTAGACATATCCAACGAAGACCGCCCGAAGCACCTGTGTGCGTTAAAATTATAAGCTACGTCGTATGCTCAAAGAGAGGTACAGGTCGACTAAGGTTGACGTGGAAGGAAGTAGTAAAAAGAAACTTGAAAATTGAAATATATCCCAAGAGCTGGTAACGGATAGGAGCGCGTGGAAGTTAGCGATTCGCATACCAGAATCATGAGCTATGAGTTTTATAAGTTTTAAATTATAGGACTAGAAAAAAGAAGCCTAAAACATAGCATTTGGTCTTTGATCAATATTACTATCAGCACCATTGTTACTATTTATACTATTATCATCATTTATTTGTTTATTTTTTTATTATATATATATATATGTATGTATGTATAGATTTTTATCTTAATTTTTACTTTACTTAGTTACTATTATTATTAATTTACTTATTTGACTTTATTTTATTATTGCTATTCTTATTGTTATAACCATTAAATTAGCTTTGTCATTTAGTTTTAGATTCTATCTCTACCCGACTCCAACTTGTTTGGCAATAATGGCTTTGTTGTTGTTGTTGTTGTAATATTCAGATGAGTAAGATCCATTCAATCAACAGAAATTAATCATGTTACCACTCTACTCTAAAAGAAAAAATTAGCAATATCGTTTTATATAATTATGTACTTTAAAAGGTTTATATTTGGATATCAATTAAAATAAAAATCTTTAATATGTCAATTTTAGACGGTTAAGTTACTACGAAATAGTTCCGAGATGTACTTTAAAATCCAAGATGTCGATCCGAGATTTACACCCAAACATAACTCATTTTACCTGAGATCTCGTCTAATATAAGATTATGTGTAAAATTCTCGAGACAAGACATGACCGAAATCCAAGATTTAAAACCTTGGTTAGTACCTTAGTTTAATGGCCTCGTCTCGTTGGATATGTTTTGGTATTACGTTCAAGATTTATCTGACTCAAATTGCATTAAACTAATCCAATTAATTATGCAAATTTTGAATTGTGGATCAAGAAAAAATAAAATAAATGCTACCTTATATTTTAATATTTTGACGCTTCATCTAAGTGTATGAAACATCTAAGTGTATGAAACAACATGTTTGTTTGTAATTGATAAAAACAATGAAACTATGAGTATTATTTTTCGTACAAATTTATTAGAATTAAAAAGTTTACTTGTTTCAACCAATGGGTGTCTTGTCTCTACCATAGATGGATTGAGTGCTACATTTATCTATGATCGTTGTTCTATTAAAATATACATCTGTCAAGTTTATAAAAGGGGCAATTATATCTCAGTTACCAAGTGAATATGCATTTAGCAGTCCAGCAACACATAATACACAATCAAATTGAAATCTGATATTACTTACTATGGCGGTGACGGGCTTCCCGTGCTTTCAAGTATTTTTGCTCTGCTGTAACAGATTCCAATGTTTCTCTTAGCTCAGCTATCTTTACATTCACCGGATCCAAGTGCTCTGTTGAGTATGGGAAAAGATTAATAAGCAACAACAAAGGGATCAAGAGACCATAGTTTTAATTGTATGTACACTTCACAGCAACTATATATATTTTGTAAACAAAACCTATAAATCGATAACATATGGATGACATAATATGTTTTCTTAAACATTTGCATCTGCTCAAAATTTAAATCCATGGAAGCAGAATATGAATCAGCGAAGAGAAATATTTGAGATGGCATGTCATGAATATAGTATCAAGTGTAGACCTGAAGGGATGAACGGACTCACCATCTTTCGCAAGATTATGTTCACTGGGAATATGACCACTGTGAATATAAAACGACACAGTTTCTGGTGTTTTTTGTGGATTGTGAAAACAAAATTTGTATATTCCTGCCCTTGGAGCCTTGAACTCGAACTTGTCACCAGAAGTTCCTTTGACTGTATGTACAGTATTTCCCCCAGGAGAGCTCACCTATATACATATGCAGTTAAGCAGATACGAAAGCTCTTGACCAATGCTAGTTAACATGACTTGTAACGTGTATAACAATCATACAGAAGTGGGATTTCAAATAAAATATAGGTGAACAGTAGCCATTAGCTAATAAACATAAACTGTGAACACTCTTCCCACAGGGCCACAGTGTTGGTGCCATGTAGCTATAACAACATGCAGCTAACCCATGTAATTAAAACAATATTTGGTTTCCATGACTTTGTAGTGCCCAATGTAGTGTAGAAATATTTTGTATCCAAGATGCGGTAACTGCATCAATGGATGGCACCTCAATGTATTTTTTCCTATAATGTTCTTGTTTTTTAACTTCTCACAAATGTTGATGACAATGTATTAATAATTGGACACTGATGAAAACCTGAATCGTTTGACAATTAAACTAGCTAAAAAAAGGTAGTGATTATAATTATGTGTTTGCAATTGCATTGTTACTCTTAACAACTTGCAACCAAGCACAACCGTTGTTGCAAAATTGCAAAAAAGTTAGCACATTATGAGCACTCGTTGAACCAACATTTCTAGTGGAAATTGATGTTATTATATTCCTGCTCTTGCTCTGCTTGGATAAACAAGCGTTACTTCTAATATCATATTATACCATGGAACATAAAATTAATACTGAGGAAAAATAAATGTCAACTTCATATTAAAATATAAAGATATATAAAATTGTTTTATATCTTATTTCTCGAATTAAGAGATTACGAAATTAAAATTATTCTTTTGCATAACTAATTTTGTCCAATATAAACTTAAATTGGTTGCCAACGAGGTCGATGCAGTTGGTTGATTGTTTGGACTATGAGACTAAAGGTTACGAGTACGAACCCCAAAACATAAAGAAATATAAATTTGCTCTATATCTTATATCTTGAACTAAGAGAATGTGAAATTGAAATAATTCTTTGCATAAGATTTCAACAACACTTCAACGTAATTTTGTCCAACATAAACTTAAATTGGTTGACAACAGGGTTGACATAGTTGGTTGATGGTCTGAACTTCAAGACTAAAGGTCACAAGTTCGAACCCGAAAACTGACAAGCCTCTAACAGATGCTCGAATTATGTGTGTGGCGGCCATATATTTTCCTAGAGTTTACAAGCGAAACTTAATCTCTAGGTAATTCACAAAAAAAAAAAAAAATGGTTGTCCAAAACGGTTTTAAATGGTTCAAATTTGTGAGACCCTATCAACTATCACTTGGAGGTTTACTTTAGAGTTATTATGCCAATAATTCATGATATTATAATTATTATTATTATTATTATTATTTAACCAATCATTGATGACATTATTATAATCAGAGAAGGTCCTAGACCAAAGTGACAAAATCAAATGCATTGGGCCTGCTTTTGGGACAGCATGCTTGTATTGATGAAAAATACCAGTGTTTAAATCAAAATGCTAAGAGACTAAACATCTATAGCCCGAGGTTGTAAAAATCGCTAGACGGACTCTAGGCAGTAAGCATGTATTAGGGATTAATCATTTAGACAGGGACTAATGAGGATTAATCGGAACTAGACGTTTTTTATAATCATACATTTCAGATAAAATTTTAGTATTTTATTTAGTGTCGATTGATATAAATTGAAATTTTGAAATTTTGAATGCACTTCGGAGTAGCCAAGGAAGCAAGACTGTCTTAAACTAACACATTGATGCTTGTATGTGGCACTAAACCTTAAATAATGTCTTTAGTCAGTGCCTAAATACATGTTTAGATTCTTAGTTGAGATAATAAACATTATCTAGACGAACCTCGGCAAATCGTTGTACGGTACGTCTCGACTAGCGCCTAGTCTAAGGCCTAGAAGGATTTTTACAACATTGCTATAGACCAATATAAGATTGATTGGTCAGTTGTTGCTGTTTATAGTGATTAAGTTTTTTATTTTGAACAATCTAGGATTTGAAACGTTACCACATGCCTATTCAAATTTAGCATCCATTTTACTTTTAGACATACAGAAACCAAAAAAGTTCACTCGCAAATGGTTTTAGTCAATCTTGGAAAATGCACTGTATGTAAACTTGCCACACATTTTCACTCGTATAATTTTTAATGCTTTGGAGTCATGGCTTCAAATCTAATAGAGTTTCATTTTAGAGTTCGCTATAGGCGTAAGAAAGCACTAGACCAGCCTTGATAGTAGTACATTAAATACCAAGTTTTAGAAGATTCACGGAATCATGGATCACAGGCACACCTTGCTTTCCAATTTATATGTTATTCTATACAAGCATACTATTCAAGGTAGTCAATAGCGAATAGCGCAAGACTTGCGCTATGAGCTACTTTGCGTCAAGCACTATATAGCACACGCTACTTTGTTCGCTTTTTTAAATTTTGCATATTTTTACAATTAATCAAATACATTATGCCTATTCGAAATTTAATATTATTTTTGTAGATTTGGTGTCATACTCAAACCGTTCAAGACTCCAAATACAAACACTACCATACTCTATGCATGTATTTGTGATGTAAAATGCAATTATTAGAAACAAGTTGATGATTTCATACTGTACATTCAAAATAATTGATAGATATAACATACTTGTATCTTAAAGGATTTGAAATTTATTTTTATGTTTGTGAGTTGTGAATCTGTGATTGGATAAAATTTTCTAAAAAAATGCATGAAAAATATGATTTTGCATAAAATGCATAAAATTTTCTATTGACAAGAACTTTTAAAAACACACAAATTGAAAATACGAAGGTCAAGCGAAAATAACGTACCATAAAGTCTACAACGACAAGATTCAAATAAATAAAGTCAAACATGATCCAAGTATACAATAACAAAATTAGAAAGTATATTATACTTCAATGTTTCTAAAGCCTAATCACCAATGTCATCCAAATCGCAACTATCATCATTATCCAAACCATCCTACATTTCTTCTTCTTCTTTCGAGTCATAATCTACGTTATCTTCCTTCGAATTACCTTCAAAGTTAGCATTTTCTTCATCATCAACAAACATAGGCCTTGAACTAGAAGCTAAAACATTTCCTTTTCATTTAAACTTAGTTTGGTGTTGTTTAGTCTTATGAACTCTTCCACCAACACTCGATATCCGTGATACATTACCCCAAATCAGAGTATCATTCTCAAAAATCAACTCATCTTGTACGTCTGAATTATCCCCTTTCATGAAACTGATCATCCACTCATTTGAATTGTCTATATCTTCTAAAGAAATAGGATCCATCGCATTCCTTCGCTTGACACAATTTCAAAGTTTGATTGTACTTGATAAAGATAAGGCATTGTAGTCTTTCTTATTCAAGCCTAATCTTTTTTTGGCCATGGATCTAGTTCAAAAACATATATTGGGCTAGCTTCGAGTTTTATTCACTATACATATCTAAAAGGAAAAAAATTTGCGTGCTCTTTTGGGCTACGGACTATCTTGCGGTGTGACAAAACAGGGCATCTATTTTATGTTATAGTAGATGACATGTGCGCTATTATAAGTCAAATAGCGCACACCCTGTGCTATGCGTTATTTTGCGCGGTAGCGTGCGCTATGATAACTACTGTCAATAATAAAATTGTTATTATTTTGTTGCCTGCCACTGGTGTTGTTTTGTCTGGGTTTGAAGTTTGTGGGGAGGGAGGTTGGTTATGTTGAAGGATAGGGATTTCGAGGTATTTTTTTAGGTTTATTTTGGGAGAAAATGAAAGATCGGGGCTAGGAAACAATTTAATGTCATTCCCTGGTTAAATATTTTCTATAATAAATTAAATTTTCTAAAATTCATCCATGCCGCACAAGATCTTGTTTTTGCTGCTGAGCAAGACTAAAGATCAAATTTGGTTCATAATTCTTACTTTGTTTTGACACTCATAGCGCTTGAGATATTAGAATCTCGACTAAAAACAGAATCAAGATCCTAACCAAAAATACATATAACTCCTAAAATTATACACTTACCCATATGTTTATGTGTGTATCAAAAGAAATTACAAGTTCTTATTGCTATTTACTAATAATGTGGAACCCACTGCACGAGTCTCCCGCACGATAGCGGACTCTCTGGAGGTCGATAATGCACGCAGTCTTTCCTTCGCATTGCGAAAAGGCTATTTCCGAATTCGAATCTGGACGAGCCCAGATCACTATTTACTAATAATGTAACTCTATCTTTTACTTGCATAAAAGACTTCCAATTTTTTCCCGATGTTGAAATAAGAAGAAATCATTTCATTGCGCTACAAAACCAATCAAGCTACCACTCTCCTCAATAAAAATAATAACAATAACAACAAAACAATTCTCCTTCTAGTGCAACAACTTGCTTTCCATGCAAATAAAGAATGTTATAATTTTTATTTTATTTTGTTAGATAACAATTAGCAAAACAAACTTGTAATGTTCAAATGAAAAGAAATCAGTCGGCCATTTCCGAATGAAGCTATACCACTCTTCCCTAAAAGAAAAACTCATTATTATTTTTCTAGCACAACCTTTTTTCTATGCAAATAAAGTATACCATAATTTTTATTTTCTTTTTTCAATAATAATTCAATAAATCTTAAAAGTTTATCAATATCACAAACATCAAGTTACTTCAAAATAGCCTTAAGATGCACTTTAAGATCAAAGATGTATGACTCAAAATGCACTTGTTATACCTTAAAATTTTTAAGTAAAAACAAGGAACAAAAGCTATCCTTGGGTAATAACAATAATCACCGTAAAGATAAAGCATAGTTAATGAGGGACAAAGGCAAAGCTATCGAATAGCAAAGATAAAGCTATCGATTGCTTAAATAAGAAGTTATCGCATGTCAAGAAAGATAAAGTTATCAACTTTCGAAATAAGAAGCTATCGAATGCCAAGAAAGAAAGCTATTGGTTGTCTAAAGATGAAGCTATCGCAAGCCAAAACTAGAAAAGCTATTAGCACAAGCTGTCACAAGTGAAAAGCTACCGAGGGTCAAGATACAAAGGTATCACATATAAAAGAACAAAGAAATTGAAGGATGAAAAATAAAGCTACCGTATATCAAGGTAACAAGATATCGTAGGATAAAGTATAAAGGTATCGTAGGTCGAGGCAACAGGCTATCGAGGGTCAAGGAACAAAGCTATCAAAATACGAGACATAGTTATCAAGAAGCAATGAGCCAAAGCTATCGTCCGACAAAAATGAAAGCTATCGAACGGCAAAGATAGAGCCATCAATTGTTAATAAATAATGCTATCGCACATCTAAAAATAAGCATAAAAAATATCTAGATTAGACGCATGGTATCTTTGATTAGTCCAGCCATGCCATGTCATCTTGAAGAAATCTAAAAGTAAATCATGCCACGTGTCATTTCAACAATGTGCCTTGTCAACAAAATCATGACGGTCCAAGCTTAATAAATGTCGTGTATTAAAAATTCAAAAGCGTAATTTTTTACAAGTAGGCATGTATCCCCAACTAAGAAGAGACGAATTCTGAATTTCTATTCAACCCCATTTTCATTTTTGTAATCAAGAAATTAATAAACCTTGATTTGTTACTTCAATGGCTGTTTAGGTCAAATTCAAATCGTGATTTTTTGATTAAGGACTTGAACATTTGTTTAATTTCATATTTGACCATGAACATGCTTGCCCAAGAGTCAAGTCTCTTGCCCAAGCACATTTGAACTACTTTGACTTGAGTATATGTTTGACCTAATTTTCAATCTAACATCTGGGTGTTTTCACAAAGAAAGCTATAAAACGTTTTCCGCAAACTTGAGACTACCTTTATCTCCCTTACTTTGAATTAAATAGAGAGAACTAAGAAGGTTAATATGCAAAAGAAAGAAACGACACATCATAATAATCTTAGGAGAACGCCATGCCTCGGTTCAAGAAATTAATAAACCTTGATTTGTTACTTCAATGGCTGTTTAGGTCAAATTCAAATCGTGATTTTTTGATTAAGGACTTGAACATTTGTTTAATTTCATATTTGACCATGAACATGCTTGCCCAAGAGTCAAGTCTCTTGCCCAAGCACATTTGAACTACTTTGACTTGAGTATATGTTTGACCTAATTTTCAATCTAACATCTGGGTGTTTTCACAAAGAAAGCTATAAAACGTTTTCCGCAAACTTGAGACTACCTTTATCTCCCTTACTTTGAATTAAATAGAGAGAACTAAGAAGGTTAATATGCAAAAGAAAGAAACGACACATCATAATAATCTTAGGAGAACGCCATGCCTCGGTTCAATGTTGGGATAGCAAACCTCAATACCCGTAGAAACGAGAAATGAGAGTGCTAAAATTAAGGCTATACAAAAACAACTTCAAAACCATGCATCAATTGATTGAAATGCTTGTGTCCCCAAAATCATCAAGAACAACTAAGAGGACGAGGGAAATGACGATGAAAAGTTGAGTCTCCTCATAGGGACATCAACATATCACTTTTGAAAAATAAAGATCATGGAAAAAGCGCCTTAGAGTAAGGAAGAAAGAAGGAAGCCGAGGCCATTAAGTCGGTAAAAACTCTTCTTAAGCCTTACCTACTTGGAGGAGGTTGAAAACCAACGATAGACAAACTCAAAAGATAACTAAAGAACTAAGGAACAACCCTAAATCTCCACTTGTGCAGTCAGCTAATTCATTCTCTCAAAACAAGTATAATCCAAAACGAAAAAATTACGAGGACGACGAGGCATATCTTAGAGACATGGCTAAAAAAGTGGTTAAAGACATGATTGACGCATATTCATATCCAAATTCCAATATTCAAGCCAATGAGGAACACACAAGTTTCGTTAATTGATTGGGACACATTACTATAGAGTAATACCTTTTGGTTTGAAGAATGCAAGAGTTACATACCAACCATTGATGAATAGCATGTTCGAAAACCAAATCGGGAGAAACATGGAGGTGTACGTGGACCAAGATTTCAAATTATATCTAGTATGCCGAAGTTTCGGCGGTTTCGGTCCAGTTTCAGCGATGACGGACCGAAATTCCATTAGAAACCAATTTTCGTGTTTTCCAATCGACTTTCACTTTCAATGAGCTACTGGGTCGGATTGCATGTGAAGCTAGGGTTTACACCGCGAGACTTCATGTCCAGTTAGCCTATTAGTCAGTGCATGAGCCATTTTGTTGTTAATTTTTTGAAAAATTAAGGTTTAAACACAGGACTTGGGGAAAGTAAAGAGAAGAAAAGCAAAAATGAATCATATGACAAGCTACGCTGGAAAAGGGACTCATTTATGTTTCTTGTAATTGGGCTGGGCTGAAAATAAAACTGGATTTACCTTTATTTAAAGTTTGGATAATGTATTTATCAAATGGAAGTCATTCGAATATATAATTTATAAGTAATTTGAAGAACATGGTATAAATTTGTGTTATTATTAAAAAAAATTAACATTTTAATTTAGAAAATAATACCAAAAATTCACAAACCAAAATAAAACGGATTCTTCAGAATTTCCAAAATGAAATCAAAATTTCAAATACTACCAATGATCGAAACAGAAACGAAAAAAAAATTGAACCTTGATGTAGATGATATATCGATGAAATTCAAAGAGGAAATTGGCCACAAAAGATCTAAACGAAATGTTTGAAGTATTACGAAAATATAAGAGGAAGCTGAATCCACAAAAATATTTTTTCGAATTCAATCCCGAAAGGTCTTAGGATATATTGTAAGTGCTCCAGGAATTGAGGTCGTGATCAAATAAAAGCAATATGTACATGGTTGAGCCTAAAACAAACAAGGATGTGATGAGTTTAAACGAACGAGTAGATACACTAAAACAATTTGTATCAAAGGCCTTAGGATATATTGTACGTACTCCAGGAATTGAGGTCGTGATCAAATAAAAGCAATATGTACATGATCGAGCCTAAAACAAGTAAGGATGTGATGAGTTTAAACGGATGAGTAGATGCACTTAAACAATTCGTATCAAAGGCAAGCGAAAAACGAATTTTGTTCTTTAACATGATAAAAAATGAAGAACTTATAAATGGACGGAAGAATGTCAAAATGCTTTTCAAGAATTAAAGATCATCTAGAAAAACCGCGATACTTTCTAATCCTATGAAGGGAGAACATTTGTTCTTGTATACGGCAATATCAGAACATGCAATAAGCTCAGTCTTAATAAGGAAGGGAAATGGAACGCAGCTGTCCTTATATTATACAAGTAAAAGGTTTAAAGATGCTGAAATCAGATATCCAATTATAGAGAAATTAGCTTATTACTTAACATTGACAGCATGGAAATTGAGATATTACTTTCAAGCACATCTAATTGAAATCTTAACCAGTTATCCGCTCAAACGGATCTTCAACAAACCAAAAGCATCTTGAAGGTTAATACAATAGAGAATGAAATTAAACCAATATCATATTGAATATTTACCCAGTGTAGTAATAAAAGGGCAAACTTTGGCCAACTTTATAATCGAATGTACGAGATTCATTAATGAGCAACTGGAAAAGAAAAGGAAACTTTAACCAAAGTAGCAAATTTTTTTAGATAAAGCTTCGAATGAACAAGAAGTGAGGGCTAGATATATAATAATTACGCCTAATGGACATCAATTGCATTACGCTACGAAACTGAGATTTCTGCGATTATTAACGTAGCTGAGTATGAATCCATGATAGTAGGATTAGCTTCGGCCCAACAGCTAAAAATTCTAATAATCGAAGTATCTGGTGATTCACTATTAATGGGGAACCAACTGAATAAAACTTATCAACCAAAGGATGTTCGATTAGCTTAGTATATCCAAAAATCCATGAGATGTTTGCTCAATTTGAAGATCTTTCAATCCATCAGGCAACTAAGGAGAAAAGTATTGAGTTTAAGAAAGAAACATCAGGTAATAAAGATTTGGTTTTGACTAGCTCACAAGCCCGACCATCATAAAATAATGGGAAAAACTCCAAAGAAAATAATTATCATGAAACAACCAGTGAAGGAGCAAAGGTAAATAACCATGAGGATAAATATACGAATAATTGATGACACCTATAACTCAACATTTGAAAAAGGAACGTTGTCGAGGGACAGAAATGAGCCAAAGAAGTTGAGATATCAAACACGAATATTATATAAGAAGGGATACTCGGTCCTATATCTAAGATGCATAACTGTAGAAAAAAAATTGAAAAATGGAAGCTCATGTAGAATTTTGCGAAAATCACTCCAATAACATAAAGTTATAAAAAGATAATGAGACGGAGGTGTTATTAGCCCCGAAATGGGTAAGGATGCTCTAGCTTACATTAAAATTTGATAACTGTCGAAGGTTTTCAAGAATCTCACAATTACCTCGAGTGAATTAACTCTCGTTATAAGTTATAAGCCCGACCTTTTGATATATGAGGGAACCGATTTGATAGGACCCTTACCTATCTTGAAAGAAAGCGCGAAGTTTACAATAGTGAAAATCAATTATTTTACTAAATAAGTGGAAGTTGAGCCATTGTCCAACATAACCGGGGGAAAGTCTTGAAGTTCATCGTTAAGAACATTGTTTCTCGATTCAGACTCCTGAATAAAATCATTTTTGATAATGGAACTCAATTTCAGAGTGCACAATTCACTCATTCCCGTGAGAATAACGGATGACAAACAATTTTGCATCAGTAGCTCACTCAAAGGCCAACGAAGAGGTGGATACAACCAATAAAACAATTAAAAATATCTTAAAGAAACGATTGGACAATGCAAAAGGAAAATTGGTAAAACTTCCTCTTGTTTTATGATCGTATAGGACTTCTGCAAAAACAACCACTGGGCATAACCCATAACCCATATTCGTTCACATATAGATTTGAAGCAATGTTGCCAGTTAAGGTAGAAATCTCGTCACACCGAAAGAATGCATGTCTATGGAATTAAACAAGAAATTTTTGAACTTAATCAATGAGGTTGGAGATCAAGCCGCGTTACGAACAAGGTTTTAAATCTTCAATATCTCGTTCGAGATCTCTTTTTCCCACTTAAACGAAACGAGACATTGAATCTCCTTCATATCTCCTCTGACACTCATCTTGTCCGAAATATTTAAATCTCAATCCGAGATCTCATCCGAAATTATATATTTTTCTTTTTTTGCATAATATTTTTTCATTTTCATATAAATTCGAGAAAAACTACTCAATCCAATTACTATTTACCGACTCCTTGAACATATTTTTTATTTTTATCTTGATGTATCACAACAAAAGACGTCATTTCTTTTTTATGTTCAAATAATGATATTATTCAATCATTGCCGAATAAATTAAGCACTTATACACTTCTTTAAAGCATTAATTTCAATTTCTTTTCAATGCAACTTATATTGTTAAAAAAATTATTTTTACTGAAAATTAAAGTTAAATAAATCATTAAAACATCAAATTTAGACACATATGCTACTCCAAGATATTCTCGAGATGCACTTTAAGATCCGAGAGGTCAATTCGAGATGTACACCCGTGATACACTCATCTTGTCCAAGATTTCCGATACAAGATAGCTTATGTGAAATTTCTGAGACGAAACATAACTGAATCTAAGATCTAAAACCTTAGTTACGAACAATAGAGCATCAACAAAGAATTATCAAGTATTATTGTTAACCCGATTTTTAGCCAAACAAATTTCAACTGGACTTAGAAGATTAAAACAAGAACGAAATGATTCACGGAGACTTAGAAACACGCTCAAAAGGAGTAGAAAAATACGAAGAAGTTTCAACTGAATTGGAGCTCGGTATATAGCTTGGTACCGAGCTATATAGGTCGGTACCAACGTATCATTTTCGAACATTTCACTTTCCACACTTCACACAACTCTTATACTACTCATATAGCCCGTGATCAAGTTGTTTACCCAGAGTATGAACGACTATTTCTGTGGTTGATGAGAAGACGGCCAAGAAAGTAAGATAACTCAAGTGATAGAGGAAAGATTACTAGAATTAAGCAAAAGTTGGATTTGTACCAATACTTATAGTTCAATACCGACCAATCTTATTGGGTCATGGTGTTCTGGTTTCTCTTGTACAACGTCGGCTCATCGTCTAACCTCCAGCGCAAGCAGGCTTTTGACTCGTTACCTCTGTTTTCATATAAAAACAAGTCTAGCTGCAACCAAAACATAATCTAATCCCTATGTCATTGAAAACTTCTTCTTCATTCCTATCGTCTACCTCAAAGGTACTCTAAAAACTCCATTGTAAATCTGAGAGCCACTAGATAGTGGTCGAATCTGATATAACTAGTTGTAATCCGGACAGAGAACAATTAATAAAATAGATTAAAGTGGACGTAGGTCGAAGATTACACCGAACGCTAAAAAAAATCGTGTCCCCTTTTACTTTTCTGTTTTTCTTTTATTTTGAATGGAACTGGTTATTTCATCTGATTTCTAGGTGCTAATCCATTTTCTAGGTTAACATTTATAATTCAAAGGCAAGAGAGAGCATTTCAATGGGTGATTTGGTACTTAGGAGAACGATGGTAAATACTAAAAAATCAGCATACGGTTCATTAGGATCAAATTGGAAGGGACCACTGGTCATTCACGAAATAATACTTACATAAACCTACCGACTAAGTAGACCTGATGGAAATGTGATAGCAAACACATGAAATGCCGAGCATTTACGACCATATTTCACTACTTTGGACAAATAAATAGAAAATGGATTGCAAAACATCCATTCCATGATAAGTATTTGCGAAAAGTTTTATAAAAGCAAGGTTCCCTTAAAAAGTTCTTAAAAAATATTTTCAAGGAAAATGTGTTTTTGAAAGAATGAATTTTTCTCAATCCATAACACTTGGGTAGAATTGCAAAGAGGTTTTCTAAAAAGATTACGCAACTTTTATAAAATGATTTTACGCAACTTTTATAAGGAGAAGTTTAAACAAACAGCCTCCGGACTGGGATGCATTATTCTTAATGTAACACCTGACCCGACAAGGTCTGTGATATTTTATTGGCAGAAGCACGTCGCGTGCGCAGTGGACAAATAAAGCCTTTGGCCCCACTTCCGGGTCTAGCAAAGCAATCATCCAACGAGTGAATGTCAATTAAGCTTTTTTTCCCACCTCCGGGCCTAACTAAAGCAACCACCCAAAAAGTGATGGTCAAATAAAGCCTTTAATCCGACCTCTGGGTCTAGCCAAAGTAACCATCCAAGGAGTGATTATCAATTAAGTCTTTAGTCCTGCCTCAATTAAGTCGTTAGTCCTACCTCCGAGCTTGGTTAAAGCAATAATCTAAAATGATTATTAAATAACGTCTTTCATTCCGCCTGGGCCTAACCAAAACACTCATCCTAGAAGTGATGGTCAATTACGTCTTTGGTCCCATCAACGAACATGACTAAAGCAATCATTCAATGAGTGATGGTCAAATAAAGTCTTTAATCCTATCTTTGGATATGACCAAAGCAATCATCCCAACAGTAATGGTCAATCAAGACTTTAGTCCCGTCTTCGGATCTGGACCTGGCTAAAGCAACCACCCAAAAAGTGATGACCATCACTTTTTGGGTCTAGCCAAAGTAACCATCCAAGGAGTGATTATCAATTAAGTCTTTAGTCCTGCCTCAATTAAGTCGTTAGTCCTACCTCCGAGCTTGGTTAAAGCAATAATCTAAAATGATTATTAAATAACGTCTTTCATTCCGCCTGGGCCTAACCAAAACACTCATCCTAGAAGTGATGGTCAATTACGTCTTTGGTCCCATCAACGAACATGACTAAAGCAATCATTCAATGAGTGATGGTCAAATAAAGTCTTTAATCCTATCTTTGGATATGACCAAAGCAATCATCCCAACAGTAATGGTCAATCAAGACTTTAGTCCCGTCTTCGGATCTGGACCTGGCTAAAGCAACCACCCAAAAAGTGATGAACGACTAAAGCCTTTGGTCTCGCCTCCGTTCTCGCCTTCGTGTCTGGTCAAAGCAACAATCTAAAGAGCAGTCGTTCGAAAAGCAAAAATAATCACTCAAAGGCTTCTAGAACCACATCCACCAAAGAAAATGAAATTGCAAGGACAATAAAAGAACAAGGCAAGGGGATAAATCGTTAAAAAGAAAAGGAAACAAGCATGAAGTAGAAATTTGCTTAAGCTAAAGTATAAGCAAACTTCTTATGGGAGGTAAGTATTACACCCCAAAAATTTTAAGTCAAAACTATCGACGGAAATGATAAAATTCCACCAATCCTAAATACTTCATTTTAATGTTATTTCATGTTAAATTTTATTATATGTTTTGCGTTTTTAACCCAAAAAACTTACGCCTCACCTTATGGACCCGAAAACGTCTCGTGTATGCTTTCAGCTTTTAAAACAATGTTATTTACCATGAACACGTTTGCCCAAGAGTTAAGTTTCTTGCCAAGCACCTTTAAACTACTTTGATTTGGGTATAAGTTAGGTCTAATTTTTGGTCTAGCAACACTTATTTTGTTCAAGATTTGTTAAACATAAGATATTATATTTGAAAATTTCAAGACAAGACTTAGCTGAAATCCTAGACTTGAAATTGTACAAATTTTAATTAATTGTAAAATTGTATGTCTGTTATTCCTATGCAAGTGAGACAATCATGAAACTATATAATTGTTTGTAAAATGTCTTCAAAATAGAAGATATTTATTAGTTATTATTCATAAAAAGGTGATCATGTATAAAAATAAATAGAGACGTAATGAAACGCCAAGTCTATAGTGCTTCAAATGGCTGTATAGGTCAAATTCAAATTGTGACTTTTTCACTAAGGACTTGAAAAGGCCTCAAGGCGCATTCCAAAAGGCATTTAACCTATTAGGCATACGGCCGACATTAAAACGTATAAAAGGCAAAACAAAATAAAAAAGCATCGATGCCTCATTCTAATGAGGCTCTAGTCTTCTACGCAAAAATAAAATGTCTTCAGTTGCTATGTATTTCATTTAAAACTCTATCTCCTATCTCATTCCATCACTAAACCAACAATAATCAGCAAAAGAAGATCAAATCGGTAAGTTTTTTCAAAAAAATATTTGCATGGATGCGTCTAGAGAAACTTGATTCCCGTTCTAGAACCGACTTTGATTCAAGAACTGGAATCCATTACAGCTATTTATTTTTAAATTTAAAAAAGATGCATACACGTTCAAAGTCAAACCTAAATGATTTCTTCTTCATTTTTTGCATAAATTAATTTGAAATAAGAAAGATATTGGGTGGAAGTGGGTTAAAGATTTATCAAATTCCACCAATTCTAAATACTTCATTTTAATGTTATTTAATGTTAAATTTTATTATATGTTTTGCGTTTTTAACCCAAAAAACTTACGCCTCACCTTATGGACCCGAAAACGTCTCGTGTATGCTTTCAGCTTTTAAATCAATGTTATTTACCATGAACACGTTTGCCCAAGAGTTAAGTTTCCTGCCAAGCACCTTTAAACTACTTTGATTTGAGTATAAGTTAGGTCTAATTTTTGGTCTAGCAACACTTATTTTGTTCAAGATTTGTTCAACATAAGATATTATATTTGAAAATTTCAAGACAAGACTTAGCTGAAATCTTAGACTTGAAATTGTACAAATTTTAATTAATTGTAAAATTGTATGTTTGTTATTCCTATGCAAGTGAGACAATCATGAAACTATATAATTGTTTGTAAAATGTCTTCAAAATAGAAGATATTTATTAGTTATTATTCATAAAAAGGTGATCATGTATAAAAATAAATAGAGACATAATGAAACGCCAAGTCTATTGATAACCATCAGCATGATTAAAATACTCAATAACCTATATTACGGTGTTATATTCAATAGTGTTGCCTGAGATTAAATTGTCGAGTATATAGTTCTATAGGACCTTAAAATGATGAGGAAACCATAGTTCTAGCATAGCAAACAAGCCAAATCTCAAAACCAACCCCCACACCAACGAAGGAAGTTGGAACATATTTGAGGTAATGGTTTGATGATGACGATCGTAAAATATAGCTACATTTTCCACGATACAAAAGTAGTAAGGCACTGGTAGTTTGATATCAAACTTGATCACACATGAAAATTTTATAATTTCAGGCAACATCCATAAGGTTGCACATATTAGATTTTATAGTGGTTTGAAGCTACAATAGATCAACAGAAGGTTGAAAGCGTTTATTATATCAATTTTACCAAATTTGGATGACTCCTTTGCTTTACCAATTAGAGAACCACTCATGCCAAAGAAACTACCTTTACAAAATCAATTGCTAATATGAGAAATTATAAGAATGTAGAACTTGTTTATATTAATTTTAGGATGTGAAATTATCTTCAACATGCATTTCATGCATAACATATTTTGGATCAAACATATATGCATTCATGTTGAGAGAGTTAAGCTCATTCTATGACCATTAGATTTCGTTCTGACACCATATCAGAGAATCGTTTTTTATAAATTAGTTGACAATATAAAGAATAATCTTATGGTATTTATATTTGTCCTGTTGAAATTAATTCCCTTAGGCGGTACAGGACTTAGCGTCAACATTATCTTATGACAATTCTACACATTCTCTTTCTAGCTTTGACAATTGCATCTAGTTTACAAAATTTAAAATCCGTTGTATCTATAGTCCCAAAAAATGCCTGCTAAGATATAAATTTTGTACTGCTAGAAACATCATACGTAAAGAATTACATAGCCATGTTTTATTCTTTTATTAAAAATAGAAACAAAAAAAAGAAAAGAGGAAATTATATAGTCTAACTCCTCGTACCAAATATCAGTCACAGGTTATAAAATTTAGAGGATCTATATAAGCGAACATACAAGAAAATAGCTATAAATTAATCAAAAAGAATACTTACAACTAAATCTATTCCAGGATGATCTGAAGCCCAAAATATGTCATGATCTACGGCCACGAAATTTCCGACCACTGTGTCGCCATCAAAAGGAATGTGTTCGTATACACATTCCACATCGTTCACTGTGATAGAAAGAGCTGAAATTTTATGTGGGAGATTAATCAGAAGGAAAAGGAATATAAAATTTTGAAGAAACTTAATTGATTTCTTCATGGTTTTAGGGTTTCGAAATGCCGATTTCATGTCCTTGACCGGAAGAAGTAAGAGCAAACATGATTTTTGAGCATGACATGTTAACATGACGTGGCAACATAAGATTGGTTCATACATAAAACTCACGAACTTCGCTGAAAAACACACCAGACTGCAGGTGCAACGGTCTGCTCAGAGACACCGATCATTTTGGCAAGTTAAAAAGCAGAAAAATTAGAACCGTTTGTGCTTGGTGGTACGCTCGTCCAATGTATCACGCTCAAACGAACAAATGTTCCACTTTATACTAGTATAATCGCCAACGATAGAAAAGTCGACCGTTAAGTTCTAAAATACTAGTACAACCATACAATGGTTGAAAAGCATACCGTTTGTTGTATACTTTGAAAAAAAGAAACTTTTATACAATTGTCTATAATTTCAATTAATAAAATATAATAACAGTATGTTGAGTAAAAGTGGAAAATAGGCATAGCCGCACAAGGACAAACTTTGAAAAAAAATTAGGCCGAAGGAAAATAAGTTTCATTTTTAGACCGAAGGACAAACTTTGAAAAAAATTAGGCTGAAGAATAATGCTAAATATAACTAGCATTTTTACAATGTAAAATTGAATATAATGCTAGTTATAACTAGAATTTTGTATAGTGTAAAAACTGAATATAATGCTAGTTATAACTAGCATTGTCCTTCAGCCTAATTTTCTTTCAAAGTTTGTTCTTCAGCCTTAAAAAAAATTTGATCTCCTTCAGCCTAAATTTTTGTTAAAGTTTGTCCTCGTGCTTCATTCCCTCTTTTAGAAATATAAAATATCAAAAAAAAAAAAATACAGAGCAAGTACAATGGAGCATTGAAAAAGAATAGATATATACATACATGTACAGAGAACGTATTTAAAAAAGATGAATCAATATAATATAGAGACAACGATGAGTAAAAAGAGCAGGAATCAATAGAATACATCCGCAAAAGTGAATGAAACGACAGTACATTCCAATCTACATTCCAATCGGACGAAGAGCATGAAAATATAACATTTGTCAGAGGAAATGAAATAAAACATATTGGGCCCCATTTGGTTTGCTGTTTTTAGTTTTGTGTTTTCATCAAAACAAAAATGCACATTTCTTATACATTGTTGGGGAAGTGGAAACTAGTCACAAGGGCCTCTTTAGCAAGTGGAATTAGTTTACAGGACACACAATTGAACTAATTACTTTTAAGGACAAAATACAAAATAATTAGTTTCTAAGGCCTAAAAACCTATAAAATTATGTCCTTGAAAGTAATTGGACTTCCGACTTTGTCCTTAAAAGTAATTATTCCACTAATTTTGGCCTTGAAATTAATTTCTGTAGATGTGTGTCCTAGAAACTAATTGGACTGCAAAGTTTGTTCTTCTAGTGAAATGTCCCTTGTTGGAAAACACACAATTTTGAAAAATGAAATTAAAACAGAAATTAGAAAACAAGCTTATTCATCTCCTCCATTTCTCATCCATCATTATAATGGCTTAGAATTGTAAAAAAAATTCATACATTTTCTTGTATTTTATAGTGTATGTTGAAAATACAAAACTCAAAACGAAACCGAACGGACCTTTAGCTTTATGAAAAGACAAAATAGACATTATTTTGATTTCACATATTTTGTAAATCTAGAGTAAGACAAACCGCCTTCCTAACAATCAATTTTTGATCATGTACAAAAGAAAGCAATATAAAACAAGATCCAATCAACATCACCCTACATAAACATGATCTAGTAAACATCAATGACACAGATATATTGATATAATGTATGTTAACATAAAATGCAAGCACATTGTGTCCATATTAGTTGAATAGGTATTAATTACATACCAATGTTGCACAAATAGGCATTTACTAAAAAAATTGATATATTTTTTATTTATAATATTTAAGGTATAAAATTTATGTATAAGTTGAAATTCGGAGATATATAAGTTTTCCAAGTGGAGATACACTACAAGAATATAATGCTTTTATAATAGTGAATAAATGTTGTTAAAATACTTTAACAACGTTTTTGTTGCCGTTATCACATCCATAGTTGCATAAAATAAGTGTTTTTCACAACATCTATTTAATGTTGTGGAGACCGTTGTGAATTGTATATTGACAACACTTTTCATTTGTGGTTTATTCTGTATGCCAAACTAAAAGAACATTGCACAATGAGTCTCAAATATTGTAAGATTTAGTTCCAATAACGCAATTAAAACATCGACACGTCTTTCTACGATGATGGTAAGACATGGTATATTGGTTTTTCAATATTGTTTATACGTTATGATTATCATTCTAAAACACAGAAAAAATGTTGTAAGAATAACACGTACAACATTTAAAACAAGTTATGTTTAGGATTTATATGATAATTTTAAAACACTGTAAAATTATACAATACCAATCTTTTCAAGTATCGTATTTGTTATTTCAACTATGTTTGTCGTATATTGTTTTTCCAAGCGCAACACCACACGACCCACGAATTCAACGCCGACCAAAATGGGTCTAAAAACCCTACAATGTCGTCATCTTGTCGTTAAGGCGTCGGAGTTAATCGCATTAAGGGGGATAAGGGCGTGGTGACATGATGAAGTTGTGGCCGGAGTTGCATGGTCGCTGGTGGTCAGTGGCGACGTATCGAGGAGAATTTCGTCTATCAGCTTTGTTCCAAGTTGAAGCCTGATGGCGCAAAATTTGATTTCGGGTGAGTTTTGGCGATCTGGGTGGTCGTGTAGATAGTCAGGATCATTACAGCGAGGGGGAAAAAATGAATTGCTGTTAAAAAGGAGATTTTTGTTAATTTATCAAACCGACCGTTAGGGAGGTCTGCTTACTTCTACTAGCCAAAATACAATACTCTGAAGCCAAAATAATGCTCCTCGTTTCTCTCGCCTGTTGATAGAAATATTTTTCTTGTTTACTTTTCCTCCCACCTTCTTCTCCATGATTTCTGCAATTCTATTAATCCTAACTTATTCTCAGTAAGCTATAGATTTAAACGAAAAAATAAATCCCCCAATTTATCAATCAGCTTTACCCAAATCCAGCTCGATTAAGACCATATTTCTTCATTTTTGGTTAATTAATTGGTCCAACAAGCCTCGTTCAAATACAGAAAAAATCAATTTAGGGATTCTACTTGATCGATGCCTTTTCTATCTCAGTTGGTCGACGTCTCTTCTATCTCGGTTGCTCGCAATCCTCTCTGATTTTCTAGCTCAAATCGATTCTATGTGAATTTGCAGGTAATGATCTTTCTCAACGTTTATTGTTTTGATTTGAATTAGTGACAAATGAAATTCCAAATAAAGGTAAACTCACTATTTTTAATTTTGGTTCGGTTATCATTATTCAAAATAGTGCTTGAATTTCTATTTTGGTGCATATTTACCAAAATTAAAGATGAAAAAAAAAAACTTGACTTCACATGTGATTGGGGATCTCGATTGGGTTATCCTTTGTTTGACCATAGTCTACCTTATGTATGAGAACCTCTTAACTTATCCAGCGGTATTTTTTTCCATTGATTATATTACTTGGATTACACCAATATGAAGTATTATAATGGGTTATTGTTTTTAAGTTGATTTTAAAGATGATTCATTTAAGGTATCCATTTGCAATGCACCTTCTTCTTCTTTTCATTTTTTGTTCATGGGGCTAGGATTGGGAATGGTCATGATCAAATCTTATTTATGTTGGTATTAAACTTTTTAAAAAAAAATTCTAGCTTTTAGTTAGTTATCGATCCTTTAAATTTCACTTTCTTGTCAACTTTCGATTCATTCATTGTATAAACATCACATGACTACAGCAAAGGAACTTGACTTTGTATATTTGCTTTCTCATTTGCATTGTAAATAATTTATTATTTATCTTTTTGTGCATTATTACTGTATGACTTTTATGAGCATATTGTTTTTCCACAATGGATCCATAATAGAGCTTGACTATTTACTTGAACTGGCATCGTTAACCTTAACAGCAACTATACTTTTTGTCACATAAAATTATTTAGCTATGTTTTATAACTATGAGTGACTTTACCATAAAGAATGGAAATTATGATGTTGAGTATACATACAAACACATCCACACTCTTCATGACTAAGGTCTTATATTTCGATGAAGTTATTTTATAGAGAAGAGATTTGCTTTTTGGTCATCTTAGAATGCAATGTAAGATTAGTTCAGTCTATATAAACCTTAAATAGTGGTTTGCATCTCTTGGAAAAGGATTTGGTTTGTTTTTCTCCCATTAATGGTAGCAGTCAGAGAACCTTATACATTCTTCCGCTCTTTTCCCTAGATCCAAAACCTCGTACTGTTGGATTCGATTATAGCAGTGGCACAATACTATCATTGGATTCGAGTGATTCCATATAAACATTTGTATACTCTTTTTATTGACTATAATTGTCTATTGCCAACATATATATATGTGTGTGTGTGTGTGTGTGTGTGTGTGTGTAACCTGATACAAAATTTGTATTTTTTAATATGAGATCACATTGAATAGCCAAGGCTCTCTTATGTTCTTGTCAGGATACATCATTGCTGGGAAATTATAATGAGAACTGTTCAAAATGCTTATTAAAAGCTATAGAGATCGGTTGAAAATGGTAATATTGCAAACAGTTATGGATATTATATTGCATGCATAAACAAATTATTGTTAAAGATTATTCTTTGTTATTGTTAAAGATCTTATATTATATATTGTATTATTTGACATATTTCTCTATAGACAGGGTCTGTCAGAAGACATGTAGATTGGAGATCTCGCTCGATTCGGGTCAATAAGAATTTCTTCCATGGATAGCTTTACCCCGGTACTTACAAAGCCCTGGCATGGATCAAGTCCTGACATTGCTTGTCAATCAGTGAATCGGTTATGTTTTGTGCCAGCCAACCCATACCTAAAGCCTTGCCTTGTCTTGTGGTTCTGTCACTCATTTTCCAGTTTTCATTTCAACACGGACCACTTCGCATGCATCTTACACCTCAAAAATCAAGACGGATGCCTACGATACACTTGCAGTAACACAACTATGGGATTCTCCCCAGCAAATGCAACTACGTTCTCCAATATTCCTACCTGCCGGAACCTCTATCCAGACGGCTATTTGTTGTTCATCATACTTGCATACACTTCTGTCTAGATAGCAGATGTTGTTACCCTCAAGTCATATATCCCATTCAGATGCAACCACCTACAGATTGTAGTTATCCTTGTCTAATGGTGTCACTATACATACTAATCCAACTAGCCTGAAATTCCTCACCAGTAGTTCATCTTCTCATTTTCCCCACAGTCCGAAGTTAACGTCAAGTCTGTCCAACCTGCCAAGCACTTGCCTGCATCTATATATAATTTTATATCTACCTCTCCATCTGTAATGTTCCTACATTTATGTTTATGCCATGCCGATGTAGTTTGGAGGTGACTATTGCCCTGTTTTCCCACTCAATGTGCCTATATATCTTCAACCTGCCATGATGGTCCTCAAACCCTGACCTGCCACTCACGTGTCTGCATATTTCCAACCTGCCATGCACTTGCTTCCTCAGTTTCAACCTAACATGTGCAAGCCTACCACGCATTTGCACATATATGTTCTCAGCCATTATAAGACACTACCTGAACTTCTTGCCTGCAAGCAGCCGCTTCTTAATATTCTCATCATGCATAGCTCACCATCTCTCACATTTTACCCTTGCAATAGGCTTCCACATTGCACAATGCCACTTTACAGTTCAGGAAATTCATACTGCTGTGACAGTGGCTACTCTTTGCTCGACTTTTTAACATTGTAGCATTTGTTTTTCCTTCCAGCAACGTATAATTATTCCTTTCTCATATTTGTATTACTCTTATATTGATCATCTTTGTGATGATCCCTTATTTTGTACGCTAAAACACAAACTATTATATCGTTATCCATCAGACTTGTTGATGGCTGTTTTTTTACTATGTAGTATACTTGCTTTTCAAATATTATAGTTTACAGTAACTTGAAAAAGTTGCCATAACCATGTCTAAAATGCTCACCAGAGATTCCGATTATGAATCTTGAAGACTAATCATAATAAACAAATTTTTAAATGTAAAAAGTCACGGATATACCATGATTCACACTTCAACTTTCATCGGCATGAGTTGATGGTGTTTTATCTGGATATCAAGAACGTTGTCAAATAAATTTTCGAATGAAAAGACTATATTTCATTACGTTGTATGGCTATGAGCGTTTAGACTCTTATGATTTGAAGCTCACAAAGGTAGTTTATGTTAAAGAAATAGTTGCAATATTTTTATACATATCGCTATGTCTCTTCCAACACGATGAGTTGTGGAAGGTTTCAACGATCATGTAGCACTGTTCGTTTTCTTTTTCATTTTCCTACCGTTCTAAACATTTTTACGTTAGTAGAGAAAGATATAATTAAATCGGTTAATCCACAATTTAATACTGTATTGGACCATATTAAGTTATGACCGATATTACTGATTTTTAATAAACTGTATCGGAGCTATAGACTGTACGCACATAGCTTGTAACACCCCATATTTTGAAGTGCTATGATATGGGGAATGAATTAACTAATTAAATAATTAACAATATAATTTGTTAAGAAATAATATAGAGTATTTAATTTAAAGAGTTATAAAGGAGTAAGGGTTAAATAAATAAATGAAGTGGTTTGTATTAAAGGAAGTATATACCCCTTAAACATATTTCCTCTCCCTCCACATTCACTCAAAACATGCTAAATGAAAACAAAAGCAAGGCCGCCCACATTTTCCAAAGAGAAAAGGAAGAAAATCAAAGTAAAAGGAAGAGCTCCCATTTCTAGGAAGAAAAAGGTTTTAATCAAGTTTTAATCAAACCTATGTGAATAAAACTTTCTCTAATCCCTTCCAAACCTGTTTGGTTTAGGATTATATGTAAGCAAGATGTTTTGAATGATAATGAACAAGTTTTATAATGATAGAAAGCATATGTTCATGTTTAGGAAATTGATGGTAATGAATTTTGGTATGTTAGGGCAAAACAAGAATCAAATCTTCTTCACTCCACTTGAAATTTTTGTATGATATTTATGTAGGATCTAGATTAACCCTAGAGGGGGGGGGGGTGAATAGGGTTATAGCAAATTTTCTCGAATTAAACACAGAAACAAACTGCAGAAATAAATATGTTAAAAAGTAAATCACACACAAAATTTACCCAGCTTCGGCAACCCCTGCCTACTGCTGCATTCCCAGATTTCTATTAGAATTAAACAGTATCACGCTTACGAACACTCTACTAGACTCGCAAACCTTTTTCTCCCGCTCACAAACACTCTACTAGACTCGCAAACATTTGCTCCCGCTCACAAACACTCTACTAGACTCGCACACCGTGCTCCGCCTATAGAGTTTCGCTTACTCGCAAACTCTGCTCCTGCCTATAGAGCTTTGCTTACTCGCAAACTCTGCTCCCGCCTATAGAGCTTTGCAAACTCGCACACCCTGCTCACTGAACTAATTCTAACTAGACAATCTGACACTACCTAAACCCTAGGTGGTGATTTACAAATTCTTTGATTCGAAAAGTAAAAAACAACAATTAAAAGACAATAAAATACTTAAACCTTATTTAAAAATATACTAAAGCCCTTTTAAAACACGGCCGGCCCTTTTATTCTTAACCCCGATTCTTTTCTCCTCTTTGGTCTGTGATAAAAAATGGTGGCCTCTGTTGTATCTTCGTTCGTTCCTCTTTGGCGAAATTAGGGCTTGAGCAAATTGGGGCTGTCGGCTTCTATGTCTCGATTGAATGAATGGTTTGACGTTGATGCTTCGTCAATCGATGATCTCTCTGTTTAGCACGCCGTTCCCCCAATTTCCGATCGAGTTCGATTTCTGACTTCGGTATGTAGTTTATCCTTTTGCTTTGCTGGTTTTGGCTTGCTTGAACTCGATACCTAAAATTGCCGACGATGATTGGGATTTATATGCGTTCGATCTCCTTATTTTTCGTTCGTCTAATTGTTTCAAAAATTTGCTTTGGCCGTTCGATTATGCTTGGACGTTGTTGATTTCTCTGACTAGTTCACAATCGTATATTCGATGCTTGCTTGGTTGACACGGTAGAGAATTACTATTGTGGTCATTACGGTGTTGATTTTTGACTTCGTCAATACTGCATAAGCACATGAATTTATCACTGCGTTGTTTATTTTTGCGTCTGCATTGTTATTCTTCAACTTTGGTACTGATCCATCTATGTGTTCATCCCTGAGCATCTTTGTGCATTTCTTTGATCTTTTGTTCATGCTGCAACTATGTTATTCACTGTACTTATTATAGTCACTGCGCACTTTGTAGCCTTGGTTACTGGTCGAGTGCATTCATTCTGTTTGCTTCATGTAGTAGCTTGGACTGGTGCACATTGTTGCGGCCTGTACTTGTTGTTATTTGCATTGTTGGTTCATCACTTCGTTCCAGTTTGGTACTTCTGTTTTGATTGGGTTACACTGACTTGATGCTGGACTTGGTCTTTTGTTATAACTGGACCTGTTGCCCTCAGTTGCTTGTTTGTATGTTGTATCATGATGCACTTGTTATCATGTTGATGTTGTCTCTTTGATATTTGCACTCTGTCTTCTTGAGTTTGCTTGACCTGTCTGGTTCATCTTGTTGCACTTTGGTCCACTGTCATGTTCAATGCTCAACCATGGATATTTGCAGTTGGTATTTTAATTGGATTTTGCTTCTGTGCATATTGTACTCAATTGTTGAACTGGTTTTGATGCCAGTCTATACTTTACATATGTGCACTGTGTGGTCTTGAGCATTTCTTGTTCCACTTGTACTTGGTCGAGTTCTTTCCTTGTGTTGTTTGGTCTTGTTGCAGTTTGATTGTGCTGTTGCATTTCATTGACATTGAGACCTGTAGTCTTCATTTGTGCTCTCTGTTTTGGGTAACTTCCCATGTGTACATGTCTCTTCCTTGTATCTTCATTCATGTTGGTTTAGTTGTGAGCTATTCTATTCTTTAGTTGGCTGCACTGGTCTGGTTCTCGGCCTATTGCATTTGACTTCTCTTTGGTCATGGCTGATCTGTTGTTTAGTTTGCATCATGCTTTTGTGCATTTGGATTTTTGGTCGACCCTAAGATTAAGTATCTTGACCATTTCATTTGATTTATCACCTGAGTTGAATCCAGTTTTAAAACTCGGGTTTGACCTTGTGCTGAGAGTTGAGATTTTATTTATGTTGCACCTGAGTTGAACCCGTCTTTTTATTTGGGTTTGACCTGTGTTCACCTGTTCCTGTAACATTATCAAGTGTATATCGGTGTGCACGGCCTTGTGGCATATACAGTGATACACTGTGTATGTCACAAGTTGTTCGTGTATGATGAATTCAAATTTAAATGATGACGAACAACCCAAATAACTGAGGCAAATAATATTTTCAAAAAATCATATTTCATTTTCTGTTGCAAAAATATTTCTTTTTCAATTTTACCGCGTTAGTGAATATTTTTGCAGATTGCTCAGATGCTGGATTCAAACTGGAATGCAGTTGAAGATAAATACGAGTGTGAGTGATATATAGTGAGGTTAACTGTAAATATAAAATTGTGATGTATTGTAATCAAAGTTGTATATTTATAGTGAGAGCTTGAAATTGTACTATTCAAAATTGTAATAAATATTTGTTTGAATAAAATATCTGTTTGAATTCAAATTCTGTGTAATTTATTTTATTCAACAAATATTTATTTAATCTATGAAAAACAAAATAGTACATTACCAAATACATTTAAATGAATGTATATATGTTTATTACCATCAAACAAAAATCATATAAGCGCAAAGCGCATATTCAACAATCTCCCCCTTTTGATGATAACAAACACATATTTAAGATTTTGAATGTATTAAATGATTTGATCGTTCAATTTGCTCCCCCTATTTAAATGCTCCCTCTCTACACAATACTCCCCCTACATATATGCATACAAATAGAAATATATAAATGAGCCTAGATGCAAATGGAAAATTATTTGACCTTTGCTTGATTCTGTTTGACAAAATCTTAACTTTTCTCTCCCCCTTTTGTTATCAGCAAAAGAATAACAGTGTTATAAAAATAGGGATGAAGTGACAGACATGAATCAAACATTTAACTCAATTGAATATAAATATCAAATTTCAATAAAACTCAAACAAAAATCATAATTACCCTTGTCAGGCGCATATTCCACTTTCAGAAGTGATGGGGATAAAATCATCAAAAAACATACAGTTCCGTCTATTTGTGGTATATTTATTTCAGGAAATTTGAATATCTACTAATCATGCATAGCCGTTAGGACTTTTAAATGAGATTAGTAGTATTCCATTTTAATTTAAAAAATGAAATCAAGTATCTTCTAATCACGCATGACCGTGAGGACTTTTAAATGGGATTAGAATCAACTTGTCTATTTAATCAATTAATTTTGATATGTGTTCCATACATGCATAACCGTAAGGACTTTTAAATGAGCATGGAAGCACATAATCAAAAATCCAAGTAATTCACCCATGCATAAACGTGAGGACTTTTAAATGAGAGTGAATACTTTGGATATTTATTTTTATTGAAGAATATAATAAATTGAAGCACGTATAATTTCCTTTATAATAATAAATTGAAGAACGAATAATTTCCTTTGTAAACTACCACAAATTTACATACTGTATATGATTTTGATGAGTGATGGTCGATAGAAAGATGATAGAAATAGAAATGATCATGGAATTTTTACCCAACAAAAAGTTTTTATAACTCTTGTTATGAAATTCTAAAGAAATTTTCCTAGATATATTGTCTTGAGTAATGTATGACAAATATCGACACTCATCACTTTTTCAATCACTATTGATCTTTTCGATAATCATTAGGGAGTTAGATTAGTCAAAATTTGTCATTTTAAAATCAAATAAAAATGACTAATCTGAAAATATGGTCAAAAATGATTTTCTCGAAGGGGTTATAAAAAAAATTCTGCTATTTGAAAATTATTTCAAGTGAAAAATATGCAGATGTTTTCTTTGAAAAATGATGCAGCAAATGAATGTTTCAAAAATTAATCACGTTCCACTAGTAATTTTTCTATCAACTATATTACCAGTGTAATCTGCATCTGAATTTAAATTTCACACAATATTCACTCGTTGGATGTCAAAGACCAGATTGTGAAATTTCAACAAATTATCTCATAATTGTTTTCAACAATTTTTAAATGAAATTCTCTTGGATTTGAATTGAGACCGTGTTAACAAATATCATATTGTCAGTTTCAGAAACATTTATATTCATGAGTAATCAATAGTCAATCAACATCATAATTATTTCAAAAACTATTTCTTGAAGTTTCAACAATTTCTTAAAATCCTTTTTAACAGCTTTCACATGAAATTTGAAATCGTGCAAATTTACAAGCAGTGACCAAAATGTCAAAACAAATATATCTACGTGTAGCATGAGTAACCATCATTTGACCGAACAAATTAATATGGATTAGTTCAAAGTTAAAAATCTGATTGGTCATCATTTAAGCACAAATCAAGGTCATAAATAAGAACAAGTCAAAAGAAATCATATCAGTTAAGAATAAGTCAGAATTAAAGACATCATTCATTTCATCATCACATTACTGGCTGATTTAATTAAGATTACGGTGCAGATTATCACATTTAATATATCGTTCAAAAACAAATTTACCTGTTTTACCTTTACGATAATTTTTCGTTGTTGTCCATTGTGATTCTGTCACCTTTATACTAGGCTAAGGAACTTTGCTTTGTCGCCCGTTGTGTTTCTGGAACAGCCAAAATCCAGAAAACACCGTTGTTGTTCCTTAGCCTGCCACCACACCTACACGATGAAAGATTTTTGTGACCTATTTGTTTTTATAGGTCCATGGTTGTTAGTGGCAGAACATGAAAAATATGTTTGTGGAGACCCAAAACTATTTATATATGTTCCTTTTGGCACCCAAATTTGTTTGACTTTCAAGGATTTTATATTTGTGCCTTTTGGAACCCAAAATGATATAGTTTTCACGTGTTTGGGTCTATACCAACAATTATTTTGATTGTGTCCAAATTTTCTACAAATTGTACACATTGAATTGACTTGATTAAATTTTGTGTTCTTGTTCCTATGACTATAATTTTCAACATGATGTCCAATTATTTCAGGTCGAGCAAAGACACTTTTACCTTTTGCATTATCATCATTTTGTGATTTCCCAAAACCTAGTCCTTTTCTGTTGTTAGCAAAAATTTGATTTCCCAATAACATTTTGAAAGATTTTTCTCCTTTTGAAAAGTTATTCAGAGATTTCTCAAGATTTTGGACTTTGGTTTTTAATGTTGTGTTTTCAGTTACAAGTGAGGTGCATCGATTTATAAAATCCTTTTTCCTAGTGTCGATGGTTTCCTTAAGATTCAAGTTTTCTTTTTCAAGATTCTCAAAGTTATTTCTAAGTTTTGATAAATCTGAATCTAAAATCTTACAATTTTTACAGTCTAGGTCTTGAATATTATCAAGTTCAGTTTCTAACCTAGAATTTTCATGGATGAGTTTCCTCCTTTCAGATTTCAGTTTTTTAATTTTTGATTCAAGACTATCAATTGTTTTAGTAAGATCTAAGCACATAAAAACAAGATCTCTATAGGAATACTCACCTGCCTCACTAGATTCCTCGGAGCTTGCTTCTGAATTTGATTTTGCCATAAGACACAAGTTAGCCTCCTCTGAGCTGCTATCTGAAACTTCCTCTCCTTCTTCATCATCCCAAGTCGCTGCAAAGGCCTTCTTTTTCTTTTTCTTTCCTTTGTTGTTTTTGAGAAGTGGGCATTTTTGTATGAAGTGTCCGGGCTTCTTGCAGTTAAAGCATGTTGATTCATTATCGGAATTGTCAGAGTCTTTTGATCTATTACCCTTTGTTTTCTTCTTGCGTGGCTTGAATCTCGACCATTTTCTAAGATTATTGACAGCCATTGCAAGCTCTTCGATTGGATCTTCTTCTTCTTCATCACTTTCTTCTTTGCTCTTTAAGGCAATCGTCTTCTTCTTTGGTTCGAAGTTGTTGCGTTCTTCCTTTGCTTTTAGCTCAAGCTCATATGTCATCAAGTTGCCGATCAACTCCACCATGCTTAGTTTACTCAGATCTTTCGATTCTTGTATTGCCGTGACTTTTGCCTCAAAGCTCATTGGTAAAACTCGTAGCACCTTCCTCACAAGCTCTACCTCAGTGAATACTTTCCCAAGTGCTCTAGCATTGTATACCAAGGTTGAAAAGCGTCCAAACATATCCTTTATGCTCTCGCCTTTGTCCATCACAAAGTTTTCGTATTCATTGCTGAATAGGGCTAGACGAGACTCCTTGACTTGAGAAGTTCCTTCGTGTGTCACCTCCAAAGTGTGCCAAATTTCCTGTGCTGTTGTACAATGAGAAATTCTATTAAATTCATTTTTATCAAGAGCACAGATCAAAGCGTTCATTGCTTTGGCATTTGTAGTTTTTAATTTCTTATCGTTAGCATCCCACCTATCCTTAGGTTTAGGAATCTCAGTACCACCAACATTTATAGTGGGAGGTTTATAACCAGTTTCAATAATATCCCAAACATCATAATCAACAGAAATAAGATATATACCCATCCTAACTTTCCAATAAGCATAATCATTCCCGTTAAACATGGGTGGCCTAGCAATAGATTGCCCCTCAGAAAAAGCATTATTTGATGAATTCATGACTCTAGAGTTAAAGAAAAATACCGGGCTCTGATACCACTTGCAGGATCTAGATTAACCCTAGAGGGGGGGTGAATAGGGTTATAGCAAATTTTCTCGAATTAAACACAGAAACAAACTGCAGAAATAAATATGCTAAAAAGTAAATCACACACAAAATTTACCTAGCTTCGGCAACCCCTGCCTACTGCTGCATTCCCAGATTTCTATTAGAATTAAACAGTATCACGCTTACGAACACTCTACTAGACTCGCAAACCTTTTGCTCCCGCTCACAAACACTCTACTAGACTCGCAAACATTTGCTCCCGCTCACAAACACTCTACTAGACTCGCATACCCTGCTCCGCCTATAGAGTTTCGCTTACTCGCAAACTCTGCTCCTGCCTATAGAGCTTTGCTTACTCGCAAACTCTGCTCCCGCCTATAGAGCTTTGCAAACTCGCACACCCTGCTCACTGAACTAATTCTAACTAGACAATCTGACACTACCTAAACCCTAGGTGGTGATTTACAAATTCTTTGATTCGAAAAGTAAAAAACAACAATTAAAAGACAATAAAATACTTAAACCCTATTTAAAAATATACTAAAGCCCTTTTAAAACACGGCCGGCCCTTTTATTCTTAACCCCGATCCTTTTCTCCTCTTTGGTCTGTGATAAAAAATGGTGGCCTCTGTTGTATCTTCGTTCGTTCCTCTTTGGCAAAATTAGGGCTTGAGCAAATTGGGGCTGTCGGCTTCTATGTCTCGATTGAATGAATGGTTTGACGTTGATGCTTCGTCAATCGATGATCTCTCTGTTTAGCACACCGTTCCCCCAATTTTCGATCGAGTCCGATTTCTGACTTCGGTATGTAGTTTATCCTTTTGCTTTGCTGCTTTTGGCTTGCTTGAACTCGATACCTAAAATTGCCGATGATGATTGGGATTTATATGCGTTCGATCTCCTTATTTTTCGTTCATCTGATTGTTTCAAAAATTTGCTTTGGCCGTTCGATTATGCTTGGACGTTGTTGATTTCTTTGACTAGTTCACAATCGTATATTTGATGCTTGCTTGGTTGACACGGTAGAGAATTACTATCGTGGTCATTACGGTGTTGATTTTTGACTTCGTCAATACTGCATAAGCACATGAATTTATCACTGCGTTGTTTATTTTTGCATTTGCATTGTTATTCTTCGACTTTGGCACTGATCCATCTATGTGTTTATCCCTGAGCATCTTTGTGCATTTCTTTGATCTTTTGTTCATGCTGCAACTATGTTATTCACTGTACTTATTATAGTCACTGCGCACTTTGTAGCCTTGGTTACTGGTCGAGTTCATTCATTCTGTTTACTTCATGTAGTAGCCTGGACTGGTGCACATTGTTGCGGCCTGTACTTGTTGTTATTTGCATTGTTGGTTCACCACTTTGTTCCAGTTTGGTACTTCTGTTTTGATTTGGTTACACTGACTTGATGCTGCACTTGGTCTTTTGTTATAACTGGACCTGTTGCCCTCAGTTGCTTGTTTGTATGTTGTATCATGATGCACTTGTTATCATGCTGATGTTGTCTCTTTGATATTTGCACTCTGTCTTCTTGAGTTTGCTTGACCTGTCTGGTTCATCTTGTTGCACTTTGGTCTACTGTCATGTTCAATGCTCGACCATGTATATTTGCAGTTGGTATTTTAATTGGATTTTGCTTCTGTGCATATTGTATTCAATTGTTGAACTGGTTTTGATGCCAATCTATACTTTACATATGTACACTGTATGGTCTTGAGCATTTCTTGTTCCACTTGTACTTGGTCGAGTTCTTTCCTTGTGTTGTTTGGTCTTGTTGCAGTTTGATTGTGCTGTTGCATTTCATTGACATTGAGACCTGTAGTCTTCATTTGTGCTCTCTGTTTTGGGTAACTTCCCATGTGTACATGTCTCTTCCCTGTATCTTCATTCATGTTGGTTTAGTTGTGAGCTATTCTGTTCTTTAGTTGGCTGCACTGGTCTGGTTCTCGGCTTATTGCATTTGACTTCTCTTTGGTCATGGCTGATCTGTTGTTCAGTTTGCATCATGCTTTTGTGCATTTGGATTTTTGGTCGACCCTAAGATTAAGTATCTTGACCATTTCATTTGATTTATCACCTGAGTTGAATCCAGTTTTAAAACTCGGGTTTGACCTTGTGCTGAGAGTTGAGATTTTATTTATGTTGCACCTGAGTTGAACCCGTCTTTTTATTTGGGTTTGACCTGTGCTCACCTGTTCCTGTAACATTATCAAGTGTATATCGGTGTGCACGGCCTTGTGGCATATACAGTGATACACTGTGTATGTCACAAGTTGTTCGTGTATGATGAATTCAAATTTAAATGATGACGAACAACCCAAATAACTGAGGCAGATAATATTTTCAAAAAATCATATTTCATTTTCTGTTGCAAAAATATTTCTTTTTCAATTTACTACGTTAGTGAATATTTTTGCAGATTGCTCAGATGCTGGATTCAAACTGGAATGCAGTTGAAGATAAATACGAGTGTGAGTGATATGTAGTGAGGTTAACTGTAAATGTAAAATTGTGATGTATTGTAATCAAAGTTGTATATTTATAGTGAGAGCTTGAAATTGTACTATTCAAAATTGTAATAAATATTTGTTTGAATAAAATATCTGTTTGAATTCAAATTCTGTGTAATTTATTTTATTCAACAAATATTTATTTAATCTAAGATAAACAAAATAGTACATTACCAAATACATTTAAATGAATGTATATATGTTTATTATCATCAAACAAAAATCATATAAGCGCAAAGCGCATATTCGACAATTTAGAATATTAATTTTGGGTTTTAATTATTTAAAATTTAAAAAATAATTATTTTGAGCTTTAAATTTTGTATGAGATAAAAGGATAATTGACTGGGTGTTTTAGAATTTTTTAAGGATTTTTTCCATGCGTTTTTGAATTTATATGAATTATTTAGTAAATGGAAGGGTTAATTCCAACTGGTAATTTAACTAATTAGCCAAGTAAATAATTAGTAATTGTGGGGCAAGAGCAACTTGAGCTCTGATTTTCCTGAAAAGATAACTATAAAGATTTGTGTTAACCAATAAGAATTTGACATATAATGTGGTTGGTGGAAAATAATTACTTTTAATTGTATTAATGCAATTTTCAAGCTAGTCGAAAAATTGCCACTTAAACATTCCAATAACTTCTAAATGCTCAACCTTCGATGCCTCTAAAGTATTAATATGTGATAGCCCTTATTGTCAACATGCGTTAACTTTCAAATGTTGACATAAGATAGCTTTGGAGTGTCAACATACGATGGCTTTAAGGTGTCAATATGTGATAGCCCTTAGTGTCAACATGCGATAGCTTCCAAATGTCGACACGGGATAGCTTTAAAGTGTTAACAAACAATGGCTCTAAGGTGTCAATATGCAATAGCCTTTAGCGGTGACGTGCGATGGCCTTCAAATGTTGACACCGGTTAGCTCTAGAGTGTTAACATATGATGGCTATGAGGATTCAATATATGATAGCTCTTAGTGTCAACGTGCAATAGCTTTCAAATGTCAACACAGGATAGCTCTAGAGTGTCAACATACGATGGCTCTAAGGTGTCAATATGCAATAGCCTTTGGTGTTAATATGCGATAGCTACAGTTTATAAACATGCGATAACTACAATTTAGCAAAGTGGTAGCTAAAATTTATCAATGTGCGATAGCTACAGTCATCAATGTGCGATAGCTCTAAAACTTAGCATGTGATAACTTGTAAATTCGGCCGTCGATTGCTCTTAAATTCAGCATGCTATAGCTTTTAAGAGTTCGACCTTCAATAACTTTTGACATACGATTGACATGCGATAGGATGTCATCATGCGATAGCTATACGAAATCAACTTATGATAGCACTATGTTAACCTGCGATAGATAGGGATGCTATGAATTTTCTAAGTAAAATAAGTGAACTTTTTGCAGCACTTTAAAATCCATTTTACGTAGTGATGATTGAGAATTTCATAGGGATGAAATGACCATAGAGAACAATAAATTAAAATGAAATAATTTATTTGAAATGAAAAAAAATTAAGACAAAGCGTAAGAAAGTTATAGGATGACAAATTATATTCAGGGTCGGTTTAAGTAGTTAGGTTTCCCTAGGCAACCCAAAATTTGGCCAAAAAAAAAACCAATTGCAATAGTGTTTCCACATGCAGGTGGAAGGAAAAAATTGGAAAAAATGGCACAAGCAAGGAATTAAATCTCGAACTTTAGTGTTGGAAAGCTTGCCCATTACCAATGCACCAGCATCAACTACAAGTTATAATACACAATAGCATAGTTAAAATATGAAATTACTTTAACATTTTTTCTTCCCCCCAGTTGCCCCCACCCAGGGGGTTGCCTTAGGCTACCGCTTGGCTCGCCTAGCCCTAAAACCGGGCCTGGTTATACTATTTGAACTAGTAATATTGGTGTGGGTCTATATGGAAACCTCATGCCTAAATATGACATTATAATCGATAACTTTGGTGTAAGGCCTTTGTGGCAACCATATGTCTGAACACGACATTATATTCGACAACTTTTGTAACGACCCAGAATTTTATCATTTTAATAGGGATATTTAATATATTTTTAAATAATTAATAAATGGAATTTTATTACTCAAGAATACCCCTTTTAATAATTAATAGTGATGATGAAACTGTTTTCAAAAGTTAGTTATAAAAACATTTAGTTCAAAGGAAAATAGAAAATGTGACCGGAAAGTTCATCGAAAATCCTGATTTTTGATCATCTAAAAGTTGTTAAAAAGGTTGTAAATACCTTAATAAACTTAAACACTTACTATTATAAACAATAAGTACTTTTTTAAAGACCTACAGAACCAAGTTTTTGCTTGTAAACTCTAAGGAAGTATGCACTGAATCCACAACACATACTTTAGGTAAGTCGCAAGGATATGTAGTTGGTGGGAATTGAACTCTCGACCTTTAAGGTGAGTGTCGCATGTGCTAGCCACTGCACTACCTAAGGGGTTAAATAATAAGTACTTAAAGTAAGTAAGTTAAGTGTGGAAATAACATGTGTAGTTTAAGGAAGCATGAAATGACCATTTTCAAAGTTTAAATTAAAAGAAAATGTAAATTATATAATGTCACACTCACATCTCTTACACCATAGTATAAGGAAAGGCATTACATGATGGATAAAGGGTTTTACCCTTGCGTTAACATGTAAAATAAGGATAAGGAGGAGAATGAATGATGTGGCAACATTCTAATGGAGGGTATATGACATATGGATATTAAGGTAATTTTATAATTCTATTTTATATAAAACTAACTAAACTTTTCTCTCTCTCCTCCACCATTTCAGTTTCTAATTTTTTTCCAAACTGTTTACATCTTCTTTTAAGCTTTCAAAACCATGTTAATGACTTCCAAAATTTCAAAGTTAATTTTTTCCCACTTTAATTGCTTGAAAATTCATTCGAACACCTTCTATAACGACCCGATTTTTCGACGTCCGAAAATCGACATTAATACGTCCACTGTATCAAATGCCGAACAATCGAATGCCCAAAAACCGAACCATTAGGGTTAAAGAAGAAGGAGGTAGAAGAAGAAATAGAAACAATATCAGAATCTCACAATCATAGCGGAACAATATATAATAGATAAATGACCAATCTTTAAACAAAAAGAACTATATCTGTTTATACATTACATCATCAGAGTTCAACAAAATTCATCACACACAATTGGACAGTTATTATAACATGTCCTCACAAAAATGACTATGCAGTTAATCATACATAGCGGAATATTCATCAAATACATGTGATACGTCTTGCCATCCAGCTCATCTCATGAGCTCTACAACATCTTTTCCTGTATCTATAATACTCGGTCTGACCCAAGCATTATAATAAAACAACACCCGAGTCAGTTAGGAAAACCAGCGTGAGAAAACAAACTTAATTGGATTATTAAAGTTTTCAAAATCCTTTGAAATCAAAGGTATCTCGTAAGACCACGCTGCAAATAAACATGCCGGGTTTTTACCTTACGATAACCAAAACATTTTTACCAAATCCTTCTGATATTATAATAGTGTCAATAGAAAGTAAAATAGAATCTAGCTGAAATACTTGCATCTCATGTTCCAACAATAGTTGGTCACGATCAAAACCGTATAGTTGCTTATTGGAGATTGGATTTCATACAATGGCAGGGCTACTGGGGTATCGCCATACATGGTCTAGATCACCGTACCAAGGATTCACCCCGGTCTCCTGCTACACAAGACCGGAGCTACCTCTTACTGGATAGTTCGAATAAGATCACCCGGCAGTTGGAATCAGCAACCGCCCACACAGCCGAATAAAAGGTACATCTAGACAGGGATGACCTTACACTAATTGGTTGCTATCCACTTAGCCTTGCGTACACCTCCTCTGTTTTAGCCATTCTCGGTCGATGAGGCTCGAGGCTATGCGTTACCTTTTTAGCACACTTTCACTTAGAATGCTCATCGTCCTCCTGACGATGTTCTGATAGCATTCATCCATACAAGTCCGTTCCGGGTCCGAACGGAACAGAAGGCACTACTCCTACTACAACCATTTTGGTATCAACCTCAAGATTAGTAGCGATTAGCCCTTGCACTTCACTGCTCCATCTTTGACTCCAAGATCTTGTCTTCCTCACGAAAACGTTCAAACCAGATCGAAGTGGTTTTCAAGAAATTAATCTCGATCCCGGTCTCTTCGAAACGATCAACGCATTGGCCAATATTGATAGTCGGTTATTTAACTATCAAATAACATCCACAAACAATCATCATATTTAAATAATTTTTCAAATTATTTATTTCAAAATATATTCGCAAGCTATTTTTCTACACTTCAACTCTTTGAAAATAGTTTTCAAATCACTTTTCTCTCGCGGAATAAATTTCCATATATTGTTTATTTCCACTGAAATTCACCAAGTCTTAATACTTAGATTTTAAAATAATTTAAATCAATTTATCCAAAATATATACTTTAAAACATTTAATATAAAAACTACTTAAAACACTTTATTTAAAATACTAGTTATGAAATTTTATAATAACTTCTCATGTAAAACTTAAACCAAAACTAATTTTAAAATAAAAGTTATTCTATAAGGTATAAATATTAAATAATTATCTTTAATTAATAATACTAGTTAAAACTTTTAAAATAATTTACTTATATAATTAACTTAATGAATATTTACTTTTAAAAAATTTAAAACAACTAAATAATAATTTCTTTAAAAACATTCTTTTAAAAGCGACTTTAAACCTCTAATTTGTACTTAACAATCTTACTTTGAAAATATACTTTACTTTTCAGGAAAATACACTTTCCTTTCCACACCTTTAAAAATAAACCACTATTTATTTTTAAACAAATCACCCTTTCTTTATAAATTATCATCCTGAATTTGTACTTCCAAATTATCCTCTGATAAATATTTCACTATATGTGACGACCCAGAAATTTTGTATATTTGAAATTGGAATATTTAATTAATTTTAAATATTTAAAAGTTAATTTTTAACTTGAATTTCAAATATCAATAATTATTGGATAATTAATTGTTGAATTTAATTATCAGAATTGGGTAAATATTGAATCTGGAATTTTAAGCCGGTTAAAAATAGTTTGAAGGTTTGGAAAATTTACTTTGATAATATGGACGGTGATAACACTTTTAAATTCAAATTTAAAGATGTTTTGGTTCAGTTTTGAAAATATAACGATATAACGCAAGGAGCGCTGGTCGTTGCATTTAAATTGGGGTTAGGGGTTAGAATTATGGACCACGGGATATTTTGGATATAAAAATATAAAATATGAACGTTAAATCAGTAGCCACCCTAACATCTGATTTCCGTCGACCTTGTTGTCTCCTCTTCTCGTTTAAAGCACGCTTCCATCTTTTCGTGTTCCCGTTCTTCCAAACAAAGATAATCAATGGCCGAAAAAAAATCTTATCCCAGTTCATTATTTTCGAAACTTACCAAAACGAGAACAACTCAAAAACGAAAACCGATCTCGTTCAATCAATTTATAGTCACGCTCCTCATCCTTTTATTCCAGAATCAAAACCATACCGCCTTTTCCTTAGCCGATTAAATCGAAATCGAATTCGATCTCGAACCAAAGTCGTGACCTTTCTCTTCCTAATCGAAGCAACTCTCTTTTTCTCGAAGCAATCTGTTCGTGTTTCGATTCGTGAGGCTAGGGTTTAGGCCTCTCAAGCATGCGATCATCGCCTGGGTTTTGGAGCTCGTCTTCGTGCGCGCATTCGATTTGGGGTTCGAGTCTCAGGGGACGAAGTACTGTGAAGGCGGCGTCGCGTGGTAATGCTCGCAGTGGGGTTCGGGGGCACGAACAAGGATGGATCTGGGTTCGAGAGAGGTATATTCGATTTTCTCTTTTCAATAAAAAAAAAAGGGTTACAGTAAAGTAAATTTCAATATTTTTTTACTGTTTATAGTAAAGAAGAATTTTGTTTTAATTTGTATATATCGACATGTTGAGAGTTTATTTACTGTGAGGTATCTTTTTTTTTTGTTAATTTAAACTAAATTTAAAATCATATGTATTATTGACAGAAAATAAAATAAAATAAAATAGAGACAATGAGCATGTTTGTTTTAAGTTATCCCTAAGTTTATTTAATTTATATATATATAGGAAAGTTATTATAGTAAGCTAAGATATTAAAATACGACTTTCACAGAAGTAAAATAAATATAAATATCATATATACATATGTGTATATACAGTAAAGGAAGTATTAATAAATATACACATACCTATTTACTTTGCTAGGTTTATTTTTAATAATGGGTTTGGTGGAAAAAAAATTATTTAATCAACTTATTTTAATTATTTTAGATACTAAATAGAAATTTTTTAAAGGTTAGTTTAAACTAAATCATTAGTAAACTAAATTTATTAAAAGAAAATAAATTTGTTCAATTAGTTCAAATATTAATAAAATCCTATAATGCTTATTCAAGGTCAAACATTAGGAAAACCAAAGCAATATTGAAGTGGATTGCAAAACAAAAATCAAAGGCGAGTTAATCTCGCTCAGTTGATTATAAATTTAAATTTAAATGATTAAATTTAAATAATTGTTTGAATGCTTGAATTGATTGATGTGATATGATATAATTTGAAATTGGCATATTATGTTGTGCTAACGTCTGTGGATGTAGGGAAAACAGGTTGAAGGGATCCAACTGGACCCCTCAACATTCATTATTTAATAATTCTCTGTTGCGATTACTTGATATTCTATGATGAATATATTTGAAATATTGAATGTTATGATCTGATTGGATATATTTGGGTATAGTGAATTACCCAAAAATTTATAAATTGGATTTTGGAAAGAAAATAAAGGAAGTAAATTTGTAAACGAAATAATCTTAGAAAATTTAATAAATTAAGAATGAATTGAAAAAGAAATAGAAGTATGTTAAATACTAATAAATAACTTCGAGTATGAAAAAAAAAGAGTTTGAATAAACAGAAATTAATGAATTGTAAAATTATGTGATATTAATTTAAATGAATAAAGAATTATTTTAAAACTTAAAGCTTTAAATTTTATTTAAAGGAATAAGAAGTAAATTGAGAAATCTAAATTGGTATTTCAATTAAAAGTAATTTAAATCATAATTAAGGAATAAAATCTGAAATTAAAGGATTTTTGATTAAATGAAATAAATTGGAAATCAATTTGGAAATTGATTTAAGTATTTGGAATTGGATATTTGGAAGAATAAATTCAAGGTGGTAATTTATTAAAGGAATGATAAAAATTGTTTAAAAATAAATAGTGATTTTTTTTAAGGTTGTAAAGAGAAGTATATTTCTCTGGATAGCCAAGTACGTTTTCAAAGTAAGTTTTTAAAATAAAATAAAAGTTTTAATGTTGTTATACAAAATATGTTCTTGGAAATTTATTATTTCAAATGTTTAAATTCTAAAGTAAATATTTATTTAAAATCTATTACCGTAGTAATAATTTATTAAGAGTGACTTAGTAATTCTGTTTTAAAGGTGAAAACCTAGTTTATATATATAAAGTAACCTTATTTTCAAATATATATAGTATATATATATATATATATTTAATCAATTATTGAAGTAGTTTTAATTTAAATATTTTAAAGCAAATTCTAAAGTAAGTAATTTGTTAATCTATTATCGTAATAGTTATTTAAAGAATGATTTGGTATTTTGTTTAAAGAAGAAATCTAATGTATATTTATATGGTAACCTTATTTTAGTTATATCTAGAGTATTATTTTAAATTAAGTACTAAAGTAAATTTTCTATATTAAATGTTAAATATATTTTACAATAACGTGTTTTTAAATTATTTTAAAAATCCAAAATCTTGTGCTTGTTGATTTTAGTAGAAATAGAAATATTTGGAATTTATTCTGAGAAAGGAAGATAGTTTCAAAACCGTTTCAAGGAGTTTGAAAAGTGAAAATATATCTTCTGAAGATATTTTTGAGATTAGTAAATAATTTGGAAAATTATTTATTGGTTGATGGATGTTGTAAATATTATTTGATAGTTAAATCACCGACTATCGATATTGGACAAATGCGTTGATCGTTTCGAAGAGACTGGGATCGAGATTTATTTCTCGAAAACCACTTCAATCCGGTTTGTACGTGACATGGAAAACGATTTTTGGATTCGAAGATGGAGCAGTGGAGTGCAAGGGCTAGTCGCTACTAATCCTGAGGATATTTCCAAAATGGATGTAGTAGGAATAGTGCCTTCGGTTCCGTTCGAACCCGGGACGGACTTGTATGGATGAATGCTTGCGAAACATCTTTAGGTGGACGATGGGCATTCTAAGGGATATATTCTAAAAAGGTAACGCTTAGCCTCAAGCCTCATCAAATGGGAATGGCTGAAAATCAGGGGTTATGCAGCAAGGCTTCGTGGGTAGCCCCCGCTAGAGAGTGAGGTCATCCCTGTCTAGATGTCCCTTTTATTTCGGCTTAGTGGACGGTTGCTGATCCTAAACGCGGGGTGATCTTGCTCGGGACTGTCCAGTAAGAGATGGTTCCGGTCTTGTGTTGCAGGGGAGTTAGGGTGGCTCCTCGGTACGCTGATCTAGACCAGGTACTGTGACAGGTGGTACCCCAGTGCCTAGCCATTAGTTGGAATCCATTTTCCCTACGCGCCCGTACGGTTTTGATTGTGCCCAACTATTGCTGAAACGTGAGATGCAAGCATTTCAGCTAGATTCTATTTTACTTTCTATAGACACTATTATAATATCAGAGGATTTTAATAAAAAAATGTTTTAGCTATCGTAAGGTAAAAACCCGACATGTTTATTTGTGCGTGGTCTTACGAGATGCTTTTGTTTTCAAAGGATTTTTGAAACTTTAATAATCAATTGAGTGTGATTTTCTCACGCTGGTATTCCAGACTGACTCGGGTGTTATTTAACTGTAATGCTCGGGTCAGACCAAGTATTATAGGATACAGGAGATGCTGTGGGGCTCAGGAGACGAGTTGGATGACAATGCGTACTCTCGTATTTGTTTATATATATATTCTGCTGTGTTGAGGTGTTGTGTATCCATTTGTATGATATTGATGTTGAGCTGTGACTGATGTACTCTGATGATGTAATATATAAACAGATATATTTGATTTTGAGTAAAGATCATTATTATCTATTATATTTTATTCCGCTGCGATGGTTAGATTCTGATGTTGTTTTCTATTATCTTCTTCTACCTCTTCTTCTTTAACCCAAATGGTTCGTATTTCTATGCAACTTGAGTTGATTGTTGTAGAATAGTGTTGACTCAAGGGGTATGGATTTGCGTGTCATTTCACTATATTTATAAACCCTATTTATAAATTTCACAATCTCATTCTCCTTTATTCATAGTTTCAACACTTAGTCGGTTTTCAAATCGATTTCCAAAACCAACTCCATTTTAAAATAAATTCCTTTACTTAACCAAATTTATTTCAAAACCCATTTATCCCATATTCATACCTTTATTTATGATTTAAATTCTGATTTAAATAGGAAAATCCAATTTAATACTTTATTTCAACTTCTCCTTTTATTTTCCTAAACCCATTTCAAATCTTAAATTTTAAAATATATTTCTTCGTTCTTTGCAAAACAATATTGCTTAGGTCCTTATTTCAATAAAAAAAAATCCTTTTTCCTATTTATTCAAAATCCCTATTTTCATTCCATCCTTGAATTTATTATATAGGATTTAAAAATCAAACCTTTATTATTATTTTTCCAAAATCATTCCTTTGAATTATTTGGGTTCACTATAATTAATTTATTTAGAAATTTCCCTTTTAATTTCCTTTAAAAATCCAAACTTTATTTATATTTCCTTTTTCTTAAATACCAATATATATTCAACCAAGCCATAGCATTTAATAATTTTAATTCCCAATATAATCATCACATATTATCACCTAAATCACATCACTGAAAAATAAATTCAATATTTTGAGGAATCAAGTTGGATCCCTCCAACCTGTTTCCCTGCATCCACAGATGATAGCACAACTATTTAAAATTCCAATCCCGCTTCAAGGCGGGATATCGATGTATAAAAGGTCATCCGCTATTATGTGGGGCGCATGTGCCTCATCCGCTATATAATGCGGGAAATCAACCACTCCATTATACACACACACACACACACACACTATATATATCATATCACATCCAAGCTGATAATATATTATCAGTTCAAGCAAACAACCAATAATTTGAATTTAACTATTTAAATTTAAAAGGGAATCTGAATGAGTGAGATTAACTCATCTTTATTTCCGTTTGCAATCCACTTCAACCTTGACTTGGTTCATGATTTCTTTTTGACCTTGTATAAACAATTCACGATTTATTACTATTTGAATTAATCAAACAATAAACCACCATTTACTTATTTAATTGTAACTAATAATTTGATTTAAACTATTTTCCCTTAAAATCTTTTAGTAACTAAAATTAATTAAATAAGTCAATTAAACAAATTAATCACCTAAATACATTATTTTAAATTAAACTAATAGGTGATATATATATATATATATATATATATATTTTATTTTCCTTTGAAGCTACATATACTAAGAAAATAACCTATATTTTTTTTCCTAATCTTTATAAACTCTATATCGTTTTAAAATTCCTATACTTTCAAAAATTCTATATATATATATACACGCATATTTATTGTCTCACTTATATGTATATATATTTTTAATTGAAAACAGAATTATCTTCACTTTACTATACATTTTCACTGTTAAAATTTAGATTCCTGTATTTTCCAAAATTATACATATATATACCTATTTATTTTATTATAACAGAAACCTTATCTCTTGCAGTAAATTAAATACATATCTATATGCATCAAATTAACTAATACCTTGCCAACTCGCTACGAATCTAGGCCACCATCGCGACCTCCTTCTCCTTCCAGCGTTGCTGCTACCGAGCACTGCCTCAACGATTTGCTTCGCACTCATCGATTCGCCAAAATTCCAATGCACCTATTCTCACGCTCGCGAGCCTCCCATCGAACGAGAGACGAATGCCACCCAGCAACCACCTCACTCGCCCTACTCGAAAATCGCCACACTGTCCCTTAAGTTCGATCGATTCCTCGGCATGCGCGGACCGATTCGCCTTCACTTGCCACATTAATCAAACCATATACAAAATGCCTCATGTCAAACTGTCGAACCTCCCATCTGCCACCGAGCCTACCTACAATCGCATAGGGATTGAAGACGAAACTCGTAGGAGTTGAACAGAACAGTTTTTTCGATTTTTCATGATCCATAGGATTTCTTCCCCTTTTTTCATCGCGAACTGAATTTGGGGTTTTTGAAAAGAAGAAAGGGTTTGGCCATTATTAGATTTTTAAACGAACTTTTTTTTCCAACGAGATGAGATTCAATTTGAAAGAGAAGGGCTCGACTCTTTATTTTATTTCATATTTCTATTCTTTTAATAATAAGGGAGACGCGTGTTTCACAAAGAAGAACACGTGTATGAAAAGGTAAGATACGTGTTCTGAAGTAAAAAGTAACGATGTAAAATTATTTAAATTTAAATTGTCTCAAAAATGTAGCTTGAAATCTCAACCTCTTATCAATGCATGCCACCGGGCATTTATAATGTTATACCCCTATTATGAACACGGTGGAAAAGGTTTTGAGTCCTAATTCGATTGTATGGAGAAGATAGCCTTTTAGATCCGGTTATTGTATTGAATTTTCGATATAAATTCAACGCGTTTATCTACCGTACGATCACACGACAATACCGAATGCTATGAAATTTGAAATCCGATAATAATACATTATTACGGATCCAACGGAACTAGTTTCGTCAAATTCCGAGACCGTGTCCCGTAAGGCTATAAATATCGATTTAAACGATATATTTTCAAAACTTAACAAAACACTTCCAAATTCAATTCTAAAGCTTCCATTATCCACAGTACTATTAATATAAATTTTATAAGCCATTGAAATATTTTTAACAACCCTAAAACTCAGGATTTAATATTTTACCCAATCTCTAATTATTAAATTCAATAATTTAATTGTCAAATAAATAGTGATATTTGAAATTCAAGTAAACTAACTTTCAAATAATTAAAATTAATTAAATATTTTAATTTCAAATATCCAGAAATTCTGGGTCGTCATACCTTCCTTTCTTTCCTACTACCTCCTTCTTAAAACTAGCCTATACTTACCTTCTACAATCATGGCCGAGCCCATATTAATCACGGCCGAGCCAAAAACAAGTTCCAAGGTCTAAAAACTAAGTTTTGTTTTTTAAAAGTGAAGATCTAAGCTTTTTCCAAAGTTTTAAAAAGATTAACTTAAATTTGGAAAGTATAATTCATACCTTTGCAGTAAAAATTATATATTTTTTTACTTTATGTTAGTATTTACATGTATAATGACTTGATAATTGGTTAGTTGTATGGTTTAGATATTTTTTATATGAGTTTATGTGTGCTTATATGTGTTTGAATGTGATATGTAGTTTAGACTTGAAAATAAAATCTAAAAGTTGTGATCTTTGTTTAGGGTTGGTTGTGATGTGTTTATATATGTATAGACATGATGATGTAAGAGGATGCTAAGAAAAGTTAGCACTTTTGCATGTTTTAGCGTTAAAGGATCCGTGTGTGAAATCTAAGGTTTTAGTTTTTAAAAATAAAAACTTTTTAAAGCTCCAAACTTGTTTTACTTTTAAAAACACTTACTTTATGATTGTGAAAAGTTAGCCAGCTTCCAAAAGTAATACATTTTCAAAGGAAGCTAAGGAATAATTTTTCTAGTTATGGTATCTATAGCGATAGTCGTTATGGATACATTTTCGTTATAAAGTCCATCTTATTAAAAAATCTGTTCTATTATATAAGAAAGAGAATATAACAACTCTTAGTATCCTTATATCTTATTCACTCTCAGGCTGAATAGTGCATTCTGCTTGATTTTTGGCATAGTATTCTTTTAGGCCCTCTTAAAATTTTCAATATTCCATAAAACTACCGTCGTTAACATATCAGTTAATGCCATCATTGTTCTTTTTGATAAAATACTCTTATGCATGTTTATTATTTTTATTTTTATTTTGACAAATGAATAATCATTATTTCCTTGTAATCTAATAGAGATCTCTTCCTCTTCTCCATGTTATCATTACAATTTTTCCATTCCTCATTTGTTTTCTATCACTATTTTACATCCCTCCCATTTATTTTTTATTCATCATGTTATCTCTTCCCTTATTTAAGCTCTATATATACATTATAATTCAAAAAAAATTCAACCTAAATCAACTTAAAGATTCTATCCAAATTATTTTTTAGTCAATCTCTTTATTTTTTCTATCTAACTATAATTTGATTGAATTCATCATTTGTTCTTCAATTTTTATTCATCTAAAAAATAATCATTTTATTCATGTTTTGCAGAGATTATGTTTCTATTTGTTGCTTTCAATAGTTTCATTGAAAAATTGTTTAAAAGCCTCTAAAAAACTTGGCTTACTGATTTATCAAATTAGATTAAAGGTTTGATTTTTATTTTATTTCCTTTATTTTCATTTAGTTTAAGGTTGAATTTTTTATTCTATCTCTGAATATATTATTTCATATCTTTACTTCAAATTTTCTGTTCAAAAAATTATTTTCTTCTTATTTTTGTTACAATTTGCATGAATATGAATATGGTTTCCTTTATATTTTTAGAAGGTTATTGGATTTATTAATACATTGATATCACATAATCTTTGTTATTTTGTAAAATCTATAATACGTAAAGCTTGGCTATTTTTTATTCTTCGGTTTTCTATTTACATCGATATTCATCTTATTCATCTTATTTGTGTTTGCTTAGTACGAATATAATTTTCATTTCCTTCGTTCATTTTTCTAGGAATAATTAGCTTACAACATATAGATATAAAATAATCTTAAACTTTGTGGTAGAGTTGATATTTTTATTTTAAAATATAAGTATATAGAAAAATCAAGTTGGGAAAAATCTCATATTTTCTTATTATTTTAGTTTCAATCTGTATCTATCAACTTGGTTTCCTTCATATTCTACAAGCGGTTATTGGATTTATTAATACATTTAATCATAGAATCTTCGATCATTTCTATAATATCCTTGATATGTAATGTTGAACTATTTTTTAGTTCTCAAGTTTTATATTTACATCGAAGTTTATCCGATTTGTGTTTGGTTAGTACAGTCATGAATATTAGTTCTTTCATATATTTTGTACAACATAATTGCTTTACTAGCATATGTATACCAAAGAGTCTTAAATTATGTATAATCTGAAACAAAATTGATGTTTTTCCATTTTAAACATATGTATTTAAGAAAATCAAGTTGGGGAAAATATTATCTATAAAGCAAAAGAATAGTCAAATAATAAATTTCTCTGTCATGTTTGGAAAAAAGAAATATATGTGTATAAATATTACTTTTGTTATGTCTATCGTATGTAACTTTATGTTGAAAGTTTAGTTTTAAAAAGTTGTTACATGAATTTAATTTTTAATTAAATATTTTACTTTTTTATACTTAACTTAGACTTATTTTTGTAATATGAGATGTTATTCATCTTAATTGTCCAACATTTAGTATATTTTCCTATAATGATGCTTCGTTGACCGTGAAATGTACATAAATAGCGCATATTTTCCTATTTAATAACATTTAATTTTTGGATATGTTATGGAACATAGTAGCAATTATCTTTTATTTTCTACAAAGATTGTTTGATGCTATATTGTTTTGATTTTATTTTGCAGAAATGTTTATAAATCATTACAAACTAAAGATGTGTTATTGATAATGTTTACAAGTAAACTATAGTAACAATAATACAATGAATAATATATATATATATATATATATAATTGTTAATTAAAAATTTATTGCACGATCTATAAACCTAAATGATACTCCGGATACAAAAGATAGAAAATAAAATGGTTAAACAACTAATTCTCATATATGCTTTCAATTTCGAAAATAATGGTAGGTTTAGTTCCTTTAATATTTTTAGCTTCAAACCTAAATGCTTTATTTCAAAAAAAATTATACTCAACATAAAGTATGTGTAATTTAGTTAATTTGGTAATATATTTATTTTATAATTCGGTTGTTTGATGTTATAATCAAATCCAATCAATTTTTTTTGAAAATTAACACGATCATATTAACAGTGAGTTATTTCCTTAAGTTAGCATCAAAGAGGATTAGTACATAATAAATTCTCTAATCTATTTTGTATTTTTTCAGTATGATCATGAATTTCATTTCCGTCATAAATTTATAATGCATAATAACACATGTACATTAAAGAATCTTTAATTGAGTATAATCTGAGATAAAGTTGATGTTTTTTCCATTTTGAACTATAGGTATTTAAGAAAACCAAGTCGGGAGAATATCATCCATGAAGTAAACAGTAGTCAAATAATAATTTTTTATGTTGCATTTCGAGAAAAGTATACTAAATGTTTAGTACTAAATAAGCGTTCTATAAATTTAGTTTTTATTTAAATATTTTATTTTGTTATGCACAACCTAGACTTATGTTTTGTAATATTATATATTATCCACCTTAATCGACCTATGGTAATTTTTCTATAATAATGTTCATTGACCGTGAAAAGTTCATAATTAGCATGCATTTTCCTATTTAATGCGTGGTTAACACCGAACACTTAGAGATCTTATGGAACATATTAGCAATTATTTTTTATTTTATGTAAAGATTGTTTATGCTATATTGCTATGATTTTTATTTTTTGCATTGTGGAGATGTTTATAAATCATTATGAATTGAAGATGGGTTAATAATAATGTTTATGACTAGGCTAACTTTAAATAGAAAGAATTGTATGAAAAAGAATAAATGGTTGCAAATTTCATTTAATTCCAATTCAAACTAATTTAAGAATTATTATAGTTAATTCTTTTTTATTGATACTTAATCTAATTAGGGAATAGTTACATATTTGGTCCTCATCTATGGACACTGCAAATGTTAAACCAAAAACAGTTAGTAAGAATTATGTCCGACGTAATTGATATGTAATAATCATGCTCGATAAATCAGACGTAATTGATACTATACATTAATTAATCATAATTGCAAACATAAAATATTATACATTACATAAATATTTCATGTCCAAACTCTAATCCATATTCGTTCGCAAACGCCACAACCTCCAACCTCAAATCAAAATTATCTTCCAACATTTCGTTTTTGTAAACATTTGTTTTGATCTCATTTCTTTTTCCTGAATCTCATTTTGTATATCTTATAATGTTGATCTAATTATGTGAATCTAATATTATTTATTTGTATAGATCTAGCTTTGTAGGCTTCATTTTGCAGATCTCATTTGTTGACTTATGAAATTGATTTTATTTGTAGATGTTATTATGTTGATCTCAATATGATCTACTTTTTCTGATCTAATTCTATTATAGATCTATGACATTTTATATTTTATATACTGTTGCTTTTTCTTTTCGATCCACAGCCTTGATATGGTATAATGATTGATTTTAGATCTCATTAATCTTTTATTATTTTTAATTGATATTCTTTGTTATGAAGGATTTTATATATTTTTTGTTTAGGAATTAACCATATTTAGATTAGGTATTCCATTATGTTCAGCCTACAAAGTTCTATTAAATTGATTCTTCATTCTTTATAAAAGCTGTGCATATATTATGGACATTATATTCCATTTTTAGCATTTGATTTGAATTATACAGCTAATGGTAATAATTACCATGCCATCTTGTTTTATTTGGTACTTGACATTCATTGAAGTATATATATATATAAAATGGTTAGTCCACTATTTGATCAATGAAATTAAGCAACACAAGAAACAAAGTTTCATCAGGTTTCTATTTTATTGTATGGTAAAATCATGTCGTTTTTTTCTCAATCATGCCACAATAATGGTAAATTGTATTCATTTTTTTAATCATAAATGCATTAAATGTTGTCGTCATGGTAATAAATTAAATTACCATATCATCATAAATGCACTGGCTACAGTAAATTAAATGATGTTGTATTTTTATGTTTGGAATAAGAATAGACATATGGTTTATTATATGGTGTATTCATTTTGGCAAAAAATGTTCGATATAATGAAAGAAATAAGTTTGAACAACAACCCGATGTTGTACAAAATTTTTTTTTGAACCAGAAGTTGTATAACTCAAAGTCCAAGACCTGAAGTCAGTTCAAAATGAATACTGATAACACTCAAAGTCCAAGACCTGAAGTCAGTTCGAAATAACACTGATAAATATTTATTAAAATATACAATGATGCAAATATTATCAATATTATCCCTAGTAGACTTTCTCCAATATAGATTTGAATCGCTGAAGGATCAAAATTTGTAAACTATATCTGAAATATGGTTCAAAAGTCAGTTCAAAATATTTTTGGAGCAAGTAATAAAGATGCCAAATAAAGGAGGTGAGTGTTCTTGAAGAAACACTTAAGGATGCTCTGAAAGAGATCCATGACATGATTCTCAAATAACCCTAGAAGTGGGTTAGGTACCTAAAACATAATTAAAGAGATCTCAATAAATCATGTCTAGAACTGACAAGAAATAATCATCGATGATAAATTTGCAAATAATAAAGCGCTTATATTTATAAATAGATTAAGAATCTTGAATTAGGGGAAAACATGACTGGCCATCATGAATCCTTTAATAGTAGAGAAATATGGACATATAGTCCGCAAAGTACCGAAAGTACTTGAAATGCTTAATATACCCTAAAGGTATAAATGTGGTTTAAAATCATATTAAATAATGAAAGTATACAAATTCCTGAAGAATATAAATAACTTTCATTGTTATAAAGAATGCAAAGAACAAGGAGAGTAAATTTCAACCTACTTTTAAGTATTGTTGTAATGAAAATCTTGATATAATTCATGATGAGTAGATTACTTCCTATTTTTAAGTATCGTTGTAATGAAACTCTTAATATCCATTGAAGTGATAGTTGCGATATGCAAATACTTATTAAAGTATACAAATTTCTGAAGAATATATATAACTTTTGTAGTTATAAAAAACGAAAAAGACATGAAGTGTAGATTACAAATTTCTTCTAAGTATTGTTGTAATGAAAATCTTGATACATCAAGATGAGTAGATTACTTCCTGCTTTCTGGTAATGTTGTAATGAAATTTTTAATATTCATGAAAGATGTATAGTTGCAATGCGCAAAACTAATTTGAAGCACAAAAATGAAAGCACATGAAGTGTTTTTCATAAAAGTAGCATACAAATGCATAAAATGCAAACCATATTTGAAGAAACAATCTTAGAAAATTTGATTGTATCGAAGGAAACTATTAATAAATTGTATTATTAACGATATACATATTTATCGATCCAGAAGTATCTATAACCAATTTAAGTTATCGAAAGATGAATATGAATTCAGAGGAAACTTTAAATCAGGGGGAGCATCCATAAGTATTTTATAATGCACTCTTTTTCCTTAACTAAGATTTTTCCCACTGGGTTTTTATTAGTAAGGTTTTAATGAGGCATTATCTTGATCCAGAAGTATCAACTCTCTAGTAACATTTAAAATAAGCTATAATGTACTCTTTTTCCTTATTTAAGATTTTTCCCACTGGGGTTTTTCTTATTAAGGTTTTAATGAGGCATTATCTTGATCTGGAAGAATCAAACATCTTTTCAAGAAATAACATCTCAAATATGTTATTTAAGTTAAATTATATTTTTATCCTTGACTAAGGTTTTTCTCCTCGGGTTTTCCTTTGTAAGGTTTTTACTGACGTATTAAATTGATCTAGAAGTATCAAACTCTATCTGATGCAGTAAATTATTAAAATATGACATACTATATTGTTCTCTTTTTCCTTCACTAAGATTTTTCCCATAGGGTTTTACTTAGTAAGGTTTTAATGAGGCATTAGTTTGATCCAGAACTATCAAGATTTATTTAAAGAAATAAGAAAATAAAATATGTCGTTGTACTCTTTTTCCTTCACTAAGATTTTTCCCATTGGATTTTTCTTAGTAAGGTTTTAATGAGGCATTATTTTGATCCTGAAGTATCAAACTCTTATAAGGAATATCATTTTTAGTATGATATTTATGATTTCACAAGTTGCACTCTTTTCCTCGTTCAAGCTTTTTTCCCACTGGGTTTTTCTAATAGAGGTTTTTTTAACGAGGCAACAAACAATATCTATATCGACTAAATCGATAAATGCAAGCAAGATAATAATGAGGGGGAGCGATCATCATACACGTTTCGAAACGGAAATTTCCAAATTATCCGAGCATTCAAGATTTTGAAGACGCATATTCAAGGGGGAGTGTTATAATATATGTTTATTATGAAGTGAATATGCTTGTACATTGTTTTGTTTAGTCCCACATCGTGGAAAAGGTAAGTCCTTTGCTCTGAATCCTTTATATAAAGGAGGCTATGTAATGTAAATATATATCAATTCTCAGAAGTGAATAATATATCTTTTCTCTCTCTCTCCCCGATGACTTCTATTTTCTTTATTCTATAAAAATAAGTGCTATATACATAATTATTAGTTAAAAAATTAGTGCATGATCTATAAACCAAAATGATACTCTCGATACAAAAGATACAAAACTTGATGCTCATTTTATATATTACGTATAATTCTCATGTCATATTATGCTATACGTATTAAAGATCATGATGTTTAAAATCTACCATAATATTTTCTCTAATTTAATTAGTATAATATAATGTCAAAATGTGTAATAATGAAAACGTTGTTTCATTAAGCCAAATTTAAATACTATCTCACTTTGAGCATAATTTCTCTACTTTGGGTTTAGAACACTATTACCAAACAAAATTGTGCACATATTTAAATTTATATGTTAAATATAGGATAAAACTACGTTTAACTAATGAAAATTAAATATGAAATTAATTAAATGACATGCTTAGAAATGCAGTTCTTACCAAGTTAGGAACAATTGATGTCGATTCTTAGTATGTTGTATAAAGCCATTGTGCTGTAAAATATTATTTATACACTATGTGCTAAGAGACTATTTAATGGATTTATCAACATATTTTTGTTAGTACTGTTCACAAAAAAGATAATATAAAAATTTACATCCTATAAATATGTGTTTCAACTTCATACACTGTTAAATCTAAAAAGTACACTGTTGATCGAATTATATACTGACCCCGTATGCGTAGCATGGGTTCGAACTCGTTAAGTTTTATACTTAAACACTTTGGAAATGTTTTATAATACTTAATAACAATAACTAAAAAGTTAACTAAAAATTGATTAATTAATTATTAATTGATTTTTTTTATTAAGACTGGTAATTAATAATTAATTAAGTATTAAATAAGGTTCATTAATTATAATTAAGTGGAGATTAATTACTAATTAATCACATTTTAAAAATGTAAGATTAATTTTAATTAATCATTTATTAAGTGATATTAATTTGTAAATAGTTATGACTTAAGTATATGATTTATTTTTTTATTAATTATTGATTAAGTATAGGGTCAACTATTAATTAATTATTAAGTAAGTGTTTAATTATTGTAATTATAAATTTATTAATGGTTTATTTTATAAACAAATTATTTATTAAAGATTAACTATTTCTTAATTAATAATTAAGTTAAGTTAATACTTAATTAAGATTTAATTATGATTTAATAAAGGGTTTAACTTGTAATTAATGATTTTTAAAGGGGTTTAAGTTTTTAGTTACTTTGTCTTCCAAAGATAAATTTGTTTAAATGCAACTTTCTTTCCAAAGAATAGTTTGAGCAATAGGGTTTCAATTGTCAATACCATTAAGTAACCATACAAATGTGAATAAGTTACACTAACTTTGACATTTGTTAGCAAAATAAATCTCCATTCTGTTATACCTTAATTAAGTGGACTATTGGACATCTCTTAGTAGAATAAATCCTCTTCCGCTATAATTAAACTTAATAAATTGTGTGGACATCTATTTAGCAGGATTAATCACCATCTTGCTATTATGTTATCTGGAGATGCATTTACCAATTGGTTTATTGTAACGACCCAGAATTTTTGATAATTTGAATTTGAGTATTTAATTAATTTTAAATATTAATAAGTGGAATTTTTAAGTCGAATAATTTATTTTTCGAATATTGGGTTTAATGGGATAATTAAATCGATGATTTAATAGTGAGATAACAGAAATAATTAAATATTGGGTTAAATATGATTGAAAATGGTTTGGAAAATTTTGTTATATCATATTAAAGTTATAGAAATATTTTAGAACTTGTAAAACTGAATTTGGAGTTAATTTGTAAAAATTGAATATTTTAATATTTAATTATCGACTGAAAAATAGCCAATTTTTGAACAGTCTCAGAATTGAACGAAACGAGTTCCGTTGGATCCGTAATAGTTAGTTATTATCGGATTTCAAATTTCGTAGCAATCAGAGTTGTCGTTTGACCGTGGCAGCTCGAAACGCATCGATATCGTTTTAATATTAATTTAGCGTGTTAAAATAGCCATTTTTCAAACGGTCTCGGATTTCGACGAAACCAGTTTCATCGGATCCGTAATGTGATATTATTGCAAGATTTCAAATTTCAAGTCGATTGGATTTGCCGTTTGTCCGGTACAAGCCAAAACGCCTAGAAATCGTTTAAATCGGTTTAAATTTAAATCGAGCGTTTATTGCCGTATCTCACACATACGATGGAATTAGCTTACGAAACCTATTCCATTGCGTCCGGAACGCGGAAAAACCTTAGGATCGCCTGTCGGAACGCGTAGTTTGGTGGTCGTTTGCATAAACTGTTAAAGTGAGAATTTTATTAATTAAATAATATAAAAAAAAAAACTATTATAATTTTTTCATTTTCTTCTAAACCCTAGTCATTAGGGAGCCGGCCGCCTCTAATTAAATTAATGGCCGAAATTCACTTAACTTCCACCACAAATCCACGCAAATCTGTCAAGTTTTAGAAGATGTTTCCAACTGGAAGATTGAAGAGAGCCTCGAGAACTACAGATCCAACGGTGGATCTCAGCTATCATCGCCGTTTGGAGGGCATGGGGAGCCGCGTTCGTGCTTGCGTTTGGCACGTTTTCCTAGGGGATATGCTGACCGAGCTCTGCAAGCTCCTGGCCGAAGGTGGCTCTTGTCGTGGGCTACGAGGTGGTGCTCTCTGATCGATGCATAGGCGAGTGTGGTGGTCGCGAATTCAAGCCCTAGATTTGTGCATATGGGTTCATGTACGTGTTTCTTAGCCTGGGGAGAGTTGCGTGCGTGATCTTGGTGAAGGAGAAGGGGGACGCGGGGCCCGTTGGGTTGGTATTTGTAAATTAATTTAAAAGGAATTGTTTCGAAATTCAATTCAAACTTTAAAAATCAATATCTTTTTGCTGCGAGGTCCGATTTGGGCGAATCAAAGTGCGTTGGAATCGTATGGTCGTGCTCTTCGCAATGCAACCAGTTTGGAGTCGATTGGAGCTCGTTTGAATTTCGGGTAAAATTAAACGTTCGTTTAATTTTATTCGAAACGAACGCGAAAACCGGAAATAAAACCAAGGTGAGAACTCCTCACTCAATCGAACAGTTTGGTTTAAAATTTTAAATAGTTATTGTTGATTGATGATTGTTGTTTGATTGTGTTAGTAGATATAGTAGGATATATACTATATATAGCAATATATATATATTGGCATATGTATATATTGGATTTGATTTCCCGCCTCGTATAGCGGATGAGACCCTATTGCGCCGTTAGTAAGCGGATAATATTTTATAAATCCCATATACCGCGATATTCCACCTTGAAGTGGAATTGGTATTGTGCTAATGTCTGTGGATGCAGGGAAACAGGTTGGAGGGATCCAACTGGATTCCTCGCAAATATTTATTTGTTTATATATATTGTGTTGATTGTTAACTATCATATCGATATATGATGTTTATTCCCGTGATTGACCATTTGATGCGGTTGCATCATCGGATTCATTTTTAAAAAGTTAAAAATAACGATTTTGAATTTAAAAAGGATTTTTAAGTAATTTTTCAAGGATATGTTTTTATTAAATTTTTGAACTTGATTTATTTTAAATAAATTAAGATTTTAAATATTAAAGTTATAAAACTATGATTTTTATGAAATATAACCAAAAGGAAAATTTTAAAATAAATAGATTTATAAAATAGTTAAATTGGGATTTTTGAATAATTTTTATAAACAGTTATATAAAAGATTTTATAAATTGATATCTATAAAATTGAAATTTTTGGAATTATGAAACGGGTTCATTAAGTGTTAAAATGAAGTATAAAAAAAAAATGGATTTCATTTAAACTATAGTTTTATAAACAGGGAAAGTCATGAAATGAATTGATGTTGAAAATAAAAGTTTATAAGTAATCAACTTATAAAATGGCTTTGGGCATTAAAAAGGGGATTTTTATAGAAATTGTTAATAAAGGAGGTTTTTATAAGTTGAAAACTATTATAAAAGGTGAGAAATCTTATCAGTAATAAGATTAACAATTTATGAAGTTTTAAAAGGAACGGTTTAGTAAATAAATAGATTATAAGCTCTTGACTTATAATATGAACCTTTGGTATAGAAATTGGGTTTATAAATTGAATTGGCTTAATAAAAGAGATTTCTAAACCAAAGTTATTAATAGAAATAGAATTTATAAACGTTGTTTATAAATTTGAAATCAATGTAATTTGGTAAATTGAATTTAGAATTGTTAAAGGAGTTATATTCACTATTTTTGAACGGTGAAATATTATTTTATTAAATGGACGTGTTTTTGGAAAGGAATGTTTTAAATGGAATTTAAAACAAATTAAAGATGTTTTAAATATATTAAGTATCGAAATCTTAGGTTTCAACATTTATTGTTGAAATAGACGTTTTCGAGAAAATATTTTGAATAGTATTGGATTTATGTATCCATTTTTTTTATTTCAAATCCATATACTAGTGTTTTTGGGTTGTCGTAACGATGTTTTACGCAACATTCGTTTTTAACCCAAATAAATGTGAATAAAGGAATGTTTTCTTAAAGAGAATGGAATAAATACTTAACTGTGATTTAAGTATATGGAATATTTTCAAATCGTTGAAAATAAATAAATTTGTGAATTACTTATTTTTAAAATAAGCATGGGAATGGTTTTCTAATATGAAATGGAACGGTTTTTGTGAATTCACCTTTAAGGTAATTGAAAGCAAATAACTTGAAATCGATTTGGGAATCGTATGCTAGTAGATGCTTGGAATTTAAATCCACTTTGGAATTTATATATATGAAGGGAAATTTGTTTAAAAATAAATGTTGATTTATTTTTAAATATGAAAATATAATTTACGAATTTGGAACGTAAGTTAAAATAAATCGGTAAAGATTTATTTGGTGGTTTGAAATTTGTTTCAAAAGGTATATATGGTTAAGGTGATTTGAAATTAGTTTTCAAATGGTTAAGGTGATTTGAAATTAGTTTTCAAATGGTTAAGGTGATTTGAAATTGGTTTGCAAATGGTTAATGTAATTTGAAAATTGGTTTTCAAATGGTAAAGGTAAATTGAAAATTGGTTTTTCAATTGGTTAAGTGTGGAAAATTTTATCGTGAAGTGGTTTTGGTAAAACAAATAACTGGGGCAATTATTTGGAAATGGTGTATATATATATATATATATCTCTCGTAAGATATTTTTGGGGTTAAATAATTTTGGAAAATTATTTGGAATCTGATGATGTGGCGCATCTTTATTGATAGTTAAATAACCGACTATCAATATTTACCCTTGGATGGTATTGGTTGTGTTTGTTTGGAATTGAATGCACACTTATTTTTAAAAATAAGCACTCGCTATTCGGTTTAGCCGGGAGAGGACCTTTGTGTCGTATATCCCATTCCGAATATGCGATACGTCGTTTGGATCGCATTTGAAGACCGGCGTGAAGACCGGGTATTTGTGAGAACGATAGGATGACCTATCGATTGTCTCTGCATCGTTAGCTACGATATGGAGATTTCCTTTGTGATGGGAAATTTTATCGGGATTGTGAATACCCGGATTGCAAGGGCTTCTTTGGAAGTGCCTTCGGTTCTGTTCGAACCCGGAACAGACTTGTATGGATACATGTCTGACATTACATTTTGAGATATAGAGCAGATTTCTTTCAAATACATATCTGTTGGTGGCGGAGAATTTATTCTCTTAGCTTAACACCCTTCTCTGAGACGTACGAGCTCAGAGGTTATGTAGTTGAAGGTTATCAGCGATATATTCCCATTCTGGTAATGTGGCATGCTGAGTGTTGCTGTGTGATGATCATTGGTTGATCGTTTGTGATAGGATCATTTGTTGATCATTTATCTTTGTGATCATGCTTTGGTCATCTGTGGACCCGAAGCATGGCTTTGTTGCACAAAGCGTAGCTTTGTGGACGAGACTTCGTCAGGACCTCACTCCCCGGAAATGGTCAAAACAGGAATATGCGGCAAGGTTATGAGGGTCGCGCCCTTTAGGGTATGTCATTTCCTTCTGGAAAAGGGTGGTATCATGGTATGGAGCCCAGATGCTTACTCATGTTGATACACTATATCTATTACTGTGTGGTGTTGTTGCGAGCGCTCGGATAAAGGTCCCAAAGGACCGGGGGATGACATATTCGTGTAGTAGTTACCTAGTTACAGAGGTAACCCGGCCTTGTGTTGGCAGAGATCTAACCGTAACGTTAGTTCTCGGGACGTCCCGCCAGAGGCGATCCCATGTGGCAGTAGGAAGTTCCTTAGCCTGACCATTTGTTGGAAATCCATTCATCCAATACGTGCCTTGTACGGTTTTAGTTGTAGAACCTGCCATTTAACATGGCAGCTATAGTAGGCATAGCATCATGGTACCTATGCTGGCTAGGATTTATATTATACTTTCGAAATATTTTCCACTATGCACTAGTAATAATATCAAAGAATTTTTCTCGTAGTAAGCATGTTTGACTATCATAAGGAGAAATCTCCCCCATGTGTGCGTTTGCATTGTGTGTGTGCCGGGAGGCCTTATGGTAGTTTCATTTTCCAAAAAGCATTGCGGATTTCAAAATTTAAATTTTCTTGTTGCTTGTTTAAAGATAAACTGTTTTGAGTTCTCACACCAGTCCCATGACTGACCTGGAGTTTATTGTTCCTTTCCTAAACTCTGGGTGCCCACTATTTTCCACACGGGCAGTCTAGAGTTAGGTTATCAGGTTATTCTGGATTCGAGAGTTGCTGTGCAGATTTGGAGGCGAGCTTGGATAGCGTAGTCTATTATCTATTGTATATAGTATTCTTTCCGCTGATTTATTGTTGTACACTCTGATGATGTGATGTAATGTGATGTACGTGTAAAATGTATAGTTCTTTTGTTTTAATGATATTCATTTATCTATTATATGTTGTTCCGCTGCGATTGTGAGATTCTGATATTGTCTTCATATTTCTGTTGGTTGTTTCTGTTTCTTCTCTCTTTCTCTCTTCTTCTACCTCTTTCTTCTTCTTAAACCCTAACGGTTCGATTTTTCGGCAACGAAAAATCGCGATCGTTACATTTGGTATCAGAGCATATGGTTAAGCGACAACCTGCTCTGTTGGGTATTACTCATTAGAGATAGAGTCAGTAGTACTCTAGAATGAGTGTGAGTGTAATAATAGATATGAGCGCGTATTTGTTAGTGAATATAAAATTGTTTTATATTGTGATGATTGGTTTGTTGAGTGGTATATGGATTCTGGTCGGTATAGTCTGTACAACTCTATCGATAGGGATCTCTAAACACTTGTGCAGAACAATTCAACACGATGTTGTTTTAAATTGGGTAAATGAAATAATTTTACCTTGATTATATTTTGTATATAAAGAAAATAATTTTTCAAGAAATTATTGATGTGTTTATATAATTAATTGCTTGGTAGTTGTAAATAATAATAGATATATATATAAGATAATCAAAGTTGTTGAATAAGCTAATAAAAGCAACAATTGTAAAAAGAACAATTGTATAAACTAATGAATTATAAGTATAAAATTATAATTAAAATGAGTTACAATTGTAAGATAATCTTGTATATATATAAGAAGTGAAATTTTATAAGTAAGATTTATAAATGTAATTTATAAATAAAAGGAAATTTTGAAAGAATATTTAGCACTGATTCACTATTGTTACTGGGAAATAATAAGGATGATGACTGCAGCATCATCAATATCATTTTTGAGTTTCTATGTGATGGATTTGCTATAATAATGAATTTAAAAATTGGAGTTTTGTTGTAATAAACAAATTTGATAGTTGAAAATTCAACTTGAAGTTGATAAATATAAGTGAAAAAGGTTTTGGACTTATAATAAATGTTGGAAGTTGAATAATAAATTGTATAACTTATAGTATGGAAGATGTAAGTAAAGCCAATTATTGAAGTGGTTAAATAATTAAGTTAAGCAAATTAAAATATGAATTTGAATGTTGATATGAATTTGGCTTAAGTAAGTGTTAAATGGAATTAACTTTAGAATTAAATTCCGAATTGAATTGATAAGTAAAACTTAAGTTTAAATTAACAAGTGATGTTAAATGGAGTATAACTTAAGTAAAGTTGAATAAAAATTTTTTTTTATCAAAGTAAATAATCATGTGAATTAGAAGTAAACTTAAGTTGAATAGTGGAAGTAAATGTAAATGAAGTTGAATGGAATATAACTTGAGTAATGTTGAAAGAATTGGAGTTGATATCAAAATAAGGGAATAAAGTGAATTAATGAAATGAAATCGCTAAAAAATATGAACTTGAGTTATATAAATGAAATCCAATTTTATTTGTAAAAGAATTAGAAATTGAATTAAAGCATAGATTGAATGTTATTCAATCGAATATAAATAAGTTGATTTGAAAGAAACTATGTAAGTGTAAATTCACTTGAAAATAATTGAATGAAAATCAACTAAGTGTCAAAACTAATTGGATGTAAGTAAAATAATAATTTGGCTCTATTGGATATTCATTGAATGTTGTTTGTTTGTTGATTGATTATATGTAAATTCATTGAGTGTTAATGGAAATAAACTAGTGCAATTGAAAGCTATGTAATTGAACTCAAATTGAATGTAAAGTAAATGAATTTGAATAGAATTGAATTTGATTTGGGCTGAATATGAACCAATGTGAATTTAATTAGTGAATGTAACTAATTGAAACGAATGAAAATGAATATGTAACTTCAATAGTAAAGCTAAAATTGAGATTAAAAAAAAAAAGTAAGTATCGAAATTTTGTAAATGAATTTGGCAAAATAGTTTGAATGTTGGAATTGGATACTACTACTAGCAGAATATACAGGTATATAATGGAATTGGGATTTGATTTTGAAGTAAAAAAAAAATTGAATTGCTCGACAAAAAGGTACGTATTTCAATTTTTATATGAGATTTGGTGATTTCCTTCTCCAGCCACTTGGCTTTCTCTTTTCTTTTTGATTCTGAGGGGCCGTAGAGCCGTTTTGTAGTCGTACCGATCTAGCCGCGCAAAGGAGACTCTGGCGAAATTTTTCGAAAATTTAGGGAGTTAGAAAAATTTTGAGAAATTTTGAAAGTTTGAAATTTGAATTTAAATTTAAATTTGAATTGTTGAGTAAACAATGTTGTTTGAAACCTATAATTGAAGTTGGAAAGCTAATTGAAATGATAGTAAATCTTTAATAAAAAGAATTGGTGTTAGAAGGTGGATAAAACTATTAGCTTTGGAAAAATAATAAACGGATTATGAATTATTCTCCATAACTTGCAATTTCGAGGACGAAATTCTTTTAAGGGGGGAAGATTGTAACGACCCAGAATTTTTGATAATTTGAATTTGAGTATTTAATTAATTTTAAATATTAATAAGTGGAATTTTTAAGTCGAATAATTTATTTTTCGAATATTGGGTTTAATGGGATAATTAAATCGATGATTTAATAGTGAGATAACAGAAATAATTAAATATTGGGTTAAATATGATTGAAAATGGTTTGGAAAATTTTGTTATATCATATTAAAGTTATAGAAATATTTTAGAACTTGTAAAACTGAATTTGGAGTTAATTTGTAAAAATTGAATATTTTAATATTTAATTATCGACTGAAAAATAGCCAATTTTTGAACAGTCTCAGAATTGAACGAAACGAGTTCCGTTGGATCCGTAATAGTTAGTTATTATCGGATTTCAAATTTCGTAGCAATCAGAGTTGTCGTTTGACCGTGGCAGCTCGAAACGCATCGATATCGTTTTAATATTAATTTAGCGTGTTAAAATAGCCATTTTTCAAACGGTCTCGGATTTCGACGAAACCAGTTTCATCGGATCCGTAATGTGATATTATTGCAAGATTTCAAATTTCAAGTCGATTGGATTTGCCGTTTGTCCGGTACAAGCCAAAACGCCTAGAAATCGTTTAAATCGGTTTAAATTTAAATCGAGCGTTTATTGCCGTATCTCACACATACGATGGAATTAGCTTACGAAACCTATTCCATTGCGTCCGGAACGCGGAAAAACCTTAGGATCGCCTGTCGGAACGCGTAGTTTGGTGGTCGTTTGCATAAACTGTTAAAGTGAGAATTTTATTAATTAAATAATATAAAAAAAAACTATTATAATTTTTTCATTTTCTTCTAAACCCTAGTCATTAGGGAGCCGGCCGCCTCTAATTAAATTAATGGCCGAAATTCACTTAACTTCCACCACAAATCCACGCAAATCTGTCAAGTTTTAGAAGATGTTTCCAACTGGAAGATCGAAGAGAGCCTCGAGAACTACAGATCCAACGGTGGATCTCAGCTATCATCGCCGTTTGGAGGGCATGGGGAGCCGCGTTCGTGCTTGCGTTTGGCACGTTTTCCTAGGGGATATGCTGACCGAGCTCTGCAAGCTCCTGGCCGAAGGTGGCTCTTGTCGTGGGCTACGAGGTGGTGCTCTCTGATCGATGCATAGGCGAGTGTGGTGGTCGCGAATTCAAGCCCTAGATTTGTGCATATGGGTTCATGTACGTGTTTCTTAGCCTGGGGAGAGTTGCGTGCGTGATCTTGGTGAAGGAGAAGGGGGACGCGGGGCCCGTTGGGTTGGTATTTGTAAATTAATTTAAAAGGAATTGTTTCGAAATTCAATTCAAACTTTAAAAATCAATATCTTTTTGCTGCGAGGTCCGATTTGGGCGAATCAAAGTGCGTTGGAATCGTATGGTCGTGCTCTTCGCAATGCAACCAGTTTGGAGTCGATTGGAGCTCGTTTGAATTTCGGGTAAAATTAAACGTTCGTTTAATTTTATTCGAAACGAACGCGAAAACCGGAAATAAAACCAAGGTGAGAACTCCTCACTCAATCGAACAGTTTGGTTTAAAATTTTAAATAGTTATTGTTGATTGATGATTGTTGTTTGATTGTGTTAGTAGATATAGTAGGATATATACTATATATAGCAATATATATATATTGGCATATGTATATATTGGATTTGATTTCCCGCCTCGTATAGCGGATGAGACCCTATTGCGCCGTTAGTAAGCGGATAATATTTTATAAATCCCATATACCGCGATATTCCACCTTGAAGTGGAATTGGTATTGTGCTAATGTCTGTGGATGCAGGGAAACAGGTTGGAGGGATCCAACTGGATTCCTCGCAAATATTTATTTGTTTATATATATTGTGTTGATTGTTAACTATCATATCGATATATGATGTTTATTCCCGTGATTGACCATTTGATGCGGTTGCATCATCGGATTCATTTTTAAAAAGTTAAAAATAACGATTTTGAATTTAAAAAGGATTTTTAAGTAATTTTTCAAGGATATGTTTTTATTAAATTTTTGAACTTGATTTATTTTAAATAAATTAAGATTTTAAATATTAAAGTTATAAAACTATGATTTTTATGAAATATAACCAAAAGGAAAATTTTAAAATAAATAGATTTATAAAATAGTTAAATTGGGATTTTTGAATAATTTTTATAAACAGTTATATAAAAGATTTTATAAATTGATATCTATAAAATTGAAATTTTTGGAATTATGAAACGGGTTCATTAAGTGTTAAAATGAAGTATAAAAAAAAAATGGATTTCATTTAAACTATAGTTTTATAAACAGGGAAAGTCATGAAATGAATTGATGTTGAAAATAAAAGTTTATAAGTAATCAACTTATAAAATGGCTTTGGGCATTAAAAAGGGGATTTTTATAGAAATTGTTAATAAAGGAGGTTTTTATAAGTTGAAAACTATTATAAAAGGTGAGAAATCTTATCAGTAATAAGATTAACAATTTATGAAGTTTTAAAAGGAACGGTTTAGTAAATAAATAGATTATAAGCTCTTGACTTATAATATGAACCTTTGGTATAGAAATTGGGTTTATAAATTGAATTGGCTTAATAAAAGAGATTTCTAAACCAAAGTTATTAATAGAAATAGAATTTATAAACGTTGTTTATAAATTTGAAATCAATGTAATTTGGTAAATTGAATTTAGAATTGTTAAAGGAGTTATATTCACTATTTTTGAACGGTGAAATATTATTTTATTAAATGGACGTGTTTTTGGAAAGGAATGTTTTAAATGGAATTTAAAACAAATTAAAGATGTTTTAAATATATTAAGTATCGAAATCTTAGGTTTCAACATTTATTGTTGAAATAGACGTTTTCGAGAAAATATTTTGAATAGTATTGGATTTATGTATCCATTTTTTTTATTTCAAATCCATATACTAGTGTTTTTGGGTTGTCGTAACGATGTTTTACGCAACATTCGTTTTTAACCCAAATAAATGTGAATAAAGGAATGTTTTCTTAAAGAGAATGGAATAAATACTTAACTGTGATTTAAGTATATGGAATATTTTCAAATCGTTGAAAATAAATAAATTTGTGAATTACTTATTTTTAAAATAAGCATGGGAATGGTTTTCTAATATGAAATGGAACGGTTTTTGTGAATTCACCTTTAAGGTAATTGAAAGCAAATAACTTGAAATCGATTTGGGAATCGTATGCTAGTAGATGCTTGGAATTTAAATCCACTTTGGAATTTATATATATGAAGGGAAATTTGTTTAAAAATAAATGTTGATTTATTTTTAAATATGAAAATATAATTTACGAATTTGGAACGTAAGTTAAAATAAATCGGTAAAGATTTATTTGGTGGTTTGAAATTTGTTTCAAAAGGTATATATGGTTAAGGTGATTTGAAATTAGTTTTCAAATGGTTAAGGTGATTTGAAATTAGTTTTCAAATGGTTAAGGTGATTTGAAATTGGTTTGCAAATGGTTAATGTAATTTGAAAATTGGTTTTCAAATGGTAAAGGTAAATTGAAAATTGGTTTTTCAATTGGTTAAGTGTGGAAAATTTTATCGTGAAGTGGTTTTGGTAAAACAAATAACTGGGGCAATTATTTGGAAATGGTGTATATATATATATATATATCTCTCGTAAGATATTTTTGGGGTTAAATAATTTTGGAAAATTATTTGGAATCTGATGATGTGGCGCATCTTTATTGATAGTTAAATAACCGACTATCAATATTTACCCTTGGATGGTATTGGTTGTGTTTGTTTGGAATTGAATGCACACTTATTTTTAAAAATAAGCACTCGCTATTCGGTTTAGCCGGGAGAGGACCTTTGTGTCGTATATCCCATTCCGAATATGCGATACGTCGTTTGGATCGCATTTGAAGACCGGCGTGAAGACCGGGTATTTGTGAGAACGATAGGATGACCTATCGATTGTCTCTGCATCGTTAGCTACGATATGGAGATTTCCTTTGTGATGGGAAATTTTATCGGGATTGTGAATACCCGGATTGCAAGGGCTTCTTTGGAAGTGCCTTCGGTTCTGTTCGAACCCGGAACAGACTTGTATGGATACATGTCTGACATTACATTTTGAGATATAGAGCAGATTTCTTTCAAATACATATCTGTTGGTGGCGGAGAATTTATTCTCTTAGCTTAACACCCTTCTCTGAGACGTACGAGCTCAGAGGTTATGTAGTTGAAGGTTATCAGCGATATATTCCCATTCTGGTAATGTGGCATGCTGAGTGTTGCTGTGTGATGATCATTGGTTGATCGTTTGTGATAGGATCATTTGTTGATCATTTATCTTTGTGATCATGCTTTGGTCATCTGTGGACCCGAAGCATGGCTTTGTTGCACAAAGCGTAGCTTTGTGGACGAGACTTCGTCAGGACCTCACTCCCCGGAAATGGTCAAAACAGGAATATGCGGCAAGGTTATGAGGGTCGCGCCCTTTAGGGTATGTCATTTCCTTCTGGAAAAGGGTGGTATCATGGTATGGAGCCCAGATGCTTACTCATGTTGATACACTATATCTATTACTGTGTGGTGTTGTTGCGAGCGCTCGGATAAAGGTCCCAAAGGACCGGGGGATGACATATTCGTGTAGTAGTTACCTAGTTACAGAGGTAACCCGGCCTTGTGTTGGCAGAGATCTAACCGTAACGTTAGTTCTCGGGACGTCCCGCCAGAGGCGATCCCATGTGGCAGTAGGAAGTTCCTTAGCCTGACCATTTGTTGGAAATCCATTCATCCAATACGTGCCTTGTACGGTTTTAGTTGTAGAACCTTCCATTTAACATGGCAGCTATAGTAGGCATAGCATCATGGTACCTATGCTGGCTAGGATTTATATTATACTTTCGAAATATTTTCCACTATGCACTAGTAATAATATCAAAGAATTTTTCTCGTAGTAAGCATGTTTGACTATCATAAGGAGAAATCTCCCCCATGTGTGCGTTTGCATTGTGTGTGTGCCGGGAGGCCTTATGGTAGTTTCATTTTCCAAAAAGCATTGCGGATTTCAAAATTTAAATTTTCTTGTTGCTTGTTTAAAGATAAACTGTTTTGAGTTCTCACACCAGTCCCATGACTGACCTGGAGTTTATTGTTCCTTTCCTAAACTCTGGGTGCCCACTATTTTCCACACGGGCAGTCTAGAGTTAGGTTATCAGGTTATTCTGGATTCGAGAGTTGCTGTGCAGATTTGGAGGCGAGCTTGGATAGCGTAGTCTATTATCTATTGTATATAGTATTCTTTCCGCTGATTTATTGTTGTACACTCTGATGATGTGATGTAATGTGATGTACGTGTAAAATGTATAGTTCTTTTGTTTTAATGATATTCATTTATCTATTATATGTTGTTCCGCTGCGATTGTGAGATTCTGATATTGTCTTCATATTTCTGTTGGTTGTTTCTGTTTCTTCTCTCTTTCTCTCTTCTTCTACCTCTTTCTTCTTCTTAAACCCTAACGGTTCGATTTTTCGGCAACGAAAAATCGCGATCGTTACATTTATACTGGTTTATACTGACATGTTATTCCTTGATTTGGTTATGGATTGTATTTACATATACGCTAGCTTATGTAAATATATAATTTGGAAGACAAATTTAATTTAAAATGGTAACTTAATTAGTACCATTGTGGTCACTAAGTCTCCTTTCAAATTTGTAAAATTAAGGTTTTTAAATTGACCTTAATTTTGTATTAATTTGAGGATAAGTGTCTAAACGATTTTGTAAGTTGTCCGATTTTTTAATAAAGGTATTTACAAATGATATTTTGCAAATAATATTTTATAAAAGGGTTTATTTAAAGGAGATTTATGAATGATATTTGTAAATGATATTTTTATTCAAGAAAATCTATGAATGAAGATTTATAAAGGAGTTTTATTAATAGTTTTGGAAATTCATAAAAGATTTTATAAATGATTTTGGATTTTTATAGAAGAAGTTATATATATGACTTTAGGTATTTATAAAAAGAAATTTATAAATGATTTTTGGATATTTATAAAAGAGTTTATAAAATGGATTTAGAATTTAATCAAAGGAGATTTCATAATTGGAAACGATGTATTAAAAGGATTAGTTGAAGAAAATTTATAAAAGAATTGGAGATGGGATTTCCCTTAAATGAACTTCTTAATTATGGTGGTGTGGACAATTGTTTCATGCTTAACACCAAAGGAATAATGTTTGGGGTAATCCTTATCTTTAATTTAAATAACATTTGTTTGATCCTTTTAATATGTTTTAAAATGAGAAATCTTTCAAAATGTTTTGTGAATATACGTATTCTAATGTGATAAGTATATGAATATTTTGGTAAATATTTTGAAAAGAGATTTAAATAAACGAAAATTCATATTGAGGCTTAGTGGTTGCTATAGGAAACTTAAATCTCTGGATTATTTTTTGATTTTGTATTTGATAGTTAAATATCCGACTATCAAATCTCGACCTATTTTAACTCAAGAAGTATGTTGTGTATATTTGAGTCCCCGATGAGGACTTGAATACTTGTTGCATACTTTCAAAGAACCGAAATTGAGTTAGCCAAAAAGTACTGCTTAGTTAGAAGACATTGGTTTCAGATAAGTATGATTTATCTGAACCACTCCAAACTAATTGCATTGTGATAGATCGTTATGAAGTATCTAATGAAGCTATATTATTCCTCATAAGGGTGATTCAAAAATGGAAGATAGTAAATGTTGAATGTTTGTTCGATCGTAGAACAACTTGTATGCATGACTGTTGGCATTGCATTAATGCTTAGAGGGCAGTGTTAACATTCGAAGATGTCTGCTAGGAGGAAAAAGGTAGTTGTTGTCTCTTAAACCTCACATCCCGTTGATGGTTAAAACATGGTAGATGCGGCAGGACTATGTGGGTTGCACCTATTAGGGTAAGATCATCCCAAGGTCTAAGTATCGATATCCCTATGTATGCTTCGGGGCCCATTTTTGGTTATTGATCACAACTAAGGGGTGATCATATTCGGTACTACCCCGGTTTAGGGGTAGGTCGGTCATATGTTGGCAGAGGTCGAAAGGTTTTCAATCTCACTGTACATTTTATCTAGAGGTCTATAGATTTTCGAAAGGTAGTCCCTTACCTTACCATTATTGGAAATCCATTCTCCAATAAGTGCCTCTGGTTTTTGATTGTATACCTACTATTGCTATCATGTACACACATCATAACTACTTGATCACAGCTACCTAATTTGTATATTATATGTTACTCGTCGCGTTTTTGTGAGATTATGTTGTCTTTCTTTCTTTCACCCCTAATGACCCGTCTTTCAGACAACTAAATGGTCGGCACACGAATACTGATGATGTATTAGGTGTCGTCTTTAGTTTTAAGAAAGACAAATTGTTACAACTTTGGTATATGACCTTTGTGGCAACCACTTGCCTATGTACAACATTATATTCAATGATATTGATGTAAGGCCTTAGTAGTCACTGTATGTCTAAATATGACATTATATTCAATAATGTTATTTGCAAGGCCTAAATGACAACCTCGTGTCTAAACGCGACATTATATTTGGTAATGTTGGTGTAAGATCTTAATGCGAACCATTTTTCTAAGCACAAGATTATATTCGGGAAAAGTGGTATAAGGCCTTAGTGCAACCTAATTATCTGTTCATGATAAAAATGGGAAATTAAGATAAAAGCCTAAGTAGCAATCTAAAATTTCCAACATCGACATTAAATTGGGAAGAATAAGGCTATGTGGAAATTTGAAATAATTAGACTGTAGAAACTAATCGAGATATGTTGTGAAAGGAAAATCTCACGTTTATGCTGGAATTGATGATTTGGGCATGATCTTGATGTAATGTTTATTACATAATTTACACCCAAAATTCCAAGAAGAGTTGATAAAAGAAATAGCCTTCATGTGTTGATCAGAACGTTCATGTACTGATTAGCACCTTTGTATAACACTGCAACAACCCAACCGTAATAGACCTAAAACCCAACCTAGAAAAGGCCCATCGGGACTTAGAGCCATTCTAAGATAGGCTGTTAGTTGGTGAAAAATTTAGAACACTACATAGTGCACAAAGCTATATATCTAACTTTTAGAATCTCACAGCGGATGGATGAAATATAATAGTAAAACATGTACCCATAAGAAAAAGCTATTTTAGAAACATAGAACATTCTATAAAATCCCAAAATATGTCAAGATAGTCATTTCTGTACATAAGTCTCAACTGAAAACAGAAATAACAATAACATAGTCTCAAATGTATAGTACATGAGAATAACATAAAATAGATAATAATGAAAGACAATTGCCACATCCATTAACTGCCCCACCTCTTACTTCCTCAACAATACCTGCATCCCTAGCCTGTTTGTTGAAATGAAGAGGGAGTCAGAACAACAAATCCTGGTGGAAGGAACTAATCAAAAAAATAAATGCGAGCATTTTGTACTACTTGTTTATTAGTTTGTTTAGATCGGTTTCGCTTTCGATCAATGTCATGTGATTTATAAAATAACTTACTTTGAAATCCTTCTTGAAAATATTGTTTTATAAACTAGAATATATACGTATATATGTGGAAAGCCCTTGCTAAGTTATATATATATATATGTATATATATAAGTACAATTTCTAAACCATTATTCCAAATTAACTTTAAAACCATTATTACTGTAAATAAATATTATATATATATATATTCCAATATCTTTTATTGAAATATATTCATACTTAAAATTATTTGAGAAAACGGTTTGGATTGAAGTTCATTCTTTTGAAAACTCTAGTTGAAAACGTGCAACGGGAATTGTGTGTTGTGTCATGAACCCATAAAGCAGTTCTTGATATAATAATAAACCAAAATGAATTCATGAATTCATAAATTCATAAGTCAAAACCCGAAAATAAGAATTGGAAGCCACTAAAATAGACATCGAAATCATGTCTGGAAATAAAGAAATTCAATTCGAGTAAACCACATAAATACGTGAATCCATAGAGTCCAACTCTATATCATCTCCACATATGCATTCCATAAATTAGAAAATGAGTTGCAATGGATGCCATAAGAAGTGCAAAAGATCCTGCAAAACACAAGAAACAAGCATAAAAGAAAAAGCAATGAACGAGCGAGCAAACAGCGGGTTGGAGGGGTGTCGCTTGGTGCTAAAATAGCCCCAGGAGAGCACGCCACCGGTGCACCGGTTAGATCATGACCTGCAACTATTTGAGCTCTAGGTTTCCCTCATATTGATCCCATACGGTGGTGTTTGGTCCCGGTGTTTTTTGCAGATGATTTAAGGTGTTCATATGAGTATTTCATGCGATTTTGTGATAACCTGGATATTTGGACATCTGTTAATTGATAATGAACAGGATTAATTTGTTAAATACTGATTTGTAAGCTGAACAAATTTAAATTTCTAATAATTTAAAATATCTGGATGTATATAAATGGATTTGAAACTATAATAAATGTTGAATTAAATATCTGAAAATGAAAAAAAATCTTATAGTGAATTAACAAATATATATATGTATATATGCAAACTCTATAATGTTGAAAATTTTAAGTGCATATATATATGTATGTTTGGTGAATAGAAAGCATTAATTTGAATTCAATATATATTAAATTTAATATATATATATATATATATATAAATATTTAATTTATATACCTCTTTTGGAATTCATGAGATAAATATAATAGATATAAATTTAAAAACATTAAACATATATTAATACAACATAAAGGAAAATGAATTATAGGGTTTTGACATTTGTAGCTTTTATAAAACATGCATAGACAAGTGTTAATGGTTCCTTTTAATTTAATAATATTAGAGTATAGGCTGTGTTCATAACTCTTTCATCTTTAAACAAACCAAGCTTCTTAATTTTTTTTGTCATTCAGAAGATAAAATAAAACCCAAAACCAAAAAGAAAAAAAAATCACATCCTGCTTCACGTTTTAACCAGAGCAAACTTAGTAGATTCATGACCGGTTTTAAAATCAGATTCAAGATTGCAAATCGACTAAATTAGCAAGCTCCAGATCGGTTTCAAATCAACAAATCGAGTTTCAAATTCTTAATCTTGCTTCAATCGACTGTTGGGTCCCTGTAATAGGCCGCTGTTCAACAATAAGGTGAGTAAATTTGATACACTTATTTTATGAATGGGTAAATCATATCTCTACTTATGATATCTAGTTGTAATTCGATATGTACAACCGTATCTACTTTGTTATGTTCTTGAGTTTATTTGGGGAAATAACATAAGTTGATTTATTAAGTAAACTGTAAAATGAACAGCTCCAAAGTAAAGTATAGTGGGTCTTCTACTATACAGTTAAATAAGAGATAGTTTGGTTACGATTCGAACCTGCTACAGTTCCTTGTTCTTTCCTCACTGCATTATTTACTTAGCAACAGTGAGAAAACCTGTAAAGATAAATACCAGTTAATGTACTTTGTGATGTTGGAAAGGATGGAACTTAGTATAGCTTGGTTATGTAAAGGTAAAAAATATAAAAAGAATGAAGAAAAAAAAGGGTGTTAAGGTATGCGTGTGCTTGGTACACTTTTCAAGTTTTTACTGCAGTCCTGTGAGAACTATTATTGGTAGCAAGATGCTTATATTTCTTTCTACCAATAAATTTTTAATCAATGTTTTCTGAAGCATTGTGGCTTATCTTTGTGAGGGTTGTTTTTTTCCCTTTATGTTGTGCTTGGAGTCAATTAAAATGCAGATTAACTGAAACATAATTTACTAGCTATGTTTATGGATCTAGACCATGGAGCAGAATTTGGTTGCCTGGAACTTGTTTTAATTGCTTTGTTTACACATTATTATATGCTGAAATTATTTTCTGAATGCCGATGAATTTAAACATAACCTTTTACTATGTTTGTTTGGAATTTAGCAAGTAAACACTATAACTAAATCAGAAGCGAATTCGATAACCCTAAAGAATGTTTTAACTAGATAAGGTTCTGCATCGAATGTCTTACATATATAAAATTCCTTGTTGTGATGCTTTGTAACTTGTTGAGTAGGGTAGTAAATAATTAAAGGGCATCTAAATAAAATCTGATAATCTGTACATGTTGAAAAGGGTGAATACGAGTAGATGAAATATCAATAACCTGAGATATGAATTTAGATGCTGGGTTAATTGGGTCTTAGCTCAATGTGTGAAAAAAACAAAAAATGCTGCCAATCTAAATAGGACCAGATAAATCATTATAGAAGCAGGTGCAGGAAATACTACTAACTCTATGACATAAACGAGTTACTGGATTGTTCATTTATTTTCTTCTTTTTTAAATTCAGGAGCCTGAAGTATAAGTGTCAAAATTGTACCTATGTAAGTTGTTTCCAAGTTTCGGTATAAGGAATAAAGGGACTGCTACTGTTTTATGAAATAAAAATTTACAAAGTACAATAGTAGTCTGTACACTTTCTTTCCCTGTGAGTGTGTACAGCTGCTCACTTTTGATATAAGATTGCAGGCCTACGTTGTACCCATGCTTTGAACTTAATTAATGTTGTACATGCTTTGGAAGGTAGTATCTTGATATTGCTTTGAATCTACTTCTATCAGTGACCTAGCATTGCACAGAGACATACAAGTTGTGAAATTTTGCCTGTGTGTTTTTATTTCCAAGTATTGTTGTTGACCTTCAACTTTGTGAATATATTGACATCATTTTATACCTTTCTTATATAACTAACTTTACAAGCAAAAGTATATTAGCTGAAACATAAGTTGTACAATATTGCCTAATGTGTATATACATCTCATCTTACACCTGTTTAAGTTTGAATAGAGGAAATGGAACAGGGAAGAAACAGGGAAGGAAAAAGAAGCTAGGAACAGGGAAAAAGGGAGGAAGTGGGCTGGGAAAGAATGGGCCGAAAAAAAATAAAAATAGAAATGGAAGTTTTTTTCTCTTTCTAAGTTAAATTTATGTTCTCAAAGTTTCATAGATAAATAACAAGTGGGTTTCAAAATCTAAAATATAGGTCTTAAGTTTAAATTGTTTTGATTTAGTATATCTTCAAAGTAGTTGTTTAAAATTAATTATATCAGATATAATTATGAAATTAATTCCTAAATGATTCTCAAATAAAGAATAATGATGTAATTAAGTATTAGTTCAAATAAGAATTTATTATTGTTCAATTAAGGTTGTGATTAATTAAAGATAATTAATTAGTGAAATTAATTAAAAGTTAATCACTTAATGAAATAAATAAGGGTTGATGGATTGATATGAATAATCATGGGATAATTACTTAAAAAATAATAATAATGGATAATTAATTTAGATAGATAATTAAAGAATGATTAATTAACTAAATGATTCTTAATTAATTTATGATTGGTTAGGAACGATTAAGTGATAAATTCTTAAGTTATTAATTTAATTGAAGATTAATTAAATTAATTTTAATATGGATTAATAATTCATGTTTCTGAATGATTGTTTGAGTAGAATATATGGATTGATTGATATCTATTGAATGATAATTTGTGATATTCCGTGGGGTGATATTGGATATACGTGTAATAAATAGGTGATATTTATCTGTGATGAATGAATTCGAAGTATTGAATTAAATTGATTAACCTTTAACAACTTGACCTTTTAGAGGGTGTTTGGATCTCGAAGAAACCGGGGTCGGGTATCAATAAATACCCGAAACCACTTCGATTGGTAATCTACAGTAATTCTTTATAGTTTGGTTAGAAGCAAACAGGCTGGGATGAAAAAAGTTAAGTATCATGGACATTTAAACTGGATAACGATTCTTGAATATTGTTTTGAGATAAATAATTGCACAAATGAGATTAGAACTCGTAGTGGAGTACGAATTACCCCAGGTTTTCTTTCATGGTTTGAACTTGGTATTTCAAATTTTACGAGTTTACTCACGCTGGTTTCCAGCCTGACCCGGGTGTTACTTTGACGTAATGCTCGGATCAGACCGAGTATTACAGATTTTCAGGTAAGGACGTTCTGGATCTCAGGAGGAGAGCTAGATGGCAGGAGCGTATGGAGTGGATTCTGATATAGTATTGTTATTATCTGGAAAAGTTGTTAAACTATCCAGTTTGTATGGGATATTGTAACTCTGATGTATATAAATGTAAATTGATAGATACAGTTTTCTTTGTATAACTGTTATTATTATTTGCTATTTTATTTGATATTATATTTGATCCGCTACGAATGTGAAATTCTGAGTTTGACTTTTCTGTTTCTTCTTCTTTCTCTTTTCTTCTTTTGACTAACTATCTGGAATTTTTTGGATAGAAATTTCTGGGTCGTTACGTTTGGTATCAGAGCAGAAGGTTAAGCGAGAACCTTGGCTCTGGTGGGATTACTCATTAAGGATAGGGTAAGTGGTACCCTAGAATAAGTAGAGTATATATATGAGAGCGTATGTAACAACCCGCATGTTTGTCGATTTTTATATTTAAATATTTTATTTAAATATTTTATCGATACTCGGAATTTAGTCCGAAAAGCTACTTTTTACATACGGTCGAATTAGGACTCGGGACCACTCCCACTGAGTTTAAAATGCCGTTTGCGACCTTTTTGAGTATAAGCTTCGATATGTTTGGAGTAAGTTGAATTTTGCTACTTTTTCACTTAGGGCTTTGGTTTGGGCTGAGCCCAACCACTTATGTATTCAGTCCCAACCCCTTCTCCTCTTCATTACTTCATTCCTCATTTCCTTATACTCAAGATTTTATATTAATGGAGAGTGGAAGAGGAAATTAAAACTCCAAGCCCTAGTTTCTTTCACAAATCAAACTCTAGCTCCAAACTAATAGAAGAACCCATTGGTAAGCTTCTCTTCTTCTTCTCCAACTCATTCTCTTATCAATTTCAGAAATTCCTAAACCTAACTTTGGGAATGTCCTTCTTTTAAAGCTTAGAATCAAGCTTCTTGAGTTGGATTTGAAGAGTGGTTGATTCTCCTTTGCTTTCAAGCATCTTCTTCAATCGTTTGGGTTCAAAGGTGAGATTTTTATCTCACATCTATGACTATAATTATCTTTGGTTGTTAGGTTTGAATTCCTAACACTTCTTCATGTGAATTTGCTCTTGATTTGGATTGGTTTTGTGAATATTTCAATTTTTGGGTTTTTAAGTCAAATTTGTGTGAAAATCCTTTTATGGGTGTTTGATCATGCTTTTGGTGATGCATCGAGGAGCATATAGGGCCGGGTTGCCGATTGACATAAACCCTTAGAGCCAATGTTCGTCCGGTTGCTTTTTGGAAGAGTTTGCTCTTCATTTGGATAGGCTGAAAACCGGCCCAGGCAAGATTCAGTCGACTGAAAAGTCTGTTCAGTCGACTGAACCTGGAACCCGAAAGTTTCCAGGCATGATTCAGTCGACTGAATCCTCTGTTCAGTCGACTGAACCTGGAAACAGAAAGTTTCCTGAACCTGGAAAATTTCCAGGTACAGGGTCAGTCGACTGAAAACTCTGTTCAGTCGACTGAACCTGCTGTTTGAGTCCATTTTGCCTTTTTGGATTGAATTTCCAATGTTAATCGATTCGTGTTGATTCCCTTTTGTTATTATCACTTATTATCGACTTTGATGACATTTTCTTCATGATTTTTGGGAATGTCCATTTTGATGGATTCGGTATCGATTTCTTTGGATTTTATTCACGTCTTCGAATGTGAATTTTAGTGATTGATTGTTCCTACAATCTTCTTTGTGATTTGTCACTTTAAAAATATAAAGGTTTCAATACTAGTAGTAAATATCAAAATTCTTTCATCAAAACGATTTCAACACTATTTTATTACAAAGGTCGTTTTCTCAAGCCGATTTCCAATCTATTAGTATATACAAACCTTTACCTCACTCATATGAGAAATCTAATTAAACGACTTAGTAAAACAAATGGTATGAAAACGCTTGCGTTTACTTCGTCGGTTAATTCTTGGACTTGTTCGATTGAACCTCTTGTGACAATTTTCTAGTGGAGATCTACAATTTGTTCGTAAATATTTAAGTTAAGCTAGTGGTTATGGGACGTGAAGCTAAATTTATATATTTACTAGCTTAGTGTAATTGACGCTTTCTTAATGATCATGACGATCATTTTTGTGATTTAGACTAGCAATGTGCGATGTCTCTTTGTCTGCGAGGGAGACTAAACCCCGTTTTGTGGAGTTTCGACTCAAATTGATGGGGTAGCTCCCCATGGTCTTCGGGCCGTTCGTGTGTCAAAAATTAATGGCTAGCTACCATGAGATAGCGTCTCATTCGTGTGATACATATGTTGGTGAGTTTTCATGCTCCCGTTCGTGTGATAGGCCTCCCCCCTATTTTATGTGATTTTTGGATTTCGTGTGTCGAATTCTGGAATTTTCTTCTTCACCTATTTTTGTGATTTCTATTGATATGATTTATCAATTTTTGTGCATAGGTGCATTCGTGTGTCATTGACTGGATTTCTTGAGATGATTTCTGGAATTTGTGCTTCACCAATTTTCGTGATTTCCATTGATAAGTTTTATCAATATGTGTGCACTGGTGAATTTGTGTGTCATTGACTTTTGTGATTAACATTGATATAATCGTCAATATTTATGGCTTGGTGAACGAAATAAGGAGTATGACATTTCATTTGATTCTTGTGTAGATTTGGTGATATTGATTAATCTCTTGTTGATTTTCAATTACTTATATATATCACAGCTTGGCATTGTGATTATTATCTGTTTAGTCATATCTCTTACTCTATATCGTTTCATCTGATATTTATAGTTAGACTGATTCGTTTATTATTTTCTTATTAAATAATACTCGGGTCAGACCGAGATGTTACAAGTGCTTCTGCTTGACTTTACATCCGGGATTGCCTCCTTGACTTTTGGTTAACTACTTAGATTAGTAGTTTTGTTGTATACATTTGAGATATAGACTCCATAATGTATACTTATTCTTTTGTGTAGTTCGTGTAACTATTCTTTTGTGATATTGTGGATCTTTTTAGACCACTACTCTGATGTACACTTCCTAGTGTAATATTCATATCTATTTCCGCCTTTGTGATATGAATTGTCTGTGACTGATTTACGTTATGTTTATTTCTATATTTGTTTCTGAAGATATTATAGCCACTGTGTAGTAGCTTTGAGTTTATGTCGGCATGTCGGATTTCAGAAATGCATGTTATACTATCTGACATATCGACGCTCGCGCAAAGTAATTACACGGATGGTCACTCCTCAACAGCCTTATTCTCCGTGCTAGTTGACAGCATTCACCGTAATGTTCTTGGCTAGCGTGGGTATAGAGGTGGGGCGTCACAGCTTGGTATCAGAGCCAAACTTCGGAACAATATGGAATATTATAACAAGGATCATAGTCCTAAGTCTTTCTTAGGAGTCGTGCTTGAGGATTTTATTCGAGTCTTCATACCGATTCATCCTATTTTCTTCTATGATTCCTTGTTTTATCTACCAAGATTGCTTGATATTCATTAGTGAATAATCTTCTTCCTGTTCTTCTTTCTTTCTAAAGGAAGAGAAATGTTTAGACCAGGCCGCCCCAGAGTCGTACCATCTTGCACTCCACCCCAGGATGGAGTTTTTATGACTGCTCAACAGCTTCTTGATTTAGTGACAAATGCTCAAGCAGTTGGAGCTAACCCGGAACCTACTCACCCAAAGTCGGGGTTTGCACGCTTGTGCAGCGATTACACTAATTTGGGTGGGGAGCCATTCAAAGGTTTCGAAACTATTATTGAAGTACAAGCTTGGCTAAGGTCATGCGATCGAATCTTTTCTCGCATGAATCTTATTGACCTTCACCGAGTTCAGGTGGCCTCTAGTATGCTCCGAGAAAGAGCATTGGACTGGTACGAGCTTCTTATTTGTGAGATTAATGAAGCGGATCTCACCTGGTAGCAATTCCGGGAACGCTTCGAGTTGAAATTTGTACCAGAAGCAGAGAAAGTGACATTGGCTCGACGATTTATAGACCTTGTTCAAGGTGAGTCCTCCGTGACTGATTATGTCGCCTCCTTCGAGTCGCTTTCCAAATAAGGGGTTGAATACATCAACACCCCTTTAAAGAAGAACCAGAGGTTCGTCTATGGCTTAAACAAAAATCTCAAGAAGCCATTACTTCTAAAGTTAGAAGTTTCTTTCGACCAACTCATAGATATCGCTCTTCATCTTGAAGAGGCGGATAGGGAGAATGATGTTGAAGTGGTGGGTTCCAAACCAAACTTCAACAACAAGAAGAGGCCAAACAAATTCAAAAGTCCTTATCCCAATAAGAAAGGGAGGCAAGCAACTCCTGCTGCAAAGACCTTTTCCTCTACTGAAGGGAAATGCTTTAACTGTGGTTCCAGAGACCATTTTGCGAACCAGTGTTCAAAGCCTCGTACTTGTCGCTATTGTAAAAGCCCGGACCATTTTATGCATGTATGTCCCAAACTTCAAAATAGGAAGGAGGGTAAGCTTAATGTTGCTCAAGCCCCTGACAACACATCTCGTGGCCAAGGTATTTCTCATTCTATTCTGGATGGAATTATTTTATTTCGTGATCATCCTATTCGAGTTCTTTTTGGTACGGGTGCGTCCCATTCTTTTATATCAAAAGAACTTGTTGATACTTTTTCTTTGGATGTTTTGTGTTTAATGACTTCTTTGAGAATTGCGAATCCGGTTGGTGGATCCGCGACAATCAGTTTATTGTGTAAAGATGTCGAGATTATTTTGTGTGATTTTTCTTTCCGAGCCGATTTGCATGTCATGCGTTATTTAGGCTTTGGAATGATTTTGGGAATGGATTGGCTTAACCGTTATGAAGCTCATATCCTATGTCCTGAGCGGACTATTCATCTTCGACATCCTCAATCTGTTAAGCAGATTTCTATTAATCTTAAAGATTCGGATTCCAGCTTGGTTGCATCTTTATATTCTTTAAATCCTCGTGATGACGACGATGATGATGAGGGTGATATTATTTCTCTTATTCACGTCGTTCGTGAATTTTTCGACATATTCGAGCCCGTTTTAGGATTACCACCTAAGCGAGCAATTGAGTTCAGAATTAATCTCATTCCTGGAGCTCGACCTATCACTCGCCCTCCTTATCGTATGTCTAATAAAGAAAACAAGGAGATGCGTAAACAATTATCCGAATTGGAGACGAAGCAATTTATTCGCTCTAGTTCCTCGCCTTGGGGAGCTTCAGCTATTTTTGTGAAGAAATCCGATGGAACACTTAGGCTTTGCATTGACTACCGCAAGCTTAATGATTTTACTATCAAAAATAAATATCCTTTACCTCGGATTGATGATCTATTCGATCAACTTAGTGGTGCTAGAGTCTTTTCACAATTAGACTTAGCTACTGGTTTTCATCAGCTTCGTATTGCAGAGGATAGCATTCCTTTGACATCGTTCCGTACTCGTTATGGATCTTATGAATGGCTTGTTATGCCATTTGGTCTAACGAATGCTCCGGCTTATTTCGTTGACCTTATGAATAGAGTTTTCAAAGACTTCCTCGACCGGTTTGTCCTCATCTTTATTGATGATATTCTTGTGTATTCAAAAACCGAAGAGGAGCATGAGAAGCATCTTCAGATTGTGTTGGAAACTCTTAGGAGTAATCGTTTGAAAGCAAAATTTTCTAAATGCCATTTTTGGTAATCTCGTGTGAAGTTTCTCGGTCATATTATTTCCAAATCCGGAATTTCCGTGGATCCTTCAAAGATTGAAGCGATTCAAGATTGGAAGAGACCGGAGAGTGTGATGGAGATTTGTAGTTTTCTTGGATTGGCGGGTTATTACCGTCGTTTTATCAAAGATTTTTCTAAGATTGCCGTGCCTCTCACTAGCTTAATGAAGAAAGGCGTTAAATACATTTGGTCGGACAAATGTGAAACGTCTTTTAAGAAATTAAAAGAGCTTCTTTCTGATGCTCCTATTCTTGTTATTCCCGAGGGGAATCAGGATTTCGTTGTTTATACCGATGCTAGTCGCGTTGGTTTAGGTGCCGTTCTTATGCAAAGAGAACGTGTTATTGCTTATGCTTCTAGGCAATTGAAGCCTGCTGAGACTAGATATGCCACTCATGATTTAGAGCTCGCGGCTATTGTTTTTGCTCTTCGGATTTGGCGTTATTATCTTTTGGGAGAGAAATTTGTTCTTTATACCGATCATAAATCCTTGAAGTATTTATTCTCTCAAAAGGAACTTAATTTGCATCAACAGCGTTGGCTCGAATTTCTTGCACCATATGATCTTGATATTCTTTATACTCCCGGTAAGGGTAATCGTGTCACTGATGCTCTTAGCCGTAAACAACAAGCTGTTGTTTCTATGATGATATCCGAATGGAACGATCTCGAGATTTTATCCACTTGCGAAATTCGAGACCGTGTTCCCGATTTATGTTCATCTCTTGTTTTATGTAGCCTTGAGGCTCATCCTTCTCTTTTAGACCACATTCTTGAAGCTCAAAGGCTAGATCCCGAATTGGCTCTTCTTGGCCAAAATATTAAGGATAAAATTGATATTGAAGGTTTGAAAGACTTTAATATCGATTCTCGTGGCGGCATTCGGAAATTTGTTAGACTTATCGTGCCAAATATTAGTGATCTTCGTAAAGATATTTTAGAAGATTCCCATCGTTCTAAATTTACCATTCATCCCGGTAGTAGTAAAATGTACGCGGATATGAAGCGACTTTATTATTGGGAGGGAATGAAACTTGATATTGCTAACTTTGTTAAGCGTTGCATGACTTGCCAACTCATTAAGGCCGAACATCAAAGGCCCGGTGGGTTATTGCAACCTTTAGAATTCCAATTTGAAAGTGGGACCAGATTTCCATGGATTTTATTGATGGCCTTCCCCGTTCTCGTTCGGGTCATGATAGCTTATGGGTGATTGTTGATAGGCTTAATAAATCTGCCCATTTTATTCCCGTTCGGTCTAACCGAACCATTCCTCTTTTGGCCAAACTCTTTGTTAAAGAGATTGTTAAATTACATGGAGTTCCTACTTCTATTGTTAGTGATCGTGATCCATTGTTTACTAGTGGATTTGGAAGAGTCTTCAAAAAGCTTTAGGAACGAAGCTTAATTTTAGCACCGCTTATCATCCCCAGTCCGATGGACAAACTGAGCGTGTGAATCAAACTCTTGAAGATCTTCTTCGTTCTTGTGTGCTTGATTTCGGTGGAAGTTGGGAAGATCATATTTCCCTTGTTGAATTTTCCTATAATAATAGCTTCCAATCTAGTATTGGTATGGCACCTTTCGAGGCACTCTATGGAAGGCCATGCCGATCTCCTTCTTGTTGGCTTGAGGCCGGTGAGAAGCTGGTTTTAGGTCCAGATTTTATTCGGGATTCCACAAAAGATTGATCTTATTCGTCATAGGATGAAAGAAGCCCAGAGTAGACAAAAATCCTATGCCGATAACCGAAAAAGGAAGTTAGAATTTTCTGTGGGAGATCTTGTGTTCATTCGTGTGTCACCTGTGAAAGGTGTTGTACGTTTCAGTCGATCGGGAAAATTAGCGCCTCGATATATTGGGCCATTTCCTATCACTGAACGTATTGGTTCCATGGCTTATCGCCTTTTATTACCGGCTTAATTTTCTGCTATCCATGACGTGTTTCACATTTCTCAACTTCGGAAATGTCTTCGAGATTCCGATTCTATTCTTGAGCCCGGTGTTGTGGAAGAAATTGAAGTTTCGCCTAATTTAACTTATGAGCAGCATCCTATTCGAATTATTGCTTCGAAGGTCAAACGTCTTCGAAATAAAGATGTTCCGCTTGTGAAAGTTCAATGGTTTTCAAATCCTAAGGATTATTCTTGGGAGTCTAGAGAGTTCATCGAGCGATCACATCCGGACTTACTTTCCCGTGCTCTTTAAGGTGAACCTTTTATTTCAAATTTCTTTTGTGTTGAATATGCTTTTATGGTTGTTACTATATATCTTCTTCTTAAATATTGCGAGGACGCAATTTCTTTAAGGAGGGGAGTCTGTAACAACTCGCATGTTTGTCGATTTTTATATTTAAATATTTTATCGATACTCGGAATTTAGTCCGAAAAGCTACTTTTTGCATACGGTCAAATTAGGACTCGGGACCACTCCTGTTGAGTTTAAAATGCCGTTTGCGACCTTTTTGAGTATAAGCTTCGATATGTTTGGAGTAAGTTGATTTTTGCTACTTTTTCTCTTAGGGCTTTGGTTTGGGCTGAGCCCAACCACTTATGTATTCAGTCCCAACCCCTTCTCCTCTTCATTACTTCATTCCTCATTTCCTTATACTCAAGCTTTTATATTAATGGAGAGTGGAAGAGGAAATTAAAACTCCAAGCCCTAGTTTTCTCTTACAAATCAAACTCTAGCTCCAAACTAATAGAAGAACCCATTGGTAAGCTTCTCTTCTTCTTCTCCAACTCATTCTCTTATCAATTTCAGAAATTCCTAAACCTAACTTTGGAAATGTCCTTCCTTTAAAGCTTAGAATCAAGCTTCTTGAGTTGGATTTGAAGAGTGGTTGATTCTCCTTTGCTTTCAAGCATCTTCTTCAATCGTTTGGGTTCAAAGGTGAGATTTTTATCTCACATCTATGACTATAATTATCTTTGGTTGTTAGGTTTGAATTCCTAACACTTCTTCATGTGAATTTGCTCTTGATTTGGATTGGTATTGTGAATATTCCAATTTTTGGGTTTTTAAGTCAAATTTGTGTGAAAATCCTTTTATGGTGTTTGATCATGCTTTTGGTGATGCATCGAGGAGCATATAGGGCCGGGTTGCCGATTGGCATAAACCCTTAGAGCCAATGTTCGTCCGGTTGCTTTTTGGAAGAGTTTGCTCTTCATTTGGATAGGCTGAAAACCAGCCCAGGCAAGATTCAGTCGACTGAAAAGTCTGTTCAGTCGACTAAACCTAGAACCCGAAAGTTTCCAGGCATGATTCAGTCGACTGAATCCTCTGTTCAGTCGACTGAACCTAGAAACAGAAAGTTTTCCGAACCTGGAAAATTTCCAGGTACAGGGTCAGTCGACTGAAAACTCTGTTCAGTCGACTGAACCTGCTGTTTGAGTCCATTTTGCCTTTTTGGATTGAATTTCCAATGTTAATCGATTCGTGTTGATTCCCTTTTGTTATTATCACTTATTATCGACTTTGATGACATTTTCTTCGTGATTTTTGGGAATGTCCATTTTGATGGATTCGGTATCGATTTCTTTGGATTTTATTCACGTCTTCGAATGTGAATTTTAGTGATTGATTGTTCCTACAATCTTCTTTGTGATTTGTCACTTTAAAAATATAAAGGTTTCAATACTAGTAGTAAATATCAAAATTCTTTCATCAAAACGATTTCAACACTATTTTATTACAAAGGTCGTTTTCTCAAACCGATTTCCAATCTATTAGTATATACAAACCTTTACCTCACTCGTATGAGAAATCTAATTAAACGACTTAGTAAAACAAGTGGTATGAAAACGCTTGCGTTTACTTCGTCGGTTAATTCTTGGACTTGTTCGATTGAACCTCTTGTGACAATTTTCTCGTGGAGATCTACAATTTGTTCGTAAATATTTAAGTTAAGCTAGTGGTTACGGGACATGAAGCTAAATTTATATATTTACTAGCTTAGTGTAATTGACGCTTTCTTAATGATCATGACGATCATTTTTGTGATTTAGACTAGCAATGTGCGATGTCTCTTTGTCTGCGAGGGAGACTAAACCCCGTTTTGTGGAGTTTCGACTCAAATTGATGGGGTAGCGTCCCATGGTCTTCGGGCCGTTCGTGTGTCAAAAATTAATGGCTAGCTACTATGAGATAGCGTCTCATTCGTGTGATACATATGTTGGTGAGTTTTCATGCTCCCGTTCGTGTGGTAGGCATCCCCCTATTTTGTGTGATTTCTGGATTTCGTGTGTCGAATTCTGGAATTTTCTTCTTCACCTATTTTCGTGATTTCTATTGATATGATTTATCAATTTTTGTGCATAGGTGCATTCGTGTGTCATTGACTGGATTTCTTGAGATGATTTCTAGAATTTGTGCTTCACCAATTTTCGTGATTTCCATTGATAAGTTTTATCAATATGTGTGCACTGGTGAATTTGTGTGTCATTGACTTTTGTGATTGACATTGATATAATCGTCAATATTTATGGTTTGGTGAACGAAATAAGGAGTATGACATTTCCTTTGATTCTTGTGTAGATTTGGTGATATTGATTAATCTCTTGTTGATTTTCAGTTACTTATATATGTATATCACAGCTTGACATTGTGATTATTATGTGTTTAGTCATATCTCTTACGCTATATCGTTTCATCTGATATTTATAGTTAGACTGATCCATTTATTATTTTCTTATTAAATAATACTCGGGTCAGACCGAGATGTTACAGGTGCTTCTGCTTGACTTTACATCCGGGATTGCCTCCTTGACTTTTGGTTAACTACTTAGATTAGTAGTTTTTGTTGTATACATTTGAGATATAGACTCCATAATGTATACTTATTCTTTTGTGTAGTTCGTGTAACTATTCTTTTGTGATATTGTGGATCTTTTTAGACCACTACTCTAATGTACACTTCCTAGTGTAATATTCATATCTATTTCCGCCTTTGTGATATGAATTGTCTGTGACTGATTTACGTTATGTTTATTTCTATATTTGTTTCTAAAGATATTATAGCCACTATGTAGTAGCTTTGAGTTTGTGTCGGCATGTCGGATTTCAGAAATGCATGTTATACTATCTGACATATCGACGCTCGCGCAAAGTAATTACACGGATGGTCACTCCTCAACAGCCTTATTCTCCGTGCTAGTTGACAACATTCACCGTAATGTTATTGGCTAGCATGGGTATAGAGGTGGGGCGTCACAGCGTACTTGTTATTTTCTTATATAAAGATTTTAAATGATTTTATAAGGATATATTTTGATATATAAAGCAATATTTCTTTCTAACAAATATTAAGGGAATTGGTTGTTAAAATTATTGGAATTAAATTGAGAAGAAATAGAACACGACCAAACTGAAATTGAATAAAGATAAGATTGAAATAAATTCAAACTGAAATTTAATTCGTGAATTTGGGAAAGAATTTCAGAATAAGATAATAATGAAATGTTTTAAGTAAGTAAACCATTTAGATAAGTATGGGATATAAATTGAAATTGAAGTTGATCTAAATTGTGAAGTTTGAATCTTAAGATTTAAAAACATTTGAATTTTGTTTTCAAATTATTAAAAGAAATAATAAATAATATTATTTAGTGCATTTGAATGAAATGGTCCTATTTCAAACAAGAAGTTGTTTGAAAATTTAAAGAAGTTTGTTTTGAATTAAAAACCAAAGGTGGTTTAAAATTTTAAAGTATAACTTGGTATGTAAAAGAAATTAATATGTATATATGTGGATATACATAATATCAAAGATGGTTTGAAATAAACTCTAAATGGGGAGTTTTGAATTTGGAATAAGATGTGATACCCGAAGTGCTAAGTTTTTGAACTTATAAATGGAAAGATTATTAATGGGAAGTTTAGAATTTGAAATGTAAATTCAAATTGGGTAAGATTGACTGGATTAAGTGAATTGAGTTTAATCGGGGAAAAAGTTAAATAAGTTGGAATGATCAACCTGATTTGGAAATTTCAAGATGAAATTGGAATTTAACTTGGAAAGTTAAATGGTTAATCTGAATTGGGAATTTGTGTGATCCCAAAATGGATTTGAGATCAAGAAATTAGAAATTGATGAATGTTCTAAAATTAATTAGAGGATATCATCCTATTGGTATTAAAAAATCTTTAAATTGTGAACTGGATTTGTTTAAATGAATAAGAAGTGAAGTATGGTAATATATCCATTATAGAGATAAATAAAATTTAACTTAAATTTAAAATTTAGATATGGAATTCTTTTGAACTTGAGATTTGAATATTAAGAAATAAATTTGTAAATTAAAATTGTATGAAACTCTTACTTGAACCTTGTAATGAGTTAAGTAAAGATAATTTATAAATGGAATTTTGAAATTTGGACTCAGAATTGAATTGTTTAAAAAAAACTTTAAAGGAAAATTGATTTAAAGAAATTAAATCAACATTTGAAGTATTAACTCGAATTTATATAATTCGAGATGGTTTAAATGTGAAATTTGAATTAGTTCAAATTGAATTTGATTTGAATTAATTGAAATTGTGATTGGAGATGTATGGATATAAGATTCAAATGGAAAATTTGAATTGGATTGATTTAAATAATTTGGAATTGTAATTAAAGTTGAATAGTTTTAAATTCAAAGGAATTTGGGAGGAAATCAAGAATAATTCAACTTGATTTGGAAATGGAGTTTGAAATTGGAATTAGTTCAAACTGGAGTTGAAATGAATTGAAATTGGAACTAGTTCAATTGAAATTTATTTGAATTAGTAGAATTTGATATCAAGGTTGAATGAAGTTAAATTTGAAAAGAAACTGAGGTTAATTCAACTTGAATTGGGGTTGAATCAATTTCAATGGAAATTGAAGTTATTTAAATTTAAATCGGGTCAATTTAAATGGTAGACGAAATTTAAATTTAATTGATGAGAATGGAGATTGGGAAGTGAGCAGTTTTGACTCTGGACTATTTTTAATATAAATTGTTTTAATATAAACCTATTTTTCCAAGCTATTCATTATATATACAACCTTTATTTTAAAAGCCAAACTATCTTATACTTGTTTACAATTATTTTTGAAACTGTTTAACAATTTTTGAACTGTTTTATAAAACTAATTACTATCTTACTATTATTTTGGCATTATCTAAAATTTCTATAATTATTTAACTATTTTCTAACTATTTTACACCTATTTTACAAACTAGTAATTATTTTCCAACTACTTATCTATTTTTAAATTTTTCAAGCTATTTTTTTTAAAATAAACTGGTCGGAGTTCAAACTGTTATTGGTTGAATATCCAATCGAGATAAGAATAGAGGTGATAATCCAAATGGATTGAAGCAATCGTGAATAAGAAAATGAAAATCAAGGTGAATGTGAATAGAAACGAATTGATTAGGCTAATAACCAATAAAGATAAATACATAGGGTGTACGTATGTTATTCTATTCGCATAATGATTTGATCCAGATTCGAGCACAGAATTTCGGGATAGTTATATCAATCCGGGTTGGAATTTTCTTCTCGATTTTTGAAGGCGAACCAGGATATGGATTGTTGATTGGTTCTGGATATTCTCTATCATAGTTATGACTATGCAAGGAGAATGACGGTTTCTGATCAAGAAACCAGATCTGAGTCCGCACTAGGAAGTCGGGTGGACAATACTAGTTCGGAAATGAAATTGTGTGGTCGAATGAGCGATCAGGTTGGTATAGCGTACGAATGATATGTGTATATCGTACGGATTTGAATGAAATTGATGTTGGAAAAAGTAATCAAATTTGAATATTTGATTTTGGATAAATAAAGGTATATATCTTTGTTATATAAGAGAAAACTCCCCTTGTTGAATCTTTTGCCAGAAGAAAAGAGTTTTTGAAAAGTGTTTGAAGTATAAAAGGAGTTTTATACAAGTTTGAAATGATCCAAAGTTTTAAAAATTATATATATCTGTATATATATAAAGCATCTTATGAGGATTTTAGAAAAGGTTTTGGGAACCTTTGGATTTGGAAAGGCTTTTGATTTTTGGGTAAAATCAATATTGAATTTGGAAAGCTTAGTTTGAGAATTATCGATTTTGGAATAATCAATTTTGTGTAAAGGAGCTTTTATGAGATCATACTGGGTGTATGATTTGAAAATACTATATGTGTATAGTATAAAATGTTCTGATGATGGCTCTGGAGAAAAAGGCGCTCCCTTGAAATGAACTTCTCAGGAGTACCACCGAGTTGTGCTGCCTTGAGCCCCAAGGAGGGGTTCTAAAGTTTATCCTGTGAGGAGTCCGGACAAAACTAGTTCCTGGGGATTATGAGTAGAGTATACCATAGCGAAAGTCGTGTGTGCCGCTGAGATCCAACAGTCTGTGTTTTATTTTATATCGGTAGACTGCGACCTATGTAGGAGTGGAGAAGTTTAATTTCGACAACGAAAATCAGAGGCCGCTGAGAGCCTGCAGCTACATGGACTTTTGTTGCGATGGCAACGTAACCCTGGAATGTAACTGTGATCTGTTGTGGGTTCCATGGCGTAATCGAATCAGAGGCCGCTGAGAGCCTGCAGTTACATGGACTTTTGTTGCGATGACAACGTAACCCTGGAATGTAACTGTGATCTGTTGTGGGTTCTATGGCGTAATCGAGAGGCTGCGGAGAGCCTGTAGTTACATGGACTTTTGCTGCGATGGCAACGTAACCCTGGAATGTAACTGCAACCATGGATGGTGATGATGATTTCCAGAGCATTCTCACCAAAGATATTTCCTCTATTTTCCAAACTATTTTCTATATTGTCAATAAAATTATTTTCCAGGTATTTTCACTGGGTGTTGAAATCGAGTCTGCTAAGTACTTATAGATTTTTAGTCATACGCCTGATCAACGTATGATCGAATTTCTATGAGAACGAGGATGGACTTGTTGAAACATCGAGTTATAAAATTATATTTTTATAAAACTATTTTGATAATATTATATAGATTTTTAAGAAGTATTTTAAAAAAAAACGATCAAAGAAAATTTATCTTATTTTAAGCATTTTGGTAAATTCTGGCTTCATTCCTTTTCGAGGACGAAAAGATTCAAAGGGGAGAGGGATGTGATAACCTGGATATTTGGACATCTGTTAATTGATAATGAACAGGATTAATTTGTTAAATACTGATTTGTAAGCTGAACAAATTTAAATTTCTAATAATTTAAAATATCTGGATGTATATAAATGGATTTGAAACTATAATAAATGTTGAATTAAATATCTGAAAATGAAAAAAAAATCTTATAGTGAATTAACAATTATATATATGTATATATGAAAACTCTATAATGTTGAAAATTGTAAGTGCATATATATATATATATATATATATGTATGTATGTTTGGTGAATAGAAAGCATTAATTTGAATTCAATATATATTAAATTTAATATATATATATATATATAAATATTTAATTTATATACCTCTTTTGGAATTCATGAGATAAATATAATAGTTATAAATTTAAAAACATTAAACATATATTAATATAACATAAAGGAAAATGAATTATAGGGTTTTGACATTTGTAGCTTTTATAAAACATGCATAGACAAGTGTTAATGGTTCCTTTTAATTTAATAATATTAGAGTATAGGCTGTGTTCGTAACTCTTTCATCTTTAAACAAACCAAGCTTCTCAATTTTTTTTTGTCATTCAGAAGATAAAATAAAACCCAAAACCAAAAAGAAAAAAAATCAGATCCTGCTTCATGTTTTAACCAGAGCAAACTTAGTAGATTCATGATTGGTTTTAAAATCAGATTCAAGATTGCAAATCGACTAAATTAGCAAGCTCCAGATCGGTTTCAAATCAACAAATCAAGTTTCAAATTCTTAATCTTGCTTCAATCGACTGTTGGGTCCCTGTAATAGGCCGCTGTTCAACAATAAGGTGAGTAAATTTGATACACTTATTTCATGAATGGGTAAATCATATCTCTACTTATGATATCTAGTTGTAATCCGATATGTACAACCGTATCTATTTTGTTATGCTCTTGAGTCTATTTGGGGAAATAACATAAGTTGATTTATTAAGTAAGCTGCAAAATGAACAGCTCCAAAGTAAAGTACAGTGGGTCTTCTACTGTACAGTTAAATAATAGAGAGTTTCGAACTTGCTACAATTCCTTGTTCTTTCCTCACTGCATTATTTACTTAGCAACAGTGAGAAAACCTGTAAAGATAAATACCAGTTAATGTACTTTGTGATGTTGGAAAGGATGGAACTTAGTATAGCTTGGTTATGTAGAGGTAAAAAAATATAAAAAGAATGAAAAAAAGGGTGTTAAGGTATGCGTGTGCTTGGTACACTTTTCAAGTTTTTACTGCAGTCCTGTGAGAACTATTATTGGTAGCAAGATGCTTATATTTCTTTCTACCAATAAATTTTTAATCAATGTTTTCTGAAGCATCGTGGCTTATCTTTGTGAGGGTTTTTTATTATTTATGTTGTGCTTGGAGTCAATTAAAATGCAGATTAACTGAAACATAATTTACTAGCTATGTTTATGGATCTAGACCATGGAGCAGAATTTGGTTGCCTGGAACTTGTTTTAATTGCTTTGTTTACACATTATTATATGCTGAAATTATTTTCTGAATGCCGACGAATTTAAACATAACCTTTTACTATGTTTGTTTGGAATTTAGCTAGTAAACACTGTAACTAAATCAGAAGCGAATTCGATAACCCTGAAAAATGTTTTGACTAGATAAGGTTCTGCATCGAATGTCTTCCATATATAAAATTCCTTGTTGTGATGCTTTGTAACTTGTTGAGTAGGGTAGTAAATAATTAAAGGGCATTAAATGAAATCTGATAATCTGTACATGTTGAAAAGGGTGAATACGAGTAGATGAAATATCAATAACCTGAGATATGAATTTAGATGCTGGGTTAATTGGGTCTTAGCTCAATGTGTGAAAAAAAAATGTTACCAATCTAAATAGGACCAGATAAATCATTATAGAAGCAGGTGCAGGAAATACTACTAACTTTATGACATAAATGAGTTACTGGATTGTTCTTTTTTTTTTCTTCTTTTTTAAATTCAGAAGCCTGAAGTATAAGTGTCAAAATTGTACCTATGTAAGTTGTGTTCAAGTTTCGGTATAAGGAATAAAGGGACTGCTACTGTTTTATGAAATAAAAATTTACAAAGTACTATAGTAGTCTGTACACTTTCTTTCCCTGTGAGTGTGTACGGCTGCTCACTTTTAATATAAGATTGCAGGCCTACGTTGTACCCATGCTTTGAACTTAATTAATGTTGTACATGATTTGGAAGGTAGTATCTTGATATTGCTTTGAATCTACTTCTATCAGTGACCTAGCATTGCACAGAGACATACAAGTTGTGAAATTTTGCCTGTGTGTTTTTATTTCCAAGTATTGTTGTTGACCTTCAACTTTGTGAATATATTGACATCATTTTATACCTTTCTTATATAACTAACTTTACAAGCAAAAGTATATTAGCTGAAACATAAGTTGTACAATATTGCCTAATCTGTATATACATCTCATCTTACACCTATTTAAGTTTGAATAAAGGAAATGGATCAGGAAAGAAACAGGGAAGGAAAAAGAAGCTAGGAACAGGGAAAAAGGGAGGAAGTGGGCTGGGAAAGAATGGGCCGAAAAAAATAAATAGAAATAGAAGTTTTTTTTCTTTCTAAGTTAAATTTATGTTCTCAAAGTTTCATAGATAAATAACAAGCGGGTTTCAAAATCTAAAATATAGGTCTTAAGTTTAAATTGTTTTGATTTAGTATATCTTCAGAGTAGTTGTTTAAAATTAATTATATCAGATATAATTATGAAATTAATTCCTAAATGATTCTCAAATAAAGAATAATGATGTAATTAAGTATTAGTTCAAATAAGAATTTATTTTTGTTCAATTAAGGTTGTGATTAATTAAAGATAATTAATTAGTGAAATTAATTAAAAGTTAATCACTTAATGAAATAAATAAGGGTTGATGGATTAATATGAATAATCATGGGATAATTACTTAAAAAATAATAATAATGGATAATTAATTTAGATAGATAATTAAAGAATGATTAATTAACTAAATGATTCGTAATTAATTTATGATTGGTTAAGAATGATTAAGTGATAAATTCTTAAGTTATTAATTTAATTGAAGATTAATTAAATTAATTTTAATATGGATTAATAATTCATGTTTCTGGAAGATTGTTTGAGTAGAATATATGGATTGATTGATATCTATTGAAGGATAATTTGTGATATTCTGTGGGGTGATATTGGATGCACCTGTAATAAATAGGTGATATTTATCTGTGATGAATGAATTCGAAGTATTGAATTAAATTGATTAACCTTTAACAACTTGACCTTTTAGAGGGTGTTTGGATCTCGAAAACCGGGGTCGGGTATCAATAAATACCCGAAACCACTTCGATTGGTAATCTATAGTAATTCTTTATAGTTTGGTTAGAAGCAAACAGGCTGGGATGAAATAAGTTAAGTATCATGGACATTTAAACTGGATAACGATTCTTGAATATTTTTTTGAGATAAATAATTGCTCAAATGAGATTAGAACTCGTAGTAGAGTACGAGTTACCCCGGGTTTTCTTTTATGGTTTGAACTTGGTATTTCAAATTTTACAAGTTTACTCACGCTGGTTTCCAGCCTCACCCGGGTGTTACTTTGACGTAATGCTCGGGTCAGACCGCGTATTACAGATTTTCAGGTAAGAACGTTCTGGATCTCAGGAGGAGAGCTAGATGGCAGGAGCGTATGAAGTGGATTCTGATATAGTATTGTTGTTATCTGGACAAGTTGTTAAACTATCCAGTTTGTATGGGATATTGTAACTCTGATGTATATAAATGTAAATTGACAGATACAGTTTTCTTTGTATAACTGTTATTATTGTTTGCTATTTTATTTGATATTATATTTGATCCACTACGAATGTGAAATTCTGAGTTTGAGTTTTCTGTTTCTTCTTCTTTCCCTTTTCTTCTTTTGACTAACTATCTGGAATTTTCTGGATAGAAATTTCTGGGTCGTTACAGATTTCATGGCATCAAAACATCTATATGATTAGAAAATATGATGGATCACTAGTCTAGGGTTTCAGCAATGCAACATGAAGCTTGAATATCACAAAAGATTCAAAGAAATTTAATTGTAGATTCGACTAGATCATCAAACATCAACATGCATTGAATTATAGCCCAGAAGTGTGAGGTTAACTCACCTATATAAGTGGGATTTGGTTGATATAGTTCAGATTCCTCTAGGCTAGTTTCTTTCGGTAACTAAACCTCGGTTGTACTTTAGAAATTTGCCAAAACTAAGTTGTAAATCAAAGTGAAACCTAAAATTGGAAACTCTAATAGACGTGCTAGAGAATGGAGGAGATTACCTGAATTTATTCTCTTTAAAAACCAGTAATCTTCTCTTTAATGTGGCTTTGATTTAGGGATGAAATGGTTTCTAAAGTTTTTGATAGAAAGAGGAAGTGGATTTTATTGCATTATAGTGAGAAGAGAAGCAATGTTCAGGCTATTAACTCCTCTTGTTAACCCCATGAATTAGCCTATAAGGGCCTTGGTTATGTTACTTAACCCAAGAAGTGAATTATGTTATTATTTCCTTTGTTTTCACTTACTAATATAATAGTGTACATGTAGACGATGAATTTGATACCTTAACATTCAATCAAAACAATAAAGAATTTTACTCTAAAAACATAGCCTGATCGTTGTCCGAGCACCCTAGAAGAACCCCAGACCAAACCCCCTTCGATTTGACTCCAATTGATCAGAAATCCTGATCAAAGTATGTCCAACCAATCCACCTATTGTGCCAGCCGATCCACTTGTTGTCGTCTAAGATAAATAGCATATAACATGTATTTTTTAGATTTTGTTTTACTTGTTTCTCACTTGTTTTAAATCGGACTTGATCCGTCTTCTTCTAAATTTTGATATGATTCTATACTACCTTTTTACTTTGATTTCATCAATTTTTTTGAATAGAAATCATTTTATAACTGTTGTACAAATCGGCATTTTAAAGCTAGCTTCCTAAAATTAGAAATATAGCATTTTCACATATATATCTTCAAACAACCTTTAAAAATAAGTATAAATTCAAAATAAAATCATTGTAAGACCCGATATATTAAATTGCAATTTATAAATATTTTTATAAATATATATATATATATATTATATTTATTTTGATATAATTCATTTAATAGCTCAAACATTGTTTATTTCCATTTCTCACTGAATAAATCATATGTCTTAGAATATATATCTATAAATCCATAATTAAATTTATAAATTCACAAATATAAGTATCTTAACTTTAGAAATCATTTTTATGCCATTTGATGTGATACTCTATCCCAAATTATTTTTACACAAAACCGGCCTGATTCTCATATATTATGAAATCGCATCTTTATAAATTCATATAAGTTAAATAAAATTCCACAAAAATACTTTTTAGACCTGATAACACCATATCATATTTTAGAAGATCATCTTGTATCAGTTTGACATAGTTAAATGTCCCAAATAATTAAAATACAATTTCATGCCCATTTTACCATATTACAAAATGTATGAATATCAACTCATATAATTTATATAAAAATGCACAAAATTATATTTAGGTCTGTAAAATTGATATTTCATCTTAGAAATTTATTCATATTAATTTATAACCATTACATAATAAGTTTTCCAATTATATTTATCTATTTGGAAAACCCATTTAATAAATTTCTTATTTATTTAATTTCAATTTTACTTCAAATTCGAAATAAACCAAATAAAATTCCTCAATTTTATCTTATAATTTATTAAGGTAAATTAATCATATTTTATGTTTAATTCTAGGTGATCTTGACCATAGCTGTTATAGACTTCCCCCTTATAAAAATTGCATCCCTGCAATTTCCTTAAGGGAAAAGTCAATAACAAACTATGGATGATGCATCAATTCAAAAGGGATAAGTAAGATCGAGAGACTATTGCACATGAATCTCCTCACTAAAGAGCATCGGAAAGTAACATAGGGTGCGCGTTCTTGATAATTTATTTTAATCTACTAAGGACAGTCCTTAGGATCATCGGGCAATAGAATTTATATGAGCGAAACAACTATATCTCACGGGTATTCAACCTTTGAGGCAATAACACAAATAGAGCCTTGCTCAAAAGTTAGGTTTTGAGAGATCTCTAGTGAAACAAGGAAGCTATGCCTGAGAATAGAATCATAATTTCTAAGTGTTTCCAAAGCTGAAACACAAATGGAGATTTGATCTTCCACTGAAAATACCAAGTTCTTTCTAAAAGATTCACAAATGGACTCGGGACTTGAGATCAACTTCTTTTCCCTGATTTAAGCTAATCAAGTGAGTGATCGATATGGTCTTTCGGGAAAAATCTCCAAAGGAGCCATACGGAAATTGGATTAGAAACTCATTAACAATAGGAAAATTCAATCAAGGTAGACGCGTAGTGCTACCAAAGACAAGAATACTATCATGAGATAAATTTCTATGGTATTATTTAAGTTCCAACCACTATAAGTTCTCTATTTACTTTTCCCATATGTATGTTTTTGCTTATTGTTTATCTGAGATAAACTCAAATATTTGGATAGAATTCTCAAAACTTCCATAATCTTTAGCTTATTTTAAAAGATTAAAATTTTACAAATTCCAATCCTCATTTAGTCAAATAAAAGTTATAACTCAAAGAGGTTCTTAGTTGTAAATTTCTAATTTTTTTAAACTTTATTTTCAAATCTCAATTTATCAATAGTGTTTTTCTCTATTCAAAATACTTATTAATTATAATATTACAAAATATTACTTAATTAATCCTATTCAAAAGTTAAGATTAATTCTAAGATTTCCCCTTGATATAACTTCTTGATTTATATTGTAATTTTAACTTATCACAAAACCCATTTATGGATTATATTCTTTTAAAGCATAGGAAAATCAGGTCCAACCTGATCACAAGGATCGTGTATAAAAATCTAGGAATATACTTCTTAAGGATCTATCGGCCCCAGCCAAAGACCATAAGAGAGTAAATTCTAAAGTGTTAAATACTATCACTCTTAGTAATCACAGAATTTAACTAAAACGTCTTACATTGTACGGTGAAATTCAAGTATTTACTGAAAGCTAGTAAATCTCACACATTTCAGATATCACTAGAAACCTAAATTATATCCACTTAATGATATATTAGCCCTATGCCAAACACCAGAAGAGAATATAATCATAAAGTGTTAAGTATTGTTCTAAAGGCAATCACAAGGATTCAACCCAAGTATCCCATACTATCCGGTGAAATTCATGTATTCGCAAATGGGTAAGTAGATTCCACTCAAACATTATATTCAGTATGTTACACCATATTCAATAAAGCATTACTACAGAGCTTTTAAAACAATCAATAATACTAACTCAATCATTAGTATTCCCCATATCATAAGATTAAGGTTTTCAACATATTTATTTCAAAAAAATTCTCCAAATCCAAAAAGTCACACGAATTTGTCAAGATAGTATTTAGATAGCCAAAAGCTAAGTTTAATAAAATGAAATAAGAATTTATAGTTTGAAAGCAAACAATTTTATTTTCCCATATAAGAAATGGTTTCTCAAATGCTTTATATATACTTATTTACTTCCAAACTCCTTGTAGAACAAAACTTCTTATTTTATTTTAATTAGAAAAGTTCAAACTATCTAACTCATTCCAAAGTATTAATGTAGTTTAATTACATTTCTAAAAGATTTTACATTTTTCAACATAAGCTTATTTCTAAGCTTACAAAATTTGCTTCCAATTGTTACAAGTAAAAGAATCATGCTTCTATTTAGCTTTTGATGATCTAGCTATTTAAAAATTTGCACATGTGTGTTTTTACTTAGATTGTAATTATAAACAACCCAGAATTTCATCCATTTGAATTTAGAATATTTAATTGATTTTAAATATTGAAAATTTAATTTTATAAGTTAAATAACTTGAATTTCAAATACAATGGTTATTTAAACATTGGAATCGTTTGAATAATTAAATCTTAAATTTAATGTGAATAAAAATGATTTCGAACATTGATTTAAATTCTAATTAAATAAGAATGAAGATAGTAAACTTTTAAACTTGAATTAAAAGTGATTAAACTAGTTTTAATAATAGCTGTTTTAATTAACGTGTGAAAATAGCCTTCCGGCGCATAGTTTCGAATTTTGCCGAAACTAGTGTCATTGGATCCATAATAGTTAATTATTTTACGTTGTCGAATTTCATGGCGATCAAATGTATCGTTTGGTCGTGCTAGCTCGAAACGCGTAGAAATTAATTAAAGAAATTTAAATTAATATAATTTAATTTTGAAAGCTAACTTTTGTATATGGTGGAATTGTCTCCTAATACTGGTTTTTTTGCGCTCGGAATAGGGGTATAACATATAAAACGCTAGGTGACACACTTCGATTGGAGTTCGAAAAATTTAGACATGAATAGTGTTTAGATATTTATTTTTGCCATTAAAGGACCTAAGTTATTTTCATTTGAGAAACCATAATTTCTAGAACCAGAGCCCCATATCTATTCCCCTCATCCAACGGCTACCATTTCACGTCACGCTAGAGGCGACGATTGCCAAAACCTTCAACATGGAACTTGCAGAGCTCGACTTGACGATCACGTCGACCCCCTTAGGTCATCCATTGGTGATCCTTAGGCCGCACAAAAGGAGGATGAATGGAATCTGTTCGTATGTAAAATCACAACTTTCGACGACAATCTATGGTGCCGGACCTTAGGCGAAGTGAAGAAGGGGGGTGCGTTCTAGGGCAAGGCCGCGGTGGCAGCAAGCGCGATATACGACGGCGGGGAAAACAAAGAAGGCGTAGTCAAGTTTTCATCGCCTAGAACGAGCAAGGGAGAGAGGGAAAGGTAATATTAGTTTAAAATTTTAATTAATCAACGTTAATTATAATTTAAATAATCTCAAACTTCGTTAATTCATATCTAATTCATGCGAGATCCAAATTGAATGCGACAAGTTGCGTTGCGATCGTTACAACAAAATCTACATTATGAAATCGGATTAGATGAATTTGGAGCTAGTAGGATTTTGAGTTAAAATTGAACGCCTGTTCAATTTCAATTCAAATCGGAGCGCTTTGGCTATTACTGGAATTTATGTAAGTTAACTCATCTCTCTGACCCACTTATATTTCTATATAAGTGTGGACAATTTTATTATTGATTTTTTGCCGACTGTTTGGATGATTTACTATTTTTATTAGTTGGTTTGAATATATTTCCACTCCTGGAGCGGATGAGACCCTATTACATTCCCATTGATGAGCGGACGACCCTTTGCGTATGATCCTGCCTTGAAGCGGTTGATTTATATTTTATGATTATATACTATATGTAATATAAGGGGACAAGTTAGAGGGATTGAACAGGATTTCTCAAGCTATTGATTTTACTTTTCATATATTTTGGTATATGATGTATTGGATGCCATATTTGATGACATGAATATGATTTTGCTTATTTAATGCTATATTAGCACTTAGCCTTACTGATATTTTGAAATAATGATTTTGATTTAAAAGGGATTCTGAAGTGATTTTAAGAGTATAGATGTTTCAATAAATTTTAAATTATTAAAAGGAATGAATTTTTTTAATAAATAAAAAGTTATGATTTTTGATGTTATAAAATTATAGTTTTGAGAAATAATTTAAATAAAGATTTTTGAATGGTTTATCAAAAAAGAATTTATAAAAGTGATATTTTATAAATAAAGTAATAGATTTATAAACAGAGTTTTTACAAATATTAGAAATGGATTTTATAAATAAATTAGATTTATAAAGAAAAGGATTTATAAATGGATTTTGATAGTAAAATGTTTTTTTTGTAAATAGAATTATATAAATAAAGAGATTTATAGAACTTTAAGCAACACATCTAGAGGTGCTACCATTGTAAATTGAAGACATAAGGTGACGACCCAGAAATTTTAACGATTTAAAATGGAATAATAAATTGATTTAAACATTTGAAATGTTAATTTTAGCTTGAATTCCAAATATTAATATTTACTAGATAATTAAAATATTGAATTATATAGTTTAAATATTGAATCATATAATTTGAAATTGGGTAAAATGCTGAATCTGTAATTTTAAGCCTGTTAAAAATAATTTGAAGGCTTATAGAATTTATATTGATAACACTGAAGGTAGTGAAGGAGTTGAAATTGAGTTTGGAAGTGTTTTGTTCAATTTTAATATTATATAGTTTAAATCGATATTTAAAAACAGCCTTCCGAGGCTCAATCTCGAAATTCGACGAAACCAGTTCCATTGGATCCATAGTAGTTAGTTATTATCGGATTTCAATTTTCGTAGCAATCGAAGTTGTCATTTGACTCTGGCAGCTCGAAACGCATAGAATTTTTTTATTCGATTTAATTTAAAAATTGATCATTTACTTCCATAACTCGCGCATACAATCAAATTAGCCTCCGAAACATGTTCCATTGTGATCGGAATGCGGGTAGAACCTTATTAATGCTTGTCAGCATGTCGGATTCAGGGTTTGGGATTTCGCGTTATGGAAAACGAGGCATTTTCATATTTAAATATATAAATCAGGCGTACTGAGGAAGCTACTTTTAATTCTATTTCACGTTTCCATTCCCCTCTTTATCCTCTGATCAACTCGATAATAATAAAAAAAAAACAAGCAAATGGCCGCAGCCTTCAGATTCGAAGCCAAACAGAAATCCTAATTCAAAAAAAAAAGAGAAGAAGAGAGGCGACGCGAACATGACCGAGTTCGACTCGATTCTGGAAAGCCGATTGCAGAATTTCGAGAAGAGGGGAGGGGATTTTAGTTCGAACTGTGAAGGGTTGTTTTTGAATCGACGACAGCTCGCGATTCAAAGTAGCATGGTGGCGATGGAGGTTCGCGAGGCAGGGTTTCGAATCGTGTATGTCGTTGTCGCCGAGACTAAGGTTTCTGATGTGTTGATTTGTGAAGCCTTCGATCGATAGCCGGTGAGCGCGTGGCAATAGGAAGTGACGGTGATGTCGTTCATGGCCGTGAAGGAGGGTGGCCACGCAGAGGGGTTGAGCAAAGGTTTCGGCTCGCGAGCGATCGAGGTAGAGGGGGGAACTGCAGTCATGTGACGGCAAGGTATATGCATTTAAATTTATTTAATATGATTAATGAATAAATATTTACATGTTAGTTAATAAAAAAGGAAATTATTGATTAACAGTAAGTTGTTAAAACAATTTAATTCTTAAATTTATTTAAAAGAAATTGGTTTAAAGATAAAAGTATTAGTTTAAAATTTTAATCCTTTGATTAAAATTAAATCAGTAATTAAAAGTAAACCATCGGTTAAAATTTAATTGTTAATTAAATTTATGAAACGAAAATTTAATTGTTTGATTTGATTCAAATATTAACAAAATCATATAATTATTTATACAAGGTCGAAATCGAGAAAACCAAAGCAAATTTGAGGTGGATTGCAAGTGAAAGCAAAGGTGAGTAAATCTCGCTCTGTCAGATTTCTATTTAGATTTTAAATGGTTGAATTTAAATAATTGGTTGATTGATTGTGTCAATTGAATGTGTGCTGAAAATTCGGAGAGTTTGGTTTGGATGGTTCTCGAGTTGATTATTGTTTAACTCGAAGCATTTGGATTTAAAATGGTTTAAACTTAAATAGTAAATAAGAAATTGGTGACTCATTAAATGGGTAGAATAATTTAAAAGAATAATTACTTTATTAAATTAATTAATGATTTGGGGTTAATTAATTTTAGTTTAAATTAATTAGAAGGAACATTGGATGGTTAAATAAATAGTTACTTAATGCACTTAATAATATATAACTACTTTGTGTAATTCATCGAGAGAAAAATCAAGATAAATAATTAAGGAGAATTAATTTAATTTATGAAGTAATGATTAATATTGTAGTTTAATTAACATAAATAATTTAGGTTAAGGTAAACTGAATATAATTGGAAATCAATAACTTATATAATTAAAGACGTAATTAAAGATTGATTAAGATAGATAATCGATAATGAATGACATACGAGAAGTCAATATATAAGTAATTAAGGATTAGTGTAACTTAATCCGATAATTGGTTCATTAAACATTTAAGATTACTTATCGTTTGGTTAAGGATAAGTGATATGATGAAGTTAATTAAAGATAGTTGCTTGAATGAAATTAAAGGATAATTAATCCAGCTTGGTTAATTAAGATGAATGCTGAAGGGATGATTGAATTATTTGATTTTGAAACTAATTAATTAACAAGTTGAGAAATCTAAGTGATTGAGGATTGTAATTCAATCAAAATTAATTGAATTTATTTGGAAGTGATCAAATTTGCATACGGATGATCGAATGGTATTGGATGTTTTGAATAAATGATATCTCTGATATGAAATGTTGTGTATTTCCTTTGGATAAAATTGGGTTAGAGTGACATGAGGTTCAAAGAGACCGGGGACGGGTATTGGGAAAATACCCGAAACCACTTCGAATTTTTAATAAATTGATTTGTGAAATCAATAGGTTGGAATTTAATGATTTGAGTGAATTGGATTATTTTAATCCAAATCTTGGAATTTAGAACATGGGTGAGTGGAATAAGTGTTGTCAATAGCAAATTTTGAATTGAATAAATTGATATATGTTACCCCGGGTTTATATAAGTTGACTGCTTTGGTATTCCATGTTAGTTGGGTTTACTCACGCTGGTTTCCAGCCTGACCCGGGTGTTACTTTGGTGTAATGCTCGGGTAAGACCGAGTATTACAGATTTTTTTTCCAGGTAGGAATGTTCTGGAGCTCAGGAGGCGAGATGGATGGCGAGAACGTATAGAGTATTTCCACTGTATTTTATTATTGTTAAACTGAGACTTGATAATTGTATATATTCAGTGACTGTATATATATGTGAAACTCTGATGTATATTAAATGTAATCGATAGATATAGTATTCTTTTGTAAACTGTTATTATTTATTATATTTTATCCGCTGCGAATGTGAGATGTTTGGTGTTTCTATTCTTCTTCTTCTTCTATCTTTTTCTTCTTTTCATAACTATCTGAAATTTTCTGCTTCAAAAATTTCGGGTCGTTACATTTGGTATCAGAGCCAGGTTAAGCGAGAACCTTGGCTATGGTGGGGATTACTCATTAAATAGAGTCTGTAGTATTATAGAATGAGTTGAGAATATATATATATATATATATATATATATATGAGAGCGTACTTGTTATTTTCTTATATAATGGTTTTAAATGATTTTATATAAAAATATATTTTGATATATAAAACAATATTTCCTTCTAATAAATATTAAGATGATTGGTTGTTAAATTATTGGAATTAAAACTAAGAAGTAATATAATACAACCAAATTGAAGTCTTGAATTGGAATTAAAATTTAGTAGAAATAGAAATACACCAAATTAAAATTTAATGGATTGTAAATGAAATTCTAAAATTTGGCCCCAGAATTTGAAAATTTGGTTTCAAAGTAATGAAATAATAAATAAGTATTATTCGGATAACTGGGACTTGTTGAAATAATGGGTTGTTTGAAAATTTATTTGAATTTAAAACCAAGGGTGGTTTAAATTTTTTAAAACATGGCTGGGAGAGCCAAGAAATAAATATGTGTATATGTATGGATATACATGATATCAAAGATAATTTGAAATAAACTCTAAGAGGTTGAGTTTTGATATTTTTTCCCTGAAGTGTGATGTAAAAACCCAAAATGATATAAGTTTTGAACTTATAAGAGGGAAAGAATTTTGAAGTTTGAAGCGGGAAGGTTGATCGGATTAAGTAAATTGGAATTTAACTTGGAAGATTAAATGGTTGATTTGAATTGGAAATTTGTGTGATCTCGAAAGGGTTTGAGATCTAAAAATTTAAAATGGATGGACGTTTTAAAATAAATTGGATGATATCATCCTATTGTTAATAAAAATCTTTAAATGGAGAATGGTAGTGTATAAATAAAATAAATTTGAATAATTGAATTGTAAAATAAACTTGCTTAAGAACTGGCTTCAAACTGGAAGATAAAATTGAATAATAAATTAAATTTTGAAAACAAATAAAATTGTATTGAGCTCTTATTTGAATCTGGAAAATATAAGTAGAGATAAATTGAAATGATTTGAATTTGAAATGGATTCAATTGATAGTAATTCAAAATTGATTGAAATAATATGAAATTATAATTAAAATTGAACAGGATTAAAATCAACTAGAATTTGATTTAAATTGGGGTAGGAATCAAGATTGATTCAACTTGAATTGGGGATTAATCAAGTCCAATGGAATTTGGAGTTATTTGAATTGGAATTGGGTCAATTTAAATGGAAATTTAAATTGAATTGTTGGCAAAGTGAACAGTTGGCTCTTGACTATTTTTAATATAAATTGTTTTGATATAAACTTATTTTCTAAGCTATTAAATATATACAACCTTTCTTTTTAAAGCTAACTTATTTTATAATTGTTTACCATTATTTGGAGCTATTTAACCATTTTTCCAACTGTTTCCTAAACTAATTACTATTTTTCAACCATTTCACAAACTAATTTCTATTTTACAACTATTTTGCAATTATTTAGAATCTTTGAAACTATTCAATTTTTTTTCGACTATTTTACAATTAGTTAAATATTTTATAGCTATTTGGTAAACTAATAATTATTTTCAACTACTTATCTATTTTTAAATTTTCAAGCTATTTTCTAAAACTGGTCGGAATTCAAACTGTTAATTGGTTTAAATATCCAATTGAGGTAAGAATTGAAGTGACAATTCAATGGGAATTAAAGGAAATGTGAATGGAAAGGAAATTGATTTGGCTGATAATCAATGGAAATAAATACGTAGGATGTACGTATATCATTCTATTCGCATAGCGATTTGATCCAGATTCGAGCACAGAATTTCGAGATAGTTTATCGATCCGAGTTGGGATTTTTCACTCGATTTTCGATGGCGAACCTGGATATGGATTGTTGATTGGTTCTGGATATTCTCTATCATAGTTATGGCTATGCAAGGAGAATGACGGTTTCTGATCAAGAAACCAGATCTGAGTTCGCACTAGGAAGTCGAGTGGACGATACTAGTTTGGAAGTGAAATTGTGTGATCGAGTGAGCGATCAGATTGATATGGCGTACGGATGATATGTGTATATCGTACGAATTTGAATGAATTTGATATTGAAAAGAGTAATCAAATTGGGATATTTGGTTTTGAATAAACAAAGTTGTATATCTTTGTTATATAAGAGAAATCTTTTCTTGTTAAATCTATTACCGGAAGAAATGGATTTTTGAAGGTGTTTGAAGTATAAAAGGAGTTTTATACAAGTTTGAAAAGATCCAAAGTTTTAAAAAAAATTATATATCTGAATATATATATAAAGGATCTTATGAGGATTTTAAAAAGGTTGTGGGAACCTTTGGATTTGGAAAGGCTTTTGATTTTTGAGTAAAATCAATATTGAATTTGGAAAGCCTAGTTTGAGAGTTATCGATTTGGGATAATCGATTTTGTGTAAATGAGCTTTGTATGAGATCATACTAGGTGTATGATTTGAAGATACTATATGTGTATAGTATAAAATGTTTCGATGATGGCTCTGGGGAAAAAGGCACTCCCTTGAAATAAACTTCTCAGGAGTACCACCGGGTGGTGCTGCCTTGAGCCCCAAGGGGGGGTTCTAAAGTTGATCCTGTGAGGAGTCCGGACAAAACTAGTTCCTGAGGATTATGAGTTGAGTATACCATAGTGGAAGTCGTGTGTGCCGCTGAGAGCCAACAGTCTGCGTTTGATTTTATATCGATAGATTGTGACCTATGGTATAACATAGCGAAAGTCGTGTGTACCTCTGAGAGCCAACAGTCTGTGTTTGATTTTATATCGGCAGACTGCGACCTATGTAGGAGTGGAGAGGTTTCATTTTGACAGCAAAAATTAGAGGCCGCGAAGAGCCTGCAGTTACATGGACTTTTGCTGTGACAGCAACGTAACCCTGGATGTAACTGTGATCTGTTGCGTGGGATCCATGGCGTAATCGAGAGGCCGCGGAGAGCCTGCAGTTACGTGGACTTTTGCTGCGATGGCAACGTAACCCTGGAATGTAACTGTGACCATGGATGGGGGTGATGATTTTCAGAGCATCCTCGCCAAAGATATTTCCTCTATTTTCAAAAACTGTTTTCTATATTTCAATAGAATTATTTTTCTAAGTGTTTTTACTGGGTGTTGGAAACGGGTTTACCGAGTACTTATAGATTTTCGGTCCTACGCCTGATCAACGTATGACTGAATTTCTATAAGAACAAGGATGGACTGGTTGAGGCATCGAGTTATAAAAGTATTTTTTTTATTATTAAAAGCTATTTTAAATAGTATTATCTGAATTTAAAAGTATTTCTAAAATTTTTAAGTAAAGATGTTGGAATTTTGGAAAATCAAGGAAATCCAAACTGGAATTCTAATGAAGTGAATTTGAAATTAAAATCGAATATTGATTTAGAAGTTGAAATAAGCTAATTGGATAAATAATTATTTGATTGAGTATATTAATAAAATTTAACCTTGATAAATAAATGGATTGTAAATTAATAATGGAATTTGAAATGAATTCAAATTGTAAATAGAATTCGACTTGGATTTGATAATGAAATAAATAAATGGAGATGTTGTAAGAATAAATAGAGTTTGATCGAAATAGTGACGGTTTGAATTTCAAATAAAATTCAAGTGTGTTATAAATAATACTAAAGGTAAATTGCCAGTAAATTAGATATAGTGGAAGTGTTGTCAAATGAAATGAAATTGAATTATAATAGAAATGATTTGAGTTGCAAAACAAAATCTAAGTGAATAGAAATAAATTGAGAATGCCTTGTATTAATAAAATAAATTCGATAACGAATTAAGTAAGTAAATTAAAATTTTAAAATAGGTTGATTGAGTTAAATAATAAATAGATGAAGTCTGATTAAATAAAATAAAAAAACTAAATCAAGTTGTGATTGGAATTGGATTATCAGAATGAACTTAAGTTCGGTGGCATATGTGCTTGGATATTATTTTGATAAATGGAGAAGGTGAATTAAAATTAAAATTTAAATGGATGGGCTAACTGAAATTAATAGTATTTGATTAAATGAGAATCAAATAGAGGTAAACTTAAGTTTGATGTTGGAATAAACAAAGGTAAATTAACTTAAGTTTAAAAATTTATGGGAGCTTGGTTTCGAATAAGTGTGGAAGCCCATTAATAAAAGCTTAGATAAAATTAATTTGGAAATGGTTATTAATTTATAAGTATTGAATGTGCCAAGCTTAATAAATTGTTTTGCGTGAATCTAATGTGGAAATAAAATGAAATGCAATTAATGGTTGGTAAATAAATTTGAAATGAAATGGAATTAAATACAATATTGTCGGAATTTCATGAGATGAATTGTCGCTCGGCGTAAACAAAAAGTAATTAAAATGCTATGAGCTAATAGAGATTAAATAAAATTGATTCTGAATCAATTAAAGTGAATATGAGCTTGTTTGGATTAAAAATCAATGGAATGTAAGCAATTGAGTTGTAAGCCATAAAAATTGAATGGAATGGCATATAATTTGGTTGAAAACAAATTGAATAAGCTTTAAAATCATACGAATCGCTTATGGGAAGCGTTTGGCACTTGTTGTGTATGTAATATATGAGTTTTGCTATTGAAGTAAGTGAAATGCTAATAAATTTTCTATATGGCACTTACATATTTAAATTGAGTAAGTACAGGTACCTGAAGGTCGTTTGGCTGGTTTGGATTGCGCTTATTGCTTAAATTAATAAGCTGCTTGCTTAAAATGCTTAATAAGGTACGCCTACGCAATAAAATTAGGAAATATGAATTGTTTTTGTTTTTCCGACCGGGTGGATCGATGTATATATATTTATATCTCTTGTCAAATTGCAAAAGCTCCTCTGTACAAAGGAGATTCTGCCAAAATTTTCTGAAAATTTTGGGAGTTAGAAAAATTTTGGAAAATTTTGGTTAACGACAAAACAATTTCAAATTGGAAATTAAAGTAAACTAGTAAAACATGGATCAGTTTAAATGAAAGATAAAAATCAATATTAGAAATCGAAAAATAAATTGAATCCATATAAAACGGTGAAAACTAATTTGAATTGAAATAGATATGAAACTTATGTAAGAGAATGTATAAAAATGATTTGTAAAATTTCAATTGGATATTGTTGCTACGTAAGTTATGCAGGTATTTTAAAAGGAAAAGAAAACTTGGATTTGATTACAAAAAGATAAATGTGAATGGCCCGACAAAAAGGTATGCATCTAAAATTCTGTATGGAATTGGATTGGGTTTTTGATGTAGCCACTTGGCTTTTGTTTTCTTTTTGGAATTTGGGAGCTCGTAGAGGCCTTTTGTGGTTGTACCGAGCTAGCCGCGCAAAGGAGACACTGGCAAAATTTATCCGAAATTTAGGGAGTTAGAAAAATTTTGAGAAAATTTTGATAATTTCAAAATTTGGTTTTAAATTGAAATTTGAATATTTGAGGAAAAGAGTATTGTTGGGAAACGGTGGAAGAGTTTGGGAAGTTAGTACCAACTGATAGTGGGTCTTTAATAAAAGATAGTTGGTAGGATGTTGAATTGGGAGTTTTGGGAAAAGGTAAACGGGTTTGGAATCATTCTTCCTAACTAGTAATTTCGGGGATGAAATTCTTTTAAGGGGGAAGGAATGTGACGACCCAGAAATTTTAACGATTTAAAATGGAATAATAAATAAATTTTAAACATTTGAAAGGTTAATTTTAGCTTGAATTCCAAATATTAATATTTACTAGATAATTAAAATATTGAATTATATAGTTTAAATATTGAATCATATAATTTGAAATTGGGTAAAATGCTGAATCTGTAATTTTAAGCCTGTTAAAAATAATTTGAAGGCTTATAGAATTTATATTGATAACACTGAAGGTAGTGAATGTGTTGAAATTGAGTTTGGAAGTATTTTGTTCAATTTTAATATTATATAGTGTAAATCGATATTTAAAAATAGCCTTCCGAGGCTCAATCTCGGAATTCGACGAAACCAGTTCCATTGGATCCGCAATAGTTAGTTATTATCGGATTTTATTTTTCGTAGCAATTGGAGTTGTCATTTGACTCTGGCAGCTCGAAATGCGTAGAACTATTTTAATCGATTTAATTTAAAAATTGATCATTTACTTCCATAACTCGCGCATACAATCAAATTAGCCTCCGAAACATGTTCCGTTGTGTTTGAAATGCGGGTAGAACCTTATTAACGCTTGTCAGCATGTCGGATTCAGGGTTTGGGATTTCGCGTTATGGAAAACGAGGTATTTTCATATTTAAATATATAAATCAGGCATACTGAGGAAGCTACTTTTAATTCTATTTCATGTTTCCATTCCCCTCTTTATCCTCTGATCAACTCGATAATAAAAAAAAAACAAGCAAATGGCCGCAGCCTTCAGATTCGAAGCCAAACAGAAATCCTAATTCAAAAAAAAGAGAAGAAGAGAGGCGACGCGAACAGGACCGAGTTCGACTCGATTCTTGAAAGCCGATTGCAGAATTTCGAGAAGAGGGGAGGGGGTTTTAGTTCGAACTGTGAAGGGTTGTTTTTGAATCGACGACAGCTCGCGATTCAAAGTAGCGTGGTGGCGTTGGAGGTTCACAAGGCAGGGTTTCGAATCGTGTATGTCGTTGTCGCCGAGACTAAGGTTTCTGATGTGTTGATTCGTGAAGCCTTCGATCGATAGCCGGTGAGCACGCGGCAATAGGAAGTGACGGTGATGTCATTCGTGGCCGTGAAGGAGGGTGGCCATGCCGAGGGGTTGAGCTAAGGTTTTGGCTCGCGAGCGATCGAGGTAGAGGGGAGGAACTGCAGTCGTGTGACGGCAAGGTATATGCATTTAAATTTATTTAATATGATTAATGAGTAAATATTTACATGTTAGTTAATAAAAAGGTAAATTATTGATTAACAGTAAGTTGTTAAAGCAATTAATTCTTAAATTTATTTAAAAGAAATTGGTTTAAAGATAAAAGTATTAGTTTAAATTTTTAATCCTTTGATTAAAATTAAATCAGTAATTAAAAGTAAACCATCGGTTAAAATTTAATTGTTAATTAAATTTATGAAACGAAAATTTAATAGTTTGATTTGATTCAAATATTAACAAAATCATATAATTATTTATACAAGGTCGAAATCGAGAAAACCAAAGCAAATTTGAGGTGGATTGCAAGTGAAAGCAAAGGTGAGTAAATCTCGCTCTGTCAGATTTCTATTTAGATTTTAAATGGTTGAATTTAAATAATTGGTTGATTGATTGTGTCAATTGAATGTGTGCTGAAAATTCGGAGAGTTTGGTTTGGATGGTTCTCGAGTTGATTATTGTTTAACTCAAAGCATTTGGATTTAAAATGGTTTAAACTTAAATAGTAAATAAGAAATTGGTGACTCATTAAATGGGTAGAATAATTTAAAAGAATAATTACTTTATTAAATTAATTAATGATTTGGGGTTAATTAATTTTAGTTTAAATTAATTAGAAGGAACATTGGATGGTTAAATAAATAGTTACTTAATGCACTTAATTATATATAACTGCTTTGTGTAATTCATCGAGAGAAAACTCAAGATAAATAATTAAGTAGAATTAATTTAATTTATGAAGTAATGATTAATATTGTAGTTTAATTAACATAAATAATTTAGGTTAAGGTAAATTGAATATAATTGGAAATCAATAATTTATATAATTAAAGACGTAATTAAAGATTGATTAAGATAGATAATCGATAATAAATGACTTACGAGAAGTCAATATATAAGTAATTAAGGATTAGTGTAATTTAATCCGATAATTGGTTCATGAAACATTTAAGATTGCTTATCGTTTGGTTAAGGATAAGTGATATGATGAAGTTAATTAAAGATAGTTGCTTGAATGAAATTAAAGGATAATTAATCCAGCTTGGTTAATTAAGATGAATGTTGAAGGGATGATTGAATTATTTGATTTTGAAACTAATTAATTTACAAGTTGAGAAATCTAAGTGATTGAGGATTGGAATTCAATCAGAAATAATTGAATTTATTTGGAAGTGATCAAATTTGCATACGGATGATCGAATGGTATTGGATGTTTTGAATAAGTGATATCTCTGATATGAAATGTTGTGTGTTTCCTTTGGATAAAATTGGTTTAGAGTGACATGAGGTTCAAAGAGACCGGGGACGGGTATTGGGAAAATACCCGAAACCACTTCGAATTTTTAATAAATTGATTTGTGAAATCAATAGGTTGGAATGTAATGATTTGAGTGAATTGGATTATTTTAATCTAAATCTTGGAATTTAGAAAATGGGTGAGTGGAATAAGTGTTGTCTATAGCAAATTTTGAATTGAATAAATTGATATATGTTACCCCGGGTTTATATAAGTTGATTGCTTTGGTATTCCATGTTAGTTGGGTTTACTCACGCTGGTTTCCAGCCTGACCCGGGTGTTACTTTGGTGTAATGCTCGGGTCAGACCGAGTATTACAGATTTTTTTTCAGGTAGGAACGTTCTGAAGCTCAGGAGGCGAGCTGGATGACGAGAACGTATAGAGTATTTCCGCTGTATTTTATTATTGTTAAACTGAGACTTGATAATTGTATATATTCAGTGACTGTATATATATGTGAAACTCTGATGTATATTAAATGTAATCGATAGATATAGTATTCTTTTGTAAACTATTATTATTTATTATATTTTATCCGTTGCGAATGTGAGATGTTTGGTGTTTCTGTTCTTCTTCTTCTTCTTTCTTTTTCTTCTTTTCATAACTATCTGAAATTTTCGGCTTCGAAAATTTCGGGTCGTTACACATAAATTGTTTAAAAAAGATATTTAAATTTGAAAAACTTATATAATCTTTTTAGGATTGTTTTCTAACTTATAATATAGAGTTTTAAAATTGGTTTCAAGTTTAAATATATTTTTAACAGTTAATTATGAATTTCTAAACTAAGTAGCTTTTAAAATTAAAACTTATTTTTCTGTTTATTTCAAAGTTTCTTATATCTACATAATATTATATATAAATAATTATATATATTTTAAGTAGTTTTAAACATATTTTAACATATTAATAAGTATTTTAAAGATATTTCTATACATATAAATTTTAAATATTGAATTAAGTATTTATGAATATAATAAAGGGAGTTTGCATTTTAACAGTTAAGTTAAAATAAATTGTTTTATGGAATCAACTAAAAGTGAATTGCCTTAATTAATAAGCATGGATATGATTTATTCTTTAAATATTTAAATTTATTAATGGATAAGTAAATAGTTTTGGGTTGTTGTAAACAGTGCTTTAGCAACACTTATCTTTAACCCTTATTATTAATTATACTTGGGAATATGATTAGATATTTACTAATGGATATTAGTAGAAAAATACAAATAAATATTTTTTGGATTTATTATGACAAATTTTTTGAGCAACACTTATTTTTAACCCTTAAATGTAAATAATTTATATGATTTTTAAGTGGAATGTTTCCAAAGTATAAAATGTTGGGTTTGTTGTGACAATTGTTCTCAACAACACTTGTATTTAACCCTTAAATGTAATTAAACCTTTAAAAGTAGAGTTTTCAAGATAGTGATTAAATGGGTTTTGGGATTGTAGTAAACTATGTTTAGTAACATTTGCTTTTAAACCCTTGAATTATAATTTGGAAGGAATATTATAAATTTTTAACAATGGAATTTTAAAGATAATAACAAGTATTGAAATCTTTTATAGAGAGATAGAAAATGTTATTTTTTTATTATAAAAGAAAAAAGTTTATTATAACAATGTTTCGGTAGTAATTATTTTAATCTCTTTTATTATATTTCAAGTAAGTAAAACTTGTTAGACGATTTGTGAATACACTTATACAATTAGCATAAGTATGTGAATACTTATTATGTATTAAAAGAATAAATGAATAGTCAAATTTATAAAGACAAGTATGTATATTTTATAAAGAGAAATCCAATATATTTATACAAGTATATAAAGGAAGTTAATAAAAGAATATCAATTAATAAAGAAAGTCTTGATTTATAAAAGAAGGTTTATTGGATAAAAAATGTTGTAATAATAAAAAGGGTTTTAATTAATAAAGCTTAAATTAATTATAAGGGGATTAAAAACCATTTATATGACTTGATTATACTTGGATGATAAGTAACAACTATGTAATAACCTTAATTTGATTGTTTGTGGGATGTTAGTACTAATATGCTTAACATTAAAAATCGAATGAGTAAGCTTCTCTATTTGTGAGAGTCAAGACTGATGTTTAGGTAGGAACAGAGCAATAGAGCTCTAACCTATTGACATTCTTCTAGGTCGAGGAATAGCTAAGCAGAAAGGTCGGAAACGTGTAAAGTGTGCTACCTTGATTCTCATAAGCAAGCATTCAAGACTCGATAGTCGATTTCTTAACAAAACTTAACTTATGAAGTATATAGAATGCTTCATGAATTCATATTAATAAGAACCCTCGAGAGGAGTATTGGTACGAAATGCCTCTAGCTTTCGATTGCTTCTAAAAGAACCAAAATAGAGTTAACCAGAAATTCTTCAATTGGTTTTTAAGAGTTTGGGATCGGTAAGTGTTTTACTTATCAAATACCACTTCAAAACTATTACTCGAGTTCTATGTTTTGGAAGTTAATGATGGAAACCATGTGTGGTTCCATAAATTTGTTAAGATGATCGAATCCATATGGGATTCAATATGTGATCAAGTTTCGTTGGAAACTCGTGTGAAGATGCCGAACGTAGTCTCGACATTGGAAAATGACTAAAGACAAAGTAGGATGCATGATCTCGGGTTCAGCTAACCCAAATAGGGGGTACATCAACTCCATTATCTAGAGTATGCTCATCAATTTGTTGTGCACGGGGAGTTGATGATACTCGGTTCACGTTTTGGGGCATGGGCTGGTTGTGTTTACCTTATGATATATTTAAGTTGGACGTGTGTAGTTTATTGTTGGCTTGAACCATCCGATTTTTCGGGTCGTTACAGCAATGGTTCCTTCAAAGCTTAGTCGAAGGCTTTATGTCCAATTAAAGTTTCTGGAATGAATCTTAAAATAATAAACAAATGTTCTAAAAAAATCACATAATGCTACCTCCCTATTTATTCTGAACAAATAGCCTTAACCATTAGCTGCGGTGTTGATAAAAATCAATATCGCCTCCCCATTGTTCTTGGCGAACCCTATGATTAAGCATTTATGCCCAATGTTAAATTATTACTCGTATAATTTATCTTGATTGATATTTCTATTCTTTTATAATATAGAAATATCTTTATATCTCCAAAACTTTGTCATATACTTATATGCACCTTCGAATGCATCTTCCAAGCATCATTTTATTTTAAACCACATTAGTTTTCAAGAATTATTAATCCTTTCTTGAATTAACATATTTTTAAAAATATGGTTTTTCAAAATACTTACTTTAATAAAAGTGCATGTTCAATTGTCTTATTTGAATGTTTAGAAATCTCTATCGAGTATGTTGGTCAAACGTCCACGACCAGAATTCTTAAAGCATCCAACGGGAAATTTAACACTCAAAAATATATATTTCAAAAATCCTCTTTTAAAATAGAGAAAACTTATATCTTAATATGCCTTAGTTCTTACATACCATAACAAACTTATAACCATCGCCCTTAGACATCCTATAATTACAACTTTTTGATCTTTGTTTATTCTATACCCAAGAAATTCAATTTCTCTTATGGTAATTTCTAATATAAAGATAACGCAAGATACAATTATTAATCTGCAAACAGAATTTGAAATTATCAAAGAATGACTCTTAGTTTAATTTAGATTATCACTAAGAATCCTATGTAAATAATATCCAATAAATACCAATCAAAAATCTATTTGATAATGTGCCCAACGGAACAATCTACTTGATTCCACTATGCGATTCTGATATCAAAGAGATTGATATTATGTTTCATGAGTTGCTAGATGGACTATAACTACGCCTCAATTAGGCTTGCGGAATTGCCCTATACTAGAATAAGGGACTTAATCGTCAGCCAACGACACTTCTGAAATGGATAAGATTGGATTAAAAGATGGCTTAGGGATCATAAGTTTCGATAATAGGAAACATTAAAGAATGGAAATGAATGAAGACATTTTAGGAATCCCAAAAGATACTTCTTAATCTAAAAGAGACGATTCTTATTATCTGCCCAAGAATCCCTAATGGATGGTCTTTAAGACTTAACTAGGACAGTTATGCATGTAATGTTATAATTTGTTCTAAACTCAGCTCTGATCCTAAGCTACGACGCCCCGTCTTGAGACCTACACTAACAAAGGATATTACAACGTAATATCGTTTGCTAGTGCAGAGAATATGGATAGTTAGGAGCGACTGTAACATCCATAATTTTTGATAACATTATTCAGGAGATTTAATTAGATAAATTAAATATAATAATGTAAATGTTAAGTGATAAGGGGATTGAGATTTGAATAAAAATAATTAAGGCCATGCTCAATTAACTAATTAAATGGGCTTAAGAATGATTTTTAGGTTAATTATCTACATTAGGGTATAATGGGAATTAGCCGCACATAACCCCTTACCCTTATATATTCTCGTTCCTTGCTATTTCATTTCCCATTCACGTTATTTTGAAAACGCAAAACACAAACGTAAGAGGAGCTGGCCATTGCTAGGAGAAAAGAGGAGAAATTCAAAATAAAGCTAAGGATTAAAGGTAGGAGAATAAATCTCATCGCATTCCAATCTCCTTATCTTAATCAAGGCGAATAATAATTTATACCATCTCTATTTTGTTTTATAAACGTATATTTTTCGAATTAAAGGGTAAATTCGTTTCATTGATGATTTAGATGATGATATGCTTCAATTACAATTTGTTTGATTTAAACAAGAATGTTTAAATAAGATTATATACGGTTTTAGGGAAAAACCGACTAATATTGATGTTTAAATGCTATGGAAAATTTTTATGTTATGAAAAACATGATTTTTGTATGGAAAGGTTACTATGAATTTTCAAAGGAAAATATGGTTAATTGGGTTTATAAATTTATTTCAAAAATTATATTGAGAATTTGGGTTTGAAAATTTGATATATTAGATAACATGATGAAAGTGAATTTTTATAATTTTTAGGGATTTTTCCTAAGTGATTTGCTATGAAAATTAAATTATTTTAGAAGAAGGACTTAGTTGCAATATTGGTTTATTTAATGGAAAGGCTTATTTGCTAAATTAACCTTGATTTAGATCTGAAATTAAGCAGTGGTTATTTTAGGAAAGAATTTGAAAAGTTGAGGCCACCAATTACAGGTTTACACGTGGCAGATTAGTTAGATAAAATTTGCTTTAAGTGGCATTAATCAGATTTTACTCGGATAACCAAGTTCCACCTCTAATAGAAGTACCTTTCGACTCATAGCTTCCGCCTTCAACCAAGTCAAAACCACACTAAGCCGAGACCAATACACAAGGTATCACTTAGATGGTATGTAGTGGATTGGAGAAAGGCGGAAGGCATGGTGTCGAAAGCAATGATTCCGATGGGGTCGATACCATTTGTTTATTTTAAAAAGTGAAGCATCGGCCTTTGCTTTATTAAAGCCTTCGAAGGAGTTGAAGATATGCTTCTAAAGAGGTTTCTAAAGGCTTTCGAAGGGGTTGCCATCTTATATTTCAAAAGTAAGAGCTTTCAAATGAGTTCCTTTAGTTGTAAAATAATGCTTTCCAAAGAAGGGGTTCCGACCCAGTCGAAGCCCTGCTTCCATTCTTTTTCCTTTCGAGTATATTGAAGTCATCAATGCCTTTGAAGGGTAGTTTTGTTTTAAAGATGTTCTAAGTCATTTCCTAATTGCTTTCGAAAGGATCCAAGGGTACCGAAGGCAATGGCTTCGAAAGGGGGTTTCGGTGCTATCCTTTAGTGTTTTGTTTAAAAGATTTGAAGCTTTTGGAAGGGATGGTGCCAACACCATCAAGTTTTCCCCAATAAGTTTTATATGATAAAGATGGTTTCAAAAGAGATACTTTCGTTTACATTCACTTTGACCCAAATGATATTTTAAGTATAAAACCAATGGTTCCGAAAGAGGAACTTTCAATGGTTCGGAAGTGATACTTCCAAAAGTTTCAAAGGGGGTGCTTTCAAAGGTTTCAAAAGGGGTACTTTCAATGGTTTGAAAGCTATGATTCTAAGAGTTCATAAGTAATACTTTATTACATTCGAAAGGTTATGAAAGAGAAGTTTTAAAGTGTTTTAAAAGGCAGTGGCCTAATGTTTTGAAAAGAGATTCATATGCTTTCGAAGGAGGTTATCCAATAAGGTCAAAAGCAAGGTTTTGAAGGGTTCGAAAGGCTTAGTTTTCAAAATAAGTAACCCAATCTCATTTTAAAAGAAAACCATGGCATAATTAAATAATGTGTTTTGAAAAGGGAGTTGTTGAAGAAGTTTTCTTTGATTATATGGTTAAAGAGATTAACCAAGTTATTGTGTTTTCTTCTTCATATATATATATGTTCACATTATAATAGACCCATAACTGATTTTGGGAAAGAGCAGAATAACCAGCTAGGGTGACCTAATAGTGAATATAAATAACTCCTGAATGAATTGAATTAGATCTAGGAGGTCAGAAAGACCAGAATATAGGATGCCAAAATATTAAAGGCAAATATTAGTAGGGGCCAGTAGGTTCTCAATAAGCCCATGAAAACTGTGTATAGGAAAAGATATTAGCAGGCGCCCATTGGATTCATAGTAAGCCTATGAAAACTATGTATAAATGAAGATGTCAGAAAGATAGGTTCAAGGTTAGCCCATGAAAACTTCGATTTGATATTGGTATGGGCCGGTAGGCTTGTAGTAAGCCCATGAAAACTATATCCAGATTAAGATATTGATAGATGTCAATAGGTTCCTAGTCAGCCCGTGAAAACTAGGATGAGAAGAAAATATATTGGAGTTACCAATAGCTTCCTATTCAACCCATGAAAACTAGGATAAGTGTAAAGATATTAGAGTTACCAATAGGTTCATAATGAACCCATGAAAAATATGTAATTGGACAAGTAGTCCTTAAGAATTTTACCAGTTATTAGTCAGCTCACGAAAACTATCAGGTTAATAGTAATTCTAGAAACTATAACTGTGATAGATAGTCAAAATGAATGAGGATGGGTAATTCAGAATTGATTCACTTGTTTTACATATCATCATATCATATTGTTTTGAATTGTTTTAACCATTATGGATGGATAGGCACAATATATGGTTTATAACTGTTTTAGGATACTAGTGAGGGGAAAACCCATTCCGCTAAGCGGCGTGGTCTCACTAGATATCTAAATGGTTTGATATGGGTAGATTATTATTCATACGAGGCTTTATGTCCGACTCGAAGTTTTTGTTTTTCACTTAAACTCTCGGGTACTTAATTGATTTTGAGTAGTTTGCGAGTTGAGGTTTTCAGGTACCTCATTTGACGAATAAGCTTCTGGGGAAGTGCAGGAGGCATGATAGATATATAGAGTTTTCTTTTATTTTGATTCCGCTATGTAGTTTGTAATGGCAAAGTTTTAAATTGCCTATATATACTCTAATCATCCAAGAGGGCATCTTCATATGTCACTCTTCGTGTATATTATAATAAATATATTTTCTCTAAATGTGGTTAATGATTATGAGATTATGTAATGAGTTGGAAATATTTTGAAATGGAATGTGATATTTGTTGATGTTTTATTTTTTTTCCATATTTATGTGTTTCTATGTATTAATGTATCTAACACTTTCGTTTTTGGCCGTCGAAAATTAATAACTATGGATGACTGCAGCATCCATAACCGTTAGTTTTGGGCCTCCAAGTGAGGGATGTTACAAGCTGTTATCAGAGCATAGGTTTGTGAAACTTTAAAATAAAATTAGACCTAAAAGATTTTTTAAACATAATCCAATAAATCAGAATTATGATCAAGATTTGGGTTAATGCTATAGTAACGTACTTGTATTTGATATATATATATATATATATATATATATATATATATAAGTACGTACTCCCCTCTCTCTTAGACCGTTCTTCTGTATCTTACTAATGCTCTTATGCAGGTTAATAAGAAAGAAGATATGGAAGCAGGAAACGGAAGAGGAAATCTCGGTGGAGGAAGCACCATAACCAACTGAAATGCTTGACCTAATGCCAGGAGGAACATAGGTCGATAAGCTAATGCTAACCAAAATGTCGATGCCATTGTGGGTAGTGAAAATCCACCAGTAGATATGAGGGCGATGTATCAGTTCTTCATCAATGTGATGCAAGCAGGAGTCTTTGCTGGGAATGTTGGAGGAGCTAATTCTGTAGCTCCAGTTGGGACTAACTATACTAAGTCTTGGTGGGAAACCGTTTATGGGAACCGAGGATGCTATTGAGGTAGAGAATTTTCTGTTACATTGTGAGTGTATCTTTGATGATTTGGGTTTAGATGATAAGCCAAAGAGACGATTGGACTCAAGACAGTTGCAAGGGTCAGCACTTCATTGGTGGGATAGTATTACTGCCGAAGTTCCGGAGGAAGAGTTAACATGGGTTGAATTCAGAAGGAGATTTGAACATAGGTTTCTATCCGAGGTTGCTAAGTTAGCATTGATGAGAAAGTTTATGGATCTAGTTCAGGGAAATATGTTGGTTATCGAGTATGCCACTAGGTTTGATGAGTTGTCTCAATATCGATATGCTACAATTGACACAGACATCAGAAGGAATGAGAGGTTTATTTGGGGACTGAGGCCCAAGCTTGCTAGGGCGACCCCGACACATGTCTGTGATCCTAGTAATGTGGTTGTGGAGATGAAAATTCGCAATGAGGAAATGCTTTCTGTTTGTTCTAGAGAGAAGCCAGTTGAAACCCAGTGTTCTCAGGGAAAGAAGAGGAAATTCTTTAAGAAGAAGGGAGCCCAGAAGGGAGATGCTGCCAAGAAGGCAAAAGCTAAGTTAGTTTGTAATAAATGTGACAAGAAGGGTCGTTATGCAAATGAATGCCGATCAGGCAAGGGGAAGAAGGTTGCAGACAAGAAGAATGTGAAGTGCTTTAACTATGACCAAGTTGGGCATTATAAGAACCAGTGTCCACAACCAGTTAGGGTGGACAAGGGAAAGGTTTTTGCTGTTGGATCATCTGCTAACCAACTGCTGTTGATAAAGGGAAGACTATAATGGAAGATACGTTTTTGATTCAGAGTATACCAGTTAGGATACTATTTGATACCAATGTATCACATTCATTTATATCAATGTGTGGTTGATAGGTTATGCTTAGAACCCACATACCTTGTTACTTCCTTAAGGGTTACGAATCTAAAAGGAGGGTATGCAACTTTGGGGATGAGATGTGACCAGTTAAAACTTGATTTCTTAGGTCATAATTTTGCATGTAGTCTGTATGTTTTTGATTTCGTAGATTTCAAAATCATTTTGTGTATGGATTGGTTAAGTTATGAGGCTAGGATGTTTTTCCAGGATAAGGAGATATCACTAAGACACCATGATAGTCATAACCGAATTATATTCTCAGTAGGGAATTCTGTCCGGAATAGTTGTGCTTTGTTAAGTGCAATGGAAGTAGGAGAAAAGCTATGTTGGGTTCGAGTAGCAAGAGAGTTTGTAGATGTTTTTGAGCCAGTCACAAGACTACCACCGAAATGAGCTATTGATTTTCGGATAGACCTTATGCTAAGAGTTGAACCTGTAAGTAGAGCACCTAGCAGGATGACACCAATCGAGGTAAAGGAATTGAAGGGCAGCTAGTAGATCTAGAAGGAAAATTTTATTAGACCAAGTAGTTCCCTTTGGGAAGAAGCCGTGGTATTCATGAAGAAACCAGATGGGTTGTTGAGGATGTGTAGCGACTATTGTAAGCTGAACGAAAGGACGATAAAGAATAAGTATCCTTTGCTGAGAATTGATGATCTATTTGATTAGTTGTGTGGAGCCAGAGTGTTTTTCAAATTGGATTTGGCGACAGGTTTTCATCAGTTAAGAGTGGCAGAGGACAACATTCCTTTGTCAGCATTTCGTACTGGATATGGTTTGTATGAAGGATTAGTAATACCATTCGAGTTAACGAATGAGCCTGATTTCTTCGTAGATTCGATGAACCAATCTTTTGAGAGTATTTGGACAGATTCGTGTTGGTCTTTATAGATGACATTATGGTATACACTAAGGATGAAATAAAGCATGAAGATCATTTTAGATTTGTGCTTGAGACGCCGAGGCAGCATCAGCTAAAGGCGAAGTTTTCCAAGTGTCATTTTTGGAAGAAAAAAGTTAAGTTTCTTGGTTTTGTGGTTTCAAAGAAGGGTTTATCAGTCAATCCAGATTAGATTGAAGCTGTTAATAATTGGAAGAGACCAGAGACGCCGATTGAGATTAGAAGTTTTCTTGGACTTGCTGGTTATTACTAGAGACTTAACAAGGATTTCTCATGGATCACATCGCCTTTGACTAAGCTATCCGGGAAGGAGGTGAAGTTTGTTTGGTCCAAAAAATGTGTGGAAGCATACCTTGAGTTAAAGCATTTATTGACCAATGCACCAGTGTTAGTAGTTCCAGACAGAAACCAAGGGTTGCCGGTGTATACTGATGCATGTGGAACTGGGTTGGGAGCTGTGTTGATGTAGAAGGGTAAAGTGATTGCCTACGCTCCACGACAGCTTAAACCACATGAAGTGAGATATCCTACTCATGGAGTTGGCTGCGACGATCTTCTTATCGAAGATTTGTAGGAATTATATCTTAGGGGAGAGATTTGAGCTATACATGGATCATAATTCTTTAAGATACTTATTCTCTCTGAAATAATTGAATATGAGACAGCAGAGGTGGCTGGCGTTTTTGTCTACTTATAATTTGTTATAGAGTATACACCAGGGAAGGGTAATAAAGTAGCAGATGCTCTTAAAAGAAGACATCATAATGTGGTGTTATCTATGTTGGCAGAATGAAAGGATTTAGAATCTTTGACTATTTGTAGTGTGCACTTAAGGTCAACTGCTAGTTCTAGTCAGAGAATTGCCATGTTGTCCTATTTAGAAGTTCGACCAGTGTTGATCAAGAGAATTGCTTATACGTAGAAGGAGGATCCCTTATTGGTCGAGAAGATTAGAGGGCTTAAGGTTGGAACTGAGATCAATCATCTGAAATATTTTTGTCCTGACCAGAGAGGATGGTTGAGAAAGAATGGATGATCATATGTTCCAGATATTGAGAACTTGTGGAAAGAAGTTCTTAGAGAATGTCACCAGTCCAAGTTTTTGATTCAATGGAGGGACCAATATGTATCAAAATATGAAGAGGAGCTTCTACCAGGAAGGTATGAAGAGGGATGTTGGCTTGTGGGTTAGGCAGTGTGCAAACTGTCAACAAGTGAAAGCTGAATATCAGAAGCCGAGTGGATTGCTTTAACCTCTGGAGATTTAAGTTTGAAAATGGAATTCGATATCCATGGATTTTATAGATGGGTTGCCAAGGTCAAATAGAAGAAATGAAAGTATATGGGTCATAATGGACAAGTTGACCAAGAGTGCCCATTTCATTCTAGTAAAGTCAACCAGGACGACACTTGTATTAGCTAAGTTGTTCATGAAGAATATTGTTAGACTACATGGAGTTCCTAGCAGCATAGTCAGTGATAGAGATGCTTTGTTCACTACCGAATTCTAAAAGAGTCCACATGATGTGTTAAGCACTAAGCTCAAGATGAGTACTGCATATCACCTTAGACAGATATGCAGACAGAGAGAGTCAATAAGTTTCTCGAGGATTTGTTGAGAGCTTGTGTATTAGACTTTGGTGGATCTTTGGAGGATCACCTTCATTTGGTTGAGTTTTCTTATAATAATAGTTATCAGACTAATATAGGAATGGCGCCTATTGAAGCTTTGTATGGAAGGCCATGCAAATCACTAGCATGTTGGTTGGAAACAAGAGAATTGGTTTTAGGTCCAGATTTGGTTAGGGAGGCGTTAGAGAAGATTGAGTTCATCCAAGAAAGGATGAAGGAAGCTCAGTTCAAACAGAAAAGTTACATAGATAAAGCTGTAAAGACCTAGAGTTCTTAGTTGGAGAGAGGATTTTCATTAAGGTATCACTAATGAAGGATGTGGTATGGTTCGAAAAGTCGAAAAAACTGGCACCGAGATATGTTGGTCCATTCCAGACTAGAGAGAGGATTGGAAAGTTCGCATATAGAGTAGAGTTGCCGAGCAGTATGGCAGGTGTCCATAATGTATTTCATGTGTTTCATCTTCGCAAGTGTGTGCATGATCCAGAGACTACTATTCCTCCGACAGGGTTGGAAAACTTAGTAGTAGAGCCTAATTTGACTTTTTTTAGACAACCAGTTTAGGTTGTAGCGAGAGATGAGAAAAGATTGAGGAACATGACAGTCAGGTTGGTTAAAGTTCAGTGGAGCAACAACAAGAAGGACTACTCGAGAGACAGAGGACGGGATTGGAGATACTTATACTGAACTACTTTAAGGGTATGTCTATATTAGATTTATATAGATATTAGCTAGTCAGATGGACTAGTATGGTTGTTAGGAGTCTTTACAAATGATTGCTATGTTTAATATTTAGTCCTTACTGAATTTCGAGGACGAAATTCTTTAAGGAGGAAGCATGTAACACCCCTAATTTTTGATAACATTATTTAGGAGATTTAATTAGATAAATTAAATAGAATAATATAAATTTTAAATGATAAGGGGATTGAGATTTGAATAAATATAATTAAGGTCGTGCTCAATTAACTAATTAAATGGGCTTAAGAATGGTTTTTAGGTTAATTAATCTACAGAAAGGCATAATGGGAATTAGCCACACATGATCCCATATCCTTATATATTCTCGTTCTTTACCATTTCATTTACCATTCACGTCATTTTGAAAATGCAAAACATAAATGTAAGAGGAGTCGGCCATTGCTAGGAAGAAAAGAGGAGAGAAATTCAAAGTAATGTTAAGGGTTAAAGCTGGGGAAATAAATCTCAATCTCAATCCAATCTCCTTATCTTAATCAAGGTGAATAATAATTTGTACCATCTCTATTTTGTTTTATGAACATATGTTTTTTAGATTTAAAGGTACTTTCGTTTCTATGATGATTTGGATGATCATGTGTTATAACTGAAATTTGTTTGATTTAAATAAGAATGTTTAAATAAGATTATATGTGTTTTTATGGAAAAACAGATTGATATTGATGTTTAAATGCCAAGATTAACGGTACTTTCGTTTCTATGATGATTTGGATGATCATGTGTTATAACTGAAATTTGTTTGATTTAAATAAGAATGTTTAAATAAGATTATATGTGTTTTTATGGAAAAACAGATTGATATTGATGTTTAAATGCCATGGAAAAATTTTATATTATGAAAAACATGATTTAAGAGTTGGATTTTAGTTTTGATAATTTTCCAAGCCATGAAAAGATTACTATGAATTTTCAAAGGAAAATATGGTTAATTAGGTTTATAAATTTACTTCAGAAATTATATTGAGAATTTGGGTCTAAAATTTTGATATGTTAGATAACATGATGAAAGTGAATTTCTGTAATTTTTGAGAATTTTTCCTAAATGATTTCCTATGCAAATTAAATTATTTTAGAAGACGGACTTATCTGCAATGTTGGTTCTGTTTAATGAAAGGGCTTATTTGCTAAATTAACCTTGATTTAGATATGAAATTAAGTGTCACTTATTTTTGTAAAGAATTTGAAAATTTGGGGCAACCAATAGAGGTTTAATGTGGTAGGTTAGTTAGACAAAATTTGGTTTAAGTGACATTAATCAGCTTTTACTCAGAAAAGCAGATTCCACCTCCAATAGAAGTACCTTTCGACTCAGAGCTTCTGCATTCAATCAAGTAGAAAACCCATTAAGTCGAAACCATTACACAAGGTATCACTTAGATGGTACGTAGTGGATTGGAGAAAGGTGGAAGACATGGTGTCGAAAGCAATACTTTCGATGGGGTCGATATCTTTTGTTTGTTTTAAAAAACTGAAGCATCTACCTTTGTTTTATTAAAGCCTTCGAAGGTGTCGAAGTATATGTTTTCGAAAGTGGTTTTCGAAAGGCTTTCGAAGAGGTTGCCATCTTATGTTTTAAATGTAAAGAGCTTTCAAATGAGTTCCTTTAGTTGTAAAATAATGCTTTTGGAAAGAAGGGGTTCTGACCTAGTCGAAGCCCTGCTGCCATTATTTTGCCTTTCGAGTATATTGAAGTCATCAACGCCTTCGAAGGGTAGTTTTGATATAAATATGTTCTAAGTCATTTCCTAAATGCTTTCGAAAGGGTCCAAGGGTTTTGAAGGCAATGGCTTCGAAATGGGGTTTCGATGTTATCCTTCAGTGTTTTGTTTAAATAATTTGAAGCTTTCGAAAGGGATAGTGCCGATGCCATCAAGTTTTCCCCAATAATTTTTATATGATTAAGGATGGTTTCGAAAGAGATACTTTTGTTTATATTCATTTTGACGTAAATGATATTTTAAGTATAAAGCCATAGGTATCTAAAGAGGGTTTTTCAATGGTTTCAGAAGGGATACTTCCAAAGGTTTCAGAAGGGGTACTTTCATATGTTTCGAAAGGGGTACTTTCAAAGGTTTCAAAAGTGGTGCTTCTAAGAATTAATAAGTAATACTTTATTACATTCGAAAGGTTTTGAAAGAGAAGTTTTAAAGTGTTTCCAAAGGCAGGGGCCTAGGGCTTTGAAAAGAGATTTATATGCTTTCGAAGGAGGCTATCCAGTGAGGTCGAAAGAATTTCTTTTGAAGGTTTCGAAAGCCTTAGTTTTCAAAACAAGTAACCCAATCTCATTTTAAAAGAAAATCATGGAATAATTAAATAAAGTGTTTTGAAAAAGGGAGTTTTTGAAGAAGTTTTCTTTGATTATAAGGATAAAGAGATTAACTAAGTTATGGTGTTTCACATTGTAATGGAACCATAACTGTATTTTAGGTAAGGGCGGAACAACCAGCTTGGTTGATCCAGTAGTGAGTATAAATTAAGTTAACTCGTGAATGAGTAGAATTATATCGAGGAGGTCGGAAAGACCAGAATATAGGATGCTGAAATATTAAAGGCAGATATTGGCAAGGGCTAATAGGTTCTCAGTAAGCCTATGAAAACCGTGTATAGGAAAAGTTATTGGCAGGGGCCAATAGGTTCATAGTAAGCCCACAGAAACTTTGTATAAATGAAGATGTCAGATAGACAGGTTCATAGTTAGCCCATGAAAACTATGATTTGATATTGGCAGGGGCTAATAGGTTTATAGTAAGCCCATGAAAACTATACCCAAATTAAAATATTGACAGATGTCAATAGGTTCCTAGCCAGCCCATGAAAATTAGGGTAAGAAGAAAAGATATTGAAGTTACCAATAGGTTCCTAGTCAACCCATGAAAACTAGGATAAGTGTAAAGGTATTGGAATTACCAATAGGTTCATAATTATCCCATGAAAACTATGTAATTGGATAGGGAGTCCTTAAAATTTTTACCGGTTATTAATCAGCCTAAGAAAACTATTAAGTTAATAGTAATCCTAGAAACTATAACTGAGACAGATAGTCAAAATGAATTAGGGTGGGTAATCCAGAATTGATTCACTTGTTTTGCATATCATCAGATCATATTGTTTTGAATTGTTTTAACCATTTTGGATGCAGGGGCATAGTATATGGTTTATAAATGTTTTAGGATAATAGTGAGGGGAAAACTCGTTACGCTAAGCGACGTGGTCTCACCAGATATCTAAATGGTTCGAGATGGTAGATTATTATTCATACCAGGCTTTATGTCCGACTCGAAGTTTTTGTTTTCCTCTTAAACTCTCAGGTACTCAATTGATTTTGAGTAGTTTGAGAGTTGAGGTTTTTAGGTACCTCATTTGATATTAAGCTTCTGGGGACGTGTAAGAGGCATGAAAGATATCTAGAGTTCTCTTTTATTTTGATTCTATTGTGTAGTTTGTAATGACAAAATTTGTTAAATTGCCTATATATACTCTGATTATCCAAGGGGGTATCTTCATATGTCACTCTTGGCATATGTTGTAACAAATATATTTCTCTGAACGTGGTTAACGATTGTGGGATTATGTAGTGAATTGAAAATGTTTTGAAATGGAATGTGATCTTGTTTGATGTTTAAATTTTTTTTCCATTTTCATGTGTTTCTGTATCAATGTAGTTGACACCACCGTATTTGTCACCGAGGGTTATTTAACTACGGATGACTGAAGCATCCATTGCTGTTAGTTTTGGACCGCCAAGTAGGGGATGTTACAGCGACCATCCGTAAATTTTACTTTAAGCGAGCATCAATATGTCAATTAATATGCTATATATATATATATTTCTATCATAAGTGGAATCGACATATGCAATCTAGGCTTGAAACAAAATTACAATGGCTAAAATAATAATCCAAAACAATATATAATAAATATAAATCACAGAATCATGGATTATAGGATATACACAACGAAATACACACAGACACAAGCTGATCAAATCAAATAGATACATAATATCAAATACAAGACTGTAGTCAAAATGATCCATATAATACATCTGTATTACATCTCCTAAAACAAATATGTACACAAAAGAGTCTACGCTCAAATAATAGATACAACACTATATGAATATGTACACATATACAAGATGAGGATAAGATGAATGGTAACTAGATAACTGAAGTGAATCCACTCTAGGGCTATCGAACTGGAGCACCTGAAATATCTCGTCTCAGTCGAGTATTATAAGATAATAAATGAGTCGGTCTAGACTATAATAAATGGGTTAAGCAAGCTAAACAATGGATGTATGATATAAATCTCAAATATGAACACAAAGCCATGAATTAGCTAACAATGAGAATGCTTCAATAAGCTCCAAGTAGGTAATCAACAAATATCAAAACCCAAAATACTTCTGAAAGAAAAATCCTAAAATCATTCGATGATAACACAAATAGCATTGAATCTAGAAATCATAACGGAAATCCAAAAAATCACATAAAAAGAGGAAGGCGCCAAAACTCCAAGATTGGTAAATAAATTCACTTGCATGCATGTAACTCCACGATATAAGTCTATAAACATCAAGATTGTGTCTAGAAATCATAACGGAAATCCAGATAATCACATAAAAGGAGGAAGGTGCCAAAACTCTAAGATTGGTAAATAAATTCACTTACATGCATGTAACTCCAAGATAGACATATAAGTCTATAAACATCAAGATAGGTACATGACCTATACACAACAAGATGGGAATAAGTCCTATACACATCAAGATATTAATGAGTCCTATAAACATCAATATAGGAACAAGTCCTCTAAACATCAAGATAGGTATGAGACCTATAAACATCAAAATAGGAACAAGTCCTATAAACATCAAGATAAGTATGAGATCTATAAACATCAAACAGGAACAAGTCCTATAAACTCTGAAGGAGACACAAACTCATTGATAAGTGTTATATACCTTTGAATAGTAATCGAATAAATAACAACCATGTGTCTCATACCACATAGATTTATTTAAATATTTACTATAAGTTAGTAAACCCACTCATGTGCATCAACAGCTCAATCGAATAGGTCCAAAAATTAATCAGAAAAATAAATATGAGTATTTCATGCCACTTGTTTTATTAAATGGTTAAATAGATTTCTCATTCGATCGATGTCGTGCAATTTTATAAAATAACTTACTTTGAAATCCTTCTTGAAAATATTATTTTATAAACTAGAATATATACGTATATATATGTTGGAAACCCTTGTTAATATATATATATAAGTACAAAATTTGAAACCATTATTCCAAATCAACTTTAAAAGCATTCTTACTATAAATAAATATATCTTTTATATATAAATATTCCAAATATCTTTTATAGAAAATATATTCATACTTAAAATGATTTGAGAAAACAGTTTGGATTGTAATTCATTCTTTCGAAAATCTAGTTGAAAACGTGTAATGGAAATTGTGTTGTATCATGGACTTGTAGAGCAATTCTATGGTATAACAATAACCCACGATGAATTCACAGATTTATAAATCCATACTTGGAAATAAGAATTGGAAACCACTAAATAGATACCGAAATCATGTTGGGAAATAAAGAAATTCAATCCGGATAAACCACATACATACATGTATCCATAGAGTGCAACTCTATATCATCTCCATATATGCATTACATAAATTAGAAATTGAGTTGCAATGGATGTCATAAAAAGTCCAAAAGACCCCGTTAAACACAAGAAATAAGCATCAAAGAACAAGTGGCAAATGGGTAAGCAAGTGACGGGTCGAAGGGGTGTCGCTTGGAGCTAAAGTAGCCCAGGAGAGTGCATGTCACCAGTGCACCGGTTGGACCATGACCTTAAACTATTTTAGCTCTAGGATGCCCTATGATCGGTCGTCCTACGATAGTGTTTGATACGGTGTTTTCTACAGATGATTTAAGGTGTTCATACGAGTATTTCATGCGATTTCATGGCATCAAAACATCCATATGATTAGCAAATACGATGGATCACTAGTCTAGGTTTTTGGCAAATATGAATATGCAACATGAAGCTTGAATATCATAATTGATTGAAAGCAATTTAATCATAGATTCAACTAGATCATCAAAAAAAAAATCATGCAATTAACTACAGCCTAGTGGTATGAGAATAGATCACCTATATAAGTCGGATTTGGTTGCTATAGCTCAGATTCCTCTAAGTTAGTTTCTTTCAATAACTTAACCCAGGTTGTACTTCAAAATTTTGCCAAGACTGAGTTGTAGTGAAAACCAAAACTGGAAATTATAATAGATGTACTAGAGAATTTAGGAGATTACCTGAATTTATTCTCTTCAAAAACTAGTAATTTTCTCTTTAATTTAACTTTGATTTGGATATAAAATGGTTTCTTGGGTTTTGATAGAAAGAGGTAAGTGGATTTTACAACATTATGAAAAGTGAGAAGAGAAACAACATTCAGCCTATTAACTCCTCTTGTTAACCCCATGACTTAGCCTATATGGGCCTTAGTTATATTACTTAACCCAAGAAGTGAATTGTGTTTTTGTTTCCTTTGTTTTAACTTACTAAAGTAATAGATTACATGGAAACATTGAATTTGATTCCTCAAAATTCAATCAAAACAACATGGATTCTGCTCTAAAAACATAGCCTAATTGCTACCCAAACACTCCGTAAGAAACCCAGACCAAAACCCCTTCTATTTGGCTCTGACTAATCAGAAAACTTGATCAAAGTACGTCCAAGCAGTCCACCTGTTGTGCCAACCGGTCCACCTATTGTCGTCTAAGATAGAGAGCCTATAACATATATTTTTTAGATTTTGTTTTGCTTGTTTCTCACTAGTTTTAAATCGGATTCTCAATCTATTTCCTTCTAAATTTAGATATGATTCTCTACAACCTTTCTACTTTTATTTTATAAATAAGTTTGAATAAATGATTTCAAAATTGTAGTACAAATCGGCTTTTTAAAGCTAGTTTCCAAAAAACAGAAATATAGCATTTTCACATAAATATCTTCAAACTACCTTTAAAAATCATTATAAATTCAAAATAAAATCATAGTAATACCTAATATACTAAATTGCCATTTATAATTATTTATATATAATTATATATATTTATATATATATATCAATATAATTCATTTAATAGCTCAAACATTGTTTATTTCCATTCCTCACTAAATAAATTATATCTCTTAGAATATATGTCTATAAATCCGTAATTAAATTAATAAATTCAAAAATATAAGTATCTTAACTTCAAAAATCATTTTTGTGCCATTTTGATGTGATATTATATCCCAAATTATTTGTTCACAAAACCGACCCGATTCTCATATATTATGAAATTGCATCTTTATAAATTCATATAAATTAAATAAAGTTCCAAAAAAAATAGATTTTAGACCTGATACCTCAATATCATACTTTAGAAAATAATTTTGTATCATCTTGACATAATTAAATGTCCCAAACAGTTAAACAATTTCATGCCCGTTTTCCCATATTACGAAATGTATGAATATTAATTCATATAATTTATATAAAAATGTATAAAAATATATTTGGGTCATAAAATTGATATTTAATCTTAGATATTTATTCTTATCATTATAACCATTATACCATAAATTTCCCATTTATATTTATCTCGTGTGGAAAACCCATTTAAAAATTTCTTATTTATTTAATTCCAATTTTACTTCAAATTGGAAATAAACCAAATAAAATTCCCTAATTTTACCTTAAAAATAAGTAAGATAAATTAAATCATATTTATGTTTAATTCTAGGTAATCTTCGCATGGGTTGTTGTAAATTTTGGGTATGGAAATTTTGAGTAAGAAATATTTTTCTTTAGATTGGTTCGGGTAACGAGTTTCGATTTGTTTTGTAATGATCAAAATATTCTTCTAAGTGTAGGATGTTTGCTTAGGTGAAGTTGTTGTGCACTTAGTAAATTATTCAATCATTGTACAATCAAAACAAGTTCAAATCCGAACGAACCCAAAGCAAGTTGGTAATAAATATTTGTTGGAAATAAGTAAAGTACTGTTTCAAAAAGGGAGTTCGGGAATAAAAGAAGTATTTTTAAGTTCGAGGGGACCGAAAATAACTTAAAATGGGAAAGACATGTGTTCGAATGGTAAACACTTCTCTTGATTATTACCCTTCTAGGTAAGAGAATGTATGTGTTATCCCGCCTTTTGGCATGGCAGTATATAGACGGATCTAACCTAACATATTGCACGGTTGTCAAGGCTGGAATATTATGGATTTGGTTCAAATAGCTGGATGGACAATCAATTACGGATAATAAATATGATTATGAAGCTAGGATTAAGCATAGTAGATGAATGAACATGTAGGGTACTTGGAATATGGATTTTGGAAAGAGATGAGTTGCTTCGGGTCGGCATAGGGTCTACTTTAAGTCGCCAAAGGGATTACTTCGGGTTAGAAAAGGGTTTACTTTAAGCTATGATAGGATGTACTTTGGTTGGGTTGGCATTGGACATCCTCTGGGTCGGCATTGTTTCAGCTTCTGGTCGGATCGACATTTACTTCGGCTTAGCACAGTCCCTGCTTCGGGTCGGCATCCAACACCTCGGGTCGGCATCCAACACCTCGGGTCGGCATCCAACACCTCGGGTCGGCATTCAACACCTCGGTCGGCAAAGTAGGAGCTACTTCAGGTCGACAAATGAGTGCTTTGGATCGAGATTAAGGAGAGGTTGGGTCAAGTCGGCATTAGTCTCTGCTCTGGGTCGGTGTAGGGGTGGCTTATAGAATGGAGGTTGTGTCACTTAGGGTCGGCGTTAAGAAGAAGTACTTCGGGTCGGAGCATGTTTTACTTCGGGTCAGATTAGAATTTGATTCGGGTTAGCGTAGAAGTAACTTCGGGTCGACAAAGGAAGATCAAGCTCGAGTTGACTGAAGCCTACTTCGGGTCGACATGATACTTTGGGTCGGCACATCACCTCCTCCGGGTCAGCATATGAACTACTTTGGGTCGGCATAGGATGGACGATTTGGACTTGATGATCATTATGGTGAGCTCATGTAGGTAAGGAGGCCCTATAGCAAGAGTTTCACCTATGAATATAGCAGGTTTGTCTTCAAAAAAAGGGGGGGGGGGGGTCTTCATTCTGTTTCTCTTCATCTTCCACATTGAGGCTACTCTTTCATTTTTATTCAGAAATTCTGGATTGTAACTGTAATCAAAATTTCCGATAATAAAAAGGATTATTCTGAAGTGGACGTAGGCCGGAGTTAGCCGAACCATTATAAATCCTGTCTCTTTTTTACTTGCTTTCATTTTATTTTTGGTTATTCTTCATATTATATCTTCTACATATATTCTATCTGTGGTCTGTGACTAGATATTGGTGCTTTCACTTATAATTGGGTGTTGGTGGCCAATTTTGACGCCAATATTTTGGTGATTTCACTTGGGGAGCTAGCACTCAGGAATCTGGAAGTTAGGATCTTGTATTTGGAAGCTTGGGAAATTGGATCTAGGAAGCAATGGCTAGGCAATCAACAAGAAGACAGAGAATAGAGAGGAGCCATCATGAAGTAGTAAGGAGGCTTCCTCAAGAGCTAATCAGACCTCAATCTTCATTACTAGGGATGAGATGGAAACAATGATGGTTGCTATGCAGGAAAGGATGCTCAAAAGGCAGGAGGAAAAGGTCCAGAACCTACTACAATAGATTGGACAAGCTAGATTGCAAAACCAAGGGAATGGAATAGCAGGGAATGCTGGAATTGTTGATCATGAAGTTGGAGCAGTAGAAGCAGAGGCACTCTGTAATCAAAACCAAGGAAATGGAGAAAACATGATGCGGGATAGAGTGGAACAACCAGGAGCTGCGTCTGATCATTCCACACTCGGGGGGCATGCCCCCAAATTATATTGGCTCGATTCTAGGCAGGACATCAGGCGGTACTATACAGTTTGACATCAATCAAAATATGGATACTCGTCCGAAGGAGTACATTTCGGAATCCCCTCGTAGACTCGGGGCGTAGCTTGGGCGGGATGATAGAAGACCACCATTGAAAGATAACGATAGGTTGGAAAAAATGATCAGACGGGTTATAAGAGGAGGATTGGTAAATAGAGATTTGGAGGTTGTGAACAGAAGCCCTTTCGCTCCTACGATTAGGCAAGCTAGGAACTCACCGAAATCAAACTACTAACACTGGAGAAATATGATGGAAGAACAGATCCCGCCGTTCATCTAACAAGGTATATGAGGCACATGGAAGTACTGGGGGGAATCGAAGGAGATCGTGGCATGATGCTTCCCTTTGTATTTGACGGATATAGTGGCACTATGGTTTAGACAATTGGAAAGCGGTTCCATTGGTACGTGGACAGAATTGATCGAAAGGTTTATGAAGCAGTTTGAAGTTCACATCTCGAGACCTAAAAATGTGATAGGTCTAGCAACCCTGAAGTAGAAGACCGGAGAGTCTCTGAGGAGTTTTCTAACACGGTTTAATGCTGCAGCGGCATTAGTGGATCATCCAAATCCATCCAGGTTTTGATGGTACCTTTATTTGGCATTGCTGATGGCACGTAGTTCAAGGATTCTAGCATAGGATCCACCTATGGATTTAGGGGAGTTTTACTATAAAGCAGAAAGGTTCCTACGACAGGAAGACGCACGAGCAAACAAACCAGAAGTGAATTCCATGCAAAGTGGAGGACCATCAGCAGATGTAAACAAGAATGATAAAGGAAAGTAGAAAATGAATGACAATAGTAATATTTCTAAAAGGAAATGGAAAGAAAAAAAATTCTCTTCTTCCATGGATTTGACTGAAGCTCTAGAAAGGATCTAGTTGGATACTCGAGGGCACCTCCAGAATTGAAGGCCAGCAAAAAGGGAACCCTCTGAATATGAGAAGGCATTAGGAAAGCATTGCTTATTCCATGAGCTGGATGGGAACAACACGAATGAATGCAGGAATTTGAAGGTCATCGTTGAGGAACATGTGTGGAATGGTCATTTGAAACAATATATACGGAATCAAGTTGTGGCAGTGGAAAGGAGCAGCCACCGCCCACCTCTAATGGAGATGACACTGAACCAAGGCATCATTGTCGGCTTATTATTAACTGACTGGATTTATGGCATGGAACAAGTAATAAACCCCAAAGTTAGGCGGCTAAGTCACTTATACATATATGGGATCAAGGACGATCCCTGGGCATGCTTTGAGATGGCGATGAACCGTGGTGCTCGGGTTTATGAAATCTTATTTTTTCTGTTTACTACAAAATTTGGTTTTTCTTATACTACGGCTATTTAGTTTTTTTGGTTGTATAGGCTTTTATTTCATATTTTAGCAATTGAACTCTAGAATGATTTGATTTGGATTAATGTAATAAATAATACAGGTCATGGTTACGACCCCGACCGAAGAGACTGGGCAATAACCGTGAGTTTCGAGTCCCTTCGTCGAAGAGCAAATAAATGGGCTTGAACATGGATAAGTCCTCGACTAGGTATCGACGCCAGAGTAGGATACCCTACGGATTAAGTCCTCGATTGGAGAGTCGAGGCCGAAGAAGGATATTCATGGATTAAGTCCTCGGTTGGGGATCGAGGCCGGAATAGGATACCCCACGGATTAAGTCCTTGATCGGAGAGTCGAGGTCGAAGAAGGATAACTATGGAGAAGTCCTGGACTAGAGAGTCGAGACCGGAGCAGGGTAAATGACCCATAAAGGTTTATGGATTTGTATTCGGACCCGAAGAGGTCTCGGATTTGGAAATGGACTCGAAGAGTTCCCGGATTTGGATACGGACTCGGAGAGGACCCGATATGGGTTAAATGACCCTGAGAGGTCTATGGATTTTAAGATGGACTCAAAGAGGTCCCGGACTTGGATAGAATGATCCGGATAGATCATGGATTCGGTTAATGGATTTGGGATGGATTCGAAATTGGATATTGACTCAGAACAGTCATGGATTTCGCTAATGATCCATAGGGATCAAGGAATTGGATTGGCGATGGATTGGACTCTAGGTTGGACGATATAACGATCAAAGGAGTATGGACTTCAGATTTTGGACTTAGACAATTCAAAACATGCCTTCCTATCCCAAGGCATCTTTTTGGGGGCAAAGTGTTATCCCTCCTTTTGGCTAAGAAGTATACATGTGGATCTAACCCAGCAGACTGCGCGGTTATCGAGGCTGGAATATTATGGATTTGGTTCAAATGGCTGGATAGATAATCAGTTACAGATAATAATAATGAATATGAAGCCGGGATTAAGCATAATCGATGGATGAACGACGCATGGTACCTGGAATATGGATTTTTGCAAGTGATGAGTTGCTTTGGGTCGGCATATGGTCTACTTCGAGTTGCCAAAGGGATTACTTTGGGTCCGAAAAGGGTTTACTTCGGGTCGTGATAGGATATAATTCGGTTGGGTTGGCATTGGATCTCTCTGGTTCGGCATTACTTCAGCTTCAGGTCGGCATAGTACCTGCTTTGGGTCGATATTAGCATCACTGGGGGTCGGCATTCAAACACCTCAGATCGATAAAGCCGAAGCAACTTTGGGTCGGCATATGAAAGTGCTTCGGGTCGGCATGGCTTTAACTTTGGGTCAGCATTAAGGATAGGTTGGATCAGGTCGGCATTAGTCTCTGCTCTGGGTCGGTGTAGGCGTGGCTTCAGGTCGGCATAGGATGGAGGTTGTATCAGTTGGGGTCGGCATTGAGAAGAAGTACTTCAAGTCGGAGCAGGTTTCACTTCGGGTTAGATCGGCATTTGCTTTGTGTCGGCCTAGAAGCAACTTCGGATCGGTAGAGGAAGACCAAGCTCGGGTCGACGTGAAGCTTACTTCGGGTCAGCATGAAGCCTACTTCCAATCGGCACATCACCTACTTTGGGTCATCATACGAGCTACTTTGGGTCGGCATAGGATGGACGATTTGGGCTCGATGATCGTTATGGTGGGCCCATGTAGGTAAGGAAGCCCTGTAGCTGGAGTTTCACCTATAAATATAAATGGTTTGGCTTTCAAAAAGGGGGACCTTCATTTTATTTCTCTTAATTTTCCACCTAGAGGCGACTCGGCCCTTTTTATTTGAAAATTCTGGATTGTAAATGTAATCAATTTTTTTGATAATAAAACGGATTGTTCTGGAGTAGGCATAGGTCGAAGCTTGCTGAACCACTATAAATCTTGTCTCTCTTTTACTTGCTTTCATTTTAATTTTAGTTATTCTTCATATTATATCCTCTACATATACTCTATCCATGATCTGTGGCTGATATTGGTGCTTTCACTTATAATTGAGTGTTGGTGGCCAATTTAGATGCCAACAGTATGGTATTGCTTGGTAGTATCCAGTTCCTTATATCATTTTGGGATTACTCGAGCTATATGTATATTTTCTATGAATAAAATATATAGTATTATTTGGAAATATTTTTGAAATAAATCTCGGTTATTTGGCTCCTGAGGTTTCAAGATGTAAAGGTATCTTGATTTAAAATGGTTAATAAATGAAGTTTAAAATTGAATTAATTTAATAAGAAGGTTTAATAAACTTGGTTTTATTAAACGTCTTTTGGAGTTTAACACATAGAAGGTTAAATATTATTTAATATTATTGGACCGGCTAATAAATACCTTTACCTTAGAGGTGTCTAAGAAGAAGTAGACTTTTGGATAGAGTTTGGATGCCAGCATCCTACTCTTCTTAGCTACTTGCCAGATCAAATGGGTAAAGTGGTTGACTCAGTTTTAAAGACCCAAAATTATTTTATGCCTACATCTGAATAGTTAAAAGTGAATAGATTTAAAAATCATATGTTTTATGTGTGTGTATATATGCTCTTAAGATATAGGAGGGTATTATCCAAGTTAATAAATTTAGATGATTTTACAAAAGGTTTCATAAAAAGGTTGTATCATTTAAAAATGTTTGAACCTAATTTGGAATTGTTATGAAATGATCTCATAAATATTTGTGGGAGGGTAAGAAGGTAAATGGGTAAAGAAGAACCTTTAGATGAGTACGTAGGTTGTACGTAAATCGTTTCCCAATCTCATATAGTTCTCGATCCAAGATTCGAGTATACGACTTGAGGTGTTTACACCATTTCAGATAAGAATTTATCACTCGATTTTGATGAAGAACACTTAGCGAGGGTTCTTGATGGGGAATCAAAGTTTTCTATCATAAGATATGGCTATGTAAGGGGAATAGAGGTTACTAATTAAAAATCCTGATAAGAGTCCGCATTAGGGAATCAGATGAGCGATACTAGTTTGGAAATGAAGTTATGTATTTGAATAGTGATCGAATCAGATTTGTATATGGATGATCTATGAACATCATGCAGACTTATATATAATATTGGGTATTCATTTGGTGAAATTTCGGGGACGAAATTCTTTTAAAGTGGGAAGAATGTAACGACCCTAAATTTTATCATTTCAAATAGAGATATTTAATATATTTTGAAATAATTAGTACATGGATTTTATTACTCAAAATTACCCATTTTAATAGTTAATAGTGATGGTGAAACAATTTTCAAAAGTTGGTCATAGAAACATTTAGTTTAAAGAAAAATAGAAAATATGATCGAAAAGCCTTTCCAAAAATCCTAATTTTTGATCATCTAAAAGTTGTTATAAAGGTTGTAAATACCTTAATACACTTACACGTATACTATTATAAATAATAAGTACTTAAGTAAGTTAATTATGGAAATAGTATTGTACTTTAAGGAAGCATGAAATGACCATTTTCAAAGTTTAAATTAAAAGTAAATGTAAATTATGTAACGTCACGCTCACATCTCGTACACCATAGTACAAGGAAAGGCATTACATGATGGATAAAGGGTTTTATCCCTGCACTAATGTGTAAAAGGAGGATGAGGAGGAGAATGGATGATGTGGCAACATTCTAGTGGATGGTATATGACATAAGGATATTAAGGTAATTTTATAATTCTAATTTATGTAAAACAAATCAACTTTTCTCTCTCTCCTCCGTTTCATTTTCTACCTTTTCTAAAAAAAATACATCTTCTTTTAAGCTTTCAAAATCATGTTAATGGTTCCCAAAATTTCAAAGTTAAAAATTTCCTTTCTTTATCCACTTTAAATGCTTAAAAATCCGTTTAAACACCTTCCTTTCTTTCCTATACCTCCTTCTTTTCAAAACTTGCCCACACTCACCTCCTACAACCATGGCCGAGCCCATGATGATCATGGCCGAGCCCATGATGATCATGGCCGAGCCCATGATGACCATGGCCGAGCCAAAAATCAAGTTCCAAGGTCCAAAAATCAAGTTTTGGTTTACAAAGTGAAGATCTGAGCTTTTCCAAAGTTTTAGAAAGATTTGCATAAGTTTGGTGAATAAAACATACACCCTTTCTGTAAAAGTTGTAATTTTACTTTATGTTAGTGTTTATATGTATAATGGCTTGATTATTGGCTAGTTGTAAGGTTTGGATGTTGTTTATATGAGTTTATGTGTGCTTATATGTGTTTGAATGTGATATGTAGTTTACATCTGAAAATAAAGTCTAAAAGTTGTGATCTTTGTTTAGGGTTGATTGTGATATATTTATGTATTCCATACACATGATGATGTAAGAGGATGCTAAAAATATTAGTACTTTTGCATGGCTTAGCGATAAAGGAACCTTGTGTGAAAACTATGGTTTTAGTTCTAAAAATAAAACTTAAGCTCCAAACTTGTTTTAATTTTAAAAACACTTACTTTATGATTGTGAAAAGTTAGGGAGCTTCCAAAAGTAATAAGTTTTCAAAGGAAGCTAAGGAACAATTTTCCTAGTTATGGTATCTATAGTGATAGTCGCTATGGATATAGTTTCGTTAAAATGTCAATCATTTTGTAAAATTAAGTTTTATACTTAAAAACATTGGAAATGTTTTATAATACTTAATAATAATGACTAAAAACTTAATGAAAAATTGATTAATTAATTATTAACTAATTCTTTTATTAAGGCAGGTAATTAATAATTAATCAAGTATTAAATAAGGCTCATTAATTATAATTAAGTGGAGGTTAATTACTAATTAATTATCTTTTAAAATATAAGATTAATTTTAATTAATTATTGATAAGTAGTATTATTTTTTAAATAATTATGAATTAAGTATATGATTTTTTATTTATTGATTATTAATTATGTAGAAGGTTAATTATCAAATAAGTGTTTAATTATTTAATTATAAATTAAATAAGGGTTTATTTTATAAACGAATTATTTATTAAAGGTTAATTATTTCTTAATTAATAATTAAGTTAAGTTACTACTTCATTAAGATTTAATTATGATTTAATAAATGATTTAACTTGTAATTAATAATTTTTAAAGAGGTTTAAGTTTTTAATTACTGTCTTCCAAAGATAAATTTGTTTAAATGCAACTTTCTTTCCAAAGAATAGTTTGAGCACAAGGGATTCGATTGTCAACACCATTAGGTAACCATACAAATATGAATAGGTTACACTAACTTTGACATTTGTTAGCAGAATAAATCTCTGTTTTGCTATACCTTAATTAAGTAGATTATTGGACATCTCTTAGTAGAATAAATCCCCGTTCTGCTATAATTAAACTTAATAGATTGTGTGGACATCTATAGAAGGACACATCACCATCTTTCTATTATGTTATCTGGGCATGTATTTGCCAATTGGTTTATATTGACATGTTATTCCCTGATTTGGTTATGGATTGTATTTACATATATGCTAGCTTATGCAAATAATGTTATGTGATTTGGAAGACAAATTTAATTATATGAACCACTCCAAACTAATAATGTCGTGATGGATCGTTATGAAGTATTCTTTGTAGCTGTACTTTTCTTCCTAAGGGTGATTCCAAAATGGAAGATAGTAAATGTTGAATGTTTGTTCGATCTCGGAACAACTTGTATGGATGTATATTGGCATTGCATTTCTACTTGGAGGGCAGTGTTAGCATTCGAAGATGGTCTTCTAGGAGGAAAAAGGTAATCCTGGCTTCTCAAACCACACATCCCGGTAATGGTTAAAGCATGGTCGATGTGGTAAGGCTATATGCGTCGCACCCATTAGGGTATGATCATCCTAAGATCTAGTGTCGATATCTCTATGTATGCTTTGGGGCCCATTTTTTGTTGTTGATCACAACCAAGGGGTGACCATATTTGCTACTACCCAGTTCAGGGGTGGGTTGGTCTTTTGTTGGCAGAGGTTGAAAGGTTTTCTATCTCACTATACATTTTATCTAAATGTGTACATATTTTCGGAAGGTAGTCCCTTACCTTACCGTTGTTGGAAATCCATTCTCCAATAAGTGCCTTCAATTTTTGATTTTATACCTATTATTACTGTCATTTACACACATCACAGCTACTTGATTATGGTATTTTAAAACCCATAGACATTGTTATAATATCACTGGATTTTATATAGAAATGTTTTGGTTATCGTAAGGTAAAAACATGTCCGTGTTTATGTGCAGCATGGTATTACGAAATACCCTCAGTTTTAAAGGTTTTTATACAGTTGTAGCAAATAAAATTCCTTGTGATTTGAGTTTCTCACACTGGTTTTACCAGACTGACCCAGGCGTTGTTTTCTTATAATGCTCAGGTCAGGCCAAGCATATTTTTCATATTAGCTTTGGATGTTTTGGAGTTTCAGGAGACGAACTGGATGCCCAAGACATACTTCCATATTTTCTTTTATTTTCCAATGTTTTTTATTATTACAGATATCGACAATTATGAAGGCAGGTTGTTATAACTGTCCAAGCTGATGATAGGTTAGTGTACTTTGATATTGTATGTATATTAAAGTTCTTTCTTTTTATAAAGACCTAATTTATATGTTACTCGTCACATTTTTGTGAGATTCTATTCTATCTTTCTTTCTTTCACTTCTAATGACCTGTCTTATGATTGACTAAATGGTTGGCACATGAATACTGAGGATGTATTAAGTGTCACCTTGAGTAGTAAGAAAGACATATTATTACAACTTGGCATGCGGCCTTTGTGGCAACCACTTGCCTATATACGACATTATATTTTGTGACATTGGTGTAAGGCCTTGGTGGCAACTATATGTCTAAACACGACATTATATTCAATAATGCTAATTGTAAGGCCTTAATGGCAGCCTTATGTCTAAACACATCATTATATTTTTTAATGTCGGTGTAAGATCTTAATGCGAACCATTTTTTTGAGCATAAGATTATATTCGGTAAAAGTGGTATAAGGCCTTAGTGCAACCTAATTATCAGTTCATGATAAAAACGAGAAATTAAGATAAAAGCCTAAGCGGCAATTTAAAATGTCCAACATTGACATTAAAATGGAAAGAATAAGGCCTGTGTGGAAATTTAAAATAAACCGACTATAGAAACTAATCGAGATATGCTGTGAAAGGAAAATCTCACATTTATATTGGAATTGATGATTTGAGCATGATCATGATGTGATGTTTGTTATATAATGTTACACCCAAAATTACAAAATGAATTGATAAAAGAAAGAGCCTTTATGTGTTGATCAGAACCTTCATGTGTTGATTAGAGCCTTTGTATAGAATTGTAACAACCCACCCCATAATAATCCTAAATCCCGACCTAGAAAAGGCCCATTAGGACTTAGAACCATTCTAAGATAGGATGTTGGTTGGTGAAAAATTTAAACATTACAAAGTACATAGGGCTATCTATCTTACTTTCAAAATCTCACAGCAGATACATAGAATAAAATAGTAAAATATATACCCATAAACAAAAGCTATTTCAGAAACATAGAACATTTTCACAAAATGCCAAAATATCTTAACATAGCCATTTAAGTACATAATTCTCAACTAAAAACAAAAATAGAAATAACATAGTCTCAAATGTCTTGTACATAAGAATAATATAAAATAGATAATAACGAAAGACAACTGCCACATCCATTAACTTTCCCCACCTCTTGCTTCCTCATCGATACCCTGCTTCCTTAACTTGTTTGTTGAAATGAGGAGGGAGTCAAAAACAAAAATTATAGAGGAAGAAATTCCAAGTTTCACCATAACAGGAATCTAGCCAGTAGTGTCCGGAAATATAATATGTCTTTCTTATTAAAATCATTATACACGCACCAAGTTAACTGTAGCGCCGAAGGCCCTTTGAGCCCAACTATGCCAAAAGTCAACTGTAAGCTCAAAGGCTTTTCTAGTCTGACTAGTCCAGAGTCAAATGTAGGCCCAAAGGCCCTTCCAGCCCTACTATAATCTTTTTCATAACTAGTGCATACAATGCAAAAGGGAAATACCCAAATCACTAAATGCCCTTTTAATGGAGCTTAGGCAGACTCTGATCATGTGATACATATAATAAGCAGATCCTTGTCATTTAAGACCAAACCCCAAGGTGGGTCCCTATATGGCTCTTTCTTATAACATTGTAAGAAATCCTATTAGGTCACTTAATACTTCATATAAGAATGAGGCAGACCCTACCATAGCCACTTAATACCTCAAACCAAAAGTGGACCTTTCCTAAGGATTTCGCCTACTATATCCAAACACAATTTATGATCCATAGCTCCCTTATAACGTTTCACATTAGTCCGACTATTCGTAGGAACTGGTAGCCAGATTAACCGGGCATGTTTAATCTACAAGATAGGACTAACCTTGCTTCCATTGGAGTTTTTATTACAGGCGATGTTCCACATTAGTCCAAAAAAACAAATCGCTGGCAGCCAGATTTAACTAGGCAGACTTCCATATAGCTTTGGACTAACCTCGTGCCCCTATAACTCAGTCATAACATATATGCATATTCACTATATACATATATAAATTCTACGCAAATACTAATTGAGACCATATATGGTATCCCTTTATTACGCCTCTAATTAGGGATTATTTCCCTAATTTACTCTAACTAAAAAGCAATAAAGTGATATTACTTAACTATACTAACAATGATAATATGTGATACTCAATATGCTATAATCAATATGTCATATTATACATATACATTATATCTATGCATGGAATTTCAAGTCTAAACTATGTTTTGGACAATTCGCTAACAATTTGCTTACAAGGTGTTTTGCAATATAAATCTCATACAAATTTACTTGCTACCAACACAGTCAAATATACAAATTTGTACCAAAAAATAGAAATTTACAATTGTTTATATCAGTACGTTGAAATCTTCTTCTTTTCCTTAAGGAACATGTCACCGTAAATTAGAATTATCTATATTCAATCTAATCTTTGTACATACATTTTGAAGCGAAAAAGGGAATCTCTTATTTTAAATAGTAGAAATAGGCAGTGCAAATTACAACAACTAAAATTTTCATTTACACACCATTTAAAATTCATTATCTTTTGAATCCCTTTACCATTTCCATTAAATGAAACATGATAGGTTAAATTGACTACAAATTTCTGATTCCAAAAATTTACATGATTCTAATATACTAACACCAAAACAATTTAAATTCCAGCGTATAATAAGATTGATACTTACTTAGGGAAATTCTAGGGTTTATTTTATTTAGGGGTTTCCATCCCTAGAATCCCCCAAGGCATATATCAGATTTGAATAAGTACAACACAGATTCTAGAATACGAAAAATGAAATTCCACCAATTATAACCCCTTAAAGATCAGATCTCGATCAGACTACTTCTAATTCTGAAAGATCTTCCCCTATTTATCATACAACAAAGACTGTATATTCAAACATTAGATTTTAGAATTTAGAAGATAGAGAGATGGAAGATTATAGATTGAATTTGAAATAGGAATTAGGATTTAGAATTTCTTAAATGTAGTTTAATGTTTCCTAAAACCCTAGAGGAATAGATTTTGATAGTGTCTACGTAGGTATAGAATTTTGTGATGAGAAGGGATTCTCTAGGCCTATTTATAGCGGTAAGAAAAAATGAGGATCTTCAATCAGTTTAAAACAAAACCGGGTCGTTTGGGCAGCTTAAATCTGAGCAGAAACAACCCGACAGGTCGATTGCTACCGGCCGACTGACCTTATAATGGCGGTTGGTCGATCCGTAACAGCTAACATCGTTTGCTTCTTTCCCTTTTACGTTGATTTATTTCCTAATTAATTACAATTAACTTACCATTATTTCTCATTTCCTCCTAATGTTACCTTCTAACTTAAGAAAAAATTCAAATTCAAATTTCAAACTTTTGAAATTTCCTTCAAGTTCAAATTTTAAATATTAAATTCACTTTAAATTATTTTAAATTTAAAGATTTCAAACATCTGTAACTTCTTCATATGGACTACGTTTTCAGCATATTATATGTAAATTAATCATAAAACTGTCATCGACGCAACTTTCCAACTCCGTGACTAAATTCAAACATTTATAGAATTTCCTTATTTAACCTTGTTCCAATTATTAATTTCTTTTTAAAATTTACGGGGTTTTACATTCTCCCTTCTTTAATAAGGATTTCGCCCTCGAAATCACTAAGGGAAAATAGTGTAATGCACACTCAACAACCATATTATATAACTAGTTTGTTTACAATAATCTACATAACCATCTACTTAACCAAAAATGCAATGTGATTATGCATGCAAACATACTATAGGTGAGCTCAATCCTAGCGTGAATGCAAGGTCGTGACATATAGGCATGTATGCAAGCATTTTAAATATACATGAAATTCTGTATGAGCGCAAAATAAAACAAATAAGGGTGTGACAACCATACCTACCATCCAATCTAGCAACCACGATGCAACTAAATTATTAATTTTGGGGAAAGAAAATTTTCTGAGAGAAAAGCTTGAGGTTAGAAGCCTTCATCTTTTCTATGGCTTCCTACATGCTTTCCTTTGGGTTATCTCCCCATTGAACTCTAATAAATTTAATTTCCTTGTCATGGAGCTTCTTAATACCATGTTCCACGATGCGCATGGTGACATGAGGGGCGATAGGCTTCATCTCAACATCTGATAACTGATCAAGTTCCACCACCGTGGTAGTGTCATGCAAGCATTTCCTCAAATGGGAAAAATGAAAGATGTCATGAACTCCTACTAGCTTGGTTGGAAGTTCCACTCTATAAGCAAGTTTTCCTGCTCTCTCTAAAATCGAAAAAGGCCCAAAAACCTAGGCGCCAACTTCCGTGAAGTACCAAACCTCATAGCGTTGCTACGATGGGAAACTTTGACGAAAACCGTGTCCCGGACATCAAGTTCCAATTCATTCCTTCGCCTATCAACATAGGATATTTGGCGATCCTATGCGGTCTTCATGCACCATCTAATACATTCTACCTTCTCTGAGGTTTCATGGATCAAATCCGATCCAAGTATGAGTTTGTCGGTGGCTTCCCACCAATAACTAGGCGACTTACATGGCTCCTATATAAGGCTTCATCGGGTGCCATGCCAATCGTTGCTTGATAACTATTATTATATGCAAATTCTACCAAAGGCAAGTGCTTCTCCCAAAATCCACCAAAATCTATGATGCATGCTCTCATCAAGTCTTCTAAAATTATATTAACCCTTTCAGTTTGACTGGAGATCTGTGGGTGATAAGCGGTGGTAAGACTTAAGGTTGTTCCAAAGTAGATTGCGAACTTCCCCAAAATTCACTGGTGAACAAGGGGTCCCTATCACTAACTATGCTGGTTGGGACTCCATGAAGTCGTATCACTTCCTTAATATAAATCGATGTAAGAGATATCTTAACTAGAATAAAGTGGGCACTCTTAATGAGTCTATCTACTACAACCCAAATAGCTTCATTGCCTCTTTGACTCCTAGGCAATGCATCAGTAAAGTTTATGGATATATGCTTCTGAATCCAAGTGGGCATTTCCAATGGCAATAACAATCCTCCAGGCTTCCCTTGCTCTATCTTGATCCTTTGACATATCAGACACTTAGAGACATACTCCACTATCATTTCTTCATTCCAGGCCAAAATAAAATCCTTTTCATATCTCTATACATTTTATCTCCTCCAGGGTAAATAGTCATCTTAGAATGGTGAAACTCTGCTAGAATTTCTTTCAACATATCTTCTTTCATTGGAAAACAAAGAAGACATCTCTCATCAGCCAACCTTTAGGATCCAAAACATATCTACCATCATGTGGAAAATGCTCATCCTTCTCAAGCTTGTCAAAAATCTCAGTAAATAGAGCATCCTCCTTTTACCCTATCCCTATGCAATCCATTAGTGCTGAACTAACTTCCATTACCGAAAGGTATCCAAGAGTGGGTACTATTAGCAGTTGGAAACTAAAATTCTATAGAAACTCCAATATCCTCCATTCATGTATAACATTAAGAGAAGCATGCCTCCAACTGAAGGCGCCAGCAATGACATTCCTTTGCCAGGGGTATACTGAACCTTAAAGTCATATGATGCTATAAACTCCATCCATCTTTGCTACCTAAGATTAAAGTATTTTTGGAAAAAGAGATACTTAATAGATTTGTGGTCGGCGAACAACTTAAACTTTTCTCCTAACCGATAGTGCCTCCACATCTTCAAAGGAAAAAAACAGCTGCCAATTCCAAGTCATGAGTAGGATACCTTTTCTCATGATCCTTCAGTTTCCTACTAGCACAGGCTACTACTTTTCCCTCTTGCATAAGGACTGCTTCCAATTTTGTCCCACATGCATCTATGTATACGGTGAAAGGTTTCAATTCGTCAGGAATCGTCAATACTACTCCACAAGTCAATATTTCTTCAAAGTATCAAAAGATTTTGCATACTTTTCGTCCCATGCAAAGACAAAGTTCTTCTTGGTTAGTTGAGTTAAAGGCACTACTATCTTTGCGAAAGCCTTAAAGAATTTCCTATAATAACCAGCCAAGACAAGGAAACTTCGAACCTCCGCAACATTCTTAAGTACTTTCCAACCTTCAATAGCTTCTACCCTAGCTAGATCCATAGACAATCCTTCTTTAGAAACAATATAACCTAAGAACTTCACCTCTTTTCACCAAACATGACACTTACAGAATTTTTCTTTAAGCTGGCGACTCCTTAAGTTCTTTAAAACCTCCCTTAGGTGTTTTTCATTCTTCCTCTTTGTCTTGGAGTATATGAGAATATCATCCACAAACACCACAACAAACTTATTCCACTGCCCACTAAAGACTCTACAATGAGATCAACAAAGTAGGCAGGGCATTAGTCAAACCAAAAGGCATCACCTCCCACTCATATAGTCTGTCTGCAATATGGACAGTAGTCTTTACTTACTATCTTCAGCTACCCTTAATTGATGAAATCTGGTGGCCGAGTCTAATTGGGAAAAGACTTCGGCACCAATAAGCTGATCGAACAAGTCATCTATCCTAGGTAGAGGATACCTATTCTTTTTTTGCTAACTTGTTCAATGCTCAATAATCGACGCATATCCTTAAAGAACTGTCTACCTTGTGACAAAGATAATTGGTGCTCCCCATTTAGAAATGTTGCGGCATTTCTACAATAGTTCCGAAATCTGCTTCTCTAATTCGCACCTCTCCTTGGGAGCCATATGCCTCATTAGCTGTAAAACAGATCTAGCATCCTTCTCTAAACAAATTCTGAACTCGATCTCTCTATGGGGTGGGAGACCTGAGACTTCTTCGAAAAAATCAGCAAAGTCTCAGAATATGGGTACATATGAGAGTTCATTCTTCAATAGGCTATGATTATATAGATAATTCGACTCCACTGAGTTTTGGGACGAACAACTAACATTGATGTTTTTCCCTGCTCTACTAATTAGCCACAATATCCTACTTTCACAATCTAATACAAACCTATAGTAAGATAACCAATCCATTCTTAAAATAGATCCATACCTCTTAAGGCCAAGAACGTATGCATTGCATAAAATCAATGTTACAAATGTCCACCACTAGTTCTTTGCAAATTAAGGAAAGAGATATCGATCCCCCAATAGGATTCGTAACTGTTATTGGGTTAATGACCACTTGGGTTTTCAAAATCAAGGATTTAACAATTGTTTTAGCTATGAATGAGTGAGTAGCTCCAAAATCAAACAAGGTACAAACAACATTTCTAGGAATAATAAGTATACCTTCCAAGGTCGCCTAACCTTTGTCGTTTGGAGGTGGCCTACTCAAAACAAGAACCGCCTATGTAGCATAAGCCTGCCCACCTTGACCTCCTTTAGCAAGTTTTAGACACTTTTTTTGATAATCCCCCACCTTAAAGCCCTTAAAGCACTTTCCTTTGAATTCCTCTCTCATCAATCTGACTTTGCAATCTTTACCAATGTGTCCCTTTTTCTGGCACCTTCGACAAACTATCCTTCCTTCTTTAGTTTAGCCTTCGCTTTCTTATTTGCCCAAAATCCTTTCTTAGCTCCTCCTTGCTTAGATACCGACTCAACCTTCTCTTTCTCCTTCCTATTCTCCCACTGCCATAATTCTATAACAAGGCCATCTCAGCAATAACTTCATAGGTAGCGCCCATGGGAATTTGGGCCAAAAGCAACTCCCTCAATGGGGAATTCAGACCTTTCATAAATTTCATAGCTTCCTTCATTAGGGTGTCTATCATTCCCATCCTAAACTTTGCCAACTTAGTAAATTTGTTGATGTAGTCCTTCACAGTAGAATTCCCTTGCATCAGCTGAATGAACTTTTCCAACTGCACACTAACTTCTGCACTAGACATGAATCTTAACTAAAAGCGAGTCCTAAAGCCATCCTAAGTGATTCCCTCCTCACCAATTTCTCCTACAATAAAAATCCATTAATCTAAGGCCTTTTTTTAATGTCAAGCAACAACCCTTCTCTTGAACCTATTCTCCTACCAGTTTCCTTAGATATGCAGTCATGGTCAACCATCTATGCTTTGGTTTCCAAAAAATCCTCAGTTCCATCTTCTGCATATATTTTGGAAGTCCTTGCACAATTTGGGAAAATCCAAAGACCTAAGAGCTGCATTTGTACGTGGAGCTACAAAGATAGCTCGCTGTAGAAGTGGAACCTCTCCTGCATGCCCCAAAATACTATTTGAACCACTCAAGCATGCCACGAATGTTAGGCATCCCTTAGGGAGACGAGTTCCTGCATCAGAATTCTCAGCCATTTTAACTATCTGTAGGTTTTAAAACTTGTTTAGTAACATTTTCTTAAGATAGTACTAATACTGAAAAGAAAGTTTGCCAAATGTGGTCGCATACGTTCTTTAAAGGAGCACATATATACATATATATATATGGGGTTTTGGAAAACATTTGAAAAACATTTTCAGGTACAACAACTATGCTCTCATACAAAAATTATTTTCCCATTTCATTAGGTAACCTAGGTTCTGAAACCAATGTCACAATTCAGACTAGAATAGACCTAAGCCCGAACCTAGAAAAGGCCCTTCGAGACTTAGAGCCATTCTAAGATAGGTTGTTGGTTGGTGAAAAATTTAAAATATTACACCGTACACAGAGCTATCTATCTAACATTTAGAATCTCACAACGGATGGATAAAATATAATATTAAAACATGTACCCATAAACAAAAGCTATTTCAAAAACATAGAACATTTTCATAAAATCCTAAAATATCTCAACATTTCCATTTTATTACACAAGTCTTAGCTGAAAACATAAATAGAAATAACATAGTTTCAAATGTCCGTTTACATTAGAATAACATAAAATAGATAATAGCAAAAGACAACTACCATATTCATCAACTTTCCCCACCTCTTGCTTCCTCAGCAATACCCTACGCCCCTAACCCATTTATCGAAATGAGGAGGGAATCAGAACAATGAATTTTAGTCAAAGAAATTTCAAGTTTTACTATGATACAAATCTAGGCGGTGGTGTCTGAGAATGTAATATGTCTTTCATATTAAAATCATTATACATGCACCAAGTTAACTATAGGCCCAAAGGTCCTGTCAGCCTAACTATGCCAAAAGTCAAATGTAGGGTTTAAGTCCTTTTCGGTCTGACTTGTCCAAAGTCAACTGTAGGCCCAAAGGCCATTCCAGCCTGATTGTACCCTTTTTCATAACTAGTGAATATGATGCAAAAAGGAAATACCCAAACTACTTTATTCCTTTTTAATGGAGCTTAGGCAGACTCTGATCATTTAATACCTATATATAGGCAGATCCCCTTCATTTAAGACCTAACCCCAAGGCATGTCCGTACATGGCTCTTCCTTATAATATCGTACAAAATTCTATTAGGTCACTTAATACTTCATCTATGAAAGAGGTGGACCCTACCGTAGCTACTTAATACCTCAAATCAGAAGCGAAATTCTCCTAAGGATTTCACCTACCATATCTAAACGCAATTTATGAACCACAACTCGCTTGTGATGTCTCACATTATTCTGACTATTCGTAGGATTTTATAGCCAGATTAACTACACAGATTTACCCTATAGAATTAGGACTAACCTCACGTCCACTAAGTTACTTATTATAGGTGATGTCCCATATTAATCTGGAAAGCCACACCGTTAGTAGCCAAATTTAGCTGGTAGACTTCCATATAGCTTTGGACTAACCTAGCATCCCTATAACTTAGTCATAACTTATATGTATATTCACTATACACATATATATAACTCTATGCAAACACTAATTGAGGCCATATAAAGTATCCCCTTGTTGTGCTTCTAATTAGAGATTAATTCTCTAGTTTACTCTAGTTACCAAATAATAAAGTAATATTACTTAACTATTCTAATAACATTAATATGCTATATCAAATACGCCATAACCAATACGTTAAATTATACATATACATTTCTGTTAGAACCTCCATTCTTAGTTTTGATCATAATAACTATACAAAAACACTATGCAATATAAACGTCATCAATATGCAGGTACATACAACAAGATCATGGCTAGAAGACAAGCAAGGAAGACTTTTACTAGTAAGGTCATATTTAGTCTTAGATAAAATGTGTAAAATCTCCTCGAGTGGTTCACAAAACACAAAATTCACGTTTTCAAATTAAATGAAAACTTATCTTAAGAAACTGAATTCACAGATGTCTGTGAAAAACCACAACGTCTGTGACACTACATGGGAAAATTAATCCCTGTAATGACAAACATCTGTAATTTTCCATAGACGTCTACAACGTTATTTCCGAAACATAACGGCTATTTTAGGAAAGGTTGATTCCTTTTGAATTTTTCCAATACACTTAATTTTCTTAAACATTGAAACTCTTGAAAAGGTAATGGTTGCTTCTCTTCGAGAAACAACTCTTGAATCTTATAAATAGCACTAAATGACCGAGGCTAATACTAACCTTGATTTCTATACTCTTATTCTATATTCTTACTTCTGTGCTTTCATTGATTCAATTTTCTCAATCATTCATATAAACAAAATTTATATTTTGGCTATATTGCTTCCTAAAAATCAAAGTGCACATAAACTGTTGTCCTTGAGATGATGGTTTTGATGATAACAATCTTAGGACTTGTATAAAATATAAATACTATTAGTTTGATATATATGTATATGCATGATTTAACCATGCAGGTGCCGAGAATGAAGACTGTACAGTATAGAGATTCAAGATTGAAGACTCATGAGTATCAAGATATTAAGAGTTCAAAGTACAAGATAAGTATTGAGTCTAGAATTATGTTAAAACTTCTTGAAAGCACTTACATCTTTATTCGAAATTTATTCATGGAATGGAATCCACTTCGAGCCTATTAAAGGGATGGAACCATAGTGGGATGGAACCCATGACAATATCAAGTGGAACATATGGTGGTCCTATTTTGATATCCACTAATTTTATGAAAATGCTTTTCAAAAATATATCTCTTATTTTAAATGTTTTAGAAAAAACCTTCTTTTCAAAAAGACATCTCTCTTGTTTGAAATATTTTAGCCTCAAAATTATCTTCATCATTTTAAATATTTTTATTTCAAAATTATCCTTGATTTTAAACTATCTCTTGTTTTAAATATTTAGCTTTTAAATATTTATATACTCGGATTTTAAATCACTTTATAGATTAAGATTATATATATTAAAAATTACTTTTATATGTTTAAACTATATTCAAATATATTTAAAAAGTTTAGAAATTGTTTTGACAAATTAAAGAAACCAATTTTAATAAGAAAATCAAAATCATCATTTTTGCCTAAAGCATGCCGACATACTCCTAACGCCCATGTCGACATGCTACCCGTTAAAATTCAAAACTCAAAATTTCAAAAGAAGGGTCCGTTCGTCGTATCCTTTCACGAATAGATATAGCTGTTGATCTTCTCTAAATACAAGTAGTTCTTAATGAATTTTCAATCATATTTCATTTATTTTCTCTCCTCTTCATCTTCCACGTTTATTCTAAATAATCCCAAACTATACTTTGCCGAAATACCAAGTGAATCAAACTTGACTATCTCTTGTTTGATTCTCTACCCCTCTCTTCATAAGATCTCAGTGCTATTCAGAGTTATAGGATCTTTTGTAAATCAAACGTTGGGTAAAAGGTGCGGTTGAGCCTTGAAATCAACCGGGTGTGACTGTAGCCCCGGAAATCAATTTGGTGATCTTGTAGCCTGGTTAAATCAAGAGAGTTTGCCTCGGACTCGAATACAGGAGGGTGTACCCGTAGCCTTGAAACCGAGGGTGTAATCTGGGAGATTATTTTGAACAGAAATCCGTACAATTGTGCGGGACTGGATGTAGGGTAATTCCGAACCTGTATAAAATCCTGGTGTGTTCTTTCCTTTACTGCTTTTATTTAGTATTTGCATCTGTGTCTGATTCTGTGATTATATCTGTGTCTGTGAATTACATTTGTGGTGATTAAATTACATAAGTTTCAAAAAGATTTAGAAAATCCATAAAACACTATTCACCCCTCTCCAGTGTTATTCCAGCCTTTAGATTCATCATCCGCATTTCTCACATAAACAATATCATTCAAAGGAGATTATAGGAAGAATTGTATTGTATAGTCAATATCCATGTAATTCAGAACACACAATTATCAACAAAATGCTTTTCCATTAAGCCTGCTCCTCTTGGTGAAGTGAGGGTTTTTGGTTAGTAAATACCGAAGGGGAGATCTGAGACTAGACGTACGATGAGAGGTCCAAACCAGTATAAAAACTCTGGTTTGCACGCTTTTCATACTTCACTATTTATTGTCTATTATAGCATTAGCTCATACACTAGCATATTATGCACAAGTTAGATAATATACGATCAACTGGACTTTCATTTGGTATCAGAGCAAGGATTTTTCACTTTTACCATAACATGTGATTGAATTTTGGTTAATATGGTAAGTACATTTCAAGAAGGACAATCAAATACATGTTCTCCATTATTCACTAGATCTAATAAGCTTACTAGTCAACCCTATGAGAATTTTTATGGAAGTTAATGGTCTAGAAATTTGGCAAACTACACATACTAGATATGAGGTACTCATTATTGATATAGATACTTGGACTAACGCAAAATAGAATTTACCAACCGATAATGCAATGAATGTTCTATTTTGCCCACTTGATAAAAATAAATTTTCAAGAGTCATGCTTTGTACAATGCTTATGATATATGGCGTGCATTACAAATTACCCATGAGGGTATATATAAAGTTAAGCAAACAAAAAATTCTATTCAACAAAATCAATTTTTATCTTAATGAAAAGAAATGAATCAATTATTGACATGTATGCAAGATTTCAAACTATACAACACGATCTTATGGCACTAGGATTTAAATTCACTAATTTATATTTAATCACATAAATTTAAACTCTTTGACAAACGAATGGGAAAGAAAAGTTTTAGCCATCGAAGACGCTATCGATCTTTTCCAACTCAAAGTCGAAAGTTAATAGGAAATTTGATGTCATATGAAGCTAATTTATAGGAAAGAAAAGAACAAAATCAAAAAGAAAAACATCGCATTTTAGGAAAATAATGACAACTTTGACTTGGAAGAAGATGAAATTGTTTTCATTACCAAAATGCACAACAAGTTCAAGAAGTTTGAAAGGATGACAAAATTTCAAAACAACAGCAACATAAACTCTTCAACTCAAACATCAATGAAATGCTTCGGGTGGGATAAATTTGGCCATATGAAGAAGGACTGTCCAATACTCAACAATGATACGAAGAAAAATATGTTCAAAAATTTCAAGAAAAAGACAAGAGCATTTCAAGTAACTCAGGATGACTCTGACTCTTCCTCTTTATTCGATAACAATAATGATTCAGAATAAGCAAATGCTTGCTTCGTTGTTAGCAAAAATAAGGTGCGTCCTGAATTAACATATGATGAAATTCTTAGTATAGAATTAGATGACAAGTATAGAGAATTAAAAAAATTAAATGAAGAAAATGTAGGAAAATTAAATAGAGCTGAACTAGAAATTGGATTGTTAAAATATGGGAAAGCTATTTTAGAAGAAGAACTAGAATTAGCAAAAAAAGAATGTAAAAATTATCATCTCAAAATGCTACTCTAACACATTGTTGAAAGGAAATAATCACTTTAGCATTTGAAAATACCAAAAATCAAATAGCCGATATTTTTACAAAAGGTTATGCGAAACAACGTTGATCAAACTAAGATAAGATTTTGGAATATGCTAATATAATGAATTAGTAAATTAAGACTATATAATCCATAGCAAAACCTCTAACATACTACGGATACAAACATAAAATACTTCTGTTTGTTAGTTAAGCTAAAATTAAAATTTGAACTTTCTAACCACTAATTTTTATAAAAATAAAATTGTGTTTAATGTTTTAGTGGTCATAATGATTTTCATCATAAATATTGTATACCTAAATTTATTAAACTTAAGGAATATTTAAGGAACAAAGGTTTCTAGTTATAAATATTAAATTATTTCATGTTTAAATATTTTCTAAGTTCCACCGTCTATATTGTGAATTCAACATGTCTTCGAATCACGATTCAACATACTCCGCTTTAGACTTTAGCTCACCCTCATCAAAAAGTGTACATGTCTCTCCGAAAACCGCGACTCCTCCATTGAATGAATCATGTCTAAAAATGTCTATCACATTAGATATTCATCAAAATGAAAGAAAGTAAAAAGAGCCATTAATCTGGTTCATCATCTTTCAAAAATAAAACTAATGAAATCTTCCACTATCAGTAAGAGATAATAGGAGTACAAAGACAAATGTACTACGAACAAAAACGAGAAGGACGCCATCTAAATTTCTTAGAAAGATGCATACTGGCTATTTGTGGCCACTCTCCAACTAAGGATTGTATCCACAAAAAATCACCTTGACTAATAGAGACACCAATTAGACCACACAATATTACTCCCCGAAATATATAGGGAGAAGGACCAACTAATCAAGAGCAAGCATCACGTGCACCATCTCGCTCATTTTGGTCTCGTCTCCGTCTGTTTGTTGAAAATACCAAGATAGAGGATGCATATGATACTCCAAGTTGCTCACCAATAAAATATGAACCAAACTCTTGGGATTTACATGAACAAAAACATCAAACTCGAATGAAGAATAAAACTTATCTCTACCTCTCCGAAAATAACTACTTAAATAATTTTAATTTTTTTATTATTTACTTCAAAACTTTGTATCATGGTCATTTATATATATAATAAGTGATTGTATCATAATAAATATTCAAAAATTAGGCACAATCACATATAGACAGAGCTCAGACTTCTGTAGAAAACCACAGACATCCATGGAAAGGTTCTGGAAATATTTTTTCTGTAACAACAAACGTTTGTGAAAATCCATAGACGTTTGTGGCAATATTCAGTTTAAGAAATATTTTTTCTATAACCACAGATGTCTGTGAAAATCCATTGACGTCTCTGGCAATATTCAGGTATTTTATTCCTAAACGAAAAGACGTCTGTAAAAAAAATCACAAAAGTCTTTGAAGGAATTCGGGTTTCATAATCCTAAACTACAGACGTCTGTGGAAATCCACAGACGTCTGTGGCTATGCTCGACATACTATTCTCCCTGCCTCTACATAAACGATTTTACCCCCATCCCTTCATTTTTAACCAGCCTCTACTCATTCTATTCCAAATCAGAAACCCTAAAACTTCAAAATCCCTAAATTTTCTTTAGTGACTCCCGAAAAACCCTTTTTAAAAGGATTAAAACATGCCCAAACTTCTTCCGAGGCAACTCAGATTGCGAATGCAGTTCAAATCTAAAATTGGCTATGAAATGAGGAAATTGTCATCAATAGATTCAAGCTTTAACCAATAAAGGATTTCATATAAGTCCGTTCTATAACAGACATGCCAATATATATATATATATATATATATATATATATATATATATATTAATCTCTATAGCTTGAATACCAATGCGGGATGCAGAAATCTTATTGACATTGAATCAAATAGGGTAATAATAGATTCTTTAGCAATTTATTCTTCTACTCAAATATTTATAGTGAAAAGATAGGGAAACCTGAAAATGATGATGGATGGTTATGGATGGGTGTATACGGAAAAGTTATAAAAATTGATGTATTTACCTTAGGACAAACCCTAGAATGTTCATATGAAGGTATAGACTAGGAAGAAATTCCTGACTATATTTTGTTACTTAGAAGCAAAGTAACCCATCGACTTTGGGAAGATGAAATGCCCTAATGTAGGCCAATCTATCTTTGACCAAGAGCTCATTTACTAACTAGAATGATAATTAATACCATTATTCCTAGACTAGGTAGTCATGAGCATTCATGAAAATGAGCATAAAGCAATATATGCTATATATGCTCAACTTCCTGTCAATGGGGCAAAATTCATACACGATCAAATAAAAAGTTTTTGGAGTCAACACAGAAGGACTATTCTCTATGCTCCGCACATAATGAGAATATTAAGAGATTTAAACCTGCCTTTATATATGTCATAATACTAAGAAATACCAGTCAAGGATAGTGGGAAGAGATTTGTGTCCTTAATGTTACACCCAACAGTTCCTCCTCCTATTATTCCATTTGAACAGTGGAAACTCCGAAACCAACATCGACCTGAAAAAAGGCCCGTATCTTCTTCTCAGCCTTCTACACCTCATTATCCTTAAGAATACCATTTGGATCCTGGTATCTTAGAAGCTTGAACTTCCCTCAGTCACAATGAATCGGATCGTGATGTAATTTTACAGAATCAGGGAACCACTACCTAAAATCAAAAGAAACTGGTGAAGAGAATGATTGAACTAGAACGATCTTTTTTGAGTCATATGACTAAGGTTGAAAATACTTTAGAAAAAGTTGTTTTTGGATTAGGAAAAATTATAAGAAAAGTTCGAGGTAGTTTTACATCTTCATCACCATCCCCAACCTATTCCTCGTCAACAAACACCACTCTATCGTTCTCAACATTCCACTCCTCAACCATCACATATAAATATAGGAAAAACAATTGTGGTTTTAGAGGATGAAAAAGAAGAAAACGATGGAAGTCCACAACCAAACCCGGATGCCGACTGGCCTACATCTTAGCTGGATTATATGGCGATGCAAGGATTGACTATTCAAGAAAATGTGGAGTACCCCAATCAACATCATTGGCCTAGAGATTTTCAACCAGACCCATCATCATATAAGGACTACTATGAGAACCATGGGATTTTTTCTTATTCTTCTCAATAATCCGTTTTTTTCAAAAAACTTAATTGTTTCATCTTTTTGTCAATATTATCATGTTTGTGGTTTCTGTGTTTGTTTTTGTAACTGTGATGTGATTTCTGTGTCTGTTTCGTATATATGTAAATGTTCCTTTTGATAATGTTAATAGAGGAGAAAAAGATATGCATATATACAGGGGGAGATCACATACTTAAAGGGAGTATATAATTATACATCATTAAGTGATTGTATAGTTCTCATCATCAGAAGGGGGAGAATGTTAGAATCTCCATTCTTAATTTCGATGACAATAACTATACAAACACACATATACAATATAAACGTCATCAAAATGCAGGTACACGCAACAAGATCATGGCTAGAAGACAAGCAAGGAGAGACTTTTACTAGTAAGGTCATATTTAGTCTTAGATAAAATATGTAAAATCTACTTGAGTGATTCGCAAAACACAAAATTCATTTTTCTAATTAAAAGAAAACTTATCTTAAGAAAACCGAATTCACATACGTTTGTGAAAAACCGCAAACGTTTATGACACTACATGGAAAAATTAATCCATATAATGGCAGGCGTTTGTGATTTTCCACAGACATCTGTGACATTATTTTTGAAACATAACGGCTATTTTTATGAACGGTTGCTTCCTTTTGAATTTTTTCAATACGTGGAATTTACTCAGACATTGCAACTCTTTGAAAGGTAATGGTTGCTTCTCTTCGAGAAACAACTCTTGAATCTTATAAATAACATTAAATGATTGAGGCTAATACTAACCTTGATTTTTATACTCTTATTCTATATCCTTACTTCTGTGCTTTCGCTGGTTCAATTTTTATCAATCCTTCAAACAACCAGAATTTATATTTTGGTTATATTGTTTCCTACAAATCAAAGTGCACGTAAACAATATCAGTCAAAGAAGATTGTAGGAAGAATTGTATTGTACATTCAATATACGTATTATTCATAACATACAATTGTCAACAAAATACTTTTGTGTTAAGCCTGTTCCTTTGGGTGAAGTGAGGGTTTTTGGTTGGTAAATACCAAAGGGGAGGTTCAGGAATGGATGTAGGATAGGGGTCCGAATTAGCATAAAAACTCTGGTTTGCACGCTTTTTATACTTTACTATTTATTGTCTACTATAGCATTAGATTATACACTAGCATATTATATACCAGTTAGATAATATAAGATCCACTAGACTTTCAATTACATCTATGCATGGAATTTCAAATCTAAACTATGTTTTGGACAATTCGCTAATAATTTGCTCACTAGGTGTTTTGCAATGTCAGTCTCATACAAATCTACCATTCCATATAAATTTCTATCATCATAGCCAATTAAACAAGTATGTACCAATATGGACATTTACAATTGTTTATATCAGCACATTAGAATCTTGTAACAACCCACAAATCCCCACAGTTCAAGATAACAATAAATGACACATGTCCAACTCAAACCGAATGAAGATGCAAATAGTATGGGAAAGAAAGAAGAAGAAGAATATTAAACAACACAAAATCTCACAACGCAGTGGAACAATATATAATATAGATCAATAATCTTTACAAAGAAGAAGCTATAATATACATACATCAAATCAGAGTACATGAATAACAAACCATTAGCCTGAATAGTTATAACAACCTATCCTCACAAATGCTAATAATTTCAACAAAAATGCAGCGGAAAATAAACATATAGGTAAATACGACCCGAAGACCTCTAGCTCGTTTGCTGTTGCTCCAAAGCATCCAAATCTAAATCTGTAAATATGCTCGGTCTGACCCAAGCATTGAAAGGGAAGAACACCTGTATTAGTCTGGTAAACTAGCATAAGAATACACCTCTCAATTGAATTTTTTTAAAGTTATCAAGAACATCTCTTTTCAAAACAAAAGGTACCTCATAAGAACATGCCGCACATAAACGTAGACATGTTTTTACTTTACGATAGCCAAAACATTTCATATTAAATTCTATTATACTATACTAGTGTTTAGTATACAAATAATATTGATCATAGCTAAAATTGATACACTGATTAAATTCCTACATATTAGCTATAAAGATGGTTCTACAATCAAATCCGAAGGCACTTATTGGAGAAAGGATTTCCATACAATTACAGGCAAGGGACTACCTTCCATATAGTACGTCTGTATAGGAATGTACTAAGGCTCGACATCTTCGAAACCTCTATGAATCAAGACCGGCCTGCCCGTTGACCCATCTAGTGGTGGATAGGACCGAATATAACATCACACCATCGCAACTGAGCTACCCATAGCTATAGCATACACAACGTACACGACATATAGAGAGTAATCAAGAAGGGTGATGACCATACTCTTATGGGAGCGACCCACAAAGCCCTTAAGAATCCATGTTTTAACCATTCACGGTTGATGAGGCCAAAGAGCTAACGTATCACCATTTACATAACAAACATTCTACTTTGAATGTCATATTGCCATTCCATAATCACACAACTGACTTATACAAACTATAACTCTTGAGCTAGTATGTCTCAGGAAAGGGTGTTAAATTAAGATAAGTTGCCTTCCCCGCCACCAAACAGATGATACGTTTAAAGAGATCAATCAATATGATCTAGAAATGCAACGTTAGACATTCTTCCATATAAGTTGTCCAAGAACAGAACAAACCAAAGGTACTCTCCTACTACATCCTATTAGGAATCATCCCTAGGATTAGTAGCCAGAAGTCCTTGCATATCGAAGATTTTCATAACGAAGCATTACTGCCACCATATATATAATATGCATCATGGGTCTAGTGGCAAGTAGCCCTTCGTCATGAAGATCTCCATCTTAAAAAATCATCATCAAAACGCTACACTTTCAAAAGCATACATTGGTCCGAGTGGTTTTTGGATAAATCCGATCCCGACCTCTCCACACCAGTATTGATAAAAAGGCCTTAACCTCATATGAAAACCAAGTCTCGTAAAATTATCACGTTTTCGACTCTCAACTTGCTATCTTCGACCAAGAAGGAAGCCCGGTAGATTGGAGTACCATAGTTACTCTACGCTACTCGAATCAACATTCTTAATATCAAATGATAATCATGCCTACTTAGTTGGCTTCGTGTTATGATCACGACTAATCAGTTCCCACTTCAAGGTAAGGAATCAAAAATGGCCAAATTCGATATTCAGTTATTTAACTATTAAACAAAGTATAAATCTAGCACATAAGCTTCATTAGGCTCATTTAATTAATCTCTTATTAATTAAATCACTTTCCAAATATTTACTTCAAATTATCCTTAAAAAATATATTCTCAAACCTATTTCGACTATTCAATATTTGGAAAACATTTCTATACACTTATATCAATGGTATTAGTATATTTAATAACATTACCATTTTGGAGACACGCTAAATTCATTTTTTTATAATCTTACAACTCCCGAGTTTATATGCCTTAGAACGGGAGTCAAGTATAAGAAGCAATGCTTCCTATACTACCAAGCCTTTAGTACGATTATAAGAACCAATTCGTGATGGAAGGTCAAAACATTATTTATTTGGTTAAAACAAAGGTTGCGTAAAACATCGTTACGATAAGCCAAAAAAACCAGTGTAGGGATTCGATTAATTATACGATATATATATCCTATACACTATTTAAAACGTTTCCTTTTGGAAATTATTTACGATAACAATGGTGTTATAGTCCATGCATTCCTTACATTTCCGAAAACGTCTATTACAATAATAACTATTGAAATCTATGTTTCCGTCGCTTAAAATATTTTAAATCACTTTTAAAACCATTAAATTCCATTTGAAATTATTATTTTCAAAACATCCCTTTAAAAGTTAGACCACTTTTAAAACGATTAACTCCATATTTAAATCTCAACATAAATCATTTCTGTACTTATAAGACTATGTTTATAATTCTCCATTTTATTTTATAAAACCTTTTTTATAAAATCTATTTATTTATAAAATAATATTTATAAATTAATTTCTTTATACATCTCTTTTATTTATAAAATCCCATTTACAAAATATCGATTACAAATCCATTTTGTATATATTCATAAATTCCGTTTATAATTTGTTTCTTTATTTACATAATATCACTTTTATAAATTCTTTTTATAAACCATTCAAAAATCTCTATTTAACATACTTCACAAAAATAATTAACTTAAAATACCGAAAATCATAATTTCATTTTATTTAAAATAAATTCTTTTCTTTTTATAATCTAAAAATTATTAAAATATATATACTTTCAAAAGAACTTTGATATGGCTTTGAATCAAAATCATTATTTTATAGAATTTTAAAATACCAAAAATAAGACCTGGTGCTACTAAAGCACTAAATAAGGGAAATCGCATCAATGTCATCAAATATGGCATCTAACATCTTATATATCACAGTATATGAAAAGTAAAATGAACAGGGTGAGGAATCCAGTTGGATACCTCTGACATGTCCCCCTACATCACAAACCAATATAAAATGAAATAATATTAATCAACTGCTTTGAGGCAGGATCTTACACAATGGGTCATTCGTTTTTATACGGGAGCATAATAAGGTCTCGTCCGCTCCAGGGGCGGGAATATATCCAAATCAACAAATAAAATAGTAAATCATCAAAACAGCCAACAATCAATCGATAATAAAATTGTTCACATTTAGAAAATGTAGGTAGGCTAGAGAGGTGAGTTTTAATCATCTCGATTTCATTAATTGTTGAAGCATTTCGGTTTGAATTAAAATTGAACATACTTTCAATGTTATCACAAATTTCTACTAGCTCCAAATCCATCCAATCCAACTCTATAATGTAGTATTGGTACAAGCGCAACGCAACACGTCGCATTCAATTTTGACCTCATATGAAAAAGTTCTAAATTATACAAGATTCACGAATTAAATACTATAATTATTTTAATTAATTACATAATTAACGGTTAATTTAACCTCATTTAAACTTTAAATATGCCCGCTCCGTTTTGAACTCAAGCACGACACCGTTCATTTGAAACCTGCCCCCACCTCGCACCTTCTGCCGCCGCTGCGCCTTCACTGATGACAATCCCTGCCTTGACGTCTCCATGGATCCTAGCGCCGCCTCCCTTAGAGCCACTAATTGCCTACCTGAACCGAAAAACGCAGCCACGATCTGAGCCATTTTATGGTCATCTCGCACTGTTGAAGTCCATTATGACCGTTGATTGCCTTCATCTTGTTGAGCTCTACGACTTTGTCCTAGGGGGTTTGGCCTAGATCGGTCTGGTTTGGCACTGTTGCGTGGTGGCCATTGGATTGAGCTAGAGTTAATGGTAGCTAGAGTTTTAGTTTTAGGGTTTTGCAAAATGAAGGAAGTTATGGTCCTTCTATAGAAAAATTTCAAAGCACATTCATCCCTAAAATTTTCAAACTCCAAATGAGGCATGCCGCATAACGTTCTATATGTAATACCTCTATTCCGAACACAGTGGAACTAGTATTGAGATAATTCCGTCATATACAGAAGTCAACATTCAAAATCAAATTATATTTATTTAAATTCCTATAATTAATTCCTACGCGTTTCGAGCTACGTCCGATCACTATGAAATTCGATGGCGTACAAAATTCAACTATTATGGATCCAATGGCACTGGTTACAATGAGATCTGAGATAGTGTCCTTGAAGGTCATTTTCATATGTTAATTAAAATGATTATTACAAAATATGTCTAATCACTTTTATTCAAATTAAAAGTTTACCATGTACATTCCTATTCAAATAGAATTTAAATCAACTTTCAAAATCATTTTTATTTATATCAAATTCAAGATTCAATTATTTTAACAATTCCAATTATTAAAATAACAATTCAGTTATCAAATAAATCGCTATATTTGAAATTTTAAATTTTAACTTATAAAATTAACTTTTCAATATTTAAAATAAATTAAATATTCCAAATTCGAAGGACTGAAATTCTAGGTCGTTTCATACTTCCCCCTAAAAGAATTTTGTCTTTGAAATTAACAAGTAAGAAAAATGCCCCAAACCCATAAACTTTTCAAAACTAGTTAGCTGAAATAGGTTATAAAATTGTCTAAGTCATTAAAATTCATTCACAGATTCCAACCAATACCATTCAAAGTTATAACACAAAAACCAAATTTTTGTTATCAATTTTTTTTCAAAATTTCTCAAAATGTTTTCTAGCTCTTTAATTTATGGAAAATTTCGACAACGTCTTCTTTACATGATTTAATCGGAAAAATTTGCTATATATATAATCTCAAATATACATCTCATCTTCAAGGATAAGGCATCTCATAAGGAAAAATATACAAGTAAGATATGTAATATGAGACAAGTACCTTTTCTTACGTTAGCAAGCATATATAACCGATATAATGTGAAAGTGAGCTCCAAATGCGAAGCATACGCCATCTGTGCCTACTAATCACACAAAAACTAATGAGAACAGGTATAGGGAAAGTAATATCAATATATAACACGTTCTACTACAATAACTATATGCAAATATAACAAATGTAACCAGAGAAACCATGAAACAAATAATATTCATCCAATTAATTCATAACCATATCAATTTATATTTTCCAATGTTAACATCTAATTTATTAAAGCTCGTGTGGTGTACATATATCATCCGTACGCAATATCAATTTCGATTGCTCCTTCGATCACACAATTTTACTTCCAAACTAGTATTGTTCACACGACCACTCTGGTGTGAACTCACATTCGGTTCCTTGATTAGAAACCACTATTCTCCTTGAATTGTCATATACTATGACAGAGAATCCTAGAATCAATTGAAAATCCATATCCACTGTTTGTCATCGGGAATCGAGTGAAAATTATAAGTCAGACCGATGTAAATCATCTCGAAAACATATATTCGAATCTGGATCAAACAGTTATGTGGATAGAATAAATACGTATAATTACGTATTTATTTATTCTGTTTCTTATTATATCCCGTTCTTTTTTATTCAGAATCTTTTATTTACATTCGTTTATTCATAATCTTTTTTCACGTTGCTTTATTCACATTCATATATTACTTAGTTTATTTCTTTCAATACTAGTTTCATATAAGAACCATTCCATTAAATTTTACTTAAATTTATTATAAACATTTTATTAAACCACTTATGTTTATTGTCACTTCATAACTTAAGTTCATGTTCATTTTCAATCAAATTCAGTTTCACTTAACTTAAATTTCATTATTCAATTTCATTTAATTTTAATTATTTTTATTTAATAAGCTTATCATTTATATCCGACAAATTTAAAATTTTGTTTTAATTATTATTCCTTAATTTATAAGTTAAAAAAACCGATTTCTCGTAATTTCAACAAAACACCTAGATAAAAAATTTCAAAATTTAAACACTCTGTTCTTATTTCAAATTATATTGAAATCATACACACACACACACACACACACACATAGACACACACACACATAACTCCTTTGTATATCAAATCATACTTTTTTAATATTTTTTAAAACAAACTTGTTTTACCAAAACAAAACTCTAATAGCAGCAATCCATCACTTAGAAATTCAAAAATGAATACTGATGATGCTACAGTCATCACCCGAATAATTTTCCACCGATTGATGTGAGCTCAGTGCTTTCTATCCCTATTAAACATTTTAAAATATTTCTAGTCAAAATACTTTCTAAATAATATCATTATTATTTCTTCAAAACTTTGAATTTTCTTTTTCAAAATCAACGGAATTTAAATTCTCAAATTCTCCTCTTTTAAATCCTTTTTATTTACAAATCATATTTATAAATTTCCCTTATATATAATATCACTTTGGTTATATAAAACCATTTCTTAATTATTTATCTTTGTTTACATTATAATAATAACAATTTTTATTAGAACACAAACAACAAATCATAATGATCAAATATTATTATTCACTAATGACCAAAAACACCATATATACTACAATAATTTATGAAAAATTATTCCTTTATATATAAAATATAATCAATGTAACATTATTTCATTTACCCAATTTCAAAAGAATACTATGTCCAATCTCCATGTTCAAGTATTTAGGGACCCCTATCAATAACGTTAATTACTCCTGTTGACCAAAATTCATAAGACACTCAACGTATCAACCAACGCAATATAAAACATTTTTATATCAATAACAAATATGCATGCATATTTATAATACACTTAAACTCATTCTAGGGTCATCCACTTTTACATGGGAACGTAATAGGGTCTCGTCCGCTCTAGGGGCGGGAATATATCCAAACCAACAAATAAAATATTAAATCATCAAAACAGCCAACAAACAAAAGATAATAATATTATCCACACGTATATAATATAAGTAGGCTAGAGAGGTGAGATTGACTCACTTTGATTTCAGTAATCGTTGAAGCATTTCGGTTTGAATTAAAATTGAACATACGTTCAATGTTATCACAAATTCCTAGTAGCTTCGAATCCATCCAATCCAGCTCTATAACGTAATATTGGTACGAGCGCAACACAACTCGTCGCATTCAGTTTTGACCTCGTATGGAAAGGTTATAAATTATACAAGATTCACGAATTAAATATTATAATTATTGTAATTGATTACATAATTAATGGTTAATTAACCTCATTTAAACTTTAATCAAGCCCACTCCTTTTCAAACTCAAGCATGACACCGTTCATTTGAAAGCCGCCGCCTCGCACCTCCTGCCACTACTGCGCCTTCATCGATGATAGCCTCTGCCTCCACGTCTCCATCGATCCTAGAACCGCCTCCCTTAGAGCCGCTAATCGCCTCCATGAACCCAAAAACACAGCCTTGATCTGAGCTATTTTTTGGTCATCTCGCCTTGCCGAAGTCCATTATGACAGTTGATTTCCTTCATCTAGTTGAGCTCTACGACTTTGTAGTAGGGGATTTGGCCAAGATCGGTTTGGATTAGCGCTGTTGTGTGGTGGTCGTTGGATTGAGCTAGAGTTAATTGCAGCTAGTGTTGTAGTTTTAGGGTTTTGCAAAATGAAGGAAGTTAAGGTCCTTTTATAAAAAATTTCAAAGCAGTATTTTTTGAGAAAAATGTGTGATCCTCTGTAAATAGAGGAGAACACACATGCAAATATATATATATATATATATATATATATATATATATATATATATATCACAGGCGCTACCAACATGTCTGGCAGGTAACAAAACTAAATACAAGTATCAAAGAAACTCAGGTACCCCTAAGACGAGTTCCGGCAGGGCCACCACCCATCACACCCCAATATCGAGTTTCGGCATGGCCACCACCCGATACTAAGGTGTTAGAAGTACCTAAAAACAAAAGAAAATGAAGCTCCATGCATCTGGATCAAAAGCTCCATGCATCATAAACTAAGAAAGAAGCTCCATGCATCTGGATAGGAAGGAATGAAGAAGCATCTACTCTGAAGTGGAACTGAATATGATGCTGAAAGGAAAATCTGCTCTAGAAACTCTGTACAGAGGAAGAAGCGCCAAGCAGAAAAATGGATCCTCCCGAAGATAATACGCCAAAATAGAGATGAAAGTATCATGTATCTGTGGTGGAACTTCAAGTAATCCTGAGTGGAAAACTCTACTCCGATGGCCTCTCTATAGTCTAAAATCCTGCACTCTAAAGACATGAGAATCAGCAAAATGAGCCTGACACCCTATCACCCATACCTGTGTCTGAAGGTTGACTACGGAAAAGGTTAGAATGATACATATATATATATGTACATTTATATAAATAATATACATATATATGTATAGATGAGGTAGGAAATAAAACCTAAGTAAGACTAAACTAGACAAGAATCAAAATACCTATAGACTAATACCAACAAAAACAAGAATAATAATTGAAACAAATCTTAAAAGATTCTTATAAATCTTTAATCATAAGTAAGTTATGATTAACATTAAGATCATCATATAAATTTTAAAAATTATTAATACTAATACTGTTAATGTTAAATATATTATTGCTGTGTTTAAATAAGATAATATTATAACTAACCTTATTAAGATACCATTTAAAAAGATTATTTTTAGCTAATTTATATTTGGGATTAGAAATCCAATTAAAACAAAATGAAGAAATTGTAAAAATCAATTTGTTAAAATGACTGTTATTATTATTAAAAATTCTTTGATTTCTTTCAAACCATATATTCAAACTAATAATTATGAATAAAGTGTCAAGTAAAAATATAATATTCTTTTTGAATCTAAATCTAAAATTATTCCAGTAGAAGTCACAATCCAAAATTTTAGTTATTATATTGAAATTAAATTTTTTAAGAATATTATTTAGAATGTAATAAGAATCCATGCAATCATAGTATATATGTTTTATATCTTCAAGATGCAGATTACAAAAGTAACATTTATTATCATTTTGAATGTTTTTTCTCTTCAAGAATTCTATTGTATTAAGTTTTTCATGCATTATTAACCACATGTGAATTTTAGATTTAGGAGGAGCATTAGATTTTCAAATAAATTTAAATGAGTTGTTTATTGTACCCAAAAAATTAATAAATCTGTACAAAGAATTAGAAGTATATTTTTTACTCTTATCTCATTCCCAACGAATAATATCATTATCATTATCAATATTATAAAGATTTAATCTTGCTTAAAGCAAAGAAAGTTGCCTAAGGGTTGAACCTACTAAAATTCTATTAAAACTAAAATTCCAAGGAGGATCATTTTCAGAATAATAAACTTCATTAATTAAAGCAAACTTAAAATTACAGATTTCATAAAGCTCTTTAAATTCCAATTTTAGAGGTAAGACCGAAATCCAATGGTCATGCCGAAAAGAAGTACTATTACTAGAATGAACTATTGTATTTCTTACTAAGTTAAAAATCTCGTGACATTTTAAAATTTTATTCCAAAAATTAGATATATTTTGAGTGACTGGAGAAGCAATTTGATGTAAATTGCTATTTCCATTATAGTAATATTTAGAAACGATCTCATTCCAAATAGAATTATCATTTAGATCCTTAAACTTCCATAACCATTTGCCTAGCAAAGATAAATTCATATTACGCTAATTAATAACTCCTAAAGCACCTTCTTTATTGGCTTTACAAATAGTTTTCCAATTTACCAGACATTTTATATTATTATTAGGATTTTCCCCACTCCATAAGAAATCTCTTCTAATTTTATCAATTTTATCAATAGCCCAATCTAGAAATTGATGCATGGACATCCAATAAATCGGAAGGGCTGATAAAATCTAATTAATTAAGACTAGTCTACCTGCTCTAGATAAAAATCTCCCATTTCAATTGGTTATCTTATTTTTAATTTTGTCAATGATAATAAGCCAATCATCATGTTTGAGTTTGGTAGGTCTAATCACAAAACCTAGATATTCAAAAGGAAAGTTCATAATTTCGCAATTTAGAGTATTAACAACTAAACTTTCAACTTTTTCAAAATCATTTAAAACTAAAACTGAACTTTTGTCAAAATTTATTTTTAAACCTAATAAGAGTTCAAAACTGTATAAAACGAACTTAAGGGTAATATCTAGGTAAATGAGAGGAAAAAAGCAAGGTATCATCGGCAAATTGGAGAATGGCTATACCATTACGCGATATGTCATTGCCTACATATCCTAAAGACACATTATTTACTGCTCTTTTAATAATCTTAGAAAAAACATCAGTAGCTAAGTTAAATAATAAAGGCGATAAAAGATCCCCTTGCCTTAAACTTTTATTAGATCGAATTTTCAAAGTACTATTCATCCTTAAAATTTTGGAACTACAAACGAGGGGTGCCGCCTGGCGTTCTATATGTAATACCTCTATTCCAAACATAGTGGAATTACTATCGGGACAATTCCATCGTATACAAAAATTAACTTTCAAAATCAATTATACTAATTTAAATTCTTTTAATTAATTCATACGCGCTTCGAGCTCGCATGACTAAACAATACGTCCGATCGCTACGAAATTCGATGTTATACAACAATTCAACTATTGCAGATCCAATAGCACTGGTTTCATTGAAATCCGAGATAGTGTCCCGGAAGGCCATTTTCACATGTTAATGTTTGCTCAAAAGTTGGACAAACACCTCAAAATCTGATTTCTTCCTTTTTTCCTTTTAATTAGGTTTTATTTGATTTGATTGACGTGGGATTTTATGTCCCAGCATAAATGGAACGAATTGCAAGAATGCAGGGATAGTTCATAAGTGCAGAGTTGGAAAGCGGTTAAGGAAAATAGATAACACAGAATTGTTATAGTGGTTCATCCTGAATGTGCCTACATCCACTTTCCATCTTTTTATTATGTAATTGATTTGGTTATAAGTACATGTTATATGTGGAAAGAGTAAAACTTCAAGTAGCCAATGTGGTGGATTTTCAACAGAGTTTTCTCTCTTTTTTCTTCCCCATGATCTCTCCCATTGTTGTCGAGGAGCTCTTGTATTTATAGAATGGAGTTGTGAAGTGTGGAGGTGGAGATATATCTTTCTAAATCTAGCTCGACGTTTTGGGTAGGAGGGTTTGCTGGAACAAACATTTCGTACGGGATGCCTGTGTATCGGACCAAATGTTTGATCGGGTGTTGGATGTGTCGTCCCAGACCAAATACTTGGTCTGGCGCCGAACCAAATATTTGGTCCAGCATATCAGAGAATGCCGGACCAAATATCTAGTCGGGCATGCCATACCAAATATTTGGTTTGGCATTCGTTCCGATAGTTCCGCCTTCTATGTCCTAGCCCACTTCTGCTTCCGTTCTTTCTTCCCTCTCTGCTTGCCGGAAAACCGAGCCAACACTTGCCTCACAAAGTATGTTGTGTAGCTTACACGATATGCTTTGTTTGGTTCGGCACCGAGCTTTTTCATCCAGTAGGAAATTCAATACCGTTCGTTTTCCCTTCCTTTTTCTCTTTAAATACCACTCCTTCTCCTTGTTCGTTTCCTTCTATTATTTTAACTAAATATATTTAGCCTATTTTCATTTGACCTAAGTTTGTCTTGAGCTTATCTTCACTGCCTGAAAAAAATATCTCCGTGTCTTCATTGCTAGAGGTAAGGCCTTCTGAAATTGATCCCTAGTCTAGGGTTTTTTTGGGTTTAGGCTTTCGAGGGTGTTTGACATGAGTACGAACGGTTTTGGCTTCGAATCGATGAAAGGAAATGGGCGGTGGTATTTTTAGAGTGATTCGGCGAAGAAGAAACTTGTGCTTGGTGATGTGGTTATTCCTAATGGAGCGTTAGGTCTGGGAATTGGATTCGAGTACATGGTACAACCCAGGTTGCAAAGAAATTTTTTTGAGTAGCAATCGTACTAGGATGCAGGGAAGTATCATGAAGTGTTTTATTGGTCGAAGGGCACTAATTGGAGTTTGATAGGTTTCTTATCCACTCTTGATCTAGCCTTCAACCTCACAAATACTTTATAGCCCTCATTTGGGTTACAAGCTGTCATTAATTAGGTCAGGTGGGGCGTGATTCGTGCTTCTATGTGGTGCGGCTGTGTGAGCAGTTGGGATGTAGGAGGGTGAGCTCTAGGCCAATCATAGTTATCATCTGCTGGGTTTGGTTCAGCATTGTGATGCCGTTCAGTTCTTGGGTGTTAGGGTATTGCCGGACCATATAGTCCGAGCACATGGACCATAGGTTTGCCGAACTTGAGATGGTTAGGCTAAGAGTATGGTTTTCACTGGGCTTGATAACAGGAGGTTCCCCGTGAGTTCTTTTAATTTCTTTTTAAACCTCGCTTGACCTTTACTTTCATGCGCATGGGACATGTCTTCTGGCCGTGAGTTTCGTTCCAAGTTTGCGGCTTCTCAGCCTGCCGGGGCTGGTCCTTCTTCCTATGACGCTCCAGCCAATCCTCTTAGGCGTCCCGGTCAGTTACTCTTTGGTGGAAGGTTATTCTCCTAATCAAATGCTTGTTAGGCCTTCAGAGTGTTATCTAGTGTGTTGATGATAGAGAAGCTGAACCCCATAGCTACTACCTTTGGGATAGACCGTCGGGACATGATACTACTCGGTCTGGACGATAAGGCGTGCTTACCCCCAGGCAGGTATATGGCATACAGCAAGTATCATTGTATGTGCGATGCGATTCCTCCGCTTACCAATTGGATTGCCAGCTTCGTGATTTATTTGAAGGTCGATCCTATGCAACTTCAGTCAAACTCTTATGCTATCCTGACATGTTTATATCTGATATTCATGAAGCGATATCGTAGACTCCCCACACATATAGAGAGATCAGATACCTATATAACGTGAGGAGTTATCGGTAGGGAAGTCCTTTTATCTGTTTAGAGTCTGCACACAAATTCAAACCCGTCTTGGATTAATATTCTAAGTTTAGTATATTCAAGAGGGAATATTTCTTTATATGTGATGACTCCGTGGTCTAACACGCTTTTACCTCTGGTTGTAAGTTATCGTATTATATTTTTTACTTTTCTTTTCTTTTTTCTTTCTTATTGCTCCATAAATTTCAGGTTGTATAAAGGTGGAAGTGGATGATCGCTTGAAAAAGACGACCAAGGAAATATTAGCTATCCTGGAGGCTGAGTGAGAAGCTTCATTCCTACTCCATGATGCAGCCCTCCGATTCTACTACTTGATTGGCCCCAGATAGTCCATGTACAGATCAGGCCAAGTTCTGCTGAAAGAGAAATGAGCCGAAGGCGATGGGGGTGACGGAGACAAAGGTAAAGGCTCAAGTGAAGGAAGTGGTGTGGCTGAAGCCTCGAAGAAACTGAGAAATAAGAAGAGCGTAGTTCGTCCTCCCTGCTCGGGGAAATCTTTACATATTTTAGATGCTTCATCCCCTGAAAATGAGGGAGGTTCTCATTTAGGAGCGGAAAGTGAAGAGGGGGAAGGATTGGAGAGTAGTTATGAAGCAACGGAAAGGGATGTTCATGTATCTCCAGACGTGGATATCGTAAGCAACAAGGGATTGGGCACGGATTCTTTAAAGAATGTCGATGCCGTGCGAGAGTGGCTTGAGCAGTTGGAACAACTCGAGCCGGCCTTAAGGTTGTCTTCTACTATTGATCTTTCCTAGGAGAACATATCTTTAGGTGATTTGGGTGAAATGCCACCTCCTCTAGCATTAGGTGGAGTTGGAATCGGCGAGGAGTTTGGGCTTTCTCCAAGTACTTTTGAATACCGTGCAGACTTTGAGATACCTCTTGCAAACTTTTTTTTCGATGAGTCCTAGCCTCCTCCTGCTCCTTAATCCAATGAAGTCCGATCGCTATGTGTTCTCCTTCCTTCGAGTGGAGTCCCATCCCTGGGTGTTCCTTATTTGAGTGAGACCCTGCCTCGACCATATCATCCAGTCCACCCTTAGGGTTTGTAGTAGCTTTCTGTGTCTTAGTGTATTGAGTGTTACACATTTTTTTAATGTTTTCTTGCTTTCTTGGATCTAAGGTTGTTGCTTATGTCCAGGGAAAAGGAGAAACCCTAAGCTGAATGAACTTGCAAGGTGGTTCAAGCATTTCAAACGGATGAAAATGACTTCTGTTTCTTCCAAGGTGACTTTCAAGGGGAAAAAACTGTCCCAGAGAATGTTAGGGAGATACCGTCAAGCCTGGATAGGGGAGAGAGCCACGAGTCTTCTCAAAACCATGCAAGGTCCTCGGGTAAGGAAGCCACCTCCCCTAGTTCGCAAACTTCCTCCCATCGTCGCCGTCACTATTCGATGGGTTTCAAAGTGCATGAAGTGATGGATGAGTGTGGAAAGGGAAATATTAATTCTTTCTTCTTAGATTATCACCAACCGACGTAGAATCCCTTTGAGGGTCATCCTGATATAAATCCCGACCCTGCAGGTTGTTGAGCGGCGTATCCTGACACCGAGTTTCTTTTGTCTCGAAATCCCTTGGTTCTGATCCTAGATGATGCGAAGACTCTTGATTTTGCTAACTTGACAACACAGATGACTTAGATTACAGATCAGACCCGAAACATAGTTGACTATCAGTCCTGTTTGGCCAAAGCTAGTGAATAAACAGGGAGTGTCAATGTGTGGTTGCACCTAGAGATGGAGGATCTTCGTAAGGCGCTCAAAGAAAAAGAGGCTAAGTTAAAGGATGTCGAAACATCTTGCACCTCCAAGATAACGAAGGCCAAGGAGGAGGCAAGAAAAGAGGCGGCTGGCCTATGTAAGACGCAAATTGATATGGCCATCAATTCAGTGGGCAAGGCTCAAAAAAAGGATTTAGAGCAAATCCGCTTCCTCAATGGAAGGATGAAGAAATCGGAAGGGGCTTTAGCCGAGCTGAGGCAGTCTCGGGGTAAGTGGCAAAAGGAGAGAGACTTATATCAAGTTGAGTTCGACGGGTTGACGGTGGAGCATGCTCAGTTGAGGAGAGAAAAGGAGCAGTACATGAGTAAGGTAGTGGCCCTCTACTCCGAAGTCGATAAATCCAACGACTTTTACGACACGGTCAATAAGATGCTATAGGATACGTACTTCATGTTATGGAAACATAGGAACCTTCAATGGATTGATGACTACCCTCAAGTGATGGACGAAATCCATGCTCAACATATCGAGGAGTGTAGTCGTGCAGGAAGAAGGGGCTTTGTATGATGTTGGGATGGTGAACAACCAGTTCACAGTGGAGGAGACCAAGGCCATAGCCAATGGATATGAGTTGCTAGCCGAGGACGAGAATGACGAGGGCATATCGAATCTCAAGGGGTTTGGCAGTCCAAGTCACATTGTCGTAGGTACCTTGCCTTTTTATCCTAGCTTTTTCATTACCTATTCTGGACTGCAATGCTCACAATTATTTTCATTTTCCTTGTGCAGGGGTGCCCTCGGGGCAAGTTGGGTCTTCACAAGAGGAAGGCGACCTCCTCGGCCAATCAAAGCCTTTGAAGGATAGGGCTGGAGGGACTAGGCTGAGCGGCGAGGATGTCCCTCCTTCCTAGCCAAGGAGATTTGTTTTTCCCTTTCTCACGTGTATTTTTGGAAGATGTATGGATGTTTTGCATACATACATAAATATAAGCGATAAGCTTTGTACGAGAGGAATTTAACACTATACTGTTCAACTTCTGTCCTGTTTTTATATATACTTATATATATATATATATATGTTTTTCTGGGATGACTTTTGTGATGCGTGTTTTCCTTTTTATAGTCTGCTTTATTTATTTGTGAACTGTTAATGACTTAGCTAATCGTATAGTGTTTAGAGATACAGTGATAAAATGTAGAAGTGTTGTTATATTCAAGGCCGATTGTGAACGATAACTACTTGGCTAAAGCCCGTGTCGTGAGCATTAATCAATTTATCATTGCCGGCATGTGTAGTGTCGATCGTCAAGTGTGAACTACCCCTAGCTGCGGCTACGCCTCAATCGTGGGGTTCATAGTCGGTTCACAATTGCCGGGAAGCCAAACGCCAATGATGAACTGCCTTTGCCATAATTTGTGCCTAATTCGTGGCTTATGATCGGTTCATCGTTGCTGGCTTGGGAGTACCGATCGTCGATAGTAAACTTCCCAGGCTTGTTTCTTGCCCTTTATCGTGGATATCTTATTTTCACTGCTGCCGACGAGGTTTTGCCATTGTTTGCAGTAGGAATGGTTAAACGAAAAAACAACTAAATAAGATAAGTAATAGAGATAACATATTTTATAGTGTTTCGGTCAAAATATGCCTACGTCCACTATCCTTCTTTTATTGCTTTAGTACATGCTTCTTACAACTCAAGAAAAGTAGCAGCGGAGATGTTGGAGATTTCACACTTTCCCAAACACCTCTCCATCTATCTTCGACAAGAAGTAAGCTCCGTTGTGGAGGTCATTATATACAACGAATGGTCCTTCCCAAATTTGATCTAATGCCCCAGGTCGTGGGAAGACTCGTTTAAGAACTAAGTCTTCTTCTTGTAGTGTTTTAGGCTTCACCTTGGAATTGTATTGCCTTTCCACCTTCTGTCTATAGCGGTTGCTTTGAGGGCGACATCATTTCTCTTCTCTTCGATCAGGTCGAGTGATATGTTTAATAGCACCTCATTTTCTTCCGGATTATAGTGTATCCTTCGGTGTGAGGGGAACACTGTTTCGACAGGGAGCATGGCTTCGGCTCCGTATGTTAGTACGAATGGAGTGTGCCCTGTTGTGGTTTTATAAGAAGTTCGGTAGGCCTGTAAAGCCATATGCAACTCATCGACCCATGCCCCCTTGGACTTTTCCAGTTTCTTCTTGATCAGTGTTTTTAACACCTTGTTCACTACTTCGACTTGTCTGTTTGCTTGTGGATGCGCCACAATTGAAAAGCTTCGGGCGATCCCATGCTCATGGCACCAATTGGAAAATTCTCACTGCCAAATTGGAGTCCGTTGTTCGATAAGATTTTCCGTGGTACCCCATACCTACACAGGACATTACATATTAGAAAATTTATCACCTTGGTAGATGAAATCTTGTTTAAAGGTTCCGCCTCCACCCATTTGGTGAAGTAATCCACCGCCACTATGGCGTACTTTGCTTCTCCTTACCCTATAGGGAGTTCCCCGATTAGGTCGATCCCCCAAACGGCGAAAGGCTAAGGACTAACCACTTGAGTCAGATGAGTAGGTGGTAGTCTAGAGAATTTGGAAAATCTCTCGCACTTGTCATATCTTCTAACTAACTAGGTTGCATATTTGTTCAGTGTGGGCCAAAAGTACCCATAGCGCAGGATCTTTCTACCTAGAGTTTGACTAGTGGTGTGGTTACCGCAACTCCCTTGCTGTGTGTTGTTGACAATATCCGTTGCTTAACTTCCTATGACACACCTTAGTAGGGGATTGGAAAACCCAGGACGATACAAGATGCCCTCCTGGATTGTGTAGCAGGATGCCTTCCTTAAGATTTTTCTAATTTCATTGCGATCTGTTGGTAGGATCCCTTCTTGTAGGTATTTGATGATGGGGGTTATCCATGTTTCTTCGTTTCTACTGATGGGTGTGATCTGAAGACACTTGAAGCTTGGTGTAGCTTGTATCATGACGGGGGTTTCCCCCGACATCGGCTCGTTTCTTATGCTAGCTTCTTTGGCAAGGGCATCCGCTTCTCGATTCTCCTCCCATGGGACATGTTTGATTACATAGTAGTCTAGCTCGTTCAGGAGGATTTTAACCCTGCGGAGGTAAGAGGCTACCCTTTGCCCACTAGTCTAGAATTCCCCCAGGATTTGGTTTACGATTAGTTGAGAGTCACTGTGTATGCATATTGACTTGATCCATATTTCCCTAGTGATTTCCAATCCCGTTATTACAGCTTCGTATTCAACGTCGTTATTAGTTGCAGTGAACTCTAACCTTAGTGCGTAACTTAAATTTCTTCCTTAGGGTGTGATAATCACTATTCCTTCCCCCGAGCCTTGCTCGTTTGATGCTCCATCCATAAACATATTCCACTTGGTTGTTTCCTTTGTTCTAACGGTCATATGTTTGTCTTGAATGGTGAATTCAGCTACCAAATCAGCCAAGGCCTGCCCTTTGATTGCGGTGCGTGGATGGTAGGTGATATCTTACTAGATTAGCTCGATGCATCATTTCAGCAGACGTCCCGATGTGTCCAGTTTATGTAGGACCTGGCGTAGTGCTTGACTTGTTAGGACCCTTATAGAGTGAGATTGGAAGTAATGCCATAATTTTCTGGATGCTATGAGCAAACAGTAGGCCAATTTTTCGATCTTCGGTTATCTGGCCTCTGCCTTGGTAAACCATTTGCTAATGAAATATACAGGTTTTTGGGTATGGTCATCTTCTCATACCAAGGCGGCGCTTAATGCATGGGGGGACATGGCTAGGTACAAGTTGAGGTTTTCTTCATCTACGGGGTAGAAAGCACTAGTGGTTTCTGCATGTGTTCTAGCAGGATTTGGAAGGCCGAGTGACACCAGCTGGTCCATTCAAACTTTCCCTTATCCCTTTTCAAAGCTTCGAAGAAAGGGACACACTTGTCTGTGGCCTTGGATATAAATTTGCTTAAAGCGGCTATCTTCCCATTTAGGCTCTACATTTCCCTTCACATGGTTGGTGTTTTGATGCTCTTCAGGGCTTGGACCTTTTTGAGATTTGCTCCAATTCCTCGGGCATGCATAATGAAACCCAAGAATTTTCTCGAGAAGACTCCGAAGGAGCATTTTAATGGATTCAGCTTCATTTTGTATTTGTGCAATACCTGAAACATCTTGCTTAGGTGGTGTAAATGATCTGCTCCCTTTCTTGATTTGACAAGCATGTCGCGACATACACTTCCATGGAGTGGCCAA